>OU342742.1:100165206-101657261 GCA_910589775.1 Avena eriantha
GCATATAAAGCTGTCGTGGATGATCTATCTAAATCGTTCGAGGGGTTTGAAGTTTAACACATCCCTCGAGCAGAAAACGAGGAAGCAGATGCACTATCTCGAATAGGCTCTGCGCGGAAAGAGGTTCCGGATGGCGCATTTTTAGAGCACCTCAAAGTTCCCTCGATAAAGGGAGTAGATGAGGAATATCCGACCAAATCCGACTCACCTTTAATAGCAGTTCTGGCTGTAATTCCCAGCTGGACTCAACCCTACCTTGATTACTGGGTAGATGGCAAATTACCCGAAGACGAGG
Organism: Avena eriantha; assembly: GCA_910589775.1. NCBI lineage: Eukaryota > Viridiplantae > Streptophyta > Magnoliopsida > Poales > Poaceae > Avena > Avena eriantha. Next base: position 100,165,502 of record OU342742.1, read on the forward strand.
TGCTGAGCCGGCAGATTATCCAACGAGCAAAAGCCTATACTATTGTTAAAAGTGAGCTCCATAAACGGAGTGTTTCTGGGGGTTTTCAGCGATGTGTATCTCCGGAAGAAGGAGTGGAAATCTTAAGAGAAATCCACGAAGGCGAGTGTGGTCACCACGCTGCAGCCAAATCTTTAGTGGCAAAAGCTTTTCGACATGGTTTTTTCTGGCTTACAGCTCAGGCAGATGCCGAACGATTAGTCAAGACATGCAAAGGCTGCCAAAAGTACGCCAAGCAAGCTCATGTTCCGGCTGATCAGCTGCGAACAATACCTATAACATGGCCTTTTGCGGTCTAGGGGCTTGATATGGTAGGACCTTTTAAATGTGCTCCAAGTGGATTTACTCACCTCTTAGTGATGGTGGATAAATTCACGAAATGGATCGAGGCTAAACCTGTCACTAGTTGTGATGGAGCAACAGCCAAAAGATTTGTCCAGGATGTTATAATCTGGTATGGTTATCCGCATAGCATTATCACGGACAACGGGAGTAATTTTTCCATGGGAGAGTTGGCTGAATTCTGCGACGAGCAAAATATCCGGCTTGACATTGCGTCAGTCACACATCCACAGGCTAACGGACAAGTCGAAAGAGCAAATGGTTTAATTCTACAAGGCTTGAAACCAAGACTCGAAGCACCACTGAGACGTGCTGCGGGGGCTTGGGCAGAGGAACTACCCTCTGTAATTTGGAGTTTGCGAACAACTCCGAACAGGTCAACAGGATATGCACCTTTCTTCTTGGTCTATGGCGCAAAAGCAGTTCTTCCTAGTGATTTAATTCATACTTCTCCTAGAGTGGCCGCGTATATCGCAGAGGATGCCGAGATTTCTCGACAAAATGATCTCGACTTAGTCGAAGAAGTTCGCATCGTTGCTGCAATGAGATCTATAGCCTATCAGCAGAAGTTACGCAAGTATCATAGCCAGAGAGTCCGAGCTAGATATTTCAATAAAGGTGATTTGGTTCTCCGGCTTGTGCAACAAAGAAAGCACAAACTTTCCCCAATATGGGAAGGGCCCTTTTTAGTTAGTCGAGTATTACACAATGGGTCGTACTACTTAACTGACATGAGGCCAGTCAAAGAAAGACCTGCTACTAAGAAGAGAAAGAGAGCTGGAGGCAGTACAAATCCAGATGAATTAGACAAATCGTGGAATATTGCTCAGCTACGTCCCTTTTATTCTTAGTTTATCCTTCTTTGTAATCATACATATGTACATGTTATGTGTGAAATAAAAGTTTTGGTTGCCTCAAAGATTTTCTGAGAAGTTTTTACCATCTTACTTCCTAATGATCATGTCATAGTCGAAAATCCCAGAATGCTTGAAAGTACTTTATGCTCATGTCCGTTCTGGTTTAGATTTCCGATTCTAAAACTGCTACCTTCAGGTATAACTCTAAAAAATTCTAGTCTTTACTTGGGTTATTTGTCTGATTGCTGGATGCGGGTATCTTCTGAGTAGTGAATTGTTGGTACTGGAAGCCGGCTTTGTTTCCGAGTTTAAACTGGTTTAGCAATTGAGCTCCGTTGCTCGGCAAAGTTTTCGGCTGAAGGTTTAGCCGGCTCACGAAAGGGACGAGGCGGAAAGCCAGATAAACGATAAGTAGAGGCAGAAAATTCTAAGTGCTTATGAAAAAATTTCAGGCACGCAAATAATCTAAGACAAAAGTGCTAAATAGATAAAAAACTTAGCACTAGCAAAAGTCATAGTACTTAATATTTACAAAACGCATCATGTCTTTCCAGAATAATACATAGTTTTCTGATCTATGATGTAGGAGGAGATGAAGGAATTGTCGGATCACTGGTTACTCCGCCTTGATATCGTGCCGAGATGTCCGGATCCGACGTGGTCCGTTCATCGTCGGAAACTTCTTTGGCGTCTTCTGGAGGAGGTGGCGGAGTATCCACGCGAGTGAAGAAGGGCACCTCGTAGCTGGTCAGGTCAGCTACGTGGCACCCATATCCGGCGCAGGAGTGCATGATGGCTTGAAGGTCCTGCTCCTGGTCGTCTTCGTCTACTTTGCAGTACCCTCTGGTCACTTGCCATATCTCCATGTTTCCATGATGGCTCATGACCATGGTGAGAGCGTTCTGCGCAGCAGTCCGCGCGTAGGACATGTTCCAGTCCCGAACGAGCTGTGGCATCTCCTTGGCCTTCTCCCGCACCTGGAAGTCCGACATGCTTGGCATGTCCGGAATCCTGAGAGACTCGCCAATGTCCTCAAGGGACTGGTGGTAGTCATGAAGAAGATCACCGACTTGGGTAAGCCGGTGAGTGCGGGGCTCGGACGAGGAGGAGTCCGTCAAGTTCAGAGGACCTATACACAAAACAAGTCAATGAAAATCCGACATTGATGAAAGTCGAAGAAATGATAAATCAGACAGATGGAACATACCAAGAATGACGTCGTCAATCTTGGTCTTCTCCTCCTGGAGACTTTGGAGTTCAGCCCAGAGCGCTTCGGAGAGATCTTTCTCTCTGCCAAGCTCATTCTTGAGGTCCGAGATAACTTTATCTTGAGCGGCAATCTTGAGATCGCGCTCTTCAGTGGCCATGGAGGAGGACTCAAAGACTTGAGCTATGCTCCTTTCATGACCCGCCTTGAGCTTATCCAGCTCTTGGCGAAGTCCCTTGTTCTCCACCACTAGGGTCTTGAGGTTCTCGGCCTCTTCAATCATAGCGATGGATTGTTTCACCAACGCTGTAAGTCAAAAAGAACAACAGTTCAGAAAAAATCAACATTGAAAAAGCAAAAGACAAGGTTTGAATCTCGAAATGTTTACCTTCGGCTTCATCCTTGGCTAACTTGAGCTCAGCATTTTTAAGCCGGAGAGCTTTGATCTCTCTCCGCTTATCACAGACATTGGTTAATAATTCCTGGTTATAGGAACATACTTTCTGTAAGTCAGAATACCCAAAGTCAGAAAGCTACTTAAGACTCGGGCTAATATTTTTGCTAAATATCAGCACGAGCCTTGGGGGCTACACTAGTTCGTTCTTTGGCATCCTAATGAAAGCATAAACCCGGATTTCTATATCCTACTTCATGCTTGGGGGCTAGAGGATATGATATAACATAAGGTAAAAAACAAGAGTTGGAATTCCGACTTACATATTGCTCGCGGGTGAGTTTGTCTAACCCCACATTCACCTCAGCTGCCACCTTCTCAGCGAGAGTAAGAGGAATTACTGGGGATGTTGGAAGCTCGCCAGTCCTGATCCTCTCGTCGCGAAGGCGGACTTGAGCGAGAAGGTCAGAGAACTTGATGTCCTCTGCTTCTTGCGCTTCCTCTTCGGGGGATAGATGGCTTTTGTCCAGGACTTGCCTGGCCAGCCGCTGGATCTCCTCTGCAGATTTCCGGGATAGGCCAAATTTGGCAAGTCCGGGGTTGCTGAGGAGGTTGTCGGCGAAGACTTCAGCCGAAGGATCATTACCCGAAGAGGGTTCACCCTTATCTTGAGCAGACGCACCCACGGTGATGTCAGTGTGCGATCCAAGGATCACCGGCGCCGTTGAAGGAGCCGGATCTTCTGCAACAACCGAAGAAGGAGTAATCGCCGGTGTTGCAGAAGGTTGAGGGACAGGAGTCGGAGGAGCCGTGGCAGGGGAAGCTATGGTAAGCTTCGTCTGTCGCAGGGGCTTCGCAGGAATCCCCTTCCCCTTACCCTTGATGAGAGGCTTTGCTCTGAGAATGTAGTAAAGTCGGAAACATTACATCTCAGAAAGAAATTCGAGAAAGGTACAAAGGCGAAAATTGTGAATGAAAGTTACCTCTTCACAACGGGCACTTCCTTCGTGCCAACGGCCACTTTCGGAGCTTTGTGCTTCTTGAGCGTAAGGTCCGGCAATGGGACCACTTCACTCTCCTGAGAAAACTCAGGAGGATATCCTTCGAGTGGAGCAAGCTCCGACTCGACGAGATCAGCAAGCTGAAAACAAGAAAACATATGAGCATTGTAGTATATAACTTAAAAATTGAAACACGTAAAAGGTGTACTGATGGAAGCTTACCGCTACCACGGGGTTTTCCGCCGTTTGCATATCCAGAGAAATCTCCGGAATTTTCCTCTCGATCCGCTCCTTGATCAGCCACTTGATCTGGCTTATGTAACCTTGGATGGTGTAGGCTTTGGGGCTGATGCGGAGAGAGTCTTTTTTGGAAGACGTGATGGGGTGCATCAGTCTATCCCCATGGTACTGAAGTGGCTGGATCCGACGTGAGACCCAACACTAGACCAAGTCGGATCCTTTCAGACCCTTGTGCTTGATAAGATATTCGATCCGCCTCTTAGCGAGGATCAGATTGTCGGTGAGAGCTAGAGCAGCCTCGTCCCAGGAAGGCTGGGCCATGGCAGCTCCATCGACAAAAGCCGGCAAAGCAGTAGCTTTGCCAGGAGCCGGAATATCCCTATGGTAGAAAAAAGTGGCTGGCCATTGTTTGACCGAGTCACTGGCAGAAATTTTGGGATATGCCCGGTCTCGTCTAACAGAAAAACTAATGGTACTGGTGATGTAAGGAACACCGGCAGTAATGGAATTTCTCCGGACATGGAAATAGTACCAGAAGAGAAGCAAACTCAGCCTAATGCCGAGAAAGCCCTCGCAAAGCGCAGCATATGCGCTCATCTCTAGAAGAGAATTGGGAGGAAGATTATGGAGTTGAACTCCATAGTGGTCAATCACCTCGGAGAAAAACTCCGAGGGAGGAAAGGACAAACCTCGGTCTAGATGGGTGCCGAAGTGGACACGCTCGCCCTCGCGCGGATTGGGGACGGTTTCACCGGAACCGCTCCGCCAGTTGCCGGTGGCGAGAAGCCCCTCCTTCTCCATGTTTTTGAGGCCGTCCTCGTCGAGGGCACAGGGGATCCAGATTCCCCGGAAGCTCTCTTTCTCCGCAGCTGCTTCCGCCGCCGCCGCCAGAGAGGAAGAAGAGGATGAAGCTATTTTCTCTCTGGTGGAAAAGGTGACCTTAAAGTGGCAGCGCTAGGAGCTCTGTGGGAGGAGGACGAAAAGGCTCTAGGCGCGCTGGAGGATTGGGAAGAAAGGAACGGCAAAGGACTTGTGGAGAGGAGAAGAAGGAATCTAAACCCCTTATATCCACCTACCTGCGCCAAGATTCGTGCAAACGCTACAGTGTAATTGCCACGCGTCGTGGAAAGAACTGGGAAGGGCCCGCGCGATGATTGCGTCGCCTCGATCTTCACGCACGCATTGAAACGGCGCCTCGGTTCCGCGAACTGCGGACCCACCAACGGTCGTGCTGACGGAACGTCTGTCAGATGATGTGACTTGACCATGCTTGTGTTAGGTGGCGTTAGAGACCAAGTTTCGCCTTAGTTTAAAAGCGAGCTAGAAAATCCGAGTAACTAATTGAAAGGTCCGACTTACTTTTAAGACCCGGATCGTATTTTTTGTTGTGAAGTTTCACGAACCCTTCAAGATTCTGCAAGCCGAATATCAAGCTAGACGATGATAAAATCCGACTTTGGATCTTGGAGGCCTCCGGGGGCTACTGTTGGGGATATACTTTCCGGGTATCCTCACAGCTCCTCACTGACCAGGGTGGCCCACTTCGGGTTAGAGCTTTGCTTCACGGGCGGCCCAGTTAGGGAGAGAAGACGGAGTCCAATCCGACTACGGGAAGGCCCAGAAGACTTACCGACTTAGGCCCATAATGTTACTTGTAGTTCAAGATGTACTCTCTAACCAACTCTTAGTCGTAGCCGGATTGATCTCTCCTGTAAACCCTAGGCCAGATATCTATATAAACCGTCCTAGGGAGGGCCTTTAGGGCACCAGATAACACCCAATACTTTAGACCCTCAACTCGCACAGGTGAAACCTTTGTAACCCATATTCCGGCTCTGCCGTATTACTAGATTGCTAGCAGGAGTAGGGTCTGTCCAAAGCTGGCGGATTCGAACCTGGGTAAACTTGTGTGCTCACCGTCCCGGAACACCGTACGTCTCACACCCCTCTCTCCCGCACGCCTCGAGGACCCCCTCATGGCGTACTTGTCCTCAAACCGACGACAACTACCATGTCGTAGTGTTGGCGGAGTTCTCGAGGATCCCATACTTCCGCTGCCGAGCTGGTGCGAGGCACGAAAATCGTCAACACACCGTACATGTGACCGATTACGGAGGTGTTGCAGTTGTGGTACTATCATTGCGTCCTTGAGGATGGTCGTGTACACTCTACAACAACCATGTTTGTTTGCGAGAACGTTATCCCGTGTTACAGTCTATGAGGGTGAGTCCATCTGAAACCATTACATGTATCTCCTAGATATGATCTTGGTGGTTGCAACTGTAGTTTTTTTGTCTTCCATGCAACGAACCCCATCATGTCCCCCATTGCATGTTGCATCCATGTGCACCACTGAATCGTGTGATTTGCTGGTTTACTCGGATTCTGCGTGTGAAATTTACACGGTTGATCCAACATAGACTCATAAGTGTATCTCAGCCTCTCCTGCCACTGTTTGTTCTGCTCATTGGTCCATGTCTTCTTGCCATCGGTTTTCTGTGTCCACCGCTGGCCACTGTTCTTCTATCGCTGGATACTTCCAGCACCTATCCGATCTTGGTTTACAGCAACAACATGATTCGAACCATACTGATAATCTGTCCTCTCATCTCTTCTTTTGCCAAGAAATCATTTCGGGGATGACCCAGCCTCATCCCTAGAGTAATACTCCTCATTCGACTCTGCCGACATAAGCAAGGGTTGGGTCAGATCTCCCAATGCATATCAGTCTGCGATCTTGATAGTTTCAGCCAACGTAGTTGGCATATATCTCTGTAGCCTTTACCAGAGCACACTTGCATGTCGGCACCCTTGTGCAAACCAAGCAATTGCCTATGACTCAATTACTCCTTCACATGAGTTGCACAGCGTACACCACCGAGTCAAAAACTCTCGGTATGTTTCATTCAGCCTCTGTTTGCACATTGCTAGGTGTTGCGGCCTATTCGGCCTCTTGTAAGTGCTTGTGAAGTTACTGATGAACATCTCTTCAAAATCCAACTAGCAGTTGATACTTCCTGCCGGTAGATTATTCAACCAAACTCTTGCCGGCCCCTCTAGCATCTGAGGCACGTATCTCACCGCCCATCTGATATTGCCCCTGTGCCGTGTGCATATCAGTGACATAGTCAATCAACCAATCTTGTGGCTTGGTGCTGCCGTCATATGTCTTTGTCCCCTTGGCTAGCTGAAAGTTCAGCACACGTGGCTCCCTCATAATCCGAGGTACAAAAATGCAGGACCAGGAGGACCTTGTCCCTCCATCGATTCCGACATATAAATTCTATCCAACTTCAACCTTGCATCATCTGGCTGTAAGTTCCTATTTCCCAGTCTAGATCCCATTGCATTTCCCATCATGTGATGATTCGGCCTGGGAAAACCGGCATTGGCCATAGCTGAATAACCATCATTGTATATGTTCTATGCTGGATGAGCATACTGGTGTTGCATAGCTGGTCCAACACTTTGCTCTTGCCGAGGTATATGCTGTTGCTGGTGCTGGTGCAACGGATATTGCCCCGCTACAGCCAAATTATGCTGGCTGACATTGCCGCGCCCAACATTTCCTTGACTCGCATTGCCTTGGTCGAGGTTCCCTTGACCACCATTACCTCGACTAACACTTCCTCGATCAGCATTTCCCTGTACTGCTTTGCCTTTACCCGCCACTTTTGGGTCATAAGGTACCATCTGCTTGTTCCTTCTACCAGAGGTTGCACCCTCATCTCTCCTTGGGTCTGCACCATGTGACGATGCTGCCCCAGCCGAATGAACGACATGGGAACCACCTGCTCTCGTCGGGTTAGTTCTAAGCATTTCCTCATTCTGCTGGTTCGCAATGTGCACAAGCTCTATGACTCTCTCCTGCTGCCTTTGTCAGGCCTCATCGGTCAAAGCATCTAACTTGGCTGCTACTGCATCTGCAGCCCTGAGGTTCTTTGCCGGGGTACTGTACCTCGACAATCCCGCAGACATTGGGTTACGCAAATCTACTAACTTTGGAGCACATTCTTTATCTATCTCACTAATTAAGTTCCTTCCTCTAATCTTTACACCATCCATGCGAGTGGGACTAGTGTTAATTCTATTGGCCTTATTGTACTCATGCAGGGTGATGTTCAATGCCTGTTGAGCCGCATCCACTTTCTTGGCCCCCTCTAGCACTTTCTGCCGAGTCTCCTCCAGCTCGGCCTATGCCCGAGCCAGATCTACTATAGGAGCTACTAGAGTAGTCAAACTCTCTATGGCTTGCTGGAGTATGTTCTAAGGCCTCTCCAGCGGAGAGAACCTCGAACGAGCTACCTTAGGAGTTGTTTCCCCTTCCTCGGCTGGATCCTTGCTGGTGCCAGCCCCTGGCGTGGTCATCATCACCTTGATGCAGCTAGTAGGGAGAGTGATATACAGACCACGAGCCGCGCGGAGAGGAGGATCTGCCGCCACGATGACTCGCCAGGAGAATGCACATGAGATGTCGACCACGACGTAGACCTTGTGCGTGCCGAACCTGACGAGCTTGCCGTTGCGCGAGAGACGGCGGTTGCCGAAGTTGCCCACGTTGTCACTGACAAAGTCCAGCGTGTCGAATCGCTGAACCAAGCCAGAGACCATACGATCCCCTGATGCGATGAAGTTTCCTGTCCGGATGAATACACCAGCTAGCGCCGCTGCTGGCCCCACGGTGGGCGCCAACTATCGTGGTGGTGTCACGGTAGATGCCATGGGTAGGCTAAATATGTGGCCTATGGACACTAGTGGTATCTGGGGAGGAACAGTGCGGTGAATCCTGATACATTGCAAATGTATCTATAATTTTTGATGCTCCATGCTTGGTTTTATCCACTTTCTTGTGTTTTGTCCACACTTTGGAGTACTTTTCATATGATTTCTTGGACTAACCTATTAACAAGAGCCACAATGCCATGTTGTTTTTGGTTCTAGGAAAGTCAGAAAATGAATATTCTCAGAATTGGACGGGACAAAAGCCAAAGTGCCTATTTTTCCAGAAGACTCACGGAGCCATAATACGAGACGGAGGAGTTCCAGGGGCTGGCCACACCACCCCTAGGCGCGGGCTGGGCCTGGCCGCGCCAGGGCATGGTGTGGGCCCCCCAGGCACCCTCTCGGTCTCCTTCTTCGCCTATAAGAAGCCTTCTGACCTAAAAACTTCAGGGGGTTCGACGTTTTTCCAGAAGAAGTTCCGCAGCGCCGCCACCACCGAAGGGGAGATTCGGGGGACGGAAAGTCTCTATTTCGGCACCCTGTCAGGATGGGGAAGTGCCCCTGGAGCCATCTCCGTCGATCTCCACCATCATCTCCATCGACTATCCATGTTTCCCCCGTCTATGAGTGAGTAATCCCCCGCTGTAGGCTATGGGGATGGTAGGGATTGGATGAGATCGTTCATGTAATGGCATCAAATTGTTAGGGCATGGTGCCTAGTATCTTTTATTACTGCTTTATGACTTTGTTGCAACTTGTTGTGCTTAATGCTTGTCACTAGGGCCCGAGTGCCATGATTTCAGATCTGAACATGTTATTGATTCATTATGATAGTATTGTTTTTGGTCTTATCTGCAAGTTGTATACACACGTTGTTGTCCGGAACCTATGGCCCCGAAGTGACAGAAATCAGGATAACCGGAAGGGAATGGCTTTGATGTGAGGATCACATGTGTTCACGGAGTGTTAATGCTTTGCTTCGATGCTCTATTAAAAGGAGCACCTTAATTGCCAGTAGTTCCCTAGAGGCCCCACTGCAAACGGGCTGGCAGGACAAAAGATGTTGTGCAAGTTCTCATTGCGAGCACGTATGACTATATATGGAACACGTGCCTAGGATTGTCTAGTACTTGGATGCTTTATCTTATTTATCTACAATTGCCCTATGTTCTAATTGCTATGTAAATTGTCTTGTCCATGCAACGCCCGTCCATCTATCCCTATGCCTACCGCACTCGAATCCCACTGTTTACTGCTATTGTTACTACTGTCTTTACTTTACTGCTTCTGCTACTTTGCTATTCCTACTACAAAACTGTTGTTACTGATAAACTGCTGTGAGCAAGATTGTTTCCAGGTGCAGCTGAATTGACAACTCAGTTGTTAAGACTTATAAATATTCTTTGGCTCCCCTTGTGTCGAATAAATAAATTGGGTTTCACTTCCCTCGAAAATAATACGATACACCCCCTATACTTGTGGGTCATCAAGACTATTTTCTGGCGCCGTTGCCGGGGAACATAGCTTTATTTATCAAGTTCACTTGGATTCACTATTGTTCAAGCTAAGTTTATTTTCGCCTTGTTTGCTTGTTTCTTTATCAAAAATACAAAAAAAGTAGTTCCTACTCTAGTTGTTATTTTCATTGGTCTGTTATTGTCTTGCTATATCATGCTTGTTGTCAATTGTTGGTTTCTTTGAAACGGAAGCTTATTGGCAAGGTGGGTTCACGAAAGATCAAAAATATTATTATAAGGAACACCGCTTGTCACAAAAAGGGAAACGCTTATGGGAACAAATTGATAGATTGTATACCATTGCTAGAAACGTGTGCTCTATTGGAGATATGCCCAAGAGGCAATAATAAAGTGGTTATTATTATATCTTCATGTTTATGACAAATGTTTACATCCCATGCTATAATTGTATTAATCGGAAACATTAATACTTGTGTGTTTTGTAAACATAAAAGAGTCCCTAGTAAGCCTCTTGTTAAACTAGCTTGTTGATTAATGGATGATCATGGTTTCCTGATCATGGACATTGGATGTCGTTAATAACAAGATCATATCATTAGGAGAATGATGTAATGGACACACACCCATAGTAAGCATAGCATAAGATCAAGTCATTAAGTTCGTTTTGCTACAAGCTTTTCAAATGCATAGTAACCTAATCCTTCGACCATGAGGTTATGTTAATCACCATCACCGGATGGGTACTTTGATGACATCAAACACCGCTTCGTAACTGGGTGGTCATAAAGGTGTCATTGGGTATTCTGAAAGTATGTGTTGAAGCGCATGGACCAAGATTGGGATTTGTCCATCCATATGACGGATAGATATGCTCTGGGCCCTCTCGGTGGAATGTCATCTAATTAGCTAGCAAGCATGTGACTGCGTCACAAGGGATGACATAACATGGAACGAGTAAAGATTACTTATCAGCAACGAGGTAGAACTAGGTATGGAGATACCGACGATCAAACCTTGGATAAGTAGAGTATCGCGTGACAAAGGGAATTGGTTTCGTATGTTAATGGTTCTATCGATCACAAAGTCATCGTTGAGTATGTGGGAGCCGTTATGGATCTCCAGATCCTGCTGATGGTTATTGATCGGAGAGGTGTCTCCATCATGTCTGCATATTCACGAACCGTAGGGTGACACACTTAAAGTTCGAAGTTGTTTTAAGTAGATATGGAATGTGTGTTGGAGACCGAATGTTGTTCGGAGTCTCGGATTGGATCTGGGACATCACGAGGAGATCTGGAATTGTCCGGGGAATAAGATTCATATATTGGGGATCATTTTCTAAGTTAGGAAATGTTCCGGAGTATTTGTATGGGGATTCTAGAAGGTTTCGGAACATTCCGGAAGGTTCTAGAAGATTTCTTGGAGTTTACTTGAAAACCAAGAAAGGATCAAGGAATCCTTGTGGGGCAAGACAAGGAGTAGTGGGGGAGGAGGACTCCTCCCCCCACTCCCAATCCGCCGGCCAAGGAGGGAGGGGAGTCCTACTAGGACTCCCCCTCCCATGGCGCCTCCCTCCTTTAAATAGAGGGGTGGAGGCACAAAGCCCCTTGCCCCTTCTATTCTCTAGATCTCAAGTTGCCTCTCTCCTCCTCCTTCCCTCTGCTCTGGCTTAGGCGAAGCCCTGCAGAATTCTCTACTCCATCACCACCACCACGTCGTCATGCTGCTGGGATTCCGTGGAGAGATCTACTACCTCCGCTGCTCACTGGAACGGGGAGAGGAAGGTCTGCTTCGACTCCGCACGTGTGACCGACTACGGAAGCGCTACCGAAACGCGGCGCCGGAAGGATCATCTACTCGATCTTGAGATCGACAAGTGATCGACTACATCAACCACGAGATCCGATCTCGTAACACTATTCGGATCTACAAGGGTTAGTACAGATCTATCTCGTTGCACATGTCTAATAGATTAGATCTTGGCTTTTATCTAGATTAGATCTGGGTTTTGTTTGTTCTTGCGGTAGAATTTTTTTGTTTTCCATGCTACGAACCCATCAGTGGTATCAGAGCCATGTCTATGCGTAGATCTGTTGCACAAGTAGAACACAATTGTTTTGTGGGCGTTGGTGCTCGTGCCGTCTTTTGCTTTGTGTACTTTGCATCTTGCGGTATGGTGGGATGAAGCGGCTCGGGCTAACCTTACAAGTCATCGCACATGAGACTTGCTCCACGCTTGACGTGTAACTTGCTTTGCACAAGTGGCTTTGCGGGTGTCTGTCTCTCCCACCATAGTAAAGATTTAATCTACACTTTGCACTTGATAGCACTTGTATCAACGTTGTGGTTCATGTTCGTAGGTAAGATCCGTTCTTATTCGAAAGCCCCAAGCCACGTAAAACATGCAAAGAAGATTAGAGGCGTCTAACTCGTTTTTGCAGGGGTTTTGTGATGTGATATGGCCATCACGTGATTGTGATTATATTTGATGTATGCAATGATCCTTGTTGTAATATGGCAACCGGCAGGAGCCTAATGGTTGTCTTCAATTCCGTTAAGACATGCGTGTCTATTCATCTTGTAATAGCTTTGTTCCAAGTAGTTGTAATAGTTGCTAGTGATGATGGAAAACCATGAAGCGGCGCCGCTGACCTTGACGCCATGCTGGTGATGATGAAGATCATGTCCGTGCTTTGGAGATGGAGATCAAAGGCACAAGAAGAAAGGGCCATATCATAACACACTAATTATGAATTGATTGTGATGTTAATCCTTTATGCATCTTGTATTGCTTAGATCGCGACGATAGCATTATAAGATGATCCTTCTCACTAAATATCAAGTAATAAAGTGTTCGTCCTTAGTTGGCACCGTTGCTAAGACTCGTCGTTTCGAAGCATCTCGTGATGATCGGGTGTGATAGACTCTACGTGTGCATACAATGGGTGCAAGCCAGATTTGCACATGCGGAAACTAAGGTTAACCTTGACGAGCCTAGCATGTACAGACATGGTCTCGGAACACGGCATACCGAAAGGTAAAGCATGAGTCATATGGATGATATGATGAACATGTTTATTGTTCGCCTTTAAAGCTACATCATCTCACGTGATGATCGGACTTGGTGTGGTGGATTTGGTTCGTGTAATCACTAAAACAACTCGAGGGATGTTGTTTTGAGTGGGAGTTCATTTGTAATTTGGATTAGTCGAACTCAATTTATCATAAACACAATCAAAGTGAATTTGCATAGTTTGTTGTAGTCATTGGCATCCGTTCACCACCTTACGCTTAGTTATAGATGAGATAGTGGAACTATAGAAATTCTGGATATTTACTTTACGAACTGGTATCATATTGTTTTGAATGTCAATTTAAAGTTTATAAGTCCTATTGCAAACTTTCAACAAACTCTATTTACTCCATGAAGTTTAATAAATAGTATTAAATCAAGAGTAACAATTCCAGTGTTAGTATCTAATGTATCATGTTTGCCTCCATGATTCTTGATACTCAAAAGATTGTTTTTAATATCAAGTTTATCTAAGAGCTGAAAGCAATGTTTCAGAAACCATCATATGTGAAAGGTATTGCGATATCTAAAACAATGTGTTGGTTACAACATGATAGAGTATACGTCCTCATATTTGATGAGAATTTGTGAAGGTTGGAGACGCTAGTCGTCCTAATCCTCCAAAAGGTTTTGAAAAAGAAACATTATACTCGCAATTCACCTTTATAAGCTATAGCAGCTTGATCATGAAAGTTGTCATGATAAGGATGAATAGAAGATGTAAGTAAAATGTTTACTACACTAAAAGATTACTAAAGAATGGAATTTTGAAAGAATGCCAAACATTTGATGAAGGTGATCCACTTCAAAGTGCAAGTCCAAAGGTATTGGTATTTGACTATACACACTTTGTACTATGTGTCATGTGAATGACACCACTATTGATGTTGATAGATTCTTTTAAAAGAAAAGGAATTGTTGAAAGAGAATCTATAAAATATTTGGCAGAAAATAAAAGATTGGAGATGTCCAACTTAGGTATATAGAAGATACATGTTATGGTTGTATTCCTTGGTTGTTAAACAATGTGGTTCTGTGGTATTGGATACCGAATTGGTTGGTACGAAGTGTCATACAGGACAACACAATTCATGAACTGCAATGGCCTAAGTAACTAGCAAGAGAATATGTGATGATGTTCATCGAAAACAAACAAAGGGTTGTTGTGTTGCTCGTTAACATCAAAACTTGCCTTCAAGATTTGTTTCAATAATTGTTATTTTGATCAGGTATTATGACGACAAAAGGTTGTTCAAATAATTACCGTATTCCATAATAGATGGATAATATACAAGTCTGGTAGGAGAAATAACGACCATAAAACTAATGCTAAAATGTCGCAAGACAAATAATTGAAAGATCACTTGCGAAGTGACATCGCCGTTTAAATTATATTGAAAGGATATATGAAGAAACTCCATGTTGATGGATTTTTGGAGTCTTTGATTTGGATCAAATGACGCTTGTGATACTTTCCTGGAGATAATTAAAACTCCGTTCGTAGGCCAAAAGAGGAACGGACGACTAACTGATTGGAATTTGTACATATTGATGTATATAGTCCATTATGTGTAGTCGTGGGCGATGGATTTCAACTTCATATGCTTTCTCCGAAGATTTGAGTGAGTATATGTATATACTTACTCAATAAGGAAGAAGTATGAAACATTTGAAAAATGTTCAAAGACTTTCAAGATGAAGTGGAAAATCATTGTAACAAGAAAATAAAAGAGTTTATGATTGGATCATAAAGAAAGATGTTTGAGTTACAAGTTTAGCAAAACACCTAAGATTTGAGGAATCGTTCCATGGATTTGCATTTCCCAAAACACCATAGGAGTATGGAGTGTTCGAGATATGTAATGAAACCTTGTTTTTACATGGTAAGATCAAAGGTGTCATTTATAAAACTGCCATTATATTTTAAAGACTAAAGCTTTAGTGACTACCTCTTTTACACTGAAAAGAGCTCCATCGTGATCCGTTGAAATGACACCATATAAGTCATGGTTTGGGATAAAACCCAGGTTGTCCTTTCTTAAATTTTTGGTATGCTAGGCATAAGTAAAATGTTTACAACCAAAGTCGGATAAGCACATCTTTGTAGGTTATTCCAAAGAATTTGTTGGGAATTTCTCCATAACGCCGAGGACAAAAGAGTTTGTCGCTTGGAACATCAAGTTTCTTGAGAAAGAATTTTTCGTGAAAAGTTAAGTGGGAGGACAATAGAACTTTGATAAGGTTGTTGAACCTTAGCTATATGTGCTAAGTAGCGCAGCGCCGGAAAGTGTCCCGGTGGCGGCCACAATGCTCATGGCTCTCGTGATTACAAAAGGTGTGATCTCAGAGATTAGAGTTCCCATAGAAACGTGTGGGTCGGTAAGAATCAAATAGTAAGATTTGATAAGCAAGTCGTTATTGTTTTGACAATGATGAACCGACTACATGCAAAGAAGCGATGATGGGCCCTGACTCCATAAAATGACTAGAAGTCATGGAATCCGTGATAGTATCCATACACGAGAAATCAAGTTTCTGAACTTAGAAGACCCTCTGAAAGGCGTGAAGCCTATCGGTCGTGTTTGGATCTATAAAGAAATATACATGGATGTTTCAAATCTATGAAATAGTCGACATGTCGGAAAGAGTTTACGACAATGTTCAAAGAATTGACTATGATAAGATTTGATCTTTCATAGCGATATTTAGTCTGGACGGATTAATGTAGCAACCACTACATATATTTTGGTATATGGTAGTTGAACAAACAAAACAAGTTCTTCTAATAGAATGGTTACCTAGGATGTGTACATGACACGATCCAAAGGGTTTTGTTAATTCAAAGGATGCTAAAAGAGTATGCAAAACTTCAATGGTTGAAGTGAGCATCGCGGAGTTGGAATCTTCAGAGACGATGAAGATGTTTGCATTTTGCAAGAAATTAAGTGGGAGCGCTAAGACATATTTCTAATACATTATGTGAAAGACATATTGTTGATTAGAAATAATGTATCTTTTATTGACACAGGTTAAGAATTTCATTTCGATGAAAGACTTAGGCATAACTCAAGAATTAGGCATCAATGCCTATATGGATAGATTGAGGCGCTAATATGGTTTTGCCAAATGTGAATAGATAAGATGTTGAATGAGTTCAATATGGAAACAACAAGAAAGGTTCTTGACGCACGGAAAGGACTAAATCAAGATTCAAGTGTGTTGACACGAGATTCAAGTGTTTTGACACTTGGTGAAATCACAAGAATATTTTGATCAATCATTCTTTGAGATGTACACATCCAGATATGTCCTATGCTCTAAATGTTATGAGCATATACCAGAATGATTCATAAGATGATCATTGGACAATAGTAAAGATATTCTTATGAGCTTTGGAAGAACTAAGAATATATCATGTATAAGTGACAAATAGTTAAAGATAGTTCATTGTAAAGTGTTACATTGATACTAGTTTTGTCACAAGATACAAATTAAATTTATCTCAATTTAGACTATGGGTGGCACAATATAATGGAAAGGATGTTCCATGATGGATTTGGATGAGTTCCAAAGTTGAGATATTGTGACGGATACTACAACAAAAGGCTAAGTATATAACTGCTATAGTAGCAGCAAAGGAGGGCATTTGTGTTAAGTAGTTTGTTATCAAACTAGGTGTGGTTCATAGCGGGATAATACTATGAAGATACATTGTATGACAATTGTATCAACATAATTTTGATCCCAAGGAACTAAAGGTCTCACCAAAGGACCAAATTTATACAATGTCATCTCATTGGAGAATGAGTAATGCGTAGAGACGCAAGGACATGCAAATACACACGGACCTGGAAGTGTCAGATCCGAAGATTATGTTTACCACTAGCAATAGTGTCTATACAACACCAGAAAGCCATAGGTGTTGAATGCACAAGTTTTTTAACTAGATTATTGACTCTAGTGCAAGTGGGAGACTGTTGCAGATATGCCCAAGAGGCAATAATAAAGTGGTTATTATTATATCTTTATGTTTATGATAAATGTTTACATCCCATGCTATAATTGTATTAACTGGAAACATTAATACTTGTGTGTTTTGTAAACATAAAAGAGTCCCTAGTAAGCCTCTTGTTAAACTAGCTTGTTGATTAATGGATGATCATGGTTTCCTGATCATGGACATTGGATGTCGTTAATAACAAGATCATATCATTAGGAGAATGATGTAATGGACACACACCCATAGTAAGCATAGCATAAGATCAAGTCATTAAGTTCGTTTTGCTACAAGCTTTTCAAATGCATAGTAACCTAATCCTTCGACCATGAGGTTATGTTAATCACCATC
The DNA here is from genome assembly GCA_910589775.1 of Avena eriantha. Lineage (NCBI taxonomy): Eukaryota > Viridiplantae > Streptophyta > Magnoliopsida > Poales > Poaceae > Avena > Avena eriantha. The sequence goes on from OU342742.1 coordinate 100,183,203, forward strand.
ACCGGATGGGTACTTTGATGACATCAAACACCGCTTCGTAACTGGGTGGTCATAAAGGTGTCATTGGGTATTCTGAAAGGATGTGTTGAAGTGCATGGACCAAGATTGGGATTTGTCCATCCATATGACGGATAGATATGCTCTGGGCCCTCTCGGTGGAATGTCATCTAATTAGCTTGCAAGCATGTGACTGGGTCACAAGGGATGACATAACATGGAACGAGTAAAGATTACTTATCAGTAACGAGGTAGAACTAGGTATGGAGATACCGACGATCAAACCTCGGATAAGTAGAGTATCGCGTGACAAAGGGAATTGGTTTCGTATGTTAATGGTTCTATCATCACGAAGTCATCATTGAGTATGTGGGAGCCGTTATGGATCTCCAGATCCCGCTGATGGTTATTGATCGGAGAGGTGTCTCCATCATGTTTGCATATTCACGAACCGTAGGGTGACACACTTAAGGTTCGAAGTTGTTTTAAGTAGATATGGAATGTGCGTTGGAGACCGAATGTTGTTCGGAGTCTCGGATTGGATCCGGGACATCACGAGGAGATCCAGAATTGTCCGGGGAATAAGATTCATATATTGGGGATCATTTTATAAGTTAGGAAATGTTCTGGAGTATTTGTATGGGGATTCTATAAGGTTTCGGAACGTTCCGGAAGGTTCTAGAAGATTTCATGGAGTTACTTGAAAACCAAGAAAGGATCAAGGAATCCTTGTGGGGCAAGACAAGGAGTAGTGGGGGAGGAGGACTCCTCCCCCCACTCCCAATCCGCTGGCCAAGGAGGGAGGGGAGTCCTACTAGGACTCCCCCTCCCATGGTGCCTCCCTCCTTTAAATAGAGGGGTGGAGGCACAAAGCCCCTTGCCCCTTCTATTCTCTAGATCTCAAGTTGCCTCTCTCCTCCTTCCCTCTGCTCTGGCTTAGGCGAAGCCCTGCAGAATTCTCTACTCCACCACCACCACGCCGTCGTGCTGCTGGGATTCCATGGAGAGATCTACTACCTCCGCTGCTCGCTGGAACGGGGAGAGGAATGTCTGCTTCGACTCCGCACGTGTGACCGACTGCGGAAGCGCTGTCGAAACGCGGCGCCGGAAGGATCGTCTACTCGATCTTGAGATCAGCAAGTGATCGACTACATCAACCACGAGATCCGATCTCGTAACACTATTCATATCTACAAGGGTTAGTACAGATCTATCTCGTTGCACATGTCTAATAGATTAGATCTTGGCTTCTATCTAGATTAGATCTGGGTTTTGTTTGTTCTTGCGGTAGAATTTTTTTGTCATGCTACGAACCCATCATGCTCTACTTATAATGTTACTTATTGATGTGATGAATCTTGTTGCAGAAAGAGGTATAAACACCTCCCTTTTCAATGTGAGTATAATGATAATGATACCATATCTTCTTATGCTAAAGGAATTTATGACTTTTATAATGCGGAACAAATTGAAGAATTTATTGCTTGGAAGGGTGCTTTTGAACTTGCTAGTTTTCTTGAAAATATTGATGATTCACCTTACAAATATGAGGTTTATGGTATACTTAAATTTTGCTTTGATAATTACAAGGATGAAAATGGCTATATTCTTGAATATTTTAATAGATGCTTTCCACAAATGGAAGAGACTAATGCCTTGCAGGATCCTATGGAAGAAGAAATTGATGAACCTGAAATCTCATTAGATGAAAAAGAGGAGGAGAGTGATGAACAAAAGGAGGAAGAATGGATTAGCTACCCATGCCTACCTTCTAATGAGAGTAACTCTTTATCCCTTACATTATTTGATTGTCCTCCATGCTTACTAAAGGAGGATGAATGTTATGTTCCTGAGGATTCTTTTGAAAGTGTTTATAATAAAGCTCTAGTGCTTGTAGATAATGAAAAGCATGCTTTATGTGATAGTTATATTGTTGAGTTTATTCATGAGGCTACTGAAAATTATTATGAGAGAGGAAAATATGGTTGTAGAAGTTTTCATGGTATTGAAACACCTCTCTATATGCTGAAAGTTTTGAAGTTACTCTTGTTTTATCTTCCTATGCCTGTCACTTTATTATTTGCTTACACGATTCCTATGCATAGGAAGTGGGCTAGACTTAAATGTGTTTTGAATTTGCTCCTTGATGCTCTCTTTTACTTCAGCTCATATTTATTATGAGAGCATCCTCTCAAACTTTTATGCCTGAAGACGATAATATGTCTATTATTCTTGGGAGACCTTTCCTTAAATACTGCAGGAGCTGTTATTAATTGTAATCAAGGGAAGGCGACCTTCAATGTTAATGACAAGGAACACATTGTCTATTTCCTCAAGAAGATTGAAAGGACTTATGGTTTGAATTCAATTGAACATGTTGAGGGCATTCAAGTTGGAGAAATATATTGTCCCATACCAAGAGAAAATTTGAAACTATTATAATTGGGACCATTGCTATCAAGGTTGAGGTAACATAATCATTAGTGGAATACAAAGTTTTGTCTCATATGAAATTGTTTTGGTAACAAGACCTGATCAACCTTGTTAACAAAAGGATTTCATTGAACAAAACAATGTTTTCACCATGATTATCTCCGCTTATTTCTATTCTATCCATTTTAGTTTGCGCTTATGCCTAACTTAAAGGCGTTAAAGAAAAGTACTTATTGGGAGATAACCCAAAAGTTTTAGATGAGTCTTGGAAGTTATTACTTCAGTAATAACCGCTCCGTATCCTTTTTTTTTGCTTTTTGTGCCAAGAGTAACCTCTAATGGGAGAGAAGTAATGATTGGGAAAGTTGCTGTCCCGAAACAGATTTCTGTGCTTCACCGTAAAAGTTCGTGTAAAATCTCTGAACGCCTTTTTGAGGCGTGAATTTTTGTGCTTCTGCCCCAGGTTGTTATCTAACTTTCGTTAGTTCAACACTTTTTGATTTGAGCAACAGAAGGTCTTAAAATAAATTCGTCTTTACCTGCTGGTCTGTTTTGACAGATTTCTGCCATTTTCTGCATTTGCTTCTTGTTGGTTCCTTTTTTAGTTCTTTTGGGGAATTGAGATTTTTGAGGAAAGTGCTACAGTAGCTAGTGTTTTAATGGAAGTTTATTGGTGTTAGAACTGAACCTAAAGACTTATTATCTTGAGTGCACTAATGTTGCTAATAAAGATTGTGTGAAGTTTTGTATGAAGGAAAAAATTTCAGGTGTATGGAAGGAATGAGTAATGAGATGAATGATGGACTAAAGCTCAAGCTTGGGGATGCCACGCGTGTCACCCCAAGAAATATCTAAGAAGTAAAAGCGTCAAAGCTTGGGGATGCCCAAGGCATCCCCTTCTTCATCAATAAAAACCTCAGGTTTCTTCCAAACACTTCATTTTTATTGTTTCATGCACAATTGTGTTGTTCTTGGAGCGTCTTATTTTTCATTTTCGTTTTGGTTTTTATTTTGCATGGTTTGCTTAGTTTGCTGAATAAATTGGTTGGACCTCCTCTTTCATATATTGGTGTTCAAATAGTTTGGTTTGGTTTGGTTTGAAAAAGAGTAGGAAAGCTCATGCTTAAGTGGTAAAGAGAGCTTGTTTTTTGACTGTGGCCTATGCTTTGTCATGCCATGCTTGATATTGTTTTGGCTTTATGCTTAGTATTCTTTGTTGTAGCATGACTTGTTATAAACAATTGAGATTGCTTAATGTGCCTTGGATGAATCATGCGTTGTTTTAGCATATTAAAGCATAGTATTGTGGTATTCTCCTTTGATGCTTTATTTGGGTTGACTTGGCACATGCTCACACCATGTTATGACTATCCCAAGTCACCATAAGCCTTTATGATCCTTTAGTTTTCAACTTGTAGTATCACCTTATGCTTTGATCAATGATGTTTTGTCGCTCTGCATGATTATGGCCATTATTGCTCTCTCGGTTGTCGCTCCCTTACTATTGCTAGCCTTCACTTACACTGAGTATGTTTTACTCATGTTTCCAACTCCCTAAAACCAAATATTGCCAAAGTGTCCACCATACCTACCTATTAGCATCATTTGCTACTTCCGTGCATATTCAATATGCCTTGTTTTCTTCCGAATAAAATGTTTGCTTATTATGAGAAATTTAGTTAGTAAAGCTCTCACGAACTTGATGACACACTTTATTTTCTTGCATTTAATAAACCTGAACCATTGTGTCCTTCTTTGTTGCGTATATGCTTGCGCTTTATAAGTTGAAGTTAGCAGAACCATGTTTCATGGGGACCGCTTTCAACATTGCACTTGGTACTTAGTACCTCGTTGATATCATGTTCTTTTGCTTATGGATCCCGGCGGTGTGAAATAAAAGTGGAACTTGTAAGATCATGGAGTTTGTATGTATGTTAGAGAAACGTCTGGGCCGCTAGCCTAATCCATGCCTAATCATGGTGGAAACTTGCAGCATCACAATAATGAGCACTCTATGAAGCATCCTCAATAAAAACCTATGCAAATAGCAAATAAAAAGATCGTTGAGATGCTCATTGTCTGCTTGCCTTGTCATTTTGATTACGGGAAAGCTCCCGTATCATGTGCAAGGGGTACCCCGTTGGCGGTTCTCTATGATACGTGTATACTTACAATGATAAGAGCTTACTCGTGATTGAAGTTGAGTAGCATGAGGATCGGTCTTCGTAAGCAAGGGGCATGAGACTTCGATTTATAACTTGTCAAGCATATCATCTTAGTTGTGTCACTTTAACCTTAACCATTTAAAGATGCTTATGACAGGGGCAATGAGAGCTCAAAGCTAATGAGTACCATACTTTCAGCATTTGGAAGCCTTTCAAACTATGCAAAACCTTTTCTTTTACTTGTTGAGTGTCCACTTATTCTTTGAGCACTTTCTTGAGAGCATAGTGGCCATTCTTAGTTCTATGTGCATTGTCCCAAGACTTGTTGATTGATGCATACCTTGATATTGCTTGTTTTAAACTATTTGTATCTAGTCACTCTTGTGAACTTTGAAGGTGTCCTATGTATTTATGTTTGCTACTCTTTCAGGGACAAGATGAATGCCACTATGCTATGTTTTCTTTATGTGAAACAAACAAACGTCTTGCAAAGCATTGTTATTCATGAATCTTTTGTTTGTGCCTTTTCATGTTGCATCATAGTTTCTTTGTCTTATTGCTAGAACTTTGTCTTTCATGTTATGATTGAAGTACTATGATCCCAGCTTTGAATGTTTACAAATACTTTGGTCAAGTCTTTGATGGTGCATGTCACCTCAAAAATTATTCTTTCTGTTTATCACTTACCTACTCGAGGACGAGTAGGAGTTAAGCTTGGGGATGTTGATACATTGCAAATGTATCTATAATTTTTGATGCTCCATGCTTGGCTTTATCCACTTTCTTGTGTTTTGTCCACACTTTGGAGTACTTTTCATATGATTTCTTGGACTAACCTATTAACAAGAGCCACAGTGCCAGCTGCCTGTTTTCTGCTGTTTTTGGTTTCAGGAAAGTCAAAAAATGAATATTCTCGGAATTGGACGGGACAAAAGCCAAAGTGCCTATTTTTTCAGAAGACTCACGGAGCCAGAATACGAGACGGAGGAGTGCCAGGGGCTGGCCACACCACCCCCAGGCGCGGGCTGGGCCTGGCCGCGCCAGGGCATGGTATGGGCCCCCCAGGCACCCCCTCGGTCTCCCTCTTCGCCTATAAGAAGCCTTCTGACCTAAAAACTTCAGGGGGTTCGACGTTTTTCCAGAAGAAGTTCCGCAGCGCCGCCACCACCGAAGGGGAGATTCGGGGGACAGAAAGTCTCTGTTCTGGCACCTTGCCGAGACGGGGAAGTGCCCCCGGAGCCATCTCCGTCGATCTCCACCATCATCTCCATCGACTATCCATGTTTCCCCCATCTATGAGTGAGTAATCCCCCGTTGTAGGCTATGGGGATGGTAGGGATTGGATGAGACCGTTCATGTAATGGCATCAGATTGTTAGGGCATGGTGCCTAGTATCTTTTATTAGTGCTTTATGACTTTGTTGCGACTTGTTGTGCTTAATGCTTGTCACTAGGGCCCGAGTGCCATGATTTCAGATCTAAACATGTTATTGATTCATTATGATAGTATTGCTTTTGGTTTTATCTGCAAGTTGTATACACACGTTGTTGTCCGGAACCTATGGCCCCGAAGTGACAGAAATCGGGATAACCGGAAGGGAATGGCTTTGATGTGAGGATCACATGTGTTCATGGAGTGTTAATGCTTTGCTCCGGTGCTCTATTAAAAGGAGCACCTTAATTGCCAGTAGTTCCCTAGAGGCCCCGTTGCAAATGGGCTGGCAGGACAAAAGATGTTGTGCAAGTTCTCATTGCGAGCACGTATGACTATATATGGAACACATGCCTAGGATTGTCTAGTACTTGGATGCTTTATCTTATTTATCTGCAATTTCCCTATGTTCTGATTGCTATGTGAGTTGTCTTGTCCATGCAACACCCGTCCATCTATCCCTATGCCTACCGCACTCGAATCCCACTGTTTACTGCTATTGTTACTGCTGTCTTTACTTTACTACTTCTGCTACTTTGCTATTCCTACTACAAAACTGTTGTTACTAATAAACTGCTGTGAGCAAGATTGTTTCCAGGTGCAGCTGAATTGACAACTCAGTTGTTAAGACTTATAAATATTCTTTGCCTCCCCTTGTGTCGAATAAATAAATTGGGTTTCACTTTCCTCGAAAATACTACGATACACCCCCTATACTTGTGGGTCATCAATCCGCACACAAAGAACACACACACGACACACCAGGTTCGAGGCTCTTCTATGGACATAAAACATCTACTCCTGTACTAGATCTTATATTCTGATCTCTGGACTAGTACAAGTGCTCCTTGAGTTGTGCCGAGAGGAGGAAGAAGGTGAAGTACTCTTGCTCTCCTCTCTCTCTAAGGTTTACGCATAGCGCTAATGGACCAACCCCCTCCTTGGAGGCCCTGGCTCACCTTATAAAGGGATGACCAGGTTACATTTAGGACATATGTGGCCCAGATATTTCCAGGATATGCTCCTCCCGAAATAGCAAATCGGTGCGCTCCTTTCCTTAGTCGCCAGGCTCTACACGACAAGTGCCCAGAGTCCATGCTGTCTGACCTCCAACGGTTAGACACTGTCACGTCCATGAACCTCTGCCCTGACCTCGCACCAGAGACCCCTGTCCTTAGCGCTTGTCTCCCCAGGATTTCCCGGAGAGAGAGAAAAGCGCTGACCTTAGGGATGGCTCACTCCTTGAGCACGCTAACCCCTGACTCGGTCCTGTCCGGATGACTCGGCCTGGATGGTACCTGAAACCAACGTAGAGGTCATGCCAACATACGATATATGTCAACCAAGTCTTGTGGGGCCAGTCCGGTCTTGGGTAGCTCGACCAGTCCTTACATACCTCGACCAGCTCATGCCTTATTAGATGATTTATATCTCAGCGGACTCTGTCCTTATACCTCGGTTTGATCCTACCTGGGGTCATCTCCCCAACATAAAGTAAGGCATTTCAAAATGCAAGTCTAGGTCCGATCAAATCTCTTCTGAAAGTCACAATCGGATGAGAAGACTCCATCATTATGATCACCCTTATGACAAACAATATTTTATACAAGGTAGGATATTGTCCCATAAGTGTAGCACTGCGTATCCACTTATCCTCTCGTAATTGTATCTCCGATTCATCTTTGATTGAAAAAGATCCAAAGCAGAAAAAATATTTATTTGTCTTCATCAGACCAGTCCAGAAATACGAGTCGCCAGGTTTTCAAATTACCTGAAACAAAATTTTTGAGCCAATATATTTTTGTTTAAGAAGAGTTTTCCATACCCATCTTCAGTAAGTAACTTAAAGATCCATTTACCGAGGAGGGTGGTATTCATATCTCAAGATCATAAATACTAATACCACCCTGATCTTTAGGACAGCAAACCACACTCCATTTACCTAGTTGATATTTATTTTTCTGACTATCACTATGCCAAAAGAATCTTGATCAGAAGTAATCCAATCGTTTTAAGACTTCTTTTGGTAGTTGAAAGAAGGATATCATGTACAATACCATACTTATCTTCTTGAATTTTTCTGAAAAGAAAGAACCCTAGTGTGTTCTACATGACCATAGGGCAGGAAAAACAAAAGAAGGGGCTCCTCGAAGTTGGATAGATTTTTTCCCGTTGTCTCTTGCAACCCTAAAGAATTTTATTTGTCTCTTTGCAACTTGCAGATTGGTAGCAGTAGATTGTTGCAGAAAACACTACTCCCTTATGTCCATATTAATGATCTCAATTTTGTGTAGATACGAATGCATCTAGTCTAAATACTTAACTAGATACATACGAATCTAGGTAAAGTTAAGACCATTAATATGGACATGAAGGAGTAGTAAGATTTATTTTTGTGAAAATCTAATGTAAGAAGATTGGTAGTACCACTCCGTAGATTATTCCCAATCTAAAGTACTACCGCCTTTTTCCTAAATATAAGACATCTGACAAGTTAAAATTTGAATTCAAACTTCCAAAACGTCTTATATTTTCAAATGGAATAGCATCTAAAAACAACAAAACAAAACAAAATAGCCACAAATAGCACGGGCCGTGGCACCACCAGGCACTGTTGGGGGGAGCACGCCGCCACGCAAAGGCACAGCTAAACCCTCAACAAAACGCGAAGCGGGGGCGCAGAAGAAGATAGGGAAGAAACCCTTGCCCAGACCAGGAGAGGAAGACCTCGGCCCCCTCTCCCTCCCCCCTCCCCCCTAATCCGCGGCAGCCAAATGGCGCTCACCTCCTCCCAGAGCCTCTTCTTCGCCCCGTCACCCGCCGGGCCTTCCCGGCGGGGCCGGGGGCGTGCCGTCACCATGTGCGCCGCCGCGTCATCACACAACTCGCAGCCCCGAAACAACCCCTTCGCCGTCTCTTCCTCCACCCCCAAATCCGAATCCAAGGACTCCAAAAACTCCCTCGCCCTAGGCTCCGCCATCGCCGCCGCCGCCTCTGGCGCTTTCCTCATCGCCTCATCCGGCGGCTTTGGGGGTGGCCCCGGGGGTCCCCTCGGCGGGGGAGGCGGATGGGGCGGCGGAGGTGGTGGGGCCGGCGGAGGTGGCGGCGGCGGGGGCTTCTGGTCGCGGATCTTCTCCGCTGGCGCGGCGAATGCCGACGAGAAGTCGTCGGGCGATTGGGACCCGCATGGGCTCCCGGCCAACATCACAGTGCCGCTCTCCAAGCTGAGTGGGCTGAAAAGGTACAAACTTTCGGAGCTCAAGTTCTTCGACCGTGCCGCGCCTGCGGGCGGCGCTGCCACGGAGGCCGGGCCCGAGGACTCTTTCTTCGAGATGGTCACCCTGCAGCCAGGCGGCGTGTACACCAAGTCGCAGCTCCTGAAAGAGCTCGAGACGCTAGTCTCCTGCGGCATGTTCGAGCGGGTCGACCTAGAGGGGAAGGCCAAGCCTGATGGCACCCTGGGCCTCACCGTCTCCTTCACCGAGAGCGTGTGGAGCGCGGCCAAGCAGTTCAAGTGCATCAATGTTGGGCTTATGGCGCAGTCAGGCCAGGCCGACTTCGATCAGGACATGACAGAGAGGGAGAAGATGGACTACCTTCGCAAGCAGGAACGTGATTACCAGCAGCGTGTCCGTGGCGCCATGCCTTGCATATTGCCAGAATCCGTCCGTGGTGAGGTTCTTGCGATGATGAAAAAACAGGAGAAGGTGAGTGCCAGGATGCTGCAGAAGATCAGGGACCATGTCCAGAAATGGTACCACAATGAGGGGTTTGTATGCGCCCAGGTGGTCAACTTCGGAAACCTTAACACCAGTGAGGTTGTATGTGAGGTGGTCGAGGGGGACATAACAAAAGTGGAGTACCAGTTCCAGGATAAGCTTGGAAATTTTGTTGAAGGGAACACACAAATTCCTATCATTGACCGGGAGCTGCCCCAGCAGGTATACTGCATACCACTGGCTACTAAAACTAGCATAGGGGAGTAGTTCTATTAGAAAAGTTAGCTTCTAGTGGTTACCGTTACCGTGCCATTTTATTTTGACCAATGGCTTTGTTATGAATGGTTTTAGTAAAGTTTATGTTTAGTAGTTGTTCCAGTATCCTGTCAAACTGGAATGCAGCTGGATTCTGCTTGATTTTATTAGCGTGTTGTTTAGCTAGGATAGTAGCAGCCCATATATTTTGATGATTGTTCAGCATGGAGTAATCTCAACCTATACCTTTTGCACTGGTTAGTAGATGGTCTGTTTGTGCTGTTTTTTAAGAAACATAAAAGTTTTCTTGTTCTGACTGTGATGTTGAACTTATCATGATTCTCCGATGCTCATTGTGCTTATAGGAATGTTGTCCAATACATTGTTTGTTACTGTTTCTGAGACTTCAGCATTTAACTTGTGCTTCCGCCTCTCTGTTACAGCTTCGACCTGGTCATATCTTTAACATTGGAGCAGGGAAACAAGCTCTGAAGAATATAAATTCGCTTGCTTTATTCTCCAATATAGAAGTGAATCCACGCCCCGATGAGACAAAGGAAGGTGGTATTGTAGTGGAAATTAAGCTTAAGGAACTAGAGCCAAAGTCAGCTGAAGTAAGCACAGAGTGGAGTATTGTGCCTGGGCGCCAAGGAAGACCCACTCTGGTAATGTACCTAAATTAGCAATCTTCTGTCGTGACATCTCTATTTGAAATTGCTTGTCACCTGAGTAAACTACACAAAATTGTAATCCTGTTTTGCAACATTGTATCTGATGGCAAATTTCTTTTAGGCGTCCATTCAACCTGGAGGAACTGTGTCATTTGAGCACCGCAATATCTATGGTCTTAACAGGTCTATTGTTGGTTCTGTTACATCAAGCAACTTGCTCAACCCCCAGGTTAGTTGGTAATGTGTTATTCGTCTTCGTAGTTGTTCTCTGTTTTACTTTGGTTACTGTTAATCATCTGTTTCAAGAATTCACGGGGTAAGCTAAGCATGTCATTCTTAACCCAATTATTATCTGTTCCAAAAATTACACTACCATCTTGGAAGTATACATCTGTACAGTGTCTACATTTTCTACATCTGCACAGTGTCTACATTTTCATATGCAAAACATAATTTTGCTCTAATTGCCCACTACTTGGTAAAAGAACCAAACAATGGTACTCCCTCCGTCCCCAAAAAAGCGACGCAGCTTTGTCTAGATACACATGTATCTAGACATGTTTTAGTGTCTAGATAAAGTACCGTGTTATGTATCACTTATTTTGGGACGGAGGGAGTACATGATGTAGCTGTTAGATAAAGTACCGTGGTATGTGTAGACACTAGACAGATGCACATGATTTCTATGTTCCCAGCATCATGAACAAGCCTTGGTGTTTCATTTTGGCAAAAAAATACCCAACATTTGTTATCATTCCTTCCCGAGTTGTTTCATCACTTCCGTTTTTTTAGGGGAACGTCTTATTTTCTGTGTTCTATATGTATGTGCTTATCCATTGTTTTTTTGGGTCTTTAGGATGATCTTTCATTCAAGCTTGAATATGTCCATCCTTATTTGGACGGCGTGGAGGACCGTAACAAGAACCGCACGTTCAAAACCAGCTGCTTCAACACCAGGAAGCTGAGCCCTGTCTTTGTTGCTGGCCCCAATATGGATGAAGCACCACCTGTCTGGGTTGATCGAGTTGGATTTAAAGCCAACATAACAGAGGTTTGCACATGTTGATATTACCCTGTACATCTTCTATTTACCATGAACTATTCAAGAAATGCCTGTGACATGATGAAAATATTCTTCTGGGTTTCAGAGCTTCACACGACAGAGCAAATTCACATATGGCCTTGTGGTGGAGGAGGTTACAACACGTGATGAGACTAATAGTATCTGTACACATGGTTCTCGGGCAATGCCTAGTGGTGGCTTGAGCATGGATGGACCGCCCACAACCCTCAGTGGTACTGGTGTAGATCGAATGGCATTTCTACAAGCAAATATAACTCGTGACAATACAGAGTTTGTAAATGGTGCAGTTATTGGTGACAGATGTATTTTCCAGGTAAAGCTGATCTGTACCCTTATGTTTCTGAAAACAAAAAATAATCCTTTAGTTACTGCTGAGCAGCTTCTAGTCTAGATAAGGTTCAAATACTACACTAGCTCGAAAAGAACCACAACAGGCCTCTTTGTGGTTGATCTTTGCTTCAAGTTTTCACTTTGAGAGTTCCATACAGTGCTTAAAACATACAATGTTGAGACACGTCCCAGTGAATATTTTTGCTATATTATATGTTAATACCACAGTAGGTAAATTATTTGCAAAATGTCCTATAGCTTTGCAACCTATAAGCTTATGTCAGTTATTGTTTAGTACCATCATGTGCAGAAAGTTCTCTATGTGAATATATTCCTTAAAAAGTTTCCTTATTGACTGCAGTTGGATCAAGGTCTTGGCATCGGAAGCAAAAACCCACTCTTCAACCGTCACCAGCTTACGCTGACAAAATTCATTAATCTAAACAATCAAGAGAAAGGTGTTGGCAAGCCGCTACCAGCTGTGTTGGTTCTTCATGGTCATTATGCAGGCTGTGTAGGAGATCTGCCAAGCTATGATGCATTTACACTTGGTGGACCTTACTCAGTTAGGGGTTATGGTATGGGTGAACTGGGTGCTTCTAGGAATGTTCTTGAGGTGAGTATTACTGCAGAACTTGATTTTTTTCTGATGCATCATATCCATCACAAAGTATGTCATCTTTTGCGAGTAATTGTTTTCCTTTCGATATTCATTAAATTGAACAAGTTGAAAAGTTCGACACATAATTTTGTGTAAAATATGGGGGTCGTTGCTCTGTTGGTAACTATGTTTTATTTGCCTTTTAATCAACACAGGTTGCTAGTGAGGTGCGCATACCTGTGAAGAACACATATGTTTATGGATTTGTCGAACATGGCACGGACCTCGGGAGTTCCAAGGATGTGAAAGGGAACCCTACTGAGTTCTTCCGACGTGTTGGCCATGGATCTTCTTATGGTCTTGGCGTCAAGCTTGGTTTGGTAAGAGGAGAGTACATTGTTGATCACAACACTGGGGTTGGAACCGTTTTCTTCAGATTCGGCGAGAGATTCTGAGTGCATTTCAGTTTGGCCATTGATAAAGGCATCTATCATCAAGATGGGATGATTAATGCACAGCTGGGGTACTTGAGTCTTGAAGCGACTATGCATTTGGTGAGCTTGTTGGATTCAATTGGAGAAGGGACTTGTGTTCTACCGGAGTAATAAAGTTTTGTTGTATTTCTACTTTCTAGGGAAGAGAGAAGTTAGTGTGAGGATGAGTTATTTATTTGTAGGAAGTGAGGTTTATCTCCAGCTGGTTGAATAGGTGAAAGTTCAGCTCCTAGTGTTACCAAAGAATGTTACGGTGAATTTGTTCCCCGTTCACACTTTTTTCAGTTGGTTAGCTAAATTGTCAATGCAGTTTTTGTGCCATCGACGTCTTATACGATGTAGATAAATTATTGTGGTATAAGTGGCAACTCCCTTTGATCTGGACTAGTAGTTCAGAATCTGGAATCTACCAAGCTGAGTTTTGTTAGCGGGCTGTTAGCAGTTAGGAGTATATTGTCTCCCATGTCAGCGAAATTACCTCGGTAATGATGCATCATCTTAGAGAAAAAATATTTATCAACCAGAACTAGCAAACAAACAGACGACTGGTAGTAACTCCAATGTGGACGTGGAGATCAAAGTCAGATCCTCCGACATGGCCGCCAATGCATCTCTGCGGTGCTCATGAATTGATGACGATCTCCGGGGTGCTCATGAATTGAAGTCGTCATCGAGATAATCGAGCCCGTCTCCATAGAAGTTACAGATCTCCTTCAGAGATTCTTTAGCCTGCAAGCAGCGCTGTGAGAGGAGCGATATGTGCTTAGGTGACAGGGAAGGTGACAACGCGCTCCACCATCACCACCGCATCTTTGCCGGCACCTGCCCACTGATCTGCTCGTTAGGAGAGATAGGGAGGAGGATAGCGGGGACTTATGATGGCGGAGGAGAGTTCGCGAGGGCGGCGTGGACGGAGCTGAGCGCAGCAGAGTTGTGCGCGGAGATTGTTCAGAGGTAGCAGCAGAGTTGTGCGCAGACATTGTTCAGAGGTAGCGAGAGTTGTATGAGATCTAGGGCTTGGATCCGGTGGAGGAGAGGATGCGGAGGCAGATTCTCATCCTCTGCGCGCGGTTGGCCACTCCGGTGGAACGAGAAGTCATGTGCAGATGGGGTGTACCAATCCGGATAAAACCGCTACTAGAAAATCGCACGTTGTTTTTATTTTGTGTATCATCATGACTGTATGTTCATGTCACCATACCATATTGCATTTTAGCATCATCATGTTATCATGCATGGTTTGCCTAAAACTATTTTCTATAAGACTATCCTCGTTTACTATTTGCCTCCTTTATTTTAAACGTAAAACCCTGGTCCTTTTGGATATTTTTGTTTGTCTAAAACTATTTGAAAAGAGTTTTATAAAATAAAATAAATAAGAAAAACATTTTATCAAAACCTGGAGGAACTGGAGGAGGCCGCCACTGGCCAGGCCCAAAAGCCCAGCTGATAGCAGCCTACAACCCCGTCTATCAAACCCTAACCCTAAAACCTTCCCTACCAAACAACCTGCCCTAGCCAATCCCTCCACCCCGCCGTCGGACACCACCAGACCCACACTCACCTCGACCGCGCCATCCCGCCTGGCCCCACTCAACCGACGCGCGCGCCTGCCGCTCGCTCCCACGATGCGCACAGCAGAACCCACGCGACCCCCTCCTGATCCCACGCTTCAACACTATGCGCGGCCCTACCACGAAACGCTCCTCGCGTCCACTCCTTCCTCGACCACCGCCTCGCCCTCGCCTCCCTGCGAGCGCTGTTTCCTCGCCTCTCTCTTCCACGGTACGCCATCGAGCCCTGCACCGCGTCGAGCTCCTCCCCGCCACCGCTGGCGCGCCTGCAGCGAGCCCCGCCTCCATCGCCTCCTCCGGTTGCCCCCGCCTTGACCTCGTTGGCCCTAGTGCTTCCCGCCGCCGTGCGCCCGTGCGAGCCCGACCTCGCCGCCCTCCTGTCGCCGGTCGCCGGATCCCGAGCTCCGCTCGCCGCGGGAGCCCCTCCGCCCAGCCCCAGCCTCACTCGTTCCCCACCGAACCGCTAGCATCGCCGCCCTCTTCCGCTGTGGCCGCACGTCACAAGACCACCACCGCGGAACCCCTCCTTCCTGGTCAACCTCCGCCGACCCCACCATCGTGGCCTCGTTCCCGAGAGCCTCGTGCCTCCAACCCAGTAGCGCGTCCCTACCTCCATGCCTGCCGCCATCTGCGCTCGTGCCATGGACTTCCTTGATGGCCTCTGCCTTCAGCACACGGGACAAGGTCTCCTATCGACCGTGTTTACTGCTGATGTGAAGTGTTGAGGGTGTTGTATGTTCAGTTGTGATGAGATGTGGTGATACTGTTGCCGGGAGAAGGTGCGGTGAGTGTCGACTCGGCTGTTCGAGACCCTCGCGATAGACAAGATTGACAGGAATTCCAACAAGATCTTCGGTACCACATGAGTGAACAAGACCGCTACGAAGCTCGAACCCCAAGGTCACCGACATGGAACTAGAGGCACCGAAACCCCGTAGATCTCTGACATAGACGCCAAGATCTACTTTCCGGGTCGCCTTCCTGGACTCGGTGACCCAAGTTCTCCGTCACGAGTGATGAGACCGTCGACATGGAACTTGAAGAGCCCCAACCCCAGACCCTGGAGAATGAACCCCGGCATCGGCTTCACGCTCTCTTTCTCGGGATCTGAAGACCGATCCCGCTGAATCCGAACCCCTCCGAACCCCCAAGATCGTTGAGTCCGATGTGTTATCCCCTTTTCTGAGCCCTATTTTATAAAATGCGATATATACTTGTTGCATATAAATTGTACATGCTTGCATACATATTTTGTGAGTTCGGGTTATATAGTTGATTCAGCTCATAATCAAAGATGGAGACCATATACGGGCTATTCTAGTCTTATTTTGGCTCTATTTAAATTTGTGTATCGAACCGATTATATATTTAGCCTTGTTAAGACAACATTTAAATTGCGGGATAGTTAAACAACATTAACCTATTATTTAATTGTTGGGACCCTGGTTCCGCTTAATATTGCCTAGTTGCATCACATCTTTGCCATGTCATGCATCATACATGCATCATGCCTGATCTTCTACCGTAGTATTAAATAGTGAATCCGGTGTTTGTTTTAGCGATTTGCTTCTTCACGGATTAGACTGATGAGTTGATGCGAGTATCGACAAGTTCTCCGGATAATGTATCTTCGATAATGTTTTCCAGGCGAGCATTCTCCCTCTTTCCACCTATTTTGCATTTATAGTCTTTACTTCCTCTTGTTGATCTATTGTTATCCGTGTTGCGATGCTTTAGTTTCTGTGCACCATTTATATTTCTTACAGCCTCTATATTGCCTTGGATACATCCTATTGCTTATTGTTTGATAGATAGTCGGCCTTGCGAGTCGTAGTTGCTTGCTCAGGTGCTGCTTCACGTCGTTGCCGTTCCATCATTGTTGGAAGGTTGGCACATGTTTAATGGTGGAGATGATCATGGCTTTACTTACAACTTGTTAAATAAAATGTTGGGAATAGATATAACTAATGTAGAGGCACTGGTGGGCAATAGATGTTATTCGCTTCTTCCACGCTCACTTGTGTCCCGTAGGCCCCGAGTACTTGATACCTGTTTCTTGACTATTTGCACTATCCACATACATGAGACTCTATGGATCCCCCTTCGCATGAGCTTGATTCGCACTTTATTTCTTGGGGCCATAAACTAGTTTGGGGCTTTATTAGTATCATGTACTTATGCCATGCTTTACTGCTTTATTTACGATTGTGTGTGGAGCACCTGTACTGTTTACGAATACGGAATGTTTACGCGGTATCGACAAGCCCAATCACACTTTCGGGTTCCTAGTTGTTTACAACCATTTTCACAAACCCTGGGTCCATCTCGGAGCTGGCCAACTTCATTGCGGGTAGCTTTGTGGGGTGGCCCCCTGAAATAATTTATGAATCCTGTGAATGCATTGTTATGAGGCCTCGTTGCATTTTATTTGGTTCTTCTCGAGGTTGATCGTGTGTGTGTTGCTATTTATGCACCCCTGCAGGATAAATCTTTCTGAAAGCCGTGTCCCGGTTATGGATGACTTGGAGCACAATATGTCGATCATAGATAACCATAACTAAAGTAGTGCTATAAATTGACTTTGACATGTCTAGTAACCAGTTTCACTATAACAGAATGAGTAAATAAAAGTGCCAACGACTGCTGGATTTGGGAAATCTCTAGCTAATTGTATCTGACTAGTAAGTATTGCAACTACAACAAAATGGTTAACTAAAATTGCCCACTACTTATGATATTAGGATGACTCATGCTATCTATATCTGACTAGTAAGTGCTACAACTATAATGGAATGAATAAAACTGCCAACCGTGTGAGTTCCTCAGTTTGACTTCCTCGTTTGGTCTCGAGGGGGAAATACCAGGATGGGTATGTTTTGGTGTTACTATCAGGTTGGTTCCGAATAGGTCTTTCTTATCCCTTTCTAATAGCCGACAGTTGAATCAAGTCCCTATAGGTTGTTTAGTGCATTCTTCACTTCCGCTTCAGTCCACCATACCTATGTAGGCGAGAGCCACCGAATTCTAGACTCGCCATGTACTGGCCTCAGTACTGACCGCTTTTTTTCCTTTGCCCTTTGTCCGCACCCCTTTTGTTGTAGCAGGTTTGAGATCGACGTCGTTAGCAGGGTTACCCTTCTGGCTTAGCCTGGGCAGGGTTATGGATGCCACTGGTTATTCTTCAGGGCTCTTAGCCTCATTTGCATCTTATCCGTACTCGGATGTTGTATCGTTTTCAAGGTGAATTGGATCTTTGTACTGTATATCTGTATTCTTGACTCAATGAGTCGTTGTATATGTATGTTTTGTGTGTTCCATCCTGGACTATTGTGTAATGCTATTACTTTGTTTTCCACCCGCACGCAAGTGCCTGGTGGGAATCTTTGAATCGTTTCTATACGGGTTTGGTAGAAATCACTGAAACTTGCATAGGGCCGATTCGAGGGTGTTACATGGGGCAAGAGCTGGGAGTAGGGGATTTGAGAGGGCTGATGTCACAGATCGATCTAGAGGGGAGATTGGGTTGGCTAAGGTCTAATAGTGGCGTGTTCCATGATCGATGGCTCATGGATGGCCGAGGTTTGTGGAGACAAGCAATTCCAGTGATCACGCCGGTTGAGAGCTCTAGCTTGGTCAAAGCTTCTGAGAGGCGTAGTGGTGTATGGACCCGAGTAGAGGTCAACTCCGTTCGGTAGAGGGAAGTGGCAGCATTGAAGCTAGCTCCTCCAGCACCCATGATTGGGGAGGTGCTCACCGTGGAGGTCGTGGCTATGAGATTCGCCATGTATGGGGATCTTGTGCGGGAGGTTGCTAGGACTTGGGCCTCGGACAGGTTGGAACAGGGTCTGGGTGTGGGCTTGGATGGTGGGACTCGGTGTGTGATATGGGATGCTCGGTTGTGAGGCCCAGTTTCTCACGTACTCCATCATTTGTTGTGTTAGTTCAAGGACTCTGAGGTAGCGTGTGTAGCGATTCAACACTAGCAAGCCCTCGCCAAAAAGTTCTAGGGTTCCTTCGAGTGAAGCGTGACTGCGGATTGGGGTTGGAGTGGCTGTTACTCGAGCTTGGGAGGGGCCATCATTTGCTCATGTGGTGGCCATGTCTAGGGAAGGGAATCAGGGTCTCTAACAAGGTGGCTTCGGGGGTAAACACGGGGGTATGGGTGGAGGAAGAGGGGACTGGATCCAGGGGAGAGGCAACATCATAGGGAATTTGATGCCTCGAGCATATGGTTAATAAGGGGAAGGCTACGGTCAATTTCAAGAGTTTGGAGAGGGTCCTGGATTTGGCAGGGGAGCGCAATTCATGCAAGATCCTAGAGATATGGGTCCTCCACGGAATTCCTTCCCGCAGCCTGAATGGGTGAGACCAGGTGGGAGCTTTGGTGGTCAGCAGCAAGGGTAGGGTTTTGTTCCTTCAACTTGAGCACAAGGTCTGGGGAGGGATTTGGAATAGATAAATCCTCAAGTAAATCTTGGCATGGGAGGTGGTGGTAGTAAATCTGTCAGCTTTGGTTCATTTGGGAGCATTCATAGTTCTGGGTCTGGTCTAGGGGCAAGGCAAGCTATCTCTGGTGGGGACAAAAACAAGGAAGGACACTCTAGCAAGATGAAACAAGAAGGCAAGTTCCATGGGTGCTATAGATGTGGGGAATCAGGTCACATATAAAAAGATTGCAAGACACAATTTTTTTGCGTGTACCATGGCAACCATAATTCTCATGTGTCTAGCAAGTGTGGGTTGCTCGCAAAAACTCAGCAGTGTTGTGAAGCTTGTGGGTTTTGCTCAAGATGGCCTACCGATGATGGTGATGAGATCAGGAAATAGGTTGGAAAAAGAGCAAGTGAAACATGCTGTAGGCTTGGTGATTGTGATGGCAAGCAAGGTTATATTAGCTCAGTTGGCAGAGGTTTTTAACAAACAATTTCCTTGGGATGCAGAATGAAAAGTTAGTGCGTGTGGTGAAAGAAATTCCTGGTTAATTTCCCTTCAGAAGTTAAAGTTGAGGAGATGGTAGCATTTGATTATTTTGCTCTCAAAGGGACATCGCATCTTGTAAGGGTCTCCAACATCAGTAGCTAAGTTCAAACTATTCTCTATGTTGGTGGGGGTAACAAGGCCACAAGGGTCCCACCATATATGCTTCACAAAGAGGGTTTTGATGATGTGGGATCTATGCTTGGGACTGTTCAGGAGCAGAATGTGCCTTTCTTTTAGGAGAGTAAGTCTATCAGAATCAAAGCGGGAGTGAGGGATCCCAACAAGATTCCCCAGGTAGCTCCACTAAATGATGACCCTTTTATATACCACATAAACTTTGAGGTGCAGTCTGATTGTTTGGGGGAGTAGAGTGCAGAAGAAGCATAAGAATAATGAGGTGGCCCAGTGTGCTTCTTCACCAATCAAGCATAATGGAGGTGGTCAGAATGTGGGTATGGAGGAAGATGAGGTCCAGTCTAGCCAAGCTGAGATTGATAGAAAAATGGAACTCGACTTGTGGAGATAGTTGTTGCTAAGGCAAAGAAGAGAGGCTAATTTGCATGGTGGTGTGGGTAGGATGGATGGAGGGAAAGTGGGTGCAATTATCAAAGATGTGAGTAGGGAAGTGGAGGACAGTAAATGGGAGACAGATGGAGAGGAGACTGTTGCTAAAGATACAAAAAATGGAGTGTGATCAGGATGATCCAGATGCTTTTGCTAGAAAGATGGGTTTTAGCACTCAAACAATTGCTAGTCTAGAAAGGGAGTTGAAGGAAAAAATATGGCTAATTTGGCTTTGAATGAGGCTAACAAGGGAGTCAATGTAGTAGATAACTTTGAGCATGGAAAATAGGAGAAGCAGCCAGGGCACAAGTAAGGGAAAACAAAGTCAAAAAAGCAAATTGATAATGTTGTGGATGAGGAAAGGAGGAAGAGTTCCAGAGTCAATAATTAAGCTCATACTATGGACAAGGCAATGGATTTCACCAAGAAGAAGAATTTGGAATCTCATACAGGTATGATTCGTAAACCTAAAACTGCTAGTGAGTTTTTCCTTAGATTGCTTATATTATTGTGTAAGTTTAGGTAATGGTGCTATATAGACTAATAATACTGTTAAGGCCATTCATGAATTGGAAGATGATAGATTTAGTTTGTTCATTCCTAACAGAGATAAGGGCAAGAACAAGGAAATGTATAGGGGGTCTAAGCTGGATAGCTTTGACCCTAAGGTTGTTCATAGCCTTATGAGTAGTTCTGGTTCTTCTAGTAGTGATAGTGATGATAGCAATGATAGTGTGTTTGGTTCTTGTATTAGGGGTCTAGCTTCTCTAGGTAGGCTGAATAGGCATAGAAGTTCTATTATAGGAAATAGAGGCATAGGCTGAGGTAGGGGTAATGTGTTGACTAGAAGGAGTAGTGGTAGGAATCTATTTTTTTCTCATATTTGATTAGATGGCTGGAATGTTTGGAAATATTAAAGATATAGGAGACAAAAATAAAAAGATAGGCTTCATGATGTGGTTTTTGAAAATAAGTTAGACTTTATTGGTTTATCTAAAACTAAGATGGAGGTGATCCCTTTAGCTTGGCTGAATGCTATATTGGGGAGGAAAAACTTTGTTTGGCATATTGTACCATCTAGAGGTTTGTCTGGAGGTATGATTTTGGGGATGGATAGTAATGTGTATGATGTTATTGAGTTTAGTGGAGGGGAGTTTTGTATTAGGATGCTATTGAAGGAGTTTTTTTTGGTTTTGTTTGGAATCTTGTTTCTTTGTATGGGGCTCCTCATGCAAAAGAAAAAGATTATTTTTTGATAAAGTCTGTTGTTTAATAGCAGTAAATAGTCTTCTCTCATGGAGGAGACTTTAATATTATGAGAAGCGAGAAATATTCTAATAAGAAAAGGAAACAATCTAGATGGTCTTTTATGTTTAGTTCTATTATTGAGCAGTGGGAATTTAGAGATTTGGATTTATCTGGGAGGTGTTTTACATGGTCTAACAATCGGTTAGACCCTTTGTTTGAAAGGTTAGATAGAGTGTTAGTGAGTATTGAGTGAGAAGCAAGATATCATTTGGTTTTTCTTAGGACTTTACCTAGAATAGGTTTTGATCATGTTGCTCTTATTTTAGATTTTGGTTTGGACAAGCCTAATGTTGTTAAACCTTTTAAGTTTGAGTTATGTTGGTTCCTTAGGCCTAATCTTATAGATGCAGTATGTAAAGTGTGGTTTAAGACCTATATAGGTAGAAATATTTAAGATGTTTGGCATAATAGAGCTAAGTGCATTAGAAGTAATTTGAAGGGGATGGAATATGAATTAGGAAGGTTTTAATAGAAGTAAAAAGAAGGTTCTAATAGAACAAATAGATGTGACTGAAAATAGAGTGAGGAAGTTGGCCTTTCCTTAGACAAGTATAATGAAAAGAAAAATCTAGAGGATACGTTATTCAATATAACCAGGGAAGAGGAAGTCAAGTGGTTGCAAAGATCCAGAGAAAAAGAGTTGTTGGAGGGAGAAAGTATCACTACTTATTTTATGGCTAAGTCTAGTGGTAGAAAAGGAAGGAATATGATTATATCTTTAACTCAAGAGGATATGATTATTCAAGGGGATAGAGAGATTGTTTTGTTTGCTACTCAGTTTTATACAGATTTATTTGGAGTTAGTGTTGTTATTAATGCTGCTAAGATTGTTGCTCCAATAAAAAATTGTTTAAGTGACTTTGATAGAGCTTGGTTACTTGAGCCTTTTAGTTTAGATGAAATTAAGTATACTATTTTTGAAATGGAACCTAATAAATCTCTAGGGCCAGATGGGTTTCCCATTGAATTTTATCAAAAGTTTTTGGATTTTATTGTCCCTGATCTTTTAGTGTTGTACAATATGTTTTTCCACAATATATTGTATCTTTATAGATTTAAATATGGCCTTATTACTTTTCTTCCTAAGATTCATGGTGCTAATAACTTGCAGGCTTACAGACCCATCTGCCTAAATAATGTGATTCTGATTTTTTTACTAATACTTGAAGGGGTTCGTAGCAGAAAACAATATTTTTTCTTAACTAGCGCAACACCGAATGCAAGGATTTATCTAGGAGTAATGTTGTAACAGAGAAGGTTTCGGTAACATACCCTTGTAGACCGAAAATGTTAACGTTCACGATGAACGTGGATGATGTAGTCGAACGACGTAGCCAACCTCAAGGTTGCATTGCTCCTATCACAACAATCCAGGTGCCACAATGGGCAGCACCACCGTGGGTTCGCACACGTTTTGTGCTCAATGACAACTCCCAGTCTCTCCGATCTAGCCAACATAGTGGAAATCGATCTTTTGGAACGGGGATCTAGTAGCGTGACGACGTGCCAAATAAATGTCATCTCCCACACGCGCAGTTCTTCTTGGAACCGTCAACACGGGAGCCAATGAGAGAGAGATATATTCCCTATGGAAAATGCATTAGAGAATATTATGAATAGCTGTGTGTCTTTCCCTCCCCATAGGCCCCTCCTTATATAGGGAAAAGGAGGGAACTCCACCAAGCCAAGTCCCAGGGTGGGACTAAAGGGAGAGGAAGGAGGTGGCTCCAAGGAGGGGAGGGTCGGTGGCCAAATGCCCCAGTGCGCCAGCCCATGGCCGGTGGCTAGGGTGGGCCCCACCCCACGCCTCCTTGTCCTAGGCCGGCCAGTGACCTTGCCACTTGGGGCGGCTAGCCCTCTTGGGCCTTTCCCTCCGGGGTTTGGCCCATTAAGGTGGGCTTACTCTTAAATTTAATTTTAAATTTATTTTAATATTAATTCCAATAATTAATATAAAATACATATTATTAAATTTCCTATGATCCGAAACTGTTTTTGGATCACTTCGAACTATCTTCGGTCTCTCATGGAACGCTTCCGACTTTCTGTTCACTTTCTTCCGGTGATCTAGATGATTGTGAAATGATCTCCAAGCGTTGTAGAACCCTTAGGTGTGTTACCCTATGGTTCGGGAACATCAGCGACATGATCAAGATGACTCTCAGTTCAATGATCATCCATGGCATCTGGATACTCATAATGAACCCTGTGCATTCCATGATATTAATGTCGTTTGAACCATAAACGTCGAATCCAATTCCCTTTGTTACTTTGATACCTGACTTTTCCGAGATCTGATCATCGGTATCACTATACCTTGTTCAATCTCATTACCGACAAGTGTTACTTAACTCGTTACCATGATATTCCATCCTCATGACCTAGTCATATGATGTGCAACATTATTGATGTAATCTCACCTAGTGGGACCAGTGTATATTACCATCACGCGAGAGAAAAAATCACGATATCGATAGATATGCCTCAATATATCCCTTTGAAATACCCGATAGACACCTTTATGATCACCCTGTTATAGTGTGAAGGTTTTGATGCAGTCAAGGCAGCCTCAGGTGATAGTGATCACATGATCTAAGGAGTAGGATACCATGTTTCTAATTATTGCAACTATGAACTTTGTTACTTGATCATGTCGCAATACTTATGTTGGGTACATGTCCATCACATCATTCACTAAAGATATGACCTCATTGTGAATTTACATAAATGCCCATTGAAAGGGCATGTATGCCCCATTTGTGGTTTTGGTAATTAATGACAATCTCTATGGACTTATGTGTGAATTGAGTTTCACTTGTAGGTTTTGTCCGTTGGCATCGCTTAGGCCATGTGTTGGTTTCAAGGTTGAAAATTGAAGAAATTAAGAAGAAGCAATGTCCAAGGGCTTTGTGCCCATTGGAATCATGTTGAAGAAGAAGATGAATAATAATAACAAGAAGAAGATCAAGAGTGTCTTGAAGAAGAAGATGGGGTTACTCATGGCTATCTTCAAGACATCATCTAGAATTTAAGGGCAAGCTCAAGATGCACCATCTCTAGAAGATCTCCTGCTTGAAGCTTGCCAGCCTTGGTGGTCATGGAGTGATGAAGACAAGTTCAAAGAAGAGGTTTCCCCATGGAGAATGGGGGAGCAAGTCGCAAGTCTTCGTAAAGCAAAGCGCACGCGAGAGCAATCAAGAAAGGTGTTCCATCTTGAAGAATAGAAGATCGTCTACATCAAGCTCAAGTGGAATGTTCAAGGAAAAGGTATGCTCTTGATAGGTTTTATATTTTACCAGTCTCTTATTTGGGAGACCGGGTTTAGGATAGATAGCCGTACTATCAAGAGGTGCTCTCGAGTGGGTGACTCGATCGCATCTTTCGGAGAGAGCTCAAACCTTTGCATTATTGCATCATCTTTCTTGGTTGTTATTCCGATCTTGTCCATGTGAGGATCTAGAGCTTGCGGTTATCTTCACAACAATCTCGAGTTCATCAAAAAGGTTTCCCCTGATATATCTTATTGTGTTTTTGATCTTGCGGGTTTTCTGGCTCCAACCTTGGGAGATATCTCACATATATATTAATGATATTTTCTCCCTTGGTGATACCCAATATTTTGTTGGATTCTATACGTCATTATCTTTCCAACAAAATAGGTTTCATCCTTTTTGGAGTTCGGATGCAAAAGTTATTGCAGTTTTGGTTATGAAGTTTCCATGGGCGGAAGTTCCGGTGCGCCACCGGTAGTACCGCTAGGGCATGTTTGCACCGATAGTAGGGTGAAGTACCGGGCAACTTCCTATCAGTCTAGTTTCGGTTCTATAACCTCTCTCTTTGTAGTTCCCTATTTGACGGAACTTTGATCGGAAGTAAAGGCGGTAGTACCGTCCCCAGCGGATGTACCGCTGATCCACCGGAAGTACCACTCAGACACTTTGCCACCGGTAGTACTGGTGGAAGTTCTGGCCTACTTCCGCCGAGGGCTGGTTTTCGCTCAGTACATTGCATCTTATGAAATGGTTATTTATCGGTAGTTGACAGAAGTTTAGAAGAAGTTCCGACCCCCTCAGCGGTAGTACCGGCCGGGCTCATTTTCTCTCTTTCATGTCGTAGAGTTTTTACCATTGGCTCGGTGCCAGCGGTAGTTCCGACCACCCACCGGTAGTACCAAATAGGGTGGTAAATGGCCCAAATGGTCAGATCTAGGAGCCCTTTAAAAGGGCCCCATCTTCCCCTTCGTGGGCACTAGTTCTTTTGGTCCGTCTCTCTCTCTCCTCCATTGTTGACCTTGCAGAGCTTGTCGTCTCCCTTCTCCCTCCTATGTTTCTTGCATCTTTTTGAGGGATTTGGGAGACAAGATCTAGATCTACAACCCCACCAAACCAAATCCCTTGTTTGTGAAGGAATCCTTGGGATCTAGATCTTGGAGAGTTTTATGTTCTTCCTCTCTTATTCCCCCAATAGCTTTTGTAGCTTTGGTGGAATTTGGGAATGAAGACTTGCCCTGGCATTTGGTGCATAGGTTTGAGTTCTCCTCAAAGATTCGGCAAGTTCAAGCTTGTGAGCTTGTTTCTCTTGGGTTATTGAAACCCTAGACAGTTGTCTGGAGTAGTAGTGAATTCTTGGGGCCTCCAATTGAGTCGTGGAGATTCCTCAAGCTTGTGGCCTTTTGTGGCATTGTTCTTGGGGGCTCTAATTGAGTTGTGGAGATTGCCCAAGCTTGTGGCATTGTTTTGGGGATCCTCCAATTAAGTTGTGGAGATTGCCCCAAGCCTTGTACGGGTTCGGTGACTGCCCTCAAGTGTCCCATAGTTGATCGAGTGCCCTCCTTTATGATGTGCACTCGGGATAATAGGGTGAGCTTGTTGTGGTGTCGATGAGTTGCGTGCCATCACATCTTGGGGTGAGGCCTTGTGTGGCGTTGGGTGAGCATCGAGCCACCACACCTCAGGGTGAGCCATTTGTGGCATTTAGAGAGCATTGCGCCATCGCACCTCTCCAACATAGACATAGATTTTTTGGAAGTGAACTTGGGATAAAAATCATCGTCTCTGCGTCCATCGGTTATCTCTCAGTCGAGCCCTTTACTTATGCAATTTACATTGTGATAGCCATCGTGCTTGAAGTATTACATCTTGTTATCACCTTGTTTCTTGTCTTACTTAGCATAGATTGTTCGTGCACTTAGTTGAACCTAGTGGTTTTAGGTTTTGTGCTTTGATAAATTAAACGTTAGTTTTATTTCGCATTTATTAGAGCATAAACCGTACTTATTTTAAAAGACTATTCACCCCCTCTAGGCGACGTCAGTTGTACTTTCACCCATGATCAGGAAACCTTGATCATCAGTTGACTAATGAACTAGTTGAGTAGATGCTACTAGGGACTTGGTTTGTTTACATACCACATATGTACAATTCCATCTGATACAGTTACAACATGGTATAAAACTATTATGAACTAATGATATATGATAATAAACACCCTTTATTTTTTACCTCTAGGGAATATCTCCTTCAAGACTATTAACTATAGAGCTGTTAGGATGGCAGATATAGTTGTTTCTTAAAATTCTAGATAGACTTTATTAAAGGCAGGTTTATTCTAGATGGTGTAGTGTTGCTTCATGAATCTCTAAATGAAATTTTGAGAACTAAATCTTTAGCTATTATGTTTAAGGTTATTTTTAGAAAGCCTATGATAAGTTAGATAAGAACTTCATTTTTGAAGTGCTAGAGATGAAGGGATTTCCTCCCCAGTTTATTGCTTGAATTAAGAATATAGTTAATGATGGGCATGTGTCAGTTATGGTAAATGACTTGATATGACCTTATTTAAAAACTCCAAGAGGGGCGATACAAGGGGCTCCTCTGTCTCCCATCCTGTTTAGTTATGGTGTTGATGTGTTAGATGTTTTGATTAGAAGGGCCCAAGATGCATGTTTGATTAAAGGGGTAGTTTATCACTTAGTTGAAGGTGATGTGGTCATGGTGCGGTATGCATATGACATAGTCTTTCTATACGAAGATGATTAGATAGTGCAAATAACTTAATAATTATTTTGTGTATTTTGAACACCTATCTGGCTTGAAGATTAATTTTATTAAAAGTGAGGTCTCTGGTTTTGGGGAAGCTTGCTAAGATGGGTCAATATGCTGATGCTTTACCCGTGTACAAAGAAGGGGGGCAGCCGAATCTTGTCATTTGAGGTATCGTTCGTTACGTATAAGAATGTCTTAGCCCACCCTTTGCAGGACTCCAAGCCCGTGATCCGGGGAAAGATGGAACCCCATCGAGGTGAAATCGAGGTTGTCCCGCACTAGGTCAAAGCTTTATCATCGTGACGAAGTTCCTTATTCGGAATGTTGTTATCCCGGAATCCGGAGAACTTGGACCATATCGGGATAGTGGTCCATAGGTCGAGATACCCCTCAATGCCGCAAGCATAAGCGAAAAGGGAGGCGATAGCATTAGCAGTAAGATGATGAGGTTGGAGTTCAAAGGTGGTGAGGAAATCATGGAAGAAGTTGCTGATGGGGAGGCCGAAGCCGCGAGCGAAGTGGGAAAGGAAGACCCTAAACTCACCGGCCTCCGGAGCGGGAATGAGCTCGTCACCGGGGATGCGACAACTGAACCTTGCAGGGACGTGTGTCGGGTGCGGATGAGCCAATCGTTCTCATCCCGCGTCACCCAGGAGCCAGCCCAAGCACTGCGCTCATGGGCGGCGTCACCCTCATCGTGCTCTTCGACGACGGTGACATCCTGAGGCATCTCCAGATCCTCTTCCTCGAGCGAGAAGTATGAGTTGAGGGAGAAGGGCCTAGGATGGCGCAGCCCCGTAGCGTCAGCGAGCAGTGATGCAGCGGTGGAGCGAGCGAGAGCAAGAGAGCAACAACAGCGGTGCTATCGCTAAGCACTGAGCAGCGGTAGGAGGAAGAAGAAGGAGAGGCAAACAGGGGAATGTGAATAAGGAACACCCCGCTCCCCTATTTAACCACAACCCACATCATGGGTAGTGGGATCGCTGATTGTGGCGGACCGCCCGAGCAAATGCATCAGCAACGAGCCACACCAAGGGTCACATATCGCAGAAGGTCGAGCAACGCGATGTCGTGGTATGGACCACGGCAGATGCTACAGGGTAGCTTACTTAGAGAAAAGGGCAAGGTGACGTAGGAGAATTCGGGAGCGAGATTGGCACACGATGCACCCAGGTTCACGTCCCCTCAGTGGAGGATCGCTACATCCTGCTATCAATCCAGTACATGACCATAGGTTAGTTTACATGGGAGTCGCCGTAGGCAGAGGGAGAGACTAGATCTAATATGATGTCAGAGAGATCGCCCCAAAGGGGTGCCCCTGGTGGCTTTATATATGCAGCCAGTTAGGGTTTATAAGTGTACTAATGGGCTTTTGGATTGGAGTCGCTATGTTGGGCCTCCAGTCGGCGAGTCGTTTGTGCCAGTCGCCGTATTAGGCAAGGCGACCCGCTCTAGGCTTGGCTTCAGTCTACTCGATCCAGTTGGGTATACCCCGATTGGTATTCCCCCATTAGTAGTCCCCGAGCGTGTCAGGGACTCGTCGATGACTTCAAGCCATTGAATCAACGCAGTCGATTCCAGGGTGGAGTCGATGGCGAGTCATTGGCGAGCTCCTGAAACAAAGAAATAGCTCATGAAGTAGTTCATTCTCCAATGCGAGTCGACCCGTCGGGCGAGTCGCCATTGGACGGAGTCGTCATTAGAGGCCACCAATTCGCTGATGAAGAAATTGTCAAGTCGGCGCATGAGACTCCACAATAGGCGAGCCTGTGATAGGCGAATCCGCGAGAGAGAGTACGCGATGGTGAGTCCCCGAGTGTAGAGAGTACACGACCAGTGAGGAGAGTCCCCGAGCGTGAAGACTCCGCGAGGGTGGCGATGTGAAGAGCATGAAGACTTCATCGGGGTGAGTCCCCGAGCATGAGGAGCATGAAAACTCCGTGAGGGCGGCGAGTCCCCAAGCGTGAAGACTCCGTGAGGGCAGCGAGTCCCCGAGCGTGAAGAGTCCGCGAGGGCGATGAGTCCCCGAGGGTGAAGACTCCGCGAGGGCGGCGAGTCCCCGAGCGTGAAGACTCCGCGAGGGCGACGAGTCCCCGAGCGTGAAGACTCTGCGAGGGCGGTGAGTCCCCGATGGCGAGTCTGCGTATACCCCGTGACAATCATATGGGCACAATGACTCAGGAGCGATGTCGCATTCGAGGGGCAATGTTGTTGTCGAGCCCCGAGCTGAACTATGGAAAACTTGACGAGTCGTCCGCCGGTTGGAGTTGATTTGCTTTATGCTTAGCTCAGCAATTTGCCTAGGAGTAGTCCCTGGGGCTCAAGTTGGCTTGTAGAGGCAACTTGAGGCTCTTTAGAGATGCATAGTAGTGGTTCTTCTCGAGCATGGCGAGTGGCGCTTGGCATTGTATGGAGTACGGTGAGTCCGCGTGGGGCGACTCTGCGAGGGGAGAGTCGGCGAGGATGAGCTCGCGATGGTGAGTAGGAGATGGCAATCCCACGATGGTGAGTCCCCGAGCGTGACGAGTCCTCGATGACGGTGAATCCGCGATGATAGAGAGTCCGCGAGGGGATAGTCCCCGAGCATGGAGAGTCCGGGATGATGGCAAGTCCGTGATAATGGTGTGTCCGCGAGGGGAGAGTCCCTGAGCGTAATGAGTCGCTCATCTGATGTTGGGAGGGATTGATTGCGTTGTTTTTGTTAGCGAGTCTCTCGTCTTGGCCCGGGGGCCGGTCGCTTGGCGACTCCAAAGATGGCTCTCGGCTAGGCGTTCTTCCTGGACAATCCGAGTATCAGTTTGCAAGTACTCGTCCGCTGTACTTGGCCGTGCGAGTCACACTGTCTAAGGTTGAGGAGGACGTAGTGCTGTTTGTGTAGCACTGCCATTTGTCTTGGCCTAGAAGGCCAGTCGAGGAAGGCGACCCCAATGATGGCTCTCGGTTAGCATTTTTCATGGACGATCCGAGGCTCGGTTTGCGAGTCCTCGTCCGCACTACTTGGCCATTGTGAGTCACTCTTTCAAAGGTTGACAAAGGCGAATATTTTTCCCGAGGGAAGATACGCCCAGTGGTAAGTCCATGCAGTGTGGCATGCGACCCTCTTTGGCGATTTGTACGACGAGGGGCCCTTAGCAGGCGCAGCGTACGCATTCGACGTAGCCGGAAAGACTCAACACGGTGGACAAGGAGTTGATGCAGCAGATGTATAGTCGCGCTTTGGCGGAGTCGACGCGGTGGACACGGGGTCGACACGGCGGACAGAGGTCGAGCTATGGAGAATTCGACGCGGCAGACGGAAGTCACGCCATGGTGAAGTCTACACGACGGACACGGGGTCGACGCGGCGGACGGAGGTCGCGCTATGGCGAAATCGACGTGGCAGACACAGGGTCGACGCAGCGGACGGAGGTCGCGCTATGGAGAAGTCGACGTGGCGAACATGAGGTCGATGCGGCCGATGGAGGTCGTGCTATGGCGAAGTCGACGCGGCGGACACGGGTTCGACGCAGCGAACAGAGGTCGCGCTATGGCGAAGTCGACGCGGCGGACACGGGGTCGACGCGGTGGACGGAGGTCACGCTATGGAGAAATCGACGCGGCGAACACGAGGTCGACGTGGCGGACGGAGGTAGCGCTATGGCGAAGTCGACGCGGCGGACACGGATTCGACGTGGCGGATGGAGGTCGCCTGGAGGAGCCGTGTAGTGTTTGTCCCGTAGCATGGCGAGCTCGCGGCGGCCGAGTCACCAAACGTGGTGAGTCCGTGGCGAGCGAGTCCCCCGAGCATGGTGAGTCCATGGCGAACGAGTTCACGGGTGAGACGAATCCGCGGGAGGCGAGCTAGCAACGAGCGAACATGCGACCGATTGGCATGGCGCTCGGCGAACTGCACATTGCAACTTGGTTTTCCCCGCACTTGCAAGACAAGACGATTGATTAATAGATATTATAAAATACACCAATTAAAATAAGCTTGGATTTGGGAGAAAATTATCAGCCATAGCCGAGTCGTCGAGCGTGGCGTGTCCACGAATGTGGCGAGTTCACGATGGCGAATCCGCGACAGGATGGTGCAGCGTTTAGCCGGAAGGACTAAGCCCGGCGGACTGGGTCGCATGGCGGTGTTAGTCAGATTTTTGTCAGAGTCGACGCGATGGGTGATGTCACGCAGTGGAATCGGCTGGATTTTTTGCCGGACCGGGCCATCTCCATGTCTTCCATATTGCGTTTATACTGATTAGGATGTCCTGGATTGATGAAATAATACATAAAGAATTAGACCTAGGTGAAATATTGAACCGACAAATAATCAACAAGAGAGATTCTTTAGAAATCAAATCAATCCAATGCTGAAGTGAATGGCCGATTCGTGGATGCATCATGTAGTTGTAGTAGTTGATCGTATGTATTTTAAAACAAACATGCCAACGATTAGATCTAAATAGACAATTAATTTGATACAATAATAGATAAATGAGAGAAATAAGAGTTGAATAGATGAAACCCATAAGTCATGGCTACACGCGATCTGAATCGTGATCTGCCATTGCCGCCGTTGCCGGAAAGACTAGACTGCAGCCATGTACGCATGGAAAAAACATGTGCGGCGCCAAA
Source organism: Avena eriantha (assembly GCA_910589775.1). NCBI lineage: Eukaryota > Viridiplantae > Streptophyta > Magnoliopsida > Poales > Poaceae > Avena > Avena eriantha. The sequence continues at coordinate 100,215,467 of OU342742.1, forward strand.
CCATCTTGGCAGGGAGGTCAGCTCATTGGGAATCAATTTACTGCAGCTCGAGTCCCTGATTTTAAAGTCGTGGTCGAGGCAGCCGACCGTCTGGCGTGTCTAGCTGGCTTCAGGGTACGGCGACTCAACGTGCCTTCGCCCAAAAATAATGGATGGTACCATGGACTGATTCCAAACAATATGTATCGGCAACTTGTAGACGAAAAGTTAGATTCAAATAAATCAAATCTAAAATAATCAATGAGAGAAAAAGATGAGATCCGATTGAGAAATCATCAACCGCCACGACCTTTTTCTTGATCACATGCATAGATTGATGACGAATTTGAGGATCCCGTCCGGATCATCACCTCCAAGCATCGTTGCCCCACGGTGGAGAATATCATTTTACGGCCCGAAAGTTGGGGCGCCTAGAAAACGCGGTACCCAAATTACCTGTAATCAACCGCGGTGACTACAGTTGGCGTCTCAAATACTCAGAGGGTCTTTTTCAGCACGAATTCAACTTTACGTTTTAATACAAAATATCAGGCTAACGGCCGTCAAGTTGCCCTCCCTGTCAGTTCTCGCCGTTATGTCGCTCCCGTCGCTTAGGCGGGGTGGCTGTCACGTAGGCTTGCAGCGCTGGCACAGTGGATAGGACAACGCGACTAGCCTAGTGTATTGACGTGACAAAACAGGGCACATATATCGTCGTTATAATTTTTTTTTTGGTTTACTTAGAAGCTGGAAGGGCCACCGCCACACGTCTCTCCTTTGGACTTCTATCCCCGTCGTTATCCACTACCTTAAAAGTGCATTGACGGTTCCACCGTTCCCCTGTCTCGCAGAAACCACTCTTCTTCTTCCTGTCATCTGTCTTCTTCCCGTCTTCTCCTTGCCGCCATGGAAGATTGTCACACTCTAGAGACAAGCTTCACTACCCATGAAAATAAGAAAATAGACGTCGTCTACACCAACGAGGAGGAGATAGTGGTGCGAGTCCTGAGGATGTACGAGGGTTGGCTTGAGAAAGATGAGGACAAGTTTGTGGGATTGGACCTCGAGTACACCCCGGAGGACCCATATGAAGGGAGTGAAGTCGCTGTTGTTCAACTGGCCATGAGGAAATACGTCCTCGTCTACCACCTCTCCCGGTTTGTAGATCTGATCTCTGTAGCTAACCGCTTTTAGGGTTTTCTCCTCTTGTTCTTTATCCATTTGCTTATCTTGCAACTACTGTATTTTATTTAGGATCAAATAAATTATGACAAGACAATGTTGAGAGTCTTGATCTTGCATTTACTAAACTTTTCAAAATTATATTCAGATGATGATCTTGCATTGACAAAATATTTGTAGTTACAAATTTTGGTGATGACAAACTACATACTTTTAGGACTGACAGGAATTGTCCGGCGCTGCGCCAGTTCCTTGTAGAAAAGGGAATTGTTTTCTGCACTATCGATAATACAACTGATTTTTCGAAATTTCATCGAGAGGAACAATTCTTGTGTACAACTGGATCGATATTCAGAGTCTTGTCAAGATCCTAGGGGGCTCGAGGAAGGATGGAATGGCATCAATCGCTACTAGAATCCTTGATGAGTCGTACGACAGAATGAAGACAGATTTCCCTACGGATAGGCACAATTTCTGGGACGAGTGGCTGTTGTCTGATATAAACCTGAAGTATGCAACCATAGATGCTTACGTGACCTACCAGTTGTACATGAAGATCCATTTTTCTATGTTACCTCATGTTTTGCCCTATTTGCAAGAGGGAAGACGAGCTTAGGGGAGCCCTTTGTAGAAAATGCGGAATAGCTGAGTTTGAAGCTGCATATGCAAAGGAAACGGCTGCATCTGAAGCAGCTGATAGAGAGGCTGCAGAAGTAGCTGAAAGAGAGCTTGCAGCTGAAGCAGAAGCAGCTGTTAGAGAGGCTGCGGCTAAAGTAGCAAACAAAGAGGCAGCATCTTCTAGCGGCAACAATCAGGTCTATGATGCACCGCTAATTGTGCCACAGGATGCTGAAGATAGGGAAGGCAAGTCAGATCCCAGGTGGGACGAAGCATTTCATGAGCTGTGGAGTGCCAATAATGTAAGATCCACTTGGAATGATCGCAGTTGGTCGCCTAGGAACGATGGCAAGCGCCTCAAGTGGGCTGATGAGAAGTGAATTAAATTTTACTCCTTTGTGTTATGTTTCTATTTTGTGGAACTCATTTATCTTATCAAGATGTCTAGCACCTCAAGTGAGAGTAGTAAAATAAATTTAACCCTCTTTGTGTTATGTTTCTGTATGTGTCTTGTAGCTTGTCAAGATAATAGCTCGTTAACTGGCAGTTTGAAAGAGTATCTTTTTCCTCTCTCGCTAAACAAATATGTTTCATTTTGCCCAAATTGGTAGCAAATCTAGAGAAGATTCTCTCTTTGATAATTCATTTCCTTTTGGACCTCTTTTTGCCTCCGATCTGGTAGCAAATCTAGAGCAGCAAATCACACCAGGAAGAATATATGCATTCAGAAAACAATTTTTTTTAGATATAGCTGTGCGCAGCTAAATATGATATAGCGATAGAAAGTAGGTTGCTTAACGAGGTTCAATGCATTCAACTAGAAATAGGATGCAAGCAAAATATAGAAAATCAAAAGAAGCTGCTTAGCAGCAGCAATAGTAGTCAACATTTTCAACCCCTCCTGGCATGCGCGTGCGCCTCCGCCTCCTCCCTCCGGCGCTTCCTCCACTTCTTGCTTCCCAGTCCCTTGATCTTGGGGGCCTTGGGCTTGATTGGAGGCATGCGACCCTTTTCGAAGGCCACCCGCTGGAGGTTTCAGAGGTGAATGTCGAGAGCCTGGTGTTCAGCGATGTAGGCGCTGACGTTCACGGTCTGGCCGCCTTTGTGGATGCCGGATCCCGGGCCCTCTGCATGCTTCAGTAAGGAGTTGAAGTCGGTGCTGGCGAGACTCACCCAGCAGAAGGCGACCCCCTTGCAGAAGAGGCAACTGTAGTCGCCGCCAGCGAAGAAGGCGTCGTACTGGCCGACCTGCAGCCTCCTCAGCACCTGACGAGTCTTGGTGTGCCTGGACTCGTCATCGCTGCAGACGTCGCTGCCGTAAACCTATTGGAAGAAAAGGAAAATGGGGGAGTAGATGATGTAAGAAGATCGAGAATTCGAAATGCGAACAAGCGAATCCTAATAAACCAAGATCTAGCATCCAACGATGGGAACGATAGAAGAACCAGGGAAGGGGAGCAAACCCTAGTTATCTCCGACCTTGGGTCGTCAATGCCGGTGTCGTAGGCGTTCAGCAGAGCGATGTACTCATCTGTATCGTAGGGGCCCCTGAAGAGATGGATCTGCTCGTGACCGGCGGGAGCCTCCTCGCCAGCGGGGGGCTCCTCGTCGACGGCTACGTCGGTAGCAGGGACGAGGGCCTGGACGGGAACGACGGCTGCCATCGATGCCTCGACTGGGGCCTGGACGAGGATGGCGGTTGCTTTCAACACGTCGAGGGGGACCAGCGGGGAGATAGGGGCCTCGTCAGTGAATATGTCGGTAGCAGGGGTGGGGGCCTGGACGGGAACGACGGCTTCCATCGATGCCTCGACTGGAGCCTGGACGGGGACGGCGGCTGCTTTCAACGCGTCGAGGGGGACCAGCGAGGAGACGGGGGCCTCCTCGCCGGCGGCCTTGTAGGCGACGATGGCCACCGTATCCTCCTCCGCCATAACTGGCGCAGACGGGGTATTCTCAAGAGTTTGCAGATGCTGGTGGGACAGTGGAGAGGGTTGCGTGAAGAGAGTGAGCCAGAGTGAGAGTGGGTGTGCGGAGAGGGGCTCTATAGTTAAGGTGAATGGAAGCAAGGCACGTTTCGTTGCACCACTGTGCAACACGCCGCGTGTAACATCCCAAATCTTTAATCAAGGTTATCAAGATCCAAAGCACCCAATTTAGGGTTAACAAAAGCTTTTTCGCTTTTAAATAATTAAGAATGCATATGTGTGTTGCATTAATATGGAATTGTTTTGAATTGCCATGTTTGTTTGTTCTAATGGTTGTAAAATGATTCTAAGGTGGATGCCACATCATCTAGATCATTCCCAAGCAAAATACAAAGAAAAAGAAACCAATTGGAATTAATAAAGGCAAATGGTCACTTTTGCCATTTTAATCCACTAGGTCACTTTAGGTGTTCCTAGAACTCAAAGTCCAATAGAAACATTTATGCCCACTTTGTGATCCTACAAAAACATTTAAACACTAAATTTAAATAGCATTTGAAAATGGAATCAAGTGTGGGTGCATAGATCCCACTTTTTCAAAAACCACTCAAATGAGTTCAACTTAACAATCCTAAGCAACCACAGATGCTCAAGCATAGGACCAACAACTCCACCAAAAATCTTTGCAAAATTCAAAACTTTTGTTCTTGCGGCCATTGTGTCGAACAGTTGGTAGGAAAATAAATTCGGCCTAACTATCTCTATTTGTGATCAAAGCATTGTCGAGCCATTTGGTTTAATTCTTGTCCCCTGGTCTCCCCTAGCTCTAACCAAGCCAGCACAAAGCTACCATTTTGCCTGAAGCAGCAGTAGCACGCCGCCCGTTCCTGGTCGCCGTCGGCCGAGCGTGGGGAACGTGCCAGAGACAGTGCCGTGCCAATCCAGCATGCCCCAAGATCCGCCGAACCCTACCGCCGCCCTTGGTCCCTTCCCCAAGCCTTGCCAGCCCCTGGACCACCGACGAACGCTCGTGCCCACCGCCTCTACGCATTGCACAGAGCACGCTAGAGCGTCGTCCCCGACAGGCCCGCACAAGCCGCGCCTTGCCCTCAGCTCGCGTGCGCCACTCCACCATAACCCGAGCACACCCCCAGACACGCCCTTTTCCCGCCGCGCGACCAGCAACCACCGCACGCCGCGTCGAGCACCGCCTCTGCCGCGCAGAGCATCGCCCTTTCCCGACCACATGCCACCGCCCCTAGCGTTGCCTTTACATCGTAGCTGACCGCCAGGAGGCACGCCACCGTCCTCCTACACCGCCCATGCCTCTAGCGCCCTATACCATCGTCACCGACGAGCTCACCGTCGCCCGCACGGTCTCCTCGTTGAGCCTATATAAGGAGCCCTCCCCAGCACCATTTCCTCACACCACTCAACTCCCCTCTCCCTCAGAACCACCGCAAGGCATAGCCAGAGCCGCTCGAGTAGCCGTTCGCCAGAATTGCGCCGGAGTTCGCCGTAGCAGAGAAGAAAGGGCACGACGATTTCGTCCACCCCAGGAGCCGCCGCGACCTCGTCTGAGCCTACCATCGTCTCCTCGATCGATCGCCCCCATCGCCACACTAGCTGGAGCCCTGGTATGCCCCCATTGCACCCCACTGAGCCGCTAGGGTTCCGTCTTGCCGGCGACCTATCCGTCGTCGACGACGAGCCACCACCGTCGATCTAGGTTCTAATCGTGCAGTCCACATCGTCCCGTACCGCTTCGCTTTAGAAGAGCCACTGACATGCGGGACCCCCCTGTCAGCTGTCCTTTGTGCCGCGGAGTGTAACTAGGCCGGCCGGTTAGTGTTCCCGCGTTGGCCCTAGAATTCAAATAAGTGTTTTTCTTTTTAGACTCAAACTTAATTCTGTCCCCTTGTTTGAAAATCAATTCGGAAAGATTTACTTAACTAAATGACATGATTCAAATTTTCTTGGTAAGATAATTTAAATCTCTATCCAAGCCCGTTGTATTTAAATCAATTCGAGTTATAGATCATCTATAGAAAAAGTAACAAAACATAGACTTTTCTACATTCAAACATTTTTCAAAAATCAACCATAATAGCTTTTGGGTTGATTCCAACTCTCAAAAATCACATTTGATAATACCTATCTGAATATGAATAATATTTAGGTTTGCATGAAGTGACTTTGGACTAGTACCAAAATAATGCTATATAGGCATTTCTAGTCACTTTAAATCATTAAATATTAATCTTAAACTTTATAAAATGTGATCCAACATTTATTCCCATGTATTGGAATATGTGGTGATGACATGTGTCCACATGATCCCATATTTTAATTGGAGAATGTTAAATCTTAATTAATTTCAATGGGTAGAAATTACTTTTCTCAAATAAAATAAATGAAACTAGTTCATTAAAATCTTGTGATGAATGTGATGATATTAGATCATCAAGTGTGTGCCTTAGTGTGCTAAATAGACTAGTTAAGTATTGTTTGGTGATTGTGAATCCCGTATGTATTTATAGACGATAGTACCGACCAAGTCTAAGAGGAGGAGGAGTTCTACCCCGAGGAAGACGTGTAGAATTTCAACCACTGCACCAACCAAGGCAAGCTATTGATAGCAAGCTAGAATTAAGCTATATAACCTAAGCAAGATGCATTAGGCATGCTTTGGTTATACCATTTTTGATTTATACCCATCCCAAGTTTTACTTACAAGCTTTACTTTCTTTTACTTTACCAAAGTTCCTTACTTTGTTATAGATAACATAAAGAGTATAAAACTTGACCTATCTAGTTAGACTTAGATGTCATTCTATGGCATGAGATTGAAATTAGCATCCCACCTTAGTGAACACTCTTAACTTAGTAGTTTAGAGCTAAACCAAAAATTTGATCACTTTAGATGGAAATACTTGGTGAAAATGACTTGTGAAAACCTTGGAATGATGAGTCATTCTATTGAGATGTTTTGACATGTGTTGATAAACACAAATGGTTTTTGATGATGAAAATGTTGAGGCATGAGCCTTACCCCTTTATAAAAACTGATGGTTGGGTTCAGATGCGATACCATTCCAATTTTACCGTACAACCACAATACCAGAATTGGATAAGGCTTAGCCGGAAGTTTATATGCATTAGTATGGGTTCCCTTGCGGGAGAGTTTTGAGCTGAGGCTACCTCTCAATGGTGTCCACCTATGCAGTGCCCAGGATGGCAGATGGCCATGGCTGGGAGGCCAAGCTCATAGGATAGGTGTTTATACTAGAGTGTCTAAAGGAAAGGTTATGTTTGATTATCTACATACTAAGTATGATGATTCAGGGTTATCCCTGACAGATGTATCAAATTTTGTGGTGAAAGTGTACCACCTCTACAGAGTGTCAAACTATTCGAATAGCCACGTCCACGGTTATGGACAGTTGGAGTGGCCATACTATTCCGTTGTCAGATGTTTTCAAAATGACTTATGAAATGAATTGTGACATGACTTGACGACAACATGGTTGTGACTATGACATCTAAGTTACCACTTAGGTGATTTAGAACTTTATTTTATCTTTCTTTGTTTCTGAACTTAGCTTAGATTTCAAACTTAACTTTACAAATAAACTTAGAGTTTAGCATTCCTACTAGAACTACCTTACTTGTTAGTGATAGTTTGCGAGTACTTAAAGAGTACTCATGGCTTTGTCCCTGGCTATTCCCGTGGCCAGACTATGAGGAGGACTCCCCTGAAGGAGGACATGAGGATGACTATGACAACTAGGATCATCTCCCATCGTCAACATTGCCTGTGACCTTGAAGATGGAGCCCACCGCTATGCTATTTATTCAGCTGCTTGTTTGTACTAAGACTGGATCATGAGATCCTTTATTTGTGTAAGACCTTATTATGGTTTGTAATGGATGATGTACTGTGATATCCAATCTGTTATGTCTCGCAAAAATGGTAATCTTGGGATTGCGATGTATGGCATAACAGGCATCTGGGATTAAAAATCTGGGTGTTGACAAGTTGGTATCAGAGCCATCCTGACCATAGGAGACCCTAGTTAGAATGGACGTCCGGACAAAAACTTAGTTTCAAAACCAAAGTGAGTATTTATGAAAATCTATTTCCCCTCTTACCCTTGAGATTCTTTCAAAAAGATTCATGTTCCTCAAATTTTCTTACATTACTCCATAAAATTTGACAGACTTGATCACCTCACTAACTTTCTCATCATAAATTCTTATAGATGGAAGTTCAGTACTGCAAGTTCTACCAGTTGGGCAACGGAGGCCAACTGATCTTCGAGAGGGATCTTGATGCACTATCTGAGTACCTTGAGCGTCTGCATCTGGAATTCTTCGGAGCTCCACTTAATGGTCCCCAAGGAGGAGATTTACAATGGCTAATATTTGCCGATCTTCGAGGCAAGATAGAGGCACCACTTTCCGAGAAGATTCATTCACCATAAGAGAGAACAACCGGCTAGATGGATTAGCTAGGGCAATGCATGAAGCTCTCGCTCGTCTTTGCGCACAGAATGTCAACTTGATCCAGGGAACTCGCTTTGCTCACTATGCAAGGCGTGATTCTATGGGAATGCCTCTGGAGATGCCAAGTCACCCGGAGTTGAAGCGCCAAGTGGAGAACCTCGACTTCCTACTGTATGACAAACAAAAGGAATTGGACAATGCTCGAGAGTTCGCCAACCACAACCTTGCCATTGCCGCCCAGAAGGCCCAAACTTTCTCACTGCTCGTCAAGGATTGTTAGTCACTTCGCCGTCAACGTGCAAAGAAGGATCGCACCATCGCCCGTCTTCGCAAGAAGGTGGCCGACCTCGAGAAGACCATCAAGGAGCAAGAAGCTCAGCTTGCCACAAAAGAAGAGAGGATGAAGGTGAAGACATCCAAGGGGATATTCACTCATACCTTAGCAATGCTGATGACTACTAGAAGATGATGCCATGGACTTCTACACCGACGATGATGACTCCGACTTCATCGATGATGAGTAGATGCACTAGAGCACTATGTTGGGTCCGCAGCATAGAAAACAAAAAATTTCCTACAATGAGAACTATACGCCAAGATCTATCTACTAGGTACAGAGCAACGGGTGGACATACATCCATCGAGAACTTACCCTCGAAGACAATGAGTTTTGTTAACAAGTAGGAACTCATGGTTGATGTAGTCGTACACTTGCCGATCTCAAGATCATGTGGAAGTCCGAGCGCCGCAACTCAGCAGAACATCCGTACTCGCACACATGTTCAAGCCACCGGACAACCTCCACCTCCTCGCTCCAGCGATCCAGCAGAAGCAGCAACTCCTTCCAGACGAAATGCCACCGGGAACATGTATCTCGCTAATACGAGACCATGGGGGAATAATTCTTGAGGGGAAGAGAGATCCTTCACAAGGAGGTGTGAGGAAGAAGGAGGAAGAGGGGGGCCTTTTATAGGAGGAGGGGGGTGCCCCTCCTCTTCATGGCCGGTGCATGGGGGGTGACTCCTCACCTCCCCCATTCATGTGGTGGTAACCCCTCCACATTAAAATGCCTCTTCACATTCCCCTTTAAAGTCCCTACTTTAAATGCATTAAAATTCTCCAAGTTTAATGCTCTCTCATTTAATAAAACTCTTTTATTAAATTTATTCAGAATTTTGTTAATTACTTTAATTAACAAACATTCTCATATAACCCCTTGCAATATTTCAATATGAACCACTTTCTGCAATTTCACCCAAAACAATTTCCGGTTTCTATCGAAACACTTCCCGCGCTTTGCAATTCTTTCGTCTAAAACATATGTGCTCCAAAATGGTGTTCGGTAACTCTTAAGTGTGTCACCCTATGGTTCGCGAATAATGCAGACATGATTGAGACTCCTCTCAGATCAATAATCAGAAGCGGGACCTAGAGATCCATACTGACTCCTGCATATTCAACGATGACTTCTGTGATCGTGAGAACCTTTAACACTAGTAACTAAATCCCTTTGTCTCGCGATATATTACATGTCCGAGATTCGATCATTGGTATCTCTATACCTAGTTTGATCTCGTTGTTGACATGCACTCTTTTCTCGTTCCCGTGATATAACATTCTAGTTATCACATCACTTGCTTGCAAGCTATCTTAATGTGATATCACCGAGAGGGCCCGGAGTATATCTATACATCATCAGGATTGGCAAATTCCACTCTTGATCCATGAGCCTCAACATAACACCTTCGTAGCACTGAACCCATCTTTATAGTCACCCTGTTATGGTGTGACGTTTGATGTTATCAAGATACTCTTCCGGTGTTAGCAATTAACATGATCTCATGGTCTAAGGATAAAGATTACTTCATATGATTTTATAGTAATATAAACATAATGACTTGATCGTAATGCTATACTTCGGATGAATGTTCATCACATCATTTCACAAATGCTGTGACCTTGTTATTAACAACATCCAATGTCCATGATTAGGAAACCTTGATCATCTTGTTAATCAACAAGCTAGTCTATAAGAGAGGCATAACTAGGAACCCTTTTTGTTTATTAAACACACATGTATTGATGTTTCCAATCAATACAATTATAGCATGCAAAATAAACTTTTATCATAAACATGGAATAAGATAATAACCACTTTATTATTGCCTCTGGGGCATATTCCCTTCAGTCTCCCACTTGCACTAGAGTCAATAATCTAGTTTGAAAAACCTTGCGTATTGAACACCTATGGTTTTCTGGTGTTGCATATACGCGATTTCTAGTGGTTAACATAATCTCCAGATCTGACAGTTTCAGGTCCATGTGTATTTGCATGTCTTTGCGTCTCTACGCATCACTCATTCTCAAATGAGATGGCATTGTATAAATTTGGTCCTTTGGTGAGACCTTTAGTTCTTTCGGGTTAAAATATGTTGATATTGTTGTCACACAATATATCTTCGTAGTATTAGCCCACTTTTAACCACACCTAGTTTGATAACAAACTACTTAACACAAATGCCCTCCTTTGCTGCTACTATAGTAGTTATATACTTAGCCTTTTGTTGTAGTATCCATCACAATGTCTCAACTTTGGAACTCATCCAAATCCATCATGGAACATCCCGTCCATTACTTTGTGCCACCCATAGTCTAAATTGAGATAAATTTAATTTGTATCTTGTGACAAAACTAGTAACAATGTAACACTTTACAATGAACTACCTTTAACTATTTGTCACTTATACATGATATATTCTTAGTTCTTCCAAAACTCATAAGAATATCTTTACTATCGTCCAATGATCATCTTATGAATCATTCTGGTATGTGCTCATAACATTTAGAGCATAGGAAATATCTGGATATATACATATCACGGTATAATCGATCAAAATCTTCATGTGATTTTACTCACCAAGTGTTGAAACACTTGAATCTTGATACAATCCTTTCCATGCAGCAAGAACCTTTCTTGTTGTTTCCATATTGAACCCTTTCAATATCTCATATATGTACGTCTGGCATAACCATATTAGTGCCTCAATCTATCCATATAGACATTGATGCCAAATATTCCGGTTTTTCCCAAGTATTTCATTGAAATCCTATTTTAATGAAATTCTTAACTTGTCTCAATACAAGATACATCATTTCCAATCAACAATATGTCCTCTACATAATGTATTAGAAATATGCCTCAGCGCTCCCACTTAATTTCTCGCAAATGCAAGCATCTTCATCATCTCCGATGAATTTAAACTCTTTTAACAGTTTCATCATGGTGAAGATTCCAACTCCGCTATGCTTACTTCAACTATTGAAGTTTGCATGCCCTTTTAGCACCCTTTTAATTAACAAAACCCTTCGGACCGTGTCTTGTACACGTTCTAGGTAACCATTCTATTAGAAGAACCTTGTTTTGTTTATTCAACTACTATATACCAAATTATATGTAGTGGTTGCTACATTAATCCGTCAAGACTATATATCGCTATGAAAGATCAAATCTTGTCATAGTCAACTCCTTGAACATTGTCGTAAACTTCTTTACGACATGTCGACTATTTCATAGATGTTAACCATCCATGTCTTATTTCTTTATAGATCCAAACACGACCGATAGGCTTCATGCCTTTCCGGAGGGTCTTCCATGTTAAGAAACTTGATTTCTCGTGTATGGATACTATCACGGATTCTATGACTTCTCGTCATTTTATGGAGTCAGGGCCCATCATCGCTTCTTTTCATGTAGTCGGTTCATCATTGTCAAAACAATAACAACTTTCTTATCAAATCACACTATTTGATTCTTACCGACCCACACGGTTCAATAGGAACTCTAATCTCTGAGATCACACCCTTTGTAATCACGGGAGCCATGAGCATTGTGGCCGCCACTGGGACACTTTCCGGCATTGCGCTACTTAGCACATATAGCTAAGGTTCAACAACCTTATCAAAGTTCTATTGTCCTCCCACTTAACTTTTCACGAAAAATTCCTTCTGAAGAAACTTGACGTTCCAAGTAACAAACTCTTTTGTCCTCGGTGTTATGGAGAAATTCCCAACAAATTCTTTGGGATAACCTACAAAGACGTGCTTATCCGACTTTGGTTGTAAACATTTTACTTATGCTTAGCATACCAAAATTTAAGAAAAGACAATTCGGGTTTTATCCCAAACCATAACTTATATGATGTCATTTCAACGGATCACGATGGTGCTCTTTTCAGTGTAAAAGCGGTAGTCTCTAAAGCTTCAATCCTTAAAACATAATGGCAGTTTTATAAATGACACCTTTGATCTTACCATGTCAAACATGGTTTGATTTCATCTCTCGAATATGCCATACTCCTATGGTTTATCGGGAAAACACAAATCATGGAACAATTCCTCAAATCTTAGGTGTTTTGCTAAACCTGTAACTCAAATATCTTCCTTTATGATCAAATCATAAACTCTTTTATTTTCTTGTTACAATGATTTTCAACTTCATCTTGAAAGTCTTTGAACAATTTTCAGATGTTTCATATTTCTTCCTTATTAAGTAAATATACATATATATTCACTTAAATTTCTGGAGAAAGCATATGAAGCAAAAGGATCCATCGCATATGGCTACACATAATGAACTATATACATCAACATGCATAATATCCAATAAGTTAGTCATCCGTTCCTCTTTGGCCTATGGACGGAGTTTCAATTATCTCGAGGAAAGTCTCACAAGCGTCAATTGATCAATGAAAGACTCCAAAAATCCATCAACATGGAGTTTCTTCATGTTTTCTTTCCAATATAATTTAAAACCGTGATGTCACTTCATAAGTGATCTTTCAATCATTTGTCTTGCGACATTTTAGCAATAGTGTTTATGGATTTGATTTCTCCCACCAGACTTGTAAAAGTTCATCCATCCTTTATGGAATAAGGTAATTATTTGAACAACCATTGTTCTCATAATACCGGAACAAAATAACAATTATTAAAACAAATCTTGAAGGCTAGGTTTGACGACAACGAAAAACACAATAACACTTTATTTGTTTTTGATGAATATCATCACTTATTCTCTTGCTAGTTACTTAGGCCATTGTAGTTCATGAATTGTGTTGTCCTGTATGACACTTCATAGCAACCAATTCGGTATCTAATACCGGTATCCAATACATCAGAACCACATTGTTTAACAAGCAAGGAATACAGCCATAACATGTATATCTTGTATATACCTAAGTTGGACATCTCCAATCTTTTCTTTTCTGCCAAATATTTTATAGATTCTCTTTCAAGAATTCCTTTTCTTTTAAAAGAATCTATCAACATCAATAGTGGTGTCATTCACATGACACATAGTACAAAGTGTGTATAGTCAAATACTAATACCTTTGGACTTGCACTTTGAAGTGGATCACCATCATCAAATGTTTGGAATTCTTTCAAAAATCCATTCTTTAGTAATCTTTTAGTGTAGTAAACATTTTACTTACATCTTCTATTCATCCTTATCATGAAAACTTTCATGATCAAGCTACTATAGCTTATAAGGAAGAATGACGAGTATAATTTTAGTTCCTGAAACCTTTTGGGAGATTCGGATGCCTAGCATCTCCATCCTTCACAAATTCTCATACAATATGAGAACATGTATTTTGCTAAATTATACTCTATGATAATGCAACCAACAACATTGTTTCAGATATCATAATATCTTCCACACATGATGGTTTCTGAAACAATTTTTCAGCTCCTAGATAATCTTGATATTAAAACAACTTTTGAATATCAAAAATCATGGAGGCAAACATGATACTTTAGATACTAACATTGGAATTCTTACTCTTGATTTAATACTACTTATTAAACTTCATGGAGTAAATAGAGTTCGCTGAAAGTTTGCAATAGGACTTCTAAACTTTAAATTGACATTCAAAACAATACGATACCAGTTCATAAAGTAAATATCCAGAATTCTATAGTTCTATTATCTCAATTAAAACTAAGTATAAGGTAGTGAACAAACGCCAATGACTACAACAAATTATGCAAATTCACTTCGATTTAGTTTATGACAAATTGAGTTCGATTAATCCAAATTAGAAATGAACTCCCACTCAAAAAACGACATCCCTCGTGCCATTTTGGTGATTACATGAACCAAATCCACTACACCAAGTCCGATCATTACGTGAGTTGATGTAGCTTCAAAGGCGAGCATCTATATGGGCATCATATCAACTATATGACTCATGATTAACCTTTCGGTCCGTGTTCCGAGGCCATGTCTATACATGCTAGGCTCACCAAGTAAGAACCTTAGTACTCGCATGTGTAAAACTGTCTTACACCCGTTTGTATGAAAGCGTAGAGTCGAGTACACCCGATCATCACGTGACGTCTCAAAACACGGTCCACAAAACGGTGCATACTTAAGGAAGAACACAATTTTATCTTGATAGCTAAATGAGGGATCATCTTACAATGCTACAGAAAGCACCAAACTTGCAGTATAAGATGCTAACATCTAATGTTTAAAGTGAGATGATATGGTCCATGCATTTGATCTCTATCATTTGCATCATGGTATGATCTCTATCATTCCTTTGTGTGTAAGGCCAAGGTCTATGGAACTTACATGTTGAGTGTGTTGTAAGTGTTGGAGATATGCCCAAGAGGCAATAATAAAAGTGATTATTATTATATCTTTGTGTTTATGATGAATGTTTACATCCCATGCTATAATTGTATTATTAGGAAACACTAATACATGTGTGTTTTGTAAACATAAGAGAGTCGCTAGTAAGCCTCTTGTTGAACTAGCTTGTTGATTAATTGATGATCATGGTTTCCTAATCTGGACATTAGGATGTGATTAATAACAAGGTTATATCATTAGGAGAATGATGTGATGGACGCACACCCATAGTAAGCGTAGCATAATATCAAGTCATTAAGTTCGTATTGCTGTAAGCTTTCAAATACATAGTAACCTAATCCTTCGACCATGAGGTTATGTTAATCACCATCACCGGATGGATACTTTGATGACATCAAACGCCGCTTCGTAACTGGGTGGTTATAAAAGTGTCATTGGGTATTCTGAAAGTATGTGTTGAAGCGCATGAACCAAGATTGGGATTTGTCCATCCATATGACGGATAGATATGCTCTGGGCCCTCTCGGTGGAATGTCATCTAGTTAGCTTGCAAGCATGTGACTAGGTCACAAGGGATGACATATCATGGAACAAGTAAAGAGTACTTATCAGTAACGAGGTAGAACTAGGTATGGAGATACCGACGATCAAACCTCGGATAAGTATAGTGTCACGAGACAAAGGGAATTAGTTTCATATGTAAGTGGTTCAATCGATCGCGAAGTCATCGTTGAGTATGTGGGAGCCATTATGGATCTCCAGGTCCCGCTGATGGTTATTGATAGGAGATGTGTCTCTATCATGTCTACATATTCACGAACCGTAGGGTGACACACTTAAGGTTCGAAGTTGTTTTAAGTAGATATGGAATGTGCGTTGGAGACCGAATGTTGTTCGGAGTCTCGGATTGGATTCGGGACATCACGAGGAGATCCGGAATGGTCCGGAGAATAAGATTCATATATAGGGGATCAATTTTCTAAGTTAGGAAATGTTCCGGAGTGTTTGTATGAGGATTCTAGAAGGTTTCGGAATGTTCCGGAAGGTTCTAGAAGATATCTTGGAGTTTGCTTGAAAATCAAGATAGGGATCAAGGAGTCCTGGTGGGTCAAGATACGGAGTCGTGGGGGAGGAGGACTCCTCCCCCCACCTCCAATCCGCCGGCCTACAAGGGAGGGGAGTCCTACAAGGACCCCCCCTCCCTAGGCGCCTCCCTTCTTTAAATAGAGGGGCAGGGGCGCCCCCTCCTCCCTAGCTCCCATAACACCCAATCTCTGCCGCCTCTCTCCTCCACCATCTTCTGCACAGGCATAGGCGAAGCCCTGTAGAATTATCTACTCCACCACCACCACCACGCCGTCGTGCTGCTGGGATTCCGTGGAGAAGATCTACTACCTCCGCTGCTCGCTGGAACGGGGAGAGGAAGGTCTGCTTCGACTCCGCACGTGTGACCGACTACGGAAGCGCTGCCGAATCGCGGCGCCGGAAGGATCGTCCACTTGACCGACTGCGAAGCGCTGCTGGAACACGACGCCGGAAGGATCGTCCACACGATCTTGAGATCGGCAAGTGATCGACTACATCAACCACGAGATCTAATCTCGTTAACGCTTTCGGATCTACGAGGGTTAGTTCCTATCTATCTCGTTGCTCATGTCTAATAGATTAGATCTTGGCTTTTATCTAGATTAGATCTAGGTTTTGTTCGTTCTTGCCGTAGAATTTTTTTGTTTTCCATGCTACGAACCCATCAGTAAGAGTATCTATCATACATCTACTTATAACAATACCATATCAAGACACTAGCCCAGCAACGATCTAAACTAGACGCCTCTAATTTATCAATTGCAAGTTTTACGTGGCTTAGGGCTTTCGGAGATAGAACCGTTCTTACGTACAAAGATGGAACCACAACGATGATAACTAAGTTATTAGCAACTCGTTGTAAATCAGATATTGACTATAGTAGGAGAGACACACACCCGCCAGCCACTTATGCAAAAAAAGTTGCATGTCAGTCGTGGAACCGGTCTCATGTACGATGATATGTAAGGTTGGTCCGGGCCGCTTCATCCCACTATGCCACCAATATCCAAAATACGTAAAAGATGCAATAACATGATCATCATCGCCCACATATAAACATATGTGTACTACCCGTGGAAAGCACCTACGCATAGATCAGGCTCTGATACCACTGTTGGGTCCGCAACATAGAAAACAAAAAATTTCCTACGATGAGAACTATACGCCAAGATCTATCTACTAGGTACAGAGCAACGGGTGGACATACATCCATCAAGAACTTACCCTCGAAGACAACGAGTTTTGTTAACGAGTAGGAACTCGTGGTTCATGTAGTCGTACACTTGCTGATCTCAAGATCGTGTGGAAGTCCGAGCGTCGCAACTCAGCAACACATCCGTACTCGCACACACGTTCAAGCCACCGGACAACCTCCACCTCCTCGCTCCAGCGATCCAGCGGAAGCAGCAACTCCTTCTAGACGAAATGCCACCGAGAACATGTATCTCGCTAATCCGAGACCATGGGGGAATAATTCTAGAGGGGGAGAGAGATCCTTCACAAGGAGGTGTGAGGAAGAAGGAGGAAGAGGGGGGCCTTTTATAGGAGGAGGGGGTGCCCCTCCTCTTCATGGCTGGCGCATGGGGGGGGGGGTGACTCCTCACCTCCCCCATTCATGTGGTGGTAACCCCTCCACATTAAAATGCCTCTTCACATTCCCCTTTAAAGTCCCTACTTTAAATGCATTAAAATTCTCCAAGTTTAATGCTCTCTCATTTAATAAAACTCTTTTATTAAATTTATTCAGAATTTTGTTAATTACTTTAATTAACAAACATTCACATATAACCCCTTGCAATATTTCAATATCACATGTAGAACCACTTTCTGCAATTTCACCCGAAACAATTTCCGGTTTCTATCGAAACAATTCCTGCGCTTTGCAATTCTTTCGTCTGAAATATATGTGCTCCAAAATGGTGTCCGGTAACTCTTAAGTGTGTCACCATACGGTTCGCGAATTATGCAGACATGATTGAGACTCCTCTCAGATCAATAATCAGAAGCGGGACCTGGAGATCCATACTGACTCCTGCATATTCAACGATGACTTCTGTGATTGTGAGAACCTTTAACGCTAGTAACTAAATCCCTTTGTCTCACGATATATTACATGTCTGAGATTCGATCATCGGTATCTCCATACCTAGTTTGATCTCGTTGCTGACAGGCACTCTTTTCTCGTTCCCGTGATATAACATTCTAGTGATCACATCACTTGCTTGCAAGCTATCTTAATGTGATATCACCGAGAGGGCCCAGAATATATCTATCCGTCATCGGGATTGAAAAATTCCACTCTTGATCCATAAGCCTCAACATAACACCTTCATAGCACTGAACCCATCTTTATAGTCGCCCTGTTACGGTGTGACGTTTGATGTTATCAAGATACTCTTCTGGTGTTAGCAATTAACATGATCTCATGGTCTAAGGATAAAGATTACTTCATATGATGTTATAGCAATATAAACATAATGACTTGATCATAATGCTATACTTCGGATGAATGTTCATCACATCATTTCAGAAATGTTGTGACCTTGTTATTAACAACATCCAATGTCCATGATCAGGAAACCTTGATCATCTTGTTAATCAACAAGCTAGTCTATAAGAGAGGCATAACTAGGAATCCTTTTTGTTTATTAAACACACATGTATTGACGTTTCCGATCAATACGATTATAGCATGCAAAATAAACTTTTATCATAAACATGGAATAAGATAATAACCACTTTATTATTGCCTCTGGGGCATATTCCCTTCACACTATCGTAGGAAGGAGTTGTATCGGTCCCATTATATCTTAGCTTACAGAATGGTTCTGAAAACCATCTGTTCTCCTTTTATGTTGTGGTGTGTGTGTGTTTGTATTGTGTGCTTTGCTTGAATGAATGAAAAGAAGTTAGTTGCAAAACCTGAGTCAAACTCAAAGTTTTAGCTTTGAAACCAAAACCATAAACCTTAGAACTTTCCCTCTTACCCAATTATCTATCTCAATCTTTAGATGACTCGTGGGAACCAAGGAGGGAGCAGCTCATCGCAGGACCCAATGCTGCAGATTCTGCAGACGCTCATTGCAGACCACGAAGCTAGTAGGGCAGAGCGCCAAGCGAATTTAGCCACACTGCAGCAGATCGCCCAGATGGCTCACAACAATCAGGGCCATGGAAATCAGAATCATCATGGATCCAAACTGAAAAACTTCAAGAATACGAATCCCCCAATATTTAGGAAGTCTAAAGACCCACTGGATGCTGATGATTGGTTACATACCATGGAGAATAACTTAGAAGTCACAGGAGTGGATGCCAACGAGAAAGTTCTATTTGCCAGCCACTATCTGGCAGGAGATGCAAGAGCATGGTGGAACAGCACCCGCACAATGAACCACGGTCAAGTGATGACATGGGAAGCCTTCAAGGTCAAGTTCAACCGCACCCATGTGCCGCAAGGTTTAGTCACCAGAATGAGAGATGAATTCAGAGAACTAAAGCAAGACATAATGACTGTAGTGGAGTACCGTGACAAATTCTTGTCCCTCGCCAGGTATGCACCTGATGAGATCTACATGGAGGCCAAGAAGAAGGAGAGATTCTTGAACGGACTGCATGATGAGATGCAGACGGTGCTAGTCAACATCCATTTTGAGGATCTCGAAGAGCTAGTCGACTCTGCCATTCAGATGGAAGGGAAGATCAACCGAGCGAACGACAACCGCAAATGTTGGATGATGCACCAAGCTGGATCCAACAGTTACCAGAAGTATCTTCCCAACCCGTCTGCCGAATATGCCCTGCGGAACAATTGACCCCCAATGTCTCGCCCGAGCTACCCCAACCGTAGCGGAGGAAATGTGAAGTCCAGAGGAAACAACAACAATCACCCCGGCAACTCCACCAGTTTCAACCGTGCACGGCCCAAGTCCAACAACAATAACAACAACAATACTGCACCTAGAACTGGAAGCAATGCCGTGCCCGTGGCAGCAAAAGACAAGTCTCAGATTACTTGTTTCGAGTGTGGAGTGAAGGGTCACTACTCCAATGAGTGTCCTAAGAAGATTGCCGCCACTGCCAATGTGAATGCCCCAGCTCAACATCAGCGTCGTGTTCAGCCCAGAAGAAGATTCGCCCCAGGGAATCCTCACAACCGCAACAGCCGTCTCTTCCACATGAACACTGAAGAAGCTCAAGAAGCGCCAGATGTCGTGCTGGGTATGTTTTCGGTCAACACAGTATTAGCAAGAGTGTTGTTTGATTCTGGAGCATCGCACTCATTTGTTACTGAAGAATTTGCATGCACTTGTAAGATTCACCCAACCAACCTGAAGCATGTTATGATAGTTCAAATACCTGGTTCAACCACAAAAGCTAGAAAAATTTGCAAAGTTGTACCTATCAGAATACATGGGATAGACTTTTATGCCAATGTAATAGTACTTGGAACCAAAGGTTTGGACTTAGTACTAGGAATGGATTGGATGTCGAAGCATAAAGGATTGATAGACTGTGCCAAGAAAGCCATCACCATGACCAGTAGCTCTGGAGTATCAGTAGAGCATATATATGAAACTTTGCCCCATCAATTCAAATGCAACAAGAGTCTAGCCCTACCCACCATAGACCAAGTCAGAGTAGTCTGTGAATACCCCGACATATTCCTAGATGAATTGCCCAGTATGCCCTAGATCAGGATATTGAGTTCATTATTGAACTAATTCCTGGAACTGGACCCATAGCTCAGAGACCCTATATCATGGACCCATCAGAGTTAGTGGAACTAAAGAAGCAACTGGATGTTATGCTAGCGAAAGGTTTGATTCAACCAAGTGCATCGCCATGGAGATCCCCCGTGTTGTTCGTCGACAAGAAAGATGGAGGCAACCGTTTGTGCATAGATTACAGGAAGCTGAATGACGTCACCATCAAGAACAAGTACCCATTGCCAAAGATAGAGGATCTGTTTGATCAGTTGACTGGTGCTAGAGTGTTCTCTAAGATTGATCTTAGGACTGGTTATCACCAACTTAAGATTGGTGCAACGGATATTCCAAAGACCGCCTTTACCACCAGATATGGATTATATGAGTATACTGTCATGTCTTTTGGATTAACCAATGCCCCTGCTTATTTCATGAATCCCATGAATAAGATCTTTATGAATTTTTTGGATAAGTTTATCGTTGTGTTTATCGACGATATCCTTATCTACTCCAAGTCAGAAGATGACCATGAGCAACATCTGAGAATCATCCTTGAAACCCTTGGAGAGCATCAGTTGTATGCCAAGTTTAGCAAATGTGAGTTTTGGCTGAAAGAAGTAGGATTCCTCAGACACATTGTGTCTACCGGAGGAGTCGTTGTTGATCCCGCCAAGATCAAAGATGTTGAAGAATGGGAAGCCCCAACCACTCAAACCCAAGTCCGTGCATTTCTCGGATTAGCGGGATATTACCGCAAGTTCGTAGAAGGATTTTCGAGCATCGCAAGACCAATGACCCAATTGTTGAAGAAAGACAAGAAGTTTGAATGGACCGACAAATGTGAAGCAAGTTTCCAAGAGCTCAAGAAGAGATTGATTTCAGCCCCAATATTGATCATGCCAGATATCAAAAAGCCGTTTGATGTGTATTGTGATGCATCCAAGATTGGTCTCGGATGCGTATTGATGCAAGAAGGCAAAGTCATAGCATATCTGTCTCGACAACTGAAGCAGCATGAGCAGAACTACCCTACTCATAATCTTGAACTAGCAGCCGTAGTTTTAGCCTTGAAGACATGGCGTCATTACCTTATGGGTAACCGCTGTGAGATTTATTCAAATCACAAGAGCCTGAAGTATATTTTCACTCAGAAGGATCTGAATATGAGGCAAAGGAGATGGATAGAGTTAATCAAGGATTATGACCTTGACATTCACTATCACCCCGGCAAAGCCAATGTGGTAGCGGATGCTCTTAGCAGATTACCGTGTAGGTTAAAAACCATGATCAAGGAGAAGCAACCAAGTTTGCATGAGGAGTTGGAGCAGTTTAGAACTGAGCTAGTTAGCAGCGGATTTTTATCTAGCATTGAACTTCAACCCACTTTGATTAGCCAAATCAAGGAAGCCCAGAAGGGAAATGCAAGTATCGACGGAATCAAGCGTCGTATTGGTACAGGAAAGGTGCCTGGATTCACCGAAGACGAAGAAGGAGTTATGTGGTCAAAGGACGTATCTGTGTGCCAGCAGATTCGGAGCTGAAGCAAGTTATCATGCAAGAAGCTCATGATACTCTTTATTCTATCCACCCCGGAGGAACAAAGATGTATCAAGATTTGAAGGAGCAATTTTGGTGGCACAAGATGAAGAGAGAAATCGGAAGCTACATCGCCAAGTGTGATATCTGTCAGAGAGTCAAAGCGGAACATCAGAGACCCGCAGGACTGTTGCAGCCATTGCAGATTCTGGAATGGAAATGGGATTCCGTCGGAATGGACTTTATCAACGGTTTGCCTACTTCTAGTAGGGGAAATGACTCAATCTGGGTCATTGTTGATAGACTGTCCAGGGTAGCCCTTTTATACCTGTCAAGACAACCTACCAGAGTTCGAAGCTAGCAGAGTTGTACATTGATAGAGTCGTCAGTTTGCATGGAACCCCCAAGACCATAGTGTCGGATCGAGGAACCCAATTCACCTCGAGATTTTGGCAGAAAGTCCAAGAAGGATTAGGAACCAAGTTGAATTTCAGCATAGCTTATCACCCGCAGACCGATGGACAGACTGAAAGAGTTAACCAAACCTTAGAAGATATGTTGAGAGCTTGTGTGCTCGAGTATGGATCAAAATGGGAAGATTGTCTGCCTTTCGCAAAATTCTCATATAACAATAGTTATCAAGCCAGTTTGCAAACGACCCCATTTGAGTTATAATATGGAAGAAAGTGTCGTACCCCTTTGAATTGGTTGCAAGTAGGAGAGAGTCAGATTTTTGGACCTGACATCCTACGAGAAGCCGAAGAGAAGGTTCACAAAGCTCGTGAGCACCTCAAGACCGCCCAATCCAGATAGAAGAGTTATGCGGATAAAAGAAGGAGAGACCTAACTTTCAATGTCGGAGATTTTGTGTATCTCAAAGTTTCACCATTGAAGGGAGTGTAACGTTTTAGTCTGAAAGGAAAGTTAGCCCCCATATATATCGGACCCTTCAAGATTCTAAATCATCGAGGAGAAGTATCTTATCAATAGGAACTGCCCGAGGAGATGTCAGCCATCCATGATGTGTTCCACATCTCGTTACTTCGCAAATGCTTGGAAGTGCCGGAGAAGACCAAAGTTTTCAAGAACATCGATCACCGAGCCGTTGATATCAACAAGGATCTGACATATCGTGAAGTGCCCATCCGTATCTTGGAGGAAGCTTACAGAACCACCAGGACCCGGAGTATCAAATTTCTCAAGATCCAATGGCGCAACCATACCGAAGAAGAAGCCACTTGGGAGCGAGAAGATTACATTAGGACTGAGTTTCCAGATCTCTTTAGTTCCTAGTTTTTCTTAAATCTCGGGACGAGATTTTGTTTAAGGGGGGAGGTTTTAACATCCCAAATCTTTAATCAAGGTTATCAAGATCCAAAGCACCCAATTTAGGGTTAACAAAACCTTTTTCTCTTTTAAATAATTAAGAATGCATATGTGTGTTGCATTAATATGGAATTGTTTTAAATTGACATGTTTGTTTGTTCTAATGGTTGTAAAATGATTCTAAGGTGAATGCCACATCATCTAGATCATTCCCAAGCAAAATCCAAAGAAAAAGAAACCAATTGGAATTAATAAAGGCAAATGGTCGCTTTTGCCATTTTAATCCACTAGGTCACTTTAGGTGTTCCTAGAATTCAAATTCCAACATAAACATTTATGAATCTTTGCACCCCTTGCTAGTACAAGTAAAGATCTACCAAGGCCCACTTTGTGATCCTAAAAAAACATTTAAACACTAAATTTAAATGGCATTTGAAAATGGAATCAAGTGTAGGTGCATATATCCCACTTTTTCAAAAACCACTCAAATGAGTTCAACTTGACAATCCTAAGCAACCACAGATGCTCAAGCATAGGACCAACAACTCCACCAAAAATCTTTGCAAAATTCAAAACTTTTGTTCTTGCGGCCGTTGTGTCGAACAGTTGGCAGGTAAATAAAATCTGCCTAACTATCACTATTTGTGATCAAAGCATTGTCGAGCCATTTGGTTTAATTCTTGTCCCCTGGTCTCCCCTAGCTCTAACCAAGCCAGCACAAAGCTACGATTTAGCCTAGAGCAGCAGTAGCACGCCGCCCGTCCCTGGTCGCCGCCGGCCGAGCGTGGGCAACGCGCCAGAGACAGCGACGCGCCAATCCAGCATGCCCCTAGCTCCGCCGAACCCTACCGTCGCCCTTGGTCCCTTCCCCAAGCCTTGCCAGCCCCTGGACCACCGAGGAACGCTCGCGCCCACCGCCTTTGCGCCATGCACAGAGCACGCCAGAGCGCTGTCCCCGGCAGGCCCACACAAGCCGCGCCTTGCCCTCAGCTCGCATGCGCCACTCCGCCATAACCCCAACACACCCACAGACACGTCCTTTTCCCGCCGCGTGACTAGAAGCCACCGCACGCCGCGTCGAGCACCGCCTCTGCTGCGCAGAGCGTCACCCTTTCCCGACCACATGCCACTACCCCTAACATAGCCTTTACGTCATAGCTGACTGCCAAGAGGCAAGCCACCGTCCGCCTACATCGCCCATGCCTCTAGTGCCCTGTACCGTTGTCACTGACGAGCTCACCGTCGCCCACACGGTCTCCTTGTCGAGCCTATATAAGGAGCCCTCCCCAGCACCATTTCCTCACACCACTCAACTCCCCTCTCCCTCAGAACCACCTCACAGCATAGCCAGAGCCACTCGAGCAGCCGTTTGCCGGAATTGCGCCGGAGTTCGTCGTAGCAGAGAAGAAAGGGGACCGACGATTTTGTCCACCCCAAGAGCCGCCGCGACCTCGCCCCGCCGTTGTCTCCTCGATCGATCGCCCCCATCGCCACACTAGCTGGAGCCCTACTATGCCCCCATTGCACCCCCACCGAGTCGCTAGGGTTCCGTCTCACCGGCGACCTGTCCGTGGTCGACGATGAGCCACCACCGTCGATCTAGGTTCTAATCGTGTGGTCCACATCGCCCCGTACCGCTTCGCGTTAGAAGAGCCGCTGACATGCGGGAACCCCTGCCAGCTGTCCTCTGCGCTGCGGAGTGTAACTGGGCCGGCCCGTTAGTGTTCCCGCGCTAGCCCTAGAATTCAAATAAGTGTTTTTCTTTTTAGACTTAAACTTAATTATGTCCCCTTATTTAAAAATCAATTCAGAAAGACTTACTTAACCAAATGACATAATTTCAATTTTGTTGGAAAGATAATTTAAATCTCTATCTAAGGCCTTTGGATTTAAATCAATTAGAGTTATAGATCATCTATAGCAAAAATAACAAAATGGAGACTTTTATACATTCAAACATTTTTCAAAAATCAACCATAATAGCTTTTGGGTTGATTCCAACTCTCAAAAATCACATTTGAGAATACCTATATGAATATGTAATAATATTTAGGTTTGCATGTATTGACTTTGGACTAGTACCAAAATAATGCTATATAGGCATTTCTAGTCACTTTATATCAATAAATATTAATCTTAAACTTTATAAAATGTGATCCAACATTTAAATCACATTTCCATGTATTAGAATATGTGGTGATGACATGTGTCCACATGATCCCATATTTTAGTTGGAGAATATTAAATCTTAATTAATTTCAATGAGTAGAAATTACTTTTCTCAAATAAAATAAATGAAACTAGTTCATTAAAATCTTGTGATGAATGTGATGATATTAGATCATCAAGTGTGTGCCTTAGTGTGCTAAATAGACTAGTTAAGTATTGTTTGGTGATTGTGTATCCCGTATGTATTTATAGACGATAATACCGACCAAGTCTACGAGGAGGAGGAGTTCTACCCCGAGGAAGACGAGGAGAATTTCAACCACTGCACCAACCAAGGCAAGCTATTGTTAGAAAGCTAGAATTAAGCTAGATAACCTAAGAAATATGAATTAGGCATGCTTTGGTTATACCATTTTTGATTTATACCCATCCCAAGTTTTACTTACAAGCTTTACTTTCTTTTACTTTCCCAAAGTTCCTTACTTTGTTATAGATAGCATAAAGAGTATAAAACTTGACCTATCTAGTTAGACTTAGATGTCATTCTATGGCATGAGACTGAAATTAGCATCCCACCTTAGTGAACACTCTTAACTTAGTAGTTTAGAGCTAAAACAAAAACTTGATCACTTTAGATGGGAATACTTGGTGAAAATGACTTGTGAAAACCTTGGAATGATGGGTCATTCTATTGAGATGTTTTGACATGTGTTGAGAAACACAAATGGTTTATGATGATGAAAATGTTGAGGCATGAGCCTTAACCCTTTATAAAAACTGATGGTTGGGTTCGGATGCGATACCATTCCAATTTTACCATACAACCACAATACCGGAATTGGGTAAGGCTTAGCCGGAAGTTTATATGCATTAGTATTGGTTCCCTCACGGGAGAGGTTTGAGCTGAGGCTACCTCTCAATGTTGTCCACCTATGCAGTGCCCAGGATGGCAGATGACCATGGTTGGGAGGCCAAGCTCATAGGAGATGTGCTTATACTAGAGTGTGTAAAGGAAAGGTTATGTTTGATTATCTGCATACTAAGTATGATGATTCAGGGTTATCCCTGACAGATGTATCAAATTTTGTGGTGAAAGTGTACCACCTCTGTAGAGTGTCAAACTGTTGGAATAGCCGCGTCCACGGTTATGGACAGTTGGACTGGCCATATTGTTCCGTTGTCAGATGTTTTCAAAATGACTTATGAAATGAATTGTGACATGACTTAACCACAACATGGTTGTGACTATGACAACTAAGTTCCCACTTATGTGATTTAGAACTTTATTTTATCTTTCTTTGTTTCTGAACTCAGCTTAGGTTTCAAACTTAATTTTACAAATAAACTTAGAGTTTAGCATTCCTACTAGAACTAACTTACTTGTTAGTGATAGTTTGCGAGTACTTAAAGAGTACTCATGGCTTTGTCCCTAGCTATTCCCGTGGCCAGACTATGAGGAGGACTACCCTAAAGGAGGACAACAGGATGGCTACGACAACTAGGATCATCTCCCATCGTCAGCATTGCCTGTGACCCTGAAGATGGAGCCCACCGCTACGCTATTTATTCAGCTACTTGTTTGTACTATGACTGGATCATGAGATCCTTTATTTGTGTAAGACCTTATTATGGTTTGTAATGGATGATGTACTATAATATCCAATCTTTTATGTCTCGCAAAAATGGTAATCCTGGGATTGCGATGTATGGCATAACAAGCATCTGGGATTAAAAATCCGAGTGTTGACACCACACAGTTTACTGCACCGTGCACCGTGACATGCGCAAGGTACGTCATGTTGTTTTCCCAGGCCATGCATGTCAGTTCTATACTGAGCCGCTAGCAAAGGGTGCATACAAAATTTCTATGTAGGAAATTTGGCACGACCCTAAAATTGGTGATAATTAAAAGTGGAAATGTAGAGGGGAAGGTAGGTGGCTGTACGGCAAGATTTGTGGGGTTGTGCTAGATCAGGTAGATGGATGTGTTGATGACTGCGAGTGACTCGATGAAGGCGGAGACGTTAGGTCTCGTTGAGCTCAGCTCTTCGGCCTCCGGCTAGCGCGTGTAAGTTTCTTACGGTGGAGCCCAGTTGGAAGTGAGATTGAGAGCCACTGTGTAAAAAATGGGATATGTCTTATTAAAATCAAGTGGCAATAAGTTGCAGCTGTCCATCGATGACCATGCACTCGATGACGCATGTGTTGTAGTGTAGTAGTAGGAGTACTAGGCTTTTCAGACTTGATTAAACATGACATGACCAGTTGATGACTTTTTCCATGGACGGCTTCGTGTTCCTTCTTGTAGAAGTCTCGCTGAGGGAGACGTCCGTGCTGTCTCACGCTGTACTGTGAAGGGCACGACGTGTGCAATGATCATCGTTGGATCACACAAAATCAACGGTTGGTGCGCATGATCCGCGTGACAAGTATGACAACCAATCAGGGAGTAGCAAACAGAGTAAGCACAGGTTTGGGATTCTACGAAAGATAGTGAGGGGGGCAAAACTGAGTAGTATCAAAAAACCAAGGGAAAACTGAGTAGTATAAAAATGGAAAGTGAGTGTCTTGTACAATGAAATACATCGTGGCATACATCAAATTATGCCAAGATAGATCCACTAGAGTTCATTGGATGTGTGTTCTTCTCATAAACCACATGGACCCACTAGAGTTCATTGCATGTGTGTTATTGTCATAAACCACATGGATCCACCGGTGTCATTGCATGTGTGTTCTTTTCATAAACCACATGTTGATCCACCAATGTCATTGCATGTGTGCTCTTTTCATGAACCACATATGGATCCACCAGTGTCATTGAATGTGTGTTCTTTTCATGAATCAGATATGGATCCACCAAAGTCATTGCATGTGTGTTCTTTCAATAAACCACAGCTAGAGACATTGCATCTCTGTTCTTTTCATTAACCACACCCAGTGTCATTGCATGTGTTTTCTTCTCACAAACCACACATGGATCCACCAACGTGATTGCATGTTTGTTCTTTTTCATGAACCACAACTAGAGTCATTGGATGTGTGTTCCTCTCACAAACCACATAAGGATCCACCAGTGTCATTGGATGTGTGTTCTTTTCATGAACCACACCCAGTGTCATTGCGTGTGTGTTCTTCTCACAAACCACACATGATCTACCAGTGTCATTGCATGTCTGTTATTTTCATTAAACCACACATGGATCCACTAGTGTCATTGGATCTCTGTTCTTTTCATGAGCCACACCCAGAGTCATTGCATGTATGTTCTTCTCACAAACAACACATGGATCCACCGGTGTGATTGCATGTGTGTTCTTTTCACAAACCACAGCTAGAGTCATTTGCATGCATGTTCTTGTCACAAACCACACATAGATCCACCAGTGTCATTGCATGTGTGTTCTTTTCATGAACCACAGCTAGAGTCATTGCATGTGTGTTCTTTTTCACAAACCACATCAGGATCCACTAGTGTCATTGGATGCGTGTTCTTTTCCTGAACCACACCTAGTGTCATTGCATGTGTGTTGTTTTCACAAACCACATAAGGATTCACTAGTGTTATTGCATGTCTGTTCTTTTCACAATCCATAGATAGAGTCATTGCATGTATGTTCAGTTTGGCCATGTAGAGATAAACAAAACTTTTTCCCTACACGGCGATCCCAAGATCCAGCTCAGGTAGAAGGCCACGAGGATTACCACTAGACGCGCAGTTGCGGAATTGATGAAGCACGTCGCTTGATGCAGTGCACTCCTCGCGATCCGTTCCGGTTCCACGATCCACGATCCGTTCTTTCTTCACGATCGTCGAAGTGCTGAACGTACAACACCTCCGCCGGTATCCACACGTACGAGGAGGAGCACTGGCGATGGACTGCTGAGTCCGGTACGGCGGCGACGGGACGGACTGGGTCTAGGGTTTCCAACACATGGAGTGACCTAACCTTCTGCTCTAAGCACCTGTGCCCCAGCTTATATAGGGAGTGAAAGTGGGCTCCACTCACTTGTGGCCCATTCACTAAAAGGCCTATATTAGCCACTGCAAGTCTCACTTGCTGACTAAGTCCATGTCTCTATTTGGGTCCAACCCAAATAGATTTCCTGTTTGGGTCTAACCCAAACTGCTCCCGCTCTTGAGTGTGTGACCCGACAGGCTCATGGTAACCCGGACACGATTCCGAGTCTCACTCGTGATCGATCAGTTGGTAGCGGCTCCTAGCAGAACGTGCCAACTCCCAAGTACCAATAAGTCATAACGACATACCTTTCCAATGCGACTTTCGTCTGAGTCCCTTTTGCCTCACGATATACCTTGTCGTACTATAGGCGAATGATCGTCATCCCTTAAATGGTCCGACTCTCTTTCTCGATCCGAGATAAGTGATTCATCCGACTAACTCTTAGTCGGTTGCCTCGGTTAACACTTAACCGTGACGCGCATGGCCATGCTTTCCGAATCATATCTTCCGAGAGGTCCCAGAGAATATCTCTCCAGATGGAGGGGAAAAATCCCGTCTTGGTTATTCACATCACGCAGCTTGATTCTCAGTCGACCCGAACTCCGCCTTTATAACTGCCCAGTGACAGAACAACATTTGACAGAACCTAAGTCGGAGATCCTCAACTCGGATTGTGCAATAACCTCAGGTCTAAGGATTACATTGATTGAGACATGCAAATGAGGACTTGTTCGTTGCATCTCAATATGGGTCAGTCCAACTCGTTAAACTCTTTAGCCGAATCCGTATAAGTCGGAATAGCATCTCCATGCCCATGACAAGTGGAACCTAGTCATCTGCCGACTTTTACATTGGTCTAAGTGGTGTGTCCGGCACAACCTCAATGACCAAGGACAATTAGTATGAACAACATGAATATGTAGTTCCACAATCGAATCGCATATTCAATGATACATATCAGTAGTTCATACATGGACCATAACCTTATGAATACACATGAATAACATCATACATGATTGCCTCTAGGGCATATTCCCAACAGTCTCCCACTTGCACTAGAGTCAATCTTCCGACATCACATGTCTAGGCATCTAATGCCAATTGCTCTCAGGTGCGCCTCATGCTTCGGCTGTGGAAGTGCCTTTGTCAACGGATCCGCAATGTTTGCATCCGTGTGTACCTTGCATAACTTGATATCACCTTGATCCACGAACTGGCGAATAAGGTGGTACCGCATGAGTTTATGTTAGTTCTTCTGGTATTGTCTAGGTTCCTTGGCTTGTGCAATAGCACCATTATTGTCACAATACACGTCTAACGGATTGGACGAGCCCTGAACCACACCAAGATCCATGAGGAAATTCCTCATCCAAACGGCTTCTTTTGCCGCCTCCGAGGCAGCAATATACTGAGCCTCTGTCGTAGACGCAGACACCATTTCTTGCTTGGAACTCTTCCAGCTCACAGCCCTCCGTTTATCACAAACATATATCCGGATTGCGAACGAGAATCATCCAAGTCAGTGAGATAACTCGCATCCGTGTAACCCTTTACACTGAGTTCATCCTCACCTCCATAAACCAGGAACATATCCTTAGTCCTTCTCAAGTACTTGAGGATATTTTTAGCCGCTGGCCAGTGGATCTCTCCAGGGTCAGCCTGGTATCTGCTCACAACACTTAGAGCATAGGAAACATCCGGCCTAGTACAAATCATAGCGTACATGATGGATCCGATTGCAGAAGCATACGGAATCACACTCATCCGACTTCGCCCATCATTAGTCGAAGGACACTGAGTCTTGCTAAGTTTTACGCCATGGGACATCGGTTAGAACCCCTTCTTAGACGATTCCATGTTGAACTTCTTCAACACTTTGTCCAAATATGTACTCTGACTCAATCCAATGAGCCGCTTTGATCTATCTCTATAGATCCGGATTCCTAGTATGTAAGTCGCCTCACCCAAGTCTTTCATCGAAAAACTCTTTTCCAATGATTCCTTAGTCTCTTGCAACATCTGGACATCATTTCCAATCAGTAATATGTCATCGACATATAAGATCAGAAAGTTTACTTTGCTCCCACTAAACTTCTTGTATAAACAAGACTCATGATCACTCTTGATGAAGCCAAACGATTTGACTACCTCATCAAAGCGAATGTTCCAACTCTGAGATGCTTGCTTCAACCCATAAATGGATTTCTGAAGCTTGCATACCTTGTCAGCATTAGCCGGATCGACAAAACCCTCGGGTTGTATCATATACACGTCCTCGGTTAAATTTCCATTAAGGAAAGCCGTCTTGACATCCATCTGCCATATCTCATAGTCGAAATAGGCTGCTATAGCTAACATGATCCGAACTGATTTAAGCATCGCTATAGGAGAGAAAGTCTCATCGTAGTCAACTCCTTGAACTTGTCGGAACCCCTTCACGACAGCCGTGCCTTATAGATAGAAACATTTCCATCCATGTCAGTTTTCTTCCTAAAGACCCATTTTCACTCGACGGGTCTTGCACCGTCTAGCAGATCAACCAAGTTCCAAACTTGATTTTCATCCATGGACTTTAACTCGGATCTCATGGCTCCAAGCCATGACTCGGAATCAGAACCCACCATCTCTTCCGAATAAGTTGCTGGCTCATCACTGTCCAACAGTATCACATCACGAACACTTCACAATCTGGCCAATCTTTGCAGTGTCGGTGCAATTTCCAGCTCAGGTAGCACGCCCGGCTCAACCTCTAAGGATTTTGCTGACTTGCTGCTAGCCGGTATCTCTCGAATTTCTTCGAGATGCAACGTACTCCCACTGACTCCCCGACTGAGAAACTCTTTCTCAAGGAAGACACCGTTTCGAGCGACAAACACTTTGCCCTCTTCTTGGTTGTAGAAGTAGTAACCCAAGGTTTCCCTCGGATATCCCACGAAAATACACTTATCCGACTTAGCTGTAAGCTTATCCGACTGAAGTCGCTTGACAAAGGCTTCACAACCGCAAATCTTAAGAAAAGACAAACTCAGTTTCTTGCTAGTCCACATCTCATGCGGTGTCTTCTCTACCGACTTTGATGGTACTATGTTTAGTGTGAACGCTGCAGTTTCTAGACAATAACCCCAAAATGATAAAGGCAGATTTGTCCAACTCATCATTGATCGTACCATGTCCAACAAGGTCCGATTCCTCCTTTCTGTCACACCATTTCTCTGCGGTGTTCCTGGAGGAGTGAGCTGGGGAACTATTCCACAACTCTTTAGATGGTCATCAAACTCATGGCTCATGTACTCGCCTCCTCGGTCCGACCGAAGAAACTTTATTTTCTTGCCAAGTTGATTTTGTACCTCATTCTGGAATTCTTTGAACTTTTCAAAGGCTTCTGACTTATGTTTCATCAAGTAGATATATCCATATCTACTCAAATCATTAGTGAAGGTAATGAAGTACTCATAACCACCTCTGGCTGTCGTGCTCATTGGGCCACATACATCACTATGTACTAGTTCCAATAAGTCGGACGCCCTTTCACAACTCTTTGTAAAAGGTGTCTTGGTCATCTTGCCGAGAAGGAAGGATTTGCATGTCTCGAACGACTACAAGTCGAACAAAGTTAGGAGTCCATCATCATGGAGCTTCTTCATGCGTTTCCAACTTATATGACCAAGACGACAATGCCAAAAGTAAGTCATATTCAGATCATTTGGTTTCAACCTTTTCACATTTATGTTATAGACAGATTCACCCTCAAGATTCAAAATAAATAACCCGTCCCGGACGGGCGCAAAGCCATGAAACATATCATTCAAATATAAAGAACAACCATTATTCTTAATATTCGACTCATAGCCCTGTCTCATCAAACATGAGGCAGAAATGATGTTTCGACTAAGCACTGGAACATAATAACAATTATTTAGCTCCATTATGAATCTAGAAGGTAAATGAAGTTGCATTGTGCCGACTTCCAACGCAGCGACTCTCACTTTGTTGCCGACTCTAATGTCAACCTCGCCTCTTGCAACGGTCCTAGTTCTTACCAGCCCTTGCAACGAGTTGCAGATGTGAATGATTGATCCGGTATCATATACCCAAGAACTACCAGGTGCATCAGCAAGATAAATGTCTATAACATTGCAAACAAGCGTACCTGAGCCGGAAGTCACACCTTCGCTCTTGGCTTTATCAGCCAAATACTTGCTGCAATTCCTCTTCCAGTGGCCATCCGACTTGCAGTAGAAGCAAGTGGATCCGGCTGTAGGAGATGGCTTAGTCCCTGAGGAAGCGGTTTGGACTGGGTCCTCCGCCTTACCTCCTGAATTTGCCTTCTTCTTCTTAGTCCAAGAACTCTTCTTAAACTTAGCCTTGTTTTGTACCATCAACACTTGACTGGCACCTTTCTTGAGATCCGCCTCAGCCTGCTTGAGCATCCCATGTAATTTAGTGAGCTTCTTATCCATACCATGCATGTGGTAGTTCGATATGAACTGACCATACGCACTAGGAAGAGAGTTCAGAATTATGTCTGTAGCGAACTCTTCGCTTATGGGGTAGCCAAGTCTATAGGCGAATGATCGTCATCCCTTAAATGGTCCGACTCTCTTTCTCGATCCGAGATAAGTGATTCATCCGACTAACTCTTAGTCGGTTGCCTCGGTTAACACTTAACTGTGATGCGCATGGCCATGCTTTCCGAATCATATCTTCCGAGAGGTCCCAGAGAATATCTCTCCAGATGGAGGGGCAAAATCCCGTCTTGGTTATTCACATCACGCAGCTTGATTCTCAGTCGACTCGAACTCCGCCTTTATAACTGCCCAGTGACGGAACAACATTTGACAGAACCTAAGTCGGAGATCCTCAACTCGGATTGTGGAATAACCTCAGGTCTAAGGATTATATTGATTGAGACATGCAAATGACGACTTGTTCGTTGCATCTCAATATGGGTCAGTCCAACTCGTTAAACTCTTTAGCCGAATCCGTGTAAGTTGGAATAGCATCTCCATGCCCATGACAAGTTGAACCTAGTCATCTGCCGACTTTTACATTGGTCTAAGTGGTGTGTCCGGCACAACCTCAATGACCAAGGACAATTAGTATGAACAACATGAATATGTAGTTCCACAATCGAATCGCATATTCAATGATACATATCAGTAGTTCATACATGGACCATAACCTTATGAATGCACATGAATAACATCATACATGATTGCCTCTAGGGCATATTCCCAACATGTTCTTCTCACAAACCACATAGGGATCCACCAGTCTGATTGCATGTCTGTTCTTTTCACAAACCACAACCAGTGTCATTGTGTGTATGTTCTTTCCACAAACCACATATGGATCCACCAATGTCACTAGATGTGTGTCATTGCATGTCTGTTCTTTTCACAAACCACAACTAGAGTCATTGGATGTGTGTTCTTCTCAAAATCCACATATGGATCCACCAGTGTCATTGGATGTGTATTCTTTTCATGAACCACACCCAGTGCCATTGCATGTGCGTTCTTTTCATTAAACCACACATGGATCACCTAGTGTCATTGCATGTGTGTTCTTTTCACAGACCATAGCTAGAGTCATTGCATGTTTGTTCTTCTCACAAACCACACATGGATCCACCGGTGTGATTGCATGTGTGTTCTTTTCACAAACCACAGCTAGAGTCATTTGCATGCCTGTTCTTGTCACAAACCACACATGGATTGATCGGTGTCATTGCATGTGTGTTCTTTTCATGAACCACAGCTAGAGTCATTGCATGTGTGTTCTTTTTCACAAACCACATAAGGATCCACCAGTGTCATTGGATGTGTGTTCTTTTCATGAACCACACCTAGTGTCATTGCATGCATGTTCTTTTCACAATCCACCTAAGGATACACTAGTGTCATTGGATGTGTTTTAGTTTCATGAACCACACCCAGTGTCATTGCATGTGTGTTCTTCTCACAAACCACACATGGATCCACCAGTGTTATTGCAAGTCTGTTCTTTTCATTAACCACAGCTAGAGTCATTGCATGTATGTTCTTTCCACAAACCACATATGGATCCACTAGTGTCATTGCATGCCAGTTCTTTTCATGAACCAAAACTAGAGTCATTGCATGTCTATTCTTCCCACAAACCACACATGAATCCACTAGTGTGATTGCATGTGTGTTCTTTTCACAAACCATAGCCAATGTCATTGCATGTATGTTCTTTCCACAAAACACATATGGATCCACAAGTGTCACTGGATGTGTTTTCTTTTCACAAACGACAGCTAGAGTCATTGCATGTGTGTTCTTTACATGAACCACAGCTAGAGTCATTGCATGTGTGTTCTTTTTCACAAACCACATAAGGATCCACCAATGTCATTGGATGTGTGTTCTTTTCATGAACCACACCCAGTGTCATTGCATGTGTGTTCTTTTCACAAACCACATAAGGATCCACCAGTGTCATTGCATGTGTGTTCTTTTCATGAACCACACCTAGTGTCATTGCATGTGTGGTCTTCTCACAAACCACACATGGATTCACCAGTGTCATTGCATGTCTGTTATTTTCATTAACCATAGCTAGAGTCATTGCATGTATGTTGTTTCCACAAACCGCATATGGATCCAGCAGTGTTGTAACAACCTCGGACCCTACGCTCTAAGTTCAAGCCTGGATGAACCAAAAGTGGTTAAGGGTTTACAGCGGGGGCCCAGGGCCACCCACGTGTGGGCCCGTCGACCGCCCTAACCACTTCCAAGAACATCGGGACAAGAGCGAGCGGCGTAGGCAACATGCAAAGAGATTAAATACATACACAAGTGAGTATGTATGCAAGCTACCTTACAACAGTTCTCAGAGCCATACCATCTAAAAAGAAATAGAAATATTGCAACGCCATACGGTAAGATCCAAATATCCTAGATAGAGATAATAGTGTAGGATAGCTCCTCATACATCAATCAACAGAGTATCAAGCGGAAGCGGGAAACAAGATCCGTGTACGGATAAGAAGCAAATCGGCATAAGATGCCACATAAATAAGCACATCCCGCCCACAGATCTCACGGATCCCCATCCCCGGAATCTCTACACCGAGTGATCATTGCCAACATCATTTGTCTCCTCCACCCAGTATCCATCTTGTGAATACACCTGTTCATCTAAATCAAACAATTTATCGTGTGAGACCCTAGGGGTACTTAGCAAGTCTTTATGCCTCTAAAGGGTACATATACCTGGGGTGACGCAATTGCAGCAAAAGATAATAACTAACAAGTCTATAGATACTCGCTAACCATCCGCCTAACCAATGATAAGCGGATGTCCGTTAATTAGAAACAATAGTTATAACAGTATAAAGTAACAGATCCATCCTCCTTCTCGCTTACCAACGAGAAAGCGGACGAACAACCCATCCGTTGGCAGTTTTATTAACCATTCCATGAGTATTGCACTAATTACTAGTCAGGTATTTAGTCAAATTAAAAGCGATACTTTAGTTATGCTTGTCTATGATCGAGAAACTATGCTCCAAGTCATCCAAAACCGCGGACACGGCTTCCAGAAAGATTTACCCTGCAGGGGTGCACAAATAGCAACACACACTCGATCAACCTCGGAAAAACCAACTCAAAACCCAACGAGGCATTCACGACAAAGCGATCACAGGATTCATAAAATATTTCAGGGGGCCACCCCATTAAGCTACCTGCAACAAAGTTGGCCGACTCCGAGACGGACCCAAGGTTTGCGTCAATGGCTGTAAACGACTGGGAACCCAAAAATGTGACATGGCTTGTCGATACCGCGAAAACACTCCGCATCCAAAACAGTACAGGTGCTCCACGCACAATCTTAATAAAACAGTAACATAGCATAAGTACAGGATAGTAAATAAAACCCCAAACTAGTTTGTGGCCCCAAGAAATAGAAATGAATCAAGATCTGGCTCAGGGGGGTCCATAAGGCCTCCCGTATGTGGATAGTGTGAATAGTCAAGGAACAAGAATCAAGTACTCGGGGTCCTACGTGATACAAGTGGGCATAAAAACCAAATGACAGATATTGCCCACCAGTGCCTCTTTGATTAGTTATCCCATTACTACTCAGGTTAAGTTGATTAGGTACCTCGTTATCTATCAGACACTCACATACCCTACACATGCTGTTCTGCAACTCGCATGGCTCAAACAACTCCTGTAGTAATGGCTCATGGGTGGAGGAACAAGTTCGGTGGGGTTTAAAAGTAAAGGCTATGTAGTACTTGTGATTCAATTTAATGCATTCGCGACTCCATGATGCAAGAATAAGATAGAAGCAATAGGTACTATATGTATGCAAGCATGTGGTAGTGCTTGCCTGGTAGCTCAGTTGAAGCGAGAGATGGATCTGGGTAGTACTCCTGGGATTCCTGATAATTCCCCTGCTTGGTGTCTATTCGAACAAGAACCAAACAAACAAAGGCCATCATAAATATAATGCGCAAACATATAAATAAAATGCGATAAGCAAACAAGCATGCCATGATGAATGATGCACAAATTACATGGCATAACATAGCATGGCATGGGTGAGGTGTGGGGTACAAGAATAAAGCATTTTATTAAGTTCTTAGTCATGTTTTGCCCCCATATAACTTGCTGTCCACTTATTATTTATATGATGCATGCTTCAATTCATATCATGGAATGTATAGTTAGAACGGGCTCGTCGGGCTGATCGATTTAGACATATTATTTGTCAAATTTGGAGTTATAGAATTAAAGTTATTAATTAATTGAGAAAAGACATTTTTATTGTAATTTAATCAATTTCGACAATTTAAATTAGTCAAACATTATTTTGGATGGCAAATTTGAAATCCTCATATTTTTCTGATTCAAAAACATATATTATTTGTATTTATCAATAAAAAGTTATTAATTTCTGGATATTAAAACAAATATGCAATTTTCTAGAATTATTTTTATTTTGAAAAGGCTCATAGAAACTTTTTGTACTCAGGTGGGACTAGCCCGAGTCACTGACGCGCGGGGTCCCACGCTGACTCAGCGACAGGTGGGGCAGCGGCTCTACACGGGGCTTTTCTCACCGAACCCAACCATACCCATGCTCAATGGCAGGTGGGGACAGAAGCCCCACGGGTCCACTGCGCGCGTGGCCTAGCAGGTGGGCGACACGTGGGCGATCCCAGGCAAGCGCGGGCAAAAACGGCAAAGCACGGGCAACTATTTGTAAGGTGCGCGGGAGAGTGACAGGTGGGCCATATGGGACCGCGGATTGAGGCAGAAAATCTACAGGGACTTCTCTGCAAAAACTTGATCGTTTTGACTGAAACTGAAAATTTGAGATCTAAAAACCGATTGAAACCGGGCTGAGTTCCGAAGAAGATGGCCACCAAATGGTTGGGAATCAGAAGTTTTGCCAAAAACAAAAGTTGTAGATCTCACAAAGATCTACAACTTTGCAGAAGGAAGTTTCTTCATAGCAAGCTTGTACGCGCCGGAAAACAAGTGACAACATAGCAGATTCAGTTTGCTCTGTCAGAAGTTCAGAAAACCGATTGTTTAGCCCCGACTTCAGAAGATGATATCTCTGTCTATGGTTCACCAAAATGATCGAAGTTTAAAGTTCTAGAGAGCTGGTTCTGAGGAGAACAAGTTTGCTGTTCGGAGTTTTCGAAAAAGAGCAACACACGGGCCGCTAAAAAAATCGGGAAGATAGCCTGACGGTGGACGTACGTGCTGCTGCTGAAAACTATTCGAAAAAACTCTGGATAACTGCGGGATCAGGTTATATTGCGGGGATGATTCCGGGCAGCATAGCAAACCAAAAATGGCATTCAACCACTCGAATTAAAGAGGGGGAAAAGGGCTATGCATCGGTGCCAAGAACACAGGAAACGGTGGACTACGGACTCGGCTGTGTCATGATGAACAGAAGTGACAGGGAAAAACGATGTGCGTGCCCACGACGGTGAGCGTGCGTGGCGGCGACGTCGGCGGCGAACGGCGGTGAGAGGGAGAGATATGGGACGTCAGGGAGGTTGGTGGGCTCACCATCGACCCTCAGGTGCAGTGAGTGGGCTCGGAGAGGCGTAGATCGACGGGGAAGCAGCGGGTACGGAGTAGATGGAGTTGAGGTTCATGGCAGCGGCGAGGCTCCTCCGGTGAGCTCCAGCGCAGTACATGCCTAAATCCAGGTACGAAGTGATGAAGGGGACTCCGGGGAAGGTCTGGGTGCTCTTGGTTCCGCTTGGTCTGCTCCAGATCATCACGAGAAAGAAGAGGCCGAACTAGGTTTAAGAGGTGGCCATAGTGAGCTTGCTAGCTTGAGGAGGAAGGAGAGGAGACTTGTGATATCTCCTAGATCTCGATCTGGTGTTGGATGAGGGCTGGGTGGTTGAGGAGATAAGGGAGGAGGAGAAGATCACATGGGAGGTGGTGGTGCTTTTGCAAAAAAACGATGGGAGGCTTCGGTGGTCTCTCTCCTAGATGGTAAAGAGAGAGGGAGGGAGAGGGGACCACGAGAGGGGAGGTGTTGTGTGTGGTGGCTGATCCAGGAAGAGAGGAATGGGGTGGTGGTGGTTTGGAGATTTGCCAAAAGGAGAAAAAGGTGAGAGGGAGATACTCACTTGCACATGATACCACACATGAGGTACCTTTGGTGGAGGAGAAAGGAGTAGATGTAGAGGATGTTGTTAGTTTAGATTGGGATAAAAAGCTTTTAGTTGGTTTGTCAACTCAAAACAAAAGCTCAAAAGAAGAGAAGAGGTGGGGAGGAGATGTAGATGGATCTACATTGCATGTGCCATGCAAGGTTGCACCCATGCATGTGTGAGAGAGAAAAGTTGCTTAGAGATTGATGGGAAGATTAGTAGAAAAGGTATCAACAAAGCCAAAAGATCAAACAATCAAGGGTTCCAAAATAAGACCAACAAAAGAGAGAAGGAGGTGAGAAGTTGAAAGGTTATGAAGTGTTCATGTGGCATGCACATAGACAAATGTACAATGATGGTTTTGATGATTTTAAACCTGTTGGTAAAAATCAAATAAGCCAAGAGATTCCAAGAATTTAATTAGAAGGAGGAAAAATCACAAGTACTGTTGATATTACATGTGACTAGAGATGGGCTTATTATTGCATGTGTGCTAGGAGCCATAGACAGAAAGAATAATAGCACACATGTGGATATGAGAGAGGTAAAATATGTGTATAGAATAAACAAGATCATATTGGAAGGGTTGGTGGAATGGATCGACACATGAGCATATGGGTAGAATTAAATCCAAACCAAAAGAAAGGATCCCATATGAACCATGTGTGATGTAATTAGGGCATGATCCTGGATAATGAATAGGGGCTTGTTAGTGATGGAACGCATTGAAGAGATATGCCCTCAACTCCACTTGGGCATTATGGACATGCATCAAGAACCAAATACATTATATCAAGAAGCAAAATGATAATATGCACGACAATGCAATATGAGTAGAAGAACCAAATGAAATAGATTTTAATATGATGCTCAAATGCAATGTGGCATGATGACATGAGCATGATATAATGATGATGCAACAAATTATAAGTAGGAAGGTAGCATTATATAGACTAGGATAGTAGCATTGCAATTGTTAGACAATTGGGATGCTACAAGTGTCATCGCATGTTTGTTCTTTTCATTAACCACAGCTAGAGTCATTGCATGTCTGTTCTTCCCACAAACCACATATGGATCCACTAGTGTGATTGCATGTGTGTTCTTTTCACAAATCACAACCAGTGTTATTGCATGTATGTTCTTTCCACAAACCACATATGGATCCACCAGTATCACTGGATGTGTGTTCTTTTCACAAACCACAGCTAGTGTCATTGCATGTCTGTTCTTTTTACAAACCACCGCTAGAGTCATTGGATATGTGTTCTTCTCACAAACCACATATGGATCCACCAGTGTCTTTGGATGTGTATTCTTTTCATGAACCACACCCAGTGTCATTTCATGTGTGTTCTTTTCATTAAACCACACATGGATCACCCAGTGTCATTGCATGTGTGTTCTTTTCACAAACCATAGCTAGAGTCATTGCATGTCTGTTCTTCTCACAAACCACACATGGATCCACCAGTGTGATTGCATGTGTGTTCTTTTCACAAACCACAACTAGAGTCATTTGCATGCATGTTCTTGTCACAAACCATACATGGATCCACCGGTGTCATTGCATGTGTGTTCGTTTCATGAACCACAGCTAGAGTCATTGCATTTGTGTTCTTTTTCAAAAACCACATAAGGATCCACCAGTGTCATTGGATGTGTGTTCTTTTCATGAACCACACCCAGTGTCATTGCATGCCTGTTCTTTTCACAATCCACCTGACGGCACGTGCAGTAACTGACATATTGGCCCTTAAAATGAGGCTAAGTGATGATTGTCCTTCCGCGTAGGATACGAGGAAGTGTACACGAGAATATAGGCATCTAAGAGGGATAACCTGGATGCAACATTCTGACTTGGCCAACAAGAAATAACTCGGAAAGAGCCAATGAGAGTCAAGGTGAGAACCGAATCACCATGAGGAAATGCTGAGTTAAGATCGGTACAGGACGAGATAGGTGTAAGTCGGCAAGTTGGACTATGATCCGAGCAAAAATGAACCCCCCATGGCCTTTCTAGCTAGGGCTGATGAGACCGCACCAGCTCCCAGGTAGGGTAAAGCCGAGGTAAAAGGAGAAGGTCCACCGAGATAAAATCAGGTCAAAGCATGTGCTTGCCGAATCATAGAAGGGCCGGCTGGGTTACCTTGAGCCAGGAAGCACTAGCAAGACTAGGCCAACATACAAGGTATGTTGGCACGAGGAGAGGATCATTTTCCCTTTGCAGGTACGAACTTGGCTGGGTTAACCATACCTGGTCCAAGTCTGCAGTTAGCTTGCTCAAGAAGGAGATCAAGGTCAACGCTTTTCTCTCTCCTAAGGGAATCTAGGGAGAGACAAGCGCTAGCGACAAGAGTCAGAGGGTCAGCAACAGAATGGAACGTCACAAACGTGACAGTCACTGGCAGCAATGGTTGTAGTGCGTGGGCTCTGTGCCATTGCGTTGCAGAGGCTGTGGACATGGGAAAGGAGCGCGCCGAGTTACCACTTTGGGACGAGCATATTCCAAGCATATACCAGGCCACGTTAGTCCTAGTTGTACCCTAGCCACCCCTTTATAAGGTGAGCCAGGGCCTCCAAGGGAGGGGTCGATCTTTTTGCCTAAGGTAAGAACCCTGGAGAGAGTAGAGAGCAGGAGTACATCATCTCCTTCCTCTCTACGATATAGCTCAAGGAGCATCTGTAATAGCTTTCGATCATAATATAAGATCTTTGAGCAATTCTTCATGTGTGTCTTGCTCTATCTTTCGTGTGTAGAATCACTACGCTATCCCTCCCCAGATACCACTAGTACACATTGGCCCCATCCTTAGCCTACCCATGGCATCTGCTATGACACCACCACGACAATAGAGGAAGGGGAAAGCATGAAGATAAGCATATATGTCCCAGAGTCAAGACACAAGACTCAAACCCTTGCTGGATGTGCCAGAAGTAAACCACACCGGAGTCTCCGGCGAGCAACACCGGAATCTCCAGCCTGTGCAAAAGCACACCGGAGTCTCTGGTCAGAGAGACTGGAAACTCCAGTCCGGAGCTCGGGTTGCTCGAAGGAGGCTACGGGAGACATTATTTCGAATAGATCGAGCAAGGAACCGGAGCTAATGTGAGAGGAGTGCACGCAAAAAACGAGATTCTAGTGGAAGAAGTTGGTACATTGCTCAAAAGAAGCAAAGGGGAAGAACCCTAGGTTCATGGTGAGAGAAGATGTACCAGATTCTTTCATTGGAGTAAATCCACCGGTGGGGAATGCCCTAGGATGGAGAGGGTGGAGGAGCCTGGCAGCACGACAGATCCCAACGGTAGCAGGGCCACAGGGTGGCGATTCTGGAGGAGGAGGCGACGGGTGAGTGGGGGAAGGTTAGGGGGAAGAAATAAACTTGTTCTTTCTCTTACCCTGGCCTCCCTTTTCTCAGCGCCCGAAATTGTCTCAGACTGGAGACTTCGGTCCGTGGGAGCGAAAACTCCAGACTGACTGGAGATTCCAGTGTGAAAACACCGGAAACTCCGGCCCTCTTCGACCAAAACTGCCAGTTTAAGTGTATGAGGACATATATGATAGAAAGCATGTTTTTAGGGAAGGGAATAAGGCTTGGGATAAGATACCATACTACAAAGATCATAAACCGCAAGAGGATTGAAAGCAAAGCCATGAAGTAACCGACTAAGAGGATATGCAATAAAATCTGATAAAAGACCCAAAAATTATTAATGAGATGCAACCTCTCCATAATGAGAGGGTCGGCGGCCATATCCACCATGTTTTAGTAGACGTGTCATGACACCGCGAGGATATATCCTGAGTTCATAGACACTACTCGTCATTGAAGCCCACTTATCATAGAAATGATATAACAAGTATGCCATTATTACTTTTGGCATTATGGGGG
Organism: Avena eriantha; assembly: GCA_910589775.1. Taxonomy (NCBI): domain Eukaryota; kingdom Viridiplantae; phylum Streptophyta; class Magnoliopsida; order Poales; family Poaceae; genus Avena; species Avena eriantha. The sequence goes on from OU342742.1 coordinate 100,259,685, forward strand.
GAGTGATAACCCAATGGATTAGGACTGCACTCCCATATCTCCATGCCCACACCTAAACCAAATAAGGATCAAGATATAGGTGAGTATGCAAGATGATCAAGTCAAACTCCTTGAATCTATGATATTTAGCTCATTCCACAAATAGCAAAACCTTGCTTCATCAAGAGGCTTCTTGAAAATATCAACAAGTTGGTCTTTGGTTGGAACATAAGATAGCTCAGTATCTCCCCAGGCAACATGATCTCTAATGAAATGATGAAGAATCTCAATATGCTTCATCCTTGTATGATCCACCGGGTTATAGGCAATCTTTATAGCACTTTAATTGTCACATAAATAGGCACTTTGTCACAACGGACACCATATTCCTTTAAATTTTGCCTCATCCATAACAATTGAGTGCATGCACTAGCAGCTGCCACATATTTGGCTTCGGTGATGGAGAGATATATACAGTTTTGCTTCTTAGAGGACCAACACACCAAGGACCTACCAAGAAATTGGCAAGCCCCGGAGGTTGATTTCCTATCATCCTTGTCACTAGCCCAATCTGAATCCTTGAACCCACAAAGAGAGAATGTTGATCCCCTAGGGTACCACACACCATAGTTTGGGGTATGGACCAAATATCGAAAGATTCTTTGGACCGCCATCAAGTGGATTTCTTTAGGATCCGCTTGATATCTTGCACACACTCCTACACTTAACACTATATCGGGTCTAGATGCACAAAGGGAAAGCAAAGAACCAATCATAGATCAGTATACATTTTAATCCACATATTTACCATTTGGATTTAGTTCAAGATGAGTCTTGCTTGCCTAGGAGTAGGAGGTCCATTTAGTTCTTTGATGTTGAACCTCTTGAGCATATCTTGAGTATACTTGGCTTGATTGAAGAAAGTTCCTCCTCTTACTTGCTTGATCTCAAAACCAAGGAATAACCTCAACTCTCCCATCATAGACATTCTAAACCTATTAGTCAAGCTTTGAGAATTCATCATTAAATGCTTTGTTAGACGAACCAAAGATGATATCATCAACATAAATTTGGCAAATGAAAATCTCCCCATTAACTTTCTTAGTAAAAAGAGTGGGATCAGCTTTCCCATCTTCAAACCCACGGTTAAACAACAACTCTCTAAGGTGCTCATACCACGTGCGTGGAGATTGTTTAATCCCATAGAGCGCCTTATCAAGTTGGTAGACGTGATTTAGGAATTTGGGATCCTTGAACCCTAGGGGTTGCTTAACATAAACCAATTCTTCAATGGACCATTTAGAAAACCACTTTTCACATCCATTTGTTGCAATTTAAAGTTATGATGTGTAGCGTAGGCAAGAAGGATACAGATGGACTCAAGGTGAGCCACAGGAGCATAGGTCTCTCCATAATAAATTCCTTCAATTTGAGAGAACCCTTGAGCTACCAATCTTACCTTGTTCCTCACAACAATTCCATGTTCATGTTGCTTGTTCTTGAATATCCATTTAGTGCCAATAACATTGCAGCAATCTTTGGGGTTTTCTACTAACTTCCAAACTTTGTTTGTCTCGAAGTTGTTGAGCTCATTATGCATGGCTTCTAACCAATTTGAATATTCAAGATCTTCCCACACTTTCTTGGGCTCCACCATTGTCGAGGGGATGACCCCCGGATAGCCTAGCCAGACAAGAACAAGGGCAAGCAAGTCACGACCAAGTAGTGGACCCTAGTCGGACGTAAGCACAAGACGGCGCACAGAGTAGCTAGATAGAGGAAGGTTGGCTAGATGTCAGTCCGGCTAGACGATCCTAGCCGGATGCAATCAAGAAGAACGAAGTAGGTAGGGAGACGTGTGATACAGTGCGCCGTACGCCTTAGTACACCGAATAGACTTAAAATAAGAAGGACAAGGACCATGCCGGCAACTTTGTGGCTAACGGGGGCATAGTGGACGGTTGCTGACGCTAGGCCCGAACGACATTCACTGTGCCCATGACGCCTCGCACAGCGTGTACTCACGACAAGACCCTCCACTACGTGGCACTATAGATGAGTAGCCGGTTAGGGCTTGCCTGTGGGACCCGCCAGCCGGCCTAACTAGTAAGCTCATTGCCCCCAGCCTATATAAGGGGGGACGAGGCTCTCGTAGAAAGGGTTGGATTCTGTTAGATAGCTAGCACTCATATAGGTCGAGGAGCACTCTGTAGTTCTCATATCATACCATAGTCAGATCAGGCAGGAGTAGGGGTGTTACCTCCATACGAGGGCCCCGAACCTGGGTACTTCTTGCATCATGCTACACTCGCTCGTACCCAATGCCGCCAGCGTACGTCGTCGATAGCTTCCCTACCCTTTACCCACACCTCTATTTAGCCTTCTCAGGCACTGCCGTTTCCAATACAATGATAGTTGGCGCCCACTGTGGGACAGAATGGCTTCGACTGGACTCTCGTTCCGCACGGGACCCCGCACTTCAGCCGGTGAGCGTGTGGCTTCTGGCCTCGTGCTTATGCTGGGAAAATTAGACTATGTCATCGACAATGCGTCGTGCTTCTCCGGTTCCACCTTCCCGGTGAACGGCTCCATCCTGATGTTCAGCGATCTACCGATCTAAGTCGCCACCATGCCGGAGCATTTCCCACAGGAGACCGTCTCCGTCACAGAGTCGTTGCTCTCTCATAGTAGCGCATCCACCATTCCACGTGGCGTGGAGGTTATGAAGGCTGGCTCCAGCACGTAGCACCACCGCCCTTTGGAGCGTGCCAGCGAGGAAGCCGGAACTTCCGCCCCTCCGCGAGAGAAGGACCTAGTGGAGGCCACCATCGACCAACTCCTCACTCCGGTTACCCTCGGAGATGATCCGGAGGAAGCGGCCGCGAACTTCGCCATGGAAAGGGAGCTCCTCCTGCGGGAGGCCATCGACTTGGCTGCAACAAAGAAGCAGATCGACATCACCATGCGCAAGTACGATCGTGCTCACGGCCTCACTCTGACTAGCAAGGAGCCAAGCTGGCGCGGGAAGGTGCACGGTCGGGGCAGCGAGCTAGGCGGAAGGTTGGAGAAGGACGGCGAGTCGTATCCATCGCCTCTCCTCGCCCGGCCTACCTACAACATGCCCATCAAGAACCTATGGGTGGCGTGAGCCGCAACGGATGAGCTGCCCAACTTGGAGGGCGAGGAGAGAGACCGGCAAAACACGCGGGTGCAAGAGCTTCTCTGGATTGCGGACGAGCAGGCCAACACCATGCGGAAGATGCACGAGAACCCCAGAGGCTCCAAGGGAAGCAAGTTTCCTGACAACAGCAAGGGCGCACCCCGCGAGACCCAGCAGGCATCCTCTCCGCCAGTGGCGAAATCCCGTAGCAAGCGTCACGACTCGGGCCATAAGAGTCAGCCACGCCATAGGCAAGGCGCAACGGTGAACAGTCACCCTCCACCTCCCCTTCCCCCAACCGGAGAACCACGACCGGGTAGGAGCGCCCAATCTGGATGCTCCGGACGCCCGTGACCGAATCGAGCTCCTAGCTCAAGCGCGCATCACGGAGGAGGAAGGCTCTACTAGACTGGTCTATTTTGGACCGCGCATCCGGAACGATCCATTCGCGGATAAGTTCACGCTGCCACGGGACACACCCAAGTACGATAGCAGCATGAAGCCGGGAGACTGGCTGACTAACTATGCCATAGCTATTGGAATTACCCATGGGAACTAGCGCGTGGCGGTGTGCTATGTCCCCCTCATGCTGACCGGGTCGGTAAGAACGTGGCTCAATAGCCTCGCGCCCAACATCATCAACATCTGGCCTAATTTCGAGAAGGTGTTCGTCCGAAACTTCAATGGCATGTACAAGCGTCCGGGTCGCCCTCGCGATCTGGCGCTATGCATCCAGGGAGACCGTGAGTACCTCACCAGATGGACGGAGCTGCGCAACACTTGCAAGGGCATCCTGGAGAGCCAGCCGACCGGGTTCTTCGTCAAAGGATGCCGAGAGGGAACCATGCTTCGCCACCGGCTACTATGTGACGAGCCGAAAACCATGCCAGAGCTCAGGACGGTTGCAGACCAGTACGCCACGGTGGATGCATCAATGAAGAAACCCCTCCAAGTGAATGCTGATGGCTGACCAATCCCTATGGATCCGGGTCATGAACATCCAAGTAACCCGAGCGGGGAAGCCGGATCATCCAGGCGGCAGGGCAACAACAACCGCTTCCACAGCGATCGCTCAGCCAGATAGCAGAAGACCCGCTACCATGCGAGGCAGGTCAACGCTGTGGAAGGCACGCCGGAGGAACCGGCTGGCGATGCAAGAAGGCAAAAGCCGCGGCTCACCTTCGAGCAGATGTTCAATGGCCCATGCAAGTGGCACAACAGACCCTTCAAGCCGGCTACGCACACCACCCGGAACTGCAGTTGTACCCGCCAGATGAAGGATCAAGGCGGCTTACCCCACCCACCACCGCCTCCTCCCGGCAGCCACCACCACTGGCTAGGGGAGCCGGCAACAACAACAATAACGGCTACCCACAGCCGCATGCAAACTACCACATCTTCGAGATAGAGCCGGATGACAAGCATAGCCGCAGACAGCACTCCAGGGAGGTGAACGCCATCATCTCCCCGGTCTCCCAGTACCTGAACTGGTCGGAGACTCCCATTACTTGGAGCTAGGAAGACCATCCGGATCGCTTGCTGAATCCTGGGCGCTACGCGATGGTGCTCGACCCCCTCATTGTCTCCGACGAGCGCACCTGTCTCTTCTCTCACGTCCTCATCAACGGTGGCAACTGCCTCAATCTTCTCTACCGGGCTTCCCTAGAGAAGTTGGGCATCCGTGAGTGTGACCTGTAGCCGACTACCACATCGTTCAATGGCTTGTTGCCAGGACCAGCAAGCGCCTCGCTGGGAAAAATCCGGCTAGGCGTCATCTTCGAAGCCGAGGAGAACTTCCGCCGCGAGCCGGTGTGGTTCGAGGTGGTGAATTTGACCAGCTCCTACCACGCTCTCCTCGGCCGTCCCTCCCTCACCAAGCTCATGTTCGTCCCCCACTACGCATACCTCAAGATGAAGATGCTAGGGCCAAATAGCGTGATCACCGTGGCCGGCTGCTTCATGTGGTCGATGGAGTGCATGTCAGTGGGCTCGAGGATAGCGAGATCATGCGTTGCATTGGCTTAGAAGGAGGTGCCGGCCAACATGAAGTTGATTGGAGATGCGGCCTTCTAACCAGCCAAAGAAACAAAGACGATCCTGCTCGACGATTGCGACCCGACCAAGTTCATCGTCATCGGTGCTGGCTTGGACAGCAAATAGGAAAGCGTACTCGTCGACTTCCTCCATGAGAATCGGGACATCTTCGCATGGTCGCCAAAAGACATTTCGGGTGACCCGAGGGAGTTCGCCAAGCACTCACTTCATGTGCGGCCGGATTCCAAGCCGATCAAGTAGCCCCTCCGCCGGTTCGTGGAGGAGAAGAGGAAGATCATTGGCAATGAGATCACCCGGCTCCTCACAGCCGGATTCATCATGGAGGTGTACCACTCGGACTGGTTGGCCAGTCCAGTCCTAGTGTTGAAGAAAAACAAGACCTGGCGCATGTGTATCGACTACACCAGCCTGAACAAGGTGTGCTTGAAATACCCCTTCGGCTTGCCCCGTATTGATCAAGTTATCGATTCCATGGCCGGCTACGACCTATTGTCCTTCCTGGACTGTTATTCATGCTACAATCATATCCAGTTAAACCTGGCTGACCAGCTGGAGACGTCATTCATCACCCCGTACGGGGCTTTCTGTTACGTAACCATGCCTTTCGGTCTGAAAAATGCAGGCGCCACTTATCAGCGTTGCATGCAGAAGTGCTTGCACTCGTAGATTGGCCAGAACATGCATGCCTACGTGGATGACATCGTCATCAAGACAAAGGAGAAGCGCACCCTTCTTGAGGACCTGGGGAGACGTTCGTAAACCTTTGCCGGTACCATATGAAGCTAAACCCGGAGAAGTGTGTCTTCGGCATCCCATCCGGCTAGCTCCTCAGTTTCCTTGTTTTGCAATGGGGAATCGAGGCGAAACTGGAGAATATTGCAGCCATCGAGAGGATGCAGCTGCCCAAGAGCTTGCTTGGAGTCCAGAAATTCACCGGGTGCCTAGCCTCCGTCAGCCGGTTCATTAGCCAGCTGGGCGAGAAGGCACTCCTACTGTACCAACTGACAAAGAAGACGGACAAGTTCTCCTGGACCTTGCAAGCGGATGTCGTGTTTCACAACCTCAAGCGCGTGTTATCCACAACACCGATGCTAGCCATGCTGGCTAGCAAGGAGCCTATGTTGCTCTATATAGCAGCCATTAGTTGGGTTGTCAGTGTCGTCTTGGTGGTGGAACGCCCCGAGGAAGGCAAGGATCAGCTGGTCCAGAGGCATGTCTACTACCTGAGTGAGGTTCTCTCCCTCTCCAAGCAGAACTACCCCCACTACCAGAAGATGTGCTAAGGCATATACCTAGCATGCAAGAAGCTCAAGCACTACTTCTAGGAGCATCCGATTAAGGTGGTGTGCACCGCACGCCTTTCAGAAATCATCGGCAACAAGGACGCCACCGGCTGAGGCGCCAAATGGGCAATTGAGCTTGCCGCCTACTCCATCCAGTACAAGCCAAGGCTCACGATCAAGTCGCAGGCTCTGGCGGACTTTCTGGTCGACCGGGTCGAGACTCAGTACCTTCCACTGGTTCCAGACTGAGATCACTGGAGGATGCACTTCGATGGCTTGAAGATGCTCGGGGGCTTGGGAGTCGGCATCGTCCTCACCTCGTCCAAGGGGGACCGACTGGATTATGTCCTCCAGATCCACTTCAAGGCCTCCAACAACGTCGCCGAGTATGAGGCATTGGTGCATGAACTACGGCTCTCTGGATCCTCTGCTTTGGAGATTCGGATCTGGTGGTGCAGCAAGTATTCGGGCAATGGGACGCCCGTGATATAACCTGGCCCTCTACCGCTTCCAGATATAGAAGCTCAGTGCCTGCTTCGACGGATGTGAGTTCCATCACGTCCCACGTGTCAACAACGAGGCAGCTGACTCTCTAGCGTGACTCAGCTCCACGGAAGCCATCCATCCTCCAGGGGTCTCCTTGGAGAATCTACGGAAGCCATCCATCACCCCATTCCCTTAGTCCGACTCCATCATCTAGGTCAGAAGCCCGGGGGCTGCCGTTTCAGCCCACCCAGAATCTTCGGAGCCGGCCAGGAAAAAGACACCGACTCTAAGGCACCCGCATCCTCCGGCTCGAAAGACCCGGGGGCTGCTGGCTCGTCAAGTGGCTCGGGGCTGCCAGTCTAGGTACTCCACCCGGGCAGACTCCCGACATCCCCCAGTAGGAGCAAGGGAGCATCATCTCCATCCGGGAGATACCTTCTTGGGCATAGACCTTCATGAACTACATCGCCAATGGGGAGCTCCAGGATGACGAGGTGGAGGCTAGATCCAGACAAATCCGGCGCCGCGTGCACACATACACCATCTTCAACAAGGAGTTGTACAAGCGCATCGTAACTGGCATATTCCAGTGATCTGTCGATGTGGACACAGGCTACCGGCTACTGAAAGACATCCACCAGGGCGAGTGCGGACACCATGCCTCATCCCGGGAAATAGTCGCCAAGGCGTCCCCCCATGGTTTCTATTGGCTCACCGCCCTCGAGGATGCAGAACAACTGGTCCGTGCGTGCAACGGGTGCTAGCGCTTCGGATAGCTGAGGCACATGCCGACTACGGTACTCAAGACTATCTCGATCACGTGGCCCTTTGCTGTTTGGGGGCTAGACATGGTCGACCCCTTCAAGCGGCCGTGCGCGGGCATGACCCATTGCTGGTGGCAGTGGACAAGTTCACCAAGTGGATAGAAGCGAAGCCTATCCGAAAGCTGGACGAGGCGACGGTCATCACTTTCTTCACCGACATCATTAGCCGGTTCAGCTACCCTAACAACATCATCACGAAAAATGGCACAAACTTCACCAAGGGGTCCTTCGCCCAATTTTACAGCAACACGGGGATCTGGCTGGACCTCGCATCCATCATGCACCCGCAGTCCAACGGGAATGTCGAAAGGTCAAATGGCCTAGTGCTATCCGGCATCAAGACATAACTTATCGAGCTCTTTGAGCGGTCTCACGGCTGCTGGATCAAGGAACTTCCAATTGTGTTGTGGAGCCTCCACACCACCCCGAATCGATCAACCGGCTTCACCCCATTCTTCCTTGTTTACGGCTCGAAGGCCATCCTCTCCGCCGACATCGAGTTCGACTCGCCTCGCAAGCTCCTCCACGACGAGAAGGCCAACCAAGAGGCACAAGAAGATGGTGTGTACCTCCTCGAGGAGGCCCACGTGCTGGCGCTGTTTAGGTCTGCACTATACTAGCAAAGCCGGCGCTGTTACCATTCAAGCTAGATCTGACCCATCGCGTTCTGTGAAGGCGATATGGTTCTCCGACTAGTGCAAGACATGAAGGGCATGCACAAGTTGTCGCCGCCTTGGGAGGGCCCCTTCATCATCAACTGGGCACTGCGCAACAACTCCTACTACCTCATCGATGTGCAGCAGCCGCACAAGAAGAAGATGGACAAGTCGGACGAGGAGATAGAGTGCCCTTGGAACGCGGCCCTGCTCCGTCCATTTTACACCTAGTCGTCTGACAGTGTATGTATCTCATGAACCCTATGAATGAATGAAAAATGTGGAACCCCGAGGGACACTTGGGGGCTCCTTGCCAGAAATTTGCATATCGTTCTTCAGCCCAGAATTTTTCCGTCTCCGACAACACCTACCCGGGGGCTCGCCGGTTGGCTGGACCTGCTAAATCCGTAAACCGACTGAGTAGAGTGCAGTGGTGTCAGAGGCCCACTCTTCGCCTTAGCTATAGACCACAACCCGGCTGTCCGGCTAGCAAGAGCAAAAGCCCGAGGGATCCCACATGAAAAATGGCGAAGGATGCGATAGATTGGACATTCTGTCCTTGTGCCTAGTTTGAGATTTTCCGGCCGCTAAGCCTCCAGTAACATGCGCAATGTATTGTTAGCCCCCCTTCGATTCCGGCTCCTGACCGCAACCCGACTGCTGATACCTTCAATCCGGATTCATAGATGTAGTATAATAGCTTTTTCCCTAGAAGACTTAGGTTTAATCGAACCTTGGAAAGCACTACTAAAAGGTAATAAAAAGGACACGTCTACAAGAATTTGTTTGTTCGTTTTACCTTAGTTGACCGGACCAATATAGTTTACTTTATAACGGGTTTGAATCAATGGATGAAAATAGGCCAGGGTTGAAGATCCACCTGCAGCTGCACATCAAATGGGATAAAGGATAATAATAAATTTAGTCATGTATCATGTTCGTATTGAGATAATCTTTTGTGGGAAACACATCCTAATATTCTAGAGCCCCCGTGATGCAGCAGGCATAACAATAGAATTTTAATCCAACCGAGAGTACACCAAAGCCAGGGGTTACAAACGATTATTAAGTGTAAACACAGATCAAAGCTTTAAGTGGTGATGTTGTCTTTGATCCCGAATGGGGCGCTAAGCGAAGACCGTACTACCCTTTCTGTCACTGAGGTTCCTATGAGATCGCCGCTATCCAAGTATCTCACCTCAAGCCTTTATCAATCTATGGGATCTTCGGTACCTACAAGTCAATAGATCAATACAAGAGACAAAAGATACAAATCACGAATCCAAAAAAATACAATTCTCCCATGATCTAGATGCACATAATTGTTGTGAGGTTTCTCCCCAACCCCCAGCCCGTGAGGAATACTCACTCATAACTAATAGATCAGAGATAGAAAACATCATGCAAATACTTAGATTGAAATCAAATATTATTACAATGGTCGCCAAATCACAAGGAGATCTAAAAGTACAAAGCAATGGCTATGGCTAGTGGAGGGATGGATGGTGGAAGTGATGAACAATAGATGAACAATGGTGTGGATCTCCTTTGGTGGTGTCGTGATGCAATCTAAGAATGGCGGCCCTCTAGCCGGCGGCTGAAGACTAAAAATATAGGCATCTTCACGAAAGTTGTAGGGTGTGACGAGACGAAGTCGTCGCCACCTGGTACAGGCGGGCGGTACGGGCGGACCGCGCCCATACCAGTGGTCGTTAAGCGTGTTGACGCCCTAGAAAGCTTCTCTAATTACTTGGTCGTGTGTACTTCCTCAAAATCCTTGATTGTGACTCCTTATTTCACCGTAAAAGAAGTGATTTCCTGCACAACGCTAATCAAAGAAGGATTTGCATATCTTTGCAATTATTAGTCATTAGTGGCAAAGTTGAGGGTTTATTTGGCAATTTACACACAGTGGAAGATGGAAACAATGAGAATAAGAGTTCACTCACAGTCGGTAGTCGTATGTGCTCAACACTCCATTCATTTGCGAAGCTTATCAAAGTTAGAGAGATGACAAAAATACTATACAAGCTTCGGTAAGTCAAGATAATCAAAGTAAAGTGTAATATAAGTATAAGTAACTAGAAGTGTAGCAATCAATCAAATTCCTCTAATTAACTCTCAGTTTGCCAAGGAACACTAGGATGTTTAAATACCATAATTGAGTAAGATAGTTTCATGTCCTAAGTAGTATAACAATGAAGTGTCTTATTTACACCCACATCAACCAATCAAGTCAATCTAAAACACTTCTAATCCAATCATTGTCTTTCAAGAAAAAAAATCATAAAGTAGTAATGAGACCATGCCAAGGACTTTGTTAGGTGGATCCTCATAGATATCTTTCCTTTTCTTTTGATCTATTTCAAGGATCGTTGTTTTTTTCTTTTTTGCTAGTGTTTGCATAACCTTTGAGAGTACCAATAATTTTTCCCATACATTGACACGAATGCCAATCATGTCATCAACTCATAGCCAAAATCCGGGGTTATACCATAGATCGTTCAAAAGCTAGCGGATTGTTGGCATCCCAAAGGTGTGCATTAGAGACACAAAACAAAGTTGTCTCACTTATTTCTCTCTTCCTTTTTGAGCTAGAACTGTGGTTTGATCCACAAGGTTAGCTTTGGCATGCATCACAATTACCACTAGACTTTATTTCAATCAAACAATTCCTTTCATGAGTGTCATCGAGACTGTCAAAATATCTATGGGGTTAAGTATAATAAAGGGTATACTCTCAAGACAATCATTCATCAAACAAGTCGTAAATTTCAGACTTTTTCTTATTGTACTTGTTTGGCATTATTATTTCCAAGGCAAGACTCGGTTAACTAAAAGAACTAGAGCAAGATATTCAACAACTAATCATCATACCAATAAAAACCTTACTCTAACCATATTAAATTACTTTCCACTAGAATGGCATCTTAGCAAATCAACCAAGTAAGATAAATAACTCAAACTTCATAAGTGGGAGACATAGGACATACCTCTCATAAATAACTTCCCGATCCTCTTCCTTATAGGGATGTGTTCCTTCAAAACTCAAACACGATTACTCTCGAAATGATATTAAAGCAAAGATGCAAAGTATGAATCCATGTTTAAGAAAAAAGGATAAATGGAAAAATCTTTTTGTATTTTTGAGGATAGGGATTAAAGAATAGAAAACAACTTGCGACCAAGCAAGGGTTTAAGAAAACAAAGGAAAACAAATAAACTAAAACGAAAGCAAATTAAAAAGCAAAGGAAAAAAGCAAAGTGTTGGAACAAGCCAACATGAGTGTTTCAAAGCTCTCAGGGAGCTAGAGTACAACCTCATTATTACACAAATAAATTTGCTAGGGGAACACATCCCCAAGCTCAGGCTTTTGCAAGCCTTGTTATTGCTCATTATGGTGGCGGTGGATAATCCCCCATGTTCCATTGGCTGCTCCAATCATGGAACTGGGTGGCAAGGCTTGCAGTGGCATATCGAAGGTTGATGGAGAGGTTGTTCATGTTTTGAATATTTCCTTCGAGTGCATAGAAATCTTCATAGGTAGTATAGTAGTTCGGTGGTTGCACATCTTGTTCAGGTCCTTATTGTTCTACTTCTTCATCTTCTCCTCCTCCCATGGATATTTCTTGTTGGGGTAGATTAGCTTCGACCTACGTGTCATAACACAAACGTCCATCCTCTATAGAGAATAAACCATTAGGAAAAGGAGCCAGGATCAAGTGATCCGCTCCAGGTATATTATAGAAATATCTACCATGATTTTTAGAAATCATACCACATTCTCTCGAAGTAGATAGACCAAGACGGTTACCTCCAGTCAATAGTTGGATGTTACCTAGGTTGATGCGAAGTGCGCGTGCGAGAACGGTCACAATTCCTCCTCCACATATGGGTCCTCGAGATTGAAGAGCTGATGCTTAAGGTGAAACACAAGTAGAGCGCCCAAATTTACAATTGATAAGTGCAGCTTTTGCAAGGATCCACATGTTCTCCTCGTTAACTCTAGTAAACTCACCACGTGCATGCAATGTGTTAGCAATAACGTAGAACACATATCAAATGGCAGGATGATCAATTTGATTCCCCTTGGGTGTGTGTCCACGAATTCTCATCAATTAAAATATTGTGAAGGGGAAGGATGTAAACCAAAGGTAGTTGTGCGTACATCGGTGGTGTTATTGGTTAACCCAAAGCATTGAGCCAATTGCATGAGTTTCAAAGTATACTCACAGTTCATAAGATGGAATTTAATTCGATCAACTCCGGGACTTTATTCTCGGACAACCACAAGGATCCACCGTGTGTGTCAAGGTACTTAAGAACTCAAGTGTCAAGCGGCGTATGTCACAACATCCTAAAAGAGAAAATTGCACAAACCAATATTGTTGCAAAGTAAATCGAAATCTGCAAGAATGCCAAGTTGGTTCAGGATATAAGGACACACCCACTTAGTGGACTTGATATCTCGAATCTTGAGACGTTCGAAATGGGTAAGATGGAAATGCTCGGTGAACTCGATGCCAAGTGACTCGGGGGTTAACATATCAACAGGGTGGCGCGTAGGACTCTACAGCCATCTCACGTTTACGACTCCTTGTTTCATCTAATAAATAAAAACAAGTCAAAATAAATAAAGATTGCTAATAAAATTCTTGTCCAATAGAAACATAGCACAAGTGGTTCACTACACTAACTACAAAATAAACTCATCTAAAATCAATGCTAAGCATACTTAATATCAAGATTAAATCAAGAACAAGACCTATGTCTACATTGGCAATGATGAATGATTAAGCGAAGCTTTTGCACAAATAATTTGGGGATTGGATGAGAATCATACCTTATATCGAGTGAGTGCAAAGAATTGAAGAAAGATTGAGTAAATTTTAAGATCCAATGGAGGTGGTTTGAAGTTTGGAGGAAGAAGAAAGAGAAAAATTGAATTGGGGATTTTTAGGTTACCTCCTCGGGGTGCCTATGGCATCCGCGTACACGGTACGGGCGGGTAGTACGGCCGGATCCCGCTCATACCGGTGACTTACCTTGGGGGCGACGGTTGCTCCCAGGTGGTGCACTCGGTACGGGCGCGCGGTACGGTCGAGCACGCCCATACTGCTGGTCGTTAACGCTGTGGTGACTTTGCTTGGAATCTGATGTTTGCTCGGGGGTACGTTACGGGGGCGTGGTATGGGCACATCTAGCCATACCAGTGGTCGTTATCGACACTGATTCCTTTGGCAAAAAATCAAAATTTATATCTCCCTTTGCCTTGAGGTGGTATGAGCGCAAAGTACGGGCCACTCCGGCCGTACTAGTGGTCATTACCGACACTGTGAACTAAAAAACTCAAGGAATTTGATTAGTAGCTCCGTGTGCCTTTGCACATCTTATCAAAAGGTTAGATAGCAACAAAAACACTAAGTAATGATCCAACAATACTTCTTAAGCCACATGTTAGTAAAATATAGAGGATTACCTTATTTCTTCTCCTCTCTCCATAGGTCTTCTTGAACACTCTTTATTAAAAACAAAAACAAAAACAAAACTAAAATTAAGTGAAATATAATAAATAAAAACGGAGAGAAACTTTATTTCACATGGGTTTCCTCCCATGAAGCGCTTCTAGTTAAGGTCAATTAGCTTGACCTTGATGGCAATCACTTAGGTTTGTGAAGTGGAACACCCACTCCAAAGTAGTTTGCTTTTAAAGTAATTACACCATCATCATCATTAGGCTTGGCCTTCTTTTTCCTAGGGAAGTGGACTACAAAAGGATCTCTAGATGGTATCCCTATTCTTACTCTCCCTTCATGTAAATTAATCAAAGCTTTAATAGTTCTCAGGAATGGCCTACCTAGAATTATAGGTGCTATGGAATCTTCCAGCATGTCCACAATAACAAGATCAATAAGAGCGGGGCTACCTTTAATTTCAACAACTATATTTTCTTTGATACCAACAGCTTGTTTATAAGTTGAATCATCTAGATGGAGTCTTAATTCAGTTGTAACAAATGGCCCCAAGTTTAACTTATCGAATAGGCTTTTGGAAATCATTGAGACACTTGCACCAAGATCACAAAGTGCAGATATCTCATTAACTCCCAACTTAGTTTTAATAGTGGGCTCAAATAATCATCTAGCTTAGCCGGAAGCTTATTAGCTAGTCTTTTGTACTCCATCTCTAAATCACGAACCTTAGATGCTACTTATCGTATAAATTGTTGGTACATAACATCATTACCTTGTTCTATACCTGGGTTCTTAATGGTGATCATCTTGAATAGATCTTCCATGGTCTATTCTGGTGTTTGCGTGTTGCTATAATCCAGCTCTTCAGGTCTTTCATCATTGGTTACCACCCTCATATTCTTGAGGTCTTCTACCGGATTTGGCTCGGGTTTGCCAGCAAACTTTGCTAGTATGAGAGCTTGGCGCTCAGCTACCTTACCCCGGTGAGCCTCCACGATCTTTGTTCTTTCCTGTAGAGCCTACACATCATTTCTAACTGCAACGGCCTGATTAGATAATCTTCCTATACTACTTTCATGGTTCTCCGTAATCTTAATAAGCATATTGTTTTGTTCAGTTTGAGCTTGCATAAATGTTCTAATAGTTTGCTTAAACGGGAGATTGCCAAGATTTGCTCCATTAGTGTTATCATAATTATTATAAGGAGCTCCTATAGGATTAGTATGATATTTTTGAACATTAGAAGCCTAATTATTTTTCCATGCAGGATTAAAAGGAGTGCGAGCTATAAAATTAACATCATTAACATTGGTAGTGATAGCATTAACTTGGGTATCTTCCTTACCCTTTACTAAGCTAAGCAACTCATCTACCTTAGATGTAAGCTCCTCATTGTTTACCTCAGTAATTGAACTTACTCTCTGCGAGGTTCTTTCCACATGCCATTGGGCATGGTTATTTTGCATATCATTAAGTAACTTATTTGCAACACTCACATGCTTTCCCATGATTGTTCCTCCTGTTGCTGTATCTAGCATAGAATTAGACATTGGGTTATGACCATTATAAAATAAATGTAATATAAGCCACTCTTCCATCAAAAGATTAGGAAAGTTCATTATGGCCTCTTTCATTCTTTCCCACACAAGCGCTAGTGGCTCATGGTCTTCTTGTCTAAAGCTTGTAATGTCAGACCCTAGCTGCATAGTTTTAGCTTGGGGAAAAAATTTAGTCATAAACAAATTAGTGCATTCCTCCCAAGATTTAATAGTGCCCTTTGGTAGAGCTAGCAACCAATACTTAGCCTTTCCTCTAAGAGAGAAAGGGAATAATCTTAACTTAACAACATTTGAATCTACATCCTTAATACGCATCATTTCACAAATTTCAGTAAAAGTATTTAAGTGCAATCCTGAATCCTTAGAAGATGAACCCCAAATTGGTTTTGTTGAACCAAACTTAAAAGGTTAGGTTTTATCTCATATGTTTCCGCATCAACTGTGGGTTGAGTGATGGGCGCACGAATAAAATCATCAGTGAGAGTAGCATACTCCCCTAATATCTTTTGAGCCATGGCTCTTATCTTTTTGGTAATTTTTTAAGTAATGAAAAAGGAATAACAAGTAACTAATTTTTTGGGTTTCAAATAGATAACAAGAAAGTAAACTAATAACAACAATTAGACTACAACAAATAATAAAACTAAAAACAAGGTCTCTAATGACCTCACTAGGATATCGAAATTGCTTCCCCGGCAAAGACACCAGAAAAAGGGTTGATACCTTCGATCCAGATTCACAGATGTAGTATAATAGCTTTTTTCCTAGAAGACCTAGGTTTAATCGAACCTCGGAAATCACTGCTAAAAGGTAATAAAAAATGACATGTCTACAAGACTTTGTTTATTTGTTTTACCTTAGTTAACTGGATCAATCTAGTTTACTTTATAATGGGTTTGACTCAATGGATGGAAATAGGCTCGGGTTGAAGATCCACCCGCAGTTGCACATCAAATGGGATAAAGGATAATAATAAGCATAGTCATGTACAATGTTTGTATTGAGATAATCTTTTGTGGGCAACACATCCTAATATTATAGAGCCCCCGTGATGCAATGGGCATAACAATAGACTTTTAATCCAAACGAGAGTACACCGAAGCTACGGGTTACAAAAGATTATTAAGTGTAAACACAAATCAAAGCTTTAAGTGGTGATGTTGTTGTTGATCCCGAATGGGGCGCTAAGCGAAGACCGTACTACCCTTTCTGTCACTGAGGTTCCTATGAGATTGCCGCTAGCCAAGTATCTCACCTCAAGCCTTTATCAATCAGTGGGATCTTGGGTACCTACAAGTCCATAGATCGAGACGAGAGATGAAGAAACAAAAGATACAAATCATGAATCCAAACAAAATACAATTCTCCCATGATCTAGTTGCACATAATTGCTGCGAGGTTTCTCCCCAACCCGCAGCCCGTTAGGACTACTCACTCATAACAAATAGATCGAAGATAGAAAACATCATGCAAATACTTAGATTGAAATCAAATATTCTTACAATGGTAGCCAAGTCACAAGGAGATCTAAAAGTACAAAGCAATGGCTATGGCTAGTGGAGGGATGGATGGTGGAAGTGATGAACAATGGATGAACAATGGTGTGGATATCCTTTGGTGGTATTGTGATGCAATCTGAGAATTGCGGCACTCTAGCCGGTGGCTGGAGCCTCAAAATATATAGGCATTTTCACAAAAGTTGTAGGGTTTGACAAGATGAAGCCGTATCCACCTGGTATGGGCGGGCGGTACAAGCAGACCGCACGCGTACCAGTGGTTGTTAAGTGTGCTGACGCCCTAGAAAGCTTCTCTAGTTACTTGGCCATGTGTACTTCCTTAAATCCTTCATTATGACTCCTTATTTCTCCTTAAAAGCAGTGATTTCCTGCACAACATAAATCAAAGAAGGGATTTGCATATCTTTGCAATTATTAGTCATTAGTGGCAAAGTTAGAGTTTCTTTGGCAATTTCTTGACAAAAAACAATGTTTAAACACAGTGGAAAATGGCAAAAATCGGAGCCATCAGTTGCCTAGCAAGGACACAGTGTAAAAAAGAGAGTGCACGAGAAAGTCACTAAGTATCCAGAGAAGCGCAAGCTAGTTTTTGAAAAAACCGAAGCCATTACCCGGCTGATAATGTGCGTACTGACCGATTAATATATTAACAACAAATCCATCTATATGTTTGTTTTGCATGACTGCACTGAGTTAGAATTCAAGAACGGGGAAGATTCGAAGTCCTTGCCTTCGTCAAGCACTCTGAATCTCGGGGGCTACACCCACAGGGTGCGCTAGTGCACCCCGAGTGGAATCATGTAGTTCCGACCGGCTAAAGGAGTTTAGCCAGATATTCAGGCCCAGGTGCGGGCAAGAGCAAGAGAAGATTCGAAGCACTTGGCTTCGCCAGCTACTCCGAATCTTGGGGGATACACCTAGTGGGTGCGCTGACGTGCCCCCACTGGGGGTCATGGTTATCCGGTTGGCCAAGGAAGGTTAGGCCATCTGGCTGAAGGTGTTCAGCCGAAAGAAAGCAAGAACTAGAAGGAAACAAAGAAAGAGAGAAGATTCAAAGTCCTTGTCTTCATCAAGCACTCCAAATCTCGAGGGCTACACCCAGTGGGTGCGCTGGCGTGCCCCCACTGGAATCAGTAGTCCTCCGGCTAAAGAGTTCACCCGGATGAGATAATCGGACGAGCCTAACTAGCAATCTCAAAAAACACTCGATGTGCAGAAAAGCAGCCGGAAAGATAAGAAGCAAACATACGATGCATAAAGGTAAAGGGAGTCGAAGCTCCCGCAAGGTCACCAGGTCATACACACAAATTCAGCAAAAGGGAAGTTATTACAATTCCACCTGGCATCCCGGGGATAAGATCTAGGTGGCTGGGCCCTTGCCATGAGGCTGGTCCTAGCTGGCCATGGCTTCGGGAGGCGGATGCGTGGTAGAAGTTCCGACTCCGGCTTCTCCACCATCCGGCTGTGAGGTTGGCTCGGCCTCCATCTCCAGCGTCCCGGTGGACTCTGAATTAGTGAGAACCTCGTCGATGTCAGCGTAGCTGGTGACCTTGATGGTGGAAGTGCGAAGCTCCGGATGGGCCTGCCAGATGGCGGCAAGGTCAGTGTCGGCGCGGAAGCCGCAGTCGATCTTCTACAGGCGTGCGTCCTTGTAACAGGAGAGCATCAGGGCTAGGGCCATCTCGGCTCCGACCCTTGCCGCCAAATCCCTCAGCTGGTCGATGGCAATCGGCGCCTCCACAACCTTCACCACCAGCAGGGCGATGGTGTCCGGCGCGGCCTCACCCGGCCACATGAAGTCGAAGACCGCGTTGGCGACCTTGCGTAGCTCAGCCGCTTCCTCGCCAAGAAGTGCGATATGTTCCTGGGTGGTTGGCTGCACTCCCGGCCAATTCACCTGGAGCCGGTTGTAGGCCGGCAAGTCTACACTCGGATCATACGCTATCAGAAAAATGAAAAGGCGGATCTGGCTACCGGATTCGGCCGAAGCAAAGAAATTTGGCAAAAAGCCTACCTTTGGCGGTGCGGCCAACTTGCATAAGATCCTCGAGGAGGACCTTCTCGTGCTCCTGATGGACTAGGTTCCTACACCAAAACAGGGTTATTGTTGTACCTGTAGCAACAAATATTTAAAGAGTTTGTCCTGATGGGAGCTCGGCAAACACGACCCTCACAGTCGTGTTGTCAATGCGACCATGTTTGCACCCAGACCATGGTTTGGAAATAGCATATTCTATAAGTTGCTAGGATAAATGAATTTAAGATGTTTTGTAATAACTACTACTAGGACTGCCGAGGGTTTAACTCATCAATGTCCATTGTTATCTATGGACCTTGTTTTCCTCGGCTCGTTCGACCACGAGTACTGTGCTGACCACTTGGTTGGTGGCGGAGATATAAAACAACAGTGGTTCCCTTTCTCGTGGGGTCACCAGTACTGGCGAAGTGGACAACAGGCGCTTGAGGTCTTCGAATGCTTCTTGCGCTTCATTGGTCCACTCGAATTTTTCAGCTTTGTGGAGGAGCTAGTAGAAGGGCAGTGCCTTTTCTCCCATCCGGCTGATGAATCAACTGAGGGCCGCAATTCGCCTAGCCAGCTGCTGGACGCCCCTTCTGTTTTTCGGCTTCTCCATGGCCAGTATGGCTTTTATTTTCTTTGGGTTCGCCTTGATTCCCCTCGCGGAGACGAGATACCCGAGTAGTTGCCCAGATGGTACGCCGAAGGCGAATTTGTCCGGATTGAGCTTGATCCGGTAGCGGTCGAGGTTGGCGAAGGTTTCACGCAAATCGTTGATTAGGGAGGCTTCCTCCTTGGTCTTGATTACTATGTCGTCGACATAGACTTGAATGTTGCGACCGAGTTGCTCTTTGAGGCAAGCCTGCATGCACCGCTGATAGGTGGCTCCTGTGTTTTTTAGCCCGAAAGGCATTGTATTGTAGCAGAACACACCAAAGGGCGTTGTAAACGCTGTTTTTTTCTTGATCTTCCTCCTTCATTCGAATATGATTATAGCCTGAGTAGGTGTCGAGGAAGCAGAGGCGTTCACATCCCGCGGTGGAGTCGATGATCTGGTCAATTCTTGGTAGCGGGAAGTGATCCTTTGGGCAGTGCTTATTCAGAGAGGTGAAGTCCACGCACATCCGTAGGATATCCGTGTCCTTTTTTGGTACCAGCACCGTGTTGGCGAGCCAAGTGCTTTCCTTGATCTCGCATATGAACTTGGCGTCGAGGAGTCTGTTGATCTCCATTCCAACTGCCTGCGCTCGTGGCTCAGACAATCGCCGAATTGTTTGCTTGACTGGCCTTGCGTTGGGGTTGACGTTGAGTGCATGCTCAGCGAATTCCCTGGGGACTCCTGGCATGTCCGCAGGACACCAGGCGAAAATTTCTCAGTGCTCACAGAGGAATTCGACGAGCACGAGTTCCTATGCGGGACTCAGGATGTTGGCGATGAGGGCCGTCTTGGCAAGATCCGATGGGTGGACCTGCACTTTCTTTGTGTGCACCGATGATTCGAAGGATTGATCGGGCGAGCTTGGCCGGCTCAAGGGGCAGACTATTGTCTGTCGACTCTTTCAGCCTTGCGAGTTCTTCCTGCATGCCGAAGGACTGGGAAATTCGGTTGAATTCCCTATCGCAACTGTCGGATCTCTCGAAGCTCCCGTTGATTGTGATGACACCATTGGGACCTGGCATTTTCATCTGCAGATAGGCATAGTGGGGTACTGCCATGAACCTAGCAAACGCGACGCGCCCGAGGATGCAGTGATACTGTGAGGGCCAGTCGATGACCTCAAAGTCGATGCGCTCGCGCAGAAAGTTCTTCGGCATGCCAAAGATGACGTCGAGGTTGATTTTGCCCAGGGGGTATACGCCTTTCCCTGGGACGATGCCGTGGAATGTTGTGTCTGACGCCTCCAGGCAGGTTAGAGGGATCCTCATTGCTCGCAAGGTACTCGCGAATATAAGGTTGATGTCGCTCCCGCCGTCCATGAAGACACGGCTCATGTCGAAACCTCCGATTTGCGCCTCGAGTACGAGGGGGCAATGGCCTGGACGAGGTACTTGAGGCGGATGATCGCGTTTTTCGAAGGTGATGCAGGACTCGCTTCTGCTGAGGTACTCAGTAGTACATGGCGACGAGTGTGTGGCCAAGTTGACTTGGCGAGTGATGGCCTTCTGCACCTGATTCGAGGGGCGTCCCTTTTGGATCATCATGGTGCACATGGCTCGTGGGTATGGTTCGCCTCCGTGGTGCTGGTCTGGCGCAGCTGCATTCGGGGGTGGCCCAGGTGGTGGTGGCGGAGCGCCATGTGCCACGGCACCTGGAGCGGCTCTGTAGCCTCTTTCGATTGCGTTGCGGTTCATCCGAACCAATCCCTCATGTAGCTTGAGGAACTCGCGGCAATCCTTGAGGAGGTGGCTGGACTTCTTCTTTCCATCATGCTTGTCGATGTAGAAGTGTACCGTACATGGCCCAGATAGTTTGTCCTCAATGGATGTCGCGGGTGCCTCATCGCGATTGCGGCGTTGCCACACTTGCGTGGTTTTCCCGGAGTCGCGGTATCCACCGCTATGGTATCCACTGTTGCGGTTATCGTCGTGTCTGTCGGCGTAGCCAGCCGCGACCATGTTGACGTCGTCGCGGTCATCATAGATGCGCATGCGACGTTTGCCTCGGCGATCGCGTCTGCGCTCGAGTTCCGCCTCCTTGTCGGAGTGAACGCGATTCTTCACTGAATCTTCTCCATCGGCCCACCGATTCGCGATCTCCATCAGGTGGTCGATGGTTTTGGGCTTTGAGCGGCCTAGCTCCTCCCTGAGTTCTAGGCGGCGAACGCCGCCATTGAACGCGTCAATCGCGCGATCCTCCGAGATGTTCTCTGCGGAGTTCTTGATGATGGACCACCTTTGGATGTAGGAGCGTAGCGATTCGCCGGATCTTTGCTGGCAGCACCTTAGCTCTTCGATTGATGCGGGCCGCTTGTCCGTGCCCTTGAAGTTGTGCACGAAGCTGTAAACCAGCTCATCCCAGCTGCGAATGGATCCGCGTGGGAGGTTGTTGAGCCATGCTCGGGCGGCGCCTTGCAGCTGTAGCTATAAGCATTGCATGGTCGTGCTTCGACTGCCGCCATGGAGCCTGACGGAGGAGATGTGGTCTTCCAGCCAGATCTTCGGGTCTTGTAGGCCATCAAACTTCGGGTTCTCTGACGGGAGTTTAAACCCCTTAGGCATTCGCTTCTGCCTAATGGATCTACTGAAGCATCTAGCGCCACAAAGCTCCACATCTTCCTCTTCCGAGTCAGTCGACCGAGCATGTCGTGTCCTGGATTTATCAATCTTGCACTGCGTGAGGTCGTCGCGCGCATCATAGTCACGATCGTGTCGCCGTGAGCGGCAGCGTCGAGACAGGTCGTGACTGTCATCGCTGGACGAGGGCGAGGAGTAGCGCTTTGCTAGCGCTTTGCCCTTTTTCGGCTCTGGTGTTGGCTCCTTGTCGAGGGCAGCTTCGATTAATCCCAAGCCTGCGATCGTAGATCGGTGCATGGCGGCTCGAGGATCTCCAGCTGGCGGCTGGTTGTTAAGGAGGTACATGGTGGCCGCTGTCACCGCAGCCTGCGGCGTCTTGGGGACCACATTGCCCTGTGTATCGACTATCGTAGAGCTGAAGTCGAGGACTTTTGCAGCTTCTATGCGTTCTTGCTCGGTGAGATGGGCCATCCGAGATTGCCTCTTCTTGGCGAGGTACTCGTTGCCCTTTGAGGAGGATCCTCCGTGGGTGGAGAGCCCAGCACGACGAAGGCTCGACTCGTCTGCTGCTTTTTTGCACGCCTCGAGTTGCGCGATTGTTTGCACTTGGCACTTGAATTATTCCTTCAGGAGCCAGTGGTAGCCCATCAGTAGTTCTTGCGGTGATCCGAAGGATAGAGGAGTGCCTCACAGAGCCTCGCGGCAGCGAGCCCATTCTTGCTTGTTGAGCCTGATCACGACGCGTTCGCCAGTTTGCTCATTTATTATGGTTGGAGGTTCGAATTTTCCTCCGTTGTCGATGGGGACGAGATTGCCGCCGTCGCCGCCGTTGGGCGTTGGTCCACCATTGGGTATGCCGCCGTTAGGCAGGTCAGTTTCGTTGCCACGGTTGCCACGGTTGGCGGAGGTTTCACCCGCGTTGATGACGGCGCACATGAAGTGGTTGGGGAAGCTGCTGCTCCCGCAACTTTCAGATCCGGAGCCGTAGGCCCCGTCTTTAGTGGCCATGTCGCTTAGATCGGAATCGCGACTGCTGTCGCTGACCGTGTTCTCGACTGTTGTCGGGGCGTTGAGCTCACTGAGGGTGCCGATTGATGGAGGGAACCATGATGCTGGGCCAATCGACGGCACCTTCGGCTGGTCGGGCATGCAAAGCGTGCCCATCTAACCAACTTGGAAGCGGAAGCTCCCAATTGCCAGGCTGATCCCATCGCCCACGGACTCGAAGGCCGGGCGAGTAGCCGGCGTGTGGACGGTGAAGTTGAACACGCCGAAGAGCTGGCGAATCTCCGATGTTGCAGAGTTGTAGATCGCGGTTGATGGGGCCGAAGAAGCCGCAACATCAGCACTCCTAGTTCCCACAGATGGCGCCAATTGACGAGGGTTTAACTCATCAATGCCCATTGTTATGGACTTGGATTTTGGAGAAGGAGAGAGCGCGGGAGACATCTATCGGCTAGCAAACAAGCACACAGGGGACTCGAAGATTTACCCAGGTTCAGGCCTTGTAGAGGTCCCTACTCCTGCTTGTCTGCTCATGGAATTATCGAAGGAATCGAAGATTACAATGGTGCATAGATGTGATCTGGCGAGGGTTGTGGAAACTAGGGTTGCGTGTGTCCTCCTCGCCGCCCCCTCCTAGCCTTTATATAGATAGGCTAGGTCTCAAGTAGCAGGTAGAGTCGGTTACAAGTTAGGGTTTTCCCCTTTGAACTTTCTATCTTTAGCTTTTTCTTTTTCTTCAAGCAATCGAGAGTCCGCAGGCTACTCGAGTCCTCTCTTGGGCCTTGGCGACACCGTGGGCTTCCGCTGTATTCAGGCCATATATACCAAACTCGAGTACCTGTAGGGTATACCCATGTCAAGGACTGGCAGAAAACTAGAGCAAAAGTAAAACTGAAAAGAGGTGAATGCAATGAGAGGAAATATTAATGCTATGATTCCTCAAGTAATGTTGTGTATATCGGCGTGCATGATGAGTGCTTATGGAATAGCTATTAACTATAATTGTGGCGGTCCCTCATATACCATTGTCTCTCGCTGTTGGTAAGTGACAACTAGACAACTCGATTGTCCACACCCTCTTCGGGCATGGGTCATCTCGTAAGAGAATAGTGTATTAAGGTAACAAGACCAATCAAGGTAAACCAGAGAAAAGACATTAAGTTCTATGGACAACCGTACTCCTAAGCAAGTGAGATAGTCATAAGATATCCCGTATGTCACTTTGGGGTCAAGAAATTCGCAACACTATACTTATCTATATCATGAGTGATCTTGAGAAATTAAATCTTAATGGGCGGTGCATCCTAAGCTGCTATTGCCTCCGCAAATCACTTATAGAAAATAGCCTATTAGTTCTACCCATGAACTTGTCAGGCCCATGGACAAGTAGAGACTAATGATATGTTTTGTGACACTCCGTGAATCCCTAGTAAATTCCTCAACAATGGATTGGACGTCTCCAATCACTAGAATAATATCATGAATAGAACAATGTAAAGCGAAAGCACAACATATTAATTAACAAGAACACACCACATTTCAATTACTAAAATCATCATAACATTAATAAAAGGGGGTTGAAGCCATGTTACAACCCATCACGGAGATCATGATGGGGAAGGATGAAGGAGTAGCAGCGATGGAGATGGTGATGACGGCGCCGTGATGGTGGTGTCGGTGTGGTGATGTCGGTGTCTTCCTTCTCCTCCTCTTCTTGCTTGGATGGCTTGATAGTGTTGATGGATATTTGGATCCTGGTGGAGCTGTAGAGGCTATGGAGGCGGCATGGTGGTAGGGCGCCACCGTGGAGGCGGTAGATGGGATCTAGATCTTGTATATGGTGTATTGTGGCTTCCTCATCTCTTCCCTCCTTTATATAGGCCTTGGGGGTGCCCTAGGGTTCCCCCAATACCGTCATATGACTTAGGAAAGGTTCTGGAGATTTTCTGGGGCGAAATGCCCTCGTTTCTGAACCTTTTTACAATTATATGGGCGCAACTATACGGCCGGAATTATTGCTCCGGTAGTATAGTTGCTCGTTAAACCGTTTGTACTGTTTAGTATTTTGGTCGCTATTTCTTCATACGAACTCCGTTTTGGGTGTTCTTGGTCTCGTTGAGTTCATATCGTCGAGGACTACAACCCTATGGTCTTGGATATTTATTTTGAGAAGTTGGAAAATTTCACTTTTCCAACACCTCAAATGGCTAATTCTAGTCCAAGCAGCTCCTCCATACTATGCTCTCTTTGTTATTTTTGCCTTTGTTTTATCCATAATCATCATCAACACGTACACACATGTCAAAAACAAGGAAGAGGGATACAATTCTACCTAAACTACTAAATGTGCACATCTCATATTGAATTTAATAAAAGCAAGTAATCATGCATATCAGGCATAACAATAGTTAGATGGAGCATGATATGATAGGCAAATGACACAATTTATATAGCTAAAAGTGTTGTATTATCATAGCCATAAACTTCCCCAAGCTAGATCTTGCTCGTCCTCGAGCAAAAGAGATCGATTACCTAATGAATGTGATCTTGCTTATCATTGGAAATCAATGCACAATATCCTTGTTTTTCCTGCAAGCTCAAAGCAAGAGAGCACATAATCATACAAGGCAATATAAGCTCAGTTATATTATTCCAAACCAATAGAGATTCTTCAAAAACTTCTATGCCCCATGTCAAAGTTAAATCTAGCTTGCAAGTAAACTTGTGATCCTTCTATACACACTTTATTGTATTTTTGTATTTTTATTTGTATAAGGCAAAGCTAAACACAGTTAGTTGTCAATCATAAATAGAAATAGAGTTTTCCAATGTTGTCCACTCATGCCATCTATTAAAGTCTCTCAAGTGCAAACTTCAATTGTTGAGCTCATATAAAATATATTTCTTAGTAACGAGACCATGCCAAAAGAGTGATATATGTTCAATCGAGACTGTGTAGGCTAGGAAGGACACTCGTGACCATTACCAAGGTTTCCCATTTCGGTATAATGATTTCTCATAACGGTCAGAGGAGTATTCCTACTTTTGCTTTTAAAGCAGGCCCAGGAGAATACCAATGCATACCCAAATATAGCATTTTTGCTACATATGTTGGGCAACTCATAGCCAAACTCCAAGTGTTTCCTCTTTTTGGATTGTCCAAAGTCCAGCGGAGTTGTTAGCATCCCATGTTGTGCGACAGTGGCGCAAGACACGCATAAAGCAATATCTCACTTTGATTTCCAAGTCAAAATTTCGGCATATGTAATCTCAAAACTTTGAAACATCATTTCGTATTTGACAAGTCACTCAGTAAGTATCTATTAAGACCATCATTTCCAACACTATGGGGTCATGCTAGTCCATAACCATTCACTTAAGACAATTCTGAACAGTGACAACTAGCAAGTTTCGAAGAACTTATTTATGATATTTTTTCTTCTTTTCAAAATGTAGAGAACATGGCAATGTATATTTAGAGGATCACAATATTTTTCACAAGCTAGATAAAAGTTTAACAAGGTGCATTAAAGTTATGGCTTGTCTCCTATGGGGCCTAACATGAGCAAGTATATCCCTTATATAAATATGAACAAAAACTCACCTAAGCAAGCATTCAAAAACAGAGAGATACACAATAGCATGAAAACTTTTTAAGATAAAGAACTTTGCACAAGACTCTACGCATGCAAAATAACCTCCCCAAGCTAAGAACTTTCCAACTATCCACTTGAAAAGATCATGAAAACAAAAGAGAAAATGCAGTTATCAAAAGAGAGTATAAGAAGTGGTTACCTCCCCAAGCTTAAGTTAAAGCAAGGTGACACACTTTACTGTTGAGGTGCTTTTAACCTCTACTTTGATGGACAAAGAACCTTTGCTTCAATGAATGTTTCGTGATCCGGTGTATGCCTTCCTTAAGAACCTAGTAGGAACAAGACTAGAAAGAAGACGGAATATTTTTGTGTTTTTGAAGACACGGGTTTAGCTCACAAGTGATAAAAATACAAGTCCCACTGCGTCGGTTCATCAACCTAAACACCACGCTTAAGTCAACAAACTAATTCTAGAAGTGCGCTTCTCCTAGATTGTGATGAAGTGTTAGTGAGACAAAATATGAAACACGAGTGTGCAACCCCTATGTCTTATTTAAAAGAGGTTCAAGTTGGAAGATTTTACCAGACACTGATTGTTGAAATGTTGAATTGAAGCAACCAAGTGGCTCATGCGAGTGTTTGCACGGTTGGCACTACCGTACACATCGTCACACAAGGTTCAAGTCCCTGCGAAAATAACACACAAAATAAAATGCATCGGTTTTGTATACGAACATAGTTTGTTTACCCCACCGATAAAAGAAAAATAAAAAGAAAACATGAACTTCTATAGAGAATTACAGTCTAGGAAGTTTCTTAGGTAGAAATTTTATTGCTTGCAGATATTCGGCTCCCCCTCGAGTTTCGAGGTTTTTAGAAGAAGTAGGGAGAAAGTATATCGAAATTTTGATACAGGGGTTACCTTCCCATAGCGATTTTGTGGTCGGACGCAACTATACAGGCGGAACTATACGACCGGAACAATGTGTTCCCACCGTATAGTTGGCCAGCTGTCAAAATTTTAAGGTTTTCACCTAGCGGCGCAGCTATACGACCAGAACTATACGGTCGGAACAATTGTTCCCGCTGTATAGTTGGTCGTCAAACCCTCTGTACCTGGAAAAGAAATTGTACGAAAGCATCAACATCCATACGACCGGAGCACCATATAGTTGGTCATTAAACTGTCAGTACTTATGAAAGAAAAATTGCCGATGGCAAAAATATGTTTACGACCGGAACTATACAGCCGGAATTTTTATTCCCACCGTATAGTTGGTCATTAAACCTTCTGTATACATCAAAAAAATTCTATTTC
Source organism: Avena eriantha (assembly GCA_910589775.1). NCBI lineage: Eukaryota > Viridiplantae > Streptophyta > Magnoliopsida > Poales > Poaceae > Avena > Avena eriantha. The sequence goes on from OU342742.1 coordinate 100,287,849, forward strand.
TTTGTGAATTCTTTCTTAACCTGAAACTTAGAGAAACACCATGTTTTGGTAGAAAAATGACAGATTAATTTTTTGACCAACATTTAGCATGTATAAAATGGGATTTAAGTACAACCGAGTTTATACAACACATAGTAACAATAAATTCTACCTTTTGAAATTTTGAACAAGATTACTCTAATAGCAAGACATGCGAAGAATAAAAGTGCCAATGCAAGATGAATGCAACTAGACTCAAGACGCAAAACTAAGAAAGTCGCCTAATGACTTCTTGCGGGAAGCGCTCTGTTTAAGGCCATAAAGCCAGGCTAGGATTCTCCATACATTACCCACCTGGATCCCAAGGGATATCGATTCGAGGTGAGGTTGTACATACCAGCTTGGAGCATCTTGAAGTAGAGTTCGGTCGGAGTCGTACCCTCTTATGGTGCATTGGCATCATGTAGATGAACAAGTTCTCGCTTTCAAGCGAGTGTTGATGCACCAAGCTTGGTGAACATGCCTCTGTGTATAGCTGCAATGAGAGGATTTGAGATTCATATAAAATTCTTAAATCTTTACCTTGGTTACCTGTGTAGGGGAACACTTCATAGTATTCTTTCTTCATAGCAGGGAGTTCAGGACCCTGCATGTTAGTATAGCAAGGTTCTATCTCTAGTTCATTATTATTAATGCTCTCCATATGAGTGTGTAGGAACAAGGCCTCCGCAGAACAATTATCAACAGTTTTAGCATCATAAAAATCACTACTAGAGTGAGAGGCATCACATACAAAAGTTGTAGTGTGACTCTCTTTGTCAACCTCACCTTTTTGTTCCTCCTTTTCATCGACTAGTGTTTTAATAGCAATGATAGAATAAAAAGTAGGAGTTTAAGGTGTGAGCAGGTGATCAATCCATTCTTCCTCCTTGTGATCCTTTTCCTCTTCGCTCTTTAGTGAATGCTGCAAAAGGTTATCTTTCTCCATGGTAGTTTTAGACCGCTTCAAATAATATAATACCAATGCATTATTACTTAAATTATTGTCGCAAAAGAGGTATATGAGGTATAATAAATTAAAAACTCCATCAAGTGCTTCACTTACAACATCAATACTTCCTAGTCTAAATACTATTTCAGATGCACCTTTGAAATAAATGTATTCTAGTACTTCCAAACTAGCATAGAATTTATCTCAATTATAATTTGCTAGAGTAGGATTGTTGGAACACTTACATTGAAAATTAAGGTGGTCATGTGTTATACAAATTTTGCAACAAGATCCATCATTAGCACGCAACCATAATGAATGTCTTTCCAATTGGTCCAGCAATTTCTTTATCAGCTCATCTCTAGCAACTAGGCTTGATGAACTTGAATCCTTTATATCCTCCAATGCTTGTATTATCTCTTTAACAAAATTTATCTCGGAAGACATGATTAGGAGCAACAGTTTTTATAAATTTTCGGTTTTGTATTTTTTTTATTGTTTTCAATATAAAAGAAAGCAGTAAGATAATAGCAACAAACTGAAATAAACTACACGCGAGTAGATAACCGAACACTTTGCTCCCCGACAACAACGCCAATTTGATGGACTGGGTTCCTGCACTAAAACAGGGTTATTGCAGTACCTGTAGCAGCAAATATTTAAAGAGTTTGTCACGATGGGAGCTTGGCGAACACGACCCTCGCTGTCGTGGTGGTGTCACGGCAGATGCCATGTATAGGCTAATGGTGGGGACTAATACTTGCTAGGGGAATCCAGGGAGGGATAGTGAAGTGATTCTCCACACAAGAACTCGTATTGATTTACTTTCAAGGTTACAAGTGCTCCTAGAGCTGTATTGGCGAGAGGAGGAAGAAGGAGCTCTCGTACTCTCACCCACAGATCACACCTGAAACCCTAGCCCAAGACTATATCCTAGAGAGATCAACCCCTTCAACAGAAGCCCTAGCCCCCCTTTTATAGGGGAGGCTCGGTTTCTGCCTAGGGCATACGTGGAGGCATATTCCTAAGAATATGCCTCCTCCCAAAGTGGCAAGCCGACCGGGGTGCTTTTTCCCCCACGTCACACATGCTTTAGCTACGTGAGCCTCTGACGGCGCCCTCGTCAGCCGACACGGGCGTCGTCACGCTTGTCGGTCACGCCCCGGTGGTCCTGTCCTTGCTCGCTTCGCTCAGGCAGTGCGTACCGGGGCTCCTTTTGACCAGCGAGATTCCTTCCTTCTCCTAGAAGCTTGCTATGACCCGGATGATGGTTCATCCGGCCACGCCCGTCCCTGCATACAGGTAAAACATGCAGTTCCGACTTACTGCTTAAGTCGGATGAGACCTAGTTAGGCGAACGCCCCCAGGTCCAGATTACCCCGTGATTCGGCCTGCCTTGAGGTGACCTGGCCAGCATCTGCTTTGGCCTTGCCGAACCTCGGCTAACTCGGCCTGTATACCCCGGCGTGACCCTACCCGGGGGTATCCCCCCAACATTAGTCCCCAAAGCTGGTGCGGTCTTAGCTGCCTTGGCCGCTAAGGCCATACCATGTTCAATTTTGTGCCCCGGGCATTGTTGCCGAGTTACCTCTGTACCCCGGACTGCTTGGATTTACGTTCCCTTCGCACATTTCAAGTTTCCACTTGCCGGCCGGGTTACCACAGTTCCATCCGGGTCTTGCTTCCTTCTCTCGTACGCTAATCCATGTGAAGGGTAATCATTATGTTGTCTTATTTTAAGGGACGGTACAGTAACCGCCGCAGTAATTCTCAGTTATCACTGTGCGCGGGTCACGTCACGCCTGCCTCCTCGTTTACCGCATCAGCGCGTCACGTCACAGGACTCTCTCCGCCCTGTGGTCCTCTGTGAGGGTCCTCACTTATTGGTCCGGACGGGCGATACACGGCCACAGCGTGTGGCCGGTCCATAGGGCGCGATCCCACTCACCCCTGATGGGAGTGGTTAAATAGCGGAGGCGTGCCTCCCTTAGGATTTTTCCCCCGCCGCACCCCTCTGCCCGCTGCTATTCCTCTTCGTCTTCCTCGCGACCGCGGCGCCGCCAGCACTGCCAAAAATCAGCGTCGCCGCCGCACTTCTCCGTTGCGCCTCTGCGTCACTGTCACTGCGATGCAAATCTCCCGCTACGGGTCCTCGTCAATCCAGGCCACTGTCCCCCGCCGCCTCAAGCGCCAGCGAGGGCTTCGAGGAGCAGATGATGGAAGAAGAACTCGCCATTGCTGAACAAGAGATGGAGGAGGACGCCGCTGCTGCGGACCGCGGCACGTGGGCCGGCTCTTGGGTCTGCCAGGACGATCTGGACTGGCTCTACCGGACCAGAAGCATCCCCGCCGGCGTCGCCGCTCGCCTCGCCTCCGCCGAGCTAGCTCCTTCACCCAATCCCGGGGAGTTCGTTGTGTTCCTGTCTCACTTTCAACGGGGCTTCGGACTGTCGGTGAGCGATTTCTTCCACGATTGGCTCAGTACCTACCATCTCCAGCCGCACCATCTTCCAGCCAATGCCATTACTTCTCTCTCTGCCTTTGCTTCTACAATCGAAGGCTACGCCGGATTATGGCCCACGAAGGAGCTGTGGATCCGGTTTTTCGCCCTTCGTCGCAACGTTATTCCCGACATCCACACTGATCCGGAGGACAAGCGGCTCACTCAGTTCGGAGCGGCCTCCATCTCACCCCGGAGGTTCTCTGTTTTCCCCCGGGTCACAGGGCTAGAATCCTGCAAAGGGTGGGCCCGGACGTTCTTTTACGTCCAGAACACGGGCACCGAAGATTTGATCCGGTTGCTCCCCTATACACCGGGTCCGCCGAACCCGGATCTGTGGGACGCCGTTCCCAGGAAACCTACGGCCCTGGCCAACCAAGTGAACAAAAGGTTCACGGAGCTGAAGGAGCTCGGGTTGCGCAACGAGGATGCAATGATCACTTTCGTGCGCAACCGAATCTCCCCTCTCCAGAAGCGCACCCACAAGGTGTGCCATATGAGCTACGGCCGCGATCCCAACCGGACTTCATCCTTCGAACTGAACAACACGGAGATTTATCGCCGGGTTAAGGCTCTCTTCACCACTCACAAGGACTTCTCCTCTGAGTGGACTTGGGGGATTGAGCATTTCTGCCGTGACCGGCTTCCTCCCGTGGTAAGTTTCATGCTACAAACTTACCCCGGACTAATCACGTGTCTGTTATTGTTGCATTTTTGACTCGTTTGTTTACTATTTTCCTCAGCTATTCCTTCAGCAGACGCTCGAGGACGGCACCGATCCGACCCTTAAGTTGGCACCGGACCGGGTGACTTCGGACGAGGAGCCGGACCAAGAGATGTTTCTCCCCATGACCGACGCCACGAAACGACCCACGGGTAACTTCTCTTCTGCTAGAGATTGGCCCGATGATGAAGATTACTCGGATATCGAGATAATTGAACCCTTTGAGGTTATCCCCCTTTCTTTTGCTTTTCCGCCATCAGCTCACCTCGGTGGTCATATCCACGAGGATCCTCCCCTCGCTACGGACGAGCCAGTTCCGGTGGCAACGAAGAAGAAACATGGGGCCTCTTCGAGTTCTTCCTCCGGACCGTCTCAGCCCGTTAAAAGGCGAAAGAAGTCTGGGGACAAGACTGCCCCCAAACCAGCAGGCAAGGCCCCAGCACGCAGGGCTCGGAAACCCAAAGCGGCCGAAACCTCGGATGCGTAAGTCCTTCCTTCTTCTGTAACTCGTTCTTCCTTATTTCGTCGTAATTTTTCTTCTGACGTTATTTGATTTCGCAGGGCTCCGGTGGAGGTCCCTCAAAGTGGTACCAGCATCTCTTCAGCTCTCCGGCCTAGCCCTTCACCCCGTCGTGACGACGAGTCACGTCCTCTGAGCCCTATTCCGGAGGGCTCTGCGGCCGCTCCGGGTCATCCTGGAGCGGGGGAACCGGCCCAGCCGGAGCAACGGCATCCACCGCCTCGACAACACCTCAACCAGCAGCCACTGAGGCTACTTCGGCCCCAGCACCAATTCCCGTACCAGCAAGAAGACCAGCACCAACTCCAACCTCGGTAGCAGCATCAACTCCGGCAGCGAAAACTTCAGCGCCGGCACCAAGCCCAGTCGCGAGAGTACCAGCACCTAGTTCCTCTGCATCTTCCGAGTCCTCTCAACCTCGGCAGGGAAAAACCGCTGCTACGGCTTCTTCTTCCCAGCAAGCCAAGGGCAAGAAGATTCAAGACGCGGCCAAGCCCAGTGCTGCCGAGCCTGGGCAACACATCCTTGAGTCAATGCTCCCCAAGAAGACATCAGCGGCAAAGGATGCGCCTGCCGAGCCAACCGAAGCCCAGCAGTTGGTTCTGCACACCAGTCCCGCCCTTGCCTTGGTGGAGACGAAGGAAGCACATGCAAAGGGCTTGGTGACGCCCGATATGCCCACGGGAGAACGGTACCCTCCGAGCCTGATGGAATTTGTTATGAATTGGAACAAGGCCGAGGTAGTCCAGGAATCTGATCTCCCGGAAAAGTTCGGTCCTGCCGAGTTTTCCGCTCAGATGAACACCGCCGCAAAGGCCATTAACCTCGCTGGGCGAATGATGGAGGTACGTTGCTCTCTCCTTTGCAAATTGTAGATAATAACCATTAGTCCCCGAGCCTCCGGGGGAGTAACTTGTTACTCGGCCGGATGCTCTTTTATAGAACTAACGTAGCTCCATGATAACTTCAAACATGCACACTCCTAGAGCCGGGTTAAGTTCCACTTGGCCCGGATTTTAGTACACTTTGAACATGCACACACCTAGAGCCGGGTTAAGTTCCACTTGGCCCGGATTTTAGTACCCTTCGAACATGCACACACCTAGAGACGGGTTAAGTTCCACTTGGCCCAGATTTTAGTACACTTCGAACATGCACACACCTAGAGCCGGGTTAAGTTCCACTTGGCCCGGATTTTATTACACTTCGAACATGCACACACCTAGAGCCGGGTTAAGTTCCACTTGTCCCGGATTTTAGTACACTTCGAACATGCACACACCTAGAGCCGGGTTAAGTTCCACCTGGCCCGAATTTTAGTACACTTCGAACATGCACACACCTAGAGCCGGGTTATGTTCCACTTGGCCCGGATTTTAGTACACTTCGAACATGCACACACCTAGAGCCGGGTTAAGTTCCACTTGGCCCGGATTTTAGTACACTTTGAACATGCACTAGGCTGACTTAAGTTTCTGTATCTCTTTTAGATTACCACCAACCGCTGGAGTGCTGAATTCCAACGCTTGCTGGATACACACAAGAACCTTCGCGCAAAACAGGCTGCACTCATCGCGGAGTACGAGAAAAGGGGTAAATTTCTTTCTCATCCTTTCCTCAATTTTCTTGAACTTCGTTTGCCGAACTAATCTGATTGTTCGGTTTCCGCAGCTGGGGTGGAAGCTGAAAACAAGATAATGCGGAAGAACTTGGAGCAGATCAAGGGTACGTCCTTCTTGTCTGTCTTTACCGTGGTTTCCATCGGCTTTCCTCCTTGGCTTGGCAAACATTCATTCCTCGGCACTGCCGGGCCAATGCACTATTTCAGCATCGCTTGAAGATAGTGTGCCTGTGCCTGACGTGATGCTAAATTTTCTCGAACAAGCAGAGCAGCACCAAGCCGAACTAAAGAAGAAAGATGATGAGCTCGCCCTCCTCCGGACCAAAGACGATGAGATAGCCAAGCTCAAGGCTGAGATGGCTAAAATGAAGGCGCAGCACCAAACCGAGCTAAAAAAGGCCGGCCAGGACTACACCGAAGAACGCGAGCGCCTCAAACTCCAAAATGCTAAGGACCGTGAGCTTCTTCAGGAAGCTGAGGTCAAACTTGAGTCGGCAAATGCTGAGCTCGAGCAGCTTCGGAAGAGGCGTGAAGCTTGCACCAAGGAATTGACCCAGATTCACAGTCACATCTCACGTAACTTCTTTTCCTTTATCCGCCTTATTTCTCCGGGTTACTTCATATGTCTTGTTTTCTCAACTTTGTCCTTTGCCTTGTTTCCCAGGCCACTTTCCAGAGGGTACTGCCATTGCAAGTGCTGCTGTCGCCAATTTCCACCGAGAAAGGGGTACTCCGGTCGCTCGTGAGGGTGAGAGCATTCCCTTTGACATGGAGGACCTGTTGGTCAGCCTGTCGTCTCGCGTGGAAATTATTAAGAACTATGGCAGGGAACTCCTCGATGTTTCAGTCTGGGTCTTCAACGCCTTCTGGCCCGCCGATGATGCTCCGGAAAGAGTCACACAGCTCGCTGAAAGGCTTTCGGAGATCGAGACCCAGCTCGACCTCTGGCGAGAATCCGCTGGACGTGCTGCAGCCGATACCATCCTTCACCCCATTTTGACGTGGTACGAGAAGATAGATCTCAGCCTCCTCACACGCCTGCGCACCGGGTCCAAATGGACAGATGACCCGGAGTGGGTAGCTCGGTGCCAGGCTTGCGTCCACAGCCTCATCGAATATGCCCCCATTCACGAATGGACTGAGGGTCCGAGCTTCCTAGAAGTCGCAGGCAAAGAGGACGTTGAAAACGTTGAAGATGATTCGGGTGAAGACGAAGAGGACACTGCCTCGGATATCGAAGAGGGCGACGATGATGCTAAACTTCCTCCCGCTGCTCCTTAAGAAAAAACACTTGAAAATTTATGAGATCCCCGGTATGCCGGGTGGAATTGTATTCCAAACACATGTGATATTTTGCTACTGAGTACTTATGACGGATTAACTTGGGCGTAGTCCCAGAGTTTCTTTTTCTTGTTCGTTCAATCTTTTGGCTCGGATCGTGTCTACCTTGATTTGGTTTTACAACTTACGAATCCGAGCTTGAAAAATTGTCTTAACAATACTAGGAAACTTTTAGACTTAGCTCAAAAAATAAAACTATATAACAATTGGAACATGAATACGGGGTTAGTTCTAAACATAAACGTCAGCTCGAATAAATTCTTTTCCTTAGTCGTTTTTCATGTGCTACGCAATTCCAAACTTGTTCTCTTGCTTGCCATGAAGCCAATTCTTGTTGGACAGCAGCAAGTCGAAGATTTGGGCTTTTGGTGCTCACACATTACTAATCCGAATTAAGTAGAATAACTTACTCCAGCTGACGCGCAGAAAATAACAAACATTATTAAGGCAGTCCCCGAGTCACTGCTCGAGGTGCCACCATTTCATTGATAAGCTCATTGCCGACATACATATCGACATATGAGATAACCCGGATACATACACTTCTTAGTTAGGTGTAGAAAGGCCGAAGTAGAGCTATGTTCCATGGTCGCTTGGATTCCTCTCCGGACATGTCTGCCTTGTTCTTTTCCTGTGGCTTTGCATCTATAAGATAGTAAGAATCATTGTGCAATGCTTTGCTCACGATGAATGGCCCTTCCCATGGGGGGATAGTTTATGCATTCCAGTAGTACGTTGTACCAACCGGAGCACCAGATCGCCTTCCCGAAAGACTCGGGGGCACACTTTCCGGCTATCATAGCATCGGAGATTTTGCTGATATATGGCGGATCTGGACAGTGCCAGTTCTCTCGCTTCTTCCAGCAGATCAACATCATTTTGCCGGGCTTCTTGCACTTCGGCTTCTGTGTATTGGGTGACCCTAGGCGAATCATGCTCTATGTCGGCTGGTAATACAGCTTCTGCCCCATATACCAGAAAGAACGGCGTATAGCCTGTTGATCGATTCGGAGTTGTTCTTAAACTCCACAGTACCGCTGGTAGTTCTTCTATCCAGCACCCCGCTGATCTTTGCAGCGGCTCAATGAGCCGGGGTTTTATCCCGGATAATACTAATCCGTTGGATCTTTCCACTTTCCCGTTCGATGTGGGGTGGGCTACCGAAGCTACGTCCAGCCGGATCCTCTTATCCCGGCAGAAACGAGCGAATGCTCCTTCCGCAAAATTTGTGCCATTATCAGTTATGATACTGTGCGAATAACCGTACCTCAAGATGATATCTTTTGAGAAATGTTACGGCCGTAGCTCCATCACATTTTCTTATAGGCTTCACCTCAATCCACTTCGTAAACTTGTCCACCATTACCAGAATGTGCGTCATATTTCCCCTTGCTGGTTTGAACGGGCCAACCATATCCAAGCACCATACGGCAAATGGCCAAGTGATTGGGATGGTCTTGAGTTCCGACATTGGCATATGTGTCTTGGTAGCGTACCTCTGACAACCGTTACATTTTCTCACCAGATCTTCTGCTTGCTCTAAGGCATTTGGCCAGTAGAATCCGTGTCGGAAAGCTTTTGCTACCAAGGCTCGGGATGAGGCGTGATGCCCGCATTCCCCCTGATGTATATCTCGGATGATTTCAAGCCCTTCTTCCGGGTCAACATATCGCTGGAGGACATTGGTCACACCTCTTTTGTAAAACTCGGAATTGATGATCGTGTAGGCCTTTTCCCTCCTCTGTGTTTGCCTGGACAGCACCTCCTCAGTGGGCAATGTTCCATCCTTCAGGAATTGAAATATAGGCAGTGCCCAAGCCGGTATTGGCCGCACGGGGAACACGTCCTCGTCTATCTCCATCTGATCCACCGGCATAACTTCAACCGGACCATGGTGAGCAGTCCCCGGGTCTTGCGAAGCAGTCCCCGGGTTTGCCGAAGCAGTCTCCAGGTTTTGCGCACCACTTCCCGTGTCAATGTCCATGGGCACAGCTCCGGATTCTGTGTCCTCTTGGGCGTAGATTGACTCGGATTTCGGGGATGGCCTGATGGATGGTTTCTTGAGGTGCTCTAATGCTACACCCGGTGGAATTGCTTGTCTGGTTGACCCGAGCTTTAACAGCATGTCGGCAGCCTCATTTTCCACCCGGGGTACATGATGAAATTCGCATCCCTCAAAGTAACCAGAAATCTTCTGCACATGAAATCTGTATAGTGCCATGTTTGGATCGAGGGCGTCCCACACTCCGGACACTTGCTGCACCACCAAATCCGAGTCGCCAAAGCATATGATCTGACATATACCAATTTCTTTTGCTACCTTGAGCCCATGTACAAGTGCTTCATACTCAGCGACATTGTTTGATGCGGTGAAGTGGATCTGCAGCACATATCCCAACTGGTCTTTCTTTGGCGACGTGAGTACAACTCTGGCACCTAGCCCGGTTTTGGTTTTTGATCCGTCAAAGTGCATTCGCCAATAGTTCGGATCAGGAAGCGGTGGTTCGTACTGCACCTCTGCCCAATCCACGAAAATGTCCGCCACAGCTTGAGATTTGATGGCTTCTCGCCTGTCATATTGCAGAGCATAAGGAGCTAGCTCAATTGCCCATTTTGCAATTCTTCCGCTTGCATCCTTGTTACTCATTATCTCGGATATAGGGGCCTCACATATGACCCGGATGGGATGCTCCTCAAAGTAGTGCTTCAGTTTCTTGGCGGCCATGTACACGCCATAAGCCACTTTTTGATAATGTGGGTAGTTCTGCTTTGAGGTTGACAACACTTCACTCAAGTAATACACCGGCCTTTGCACCGACTTATCTTCCTCATCGCGCTCCACCACTATCACTGCACTTACAACTTAGTTGGTTGCGGCTATATAGAGTAACATTGGCTCCTTTGATAGTGGTGAGGCTAACACTGGTGCCGTGGCTAACATTTTCTTTAGGTGGGTAAAGGCTTCATCAGCCTGCGGTGTCCAAATGAACTTATCCGACTTTTTCATGAGTTGGTAAAGAGGCAAAGCCTTTTCTCCCAACCGACATACAAACTGACTTAACGAGGCCAGGCAACCTGTGAACTTATGGACATCGTTAAGACACTTCGGCAGTTCCATTCGTTCGATGGCCCGGATTTTGGTTGGATTAACCTCGATACCTTGGCTGGAGACGAGAAAACTGAGCAATTTTCTAGCCAGGATACCGAAGGTGCATTTTTCCGGGTTAAGTTTCATCCGGAACATTCTTAGGTTTGCAAACGTTTGCCTGATATCGTCAAGGAGCGTTTTGCTTTCCTTGGTCTTGATAACCACATCATCCACGTACACCTATACATTTTGACCTATTTGGTCGTGCAAACATTTTGCATACACCTCTGGTACGTTGCCCCTGCATTACGTAAACCAAACGGCATGGTGCGATAGCAATAAGCCCCATACGGGGTAATAAACGCAGTCTTTATTTGATCATCCGGATTCAGAGGTATCTGGTGGAAATCAGAATAGGCATCAATGAATGACAACAATTCACATCCAGCAGTTGAGTCTATGACCGGATCGATACACATACGCCAAACCACTGCCACGTTCAGGTCATCCTTCTTCTTTTCCACCAGCACCGGATTAGACAGCCAATCCGGGTAAAGCACTTCCATGATAAATCCTGCAGCTAGCAACCGAGCTATCTCGTCCCCAATGACTTTCCTCCTATCTTCGGCGAAGTGGCGGAGAGGTTGCTTCACCAGCTTGGCTCCGGGTCTCACATTCAAAGAGTGCTCGGCCAACTCCCTCGGAACACCTTGTAGGTCCTGTGTGGACCAAGCAAAAATGTCCCGATTCTCACGGAGGAAGCTGACGAGCTCGCTTTCCAATTTATTGCTTAGCCCGGCACCAATTTTTACGGTGCGCTATGGGAACATGTCATCAACGGGAACCTTCTTGGTACCAATGGTGGTTTGGAAAGAGACAGTTCCATGCGGGTTACTCAGCGCCGGCATATACTGCTACACGGACTGAGCCAATGCAGCCACCTCTTGAATTTTTCTCTTTTCCTGCGCGATCACAAGTGACTCGGCTAAGTTTGATCCGGCCGACGCACACTCCATGGAACGTCGGAAGTCCCCAGCAATGGTAATCACTCCGTTTGGTCCGGGCAACTTCATCTTCAAGTAGCTGATATGACAACTTGCCATGAACTTGTTCAGTGCTGGCCTTCCGAGCAACGCATGATACGCGCTTTCTAAGTTCACCACTTCGAACTCCAGATTTTCGGTTCGGCAATTATCCCTCGTGCCGAACAAGACGTCGACCCGGACCTTGCCTATGCGCTCGCAAGAAATGCCAGGCACAATGCCATGGGAAGTTGTCCTCGTGGCCTGGAGCATGTTCTTCGAGATACCCAACTTGCGCATTGTGTCCGCATACATTATATTTATGCTACTGCCATTGTCGATCAATACCTTGGAGAACCTTACATTAATGCTAGGTCCAATGAACGTAGGATCCAGCACCAACGCATACGAACCAGGGCTCGGCATGAGCTTGGGATGGTCCCTAATGCTCCAGGTGATTTCCTGATCGGACCAAGGCATGTACCTCGTCACTACAGGCATTACTGCATTCACTTCCATATGCCTACGCTGCAAGCTTTTTCTATCAGTTTCTTCTGTGGTGAATACACAGTAGCTCTGGTGATGCTCCCTGTACTCGTTTCTCCCCTCATTTCCGGGGTGCCTCTGATCCGGCTGATGCTGATTTTCTACCTGATGCACTGTGTCCCTTCTTTCATTGTTATCATACCTCGGCGGAGGGGGAGGCAACATTAGTTGTTGCGTGTTCACTCCGGAGAGCAATTGCTGCCGGGGTAACTCCTGCCGAGGCTAATCATTCCGGGGTGCCTGAGCATTCCCCGAACCACCTTGCTCGATCTTGCGCATCCACTCGCATTGCCTCGTCGTATGACCTGCTGGGTTGTTCGGATTTGGCATATGAAACTTACACGGCTGGTCCAACATTGACTCGTAAGTATACCTCGGACGGTCTTTCCTTTCTTGCCACTGCTTCTTTTGTTCCAGTGTCCAAGTTTTCTTCCCATCGTTCCTTGGAGTCCATTGACCTCCAGTTTTCTGGCGCTGGCTACCCCCTACTCCGGGTTGATCTTGATTCACAGCTGCAACTTGATGCGAACCATACCTATGGTCCGGTCTATCATCTCTCCTTTTTCCTCTGTAATCATTCCTCTGGGATGATCCGGATCCATCCCTTTGATAGTACTCATCGCTTGACTCGTTTGACGCGAGCCTTGGTCGGGTCGGGTCACCCAACGCATACGAATCTGCAATCCGGATCATTTCTGCCAACGTAGCCGGCAATTTCCGTTGCAACTTCATCCACAGCTCGCTTCCATATCTGCACCCCTGTGCAAACCATGCTATGGCCTGTGATTCTATCACGCCCTCGCATGAGTTTCTCACGGTACACCACCGGGTCAAAAACTCCCAGTCTGTCTCATTGGGTCTTTGCTTGCACATAGCTAGGGTCTATGGCCTATTTGGCCTTTGATACGTACTCGAAAAATTGCTGATGAACATCTCCTCGAAATCTATCCAGCAGCTGATGCTTCCTGGTGGCAAATTGTTCAACCACACCCTTGCCAGGCCTTCCAACATCTGGGGTACATACCGTACAGCCCATCTCAGGTTGCCTATGGCAATTTTTACAGCCGTAGCATAGTTTATCAGCCAATCCTCCGGCTTGGTACTACCGTCATAGGTCTTGGTGCCCCTGGGCAGCTGAAAGTTCGATACTGGTGGCTCTTTCATGATCTGGGGTCCAAAACATGCTGGACCTGGTGGACCTTGACATTCAATCTGTTCCGACCTATATAGTCGATCCAGTTTCAACCTCGCATCGTCCGGCATCAAATCCCTACTTCCCAATCTCAACCCTATCACATGATAGTCCAGTCTCGGGTATCCCGCATTTGCTATCTCCGAATCACCGTCGTTATACCAGTTTTGCTCTTGCGGCGCACCTTTCTGTTGCACACCTCGGCCGGCACTGTGCTCTTGCCTCGGCATGTTCCGCTGCTGCGGTTGTCTTGCTCCAGCTGGGTTTTGCTGTCCGGCATTGCCGTTGACAACGTTCCCTTGACCGGCATTGCCTTGGTCACGGTTACCTCAGCCAGCTTCGCCTCGGCTCACACTCCGTCGATCATCATTTTTCTGGGCTTCTTTTTCTTTCCCTGCCCGTGTCGGGTCATACGGGACAATCTGTTTGTTCCGTCTGGCCGAGGTTACCACCTCCTCTCTCCTTGGACCACCATGAGGGGACGATGTGGCTCCAGCGGATTTCTCTGGGTTACCCACCGCCGAATGGATGATCTTGGAGGCTCCAGCTCTCTCCGGGTTTGCCCTGAGTAGTTCCTCGTTTTGCCTATTTGCAATCCGAACCAGCTCGTTAACCCAATCTTGCTGCCTTTGCCGGGCTTCACCCGTCAGTCCCTCTAACTCGGATGCACCTGCATCCGCCGCTCTGAGGTTCTTGGCTGGGGTACTATACCTCGGCAGCCCCACGGACAAACACTTTTCTGATTCCTCGATTCCAGCATCACCTTCTCTGTTCATCTCGCTCATGAGATTTCTCCCTTTAACTTTTACATTATCAACCTTGTTCGCCTTAGCGTACTCACGCAACGTCATGTTCAACGACTGTTGGGCCGCGGCTATTTTCTTTGCGCCCTCTAGTATTTTCTGCCTAGTTTCTTCTAGCTCGGCCTGTGCACGAGCCGGATGAACCGCTGCTACTACAGGGTTTGCCAAGCTATCCAGTGCCTCTCTCAACACGTTTTCCGGCCTCTCTAGCGGAGGACCTCTACCTTTCCTTGGTGCCTTGGGCGTCACCTCCGAATTTGGCGTCGGATCTTTGCTCGCACCCGCACCTGGCGCTGTCATCATTACCTCTGCATGGTCCAGGGAACGAGCGATACGCTCCCCGCGAGCCACAGTGAGGGGCGATTCGCCCGCTTCGACAACGTGGCGCGGATAAACGCTAGACACGTCCACCGCAACATAGACCTTGTGCGCGTCGAGCTTGACGAAGATGCCGTTGCGCGGGAGAGGGCGCGTGCCGAAGCAGCCTGCGTTGTCGCTGACGAAGTCCCGCGCTCCAAAGCGCTAAACGAGCCCGGAGATGATGCGCTCGCCAGTGGCGATGAAGTTTCCCGTCCGGATTTTGACCCCTGCTAGCGCTGCTAGCCCCACGGTGGGCGCCAACTGTCGTGGTGGTGTCACGGCAGATGCCATGTATAGGCTAATGGTGGGGACTAATAATTGCTAGGGGAATCCAGTGAGGGATAGTGAAGTGATTCTCCACACAAGAACTCATATTGATTTACTTTCAAGGTTACAAGTGCTCCTAGAGCTGTATTGGCGAGAGGAGGAAGAAGGAGCTCTCGTACTCTCACCCACAGATCACACCTGAAACCCTAGCCCAAGACTATATCCCAGAGAGATCAACCCCTTCAACAGAAGCCCTAGCCCCCCTTTTATAGGGGAGGCTCGGTTTCTGCCTAGGGCATACGTGGAGGCATATGAGGAATATGCCTCCTCCCAAAGTGGAAAGCCGACCGGGGTGCTTTTTTCCCCGCGTCACACATGCTTTAGCTACGTGAGCCTCTGACGGCGCCCTCGTCAGCCGACACGGGCGTCGTCACGCTTGCCGGCTACGCCCCGGTGGTCCTGTCCTTGCTTGCTTCGCTCAGGCAGTGCGTATCGGGGCTCCTTTTGACCAGCGAGATTCCTTCCTTCTCCTAGAAGCTTGCTATGACCCGGATGATGGTTCATCCGGCCACGCCCGTCCCTGCATACAGGTAAAACATGCAGTTCTGACTTACTGCTTAAGTCGGATGAGACCTAGTTAGGCGAACGCCCCCAGGTCCGGATTACCCCGTGATTCGGCCTGCCTTGAGGTGACCCGACCAGCATCTGCTTTGGCCTTGCCGAACCTCGGCTAACTCGGCCTTTATACCCCGGCGTGACCCTACCCGGGGGTATCCCCCCAACACTCGCAGCCGCGTTGTCAATGCGACCATGTTCACACCCAAACCATGGTTTGGAAATAGTCTATTCTATAAGTTGCTAGGATAAATGAATTTAAGATGTTTTGTAATAACTACTACTAGGACTAGAAGAAAACTAGAGCAAAAGTAAAACTAAAAAGAGGTGAATGCAATGAGATGAAATATTAATGCTATGATTCCTCAAGTAATGTTGTGTACATCGGTGTGCATGATAAGTGATTATGGAATAACTGTTAACTATAATTGTGGCGGTCCCTCATATACCGTTGTCCCCAACCGTTGGTAAGTGGCAACTAGACAACTCAATTGTCCACACCCTCTTCAGACATGGGTCATCTCGTAAGAGAATAGTGTATTAAGGTAACAAGACCAATCAAGGTAAACCAGAGCAACGACATTAATTTCTATGGATAACCGTACTCCTAAGCAAGTGTGCTAGTCACAAAATATCCCGTATGTCACTTTGGGGTCAAGAAATTCGCAACACTACACCTATTTATATCATGAGTGATCTTGAGAAATTAAATCTTAATGGGTGGTGCATCCTAAGCTGCTATTGTTTCCGCAAATCACTTATAGCAAATAACCTATTAGTTCTACCCATGAACTTGTCAGACCCATGGACGAGTAGAGACTAATGATATGTTTTGTGACACTCCGTGAATCCCTAGTAAATTTCTCAACAATGGATTGGACGTCTCCAATCACTTGAATAATATCATGAATAGAACAATGTAAAGAGAAAGCACAAACATATTAATTAACAAGAACACACCACACTTCAATTACTCAAATCATCATAACATTAATAAAAGGGGGTTCAAGCCATGTTACAACCCATCACGCAGATCATGATGGGGAAGGATGAAGGAGTAGCGGCAATGGAGATGGTGATGATGGCGCGGTGATGGTCCTGGATCTTTATTTTGAGAAGTTGGAAAAATTCACTTTTCCAACACCTCAAATGGCCATGTATGGTCCCTGCAGCTCCATACTATGCTCTAATTGTTCCTTTTGCCTTTGTTTTATCCATAATCATCATCAACACCTACAGACATGTCAAAGACAAGGAAGAGGGATAAAATTGTACCTAAACTACTAAATGTGCACAACTCATATTGAATTTAATAAAACAAAGTAATCATGCATATCAGGCATATCAATAGTTAGATGGAGCATGATATGATAGGCAAATGACACAATTTATATAGCTAAAAGTGTTGTATTATCACAGCCATCAGCTCCGCCAGCCGCTTGACCTCCTTCTCCTGGTCCTTGCACTGAGTGTCGAGGAGCTCAAAGGCTTGGGCCTGGCTGGCGAGGGCATCGTCGTGCTCCTTGACGACCGCCTCTAGCTTCTCCACCTTGGAGTGCCATTCCTTGTTATGGAGGCGGAGGTTGTAGTTGCTCTGGCTGAGGCGCTCGTTCGCCTTGGTTAGCCGGTTGATATCCAGCTGCGCGTAGACCATGATGGCTACAGGCACGCCAGATGTGAGTAAAATGGAGAGAAGAAGGCAATAGTCGGATAGAGAGGACTTACTCTGGGTGGTGCCGTTTGCCGCGGCGATCTTCTGCTCCAGCGTTTGGCTAGTCCTGAGCGAGGCCTCGAGGAGCCGGACCTCCTTCAGCCCAACTTCAAGACTGGCGGCCAGATCCGCCAGGGACGCGGCTGAAGGAGTGTTTTCTCCAACGTCGTTGATGGTCAGGGACTCCTTGGCGTCACGAAGCGCAACGCGCCACTCATCGCGCGACTCCCTATAGGAGGTGTCGTCGGCCACGACTATCAGTTCCTTGCTGGCTGCCTCCACCCTCGCCCCTGTGGAGGAGCCACCCCCACCACCCGGGCTCGGTGCGGTAGGCCCCGGCTGAACCACCACAGTCGGCGGGGCACAAGGCGCATGCCTGGCTGGCTCAGCTGGATCCTCGTGCGTATCGGTGGATTCTCGCGTGGAGGAGAAGGGCGATAGCGGAGCCAGAGGCCGAGGCAACTCGCAGCACGCACGGAGGTGAGGCGGTGGTCACACGCAGGGCTGGCCACGCTGAAAGAGATAAGGTTGCTGCAAAAATAAAAAAGACCAAGCCAGTTAGACAGCAAAAGAAGAAGAGGCAAACCAACTGAGAAATAAAACAGTCAAGACCGGCTGAACTACCCGGCTAGGAAAAGAATGCAGACGCGAGATCAAGAGAAAGAAACTTACCCCTGAACCACCGGAGGCGGTGCCCTCCTGCGGCCACCTCAGCTTGGGTGCGGGGTGCCGGTCCGGCTCCTCTTGGGTGTCGGCTCCTCCAGGACAGGCCGGCTGGACCCGCCCTCCCTGTAGCAGACCAGCTATATCCGCCTCCCCCGTCATAGACCGGCTAGGGTCACCATCCTTCGCTTGGCGCCAGCTCGGTTCGGGGGCCGGGCGGACTCCTCATCCTTAATAGCCGGACCGTGGGGGTCGTTTGCCGGCTCGTCGTTCTGTTGGGGGAATACATCAGCCTCGCCATCAGACTCCTCGCCGGCTTGCTGCGCGCGTGGCTCTGGCAAGTTGGGAGTGAAGTCCTAAAGGGGGGTCGCGCCCTCCTCCCGGATGATGCTCGGAAGATGCTACCGCAAGAAAAAGAGCAAGACATCAGTCAAATGAACGCATGACACAAGAACACAAAAACAAGAGAACGAACAGAGGACTTACCCGGGGAGCGGGGTTCTCGCATGTGTACGGGGCCAGCCCGAACTGCCAGTTCTCCACGAGCCACTCCTTCAAAATCATCCACACCCACTCCTTGAGGTTGGAGTAGCGAGGATTGCGATGGGTGAGCCGAGTTGGGTCTAGCCGGCCGGAGTAGAAACACATTTTATGCGCTCGGAGCTGCAGCGACACCATCAACCGGGACATCCAAATAAGCATGTTTTCCAGGCCGGTCAAACAGGCGATGACGAGCGCCCTCATCCGCTGCAGCATCTCGTCCGACTCTGTCATGGAGCTGTGTATCTTCAGGTCCCAGTGCTCCCGACCGGACTCCACATCCTGGAATGCCAGCAAGTTGATCCAGTCGATGTCGGTGATGTTGTGGACGTAGAAATACGTCTGCTACCACAACTTGACCGTATCATGTAGCCGAAACTTGGGGTAGCCAGTCTGAGACTAGATGGAGGCGTCACTGCAGGGGACGAGCGGGCCTTGCGCAAACTAAACCTGAGGCCGAATGCGGAAGAGCCAGCAGAAGAGCCCGAGATCAGGCTGGATCTCGAGGTAGCATTCGCAGAAGGCAGTGTAGTGGGCGAGGGTGCCGATGGCGCTGGCACCGAGGTGGTGAAGACGGAGATCGAAGAAGGCCAAGAAGGTCAAGAAGAAGGGATTCGCGGGAAGAGAGAGGCCGTGGGAAAGATGCGACGGGAAGATGACCCGCTCCCCCTCCTAGGGGTGCGGCGCCCCCTCCTCCACTGGTGCAAGCCACACCGCCACCTCTAACTCTGGTAGGAGGACCCACGTGGCGCGATACTTGGTGAGGTAGTCCTCCGTCACCGAGGACCCGCACCATGCGCCATGGTCTGAAGCCATCTCTTCCTCCTCCGCCGTCGTTGAGGGCACCGAGAAGCAAGGACCCGTGTCTCCGATGACCACGAGCGAACGACACAGCAAGGTCGACAAAGAAAGGGCAAAAGCGGATCAAGAAGCAAAGACAAGCACAAAAAGGGAAGTGGAGAAGTGATTAGGGGGGTGGGGGGAACCTCTCCCCCAAGCGGTATTTAACCCCGGGAGAGCAACCGTCTAGCCCGACGCGTGGCGCCCGTTGGGCCGCACTACACCCCCACCAACCGCTCAAGATCGCGTGCGACGGCACCGCATGCGCAGAAGATCCAGTGGCGGAAACCAAAGTGCGAGACAACGGTTCCCTAGGCGATGTGCGACGGGACGTTACGCTGCGCTCGGCAACACAATGATGGCACGCGTGGGCGTGTCCGGCATCAGTACTTACATCACGAGGCACCGCAACCGCTAGTTTCTAGCCGGATGCAATTTCAAAATAGGAAGGGAATGCACGCACATTTCACCAAAGCGTGAAACCTACACGTGCTCGGGGGCTAGTGTCAGGGGGGTGACCTCTGGATAGCCTAGCTGGACAAGAACAAGGGTAAGCAAGTCACGATCGGCTAGCGGAGCCTAGCCGGACGTAGGCACAAGACAACACACAGAGTAGCCGCACAGAGGAAGGTTGACAAGATGTCAGTCCGGCTAGATGATCCTAGCTAGACGCAATCAAGAAGAAGGTAGTAGGTAGGGCGACGTGTGATATAGTGCACGGCACACCCTAGTACAACGACAAGACTTAAAGAAAGAAGGACAAGGACCATGTCGGCGACTTTGTGGCTGACGGGGGCATAGTGTTGATGACCCAAAATATATCGAGCTCGTTGGGGAACCCCAAGAGGAAGGTATGATGAGCACAACAACAAGTTTTCCCTCAGCTATGAAACCAAGGATGAATCAAACCAGTAGGAGCAAGGAAACACCCCAAAGGTGTAGCTAGCTGAACTTTGGCAGGGCGCACTACCGGTGCCAGTAGCAACGTGGAGACCTGCACAACACAACCACAGAACTTTGCCCCCAACTTGCGATGAAGTTGTCAATCTCACCGTTTTTGCTGAAAACAAAGGATTAAACATATCGAGTGGAAGAAAGTAATAGTTTGCAGAAAGTAAACACAAAGCAGTAAATAGTTGATTGTAGATTGATAGTAAAACAAAGGACCGGGGTCCATAGTTCACTAGAGGTGGCCCTCCTTCAGATAGATGACATGTTGGGTGAACAAATTATAGCGGGGCAATTGACAAACATCGAGAAATCATACAAGCATATACTACTCATCTTGACTCCTTTGAGATTCGATTGGGCATTACAACATTATACATAGACCGCCATCCAACTACATCTATGACTAATAATCCACCTTCAGGTTATCATCCGAACCCCCTCTAGTATTAAGTTGCAAGCAACGGATAATTGCATTATGAATTGCGTGTAAAGTAAACAATACGATTGTTCGATGAACAAAGGATTGTTGTTTTCTCCCTTGTAGCAACAGCACATCTAGTACATTAGAGATTCTGTCACTTCCCCAGATTACTAGAGGCATGAACCCACTATCGAGCATAAATACTAACTCTTGGAGTTGCTAAAATCTGCTTGGCCAAGATAGCTACTAACAACGGAAAGCATGCAAGATCACAAATAACAAAGACATGATAGAATCAATAATGAATCTGAAATAGCATCTCAATATCCATCGGATCCCCGCAAACACAACATGCAGAATTACAAATAGATGATCTTGATCATGAACGGAGCTCACAAGATCTAGACATGATAGCACAAAGGAGGAGAACCAACCATCTAGGTACTACATGGACCTGTAGTCCAAAGATGAACTACTCACGCATCACACCGGACGCTTGCATGATGATGAAGAAGGCCTCCAGGTTGAATTCCCCTCTCCGGCAAGGTGTCAGGAAGAGCTTCAGATCCCTCCCGATCTAGGGATGGAGATGACAGCGACTACAGACTCTTTCGTGGAATTTTGATCGGGTACTTAGGGTTTCTATATCGGAGGCATCTTATAGGCGGAAGGAGAGGCCGAGGGGGTGCCTGGGCTGGCCACACAACCCCCTGGCGCGGGCCAGGCCTGGCCAGGTGGTGTGGCCACCCTCTGGCCCTTCTCCGTCTCGTATTCTAGGTCCGGGTGTCCCTCAGTGAAAAACTGACTTTGGCTTTTGTCCCGTCCAATTCCGAGAATATTCATTTTCTGACTTTCCTGGAACCAAAAACAGCAGAAAACAGGCAGCTGGCACTGTGGCTCTTGTTAATAGGTTAGTCCAAGAAATCATATGAAAAATACTCCAAAGTGTGGACAAAGCATAAGAAAGTAGATAAAACCAAGCATGGAACATCAAAAATTATGGATACGTTAGCAACGTATCAACATCCCCAAGCTTAACTCCTGCTCGACCTCGAGTAGGTAAGTGATAAAAAGAAAGAATAATTTTTGAGGTGACATGCACCATCATAAACTTGATCAAAGTATTTGTAAAACATTCAAAGCTGGGATCATAGTACTTCAATCATAACATGAAAGACAAAGTTCTAGCAATAAGACAAAGAAACTATGTTGCAACATGATAAGGCATAAACAAAAGATTAATGAATAACAATGCTTTGCAAGACGTTTTTTTGTTTCACATAAAGAAAACATAGCATAGTGGCATTCAGCTTGTCCCTCATATAGTAGCAAACATAAATGCATATGACACCTTCAAAGTTCATAAGAGTGACTAGATACAAATAGTCTAAAACAAGCAATATCAAAGTTATGCATCAATCAACAAGTCTTGGGACAATGCACGTAGAACTAAGAATGGCCACTATGCTCTCAAAGTAGGTGCATAAAGATAGAAGGTGGAGACTCAACAAAAAAGTGAAAGAAAGGTCTTCATATAAGGAAGTAGGGATTCAAGTTTCATAAAGAGGTTCCAAAAATTATGGTACTTAATAGCTTTCAGCTCTCATTGCCCCTATCATAAGCATCTTGAAGTGATTAAGGTTAAAGTGAACAAACTATGGAGTATATGCTTGAAAAAGTATAAGTTGCAAATCTCATGTCCCTTGAATACGAGGGCCGCTCCTCATGCTACTCAAGTTTAGTCACAGGTAAGTTCTTGTCATCGTAAGTACATGTGTATCATAGAGAACCGCCAACGGGGTACCCCTTGCCCGATGATACGGAAGAATCCCCATATCAAAATGACAAGGCAAGCAGACAACGAGCATCTCAGCAATCTTCTTATTTACCATGGGAATATGGTGCTTTTTTCTCTCTTTCCTCCTTTCATATATCTCTTTTTCCCATTTCTTTTTCTCTTTTTTCTCAATCTCTATCTTTTTTTTAATAAGAAGAATGCTTCATAGACAACTCATTATGGTTACACTGCAGGTTTCCACCATGACAGCATGGATTAGACCAGCGGCCCAGGTGTTTCTCTAACACATATATACATAAATCCATGGACTTACAAAGCTGCCCTTTCATTTCACACCGACGACATCCATAGACAAAGGAGCATGATATCAACTAGGTACAAAGTACAAGTGCAATGTTGAAAGCGTTCCCCATGACAGCATGTTCTGCTAATCCCCAACAAATAAGTGCAAGCATATACAACATAGATGACACAATGGTTCAAGTTTATTAAGGGCAAGAAAAGTAAAGTGTGCCATCAAGTTCGTGAGAGATTTAATCACTAGTTTTCTCATAACAAGTTTAATTCGGAAGGTAGATAAAAACATGAATATACTTGGAATAGCATATGCTAGTAGGTAGGTATGGTGGACTCTTTGGAATAACTTGGTTTTAGGAGTTGGATGCATGAGTGGAACTCATACTTGGTTGTGGAGGCTAGCAAAATACTGGGAGCGACCAACTAAGAGAGTAATAATGGCCATAATCATGCAGAGCGACAAAACATCATTGATCAAAGCATAAAGTGGTACTACAAGTTGAAAACTAAAGGATCATAAAGGCTATGGTGACTTGGGATAGTCATAACATGGTGTGAGCATGTGCCAAGTCAACCCAAATAAAGCATCAAAAGAGAATACCACAATACTATGATTTAATATTCTAAAACAACGCATGATCCTTCCAAGGCACATTAAGCAATCTCAATTGTTTATAACAAGTCATGCTACAGCAAAGAATACTAAGAATAAAGCCAAAACAATATCGAGCATGCCATGAAAAAGCATAGGCCACAGTCAAAAACAAGCTCTCTTTACCACTTAAGCATGAACTTTCCTACTCTTTTCCAATCCAAACCAAACTATTTGAAAACCAATGTAAGAAAGAGGGGGTCCAACCAATTTATTCAACAACCTAAGAAAACCAAGCAAACGAAAAACCAAAACGAAAACGAAAAAGAAGACGCTCCAAGAACAACACAATTGTGCATGAATCAATAAAAATGAAGTGTTTAGAAGAAACCTGGGATTTTTATTGATGAAGAGGGGGATGCCTTGGGCATCCCCAAGCTTTGACGCTTGTACTTGTTGGATATTTCTTGGGGTGACACGTGTGGCATCCCCAAGCTTGAACTTTAGTCCATCCTTTATCTCATTACTCATTCCTTCCATCGAGAAAGCATACAAGCATATACTACTCATCTTGACTCCTTCTAGATTCGATTGGGCATTACAACATTATACATAGACCGCCATCCAACTACATATATGACTAATAATCCACCTTCAGGTTATCATCCGAACTCCCTCCAGTATTAAGTTGCAAGCAACGGATAATTGCATTACGAATTGCGTGTAAAGTAAACAATATGATTGTTCTATGAACAAAGGATTGTTGTTTTCTCCCTAGTAGCAACATCACATCTAGTACCTTAGAGATTTCTGTCACTTCCCCAGATTACCAGAGGCATGAACACACTATCGAGCATAAATACTAACTCTTGGAGTTGCTAGCATCTACTTGGCCAAGATAGTTACTAACAACGAAAAGCATGCAAGATCACAAATAAAAAAGACATGATAGAATCAATAATCAATCTGAAATAGCATCTCAATATCCATCGGATCCCCGCAATCACAACATGCAGAATTACAACTAGATGATCTTGATCATGAACGGAGCTCACAAGATCTAGACATGATAGCACAAAGGAGGAGAACCAGCCATCTAGCTACTACATGGACTCGTAGTACAGAGATGAACTACTCACGCATCACAGCGAAGGCTTGCATGATGATGAAGAAGGCCTCTAGGTTGAATTCCCCTCTCCGGCAGGGTGCCGAGAAGAGCTTCAGATCCCTCCCAATCTAGGGATGGAGATGACAGCGGCTACAGACTCTTTCATGGAATTTTGATCGGGTACTTAGGGTTTCTGTATCGGAGGCATCTTATAGGCGGAAGGAGAGGCCGAGGGGGTGCCTGGGCTAGCCACACCAACCCCTGGCGCGGGCCAGGCCTGGCCACGCGGCTAGGTGGTGTGGCCACCCTCTAGCCCTTCTTTGTCTCGTATTCTGGCTCCGGGTGTCCGTCGGTGAAAAACTGACTTTGGCTTTTGTCCCGTCCAATTCCGAGAATATTCATTTTCTGACTTTCCTAGAACCAAAAACAGCAGAAAACAGGCAGCTGGCACAATGGCTCTTGTTAATAGGTTAGTCAAAGAAATCATATGAAAGGTACTCCAAAGTGTGGACAAAGCATAAGAAAGTAGACAAAACCAA
Organism: Avena eriantha; assembly: GCA_910589775.1. Classification (NCBI taxonomy): domain Eukaryota; kingdom Viridiplantae; phylum Streptophyta; class Magnoliopsida; order Poales; family Poaceae; genus Avena; species Avena eriantha. Next base: position 100,312,878 of record OU342742.1, read on the forward strand.
GCATGGAACATCAAAAATTATGGATACGTTTGAAACGTAGCAGTGTGAAAGAACATTTCATGTTTCCCTATGTTTTGTGTGTTAGATAACAATACCATGGAATTTCTAATGTGCATTAAGCGTTGCAGGAAAGTTTTGAGTGTTTGGGGGACCGGATTATCCGCCCTCATCATGGGCCGGATAATCCGGCCAGACCATCTTGGCCAGGGCTGGCTGTGCGCGAGGTTCTATCTGGGGGCGGATTTTCCCCCGGACAGTCCGGCTCTTGGGCGGATTTTCTCCCTGGACCGGATAATCCGGCCCTCATGTTGGGTCGGATAATCCGGCCCAGGGGAATCGCCCAAGGGAGCGTCTGCGCGAGCTTCTGTCTGGGGGCAGAATTTCCCCCGGAAATTCCGTGGCTGGGGCGGAATCTTTCCCCAGCCAGATAATCCGGCCCTCCACTAGGGCCGGATAATCCGGTCCCCAGGAGAAGGTGTCAAGGGCCAACCTGCGCGAGCTTCTGTTCATAGGCGGTTTTTCTGCCGGATAATCCGTTGTCTAGGGCAGAGTTTTCCCAGGCCGTTTAATCCAGCCCTCACTTGGGCCGGATAATCCGGCCCCCAAAGGCTCCAACGGCTCAGTTGGGGAAGGGGTATAAAAGCCCCTTCATCCCCTTCAGGTGGAACTCTTGATCCATTCGAAAAGTATCAGACCCATTGCAAGAGCTCTCTCTCTAGATCTCCCACTTCAACCACCCGAAGGCTTCGATCTTTGAGGGAATTGAAGGAGGAGACAATCTACATCATCATCACGAATCAAGCGCATCAACTCCTCTCCATTCATTTGGAGAATTCCCCGATCTAGTATTCTTGTCAATATCTAGATCTTGTGTTTTGTTATTGATAACTTGGTCTTGTGGCAGCTTGTTGTCATTACGGGAGCCTCCAATTTGGTTGTGGAGTTGTGCCCCGCTAGTTGTGTAAAGGCGCCAGTTCCCGCCTCGAAGGGTTCCTATAGTGGAAACGTGGATTAGGCCTTTGGTGGCGGGATCCATCGAAGAATAGGGTGAGGCCTATTGTGGCATGGTGGTCTTAGTACCGCCCACCCCTCCAATGTAGATGTACTTCCCTTAACAAGGAAGGAATTGCGGTAAAACAAATCATGTGTCTCCACGTGCTTCACTATGATTCACTCATTCCTCTTTCCACTAACCTTTTACTCGCTAGTAGTTAGGTTTGCATATAGGGAAATTCTTCCTAATAGTCTATCTAGAGAATTTACCTTTTGTGTCAAGCCTAAAATTGAAAATCATTAAAATTTGAAGTAGCACCTATTCACCCCCCCCCTCTAGGTTCCCATATGATCCATTTCAATTAGTATCAGAGACCCGGCTCTTTATTCGGGCTTAACCGCCTAAGAGAAGTATGGGTACCAAGGAGAATGGGAATGAGGCTGTGGACAAGGTCACAATGGATGACCTCAAGACGTTGGAAAAAACCTTGTTGAAATCCTTTGAGACCAAGATGGAGGAGATGCACCAAATGATTGCTCGCCTCACATCATCCGTAGCCCCATCTCCATCCTCCTCTGAGGCTGCCACTCCCTCATCCAAGGATAAGGCTAACACCGGATCCAAGGAAGATGAAGTGGTAGGTGAAAAACATAATGGTTCCACCTCCAAGAAGGGAAGTGGTAAGGAGGAATATAGTGAAGTTCATCACTTATATTCCCCCAACCCACCTATTCCTCATCCTCATATAAACAATAGGGGTGATCCACCCAAGCTTACTGCATCTTCATTTAATCAATGGCAATTCTTAATGAAGTCTCATGTTTGCAGCTCTTCCATTGAACTTTGGAGGAATATCGAAGAGGGTCTTCATATTGGAGATCACACCAACTTGACAAGAAGAGAAGTTGTGGATAGCCAATTGAATGCAACGGCTCTCCACATGATACAGCTCGGAGTGGGTCCCAAGGACATGCCCCACATTGAACATATCAACACAGCTAAAGAAGCTTGGGATGCTCTCATCGATCTCTTTATTGTAAATGAAAGCATGAGAAGGAATAGGTATGATGCCCTTAGTAATGAAGCTGAAGGATTCTACATGTTGGATGGTGAAAACCATGAAGACATGTATAGAAGACTCAAGGGCATCGCAACAACTTTTAGAAAGCATGGACCCACTCACATTGATGATGCTTGGATAAAAAGGAAATACGTGAGTGCTCTAATGCCTTTTGAGCCAACAGACTTGAAGAGCTTGCAAGGTAGACACAACTACCATCAAATGACTTCCAATGAAGTCATGCATTAAATGGCATCATTCAAGGTTGCAGCTAAGAACGCGGAAGATGCCCGTGCCCGAGCCATTGGAATGCAAAAAGGGGTAAATGTTTCTCTAAAGGCAAATGATGTTGAGCAAGATGAGGATGAAAAAGGTTTCAAGGGTGTCTCCATGGACTGCCCCGAGGAAGTCAAGCGTGCTCATGGTGAGTACATGGCGTTCTACGCAAGGAACTTTTGGAAGGATCTAGCCAAGGCCAAGTTGGAACTCAAGCGCAAGAATGGGTCAAGTGAAAGAAGAGAAAATGGCCCAAAACTGAGAACATGCTACAATTGTGGAGATAGGCTACACTTTGTGGCTGAGTGTCCATATCAAAATAGAGAAGACAATGGTGGCAGGCTCATCCTTAAAGAAAAATCCAAGGCACCTAAGAAAAAGCCATTTATCAAAAAGAATGGCCCTTACAAGAAGCAACCCAAGATTGTCTTGGTGGCACAAGAAGAATATTCCTCTGCAAGTGAAGATGAAGAGGCTGAAGATAGTTCTCCTGAGGTGGCTGCTATAGCCACCACATCGACTCCATCATCTCTCTTCGACTCACCAAACGAAAATGTCATCAACAACAACATCACTTGTCTTATGGCAAGAGGGTCCAAGGGCTATGCTTCCAGTGGGTCTAAATGGGTACTCGATAGCGGATGCATGAGTCACATAACTAGAAGCAAGGAGATCATCATGGAGATGCGGCCAATATATAAATGTCTCCTATGGTGACAAGTCAAAATCATGGAGATGCGGCAAAGTTGTGGTGGCTCACGATATCTCTCTCATGGACGTCATGCTTGTTGAGACCCCCGGTTACAATTTACTTTTAGTTTGCGCCCTTAGTAAGATGGGCTTTGCTGTTTTTATTGATGCTGATTTGGTGGTACTCTTGTGGAGCAAGTCTCTAAAAGTCGCTTTCGTGGGATATGTCGAAAATGACCTATACGTGGTGGACTTTTCGAGGAAAACCACTATAGGCCCGATGTGTCCTTTTGGAAAGGCTAACGCGGGTTGGTTATGGCATCGCCGACTAGCCCACGTCAATATGAGAACTTTGCAAAGTCTGCACAAGGGTGGCCACATCCTTGGACTAAAAGAAAATGTTTCATTTGCCAAAGATCGTGTTTGTAGGGCTTGTGTTGAAGGGAAAATGCATGACTCTCCTCATCGAAGGAAGACTATTATTTCGTCAAAAAGGATCTTAGAGCTCCTTCATGTGGACCTCTTTGGACCTCCATCTCATGCAAGCCTCGGTGGGAAGAAGTATTGCCTTGTGATCCTTGATGATTACTCAAGATACACTTGGGTCTATTTCTTCAAGTTGAAGAGCGAGACTCAACAAACGGTCATCAACTTCGCCAACAAGGTTCAACATCAACACAATGTCCCTATTCTGGCAATAATAAGTGATAACGGCTCCGAGTTCAAGAACTACACCTTAAATGAATTCCTAAGTGAAGAGGGGATAAGACATCAATATTCCGCTGCGTACACCCCTCAACAAAATGGTGTTGCCGAGAGGAAGAACCAGACTCTAATGGATATGGCAAGGTCTATGCTAGCTGAATTCAAGTCTCCATATAACTTTTGGGCTGAAGCAATCTCTACTGCTTGTCATTCATCCAACCGGTTATACCTCCGTAAAATCTTAGACAAGACTTTGTATGAAATACTTACCGGTAACAAGCCAAACATCTCATACTTTCGGGTATTTGGGTGTAAGTGTTTCTTTCTCATCAAGGGAGTTCGTTTATCTAAATCTGAGTCTAAGGCTTTAGAAGGTATTTTTGTTGGTTATGGTGCCGAATCCCACACTTATAGAGTCTACAATAAGCTCTCCGGAACTGTTGTAGAATCTTGTAGTGTGGTGTTCGAGGAAACTGATGGCTCCCATGCGGGGCAAGTTGATGTTTGTGATGCAGATGTTGAAATACCCCAAGATGCCATTAGAAGAATGGGCGTGGGATTTTTCTGCCCCATTGAAGAACCCCTTGTGGCCGATCGGGAAGGACAATGCTCTACTCATGAAGAGCCCTCATCTACACAGACTCAACATGCTCCAACCACGGGAGTTACTTCTACACCAACTCCACCAAATGTTGAATGTTAACATGCTCCCGAATGCTCCAGGCCGGATTATTCAGTTGACACCAGATTATCTGGCCACCACTCCACTGGCGACCAAACTGCTCATCATATCGAAGAAACAGCTGCAATCCCCAGGCCAGATTTTCCGGCTGACCCCGGATTATCCGGCCCCTCCCAATTCAAGCAAGCTCCAGGCAACCTGGTGAAGATGTTTCAGGTTCTCTTAGGCCGGATTATCCAGCCTCACCCTCGGCCGGATTATCCGGCCTTGAAACTCCTAATGATCAGCACCCTCCTATTACGGTTGTTGATCCACTTCAAGGGCAAGTTTCGTCATCTCCTACTACTGATAATCAGGCTACTAATCAAGGTCACGCAAATGATTCCAGCGAAGACACAAGCGATGAAACTATTCCACCAAGAGACAACAAGCTTATTGAACTTCATCACAAGGCTCGTGCTGATCAGAACCTTGAGTTAAGGGGTCATACTCTTGACAAAGTTATAGGTGATCTTCGACGAAGAGTTTCCACAAGAAGGGAATTGGCAAGTTTTGGTGAGCATCAAGCCCACATCTCAATGGTGGAATGCAAGAAAGTGTTTGAAGCTCTTGAAGATTCAGACTAGGTTGTTGCTATGCATGAAGAGTTGAATAACTTTGAGCACAACAAGGTTTGGAAACTAGCGGGGAAGCCCAAGGACTGCCGCAATGTTATCAGCACTAAATGGATATTTAAAAACAAGCAAGATGAGAATGGCATTGTTGTGAGGAACAAGGTGAGACTCGTGGCACAAGGCTATTCCCAAGTTGAGGGCATTGACTTCGGCGAGACCTATGCTCCTATGGCTCGTCTTGAGTCCATCCGTATCCTTCTTGCTTATGCTGCCCATAATAATTTTAAATTGCAGCAAATGGACGTTAAGAGTGCTTTTCTTAATGGTCCTCTACATGAGTTGGTATATGTAAAGCAACCCCCGGGATTTGAGGATCCTAACTTCCCGAACCATGTCTACAAACTCGATAAGGCACTCGATAGCCTTAAACAAGCCCCATGTGCATGGTATGAGCACCTTAAAGAGCTTTTGCTAGACCGTGGCTTCGAAGTTGGGCAAATCGATCCCACTCTTTTTACTAAGAAGGTTAAGGGGGAGCTCTTCGTATGCCAACTATATCTAGACAACATCATCTTTGGCTCTACTAATAAAGCTTTTAATGATGAATTTTCAAAGCTTATGACTGATAGGTTTGAGATGTCTATGATGGGGGAGTTATGGTTCTTTCTTGGATTCGAGATCAAGCAACTTAGAGAAGGAACCTTCATCAATCAAGCTAAATACATCCAAGACATGCTCAAGAGATTCAAGATGACGGATCTTAATGGCGTCGCCACTCCGATGCAAACAAAATGTCACCTTGAACTTAACCCCCACAGTAAAGATGTGGACCAAAAGGTATACCGATCCATGATCGGCTCTCTTCTTTACCTCTGCACATCTAGACCCGATATTGTGTTGAGTGTGGGGGTGTGTGCAAGGTATCAAGCGGCTCCTAAAGAAAGCCACTTAGTGGCGGTCAAGAGGATCTTCCGATATTTGGTTTATTCCCTTAACTTTGGTCTATGGTATCCCAAGGGTTCCAATTTCTCTCTATGTGGTTATACTGATTCAGATTGGGCTAGTGATAAGGATGATCAGAAATCAACTTCTGGAGCTTGTCAGTTCTTGGGAAGGTCTCTAGTTTGTTGGTCTTCTAAAAAGCAGAATTGTATATCTCTCTCCACCGCCGAAGCTGAATATGTTGCTGCTGCTAGTGCTTGCACTCAGTTATTATGGATGAGGCAAACTTTAAAGGAATACAGTGTCAATTGTGAAAAAGTGCCTCTTTTATGCGATAATGAAAGTGCAATCAAAATTGCATACAATCTGGTACAACACACAAGGACAAAGCATATTGAGATTCAGAATCATTTTATTCGGGACCATGTTGCTCGAGGCAATATTGATCTATCTTTTGTGAGCACGAAGAACCAACTTACTGATATTTTCACGAAGCCACTTGATGAAGCAAGGTTTTGTTACTTGAGGAATGAGCTAAATATCATTGATTCAAGGAGCTTGTCTTGATTACCCATGCACTCACTCATACATCTCGGTCTTATTTGGTCTAGATGTGGGCATGGATATAGGGGAGTGTGGTCCTAATTGATTGGGCTAACCCTCCCCCATAATGCCGAAAGCAAGTCAAATCATTTCTCTTACTATCATTTTGTGATATGTGAGCTTATTGATGAGTATTGGTCATGAACCCAAGATATATCTTCGCGGTGTCATACCATACACTCCAGCAAGGTGGCTTCAGCCACCGCCCTCTTCCATGAGAAGATTTGGATTTATTTGGATCCTCTTGATCGTTTTTAGCTCCTCTCATGTTTTTATGGGAATCACACTCAATTTTGGCTTTTAATTGATTTGATTCTTAAAAATTTGAGTGTGTAGTACCATCTCAGTGGCTCTCTTAATCCTAAGCCTTTCCCTTCCCCTAAGCCATCTATTCTTGCACAAAAGTCCCTTGTACACCTTGTGGGGCTGTTGTTTGGGGACGCGCGGGCCTGACTCCGTTTGTAACAGAAGTTCAGAATGTAGGCCAGATAATCCAGCCCAAGTGAGGACTACGAGTGATTCCTTGGGGCGTTAGCATCGCTCTTCTTCCTTTTTGGTGTCTCGATGCCAAAGGGGGGGAAGTAGTTCTATTAGGTCTCCGAGGATTTGCATCGGTCGGGCACAAGCATTTGCACTTTTTCTATTCGTTGTTTTTCTCGCTTGTGCCCATTTAGCGTTGAACTTTAATTTGTGGTTTGTGGTTTGTATGAAACTTTGTGTCTGTGGATTTCTGGATTTATCTCATGGATTATTGCTATGGGTTCATCTATCCTATAATGTTGGTTATTTATCTCGAGGAAGGCGCTTATAATGTTTATCACATCAATAATAGTGGCTATATCAAGGATACCTCTCTCTATCTCGGTGGTATGATTATGTTGTTTATACTACAATGGAATAGACTCATACCTATTTGTGTGCATTTGTATTCAAATACAAATTTCTAGTATGCACACATTGAGGGGGAGTCTCTTTCATGTATTTATTGTTGGTGGTCTTGTGAAGTTTCTTGAAAATCCTAGTATTGTCATCTAACACCAAAAAGGGGGAGATTGAAAGAACATTTCATGTTTCCCTATGTTTTCTGTGTTAGATAACAATACCATGGAATTTCAATGTGCACTAAGTGTTGCAGGAAAGTTTTGAGTGTTTGGGGGACCGGATTATCTGCCCCCATCATGGGCCAGATAATCCGGCCAGACCATCTTGGCCAGGGCTAGTTGTGCGCGAGCTTCTGTCTGGGGGTGGATTTTCCCCCGGACAGTTCGGCTCTAGGTCGGATTTTCTCCCTAGACCGGATAATCCGGCCCTCATGTTGGGCCGGATAATCCAGCCCTAGGGGAATTGCCCAAGGGAGCGTATGCGTGAGCTTCTGTTTGGGGGCAGAATTTCCCCCGGAAATTCCGTGGCTGGGGCGGAATCATTCCCAGTTGGATAATCCGGCCCTTCCCTAGGGCCGGATAATCCGGTCCCCAGGAGAAGGTGTCAAGGGCCAACCTGCGTGAGCTTCTGTTCGTAGGCGGTTTTTCTGCCAGATAATCCATGTCTAGGGCGGAGTTTTCCCCATGCCAGATGATCCGGCCCTCACTTGGGCCGAATAATCCGGCCCCCAAAGGCTCCAACGGCTCAGTGGGGGAAGGGGGTATAAAATCCCCTTCATCTCCTTCAGGCAGAACTCTTGATTCATTCGAAAAGTATCAGACCCATTGCAAGAGCTCTCTCTCTAGATCTCCCACTTCAACCACCCGAAGGCTTCTATCTTTGGGGGAATTGAAGGAGGAGACAATCCACATCATCATCACGAATCAAGCGCATCAACTCCGCTCCATTCATTTGGAGAAATCCCTGATCTAGTATTCTTGTCAATATCTAGATCTTGTGTTTTGTTATTGATAACTTGTTCTTGTGGCAGCTTGTTGTCATTACGGGAGCCTCCAATTTGGTTGTGGAGTTGTGCCCCGCTAGTTGTGTAAAGGCGCCGGTTCCCGCCTCGAAGGGTTCCTATAGTGGAAAGGTGGATTAGGCCTTTGGTGGCGAGATCCATCGGAGAACAGGGTGAGGCCTATTGTGGCGTGGTGGTCTTAGTACCGCCCACCCCTCCAATGTAGATGTACTTCCCTTAAGAAGGAAGGAACTGCGGTAAAACAAATCATGTGTCTTCGCGTGCTTCACTACGGTTCACTCGTTCCTCTTTCCACTCGCCTTTTACTCGCTAGTAGTTAGGTTTGCATATAGGGAAATTCTTCCTAATAGTCTATCTAGAGAATTTACCTTTTGTGTCAAGCCTAAAATTGAAAATCATTAAAATTTGAAGTAGCACCTAATCACCCCCCCCCCCTCTAGGTGCCCATACGATCCATTTCACAGTGGCTAGTTGCTGATGCCAGGCTCGCACGACGTTCATGTTGGGCCACGTAGAGATGAACAAAAACTTTTTACCTACACGGTGATCCCAAGATCTAGCTGAGGTAGTAGGCCACGAGAATTACCACTAGACACGTAGTTGCGGAATTGATGAAGCACATCACTTGATGTAGTGTGGTCCTCATGATCCATTCTGATCCATGATCGTTGAAGTGCTGAACGTGCAGCACCTCCCCAGCATCCATACGTACAAGGAGGAGCATCGGCGGTGGACTACTCGGTAGAGGCTCCTAGCAGAACATGCTGACTCCCAAGTACCAAAGAGTCATGACAGCATACCTTCCAATGCGACTTTCGTTTGAGTCCCTTTTGTCTCACGATATGCCTTGTCTAACTATAGGCGAATAACCGTCATCCCTTAAATAGTTCTACTCTCTTTCTCGATCCGAGATAAGTGATTCATCCGACTACCTCTTAGTTGATCACCTCGGTTAACACTTAACTGAGTAGTGCATGGTCATGCTTTCTGAATCATATCTTCCGAGAGGGCCCAGAGAATATCTCTCCAGTCGGAGGGGTAAAATCCCATCTTGGTCATCCACATCACGCTGCTTGATTCTCAATCGACCCGAACTCTGCCTTTATAATTGCCCTTTGATGGAACAATGTTTGACAGAACCTAAGTCGGTGATCCACAACTCGGATTGTGCAATAACGTTAGGTCTAAGGATTACATTGATTGAGACATACAAATGACAACATGTTCATTGTATCTCAATATGGGTCAGTCCAACTTGCTAAAATCTTTAGCCGAATCCGTGTAAGTCAAAATAGCATCTCCATGCCTATGACAAGTGGAACCGAGTCATCAGCCGACTTTCACATTAGTCTAAGTTGTGTCCAACACAACCTCAATGACCAAGGATAATTAGTATGAACAACATGAATATATAGTTCCATAGGCGAATCACATATTCAATGATACATATCAATAGTTCATACAAGGACATAACTTTATGAATACATTGGGAATAACATCATATATGATTGCCTCTAGGGCATATTCCCAATAGTTCACAGTGCCCACGATACCCTGCACGGCGTGTACTCTCTACAAGACTCGCCACTACACGGCACTTTAGATGACTAGCCGGCTGGGGCCCACCTGTGGGACCCGCCAGCCGGCCTGACCAGTAAGCTCGTTGCCCCAGGCTATATAAGGGGGGACGATTTGGCATCCCGCTAAAACCACTACTAGAAAATCGCGGTGTTTTTGTGCATTGCATCATCATGACCGCATGCTCATGTCATCATGCCACATTGCATTTGAGCATCGCATCATCATGCATCTGTTTGTCTGAAACTATTTTCAAAAAATCTATTTTTGTTTTCTAAATACCCCGCCTTTATTTCAAATCAAAACCCCGGTCCTCCGGATTATTTTGGTTCGCCCAAAAACAGATTACAAAAGCCTCTTAGTTATTAAATAAAATTTATGTTTTTTTTGGGGAAGCAGCCAACTAGGCCCAAAGCCTAGTCGGCCACCTCTAGATAAAACCCCTGGCCCAACCCTACCTAACCCTAGTCCTACCCCAACCCACACCTATAGCCGCCACCCCCCCAGCCATACACACCTACGCACACACGCACGCCGCAGCAAACTTCCACCCTGCCACCACCTAGGCTGCCCGCCACCTCACCTAAGCCTATCCCTACACGCCACATCATCCACCTGGCCCCAATCCCCACCACCTCCTGCCTTTATTCCGGCCCACCACCTGCACATCCTCCAACCTCCACCTGGTCGCCCCGCTCCACCCCACCCCGCCAGCCTCTGCGCCCATCCCCTGGCCCCGCGTCGACACGCTCGCGCGCGCGCCTACCCAACCCCCGTTGCGGCTGCAACCCGGCCCCACCCCATAGGTGCCTCTTCCTCCCCCGAGTCTCCCTCTCTCCTCCCGCACCAACCGCCCCGCTCCACCCCCACCTTCCCCGCACCATCCCCATCGATCCCCTCCCTCCCCCGCGGTCCGCCGCCACCTCCTTCCCCATCAACCCCTTGGAGCGCCAAGTTCTTCCTCTCGCCGATACTGAACCTCATCGACCCTTACGAACACCAAGATCTTCGACCCCTAATGTGTGATCCCCTTTCCGAGACCCATATTTTTATAATAAATGATATGTACCAGTTGCATTAAATTGTTCATCCTTGCATGCATATTTGGGTGTTTGGGGCTATTTCGGCAATTCACCTAAATTAAATATGGAGTCCATATGCGGGCTATTCTAGCCTTATATTGGCTCCATTTAAATCTGTGAAGCGAACCGATGTCATGTTGCCTTGTTAATACAACATTTAAATTGCGGGGGTTCTAAATAACTTGAACCGTTTAATTAATTGCCGGGACCCCGGTTCCGCTTAATATTGCTTAATTGCATCGCATCTGTGCCATGTCATGCATCATATCATAATGATGCCGGATCTTCTACCGTAGTATTAAATATTGCATCTGGTGTTCCTTCTAGTGTTTGCTTCTTCGCGGATTAGGCCGATGAGTTGATGCGAGTATCGACAAGTTCTCCGGATATGATCCTTCGGCAGTGTTTCCCAGGCGAGCATCTCTTCCCCTTTAACCTATTTTGCCTTTATAGTCTTTATTTCCTCCTGTTGATCTACTGCTATCCGTGTCGCGATGCTTTAGTTTCCGTACACCACTTATATCCTGTGCAGCCTCTATATTGCCTTGGACACCTCCTATTACCTGTGTTTGGTAGATAGCTGGCCTTGCGAGTCGTAGTTGCTTGCTCAAGTGCGATCTTGTGTTGTCGAGTCCCACAGTTGTTGGAATGCTGGCAGAAGTTTATGGTGGAGCTGATCATGACTTTAAATACAGCTATTAAAATGCTAGATATAACTAATGCAGAGGCATCGGTGGGCAATAGATGTTATTTGGTTCTTCCACGCTCACTTGTGTCCCGTAGGACCCCGAGTACTTGATACATGTTCCTTGATTTTTCGCACTATCCACATCCGGGAGGCCGTGGACCCCCCTGAGCCAGAGCTTGATTCATTTCTATTTCTTGGGGCCACAAGTAGTTTGGGGCTTTATTACTATCATGTACTTATGCCATGCTTTACTGCTTTATCTAAGATTGTGCGTGGAGCACCTGTACGGTTTTGGAACATGGAATGTTTTCGCGGTATCGACAAGCCCGGTCACACTTTCGGGTTCCCAGTTTACAGCCATTGTCACAAACCCTGGGTCCGTTCCGGAGCCGGCCAACTTCGTTGCGGGTAGCTTAGTGGGGTGGCCCCCTAAAATATTTATGAATCCTGTGATCACTTTGTCGTGAATGCCTCGTTGGGTTTTGAGTTGGTTTTTCCGAGGTTGATCGAGTGTGTGTTGCTATTTGTGCACCCCTGCAGGGTAAAACTTTCTGAAAATCATGTCCGCGGTTATGGACGACTTGGAGCACAGTATCTCGATCATAGACAAGCATAACTAAAGTAGTGCTATAAACTTGACCTAATATATGACTAGTAATCAGCTCAAGTATAACGGAATGGATATTAAAAATGCCAACAGCTGGTGGATCTGGGTTGTTCTGTGCCATACTATATCTGCCTAGTAAGTATTGCAACTCCAATGGAATGTGATAAAAGTGCCAACAATTGCTGGGTTTTGGGATTCCTCAGGACAATTATATCTGACTAGTAAATGTTCCAACTATAACGAAATGGTGATTAAAACTGCCCACTACTTATGCTTCAGGATGACTCATGCTATCTATATCTGAATAGTAAGTGCTGCAACTAAAACGGAATGAGTAAAATTGCCAACCGTGTGAGTTCCTCGGTCTGACTTCCTCGTGTGGTCTCGAGGGGGAAATACCAGGATGGGTATGTTTGGTGTAGTCTCAGGTTGGATCCGAATAGGTCCTCCTTATCCCTCTCTAATAGCCGCTAGTTTCACAAAGTCTCTATAGGTTGTTTAGTGCTGATGCGCTGCCGCTTCAGTCCACCATACCTATGTAGGCGAGAGCCGCCGAACTCTAGCCTCGCCGTGTACTGGCCTCAGTACTGACGCTCCTCTTTTTCCTTTGCCCTTTGTCGGCACCCCTTTTGTTGTAGCAGGTTTGAGATCGACGTCATTAGCAGGGTTACCCTTCCGGCTTGGCTTGGGCAGGGTTATGGACGCCACTGGTTATTCTTCAGGGCTCTTAGCCCCATTTGCATCTTGTCCATAGACGAACGCTCTATCGTTTTCAAGGTGATTTGGATCTTTGTATTGTATATCTGTATTCTTGACTCGTTGAGTCACTATTGTATATATATCTGTTCTGTTGGTCCCATCGAGGATTGTTGTGTAATGGTATTACTTCGTTTTCCACCCGCACGAAAGTGCCTGGTGGGCGTCCTTGAATCGTTTCTATGCGGGTTTGGCGAAAAGGGCTAAAACCTGCATAGGGCCGATTTGAGGGTGTTACTGACGAGGCTCTCGTAGCAAGGGTTGGATTTAGTTGGATAGTTATCACTCATACAGATCGAGGAGTGCTCTGTAGTTCTCATATCATACCATAGTCAGATCAGGCAGGAGTAGGGGTGTTACCTCCACACGAGGGCCCCGAACCTGGGTACTTCTTGTGTCACGCTACACTCGCTCGTACCCAATCCCTCCTTCAGACGCCATCGATAGCTTCCCTGCCGTTTACCCACACCTCTATCTAGCCTTCTCAGGCACTACTATTTCCAACACAACAACAATCATGGATATATGAGCTTGATGCTCACCAAAATGCTTCAATTGATCTCAAGTGGACATTCCACTCCTTAGATAACGAAGAACATTCTCAAGAGTGTGGTCTCCTCTTTCCAACATTCTATCCACTCTAGCTTTGCGATGAGCTTCGATCTCCTTGTTGTTTATTGTGGGGATCTCTTCATCATTTTGGTCCTCGTCTTAACCTTCATCTTAAATTTTGTCATCAATGGGTTCATTCTCATCATCATGAGGCACAGGTTGATCTTGGTCTTGATCAGGCATACTCCTTGAGAGGGGTCGAGATGATCTTGTGGACGACTCAATGAATCCGCCTTGTGCAATTGACTGTGCAAGGCTGGACAATCCGGTCAATGGAGAGGCCGGATAATCCGTCCTAGAGCTTCCAAACTGATCAACATGGTGAGGGTTCTCAGCTTGTCTTTGGCTTGCATTATCATTGGCTTCAACAATAGGAGCTTGTTGGTGATGTGAAGATGAGGGCTCCACTTGAGTAGATCATAGTTCTTCTTGATCCACCACAAGGGGTTCCTCAACGGGGCGGATGAATCCCGCACCCATTCTTCTTATGGAATCTTGAGGTATTTCATCATCCACATCGAAAACATCAACTTGCCCCATCTGGGGGCATTATGTTCTTCAAAAAAAATACTACAAGACTCTATGACAATCCCGGAGAGTCTATCATAGATTCTATAAGTGTGGGAATCAAGACCATAGCCAACAAAAGTACCCTCTAAAGCTTTGGAATCAAATTTGGACAAACAAACACCTTTTATGAAGTATAAACACTTACAACGAAACACCTAGAAGTATGAAACATTAGGCTTGTTACCAGTAAGTATCGCATATGGAGTCTTAATCAACTTTTTCCGGAGGTAGAGCCGGTTCAATGCATGGCATGCGGTGGAGATTGCCTTGGTGATACGTCCATTTTGCATCACTATTCTGTATCATAATTTACTGTTATTCATTGATATATTTCATATTAAGAGATGATACTTATGTTATTTCATCTGTTTTTGCATGGTTGATGACTTTTGGAGGATGAACTGCCGAAGTCAGGATTCTGATGGAAAAGGCACTGTTTGGAGGCGAAATTCGTGAAGATCAGAAAATACATGGAAAATCCTATTTTTCCAGAAGACGAAGGATGCCAAAAGGGGGAGCGGAGATGGGCCACAGGGGTCCCACACCACCCCTGGCGTGGGCCACCCTTGGCTATGCCACCAGGTGGTGTGGCCACCCTGACCCACCTCTGGATCTTCCCTTTGGTGTATATTATCCCCACGAAACCCTAAGACTCAAGGAGCGACCATAGAAAGATTCTACCACCTCTATGGGGCGGAAAACTGCAGAGAGAGAAAGAGCTCTCCGGCAGGCAGAAATCTGCCGGGGAAATTCCTTCCCGGAGAGGGGAGATCATCGCCATCAACGCCACTATCAAGCTCGACTTCATCGGCATCATCATCATCATCTCCATCATCATCTCCACCAGCACCATCATCACCGCTCCATACCGATGTAACAATTGGGTTGAATCTTGCATAGTTCTTAGGGCAAACTTTCCCGGTGTTGATTACTTGTTGTAGTTGATGCTATTGAGTGGAACCATTGAATTATTGTTATGTTCAGACTGTTACTTATCATTATTCCATCTCTGATCTTGATCCATATGATGTCTTGTGAGTAGTTCGTTTAGTTCTTGAGGACATGGGAGAAATCATGTTGTTAGTAGTTGAATTGTGTTGAGAAAGATTCAATAGTTTGTTATTTAAGTTGTGGTGTTATTCTTCTAGTGGTGCATGTGAACATCGACTACATGATATTTCATCTTTATGGGCCTAGGGGAATGCATTGTGTATTTGGCTACTAATCGTAGGGGTTGCCGGAGTGATAGAAACCTAAACCCCCATTAGGAAACCTTTGCACAAGGGAGTGTAGGATCTTAGAGTTTAAAGCCATGGTTAGGTTTTTATCTTAATTACTTTCTTGTACTTGTGGATGCTTGCAAGGGGTTTAATCACAAGTATGTATTAGTCCTAGGAAGGTCAGTACATTAGCACAGGTTCACCCACACAACACTTATCAAACTAAAGAAGATTAATCAACTATATGAAACGAAAGCACTTGACGATATTCCCGTGTGTCCTCGAGAACGTTTGGTCATCTTAAGTAATAAAACCGGCTTGTACTTTGCTAAAGAAAGGATTGGGCCACTTGCTGCATCTATTATTATTGTCTTTTATTTACTCGTATTTTATTTATTTGCATTATCAAAAAACCCCAAAAACCCGTTTGCTAAGTATTTACAGAGAATTCCTGCTCCAAGCCACTCGTCAACACCTTTTGCTCCTTGTTGGGTTCGACACTCTTACTTATCGAAAATACTGTGATACACCCCTATACTTGTGGGTCATCAAGACTATTTTCTTGCGCCGTTGCCGGGAGTGAAGCGCTATTGGAGAGTGGAACTGGTAAAGGAAACTTCTACTGTGAGTATTGTTTACTTCTGTTAGTTACTTTATTTCAATATGGATAATTCACTTAGTTTCTTGTTTTGTAATGCTACTACCACTTCTAAGGTAGTAGATGAACCACCACCTGCTGAAAATGATACTTTTAAAATACCTACAAGAACTGTTGATCATGTTATGCATCCCGGTGATGGAACTGTCCATCCCGGTGATCATTTGCTCTTTATACACAAATTATGTGGGTTGTTCAAGTGTGCAGGTATTACTACAGATCAAGTCAAGAAGAAGTTATTCTCATTATCACTTAAAGGAAGAGCTAGAGAATGGTACAAGCTACTGAAGAATGGTCAAGCTCTTGAATGGGAGGAAGTAGTACCTCTCTTTTATTCAAAATTTTATCCTCCTAGTGAGATTCATAAAGATCAGAATCAAATATACAACTTTTGGCCTGTTGATGGAGAGAGTACAGATCAAGCTTGGGGAGATTGAAGTTACTAATGCTCAAATGTCCCATTCATGAGCTCCCCAACAATATTAGTATCAATAACTTTTATGCAAGGCTTTCTCTTCATGACAAGGATATATTGGATGCTTCTTGTGCTGGATCATTTACACGCATGGAAGAAGAAGCTAAATGGGATCTTCTAGACCATATTCAAGACAATGCTGAAGCATGGGAGAATGATAAAGAAAGAAAGTCAGGTATAAATTATGATTATGAATGCATTAAATCTTTTATGGGAACTGATGACTTTCGTAATATTAGTAATGCTTAAGGTCTTGATTCTCAAAGTATTGCAACTTATTTTAAAGCTTTTGCTTCTTATATTGAAATTCCTAAAAGAAGTGGAATAAGTATCATGAACCTTATAAATATATTGTTAATTGTGTTCCTAGAAGAAATACTGAAGTTTATACTACTAATCATGTTTTGCATGAACCTTACATTGAGAAAATGCCTTTCCCAGTTAAGATAAAGGAACGTTCTATGATAGCTAGTATGGTTAATGAAAGTACAAATAAAGTTGTTGAACCTGATGAACAAATAGTTGTTGAACCTGTAGTAGCAAATGTGAAATACTTTGCAACTAAATATGTAGAATATGGACACACTATCCTCTGTAAGGATATTGCTAATATTGTTCCACAAAGTGTGATGAGAGCTGGAATCCCTGTGTTTTTTGTTAGAATAAGTGGTCATTGCTACAATGGTTCATGTGATAGTTATATCGGTAAATTTATGCATGATACTGAAAGTTATTATGAGAGATGGAAGATTGTTCTTATGCATCTCAATGATATTAAGTTTCCTCGTTTTATGCTGAAAGCCTTTATGTTGCACTTGTTTTGCTTTCCTATGCTAGCAGCCTCTGGTTTCAACAATCTATTTTCTTACAAAATTCCCTTACATAGGAAGTGGGTTAGACTTAAACATGTGTATTTTTGCTTCTTTATGCTCTCTTTTACTTCAATTCATATTCTTTTGTGAGCATTATTGAAATTATCATGCCCATCTTAATGGCTATAAAGAAGGAGCTTTTTGGGAGACAACCCAATATATTTCTTTTGCTTTCAAGTTTGTTTTTGGTTATTCGAGTCTTGGAAGTTATTTCTTCTGCAATAACCTCTCCTTATCTTTTTGTTTGGTTTTTGTGTCAAGATCAACCTCTAATGAGGGAGAAGTAAGATTTGGGGAAGTTGTTGTCCCGAAACAGATTTTTGTGCTTCACTATAAAAAATCGTGAAATATCCCAGAACGTCGTACTAATTTGTAAATTTTTGTGTGCATGCCCCAGGTTATTATTTAACTTTCGTTAGTTTTGCACTTTTTGATTTGAGCAACATAAGATTTTCGAAAAAATTGATCTTTACCTGCTGGTCTGTTTTGACAGATTTTTGCTACTCTTGCATTTGCTTCTTATACCGATTTCCTTTTTGAATTCCTTTTTGGGCTTTCGGAAGGAGTTTCTATAGTAGCTTATGTTTTGATGGTTAAATTGAACTTAAAAGGTCTATTACCTCGCTTACACTGATGTTGCTAATGAGAATTGTGCGAAGTTTTGTATCAAAGAAATTTCTAGGTTATAGGAGAAAATGGTGTAATAAGATGGTGAATGGTTAAATGACTCAAACAATATGTGTATAAAGATGAATATATTGATGTTATTCAAGCGGTGACTCTGGAAGAATTTATTCAAAGACCAAGTTTAGACACCTACAGAGTCCGTTTCGAATAGGTAATAGTTCTGGTAAGGAAAGGTCCGCGGAAAATCTGTCAATTTATATTTTTCCAATTTTTATCTAAC
Source organism: Avena eriantha (assembly GCA_910589775.1). Lineage (NCBI taxonomy): Eukaryota > Viridiplantae > Streptophyta > Magnoliopsida > Poales > Poaceae > Avena > Avena eriantha. The sequence goes on from OU342742.1 coordinate 100,331,372, forward strand.
AAGGAAAGCAATGAGTAGAAATAGGGATGGAAATGGAGCCCGGGTGGCTCACACCACCCCGTGGCGCGGGCCCACATGGCCGCGCCACTAGGGGGTGTGGCCACCTCGGAGCCCGTCTCCGACCCGTTTTCTCCCAGTACCTTCCTTTCGTTGTTAAACTTCATAATATATAATCCCCTAGATTCCCCGAGGTTCATATATTGTGTTCTCGTCGTGTTTTCGTTTCGATCTGTTTTGTTCAGATGTCGTTCTAGGTTTCATTTTTGGAGGACTATGAGCTACGACGCCGGCGCGAGATCCATCGCGACCTTGAGCAGAGGACCTTCGTAGGATGGCTGGAAGAAGAAAAGTGTAACACCCCCGTCCACTCCTGGGCCTGGGGGTGTCACTCTTGGCAGCTTAATAGGATATCTAGACTGGCCCCACAGACCAACACTAGTCTTTTCTGTGCACTTTGTCCTCACTCGTGTGCACTCGGTTACCCACTTCCCGGTCGGTCACCCATCCTAGAATTTCTCTAGGCCAAGCACGCTTAACCTTAGAGTTCTTTTCGAATGAGCTTCTGGAAAAGAAGTTACAACTTGTTGGTATGAGTATTCTATCAATCCTATTAAGCCATGTGCCTGGTCTCACACACACCCACCCTTTAGAATATCGATGCCCTCATCGATCAAGCACACCCCAGGAACGTTCCCTCTTGGCACGCGTATGTGCATCTAGTGCCGGCACATGTGCCATGCCGTGTCCACTGCGGGCCACACGCGCCATGCTCCACATGTCCCGCCACTAACCCGCACACACCCATGTAATCGCAAGGGTCGGCTCTGATACCACTTGTAACACCCCGTCCACTCCTGGGCCTGGGGGGTGTCACTCCTGGCAGCTTAATAGGATATCTAGACTAGCCCCACAGACCAACACTAGTATTTTCTGCGCACTTTGTCCTCACTCGTGTTCACCCGGTTACCTACTTCCCAGTCGGTCACCCATCCTAGAATTGCTCTAGGCCAAGCACGCTTAACCTTAGAGTTCTTTTCGAATGAGCTTCCGGAAAAGAAGTTGCAACTTGTTGGTATGAGTATTCTATCAATCCTATTAAGCCATGTGCCTGGTCTCACAAAAAGATCACAGCTAGGCATAAAGATATGGATCGGAGCATCAAGGAGGAAGAAGGGCATGTCAGCAGGCATGAAAGGACAAGGGCTGATACCTCCAATTCTAAACCTCGGTTCCTGCCCTGCAGTAATGGAAGCTCTACGGGCCACTGATGAGTTTTGCGGTAAGTACCGAGTCCTGAGGAGAAAGGTGGAGATACTACAAGAAGAGAATAACAGGCTTCGCAAGATCCTAGAAGATTTTCTCACTTCGATCGAGAGAACACCACCACCACCGAAGGAGTAATTCGTCATCAGGTTTTGGCATCCCCTTTTTTTGTTCCAAGCTTGGGGGAGTGCCGCGGTATCACATCACTATCTTTTATCTTTTTACCTTTTAAGTAGAGTCATATCATGAATAGAGAAGATATCATGTAGGATGGTTTGTATTATGGAAGTTTCCCCCCTCTCGTTAGATATCTATGTATCCCTTGGCGTGAGTTGCCGTTATGGAATATTAATGAGAAGTTCTATCATTTACTCTTTTGCACGTCTTATATTAGTTTTCAATTTCTGTTATATGATTGATCTTGTTGTTAGTATTTGTATCACTTTGGGATCATTAAGTAAATTTAGTTGGTTTAGGCAAACCTGGCTCGGTCAGTAGCAACATTCTTATGAGAATTGAATGAAAAAGATAAAGGTACTCTAAAGAAATATAATTTCATCATCTTTCTTGATATGCTCATAAGCTTAGTATTCTCTAGTTAAGATCTTTTGTGCTTCCAAGGAAGATTGCATGTTTGTTTTTATCACTTGTATGTTTGTTTGTTTCCTTCAACTCTTATGCTTGCTACCTAGCCTTGCTAGCCAAAAACTTGTACTGAGAGAGAATGCTTCTCGTGCATCCAATCCTTAAACCAAAACCTATGCCATCTGTGTCCACCATACCTACCTATTAGCATAATTGCTATTCCAAGTAAATCCATGTTTTTATCTACCTTCTGAATTAAACGTGTTATGTGAAAATTAGTGATTAAAGCTCTCACGAACTTGATGGCACACTTTACTTTCTTGCACTTAAAAAACTTGAACCATTGTGCCCATCTATGTTGCGTATATGCTTGTGTTTTGTAAGTTCTGAATTAGCAGAACCATGCTACCATGGGGAATGCTTTCAACATTGCACTTTATTTAGTTGATATCATATTCTTTTGCTTATGGATCCCGACGGTGTGAAATGAAAGGGGAGCTTGTAAGGCTCATGGAGTTCGTATATGTGTTAGAGAAACGCTTGGGCGGCAGGTATAATCCATGCCTAAACATGGTGGAAACCTGCAGCGTAACCATAGTGAGCAATCTAGGAAGCATCCTATATATATATAACCCAATGCAAATAGGAAAGAGAAAAGAGAAAAAAGAGAGAGACCTATGCAAATAGGAAATAAAAGGATTGTTGAGATGCTCATTGTCTGCTTGCCTTGTCATTTTGATATGGGGATTCTTCCGTATCATCGGGCAAGGGGTACCCTATTGGCGGTTCTCTATGATACACATGTACTTACAATGACAAGAACTTACCTGTGACTAAACTTGAGTAGCATGAGGAATGGTACTCGTAAGTAAGGGGCATGAGATTTTTCAGCTTATAACTTGTCAAGCATATCCTCATATTTGATCACTTTAACCTTAATCACCTAAATATGCTTATGATAGGGGCAATGAGACCTGAAAGCTAATAAGTACCATAATTTTTGGAAGCTCTTTATGAAACTTGAAATCCTTGCTTCCCTCTGCGAAGGGCTTATCTTTTACTTTTTAGTTGAGTCAGTAAACCTATTCCTTTCTATCTCAAGCAAGTATTTTGAGTTGTTGTGTTTCATTCATTCATATGATGATTTATTCAATCATGTTTCTTATGTTCCTTGTTTTGCAGATTGCTCTTATCTTAGTGAGTACTACTTTGAAAGCTATCATTGAAAACCCCATTATGTTTGAACTCCTGCAAATTGTTAACTATTCTTTGACCAAGAGCAAAGTTTGCCATTACCAATTATGATTTACTTTATGTATCTTTATTGTGTTTCCTTTACTTATTACAAGTTAAGTTATATAATAGTGAGTTATCTTCTATTATGATTTGTGTATAGATGAATGTGATGCTTCTTATCCGTATTCTTTTATCGACACTTCACTCCATAAACCTGAGGTCATGTTTATTGAGCTCAGTTTTCGCTTGGGGACAAGCGAAGTCCAAGCTTGGGGGAGTTGATATGTCCATTTTGCATCACTATTATATATCATAATTTACTATTATTCATTGATATATTTCATATTAAGAGATGATACTTATGTTATTTCATCTGTTTTTGCATGGTTGATGACTTTTGGAGGATGAACCGCTGAAGTCAGGATTCTCATGGAAAAGGCACTGTTTGGAGGCGAAATTCGTGAAGATCAGAAAATTCCAGAAAATACATGGAAAATCCTATTTTTCAGAAGACGAAGGATGCCAGAAGGGGGAGCGGAGATGGGCCACAGGGGGCCCACACCACCTCTTGGCACGGGCCACCCTTGGCCACGCCACCAGGTGGTGTGGCCACCCTGGCCCAATTCTGGCTCTTCCCTTTGGCGTTTATTATCCCCACGAAACCCTAAGACTCGAGGAGCGACCACAGAAAGATTTTGGTGCCTCTGCGAGTTGGAAAACTGCAGAGAGAGAAAGAGCTCTCCGACAAGCAGAAATCTGCTGGGGAAATTCCTTCCCGGAGAGGGGAGATCATCGCCATCAACACCACCATCAATTTGGACTTCATTGGCATCATCATCAACATCATCTCCACTAGCACCATCATCACTGCTCCATACAGCTGTAACAATTGGGTTGAATCTAGCATAGTTCTTAGGGGAAACTTTCGCGGTGTTGATTACTTGTTGTAGTTGATGCTATTGAGTGGAACCATTGAATTATTGTTATGTTCAGATTGTTACTTATCATTATTCCATCTCTGATGTTGATCCATATGATGTCTTGTGAGTAGTTTGTTTAGTTCTTGAGGACGTGGGAGAAGTCATGTTGTTAGTAGTTGAATTGTGTTGAGAAAGATTCAATAGTTTGTTATTTAAGTTGTGGTGTTATTCTTCTAGTGGTCTCATGTGAATGTCGACTACATGATACTTCAACTTTATGGGCCTAGGGGAATGTATTGTGTATTTGGCTACTAATCGTAGGGGTTGTCGGAGTGACAGAAACCTAAACCCCCGTTAGGAAACCTTTGCACAAGGGAGTGTAGGATCTTAGAGTTTAAAGTTGTGGTTAGGTTTTTATCTTAATTACTTTCTTGTACTTGCGGATGCTTGCAAGGGGTTTAATAACAAGTATGTATTAGTCCTAGGAAGGTCAGTACATTAGCATAGGTTCACCCACACAACACTTATCAAACTAAAGAAGATTAATCAACTATATGAAACAAAAGCACTTGACGATATTCCCGTGTGTCCTCGAGAACATTTGGTCATCTTAAGTAATACAACCGGCTTGTCCTTTGCTAAAGAAAGGATTGGGCCACTTGCTGCATCTATTATTATTGTCTTTTATTTACTCGTATTTTATTTATCTGAATTATCAAAAAACCCTAAAAATCTGTTTGCTAAGTATTTACAGAGAATTCCTACTCAAAGCCACTCGTCAACACCTTCTGCTCCTCATTGGGTTCGACACTCTTACTTATCAAAAATACTGCGATACACCCCCTATACTTGTGGGTCATCACTCGGCCCAAAAGTTGTATAAAGACTTAAACTCCGCCAACAAGGATCTTACCATATCCATTAATGTCCGCTTCTTCCTCTCAGGTACACCATTTTGTTGAGGGATATATGCAGCGGAATATTGATGGTTTATCCCCTCATCACTATGAAATCCATTCAAGGTGTAGTTCTTGAACTCGGTGCTATTGTCGCTTCTTATCACCAACACAAGGACATTGTATTGATGTTGAACCATATTGACAAAGTCGATGAAGTTTTGTTGGGTCTCACTCTTCAACTTGAAGAAGTATACCCCATGTATATCTTGAGTAGTCATCAACAATCACCAAACAATATTTCTTCCCACCAAGACTCGCATGAGATGGAGGACCAAAGATATCCATGTAAAGGAGATCCAATATCCTCTTGGACTTTATGATGTTATTGGGTTTGTGGGGAGAATCATGCATTTTTCCTTCAACACAAGCCCTGCACACATGATCTTTGGCAAAAAAATAGTTTCATTTAGTCCAACAATATGGCCACCCTTGTGGAGACTTTGCAACATTCTCATATTGACATGGGCTAGACGGCGATGCCATATCCAACCCACATCGGCCTTTCTGAATAGGCACATCGCACTTGTAGTGGTTTTCCTGGAGAAGTCCACCACATACAAATCATTTTCGACATACCCAACGAAAGAAACCTTTAGAGTCTTGCTCCACAAGAGAACCACACTATCATTATTAATAAAGACAGCAAAGCCCGTCTTTCCAAGAGCACAGACTGAAAGTAAATTATACCCAAGGGTCTCAATAAGCATGATGTCCACGAGAGTAGTATCGTGTGCAACCACAACCTTGCCAAGACCCATTACTTGAGACCTTGACTTATCAGCATATGTGATGGTTATTTTATCATGATTCGGCCTTATCTCCGTCATTATCACCTTGCTTCCGGTCATATGACTTGTGCATCCACTATCAAGCACCCACTTTGACCTGACGGAAGCATAGTTCTATAAGAGATCAAAACTAGTTTTTAGATACCAATTTTTCAATGTGTCCTCTTTTGTTAGTGACAAGGGTCTTGGGAACCCAAATAGACCAAGCAATGTAACCATCAAGTGGTCAACATATTGTGCATAAACATCACCATAATAATCACGCATTAAAACATAGTGAGGGTTAGCAAGTCCCGCAAAGTCATCTTATGACATAGTTTTGCCACTTGTGGTATTATTACCCACAATGGTCTTGTCTTTTGCTTGTGCGGGCTTGGCCTTTATCTTATTGTTGTTCTTCTTCTTGTCCTTGGACACATAGCCAATGCCTCCTTTCTCATTATTTGACATTTGCTTACTCAAAAGGTCATCAAGAGACTTGTTTCCTTCGGGGAAGGTGGCCTTTGCAAGCTCCCCCTTCAACCTAGCATCTTCCTCAAAGATGTTTGTACTACTAGAAGGAATGAAAATACTAGGTGAAGCAACATTAGTCAATTTAGTTTGAAGTTGTTCATGATACTTTGTGAGAGTCAAGAGTTCACTTTCCAAGGCCTTGTGAGCCTTTTCAAGCTTCTTAAAGTCCTCAGCAAGTTTTTCATGAACAACACCAAACTCAATCTTATCCTTTTTAGCCTTTATATACTTAGCAATGGCATGATCATGTTCCCTAATGAGTTTAGTGACAATTTGATCATTTGCCTCATCGAGGCCTTCAAGTTTTTCCTCAAGAGACTCCCTAGTCTCTTGCTCTTCTTCTAGAGAATTAGTTAGAGAGTCCATCTCAAGAATGTGCTCTCACCCATGTTTGCATCTCTCATCAAGAAGCTCTTGTGTGTGAGAAAGTTGATTCAAGAGATTCACAAAATGATTCGTGTGCTCCCCTTGCAAGTTAGTCATATAAACATCGAAAGCAACTAATTCCTCCTTCACCTCAAGAGTTATATCATCATTCAATTCATCATTGATCGTAGAGGTCGAGAGAGGAGATGATGATACCTCTGATGCTCTTGCCATAAGGCAAGTGATGTTCTTGTTGGAGATATTCTCATTTGGAGAGTCGAAGAGTGAGAAAGTGGATGTAGAGGTGGTGGCGATGACTGCCACACCATTTGATGTGTCTTATTCTTCTTCCTCATCTTCATCATCAGATCAAAAAATCTTCATGTGCTATCAACGCAATGTCAGCTAACTTCTTGTTGGTGGCATTCTTCTTGATGAAAGGCTTCTTGAAAGGGGCCTTTGAATTTTTCTTCAATATGAGTCCACCACCATGATCTTCTATCTTCTCATATGGACATTCGGCAACAAAATGATAGAGGTCACCATAGTTGAAGCAAGTTCTCAATCTTGAACTATTCTCTTTTCTACCACTTGGGTTGCTTCTTCATTGCATATCCATCTTGGCCTTGGCAGGATCTTTCCAAAAGTTCCTTGCATAGAAGGCCATGTATTCACTATGTGCAACCTTGACATCTTCAGGGTGGCTCATCGTCAGGACTTCATCACTTCCTTCTTCTTCCTTATACTCCACAACCTTGGCCTTCAAGGTAAGATTAACACCATTGCTCATTCAAATTGCATGAGCGCGGGCATCTTTAGCATTCTTGGCAGCAACCTTGAAGGCGAACATATCTTGCATAACTTCATTGGAGGTTATGAGATGGTAGTTGTGTCTTCCTTGGAGACTCTTCAAGTCGGTGGGCTCGAAGGGCATGAGCACACTCACATACTTCCTCTTTATCCAAGCATCATCCACATGAGAGGCACCAACATTTCTAAAGGCGGTGGCAGTGGATTTGAGTCTTCGATACATGTCTTCATGGTCTTCACCATCCTTCATATAGAAGCCTTTGGCTTCATTGCTCAAAGCATCATATCGCTTTCTTCTCATGCTCTCATTTCCAACAAACAAATCAATGAGAGCATCTCAAGCTTCCTTGGCAGTGTTGAGGTGTTCAATGTGAGGGAAATCTTTTGGCCCCACACCAAGTTGAATCATGTGCAACACGGTGGCATTGAGTTGACTATTGACCACTTCTCTTCTTGTCAAGTTGGTTGGATCCTCAATTTTGAATCCTTCTTCAATAATATTCCACAAGTCAATGCAAGAGCTGCACACATGAGATTCCATCAAAACTTTCCATTGAGCAAAAGAATGTGCAGCTTGCATAGGTGGGTCACCCCTATTATTTATATGTGTATGAGGGATCGGAGGGTCGGGAGAGTAGCAACCGGGAACCACATGGTGCTCTTCCTTCCCATCACCCTTTTTGCGGGAGGAGTTAGTGGCATTATGTTCATCCTCCACTACTTCAATCGTTGGTTTAGCTGAAGAGTTCACCTTCGGAATCGTAGGAGGTTCCTCTTAAGAAGGAGGTGGTGAGGCTACCTTTACCTTAACAATTTGCTCAACTAGTTGACGCAACTGTTGGATTTTGTTGCCCATGGAGGAGCTCAAGCTTGATTCCAAGTTCTTGAGATCCTCCATGGTCACTGAGGTGCTAGCCTCACACCCATCTACATCCTGGTTAACCATACACTCTTAGGCAGTTAAGCTCGAATAAAGAGTCGAGGCTCTGATACCAATTGAAAGGATCGTATGGGCACCTAGAGGGGGGTGAATAGGTGCCACTTCAAATTTTACTCTTTTTCAATTTAGGGTTTGACATAAAAGGTAAATTCTCTAGATATGCAACTAAGGTGAATTTACCTATATGTCACACTAGCACAACTAACTAAGCAAGAGCAAGATATAAGTAAAGTGAGGTAAAGGATAGAGGTAACCGGAGTGGAGCACGCAGAGACACAAGGAAGATTTCCGCACTTCCTTCCTTTTGAGGGGAAGTGCGTTTGCATTTGGAGAGGGGGTGGTTCCAAACCACCAATGCCACAAAAGGCCTCCGTTGTTCTCCGGTGAACCTCACCCCAAAGGTATCGATTCACTCTTTCACTATATCAATAACCTTCAAGGTGGAAACCGACACCTTTACAGCAAGTCCGAGGCACACATCCACAACTGAATTGGAGGCTCTCGAATGCACACAAGCTAACACAACGATGAAAAACAAGCTTGTAAGAACCAAATCAAGGCCTAGGGTTTCCAATGAAACACTAGAGCGAGGGGCCCTCAAGTGACTGAGGGGGAAATGAAGATCTCTTTTGGTGAAGATGTAGATCAAGGCCTCCTCCTTCGATTCTCCAAAGATCAAGGATTTTGGATGGTTGGATGGGGGAGATCTTGTTGATTTGGTCGCTCTACTTTGGGTGTTCTTCTGTTCTAATACAAGCAACTGGAGGTAGGGGATGAAGTCCTCTATTTATAGGCCCACTCAGCTCAGACCATTTTCTGCTTGTTGGGGAGATTCCACACTAGAGACTCTGGTCTAGAGACCGGAGATTCTGGTCTGTAAGCGTCTCACACCAGAGATTCCGGTCCATCTGGACCCCTATACAGACTGGCACAGACTTGGCTTTGAAGATCACACCGCATACTCATGTTGAAACTCCAGTTGGGAACATCGTAAACTCTGGTCTTTGCACACTAGAGACTCTGGCCTGCGACTTCACACCAGAGATTCTAGACTGCCCAGACCAGAGATTCTGGTCTAAACCTTCCATGAAGACTTTGTTTTAGCCAGGGATATTTCCCATTGACATGGACTTTTCACTTTTCAGTAGATTAACCTGACACCACTAGCACACGGTAAAAAGGGTCCTCAAGTTGTTAACGAACACCAAAACTTAGTAGGACAATAAATGTCCTTTCAAGTGGTATCATAGCCAATCCTCAAGATTAAACGGGCGTGTGCGGGTCAGGTGCGCGAACATGTGGAGCATGGAGCTTGTGGGCCCATAGTGACACACGACATGGCACATGTGCGGGCATTGGACGCACAGACGTGTGCCAAGAGGGAATCGTAGATTGGTGTTAATCGACGAGGACGTCGATCTTCGAAGGGTGGGTGTATGTGAGATCCTAGCGCATCGATTAATAGGATTGATATGATACCCATACAAAAATTTCTCCGGGGCTCGTCTTTAAAGGAACTCTAGGTTAAGCATGTTTGACCTGAAGCAATTTGAGGATGGGTGACCGACCATGAAGTTGTTCCTGGGTGCATGTAATACCCTAGTTTTAGCTAAATACTAATTAGGGTCTAATGTGCATTGCATAAGCATCATTACTTTGCTAATACAAAATGCAAACAAGATTAAAGAAAAACCCTAAACCCTAGTTTCCTACCTCTCTTGAAAACCCTCTCAAATGGTTTTGATATTCTGAAAACCAAAAGTGTGGAGCCCAAAAAGTATAGAGGGCCCCTATGTGTTCCAAAACTATTTATACCACCCTCTTGTATTTTTGGAATATCCAAAACAGAAAGAAATTTGAAACACAAATAGAAAATAGATTTCAGAAAAAGAAAAAGGTTTGGTAACAAAAACGTAAGCAGTAGAGAAACTAGGCCGGCCCATAGCTTCTCCCCTACTCCATGCCGCTTGCGCACAGAAGCTCGTGGCCCGCCTGCAACCCACCTAAGCCTAGGAGCGCATACCCCTTCGGCACTTCTGTTCGTCGTCTTCCCCGTCGCTGGCAAGCAGCTGCCTGGAGCGCCACCGGCCGTCGATCTACGCCGCCCACTCACCATCGTCCGTTGTAGTTTAGAGAAGGATAAGATCGAGCCACGACGTGCCCCTCTTCCCCCGTGCCTCCCTTTCTCCCCTTGGCTCTCCTCTTCCTTCTTCTGCGAGTGAGCCTAAAACCCTAGCCATAGATCGCCGTTGTCCCCGCTGCTCTCGGTCACCCCGAGTCCATCTGTGACCACCATCGGCTCTGCCTCGTCACAGTGGTGCCCCTCCTCGAAGGAATCATCCATGCCTGGCCGAAATCGAGCGCAATTTCATAGTCTTCTCTGAGCCCGACGAGCTCCGCTGTCAACCTTGCCGCCACTCTGGTCCATCTTGTGCCTTACCGTCAGCCTCTCCAGCTCTATGGTGAGCTTTTGGTGCGAAAGGACCCCTTCATCCTCCCCCTCTCGCTCCATAGCCACTGCTCGACGATGCTCTGCAAGCTCCACCGTCACCGCTCTTCATAGTGCTAGATCCGGTGATCATACACAGGCGGCAAAGCCAGGTTTAGGCTCCCTGGGTCACACTCATTCAAACTCGCCCTTCCACGCGTCCTGATATGTTGCAAACGTATCTATAATTTTTGATGTTCCATGCTTGTTTTATATCTACTTTCTTATGTTTTGTCCACACTTTGGAGTACTTTTTATACACTTTCTGGAACTAACCTATTAACAAGACACCACAGTGCTAGTTGCCTATTTTCTTCTGTTTTTGGTTCCAGAAAAGCCAGAAAATGAATATTCTCGGAATTGGACCGGACAAAAGCCAAAGTCAATATTTTACCGGAAGACTCACGGAGCCAGAAGACGAGATGGAGAGGGGCCAGAGGCTGGCCACACCATGTGGTGGTGCGGGCTAGCCCTGGCCATGCCACCAGGTGGTGTGGGCCCCTCAGGCCGCCACCAACCTTGCCTCTTCGCATATAAGATGCCCCCCGATGCAAAAACCCTAAATCGGCAAGCCTCGAGCCACGAAAATTTCCGCAGTGTCGCCGCCACCGAAGGGGAGATTCGGGGGACAAAAAGTCTCTATTCAGGCACCCTGTCGGGACGGGGAAGTGCCCCCAGAGCCATCTCCATCGATCTCCACCACCATCTCCATCGTCGTTGTTGATTCCCATGATGATGAGGGAGTAGTTCTTCCTCGAGGCTAAGGGTTCTACCGGTAGCTATGTGTTCATCTCTCTCTCTCTATGCATGATCATATTGTGATCATGAGCTTTGTAATCAAGTAGATCTACCTTGCTAATCAAGTTCTTTAATAGATCTCTGATCTCCCCATGTGTGTGAAAGTGACAGCGTGCACACCATGGTGTCACTTAGGCTAGAGATTACAAATACTTGTTATGAGTTATATTTGGAGTTGGATGTCTTTATGAAATTATGGTGTTTGTTGGAACCATCTAGTGGTCAAGGTGACAGTGTGGGGTCATCTAGATGGGAAAGGCTTACTTTGAGGTGTGTTGTTATAGCCCTGCCATGGATTAGAGTGTCCAACCGGAGAGTAGTTTAGAGTAGTATCATAAAGAGAAGATATTTATATGAGAGTGTTCACTAGTGAAAGTATGATCCCTAGGCCTTGTTTCTAAGCATTGAAACACCGTTTGCAACTAGATCTATTACATGTTTGCTTGCTTCCATCTTTATTTCAATTTGCCTTTAGTCTCTTCCACGCCATCTGTGACACCCCTAGGATTAGGGTTAAACAAATCCCAAACCTTAGCCTGACATAAGCTTAACCTAGAGCTCGAGGATATCCAGTGAGGAATCGGTAACACAACAGTAACCCTATGACACAAAAATTAGTACAGCAAGCTCATAACTGAGCAAAGAACCAAAATATTACAAGCAGAGGTCACTGACCACAAACATCAAACAACAGAAGGCAAGTTATGCTATTAAGTATAGCAAACTTGACAAATGGCCTGAGAGGCTTGAAGCATAATGATGACGTCCCAGCCCATCGATTCCAGGCTGCCGGCCGGGAACCCCAAGCTACTCGTCGGTGTCGATGTCGTACGGAACTCATCTTCAAGGGAACACTTACGCTGAAAGTATCAACAAAGCAAGGGTGAGTACATGGTGTACTCCGCATGACTTATGGTTGGTGGGGTTATTTTGCATAAAGCCATCTTTGTTTGTAAAACAAGAAGGAGAGAAGAAGCTCGTCTAATCAGAATATATTAAAAGGGGATAAGAGAGTGACATCTCCAAAGAATTGATCATCATCTTGATATACACCAAAGTAATCCTCATCTCACAAACTAGGATCACCCCCTCATACCCATGAGGAAGCATCCTTAACAAACATTAGTTGTCAAGTTTTACGATTAGGTTATAGTTCTCTATGATCTCACGTTCATTCCCAAGTCGTCCATAACCATGGACACGGCTTTTCGAAAGGATTTAACCCTGCAGGGGTGCACAATTTACCCACACGTACTAACCGACTCTTAATGCCAGAATCATTAGCCCTCTTCCTTGGCAGGCCGGCAGAGGATGGTTAGACACGACCTTTACCTTGCTTTCGCCGAGACCATGAGTCACGCCCTAAGGATGGTTCCACCGTAACGGGTCAAATCCCGAAGTGGGTCCCTAGAGATGTGTCGAGGTTGGTTTACCAGGGGCGCCATCTACCCCAAGCAATCCCGGCCACGCTTACCTACCTATTATGATGCACCTTGACCCGCCAAATCTTTTAAAACATTTTATATGCATATGTTGAATGGAACACCGAACTATGTGACTCATGGAATCTACTAGGCAAGTAAGTTAGTCGAGAGGTCCCCATAAACCTCGTGTGGGTGTACGCTCGCCTTGGTTCCGAGGGCAAGAAATCAGGTCCTAATGGTGGCGAGCATGGGACTACAAAAACCACATCCCACTGTGGCCTCCCATACAAGCATTAGCATGTTTAACCTTTACCACTGTTCTTACCTCATCACGTTCTCCTGTCATAGTAGATTCTATGCATCTGATACATCTTCTAGATGAACCAGCACTAACAGCTGAGCATGGCTAAGCAAGACACATATATAAGCTCTAGCAGTGCACACAAGCCAAACCTAGTTATGCTAGGAGCAGTGGATTAGGTAATATAAGCTCAAGGGAGTAATGCAATAGATAAGATACTCTATCTATCGATAAAAGACCATAGTAGAATCTTATGCATCATGTCAAGAATTAAAGTGCTTTTGAAACCATAGGATTGTATAATGGTGGGGCTATGCTTGCCTTGTTTGTTGATACCTAGGTATAGATCCTCAAAAGCCCTGTACTTGATTTGGTTATAGTTGGTCAAGTATTGTTTGTTGGTCTTCGATGGTGTTGATCTCGATCTCGATATCGTATTCTACCGGGAAGAAGCAAACACCGGAAAGAAAGGGAGAACAACAATCAACACATGGCATCGATGCAATGCTCAAGCAAGGATGATGATATGAAAAGTTAAATAGATCTTAAATGAAACCCTAGGGCATGCTTGATCATTTTAAACAAGATCCGAAGGGTACAAACCCTAGGACAGGGGAAACCCCGGAATCACCTGCGGGGTTCAATTGATTCTTCTAGTTAAACTGGTAATTAAAGTTGTTGAACAATGCATGATTATGAGTCTATTGAGTAGATCTTATTTTTATGAACATTTTGATATATTACACATATTTTTCTGACTTATAAATAATTAGATATTGATTTCATAAGATTAAACCAATTTCTAAAATTATTAAACTATTTAAAAAACATTTTATTGCGTCAGCGTGACACATGGCTAACGTCACCTCGGGGCTGGGTAGATTCTCACCGAGGCTGGGGCTAGCCCCAAAGACTGACAGAGGGGCCCAAGGCCACGTAAGCAGCCACCATGGCCAAGCTTGGTCGACGCCATGTCAGCGACGGCGGAAACCGGCCAGGCGGTGGCCGGCGACAACAAAGGAGGGCGCGCGGAGCTGCAGGGCTACGCCTGTTTGAAGCGGGCGTGCACGCTGAGCCTAAAGGAGGCAGCGCCACCCTAAAATGGTCGCTGGAGCAGCGGTTCGATGGCGCGCGGCAGCGATGCTCATGGGTCTGCGGCGAGCGGCGAGCACAGAGCGGGAGGGGGACGCAGGAGGGGTCCAAGTCGACCAAAAGCTTACCCTTGACGCGACACGGTTTCTAGCTAGGCCGGAGAGGGTCTGTAGTGGTTGCACAGACACGGCGGAGCACGGTCGGAGGCGGGGAAGGCAGAGTCGCGAGCATCAATTGAGGGCTCCCCTCCTCGATTCAGTAGGTGGAGAGGGAGAGGAGATCATGGCGGAGCTTCGGGCATCATCGCTGAGGCTCGGGGAAGCTTCAAACGGCGGTGACAAGAAGCTCTGGTCGGGCTAGGGTTTTGGTCTCCAAAGGGGAACGAGAGGGAGAGCGCTAGGGAGAGGAAGAGGGGCTAGGGAAGAGGGAGAGGCGAGCCCGGGTCCTTATCCTTGCTCCAGACTATGGCGGGGATCGCAACGCAGTCGGCGGCATTGGGCGGCAGGGGCGACGACACGGAGCAGCTTCCCGTCGTCGTCGAAGACGACGAGGGGAGCGACCAAAGCGGTACTGGGCTCCTGGCGGGCTAGCATGAGCCGGTGTTGGGCTGCAAGAAAGGAGGGAGAGGGTGTTGGGCCAGCCTGTTGGTGGCTGGCTCTATTTTTTTATTTCTGAAAACATTTTCCAAAACTATTTTGATTTCTCTCTTTGTATTTTAAATTTCAAATCTATTTTGAATACTTTCAAAATACCAGATACTTTTATAAAATATATAAAATACTCTAGGTACCCCTTTAGTCAATTTGGGCTCCATGAGTTTTGATGGTTTTCAAAATATTCAAACCCATTTTGAATTGTTTTCAAGAGGGAGAGGAAATAGCTAGGGTTTTAGAGTTTTGCATTAGTTCTTCTTTCTTGCATGCAATTTTTTTAACGAATGATGCTCATGAATGCACAAACAACCCTAATTAAGGATTAACTAAAACTGGGGTGTTACACCATCAAGCTATTTTCTGGCACCATTATCCTATATCTATACCACTTGTATTTTACTATGTCTTCGCCGAACTAGTGCACCTATACACCTGACAAGTGTATTGGGTGTGTTGGGGAAACAAGAGACTTCTTGTATCTTGATTGCAGGGTTGCTTGAGAGGTGATACCTTTGACCACTTCCTCCCAGGGTTCAATAATCCTTGGGTAATCCACTTAAGGGAAACTTGCTGCTGTTCTACAAACCTCTGCACTTGGAGGCCCAACAACTGTCTACAAGAATAGAAGTGCGTAGACATCAAGCTATTTTCTAGCACCCTTGTTGGGGAGGTAAGGTAAAAGGTACTCACATCCTCCGGTGTGAGTGCTCGATGTTATTTCCTTTAGATTCTGCAATTTTGTCTTTTTGTTTCTTGTTTTCACTAGTTAGGCTTAATGGAAAATAACAAAAAAAATAGAGAGCTTTATAGTATTTATCTTGAATTAGGACATGAAGTGTTTGAATTCCATTATTGCTAATGCTAATAGCAATGTTAGCCTATGGAACTTCATCATTAATTTATCTTGATAGAGAAAATTAAAAAACCTATGGAACTTTATTTGTGTGCTAATAGCAATGTTATTAGTATGAATTCTTTGAATGCCATTATTGCTAATGCTATGGAAAAGTCTAAGCTTGGGGAAGCTAGTTTTATGAAAATGATCTTTTTAGTCCCCCAAGCATGGAGGAGAAAATTTATTTTGATGATACTATGCCTCCAATATGTTGAATACAATGATGAATATGATATTTTCAGTCCACCTACTATTGAGGAGAAAATTAATTATGATTACAATATGCCTCCTATATTTGATGATTATGGTGATGAGAATAATAATGATAGCTATTTTGTTGAATTTGCTCCCATTACAATTAATAAAAATGACTATGCTTATGTGGAGAGTAATAATTATTATATGCATGTGGATCATGATAAGAATGTTTTATGTGATAGTTATATTGTTAATTTTATTCATACTGCTACTGCAAGTTATTATGATAGAGGGAAACATGGTTTTATGCATCTCAATAATATTAAGTTTCCCCTCTTTATGTTGAAAGTCTTGAAGTTGCACTTGTTTTGCTTTCCTATGCTTGTTGCTTTGTTCTTTCATGACTTGTTTATTTTCAATATTCCTATGCATAGGAAGTGGGTTAGACTTAAATGTGCTTTGAATTTTCTTCTTGATGCTCTCTTTTACTTCAATTCATATTTCTTATGTGAGCATCTTCTCAAACTATCATGCCTAACTGAAAGGCATTAAAAAAAAGTACTTATTGGGAGATAACCCAAAAGTTTTAGTTGAGTCTTGGAAGTTATTGCTTCAGTAATAACCTCTCCTTATCCTTTTTATTTGCGTTTTGTGCCAAGAGTAACCTCTAATGAGAGAGAAGCAATGCTTCGGAAAGTTGCTGTCCTGAAACAGATTTTTGTGCTTCACTGTAAAAATTTGTGTAAAATCTCTGTATGTCGTTTTGAGGTGTGAATTTTTGTGATTCTGCCCCAGGTTGTTATATAACTTTCATTAGTTCATCACTTTTCGATTTGATCAACATAAGTTCTTCGAAAAAATTGGTTTTTACCTGCTGGTCTGTTTTGACAGATTTCTGTCATTATTTGCATTTGCTTCTTGTTGATTCCTGTTTGAGTTCTCTTTGGGGAATTGAGCTTTTTGAGGGAAGTGCTACAGTAGCTTTAATTTAATGGAAGTTTTATTGGTTTTTAAACTAAACCCCAAAGGTTTATTATCTTTTGAATGCACTAATGTTGCTAATGAAGATTGTGTGAAGTTTTGTATGAAGGAAATTTTCAGGTGTAGGGAAAGAATGATGTAATGAGATGGAGAGTGGACAAAAGCTCAAGCTTGGGTATGCCACCCCATGTCACCCCAATAAATATTCAAGAGGTACAAGCATCAAAGCTTGGGGATGCCCAAGACATCCTCTTCTTCATCAATAAAAATCTCAGGTCTTTCTAGACACTTCGTTTTTATTGTTTCATGCATTGTTGTGTTGTTCTTGGAGCGTCTTAGTTTTTGTTTTTAGTTTTATTTTGCTTGGTTTGCTGCAATAAGTTGGTTGGATCCCAACACACTTCTTTTGGAGAGAGACACACTCCGTTTCCATTGCCTAGAACACTCTAGTTTTCATTCTTATAGTTTTGTGAGTGTTCTCTTTTGCTAGCACTGTGTTTAGCCTTAGTTTTCTTGTGCTTTCAGCTTAGAAATTTTTAGTTCTTCTTTGTGGATTTGTGAGAAAAGCTCACTGATCTTTTATTTATTATTATCTTTGTGAGTTCTTTAAAATAAGTTGATTTGGTTGGAAAAGAGTAGGAAAGTTCATGCTTAAGTGGTAAAGAGATCTTCTTTTTGACCGTGGCCTATGCTTTGTCATGTCATGCTTGATATTGTTTTGGCTTTATGCTTAGTGATCTTTGTTGTAGCATGGCATGTTATAAATAATTGAGATTGCTTAATGTGCCTTGAAAGAATCATGCGTTGTTTTAGCATATTAAAGCATAGTATTGTGGTATTCCCCTTTGATGCTTTATTTGGGTTGACTTGGCGCATGCTCACACCATGTTAAGACTATCCCAAGTCACCATAGCCTTTACGATCATTTATTTTTCGAATTGTAATATCACTTTATGCTTTAGACAATGATGTTTTGTCGCTTTGCAAGATTATGGCCATTATTGCTCTCTTAGTTGGTCGCTCCCAGTCTTTTGCTAGCCTCCATAACCAAGTATGAGTTCCACTCGTGCATCCAACTCCAAATGAAACCAAGTTATTTCAAAGAGTCCACCATACCTACCTATTAGCATTTGCTATTCCAAGTATATTCATGTTTTTATCTACCTTCTGAATTAAATTGTTATGAGAAAACTAGTGATTAAAGCACTCACGAACTTGATGCCACACTTTACTTTTCTTTCCCTTAATAAACTTGAACCATTGTGTCGTTTATGTTGTATATGCTTGCACTTATATGTTGGGGATTAGCAGAACCATGTTGTCATGGGGAACGCTTTCAACATTGCACTTGTACTTTGTACCAAGTTGATATCATGCTCTTTTGTCTATGGATGTCGTCGGTGTGAAATGAAAGGGGAGCTTGTAAGTCCATGGAGTTATGTATATGTGTTAGAGAAACGTCTGGGCCACCGGTCTAATCCATGCTATCATGGTGGAAACCTGCAGCGTAACCATAATGAGCTATCTATGAAGCATTCTTCTTATAAAAAAGAGATAGAGATTGAGAAAAAGAGAAAAGGAAAAAAATATGTGAAAAGAGGAAAGAGAGAAAAAGGCACCATTTTCCCATGGTAAATAAGAAGATTGTTGAGATGCTCGTTGTCTGCTTTCCTTGTCATTTTGATATGGGGATTCTTCCGTATCATCGGGCAAGGGGTACCCCATTGGCGGTTCTCTATGATACACATGTACTTACTATGACAAGAACTTACCGGTAACTAAACTTGAGTAGCATGAGGAGCGGCCCTCGTATTCAATGGACATGAGATTTCCAACTTATACTTTGTCAAGCATATACTCCATAGTTTGTTCACTTTAACCTTAATCACTTCAAGATGCTTATGATAGGGGCAATGACAGCTGAAAGCTAATAAGTACCATAATTTTTGGAAGCTCTTTATGAAACTTGAATCCCTACTTCCTTCTATGAAGGCCTTTCTTTTACTTTTATGTTGAGTCTCCACCTTCTATCTTTATGCACCTACTTTGAGAGCATAGTGGCCATTCTTAGTTCTATGTGCATTGTCCCAAGACTTGTTGATTGATGCATAATTTTGATATTGCTTGTTCTTAAACTATTTGTATCTAGTCACTCTTATGAACTTTGAAGGTGTCCTATGCATTTATGTTTGCTACTCTATGAGGGACAAGCTGAATGCCACTATGCTATGTTTTCTTTATGTGAAACAAACAAATGTCTTTCAAAGCATTGTTATTCATGAATTTTTTATTTGTGCCTTTTCATGTTACAACATAGTTGCTATGTCTTATTATTAGAACTTTGTCTTTCATGCTATGTTGAAGTACTATGATCCCAGCAATCAATGTTTTACAAATACTTTGATCAAGTTTATGATGGTGCATGTCACCTCAAAAATTATTCTTTCTTTTTATCACTTACCTACTCGAGGACGAGCAGGAGTTAAGCTTGGGGATGCTGATACGTTGCAAATGTATCTATAATTTTTGATGTTCCATGCTTGTTTTATATCTACTTTCTTATGTTTTGTCCACACTTTGGAGTACTTTTTATACACTTTCTAGAACTAACCTATTACCAAGATGCCACAGTGTCAGTTGCCTGTTTTCTTCTGTTTTTGGTTCTAGAAAAGTCAGAAAATGAATATTCTCGGAATTGGATCGGACAAAACCAAAGTCGATATTTTACCGAAAGACTCACGGAGCCAGAAGATGAGACAGAGAGTGGCCAGGGGCTGGCCACACCATGTGGTGGCGCGGGCTAGCCCTGGTCGCGCCACCAGGTGGTGTCGGCCCCTCAGACCGCCACCGACCTTGCCTCTTTGCCTATAAGATGCCTCCCGATGCAAACACCCTAAATCATCAAGCCTCCAGCCACGAAAAGTTCCGCAGCACCACCACCACCGAAGGGGAGATTCGGGGGACAGAAAGTCTCTGTTTCGGCACCCTGTTGGGACGGGGAAGTGCCCCCGGAGCCATCTCCATCGATCTCCACCACCATCTCCATTGCCGTTACTGATTCCCATGATGATGAGGGAGTAGTTCTTCCTCGAGGCTAAGGGTTCTACCGGTAGCTATGTGTTCATCTCTCTCTATGCATGATCATATTGTGATCATGAGCTTTGTAATCAAGTAGATCTACCTTGCTACTCAAGTGCTTTAATAGATCTCTGCTCTCCCCATGTGTGTGAAAGTGACAGCGTGCATACCATGGTGTCACTTAGGCTAGAGATTACAAATACTTGTTATGAGTTATATTTGGAGTTGGATGTCTTTATAAAATTGTGGTGTTTGTTGGAACCATCTAGTGCTCAAGGTGACAGTGTGGGGTTATCTAGATGGGAAAGGCTTACTTTGAGGTTTGTTGTTATAGCCCTACCATGGATTAGAGTGTCCAACCGGAGAGTAGTTTAGAGTAGTATCATAAAGAGAAGATATTTATATGAGAGTGTTCACTAGTGAAAGTATGATCCCTAGGCCTTGTTTCTAAGCATGGAAACACCGTTTGCAACTAGATCTATTACATGTTTGCTTGCTTCCATCTTTATTTCAGTTTGCCTTTAGTCTCTTCCACGCCATCAAGCTATCTTCTGGCACCGTTGTCTTATATCTATACCACTTGAATTTTACTATCTCTTTGCCGAACTAGTGCACCTATACACCTGACAAGTGTATTGGGTGTGTTGGGGACACAAGAGACTTCTTGTATCTTGATTGCAGGGTTGCTTGAGAGGGGATACATTTGACCACTTCTTCCCTGGGTTCGATAAACCTTGGGTAATCCACTTAAGGGAAACTTGTTGTTGTTCTACAAACCTCTGCACTTGAAGGCCCAACAACTGTCTACAAGAATAGAAGTGCGTAGACATCACGTCCTAGCAAGCCCCCTGGCGCCGCTAGACACCACCGCCGACACGTTCTTCTGCGAGTCCTGCATGGTGCCACCATGGTGTCAACGTGGTGCATGCGTGGCCATGATCTGGCGCCAACGTCAGCGTCGCGCAAGCTTTGCCAGCATGGCCGCCGACCTGGCCCTGGCCCCAGCAATCAGTCTCTGGGGCTAGACATAGCCCCAGTGAGAAAAGTCCCTGACCCCGTGGTAACGTCAGTCTTCACCTGTGCTGACGCAATAAAAGTTTAATAATTGGTTTAATAATTACAGAAAAGGTTAAATATTGTAAATTCAATATCTTTTATTCTGTAATTCATAAAAATACAAATAATATATCAAAATATTCAGAAAATGATGTATGTCTTTTAGCATCAAAATCGTGCATTGTTAAGCAACTTTCAAGACAAGTTTAATTAGAGAACCAATTATAACCCCCATAGGTGACTCCGAGGTTCCTCCTGTTCTAGGGTTTGCACCCCTCGGACCCTGTTTAAAATGGTCGAGCATGTCTTAGGGTTACATTCCAATACAATTTAACTTGTCATATCATCATCGTTGCTTAAGAATTGCATCGATACCATATGTTGATTTTTGTTTCCCCTTTTTTCGGTGTTTGGTTCTTCTGGTAGAATACGATATCGACATCGAGATCGAAGACCGAGATCAACACCATCGAAGATCGACGAACAATACTTGTCCAATTTGTAACCAAGTCAAGTACGAGATATCCGAAGATCTGCTTTTTGGTTATCAACAAGCAAAGGCAAGCAAATCCCCACCATTATACAATCATATGATTTCGAAAGTATTGCATTCTTCCCATGATGCATATGATTCTATTGTGGTCTTTTATCGATAGATAGAGTATCCTATATGTTGCATTACTCCCTTTGAGCTTATATTACCCGATCCACTACTCCTAGCATAACTAGGTTTGGCTTGTGTGCACTGCTAGAGCTGTTACATGTGTCTTGCTTAGCCATGCTTAGCTGTCAGTTATGGTTCATCTAGATGATGTATCTGATGTAGATAATCTAGTATGATATAAGAACATGATGAGATGAGATAGGTGGTAAAGGTTAATCATGCTAAGGCTTGTATGGGAGGTCACAATGGGAGGTGGTTTTTGTAGTCCCATGCTCACCACCAGTTGGACACGAGTTCTAGCCTCTTGAACCAATACGAGCGTACAGGCACACGAGGCCTGGTAAACCTCATGAGTAACTAACTTCCCTAGTAGATTCCATGAGTCACATAGTTTGGGCATTCCATTCGACATATGCATAGGAAACATTTTGAAAGATTTGGCGGGTGAAGGTGCATCATAACAGGTGGGTAAGCATGGCCAGGGTTGGTTGAGGCGGTTCCTCTAGTAAACCAATCCTGACTCACATCTCTAGGGACCGGCTTTGGGATTTGACCCGTTACGGCGGAACCCTCCTTAGGGCGTGACTCATGGTCTTGGCGAAAGCAAGGTAAAGGTCGTGTCCAACCACCCTCTGCCAGCCTTCCAAGGAAGAGGGCTCATCTATAGTGGCATTAAGAGTCGGTTGGTACGTGTGGGTAAAGTTATACACCCCTACAGGGTATTAATCTTTTCGAAAAGCCGTGTCCACGGTTATGGACGACTTGGGAACGAACATGAAGATCACAGAGAACATGATCCTAATCGTAAAACTTTGAGGTTTCAACTTATGCTTAAGGATGCATCCTCATGGGTATGAGGGGGTGATCCTAGTTGTGAGATGAGGATTACTTTGGTGGATATCAAAAGATGATGATCAATTCTTCAGAAGTGTCGCTCTCTTATCCCCTTTTAAAATATTCTGATTAGACAAGCTTCTTCTCTCCATCTTGTTTTATAAACAAAGATGCCTTCATGCAAAATAACCCCACCAGCCATAAGTCTTGCAGAGTACACCCTATACTCACCCCTTGCTTTGTTATACTTTTGTAGCAGAATAAGTGTTCCCCTGAAGACAAGTTTGGTACGACATCGACACTGACAAGTAGCTTGGGGTTCCTGACGGCAGCCTGAAATCTATGGGTTGGGACGTCATCGTTATGCTTCAGGCCTCTTAGGCCATTTGTTAAGTTTGCTATACTTAATAGCATAATTTGCCTTCCGTTGTTTGATGTTTGTGGTTAGTGACCCCTTCTTGTAATATTTGGTTATTTGCTTATTTATGAGCTTGCTGTAATAATTTTCGAGTCGCAGGGTTACTCTTGAGTTACCGATTTCTCACTGAATATCCTCGAGCTCTAGGTTAAGCTTATGTCAGGATAAGGTCTAGGATTTATTTAACCCTGATCCCAACAATGTCACAGTGCACACGAGTGAGGACAAAGTACGCATAAAAGACTAGTGTTACTAAGTGGGGTCAGTCTAGAGATTCTACGTAGCTGCTAGGCGTGACAACAACTGGACGGGAGTGGCCAGGGTGTTACACAAGAATTTCACAAAAAGGCAATCAGAAGTGACATTGTCAACTGAAAACATTAGCAGTAATATAATAGTGATATGCTAGCATATGGGTTGAATTTAAGCACTATTCTTAGTCATTGTCATCAATCAACTAGGCCGAGTTACGCTCTAGATTATCGGGTTATCTGACACATCATTAGTATTTGTAAAGCTGGTTGGTTTCAATTATTATCAGAAATCAAGGAGAAACCCTTTTAAAACAAACCTTGGTTTCTAAATTTTGGCTATTATGAAACATGTCATATAATATTAAGAACATCCGAATGGACATTTCCCGTGGTAAGTGGTTTTGGGTCTTTACTAAGAACACAAGTGAAATCTGACCATGCGCTTCAGTGTTTTAGGTGAAATGATATGAAGCACAAGATGTTGATCGGCCCCAAGAGTGAAAGATCATGGACCGAGAGGCCCCATAATCTATTTTTTGGAACCAATTTCACGGCTAGAATTTTTCCTAGGAGCAGAATTTTCGCTCCTCGAGTATCGAAATTTCCGCCCTTACACAAATTTCGAGGATGGTTGGAGGTGGATGAGGTGGAAATCCTAAGTATTTCTTCCCCATTGAAATTCAGTTTTCCCTCAACCGCACAAGTGGTGCGACACTCAAAGAGGAGGCCAAAAATGACCCCGGTATTTGGGCAAAAAATCCGTACCACACCCCCATAAATTTTCACGGTAAGTTCCCCCAACGTGCAGATTTTGGGAGAGGCTATAAATAGCCCAATATATCCCAACAGTTGGCTGCTTCATCCATCACCCTCTCTCCTCCATTAATGCAACATTTGAAACCCTAGATCTCCTCCCCTAGTCAACCAAACTCGATGCCCTTCTAAAGATTGAGGGAGAATACCTAGATCTACAATCTCACCAAAAGAATTTTGTTTCCCCTTTATTTCATTGGGCACTTGCTACTCTTGGGTTTTTTAAACCCTAGACGGTATTGGGAGACTTCGGAGATCGAACTTGGTATTGTAAAGCTCCATGGTCGTGTTGGGAGCCTCTAGTTGTTGTGGAGATTGCACCAACCATATTATAAAAGTTTCGATCGCCATCTTCAAGATCACCACATAGTGGAGCGTGAACTAACCTTTGTGGTTTGTTAACCGGAGAATAGGATAAGACCTTCGTGATGCTGGTAACCTTTGTGGCACCACATCCCTCCAACTCCGAGGTAATTTCTCTCAATGGGAATGGACTAGGGGAGTACATCTTTGTGTCTACATTGCGGTTATCCCGTCCCTACCTTTACTTACTGTTTATTGCTTGTATGCTTGTACCTTATCATATAGGATTGCACAACTAGTTGCATATATAGACAATATATTTCTTTGTCAAGCCTAAATTGTAAAAAGAAGTAAAATTTGTTAGTCGCATATTCATGACGTATTCACACCTCTAGAGGACCATATTGATCCTTTCAACATTAATTATGACATGCATTTCAAGAATAAAGTCTCACCCCAAACGGCGAATGTTTGCTCTGACATGAATAACCTCTCTTGGAGAGTATCTAACATTCCCAGCTAAGTCACAGGTAAGTTCTACAGGTTCAGGAGGTAGAGAAAAAGGCCGCTCCTCGGTAGCTCCCGAGCGACCCGGGGGCGGAAACCTACTCCCCCCGTCTCCTTCATCCATCCTCCCACCCTCCCCGGCTGCCTTTGGCATGCGTTGTCGGGCGAAGCCCGATGGCGGCTAGATCTCCTCTCCCGGTGCGTGGAGACCCATGTGGGACGGCGCCCTCCCTGGCGGTGGTGCTCCTCGGCAGGGGCGGTTGGGATCTGACGCGGCAGTGGCCGGCGAACTGCGTTGGGGATGGCCCTTGCACCTGGAGGCGGCGGTGGTTCTGGAGCTTGTAGTGGCGGCCATTCCCGACAGATCTCAGTAGCGATGGTGTGGTCCGTTGGCTAGGCGACGGGGGCGGCCTCCCCTCTCGGCTACGGGGACGACCTTGGTGGTGCAAGCTCCCGACGAGCTCGGCCAGAGCTCCGGTGGCGGCCATGGTGGTCTGCCAGTGCAGCGATGGCGGGGTCTGGTTCCTCTCGGGGTGCAGGTGTCTGCTGGTGACGACAACACGGATGTAGCAGCGTAGTGGCAGAGCTGATGGGGCCGATCGGGCCTCGATCTGGGCCTGGTCGGCGGGCTAGGCCTGCTCTAGCCCTAATTGGATCTGCTGCGGCGTCCAGATGGCACTCACCTTAGGTGATAGAGGGAAGTTCCCCTTCCCCACATCGTCGGGTGCCTCGAGGCCTGCAAGTCCATGAGACCTAACTGTCCCCCTCTCCGGCGATGAGATGTGCCATTGGTCGGAGCGGTGGCTAGAGCTCGAGGATGCCAGGGTGGCGCCCCGGAAGGTGGTCTGCGCGGACGGCTCTTTGGCGAGCATCATGGCAGGGGTGGTGGCTTCTCCCCTCCGTCATGTGGATGGCGAGGAGAGCGCGTCAGGGGGCTTTTGTGTTGGCGGCGTTTCGGCATCGGCAACTCTCAGATCATGTGCTGGAGGCCTATCTTGAGGACAACGGGCGTGGCAGAAGACGAGGAGCGATACGAAGGTTTTTCTGGATGAAAGCTCAGTGCTTCGGCACCATCAGCGACGATGCGTTACCCTCCTGGGGGCACCGATGCGGCTACCTCCCTCGCGACAGGGCTTCAGGTAGAAACCCTTGACCGTTGGTCTCGGCGGCGGTGGCACAGTGTGTTGTTACCCTCGTGGGGGCGTCGTCGTGGAGCCCTGGCTCATCCTGGTCTCGTCTCATTGTCTTTGGTGGCAAGTTTAGGTTCTCCGCGGTTGTCTTGCTTATTTTGATCTGCTTTGTAAAAGGGTTTTCCCTCCGCCTTGTTTATGTTCGGCCGATGTGGGTTTATTATATAAAGAGCTAATTACACTTTTGGTCCCACAACTTGCACACCCAGGACATTTTGGTCCCAAATCTTGCAAACTAGACAAATTGGTACCACAACTTGCAGGCGGGAGACGTTTTTAGTCCAAACGCGAACACATGTGTTCCCACACTAGCTAAGCTACCGCTTAATTTTACAGATAGACCCTGTTGTTTTTAATTGTCGCGTAGAGATCTCAGAGCTTAGACAAACCTTATCCCCGCACGCGTGTCCCTGCCCTGCCGCTGCACTCTGCTCCTTTCCCTCTCCTATTCAAATGCTGGCGCCATCGGCGGAGCGCCACGCCGCTGTCGCTGCTGATGGCTTCCCATAACTCGTCGGAGGACTCGCTGGAGAGCACAACCTGCTCGTGTCCCCTACAGCCTACTCGCAGAGGAGAGGAGAGGTTGAGGTGCAGGTCGCCTGCCGCTCGCTCTCAGCCGTAGCGGGAGGCGAAGGTGGAGGTGGAGGTCAATCAAATCGAGGAGGAGGCCAGGCTACCCCATGAGGCCTGATGATCGGCTCAACACGTCGATCTCGTTGGGGAACCCCAAGAGGAAGGTATGATGAGCACATCAGCAAGTTTTCTCTCAGTTATGAAACCAAGGTTATCGAACCAGTAGGAGCAAGGAAACACCTCCAAGGTGTTGTTTCCAACTTGGAATCTTGCACAACACTACCACAAAACTTTGCCCCCAACTTACAGTGAGGTTGTCAATCTCACCAGTTTTGCTGAAAACAAAGGATTAAATGTATTGTGTGGAAGATAGTAATTGCTTGCAGAATGTAAACAGAAAACAGTAAATAGCTTGTAGATTGATGGTAAAAGAATGGATCGGGGTCCATAGTTCCTAGAGGTGATTCTCCTTAAGATAGATGACATGTTGGGTGAACAAATTACAGCGGGGCAATTGACAGACACCGAGAAAGCATACGTGCATATACTAATCATCTTGACTCCTATGAGATTTGATTGGGCATTACAACATTATACATAGACCGTAATCCAACTGCATCTATGACTAATAGTCCACCTTCAGGTTATCATCCGAACCCCCTCCAGTATTAAGTTGCAAGCAACATATAATTGCATTAAGCAAAGTGTGTAAAGTAAACAGTATGATTGTTCTATGAACAAAGGATTGCTATTTTCTCCCTAGTATCAACAACACATCTAGTACCTTAGAGATTTCTGTCACTTCCCCAGATTCCTAGAGGCATGAACCCACTATCGAGCATAAATACTCCCTCTTGGAGTTGCTAGCATCTACTCGGCCAAGATAGCTACTAACAACAGAAAGCATGCAAGATCACAAATAACATAGACATGATAGAATCAATAATCAATCTGAAATAACATCTCAATATCCATCGGATCCCCGCAAACACAACATGTCAGATTACAAATAGATGATCTTGATCATGAACGGAGCTCACAAGATCTAGACATGGTAGCACAAAGGAGAAGAACCAACCATGTAGCTACTACATGGACCCGTAGTCCAGGGATGAACTACTCACGCATCACACCGGAGGCAGGCATGGTGATGAAGAAGGCCTCCAGGGTGATCTCTCCCCTTCGGAAGGGTGCCGGGAAGAGCTTCAGATCCCTCCCGATCTAGGGATGGAGATGACGACGGCTACAGACTCTTTCGTGGAATTTTGATCGGGTACTTAGGGTTTTCGTCCAGGAGGCAATATATAGGCGAAGGGGCAAGGTCGGTGGAGTACCAGGGGGGCCACACCCCATGGTGGCGCGGCTAGGGCTGGTCGCGCCACCACCAGGTGTGGCTACCCTGGTTCCCCTCTTCGTCTCCCCTCCGGACTCCGTATTCCTTCTGGTGAAATATTGACTTGGGCTTTTGTCCGGTCCAATTCCGAGAATATTTCCTTACTAGCTTTTCAGAAACCAAAAACAGCAGAAAATAGGCAACTAGCACTGTGGTATCTTGTTAATAGGTTAGTTCCAGAAAATGTGTAAAAATACTCCAAAGTGTGGACAAAACATAAGAAAGTAGGATATAAAACAAGCATGGAACATCAAAAATTATAGATATATTTGCAACGTATCAAGGCCCTCTACAACAAGGCCATGAGGTTGTACGCCGTGCTCGCGTCCCCGGAGGAGAGGGCGTGCATGACGGATCCAATCGGGTGGCGGCCGTTGCTCAACCCAAACGTGAGCATGGAAGAGCACGTCCGCAGGCTGCAGGCGGCGTGAACGCGGAGGTCTGGCATCTTCCACCGCCATCGCCCTAGCTATGTGAAGCTCGAATCCAAGATCAGTGGTGAAAATAGCATCTGGAAGGAGGGCGACGGCTGGGCGATGCTCATAGCAAAGTGCTACTAGAATTCTGCAAGAGATGAGCTCATGTATGATTAGTTCACTAAATTTTGTTCGATTTGTTCACTGAATTTGGAAATTTGGTCTCATTGTCAGTTGTGTAGTTCACTGAGTGCTACTAGATTTGTGTGGTTCACTGAGTGCTACTGAATTTGGTTGCAGAAGGAGATGATTGTGGCAAACAAATTGGAGATGGTGACAAAGAGAACAAGACTTGAATTGGAGGAAGACAATGTTTGTCTGGTTAGCACGTTAACTGAATTGGAGATGGAGCTACAGAAAGTTAAGATGGAGAAGAAGAAAATGTTGAAGAATCATAGGATGGAGATGAGAAATAGGGATAAGAAGGAGTTTGTAATGTTTGTTGTAGTTTGTGCATTTCCAATGATGTATGTCATTGTAGTATTGTTGTTCAAGGGCTCTACTTAGTTAATGTATGGTACTGTCTATCCACTACTATGTATGTCACTGTCTATCAAGTAGATTATCCTGTATCTTATCTATGGCATTGTCTATCCAATAGAGTGTCCTGTATTTTAGCTACTATGTATGCCACTACTATGCATGCCACTGAATTTGAATAAAGCATATTTTGTTCTGTCATTCTACATTTATGTCTCCATATTGTGAGCCTTTTTTTACAGTGATTCTACTTGTAAGTTGGGAAGAAGCAAGAGGAAAATTTCATCTTCATCTACATTGGCAGGTCTCTTCTTTCCCTTCCATCTTCATTTAAATTTGGCACCATTACATTCACATTTACATTAAATAATATGGGAACATTAGTGTAAAAGGGTTATGCAAATCACAGAAATGGCTCCAAATGGGTATAAAATCGTAGGAAAATGTATATCACACAAATCCATAGGATTGGCTATAAAATCATAGAAATCCACAGTACTGGCTTTGAAGCACACAAATTGTAGAAGTCCTTACAATTTCCTTAATTTTCCCTAAACATTTATCTAATTTTGTGGTGCATTTTGACTTAGAGGAAATTCCTCTATTTCAGATTCAGGTAGCTGTTAATTCAGGTCTAGTAGAGCACTAGCTTGGGCATCATGTTTTCCTATAGCTCTCCCTCTTTTGCTATTCCTTATTGCTTCTGGTTTTGCTTGTCTTGTACCTCTGCATCTACCTCTACCTCCTCTTCCCAACAATTTTCCCGTGGTTGAAGCTGTTGTGACCCTTTCTCTTGGTGCAGGAATAGTATCCCTAGCTTGAACAGCAGATGCACTCTGTGGCAATGGACCAAGGAATCTAGCAGTGGGCAAATGTTCTCTTTCCTATCATACAAATGAAACTATCAGTACATTGCATACATGTTCATTATGTAGAAAGTGGCACTTGTTAATTGTACCTCAGCTTGCATCCTGAACACCATGCTATCTTCTTGGTTTGTAGGGTCCAATGATACATGGGGAACACGTGGGATGACATGCTAGTGAATTAGGATTTACATCAGCATATGTTCCAACAATAGAATTTTACATAGAAGCAACATAATAGAAAATGTACCTGAACAAGAGATGGAATGTCTATATCATCATCCTCCCCAACAATATTGTTCCTCCTTTGCTCTGCTATGGTTTCCATATATTTTTGGTGACCGTTTTTGTTGTGACCTGCCTTTCCACATTGTGAGCAATGTATAGTTACTCCTACCTTTGTAAATACCTTCATTCCTTTCTTTACTTTCTCCTCAGGTGCCTTTTTTCTATTCTTCTTTGTCCTTCCCATGACCTTGGTGTATAGAGGTGGATGAATGGTAGGTCCATTCATCTTTTCCCATAATTCTCTCCCTCTCATTGGCACCAAATTGAATCCATATGCTCTATGGTATGCATCAACTGTGTAACATTCATGGACAAGGATTTAGGATTAATATTGTCCTTTTTACAACAAGCTATTGCATGGTGACAGGGAATGCCTGTAAGTTGCCATATTTTGCAATCACATGTTCTTGTTTGAAAGTTGACACTGTAATCTTTCTCAAACTCATTGCTGCTTATAGAGTATAGATAATTTCCTGCAGGAGTGACACCACACTCCTTACTCCATTCTGTAAATTTATCTAATTTTTTCTTAATATTTGGACAAATTCTGCCTGAGAAATAGTTTCCCTCTCTCTGCTTACTTTCTGTTCTTTACAAAATCTTTTAGAAAATAGTTTCAAGCATGGATAAGAAAAACATTTCTCTTGCTTCAAGAATGTATCTATTGAAAACCTCTGAATGGTTATTCAACAGCATGTCACACTTTGGGAACTCACTGAAAAAAAGCTTTATCCATGTTTTTGGCACAAGTTCTTCAGCCCATGCAAAAGCTTGAGCGCCATTAATCTTCAACTTTTCCATGTTTTGCTGAAACTTTGGAACAAATGCTGACCTTGCAACTGCCCATATAGCATTCTTTAATGTCTCACCTCTATGCCCTGCTCTTTGAAAATTTTGAATCAAATGCCTCACACAAAATCTATGTTCTGCATCTGGCCATATTTTCTCCACTGCATTTATTAGACCCTTCTGTCTATCGCTCATTATTGTCCAAGGTGAAGTGTTGGTAATTTTGAGGTCCTCTTTCAGATTTGTTAGAAACCACTCCCAAGTACTAGTGCACTCAACCTCAACAAGACCAAAAGCTAATGGAAATATGCAGTCATTAGGGTCTATTCCTACTGCATTCAAGAGTACACCTTTGTACTTTGTTTTAATATGACAACCATCAACACAAATAAAGGGCCTGCAACCAGCAAGGAAACCCCTTTTGCAAGCATCATAACTCTAGTAAACAATGGCCATATGCTCCTTGTGTTCACAGATGCTAGGATCATTAACTCTATTTGTTGTTATGAAGAAATATGATCTAGGGTTACTTCTCCTCAACTCCTGCCCATAATCAAATAAATGGTTGAACTGGGCGACCTCACCACCATGGATCACTTGCAATGATGCTCTTCTTGCTCTTGTGAGGTTCCACCTAGGAGGGCACATTTTGAATTCTCTAGTAATTTTTTTAGCAAATGAAGCAACACCCAATTTCTGGTTATCTCTGAATTCATGCGAGAATTTGTCTGCAAGGATTTTGGCAGTTATTGTTTTCACTGGCCAGCTACCCTCACAAGTGTGGTTTCCTTCATATGAAGTAACAAGAAAGCCACATGTCCTTTTTTCATCATCGGATGCTTTGATAAACCAAGGGCAACATGGAGCACAATGAGCTTCAAACCTCCTTCTGTCATTCTTAGTTTTCTTTATCTTCTTCCTATTTCTGATGCTATATGTTGCAACTGCTTTCCTCAACTCAACAACACCACTGAACTTCACGCCAATTCTAAATATTGGATTGTCCATGTCAACATCAACATTGAATGGCCTAATCATCTTCCTCAAGTGTTGCATACCATCTTCTTATATTGCAAGTTCACAATCTTCAAGGTCATCACCATCTTCTTGGTCAAGCACTAGTTCCTTCCCATTATGATCATTGACAGATTTGTCAATATTGTCAGCATAGAGATCATCATCACCAGACTCAGCATTCAAATCACTATCAATGAAGTCGGTGTCATGTGCACTTGAGCTTTCTCTATCACTTTGCCAATCTTCTTCTATCTCATCTGCTTGACTCATTATAGCACTACTTGAACACTGATTATTCTGGCTTGGAGTTGGAGCAGGACATGTAGTAGGTGTTGGAGTTGGAGCATGACCTATAGTAGGTGTTGGAGTTGGAGTTGGAGCATGACCTGCAGTAGGTGCTGGAGTTGGAGCATTCACAATCACCTGTGGTCTTAACCCCTTAATGAAATTGGAGTGATCAACAAAGAGCACTAGTGTCTTCACTGACCAGCTGGCATTAAACATTTTCCTGATGTCTACTTGTTTCTCCACTAGAAACAGTCCATCCCATAGATCCTTTCCTGGCATCAACCAATACACACTCAACCTCTCACTTAGCATATCCCAAATTCCTCAAAATTTTATCAATCCAAAAGGTGGACCAAGTGTCTGTTGTGCAATTGTCAAAATAATCTGTAGTAGCACAAATATATTCCAATTTATCTTCTATACCACAGAAAAATCCATTGTGGACTACTTCAACACTGAACATCACAGTCTCTTCACCTGGAAAAATAACTACAAAGTAAATAGTTTTTGTCAATGTTTAGTTACAATCAAAGTTCAACAAAAACAGGCAAAATTCAGCTAACTCCATAATTCCCATCATTTCAAACTTCACCATACTTACAGATAATTTAAACAAACATGTCAAAGTCGTGGGGATAATAATTAAAAGTGTTGCATCCTTACTCTGACTGAATTTTGACAGACAATATGCACTCCCTTTCACAAACTGTCAAAATTCAGAGCATATCCAAAAAAAACTTGCTCAAACATGTACCACATAACAAAAGTAGAAGATTTGTAGCGAGCTAGACAACAAAGGTATCCTATATAGCATGTATTATGTACAAAAGCATCAAACTTTGCACGAATGTCAATCAAATTTTCCACAACCGCGGCTAGTTCATCACAGTGCCCACAAAGCCAACACCTTTCTTCCACCTTCACCCTTCTAGAACCTCTGGTTACCCTAAACAAGCTATTTGCCCATAATTTCGAGCCCCAGACCTAGTTAAAGCAACGCCGATCATGCGCCCACCGTGAACACCGCCACCAGCGCCGCGGCGGGAGGTAAAACGAGGATGGGAGAGAAGGAAAGTAGCATACCATACGGGAGGGTCTTCTCCATGCTGCCTGAACCTCTTGGCGCACTAGATCTGGGCAGAGACGAGGCCATGGACGAACTCGCCGTCGCCAACTTCCGGCGCCGCGTCACGCGCGTCCAGGACGAACAAGACAGAGTGATCAGGGGAGGATTTCCATATAACATATCCGGCGGGGAGGGGGGTTTCCATAAAAGTGTGATCACTAGCCTGTTTTGCTATTTCTAATACGGTCCTGGACTAATAGGCAATTGTCACATGTCCACCTGGCCGCCAATTGTCGTCTCCTGATTGGTTGGGACCAAAAACGTCTCCCGTCGCAAGTTGTGATATCAATTTGTCTAGTTTGCAAGATTTGGAACTAAAATGTTTGGGATGTGTAAGTTGTGGTACCAAAAGCGTATTTAGCTCTTATATAAATGGGGGTGAAAGCCTACTACAGGTTCGAAACTTCGAATCCCCACCAAATGCGCGCAACGGAGACCAGCTCATGGATGAAGCAGCTCACGAGCTCTTCTCGGCAAGGCCAGCACGGCCATGCCCTCCACCTCTTCTTCACACGCCTCTGCCTCCAACCCAGCATCCACGGCCTGGTAGACCCCTACCCTGCTGCCGTGCCCACTGCCCTCCGCGCCTGCGCGCACCTCGCCAACGCTGCCTCCGGCCGCCTCATCCACGCGCTCGTGCTCACACGGCCCGCGCTTGCATCAGACGAAGTCGTCGCGACCGCCCTCCTCGACATGTATGCGAAGTGCGGCATCATCTCCAGCGCCCGCAAGGTGTTCGAAGAAATGCATGTCAGGGACCTCGTCGTCTGGAACGCGCTGCTCGCGGGCTACGCTCGCCACGGCCTCCCCGAGCACGCGCTAGCGCTGGCCGTCAAGATGCGGGGCCTCGGCTTGAACCCCGATCGGGTCACCTGGAATGCCGCTGTGTCGGGTTTCGCGATGGCCGGCAATGACAGAATGGCCAGCGATCTGGTCTGCGCCATGCAAGACGATGGGTTCCAGCCGGACGTGGTCACATGGACATCTCTAGTCTCTGGCTCGGTGCTGAACTTTCGGTACGGCAGAGCGCGCATGCTGTTCAGGCAAATGGTGGCCGGCCGTGCCCATGTCATGCCGAGCTCGGCCACAGTTAGTAGCATCCTGCCAGCATTTGCCGGCGTCAGTGACATAAAGCATGGCAAGGAAGTCCACGGCTACGCCGTCGTGGCAGGCGTCGAACAGGAGGTCACGGTGAGCAGCGCCCTTGTTGACATGTACGCGAAGTCCGGACTTGTGCACGAAGCGCTCCGCTTGTTTGACAAGATGTCAGAGAGGAGCACAGTGACATGGAACTCCATGATCTTCGGCCTGGCGAATTCTGGACATTGTCCAGAAGCCGTCAGCCTCTTTGACCGGATGCTGCGGGAGGGAGTGAAGCCCGACCACTTGACCTTCACCGCCCTTCTGACAGCTTGCAGCTATGGTGGCATGGTCGAGATAGGGAAGGCCTTGTACCGAGCCATGCGAGAGGAGTGCGGCATCGAACCGAGGCTGGAGCACTACGCTTGCATGGTGCACTTGCTGGGCCGAGCCGGGAAGCTCGACGAGGCGCATGATTTCATCAAGGCGATGCCTGTGGAGCCCGACTGCTTCGTGTGGGGTGCATTGCTTGGTGCGTGCCGGAGCCATGGAAACGTCGAGCTCGCGGAGTTGGCGGCATCCCATGTGCGGACCATCGAGCCGAGTAACGCAGCGAGTTATCTGCTGCTTTCGGGTGCACTGGCGAGCGCCGGCAAACAGAACGAGGTTTTCAAGATTAAAAGGTCAGTGAAGAGACGCCGGGTAAAGAGGCTCGACGGATGCAGCTGGCTGGAGACGTCTTAACTACAGTGATAATCGGCAGTCTGTCATCCGAGACTGGTGAGGCGGACAGAACTGGGAGATCATACCGTTGGGAAGTACAGCCGTCTTCAAGCTCGGGTTAGTTCATTTCCCCTGCCATCTCCTTCCACACATTACACATACACATGTCAATAATGTGATTTATGAGCAATCTAGTCCATACACTGCATATAGGTGCAATTGTTTACAGACAACACATACAATTAAACGACACATTTACAGTTACATACTCAAGCATACAACACAAACAACAACAGATCACTCGACACTGGGACACTGTTGACTAACTAGTCTTTGAGTTACAACACACTTGATAGAACTAGCCCTGAAACTATTTATTGCACATCACGTAGTCGTTCCTTCACTATTTATTGCACAACACATAGTCGCCCCTTCAGAATATTCAGCTACTCTGTGGGTTACCTGGTGCTGGACCCAGAAGCAGCATCATTCCTCCCCTAGTAGCATTTCCTGGATCTGATCTCTCATCGGGAGTGTCCCTTCTTACTGAACCTTGGCGTAGTGGCTCAAAGAATCCACCGGCAACATCAGGAGGTTGTTCAAACGATTCCTCCCCAGGCAGAACGAGAAGCCCTTCCTGTTGAAGCATGGATGGCTGATGGTAGCATGTAATCCACAAGGAGTCAACAAGTTGCCTCTCCTCTCGTGCAGCAGCAAGATCTTCAGGAGCCATCATCCTTATGTTTTGTATGCGTCTCTGGAGAAGTCGCTGTAGCCTGTCCTGGTCTGCTAGTAAACTCCTACTTCCCAGTGCTGTGTCCCTTGCAAGCTCAAGCAGGCCTCCTAATGCCGCTTCTCGAACACCAGGGTCATCACTTGATACCAAACGCATCATAAGACGAGGAAACCCTAGCTGTGCGAACACCGAGCAATCGGAATGGTTTTCGCTGAGCAGGTAATGAGCCAGGTTCAGCGCTTTCCTGTCACAACAAACACATGTCAGTCAGAAGCATGCTAGCGAGACATTTGGAAAATGTACCAATACGACCAGATAAATTATATTACCTCTGAAACCTTGCACTCTCTGAATTTAATGCCTCTCTCAGTCCTGCATATCCGTTGGCTAGGCGAAATGCAGCAACTCCTGGTTTGTTGTTCCGAATCAAGGCTGAACATGAAGTGTGGACATCATCAAACAGGCAACTCTACAAACATGTAATAGTATTAGCATCTAAGTAAGAAGAGAATATGCTTACATGATAGTGCACCAAGAGCCTTTATGCGAGCAGTGAGATCAGGATCTGACGTAAAATTGGAAACCAGAGGCTCAAAACCACTAGCTTCCATGACCAGCTGCTGGCTAGTCGGATTGTTCTGAACAACCGTTGTTACCACATCAGCCGCTTTGGCTCGGATGCGAGCATTAGAATTTCTGAGGTACCTAATAACTGGAACCAAGCCACCAACAGAATGCAGATCTAGCATATCAAAGGAACAAAAAAGGGAATTAATACACGCCGTCCTTTTATCATAACAAACAATTTTACACAAACAGTACATTCACAGTGGTTTTCTGACTCTCAGATGCTCCTTACTAATTCGTTAACCAAGAAATTCCAGGCACCTAACTATCTCTTATCCTCTAACGGATCAGCTCCCCTTGGAAGTTGTAGTATTAGGATAGTGGAAGGGGAAGCTGAAAATTCACCTGTAAGAGCAGTGTTTTATTGGCAAAAACCACTACAGTTGCTTCCATCCATTTGTTTATCCACCGCAAGAGAAACTACATATGCCTTTGAATCATCCAATGACGTGAATATTTTCAGTTTGACACCAGTAAAGTACATGCCTTCCAAGTGCTACCTTTGTTTCCTACAGATGGAACTGTAGATTTAACTCGAGGTAATAGATTACATAGAAATGAAATAATAGTACATTTGCAGAACCATGGTGCTTTTATCAATTACCAACCCATGGCAGTGGAGTTCTAGCTAAG
Source organism: Avena eriantha (assembly GCA_910589775.1). Taxonomy (NCBI): domain Eukaryota; kingdom Viridiplantae; phylum Streptophyta; class Magnoliopsida; order Poales; family Poaceae; genus Avena; species Avena eriantha. The sequence continues at coordinate 100,368,794 of OU342742.1, forward strand.
AGTTGCATAAATCAGACAGTTGGGGCTTCAGTTTTTTTAGAATACTAAGACATTGTGCAAGGTCATGGCTTGATTGAGATATCCGCATAATTGCGCAAAAGGGATTTGTAACTGGCTTATGCCAACCAGCCTAACCCATTGTGGTGGAGATATGTAACATAGACCACAGTTGTCCAATAAGGAGCAAGGAATGGGAAAAAAATGATGGGGGTGATCAGACATACCGTTTGCTATGTCGATAGACTCAACATGTACCTGCAGCTCAGCGAGCAAATCTGCAACAGCCACAAATAGTTAATCAGTACCAAGTGCATGTTGAGCGAACACAATTATATCATTCCCATCGGGCTCAGACAAGCTTATACATAATGGCAAATGTACAAGCCTAAAAAATTCATAACAATGAGAGGAAGACATAAATGGTTTATTCACGGTGACCTCAAAAGCTCAAGTGAATTAAGAATAGTTGCAGAGTATTCAGTATGTTTGGAACATTTCTAACTGCCCAAAGTGTTCAGAAATCAGAACCATGGTTTATTTCCCTGTCCTTTTAAGCCCAGTCTTCTCAAATTGCTGCGGCATTAGCTTTTAGGATGACGATAATCGATTCATCACCTCCCCAAATTGTGTACCCTCGGTAGAGATCTCTTTCTAGGAAAATAATGTTTCAGCTGTTTCGAGATTCAGTGTCTCTACATCCAATCCCTATTACCATCTTCCCAGGTGCGGTCAAATTGCTACCACGCTTCCACCATATATATCCTTACAAAATTTTGATCGCTCAAATCCACGCACAAATCGATCACTAATTATCGCCCTTTGCATGGAATATACCAAGTGCTGAATACTGAATCCGTACCTTCGATATCGTCAGGTGTGATGCCCTGCGCCTCCAGGACGGAGAGCGGGGTGCTCATGAGCAGCGCGATCTCCCTCAGGCGGCTCACCACTTCCTCCGCCATGTGCAGCTCAACCGCCTCCGCCAGCCACCTCCGCTCCTCCTCGCTGCACACCACACACACCCGCTTCAGCCGCAAGGCCAAATGAAAACTACAGAACGCGGCCGAAATAGACTCCATTTCCCTTTGCCCCACCCGCCCTCATGTCCTCACCTGATGGTGCGAGAAGGCCTCGCGCCGTCAATGTAGGACAGGCTCCACTTTAGCAGCCTCGCCCAGCTCATCCGATCCCCGGCCATCCCGAACCTCTCTCCTCTTCCGATGATCCCACGGCGCTGCCGGCGAAGCGAAGCGAAACCACCACGCCGCTGCGGTATGTCGCGTTCCTTGCGGTTGGCCCTGGTGCGGTGCGGTAAGCGCTTGTCCCTTCCGTTTCTTCGAGTGCGCGTCACAGCTAAACTGGCAAATGCAGACAGGTCAGGCGGTGTCACAGCGGCGGCACCCCGATTGATTTCCCTTTCTCGATGGGGATCGATTTCTCTGGAATTCTCTCGGCCGCTCCGCTCGGACCCGCTCACGGCTTTACTGCAGGCCTCCGGCCCATGGTGGCCCTTACGGCAGGGCCCGTTGAGCGCCGGATTGGCCCATCCATTTCCCGTTCGTTTCGACCGTTCATTTCACTCCATTCCCTTCCGCTGGCGCGAGGGACGGGATAATGGCGGCAGCGCGCTCCCTCTCCCTCCTCCTCCCCCTTGCGCCACCTGCGATTCCCACGCCAGCGCTCTTCTTGAGGTCTGCTGCTTCCCTCCGTGCTAGCAATGCCGGAGGAGGAGCCACGGGGCGTTTGCGCCTCGAGAGGAGGCTGCGCCCGGTCGCCGCCGCCCTCGAAGAAGTGGAGCAGACCGAGGAGATGATGAGGGTGGCTGCCGACGACGACAGCATCACCGCCACCGTAGTATCCGCGCTGCTCACTGTCGCGTTCGTGGGGCTCTCCCTCCTCACCATCGGGGTGCGTGGCGCGTTTGGTGCCCGTCGAATGAATTCGCCCCCCCCCCCCCTTGAATAACTAGTGTAGTGAATTGCATTGCTGGATAGTGTTGTTTTGTACGGTCGTTCCTGATTATAATTAACAATTCTTGTAATGTTCCTGTATTTGCGCGCAACGCAGGTGATTTATCTGGCAGTACAGGACTTCTTGCAGAAGAGGGAGAGTGAGAAGTTTGAGAGGGAGGAGACTGAGAGGCAGAAAGAGGAGGCGAGGAAGAAGAGGGCCAAGGCGAGTAAAAAGAAAAGAAATCGGCGATGACTGGTTCTCTATGTAACCCCAATGTGAGCACAGATGTCTGGTTCTTCCGTATCCCTAATGCGAGCAATTCTTCTTTTTTCCTGCCTTAATTCCTTGTTGTGCCAATTATCTTTGATCCAACATTGGACTACATTGGGGTGTGTGTGGGTGAGGGGGGGGGGGGGGGGGGGGTATGGGGTAAAAGAATTTAACCAGTGCATATGCTACCAGCAGAATTTTGCACTTTAGTTGTAAAAGGTTGCCACTTTTTCTAGGAAGTAAACAACAGTTAATGGTGTCACAGCAAAAATTTATTACATGTTCTGCAACTAGAGGCATTGTGATACTGGATGAAAGGAACATCTCACGCTCATATATGACAGGTTTTGTGTTTAAGAACATCTCACAATAACATGTTTTTCTGGTTAACACTGTAAGAGCATTTCTGTCCGGCAGAGCTCCAGCTCGAAAACCTGGTGGCGGTGGTTGCGGCGATGTGGTGAGCTGAGAACGTGGGGATGCGGGCGCAAATGCGGAGGAAGTGTAGATCCGCTCGCGTGCTAGCCAGATACGGCGGCGGAAGAGAGAAGCGGTGGCCGGAGAAGGAAGGGAAGGTGGCGGCGAGGTTGGTGAATGGAGTAGGAGCACGGGAGAGAGAAAGGGGAAAATGGTTGAAATTTTCCTACCGTGCCGCTTTTGTGCGTTTCTAGGAAACCGCAACACAGGGAGCAAAACCGTAGATAACCAGTACTAGGGGCTGATTTTAGGGTTTCTCGTAAAAAATGTTGTTTAAGCCGTTTTACGGGATCTGATCAGGGCACTTTTTTGGCCCAAAACCATAAAACGGGCATTTTTGTGTGCGCAGTTTTGACCTTTTTAAGGGATTTACTGGAGATGCTCTAACAGTACTGTTTTTTCCATAGTATCAACATATTATACTGATATGTGTTGAAGTTTCTATGTTTGTTTGGATAACTTAAATGATTAATGATCTACTTAGTTTGCTAATCTTTCTGAATAAGGTTATACCCTGCGGTTATGCATTAGCAAGTGGTATAGTGTAATTGTCAAGTGCCCATGAGACCATGAGTATGCTAATAATGCTATTGTGCCCATCCTTACACATTTGGGTGACAACCTCACAGAGAACGATGCCGGTGCTTTCTCCTGTTATAGTGCTTCCGTGCTACTTCCATAAATGCTTATATGCACACTGGTAGAAAGTCACCTATGCATTTCACTTGAGATGATTAGTTTTGTTGACAAGGAGAGTGTGGTCAGCGTCAACAGGATATGGTTACACATCATTTGGAACACCCAATCCGCTTACAATCTTATAATAATTCACAAATGGAAGGATGGAGGCAATACCGATTGGCACATGTTAACAGAGCAGCTAAATTTGCATAGAGCGCATGTAGTCCTCTATCTTTCCTTTGTGACTATTTAGTACACAACCAGAAGGTAGAAACATGAGAACAAACCAGGACCTTCCAACCCTCGGAAAATGGTACGACTTTTTCCAGAAAATTACGACATCATAGAGCGCATAAAATCAGTCTATCATGTCATATAACTTTGTATTTAAATCTGGTGTAGAAATTCAGCCCCCAATCTGCTTGCATTCTCAGAATTATTCACAGATGGAAGGATTGAGGCGATACCAATTGACAGATGTTAACAGAGCAGTTAAATTTGCATACAACACATGCTGGCCTCTATCTTTTTTTGTGCTTTTTTGGTACTCACATAACATGACTGCAGAAACATGAGAAGATAACAGGTTCTGCCACCACTTGAAAAATGATAAAACACCTCTATTGAACATTCTTACAAAATTGGCATAAAATCTGGTATAAAAACTGAGGAACAAAATAAACACATTCTGTTGGGAGGAACAATTTCGTTTTTAAATCTGATATAAAAATTGAGGAACAAAATAAACACATTCTGTTGGGAGGCATACCCTAAAATAAAAAAGGGTGAAAAGATAAATATTGTTGTCCCGGTAGAGCTTGTACAAGATGCCTGATTATATGCATGACCTATCGAACATATTTTGTCAAATTTGTAGTCTGGTAGTGACGTATGGTAACACTGGATATGTCCTCTATAACTAGAAAGTATTGTTATGTTGACCTGTCACACATTGGCTATTTTTGAGATAGCTATACCCCTTATCATGGTAGTCTTGCTCGCAATCTGGATATCTAGGCCTAAAATCCACTTTGCCCCTTAGTACACCTGCATTTGAAATAGGTGGATTATGATAATCCAGATTTTTCTTATTTTAGTGTTTGTTCGAACTGTTTTTGTCTATGTCCGCGTGTATTTTTTCAGAGCAGATTATAAAATAAGCCCGACACAGCTTAGCAACCGCAAGCTGAGCTTAATTCTTGCTTCTTCATGATCTAAATTCCATTCTGCCCATTGTAATTTGCGTCACGCGTTCACTCACAGTGCTCCTTGGCATTAATGCAGATCTCGATCTTCGGCCTACAATTTTTGCTCTGATTCTGTGTCATTCTGAAGAGGCACAGCTCCTTTCTTGTGTTAGTTCTGTTCATATGAGCTCCTTCAGGGTGTGACTTGTAAGTTACTGCACTAGAAAGGCATGGTAAATTATATCTCTCACCTGAGTTGCCTCGTTAACATGTTACAATGCAAATGCAGTAGTACTAGCATTTTTTTGGTCACGCTGAATTTTGCTGGGCCCTTCCGACGTATTCTGGCGCTGTTCCGCTGTCGAGGCCAAGGCCAATCAACAGTTGGTGGTTTCCATGCCGAAAAAGTTAGCACAGTCCTCCCAAATACTGAAACTCAAGACCGAGGCATCAAACCGGCCTTTCTGTTGGCTGAATTACACGTACAACATGGCTTTGGTGTGGCACGAGTTTAGATATTTGGTTGCTTCTCTGGGATTTGAGATAAGTTAGGCAACGGCCTATTCGGTGCGTGAACCTTGAGAAGGACAGCTATATCTGTGTTCATGTCGTTGAGGAATGGTCGCTTTCCTTCTGGAAGTGCGGAGAAAAACTTGGTCCGTCCATTCTGAAATACGCCGTACGATGCCGAGAGGTCTCGCATACTATATGTGGACGCCAAAAGCTAGCCAGGAACATATGTGCCAAAAGCTGTAGGTATGAACCGGCTGTTGGATGCTGCTGGGAGCACGCGTGGACATGTGTAGCCACTCAGCAGCAGAACCTGGAAAGCTGTTGCAGAACGAGGGGTACATGATTGGGTGTTTATCATACTACTCATATGCGTATGCGTGCATGTTGGGCGCCGCAGCGAGGCAATATTTTTCAGGGCAAAGCATCTGGGTAGGTAATTTCGATGTAATGTGCGAATTGCGACTACTCTTCTACCACCTCGTGCATGCTCGGATAAGCACAGGAACCGGACACCCGTGTTCACACGCAATTTTATAGTACTATGTAGGAGTTGAAAATCGAAATTCTAATTTTATTAGTACTGTATAGTGGTACCATAACAGCGATGGTGAATATGCAAGACCGGGAGTTATGGGGAGGAAGCTTCTTGCCAGCCCTCTCTCCCTTCACCAGCAGACATGGAGTAGTGCAGCATGTCGTTTGTACGTTGAACATGACAGCGCCTGAAATTTCTCTGTTGCTTCTTTACTAGTACTAGTAGATCTCAACCTCTTTCCTGACATGGACTTGAGTGCATGTCAAACTTGTCCTGATCTTGACACCTGGCCAGATCGTGCCACGTAGGCAGTATGATGGTCTTTTTCTGACAGCCGTATGATGGTGTGTCTGTGTGCGTATGACCACTGGAAACAGCTGGGGGGTTTGTATATGAAAACTCCATTTATTTGAGTGGTTATGAAGAACTTGAGGCGGTTACGGGCAGCAGGAAACATTTGACCCCAGCGTTGAACCGGGAGCATCTTTACTGCCGGCGAGTCACCTGTTTTCTCTTGTCAAAACTGTAATGGTGACCACACGAAAAGGTGTGTGATGAAAATGAAACCGTGAATCGTCTTTGGTCTGGGAGACACAAAACGCAGGCCATACAACGGGCAACGGAGGCAGAGTTTTCGTTACCAAAAAAGGAGGCAGGAATAATATGCATCACAAAGGTAGTATGAAAAGAGAACGGCGGATTCCTTGATTTTTACAAGACCAAGTTAATTTCGCTACATCCTGAAACTGATGAGCTTAATTTATTTCACCGTTATTGACTGCGAAATCACGATCATCATTTTCAAACATTGTTTGGATGTTCACTAGTTAACTAGTACCCTGGACGGGCCGAACTTTCGGCTTGGGGGTCGCCAAATGTCCCGTCGTGCGTGTCACCGGGATCCGGCGGTCCCGAATGACCGTTGTCTCGCCGCCGGTGTTGGCCCACCTGTTTTTCGCCTTATCTGAAGCCTCCAGGCGAACCCTGGCAGGGTGAGTTCGGCCTGTGTTCACCGGACGGATTATGGGTCGAATCCGGCGAAAATTGGTGTCCTGGGGGCATGAATGGACGAGTTCGCTGAAAAGTGGTCTAGGGTTCTAGGGGTGTGGCTGGAGATGCTTTAAAGTATAATCCTGACACTGTATTTTCTTTGGTAACGCTGCAACAAATTACATCATTATGATTTGCTCATAAGTGTTGAGGATACGATATCACGTTGGTATTGCTTTATTCCGGTAAACCTGGGTGACCCATAGTCGGTGGTAAGACCCATAGCCTATTGGATGGCCTAGTTGATGGAAAGATAAGATGAACCCTAGTCGAAAGAGGAAGGATGTCGTGCATTGTCATGGATGAAAACCCGAGCCTTAGTGTAGGATTTTGTAATCTATCCGGTTAGAAATTTTCTTATAACCTTAGGATCAACCGCGTATATAAAGCCGTGTGATTGTTGCCATAGGCATAGACACAACACATCATTGTATCAGAATGATGTCAGGAATAATGAGGTACAGGCGCAGCCTGCTAGAGTGATGTCGCAGTGGCATATGTTGATATGATCTTCACTCACCTCTTCAAGGTTTCGAAGACAGCATCGAGGCACGTCGGGGCGGAGTGATGAGGGACAGTAGAGAAAATAAAATAGAAAAAAATCCAGTACTAGCTTCTACACACTTCTACTATATTTTAGGTAATATGGTCCTTTAGTCATATGTATTGTACTAGTTTCTAGAGTGTTCTACTATGAGTTGTAACTAGGTTGTTTACCCTTATCTCCTAGCTTTAAGTAGTGTTCTCTAGAACCTTCTAGCTATGAGTAGAGCTATAAGTAGTGAAGGCCTATGCAGCCTATAAATAGATGCCCTCACCTCTATCTATGTAAGGAGACTATGTATCCTCTACCTATCAATAAAGAGAACTTTGTGTTCTTGTTTTAGATCTTGGACTAGATCTAGTATGTTGAGAGTTTTGGACTGAACTCTTGACAGCCCCGCCCCTAGAACGATATCTAGCTCACGCCCCTAGAGCGATATCTAGCATCTAGCATAGCACGTTGAAGTGGTTCCTTCAACACTTGTGTTGTCCACTTTGTAGCAGCAAGGTGGAGTTGTTCCTCCACAACTTTTGTGCTGCATCAGGTGGTGTCAGAGCCCTGCTGATCCGTTCTAGTTGTTGGTTCCCTCATTGAGAGCAAGCTGCAGGAAGAAATGGAGGATTTGGGAAAGAGAGTTGATGCTGTAGAACAACAAATCCAAGAGCTACGTGAAGATCTTAACCGGAGGTTCAATCAGCTCATTGAGATGATAAAAATGGGTGTTCCTCCTACTGCCGATGAAGAAGATTCATCAAGGGAGAGAAGAGATGTTCAACAACAAAGAAGAGGAGGTCATCTTCAATCCCAAATACCCCGACGACACACATATCAGCATACCTCGAGAAGGCCAACTTATAGGGAAGCTTCTAAAGAGGAAGAATATGACGATGCCCTTGCGGAACCTGATCTCTATACATACCCGAGACCAAGAGTACCCAACTCTACGTATGCAAGAGATGCATACAAGGTGAAAGCTGAAATCCCTACTTTCAATGGAAATGTTGATATTGAAGGGTGCCTTGATTGTTTTATGAGGTCAAGACTTTCTTTGAGGTCATGAATATTCCGGAAGACTGAAGAGTTTCTTTGGTTGCATACAAGCTGGAAGGAGGAGCTGGTGCATGGTGGTATCGCCTTCAAGAAGACCGCCGACTAAGAGGAGAACCGTGTGTGAGATCTTGGAGGCAAATGAAGAACCTTTTGAAAGGAAGATTTTTGCCTGCAGATTATGATCAGATCCTATTTATTCAGTTTCATAATTGTGCTCAAGGAAATGGGACTGTCTCAGAGTACACAGAGGAGTTTCTAAGGCTAAAAGTGAGGTGCAACCTTGCTGAAACTGAAGAACAACAAGTTGCAAGGTACATCAATGGTCTCAATGATGCTATCCAGGATCTTTGATGATGCAACAAATTTGGTCCCTTGATCAAGCACAAGCTCTAGCCTTAAAAGCCGAGAGGATGTTGGGAACAAGAAAAGCAGGTAAGACTCCATAGCCGCACACAGAAGACTCATCTAGGAGTTACTCCCATAGAGTAGAAGAGGAGACCACTCAACCTAAGGCAAAACAACTTGTCCCAAAGCAAACCGGGGTAAGAGTAGGGCAAACCCTGTGATAAAATGCTATAAATATGGTGAAGAGGGACATGTATCTAGCGACTGTCCATTGAGGAAATTTGTCAACACAACAATCCATGATGGCGAAGATGATGAGGAATATGAATCTGAGGAAATAGAAGGACAAGATGTTTGTGAAGAAGAGGGTGAAGAAGTGGTGTGCGTGATTCAGCGTCTCTTGTGCTCAACACCATGGCCCGACAACACACAACGAAAGAAGATATTTGAGAGCAAATGCACGGTGAATGGCAAGGTATGTAAATTAGTGATTGACAGTTGCAGCCATGAGAACCTTATCTCCCAGAATTTGGTAGACCATTTAAAGCTTGAGATACATGACCATCCAAAACCATACACTATTGGGTGGATCAAGAAAGGGGCGAATATAAGAATCACCAAACAATGCAACCTGCCACTCTCTTTGGGTAAGTACTATCGCTCAAATGTGTTGTGTGATGTCGTTGATATGGATGCAAGCCATGTTCTTCTTGGGAGGCCGTGGAAATTCGATGTGGATGCTACACACAAAGGAAAAGAAAATTCTTACTCTTTCACTTGGAACAAGAGAAAGATCATCATCCTACCAAACCAGCCAAATGGTAGTACCTCTAATGAGGAGGGGAAAAGTATGTTAACTATTTCTCACATATCTAACGAGTTTATGGAGGACATGAAGGAGGCAAATATGTGTGTTGCACTTATTGTTAAAGGTGAAGAGCAACCGACTGTTCAAATTTCAGCGAAGGCAGCAAATCTTCCTAACCTTCCACACCACCGAATGAGCCCAAAAGAGCATGCTATACTAAAGGAAGAAGTGGAGGCACAAAATCAGAAGTACAAACAGTTGGCTGACTATAAACGGAGGCTGAAATTATTCCAAGTTGGTGATAAGATCTTCTAGCCGAGATGGGAATATTCGACACACTCAATGTGGTAGACTTGGCTCTTTATCATCCAGAACAAGCACTTTGTGAAGGTAACTCGAGCTCGAGTTCTAAATAACCAGGGGAGGATGATGAGGGACAGTAAAGAAAATAAAATAGAAGAAAATCCAGTACTAGCTTCTACACACTTCTACTATATTCTAGGTAATATGGTCCTTTAGCCATAGGTATTGTACTAGTTTCTAGAGTGTTCTACTATGAGTTGTAACTAGGTTGTTTACCCTTATCTCCTAGCTTTAAGTAGTGTTCTCTAGAACCTTCTAGCTATGAGTAGAGCTATAAGTAGTGAAGGCCTATGCAGCCTATAAATAGAGGCCCTCACCTCTATCTATGTAAGGAGGCTATGTATCCTCTACTGTTGGGGGGATACCCCCGGGTAGGGTCACGCCGTGGTATGAAAGGCCGAGTTAGCCGAGGTCCGGCAGGATCAAAGCAAGCACTGGCCGGGTCACCTCAAGGCAGGCCGAATCACGGGGTAACCCGGACCTGGGGGCGTTCGCCTAACTAGCCCTAATCCGACTTAAGCGGTGAGTCGGAAACGTATGTCTAACATGTATGCAGGAAAAGGGTGTGGCCGGATGAACCATCGTCCGGGTCGCAGTAACCTTCTAGGAGAAGGAAGGAATCTCGCTGGTCAAAAGGAACCCCGGTACGCACTGCCTGAGCGAAGCGTGCTAGGACAGGACCACCGGGGCGTGGCCGACAAGCGTGACGACGCCCGTGTCAGCTGACGAGGGCGCCGCAGTGGCTCACGTAGCTAAAGCGCAGCTGACGAGGGGGAAAAAGCACCCCGGTCGGTTTACTACTTTGGGAGGGGGCATATTCTTAGGAATATGCCTCCACGTAAGCCCTAGGATGAAACCGAGCCTCCCCTATAAAAGGGAGGCTAGGGCTTTAGTAGAAGGGGTTGGTTTTTTCATTCTCTGGGGATTTTGGTTAAGGATAAGGGTTTCAAGTAAGATCCACCAGTGAGAGTAAGAGAGCTTCTTCTTCCTCCTCTCGCCAATACAGCTCTAGGAGCACTTGTAACCTTGGAAGAAAATCAATACGAGTTCTGGTGTGGAGAATCACTTCGCTATCCCTCCCTGGATTCCCCTAGCGTATATTAGTCCCCACCTTCAGCCTATACATGGCATCTGCCGTGACACCACCACGACAGTTGGCGCCCACCGTGGGGCTAGCGGCGCTAGCAGGGGTCAAGATCCGGACGGGAAACTTCATCGCCACTGGAGAGCGCATCGTCTCCGGGCTCGTCCAGCGCTTTGAAGCGCGGGACTTCGTCAGCGACAACGCAGGCTGCTTCGGCACGCGCCCTCTCCCGTGCAACAGCGTCTTCCTCAAGCTCGGCGCACACAAGGTCTACGTCGCGGTGGACGTGTCAGGCGTTCATCCGCGCCACGTTGTCGAAGCAGGCGAACCGCCCCTCACTGTGGCTCGCGGGGGACGTATCGCTCGTTCCCTGGACCATGCAGAGGTAATGATGACAACGTCGGGAGCGGTTGCGAGCAAGGATCCGGCGCCAGATCTGGAGGTGACACCCAAGGCACCAAGGAAAGGTAGGTGTCCTCTGCTAGAGAGGCCGGAGAACGTGCTGAGAGAGGCAATAGATAGCTTGGCAAACCCTATAGTAGCAACGGTAGATCCGGCTCACGCACAGGCCGAGCTGGAAGAAACTCGGCAGAAAATACTTGAGGGCGCAAAGAAAATAGCCGCGGCCCAGCAGTCGTTGAACATGACGCTGTGTGAGTATGCAAAAGCGAACAAAGTTGATGTTGTAAAAGTTAAAGGGAGGAATCTCATGAGCGAGATGAACAGAGAAGGTGATGTCGAAATCGAGGAATCAGAGAACTGTCTTTCTGTGGGGCTGCCGAGGTATAGTACCCCGGCCAAGAACCTCAGAGCGGCGGATGCAGCTGCATCTGAGTTAAAAGGACTGACGGGTGAAGCCCGGCAAAGGCAGCAAAACCGAGTTAACGAGCTGGTTCGGATTGCGAACAGGCAGAACGAGGAACTGCTCAGGGCGAACCCAGAGAGAGCTGGGGCCTCCAAGATAGTCCATTCGGCGATGGGTAACCCGGAGAAATCCGCTGGAGCTGCGTCGTCCCCTCATGGCGATCCAAGGAGAGAGGAGGTGGTAACCTCGGCCAGACGGTACAAACAGATTGTCCTGTATGACCCGACACAGGCGGGGAAAGAAAAAGAAGCGCAAAAAAATGATGATCGACGGAGTGTGAGCCGAGGCGAAGCTGGCCGAGGTAACCGTGACCAAGGCAATGCCGGTCGGAGGAACGTTGTCAACGGCAAGGCCGGGCAGCAGCGGAACATGCCAAGGCAAGAGCATAGTGCCGGCCGAGGTATTCAACAGAAAGGCGCACCGCACGAGCAAAACCGGTATAATGACGGTGATTCGGAGATGGCGAATGCGGGATATCCGAGACCGGACTATCATGTGATAGGTTCGAGACTGGGAAGCAGGGACTTGATGCCGGACAACGCGAGGTTGAAACTGGATCGACTATATAGGTCGGAACAGATAGAATGTCAGGGTCCACCGGGTCCAGCATGTTTTGGACCCCGGATCATGAAAGAGCCACCAGTCCCGAACTTTCAATTGCCCAGGGGGACCAAGACCTACGACGGAAGTACCAAGCCAGAGGATTGGCTGATAAACTATGCTACTGCTGTGAAAATTGCCACAGGCAACCTGAGATGGGCCGTACGATATGTACCCCAGATGTTGGAAGGCCCGGTAAGGGTGTGGTTGAACAATTTGCCGCCAGGAAGCATCAACTGCTGGATTGATTTCGAGGAGATGTTCATCAGCAATTTTTCGAGTACGTATCAAAGGCCAAATAGGCCACAGACCCTAGCTATGTGCAAACAGCGACCCAATGAGACGGACCGGGAGTTTTTGACCCGGTGGTGCACCGTGAGAAACTCGTGTGAGGGCGTGATAGAATCACAGGCTATAGCATGGTTTGCACAGGGGTGCAGGTATGGAAGCGAGTTATGGATGAAATTGCAACGGAAAATGCCGGCAACGTTGGCAGAGATGATCCGAATCGCAGATTCGTATGCATTGGGTGACCCGACCCAACCAAGGCTCGCCTCAAACGAGTCAAGCGATGAATATTATCAGAGGGATGGATCCGGATCATCCCGGAGAAATGATTACAGAGGAAAAAGGAGAGATGATCGACCGGACCATCGGTACGGTTCGCACCAAGTAGCGGTCGTGAGTCAAGATCAACCCGGAGCAGGGGGTAGTCAGCGCCAGAAAACTGGAGGTCAATGGACCCCAAGGAACGATGGGAAGAAAACTTGGACACCAGAGCAAAAGAAGCAATGGCAAGAAAAGAAAGACCGTCCGAGGTATACTTACGAGTCGATGTTGGACCAGCCGTGTAAGTTTCACACGCCAAATCCAAACAACCCAGCGGGTCATACGACGAGGCAATGCGAGTGGATGCGCAAGTTCGAGCAAGGTGGTTCGGGGAATGCTCAGGCACCCCGGAATGATCAGCCTCGCCAGGAGTTACCCCGGCAGCAATTGCTATCCAGAGCAAACACGCAACAGCTAATGTTGCCTCCCCCTCCTCCGAGGTATGATAACAATGAAAGAAGGGATGCAGTGCACTAGGTAGAAAATCAGCATCAGCCAGATCAGAGGCACCCCAGAAATGAGGGGAGAAACGAGTACAGGGAGCATCACCAGAGCTACTGTGTATTTACCACAGAGGAAACTGATAGAAAAAGCTTGCAGCGTAGGCATATGGAGGTGAATGCGGTAATGCCGGCAGTGACGAGGTACATGCCTTGGTCTGATCAGGAAATCACTTGGAGCATTAGGGATCACCCCAAGCTCATGCCGAGCCCTGGCTCGTATGCGTTGGTGCTGGATCCTACATTCATTGGGCCTAACATCAACGTAAGATTCTCAAAGGTACTGATCGACAACGGCAGTAGCATAAATATCATGTACGCGGACACAATGCGCAAGTTGGGTATTTCGGAGAACATGCTCCAGGCCACGAGGACAACTTTCCATGGCATTGTGCCCGGCATTTCTTGCGAGCCCATAGGCAAGGTCCGGGTCGACGTCTTGTTCGGCACGAGGGACAATTGCTGAACTGAAAATCTGGAGTTCGAAGTAGTGAACTTGGAAAGCGCGTATCACGCATTGCTCGGAAGGCCAGCGCTGAACAAGTTCATGGCAAGTTGTCATATAAGCTATTTGAAAATGAAATTGCTCGGACCAAACGGAGTAATTACAATTGCTGGGGACTTCAGGCGTTCAATGGAATGTGCGTCGGCCGGATCAAACTTAGCCGAGTCACTTGTGATCGCACAGGAAAAAAGGAAAATTCGAGAGGTGGCTGCGTTGGCTCAGTCCGCGCAACGGTGTATGCCGGCGCTGAGTAATCCCCATGGAACTGTCTCCTTTCAGGCCACGAAAGATACCAAGAAGATTCATGTTGATGACATGTTCCCAGAGCGCACCGTAACAATTGGTGCCGGGCTAAGTGATAAATAGGAAAGCGAGCTCGTCAGCTTCCTCCGTGAGAATCGGGACATTTTTGCTTGGTCCACACAGGACTTGCAAGGTGTTCTGAGGGAGTTGGCCGAGCACTCTTTAAATGTGAGAACCGGAGCTAAGCCGGTGAAGCAACCTCTCCGCCGCTTCGCCGAAGATAGGAGAAAAGTCATTGGGGATGAGATAGCTTGGTTGCTAGCTGCAGGATTTATCATGGAAGTTCTTTACCCGGATTGGCTGTCTAATCCGGTGCTGGTGGAAAAGAAGAAAGATGATCCGAACGTGGCAGTGGTTTGGCGCATGTGTATCGACTACACGAACCTGAACAAGGCGTGTCCGAAAGATCCATTCCCGCTGCCAAGAATAGATCAGGTCATAGACTCAACCGCGGGATGTGAACTGTTGTCATTCATTGATGCTTACTCCGGTTTCCACCAGATACCTTTGAATCTGGATGATCAAATAAAGACTGCGTTTATTACCCCGTATGGGGCTTATTGCTATCGCACCATGCCGTTTGGTTTACGTAATGCAGGGGCAACGTACCAGAGATGTATGCAAAAATGTTTGCATGACCAAATAGGTCAAAATGTACAGGTATACGTGGATGATGTGGTTATCAAGATCAAGGAAAGCAAAACGCTCCTTGACGATATCAGGCAAACGTTCGCAAACCTAAGGAGGTTCCGGATGAAACTTAACCCGGAAAAATGCACCTTCGGTGTCCTGGCTGGAAAATTGCTCGGCTTTCTGGTTTCCAGCCGAGGTATCGAAGTTAATCCAACCAAGATCCGAGCCATCGAACGAATGGAACTGCCGAAGTTTCTTAACGATGCCCAGAAGTTTACAGGTTGCCTGGCCTCGTTAAGTCGGTTTGTATGTCGGTTAGGAGAAAAGGCATTGCCTCTCTATCAACTCATGAAAAAATCGGATAAGTCCATTTGGACGCCGCAGGTGGATGAGGCCTTTACCCACCTAAAGAAAATGTTAGCCACGGCGCCAGTGCTAGCCTCCCCACTATCAAAAGAGCCAATGTTGCTCTATGTAGCCGCAACCAACCGAGTTGTAAGTGCAGGAATAGTGGTGGAGCGTGATGAGGAAGGTAAGTCAGTGCAAAGGCCGGTGTATTATTTGAGTGAAGTGTTGTCAACCTCAAAGCAGAACTACCCACACTATCAAAAAGTGGCGTATGGCGTGTACATGGCCGCCAAGAAATTGAAGCATTACTTTGAAGAGCATCCCATCCGGGTCATATGTGAGGCCCCCATATCCGAGATAATGAGTAACAAGGATGCAAGCGGCAGGATTGCAAAATGGGCAATTGAGCTAGCTCCTTACGCCCCGCAGTATGACCGGAGAGAAGCCATAAAGTCTCAGGCTGTGGCGGACTTTTTCGTGGACTGGGCCGAGGTACAGTACGAACCACCGCTTCCAGATCCGAACTATTGGCGGATGCACTTTGACGGATCAAAAACCAAAACCGGGCTAGGTGCCGGAGTTGTACTCACGTCGCCAAAGAAGGACCAATTGAAATACGTGCTGCAGATCCACTTCACCGCATCAAATAATGTCGCTGAGTATGAAGCACTTGTGCATGGGCTCAAGGTAGCAAAGGAAATTGGTATACGTCGGATTATATGCTTTGGCGACTCGGATTTAGTGGTGCAGCAAGTGTCCGGAGTATGGGACGCTCTTGATCCAAACATGGCACTATACAGATTTCACGTGCAGAAGATTTCTGGTTACTTTGAGGGATGCGAATTTCATCACGTACCCCGGGTGGAAAATGAGGCTGCCGACATGCTGTCGAAGCTCGGGTCAACCAGACAAGCAAGTCCTCCGGGTGTAGCATTAGAGCACCTCAATAAACCATCCATCAGGCCATCCCCGGAATCCGAGTCCATCTACGTCCCGGAGGACACAGAGTCCGGAGCAGCGCCCATGGACGTTGACACGGGGAGTGGTGCGCAAAACCCGGGGATAGTTTCGGCAAACCCGGGGACTGCTCCGCAAAACCCGAGGACTGCTCAGCGTAGTCCGGTTGAAGTTATGCCGGTGGATCATATGGAGATAGACGAGGACGTGTTCCCCGTGCGGCAAATACCGGCTTGGGCACTGCCTATATTTCAATTCCTGAAAGATGGAACGTTACCCACTGAGGAGGTGTTGTCTAGGCAAACACAGAGGAGGGCAAAGGCTTACACGATCATCAATTCCGACTTATACAAAAGAAGTGTGACCAATGTCCTCCAGCGATGTGTTGACCCGGACGAAGGGCTTGAAATCATCCGAGATATACATCAGGGGGAATGCGGGCATCATGCCTCATCTCGAGCCTTGGTAGCGAAAGCTTTCCGACACGGATTCTACTGGCCAAACGCCTTAGAGCAAGCAGAAGATCTGGTGAGAAAATGTAATGGTTGTCAAAGGTACGCCACAAAGACGCATATGCCAATGTCGGAACTCAAGACCATCCCAATCACTTGGACATTTTCCGTACGGTGCCTGGATATGGTGGGCCCGTTCAAACCAGCAAGAGGAAACATGACTCACATTTTGGTAATGGTGGACAAGTTTACGAAGTGGATCGAGGTAAAGCCTATAAGAAAATGTGATGGAGCTACGGCCGTAACTTTTCTCAAAGATATCATCTTGAGGTACGGTTATCCACATAGTATCATAACTGATAGTGGCACAAATTTTGCGGAAGGAGCATTTGCTTGTTTCTGCCGGGATAAAAGGATCCGACCTGACGTAGCTTCGGTAGCCCACCCCGCATCGAACGGGCAAGTGGAAAGATCCAATGGATTAGTATTATCCCGGATAAAACCCCGGCGCATTGAGCCGCTGCAAAGATCAGCGGGGTGCTGGATAGAAGAACTACCAGCGGTACTGTGGAGTTTAAGAACAACTCCGAATCGATCAACAGGCTATACGCCGTTTTTTCTGGTATATGGGGCAGAAGCTGTATTACCAG
Source organism: Avena eriantha (assembly GCA_910589775.1). NCBI lineage: Eukaryota > Viridiplantae > Streptophyta > Magnoliopsida > Poales > Poaceae > Avena > Avena eriantha. The sequence goes on from OU342742.1 coordinate 100,386,076, forward strand.
CCGACATAGAGCATGATTCGCCTAGAGTCACCCAATACACAGAAGCCGAAGTGCAAGAAGCCCGGCAAAATGATGTTGATCTGCTGGAAGAAGCGAGAGAACTGGCACTGTCCAGATCCGCCATATATCAGCAAAATCTCCGACGCTATCATAGCCGGAAAGTGTGCCCCCGAGTCTTTCGGGAAGGCGATCTGGTGCTTCGGTTGGTACAACGTACTACTGGAATGCATAAATTATCCCCCCCGTGGGAAGGGCCATTTATCATGAGCAAAGCATTGCACAATGATTCTTATTATCTTATAGATGCAAAGCCACAGGAAAAGAACAAGGCGGACAGGTCCGGAGAGGAATCCAAGCGACCATGGAATGTAGCTCTACTTCGTCCCTTCTACACTTAGCTAAGAAGTGTATGTATCTGAGTCATCTCATATGTCGGTATGTATGTCGGCAATGAGCTTATCAATAAAATGTTGGCACCTCGAGCAGTAACTCGAGGACTGCCTTAATAATGTTTGTTATTTTCTGCACGTCAGCTGGAGTAAGTTATTCTACTTAGCTCGGATTAGTAGTGTGTGAGCACCAAAAACCCAACTCTTCGACTTGCTGCTGTCCAACAAGAATTGGCTTCATGGCAAGCAAGAGAACAAGTTTGGAATTGCGTAGCACATGAAAAATGACTAAGGAAAATAATTTATTCGAGCCGACGTTTATTTTCTAGACTAATCCCGTATTTATTTTCGAGCTAAGTCTAAAAGTTTCCCAGTATTGTTAAGAAAATTTTTAGGTTCGGATTCGTAAGTTGTAAAACCGAATCAAGGTAGACACGACCCGAGCCAAAAGATTGAACGAACAAGAAAAAGAAACTTGAGGACTACGCCCACGTTAATCCGGCATAAGTACTCAGTAGAAAAATATCACATGTATTTGGAATACAATTCCACCCGGCATACCGAGGATCTCATGAATTTTCAAGTGTTTTTACTTAGGAGCAGCAGGACGGAGTTCGGCATCATCATCGCCCTCTTCGATATCCGAGGCAGTGTCCTCCTCCGATTCACCCGAGTCATCTTCAATGTTCCCAACTTCCTCTTCGCCTGCGGCTTCTAGGAAGCTCGGACCCTTAGTCCATTCATGAATGGGGGCATATTCAATGAGGCTGTGGGCGCAAGCCTGGCGCCGAGCTACCCACTCCGGGTCATCTGTCCATTTGGACCCGGTGCGTAGCCGTGTGAGGAGGCTGAGATCTATCTTTTCGTACCACGTCAAAACGTGGTGAAGGACGGTATTGGCAGCAGCGCGGCAAGCGGATTCTCGCCAGAGGTCGAGCTGGGTCTCAATTTTTGAAAGCTTTTCAGCGAGCTGCGTGATTCTCTCCGGAGCGTCATCGGCGGGCCAGAAGGCGTGGAAGATCCGGACTGAAACATCGAGGAGGTCCCGGCCGTAGTTCTTGATAATTTCCACGCGAGATGACAGGCTGACCAACAGGTCCTCCATGTCAAAGGGAATGGGGTCACCCTCAGCAGTGACCGAAGTACCTCTCTCTCGGCGGAAATTGGCAATAGCAGCACGTGCAATGGCAGTACCCTCTGGAAAGTGGCCTGGGAAACAAGGCAAAGGACAAAGTTGAGAAAATAAGACATGAGACGTAACCCGGAGAAGTAAGGCGGATAAAGGAAAAGAAGTTACGAGAGATGTGACTGTGAATCCGGGTCAGCTCCTTGATGCAAGCATCATGCCTTTTCCAAAGCTGCTCGAGCTCAGCATTTGCCGACCTAAGTTTGACCTCGGCTTCCTGTAGGAGCTCGTGATCCTTAGCACTTTGGAGTTTGAGGCGCTCGCGTTCCTCGGTGAAGTCCTGGCCAACCCTTTTCAGCTCGTTTTGGTGTTGCGCCTTCATCTTAGCCATTTCAGCTTTGAGCTTGGCTATGTCGTCATCTTTGGTCCGGAGGAGGGCGAGCTCATCATCTTTCTTCTTCAACTCGACTTGATGCTGTCCTGCTTGTTTGAGAAAATGCAGCATCATGTTAGGCACATGCACACTTTCTTCAAGCAATGCTGAAACCGTGTGTTGGCCCGGCAGAGCCGAGGTATGAATATTTGCCGAGCCAAGGAGGTAAAAGGATGAGAAGCACAGTAGGAACAGATAAGAAGGACGTACCCTTGATTTGCTCCAAGTTCTTTCGCATTATTTTGTTTTCCGCTTCCACCCCAGCTGCGGGAACCGAACAATCAGATTCATTCGGCAAGTAAAGTGGAAGAAAAATGAGGAAAGGAATGAGAAAGAAATTTACCCCTTTTCTCGTACTCAGCGATGAGTGTAGCCTGTTTCGTGCGAAGATTTTTATGCGTATCCAACAAGCGCTAGAATTCGGCACTTCGGCGGTTGGTGGTCACCTGAAAAAGATACAGAAACTTAAGTCGGCTGTGTGCATGTTCGAAGTGTACTAAGATCCGGGCCAAGTGGAACTTAACCCGACTCTAGGTGAGTGCATGTTCGAAGTATACTAAGATCCGGGCCAAGTGGAACTTAACCCGGCTCTAGGTGTGTGCATGTTTGAAGTGTACTAAGATCCGGGCCAAGTGGAACTTAACCCGGCTCTAGGTGAATGCATGTTCGAAGTATACTAAGATCCGGGCCAAGTGGAACTTAACCCGGCTCTAGGTGTGTGCATGTTTGAAGTGTACTAAGATCCGGGCCAAGTGGAACTTAACCCGGCTCTAGGTGTGTGCATGTTCGAAGTGTACTAAGATCCGGGCCAAGTGGAACTTAACCCGGCTCTAGGTGTGTGCATGTTCGAAGTGTACTAAGATCCGGGCCAAATGGAACTTAACCCGGCTCTAGGTGTGTGCATGTTCGAAGTGTACTAAGATCCGGGCCAAGTGGAACTTAACCCGGCTCTAGGTGTGTGCATGTTCGAAATTATTATGGAGCTACGTTAATTCTATACAAAAGCATCCGACCGAGTAACAAGTTACTCCCCCGGAGGCTCGGGGACTAATGGTTATTATCTACAATTTACGAAGGAGAAGCGGCGTACCTCCATCATCCGCCCAGCAAGGTTAATGGCCTTGGCAGCGGTATTCACTTGATCCGATTCGTGGATTACCTCGGCCTTGTTCCAGTTCATGACGAACTCCATCAGGCTTGGGGGGTACTTTTCGCCTGAGGGCATATGTGGCGTCACCAAACCCTTAGCGTGTGCTTCCTTCCTCTCCACCAAGGCAAGGGCAGGGCTGGTATGCAGAACCAACTGCTGAGACTCAGTTGGCTCGGCAAACGCGTCCTTTGCCGCTGGTGTCTTCTTGGGGAGCATGGATTCAAGGGTACGTTGCCCAGGCTCGGCAGCGCTGGGCTTGGTAACATCTTGAGTCTTCTTACCCTTGGCTTGCTGGGAAGAAGAAGTCGTAGCAGCGGTTTTCCCCTGCCGAGGTTGGGAGGACTCGGAAGATGCAGAGGAACTGGGCGCTGCTACTTTCGTTGCTGGACTTGGTGCCGGCGCTGACGTTTTCGCTGCCGGGGTTGCTGCTGACGAGGCTGGAGTTGGTGCTGTTTTGGCTGCTGGTACTGGAACAGATGCTGGAGTCGAAGTAGCTTTAGTAGCTACTGGTTGTGGCGTCGCCGAGGTAGTAGCTGCCGTTGTTCTGGTTGGGCCAGTTTCCCCCGCCCCAGGATGATCCGGAGCGGCCGCAGAGCTTTCCGGAATGGGGCTCAGCGGACGTGACTCGTCGTCACGACGGGGTGAGGGGCTGGCCCGGAGAGGCGATGAGATACTGGACCCACTCTGAGGGACCTCCACCGGAGCCCTGTGAGATCAGGTAACGTCAGAAGGAAAGTTACGACGAAGTAAGGAAGAACGAGTTACAGAAGAAAGAAGGACTTACGCATCCGAGGTTTCGGCAACTCTGGGTTTTCGAGCCCTTCGTGCCGGGGCCTTCTTTCGCCTTTTAACGGGCTCGGAAGGTCCGGAGGAAGAGCTTGCGGAGGCCGCGCGCTTTTTCTTCGGCGCCACCGGAACTAGCTCGCCTGTGGCGAGAGGAGGATCCTCGTGGATATGGCCACCGGCGTGAGCTGATGGCGGAAAAGCAAAAGAAAGGGGGACAACCTCAAACGGTTCAATTATCTCGATATCCGAGTAATCTTCATCATCGGGCCAATCTCTGGCAGAAGAGAAGTTACCCATGGGTCGTTTCGTGGCGTCAGTCATGGGGAGAAACATCTCTTGGTACGGCTCCTCCACGTCCGAAGTCTCCCGGTCCGGTGCCCACTTAAGGGTCGGATCAGTGCCGTCCTCGAGCGTTTGCTGAAGGAATAGCTGAGGAAAAGAGTAAACAGACGAATCAAAAATGCAACAATAATAGACAAGTAACTGGTCCGGGGTAAGTTTGCTACATGAAACTTACCATGGGAGGAAGCCGGTCACGGCAGAAATGCTCAATCCCCCAAGTCCAGTCAGAGGAGAAATCCTTCTGAGTGGTGAAAAGAGCCTTGACCCGGCGGAAGATCTCCGTATTGTTCAGCTCAAAAGATGAAGTCCGGTTGGGATCGCGGCCGTAGCTCATATGGCACACCTTGTGGGTGCGCTTATGGAGAGGGGAGATTCGGTTGCGCACGAAAGTGATCATCGCATCCTCGTTGCGCAACCCGAGCTCCTTCAGCTCCGCGAACCTCTTACTCACTTGGTTGGCTAGGGCCGTAGGTTTCTTCGGAACGGCGTCCCACAGATCCGGGTTCGGCGGACCCGGGGTATAGGGAAGCAACCGGATCAAATCTTCGGTGCCTGTGTTCCGGACATAAAAGATTGTCCGGGCCCAACCTTTGCAGGATTCTAGCCCTGTGACCCGAGGGAAAACAGAAAACCTCCAGGGTGAGATGGAGGCTGCTCCGAACTGCGTGAGCCGCTTGTCCTCCGGGTCAGTGTGAATGTCGGGGATAACGTTGCGGCGAAGGGCGAAAAACCGGATCCACAGCTCCTTTGTGGGCCATAATCCGGCGTAGCCTTCAATCGTAGAGGCGAAAGCAGAGAGGGAAGTAATGGCATTGGCTGGAAGATGGTGCGGCTGGAGATGGTAGGTGCTGAGCCAATCATGGAAGAAATCACTCACCGGGAGTCCGAAGCCCCGCTGAAAATGAGACAGGAACACAACGAACTCCCCGGGGTTGGGCGAAGGAGCTAGCTCGGCGGAGGCGAGGCGAGCGGCGACGCCGGCAGGGAGGCGTCTGGTCCGGTAGAGCCAATCCAGGTCGTCCTGGCAGACCCAGGAGCCGGCCCATGCGTCGCGGTCCGCAGCGGCGGCGTCCTCCTCCATCTCTTGCTCAGCAATGGCGAGATCTTCTTCAGTCATCTGGTCCTCGAAGCCCTCACTGGCGCTGGAGGCGGCGGGGGATAGCGGTTTGGATTGGCGAGGACCCGTAGCGAGAGATTGACGTCGCAGTGATGGAGACGTAGAGGTGAAACGGAGAGGTGCGGCGGCGACACTGTTTTTTGGCAGTACTGGCGGCGGCGCAGTCGCGAGGAAGACGAAGGAGAGTAGCAGCGGGCAGAGGCGTGCGGAGGGGAAAAATCCTAAGGAACGCACCCCTCCGCTATTTAACCACCCACGTAAGCGGTGAGTGGGATTGCGCCCTGTGGACCGGCCACGCGCTGTGGCCGTGTATTACCCGTCCGGACCAATCAGTAAGGAGCCACACGGAAGGCCACAAGGCGGAAAGAATCCTGGGACGTGACGCACTGATGCGGTAAACGAGGGGGCAGGCGTGACGTGACCCGCGCACAGTGATGACTGACAGTTACTGCGGCGATTACTGTACCGTCCCTTAGAATAAGACAACATAATGATTACCCTTCACATGGGTTAGCGTACGAAAGAAGGAAGTAAGACCCGGATAGAGCTATGGTAACCCGGCCGGCAAGTGAAAACTTGCAACGTGCGAAGGGAACGTAAATCCAAGCCGTCCGAGGTACAGAGGTAACTCGGCAAACAGCGACAGGAGCACGAGATGGAACCTGGTGTGGCCTTAGCGGCCAAGGCGGCTAAGACCGCACCAGCTTCGGGGACTAATGTTGGAGGGATACCCCCGGGTAGGGTCACGCCGTGGTATGAAAGGCTGAGTTAGCCGAGGTCCCGCAGGATCAAAGCAAGCACTGGTCGGGTCACCTCAAGGCAGGCCGAATCACGGGGTAACCCGGACCTGGGGGCGTTCGCCTAACTAGCCCTAATCCGACTTAAGCGGTGAGTCGGAAACGTATGTCTAACATGTATGCAGGAAAAGGGTGTGGCCGGATGAACCATCGTCCGGGTCGCAGTAACCTTCTAGGAGAAGGAAGGAATCTCGCTGGTCAAAAGGAACCCCGGTACGCACTGCCTGAGCGAAGCGTGCAAGGACAGGACCACCGGGGCGTGGCCGACAAGCGTGACGACGCCCGTGTCAGCTGACGAGGGCGCCGCAGTGGCTCACGTAGCTAAAGCGCAGCTGACGAGGGAGAAAAAGCACCCCGGTCGGTTTACTACTTTGGGAGGGGCATATTCTTAGAAATATGCCTCCACGTAAGCCCTAGGATGAAACCGAGCCTCCCCTATAAAAGGGGGGCTAGGGCTTTAGTAGAAGGGGTTGGTTTTTTCATTCTCTAGGGATTTTGGTTAAGGATAAGGGTTTCAAGTAAGATCCACCAGTGAGAGTAAGAGAGCTTCTTCTTCCTCCTCTCGCCAATACAGCTCTAGGAGCACTTGTAACCTTGGAAGAAAATCAATACGAGTTCTGGTGTGGAGAATCACTTCGCTATCCCTCCCTGGATTCCCCTAGCGTATATTACTCCCCACCTTCAGCCTATACATGGCATCTGCCGTGACACCACCACGACATCTACCTATCAATAAAGAGAACTTTGTGTTCTTGTTTTAGATCTTGGATTAGATCTAGTATGTTAAGAGTTTTGGATTGAACTCTTGACAACCCCGCCCTAAAGCGATATCTAGCATCTAGCATAGCACGTTGAAGTGGTTCCTTCAACACTTGTGCTGTCCACTTTGTAGCATCGAGGTGGAGTTGTTCCTCCACAACCTTTGTGCTACATCACGGAGCCTCGCTTGTGTCCGCCACCCCCAGGTACTGTGGCGCTGCTCTATTCCCAGATGATCGACAAATGCGACAAATGGGGATCGAAGTTGTACTAAGGGATCATACAGGCAAGTTCCTTCTGTCCGTGAGTGAAGGCCTGGAGCTATTCCCGACATCGGAGCTCGCTGAAGCCATCGTTGTCCGCCGTGCGCTCCAGATGGCGAAGGATCATGGGTTCCTGAATGTTACACTGGTGTCAGACTGCTTGTCTCTAATCCAGCGCATCTCCTAGGTGTGAGATCGATCGACGTTGGGTGTTGTGATAGCTGATATCAAATCTCGGGCAAGGGACCACGAGTCCTGTGTGTTCAATTTCTCTAGTCGTAAAATGAATATGGTAGCACACAAACTTGTTCATTGCGCCGAGCCTTTTAGCTTGTAATATTTCAGTTGATGTTATTCCAGAGCTTATCGTGCCATGATGTCAAGTGATTAATAAAGTACCACGTTCTCAAAAAAAATCTTTTTAACCCAACACTTGTTGCAATTATAGTAAGAGTAGGGTCCATTGTCGGATCTAAACCTAGTTAATTTGTGCACCGTTGTTCTGGACGCTTGCTGTCTTTCTTCTCCACCACTCTAAACTCCCGTGACATACTCGTCGATAATACCACGACAATAAGTATGAGTTCATTGTTTCCATGACTTCATCTTGTTCCCTACTCCTAGATGACTTTGATCAAGCCAAGCCGCAACTAAAGATGTGACTCCACTGTGATGATTAAATTTTGCTACTACGTCGAAGTCAGGCAATCGCCCTTTCGTCCGTCTACACGCGGCGGAGCCTATTCGGAGTCCGGACACCGCCGATCCTCCCTCCGCCTCATCTTTGACTCCCTAGCCAGCTGACCAGTCAAGGTAACGCACGGGCGCACAGCCCCCTAACGCCGTGAGGCCACCCACTCGCGGCCGCCCGCTCGCGTGGCGTCGCCGTCAGCCGCGACGTCACCGCCGCGAGTGCGCGGCGCCGTCCCACATAAAAACGAAACCACCCACTCACCCACCACGCAATTCCCCTCCTCTCCCCCTCTCCCAAGTCTCCTCCACTGCTCGAAACCCCCAATTCGAAATTCGATTTGGGGATTTCGGCTCAGATCCGAGCCTTCGGTTCGAGCTCGGCTCCCTGTTCGATTTGTGGTAGTCCTTGGGGCCGCAGCTGGCCGGATTCCGGTTCCATTCGCCCGGGGGGATTTGTTTTGGTGGGAATTTCGCTCCGATGGCGTCTTCTCCGGTGTCCTACTGGTGCTACCACTGCAGCCGCTTCGTGAGGGTCTCGCCGGCAACCGTCGTCTGCCCGGACTGCGACGGCGGCTTCCTCGAGCAGTTCCCGCAGCCGCCGCCGCGCGGAGGCGGCGGAAGCGGCCGGCGCGGGTCGATGAACCCGGTGATCGTGCTGCGGGGCGGATCGCTCTCCGGGTTCGAGCTCTACTACGAGGACGGCTCGGGCGACGGGCTGCGGCCGTTGCCAGGCGACGTGTCGCACCTCCTCATGGGGTCGGGGTTCCACCGCCTGCTGGACCAGTTCTCGAGGCTGGAGGCGGCGGCGCCGCGTCCGCCGGCGTCCAAGGCTGCCGTGGAGTCCATGCCGTCTGTGACGGTCCCCGGAGGAGGCGGGGCCCACTGCGCGGTGTGCCAGGAGGCCTTCGAGCCTGGCGCTGCGGCCCGGGAGATGCCGTGCAAGCACGTCTACCATCAGGACTGCATCCTCCCCTGGCTCTCCCTCCGCAACTCATGCCCCATCTGCCGCAGCGAGCTTCCAGCGGCAGCCGTCCCTGAGGCGGAGGCAGATGCCGGGCTCACCATCTGGCGACTTCCCCGCGGCGGATTCGCTGTTGGAAGGTTCGCCGGCGGGCCCAGGGAGCAGCTACCTGTTGTCTACACGGAGCTGGACGGTGGCTTCAGCAATGGAGTCGGACCGAGGCGGGTTACATGGCCAGAAGGAGAAGGGCAAGTGGATGGCGGCGAAGGTCGGATTCGTCGTGTATTTAGGAACCTGTTTGGCTGTTTCGGTCGGGGCAGCCGGCCAGAGAGTTCCTCGCAGTCCCGTAGTGGCTGAGCAAAGCTTCTTCTCGGTAACTCACTTTCAATTGATGGTAGTGGTGAATAAGTAGGAGTTAGTATAAGGAGGAAACCCAGGCGATGAGTTCTTGGGGGCGTCTTTTGGTGTAAATGAAGGGGGCTTGCATTCCCACTTTTTATTGTCTCTGGTTAAGAATTCAGAGAAGATGGCCATGAGCAAGCAACTGAGAAATGACATTGGAAAGCAAATTAGGATGGACAAGCCCACGCCTTAAGGCTTCAAGAATGGAATAGAAATGTAGTATGGGGTAAATCAATCATTTGGAATATTGTAGGCAGCGAGAACAATTGTTGTTCTCACTTCTGTAGTGATTGTGCATATACTGGATTGGTTCAAGATAAATTCAGATTTTGCAGTATGTTGGTCTCTTGCATGAAATTTCAATATATTTGGTATTATTGGTATTCCTTTGGCCAAACCTCTTTGATTCAGCAAAAAATTATCATAATTCATAAGAACGGTTACCAAATCACTACTAGTTTGTTGAATCTTGGGCTGCTATATAGGGATGACTTGCACACAATATCAGTGATCTTCTCTTGAATTTCCTCGATGTGCCTTCTTCCATGCTGCACTCTAATATTTTTGTTGCGCTGCTATACTGTGAAACCAAAAATAGTCCTTGTATTGATTTTGAATGGTATGCCAATTGAGTAGTATGTAGGAGTATGTAGTGTTTAAATATTGATGTAGATTGATTTCTTCAGTGAATTCAACTAGTGTGAGGGGAAGTCTGTGATTGTGTGCTACCATGTTGTGCTGTGAGCAAAGTGTGTTTAATTAAGACATCTGCAGTATTAGTAAGATGTCATTCTATCATTGTTATGTGTTTATCATCCGAAAAATTGTTATGTGTCTACTGATACAATTAACAGTTTGTGACATGTCCAAATGGAGTTTGATGTTCCTACAGATGAATGAACTTGAGTTGCTGGGCCTGGGAGTACCATATTGTCGTTTTGCGAGTTCATGTCTGGCTGGATGGTGAACACCGTCACTTATCTGGCAATTGGCACGGTGACTCTGTGTCTATGTTCCTTTTCTTATTTGATAGTCATACAAGCTTGTGTATATTACATGAGATATTGTTTTACTTCTCATTTCATTTGTATATTAGCTAAATGTAAAATAGTCGTTGGATATTTTTTGTCTTTGTATCGTTTTGGTTTTGAACCGAGGCAACATCTTACTAGTGAATGTTGTTGCTCAAGTAGTAATATTTCTGTACAGTGATTCTCCAACAATCTTGTGCTAAATCAATTGAGTGTTTATCTCAGTATTCAACTCTGAATACTTCATGTTGAGTGCTACTGAAGGGCTTCGTCCTTTATGTTTCTTGTTATAACTCAGGCGCTATGTTTTCTTTTGCTCTTAATTTAGTTTTGCTTGTGATCATACTATTATATGCCTTATCATTTTTTTAATCATTATGAATTCTCAATCTGCACTATTTAACCTGATCACATACTAAAATTGTTATTGTTAGGACATACATGTGCATAAGTTCAATATTTGATCTCTGTTTTGCTCACTATTTTTTTTTTGTGAATCCTTTGCTCACCAACTTATTTTGCTTGTACTTCCCTGCCCATCTACTTGTTTCTGAGGAATTTTCTGCAATCATGAGTACCGAAACATCATTTGTGTTATCTGCAGTTGAATCTTTTTCATTCTGAGAAGTTGGAACTTCGGATCATGGTCTACAGTTTGTAAAATTGTTCCTCCAGTAGTTCTACCTAGGCTGGACTTCATCGTCCCTTTTTGTTGGACAATAGCTGTGCTTCGTAGTCGATCGTAGGCATCAACTGTCACGTCATCTGTGCTCCATGGCTGCTCATATAGGCTTCAGCATTTTGCTCACTATACATCCTTATCAGAAGATTCCTATCCAATTGGCTAGTACCTAACAGCAAGTGCTAGCTAACTAATTTACCCATGAATTGTCATTCAGTGACCGACATGTTTGTACTTTCCTTTCCCTCATTTGTCTTACTGGTTTCTTACGGCTAAACTATTCTGGCGATGCATGCATGTGTGTGTGTTCTGTTACTAATGCTGTCCTTTTCGCTCCCAGTTGGAACTCGTAATTATTTTGACGAGAGCTCGCAGTGCCCTCCTTCCCAAGACTTGCGTAGTGCGGCACCATGCTTAGTTTTGACAAGGTCCTCCGTTGAACATGTACAGGGCGAGAAGTCCATTCGTTTCCAAGGTTCTGCCTGTACATTCTCGGAAGGGGGGATACAATACAACCATATTTGACCCTTGCAGAGCACGTATGTTTAAACAACATCTCGGGCTGGCGTTTGCAGACTCTGTTGCAGCTTACAGCAATTCCCCAGCTGTTCTGTTACCTTCATTCATCTAGACGATGAAACCCTGTCCTACCGTTGGGTGGACTCTCGGCATCGCGTAACGTCGGTTGACTCGACAGCATCTCGTAGCGTCCATGCCGCTATGTGCTGCATATTCCCTGGCGATGACGAAAAATGGGGTCCGCTACAGGATGGCAACACGAGAGCTCTGCTCTACTCTGGGCCTGTACTGGGAAACAGTTGTCCGGTCAAGCAGGACTGGACCCGGTTCTAGGCCATTTATAGCGGGCGAGTCGCTTTCGTTTCCCCCTCTCGATCGACCTCGTGAGCAATCATCTTCGAATTTGAGGTAGGCATCTTCCGTTAGGTAGCAGAGGTTCAGGTTGGCTTCGATAGCAATTAGGGAAATGTTTGGCAGGATGAGATCCAGGGTTGGCTTCGAGCTGAGATGACATTGATTGCTTGGGCCAGATGGACCGGCGGGGGTGCTAATTGCGGTTCGTGCTGCTGTGCGGTGCGATGGTGTTGTACGGGAACCGGCGGATGGTGATGGAGAGTAGTACGAGCTTTTTTTTAGATACTGTATTATATAGTGGTTTGCTTCGGAAGCGATGGACCCTGTGGTGTGGTGTCCTTGTGCTGCTTTGGTGAGGCTCCATGTTTTCTGAAACATCACTCTACTTTGTTGGTTTTTGGTTACTCTCTTTCTCATGTGCCGACATCATTTTTGCGGCCTCCCACGTATTCAGCGCATCGTTACTTGCCTCCAAGACCCAACTGGGAACATCGGATGTGGTACAGGCTGGGACATGTTCAGCTTTCGATGATTAGGCGCTGTAAAAGAAAATTGAACGGGAAGAGGGGTCTCGATGGACCCCGAGTGCTGCATTAATCCATCGGTGGAGCCTGTTTGAGCGGTAATGATTAGTTGCAGTAAAGGATTTGATGCAGGTCAAGTTGAGCTTAGGGTAGAGGCCACGTCGTGCACGAGTTTAGGTCAATATAGTAGGCCATAATTCGGGATTCCGGGTATCCTCACAGTTCCTCACTGACTAGGGTGGCCCACTTCGGGTTAGAGCTTTGCTTCACGGACGGTCCAGTTAGAGAGAGAAGACGAAATCCAATCCGGCTACGGGAAGGTCTAGAAGACTTACTGACTTAGGCCCATAATGTTACTTGTAGTTCAAGATGTACTCTGTAACCAACTCTTAGTCGTAGCCGGATTGATCTGTCATGTAAACCCTAGGCCAGATGTCTATATAAGCCGTCCTAGGGAGGGCCTTTAGGGCACCAGATAACACTCAATACTTTAGACCCTCAACTCGCACAGGCGATACCATTGTAATCCATATTCCGGCTTTGCCGTATTACTGGATTGACAGCAGGAGTAGGGTCCGTCCAAAGCCGGCGGATTCGAACCTGGGTAAACTTGTGTGCTCACCATCTCGGAACACCGTACGTCTCACACCCCTCTCTTCCGCACGCCTCGAGGACCCCCTCATGGTGTACTTGTCCTCAATCCGACGACAGTTGGCGCCCACCGTGGGGCAAGTGAGCTTCGGATCTGCGTTCCGAGCGGAATCTGCAAGAATCGGAATCGGCGAGACCATCACCGTCAGTCGCATCCTCTACGCCAGCGACATCCCTCTCATCGTTCTCGACGAGACTTGGATTCCGGCTAGGAAGGCCGTGACTGCCTATACTATCATGTCTTTTGGCGAGATCGATGTTTACTTCGGTTTCGCTGAACCTGCCCAACCCACCCCAGCGGTGATGATAGAGGCAGAAGAATCTTCTGGGTCCCCTTTGTCCGCGGAGGCGGCAGAGTTCCGGATCTCAGAAAACCCTAATCCCACCCAGCCCGCACTAGTTGCGGAGATAGTGGAGAAATCCGAGCCTGAAGAAGACCTCACGGTCCAAGTCGAATCTGGAGTGGATCTCCCTGGAGAAGCCGGATCCCAGATCGACCCACCCGTGGAAGTCGAAATCCAGGAGGAGCATATCAACGACACTGATTCCGGCTCTGACGATGCCGGGACAGACATGCCTTTCCTCAGGTACACACTAAGATGTATGATACTGCAAGGTGCTAGCGCAGATGCAATCCTCGAAACCATTAAAAGTTTCGATATGGCTGATCGCGAAAGCCACAGGTACCTCAGGAGGCACGCATCGCACTTCGTCGGATATGTTGGATCCGGATCCGGCTCTGCCGATGCTGGAGAAAACACCGACTCGGTGCTGGAGGCAATTGGAACAAACGCCGACGTTCCCGCATCCTCGGATGAATCCATGACGTTGGCAGATTTCCGAAAGTTCTCCACGGAATACGAAGAGGAGTACAACTCCAAAGCTGCAGAAGAAGGAGAAGCCATGGATGAAGGATCCAGGGAACACTCTCCCAAAGCGTAGGATGACATGGACATTGGAGATAATCCCGAGATCCAGATGTCCGAAAGTACCGATCAGAGCTTGACTCCGGCAAAAGGACCAAAAGCCGTCTTTGCTACCCGCGCTGCCAAGAAGGCAAAGAGGAGGAACAAGAAGAACAAGACCCCGACAAAAGACCCCCTCACAGAGGAGGTAATCACCGAGGAATACGAAGAAGACTCAGATGGAGCACTTGTCCCAGACGAGCCGAAAAAAGAAGCATCGGTGGATGGACACGTGATCACTGAAGGTGAGCGTAAACTCATCGATGCCGCATTAACCACACCCATCCCTACAGCCGCAGAACTTACTGCAGATGAGCTGGACGAAAGGGCCCAGGCCCTGGAAGCGCGTCGTCAACAAGTCCTTGATGAATCCAAAAACATCGAGGTGGAGAAGAAGCGCATGTCAAACAAGGAGTACATGTCCCGTCTACATCAGAAGACACGGAAGCGTCACATAGATGACAACCAATTCCCACGTGTCCGTGCCGTCCTTTTTGGAGATGAGATGGGGAAGCCACAGAAGGATAGCAACGGGGATTGGGTTTACCCAACACCAATGCAAAATACCGTGGCAACTTGCGAAATTCTATCAGCTAATCCAGGACCAGAGGAGATACGTTTGGGTATCAAGCTACTCAATAAGGGACTGGAGCAGCAAAAGGTCGCCCTGTCTAGAAGTCAAAAGCTGGTCTCGGATTCTGACCAATGTCGCACAGATCCGGCATGGGCTGACGTAAGATCCCACTACGTTCGGGCGCAGTATCGTCACCCCGAACGCAGGGAAGACAATTATTCAAGAACTGGATCATCGGGGTAGCACCGCAGAGCTACGCATAACTGGAGCACTGTCGCTCCAATAGCCGAGAAAGACGCGATCACTGCACTGAATCTGAGGAATCCTCCCTGAAAGGGAGAAGATAAAGAGAAACGTCGGGAGGAGGATCGTCAGAGAATGCCACCTCCCAGACATGAAAACCGTCCGGCTGAGCCTCACCATGGTGGGAACGACGGACGAAGGAACGACAGAAACCACGCTGGAACAAGCCGACAGGGGGCTCATCATAGTCAAGAACCTCCCCGGAGCCGGAATAATGACGCTCCGGACGGAGGCCGGCGATCAGCCGGAAACTATCCAGCTGCACCACCCTCTCCGCCACATAGTTATCATAACGGCCCCCAAGGAGGTCAAGGAAGACGACATGGCGGAGGAGGTGGTGGCAGAAGCCGAAGTCCGGCTCCAAGGCACCGCAGCCACAGCCGACATTCGGGACGATCCCTATCCCGAAACGACGCAAGGCACAAGATCAACTCCAATATAGAGGCTCGGCGCTACGAAAACGATGATGTATACGTGGGCCCAAAATGCTTCGGACCACGCATCAGAGCTACAAAGTTCCCAGAAGGATTTGCCATCTCAAGACATATCCAAGCCTACGACGGCATTGCTCGGCCAGACACCTGGTTACAGGATTTCTTCCAAGCCTGTTGCATCGCCAAAGGCGGAAACAGCCTGGTCGCAACCCAATATCTCCCACTTATGTTGCGGAAGACGACACGATCATGGCTCAATGAACTTCCGGCAAACACAATCCATAACTGGTATGATTTACAAAGTGCGTTCTTTCGGAATTTCGAAGGCACATATCGGAGGCCCTGTACGGTTGGAGACCTACAACGTTGCACCCAGAAAGCCGGAGAAACTTGCCGGGATTACCTCGGACGATGGATTGACACCAAGAACTCCTGCGAAGGAGTAAATGATCAAACTGCGATTGAAGCTTTCATCGCAGGTCTCCCAATTGGTTTACTGCGCCATCGCTTGAAGTGTGACAAGGTCACTGATCTGGGAGAGATGATAGAAACAGCGAGCAAGTATGTAGATGCTGACGACGATGCAGAGGGGTTACTCAATGTCCTGGTTGTACCTCAGTCGGCAAAACAACCAAAGCAACAAGCTCAGAAGCGCAAAAATACCTCGGAAGAAAAACCCAACGCAAAGACAGCAATAGCCACTACTGTTTCCGGGTCAGGAGGACGAGGAGGATGTGGCGGAGGCCGCAGGCGTGGCCGTGGGACGTCAAGGGTCCAAGGTAGAGGAGAGCAACAACCAGGAAAAACCTACACTTGGTCCGACATCGCCAATAACCCATGTGTGCATCACTTGGACACCAATGGGGGCTCGTCCCACACCAACGCTGAATGTCATTTTAACGACGACATCAAGAGGGATGATACCGCGGGCTACAAAGCTAAGCAGAAGAAGGGAAAGAAAAATCCCGAAAAGGACAAAGAGACCAAGGAAGATTCTGACATGGAGGAAGCCGATGCTTCAAATCCCAAGTCGGAAGGGAAGAAAACTTTTCCCACCAAGAAAGACACTTACGTCACCTTCCTCGGATCTCAACTAGCAAAGGTCAAGAAAGCAGTTCTCCACGAGCTCAACACAACAGTTCCGGCTGTCCCTCAGTATCTGGACTGGTCGGAAGTGGCAATAACATTTGACCGCGCTGATCATCCGCCTAAGCTACATAGGCGAGGAAAATACGCCTTAGTCATCAATCCACTTATTGACGGTTATGGTTTCTCCAAGACCTCATGGACGGTGGTAGCAGTATCAATATTCTCTATGTCGAAACGCTACGCCGGATGAAGATCTCGGAAACACAGCTGAACCATAGCTCTGTGATCTTTCACGGAGTTGTGCCAAGAAGACAAGCTAATTCCCTGGGAGAGATCACTTTGGATGTTACTTTTGGAACTCCAAAGAATTATCGGACGGAGGCACTTTCCTTCGAAGTGGTCCCGTTCAAGAGCACATACCATGCTATATTCGGACGTCCAGCTTACTGGGCTTTTATGGCTCGTCCGTGTTACATTTACAATATGATGAAAATTCCAGGTCCCAACGGCGTGATCACCATCAGGGGAGACCCGAAGAAGGCGCGAGAGTGCGAAGATGGAAATGCCGCCTTTGCCGAAGCCGTGCTGCACGCCCAGGAGTACCAGGAGATCAAGAAGAGCATAGATCCGTCTGAGATGCCCGCAACAAAGAAGGAGGTTATAAAGCCAAATCCGGAGTTCAAGGCATCAGAAGAGACGAAGACGACACCGTTGAAGGATGATGACCCCTCCAAGGTGACCCAGATAGGCGTAGGCCTAAGTAGCGCATAGGAAAGCGCACTCGTCAAGTTTCTCCAAGCAAATCAAGATATCTTCGCATGGCAGCCATCTGACATGACCGGAGTACCTAGGGAACTTGCCGAGCACTCTCTAAATGTAAACCCGAACACTAAACCCGTCAAACAGTGCTTACGACGGTTTGGTGATGAAAAGCGTAAGGCAATAGCTAAGGAACTAGCGCGACTCGAGTTAGCCGGATTCATAGAAGAGGTCATCCATACTGATTGGTCGGCCAACCCTATAATGGTCCCTAAAAAGGACACCACTGATTTAAGGATGTGTGTTGATTATACTGCCT
The DNA here is from genome assembly GCA_910589775.1 of Avena eriantha. Lineage (NCBI taxonomy): Eukaryota > Viridiplantae > Streptophyta > Magnoliopsida > Poales > Poaceae > Avena > Avena eriantha. The sequence goes on from OU342742.1 coordinate 100,403,498, forward strand.
TGAACAAGGCTTGTCCAAAAGATCCGTTCGCTCTGCCTAGAATTGATCAAGTTATCGATTCTACGGCAGGCTCGAAACTCCTCTGTTTTCTCGACGCATATTCCGGTTATCACCAAATCCGGATGAAGGAATCTGACAAAATCAAAACTTCATTCATAACCCCTCTCGGAACCTTCTGTTACGTTACGATGCCCTTTGGGCTGAAGAAGGCAGGAGCTACGTACCAGCGCACGATGCAGCGTTGCCTCCATGATCAACTCGGATGCAATGTACATGCATACGTGGATGATATCGCGGTCATGTCCAAAAATAAGGAAACATTGATTTCCGACTTGGAGGAAACGTTCGCCAATCTACGAAAATACAACATCATGCTTAACCCGAAGAAATGCTTCTTTGGAATACCAGCCGGAAAATTGTTAGGTTTCATCGTGTCTCAAAGAGGCATAGAGGTAAACCGTGACAAAATCAAGGCTATTCTCAACATTTCTAGGCCAACTCGCCTGAAGGACGTAAAAAGATTAACTGGTTGCATTGCTGCGGTCAGTCGATTTGTAAGCCCGCTTGGCGAAAGAGCCGCACCATTATACAAACTCCTGAAGAAGACCAAGGATTTTGTCTGGACTGACGAAGCTGAAGGTGCACTACAAGACCTAAAGAAAGTACTCTCATCTGCTCCTATCCTTGCAGCGCCGGAACCTCAGGAACCGATGTTGCTTTACATTGCTGCGACAAATAAGGTTGTCAGTATCGTTATGGTAGTGGAGAGACCAGAAGAAAATCAGGAGCACCTGGTGCAGCGTCCGACGTACTTTATCAGCGAGGTCCTGACAGAATCAAAACAACGGTATCCGCACTATCAAAAGTTGGCTTACGGTGTTTTTCTAGCAACTTGTAAGTTACGACACTATTTTCAGGAGCACCCAATTACCATGGTGAGCAAAGCTCCCATGAGAGATATAATCAACAATAGCGATGCCACAGGACGCGTCGCTAAGTGGGGCATAGAGATTGCAGCTTTCGATATTGAGTACAAACCCCGGACAACAATCAAATCCCAGATCCTTGCCGACTTTATCGCTGATTGGGCAGAGACCAAGGAGAACATGGTCCTCCCTGAGTCAGAATATTGGACCCTCTTTTTCGATGGGTCTAAGGCTCGAGGGGGCTCGGGGGCTGGCGTGGTGCTGAAATCACCCCAAGGAGATGAACTTTTATACGTGTTGCAGATCCACTTCACAGCGACAAACAACATTGCCGAGTATGAAGCACTGCTGCATGGAATCCGGATTGCTAAGGATATTGGCATCCGACGTTTGATGTGTTATGGAGATTCGGATCTTGTTTCTCAGCAAGCCTCGGATATTTGTAATGCACATAAGCACATGACAGCATATAAAGCTGTCGTGGATGATCTATCTAAATCGTTCAAAGGGTTTGAAGTTCAACATATCCCTCGAGCAGAAAATGAGGAAGCAGATGCATTATCTCGAATAGGCTCTGCGCGGAAAGAGGTCCTGGATGGCGCATTTTTAGAGCACCTCAAAGTTCCCTCGATAAAGGGAGTAGATGAGGAATATCCGACCAAATTTGACTCACCTTTGATAGCAGTTCTGGCTGTAATTCCCAGCTAGACTCAACCCTACCTCGATTACTTGGTAGATGGCAAATTACCCGAAGACGAGGTGTTGAGCTGACAGATTATCCGACGAGCAAAAGCCTATACTATTGTTAAAGGTGAGCTCCATAAACGGAGTGTTTCTGGGGTTTTTCAGCGCTATGTATCTCCGGAAGGAGTGGAAATCTTAAGGGAAATCCACGAAGGCGAGTGTGGTCACCACGCTGCAGCCAAATCTTTAGTGGCAAAAGCTTTTCGACATGGATTTTTCTGGCTTACAGCTCAGGCAGATGCCGAACGATTAGTCAAGACATGTAAAGGCTGCCAAAAATACGCCAAGCAAGCTCATGTTCCGGTTGATCAGCTGCGAACAATACCTATAACATGGCCCTTTGCGGTCTGGGGGCTTGATATGGTAGGACCTTTTAAGCGAGCCCCAAGTGGATTCACTCACCTCGTAGTGATGGTGGACAAATTCAGAAAGTGGATCAAGGCTAAACCTGTCACTAGTTGTGATGGAGCAACAGCCAAAAGATTTGTCGAGGATGTTATAATCCGGTATGGTTATCCGCATATTATTATCATAGATAATTCCTGGTTATAGGAACATACTTTCTGTAAGTCAGAATACCCAAGGTCAGAAGGCTACTTAAGACTCGGGCTAATATTTTTTGCTAAATATCAGCACGAGCCTTGGGGGCTACACTAGTTCGTTCTTTGGCATCCTAACGAAAGCATGAACCCGGATTTCTATATCCTACTTCATGCTTGGGGGCTAGAGGATATGATATAACATAATGTAAAAAACAAGAGTTGGAATTCCGACTTACATATTGCTCGCGGGTGAGTTTGTCTAACCCCGCATTCACTTCAGCTGCCACCTTCTGGGCGAGGGTAAGAGGAATTACTGGGGTTGTTGGAAGCTCGCCAGTCCTAATTCTCTCGTCGCGAAGGCAGACTTGAGCGAGAAGGTCAGAGAACTTGACGTCCTCTGCTTCTTGCGCCTCCTCTTCGGGGGATAGATGGCTTTTGTCCAGGACTTGCCTGGCCAGCCGCTGGATCTCCTCTACAGATTTATGGGATAAGCCAAACTTGGCAAGTCCAGGATTGCTGAGGAGGTTGTCGGCGAAGACTTCAGCCGAGGGATCATTACCCGAAGAGGGTTCACCCTTATCTTGAGCTAACGCACCCACGGTGACGTCAGTGTGTGACCCAAGGATCACAGGCGCCGTTGGAGGAGCCGGATCTTCTACAACAACCGGAGAAGGAGTAATCGCTGGTGTTGTAGAAGGTTGAGGGGCAGGAGTCGGAGGAGCCGTGGCATGGGAAGCTATGGTAAGCTTCGTCTGTCATAGGGGCTTCGCAGGAATCCCTTTCCCCTTACCCTTGATGAGAGGCTTTGCTCTGAGAATGTAGTAAAGTAGGAAACATTAAATCTTAGAAAGAAATTCAAGAAAGGTACAAAGGCGGAAATTGTGAATGAAAGTTACCTCTTCACAATAGGCACTTCCTTTGTGCCAACAGCCACTGTCGGAGCTTTGCGCTTCTTGAGCGCAAGGTCCGGCAATGGGACCACTTCAGTCTCCTGAGAAAACTCGGGAGGATATCCTTCGAGTGGAGCAAGCTCCGACTCGGGGAGGTCAGCAAGCTGAAAACAGGAAAGCATATCAGCATTGCAGTATATAATTTAAAGATTGAAACACGTAAAAGGTGTACTAATGGAAGCTTACTGCTACCACGGGGTTTTCCGCCGTGTGCATATCCAGAGAAACCTCCGGAATTTTCCTCTCGATCCGCTCCTTGATCAGCCACTTGATCTGGCTTATGTAACCTTGGGCGGTGTAGGCTTTGGGGCTGATGCGGAGGGAATCTTTTTTGGAAGACGTGATGGAATGCATCAGTCTGTCCCCGTGGTACTGAAGTGGCTAGATCCGACGTGAGACCCAACATTGGACCAAGTCGGATCCCTTCAGACCCTTGTGCTTGATCAAATACTCGATCCGCCTCTTAGCGAGGATCAGATCGTCGGTGAGAGCCAGAGCAGCCTCGTCCCAGGAAGGCTGGGCTGTGGCGGCTCCGTCGACAAAAGCCGGCAAAGCAGTAGCTTTGCCGGGAGCTGGAATATCCCTATGATAAAAGAAAGTGGATGGCCATTGTTTGACCGAGTCACTTGCAGAAATTTTGGGATAGGACCGGTCTCGTCTAACAGAAAAACTAATGGTACCGGTGATATAAGGAACACCGGCAGTGATGGAATTCCTCCGGACATGGAAATAGTACCGGAAGAGAAGCAAACTCGGCCTAATGCCGAGAAAGCCCTCGCAAAGCGTAGCATATGCGCTCATTTCCAGAAGAGAATTGGGAGGAAGATTGTGGAGTTGAACTCCATAGTGATCTATCACCTCAGAGAAGAACTCTGAGGGAGGAAAGGACAAACCTCGGTCCAGATGGGTGCCGAAGTGGACACGCTCGCCCTCGCGCGGGTTGGGGACGGTTTCACCGAGGCCGGTCCACCAGTCGCCGGCGGCGAGAAGCCCCTCCTTCTCCACGTTCTTGAGGCCTGCCTTGTCGAGGGCGCAAGGGATCCATATTCCCTGGAAACTCTCCTTCTCTGCAGCTGCTTCCGCCGACGCCGCCGCTGCCGCCGCCAAACCAGAGGAAGAAGAAGAAGCCATTTTTCTCCGGTGAAAAGGGTGACCTTAAAGTGGCGACGCTGGGAGCTCTGTGGGAGGAGGGCGAGGAGGCTCTGGGCGCGCAAGAGGATTGGGAAGGAAGGAACGGCAAAGGACTGGTGGAGAGGAGAAGAAGAAATCTAAACCCCTTATATACAGTGTAACCGCCACGCGTCGTGGAAAGAACTAGGAAGGGACCACGCGATGCTTGCGTCGCCTCGATCTCCACGCATGCATTGAAACGGCGCCTTGGTTCCGCGAACCGCGGACCCACCAACGGTCGTGCTGACGGAACATCTGTCAGATGACGTGACTTGACCATGCTTGTGTCAGGTGGCGTTAGAGACCAAGTTCCGGCTTAGTTTAAAAGCGAGCTGGAAAATCCGAGTAACCAATTGAAAGGTCCGACTTATTTTTAAGACCCGGATTATATTTTTTGTTGTGAAGTTTCAGGAACCCTTCAAGATTCTGCAAGCCGAAGATCAAGCTAGACGATGATAAAATCCGACTTTGGATCTTGGAGGCCTCCGGGGGCTACTGTTGGGGATATACTTTCCGGGTATCCTCACAGTTCCTCACTGACCAGGGTGGCCCACTTCGGGTTAGATCTTTGCTTCACGGGCAACCCAGTCAGAGAGAGAAGACGGAATCCAATACGGCTACGGGAAGGCCCAGAAGACTTACCGACTTAGGCCCATAATGTTACTTGTAGTTCAAGATGTACTCTGTAACCAACTCTTAGTTGTAGCCGGATTGATCTCTCCTGTAAACCCTAGGCCGGATATCTATATAAGCCGTCCTAGGGAGGGCCTTTAGGGAACCATATAACACCCAATACTTTAGACCCTCAACTCGCACAGGCGATACCATTGTAACCCATATTCCGACTTTGCTGTATTACTGGATTGATAGCATGAGTAGGGTCCGTCCAAAGCCGGCGGATTCGAACCTGGGTAAACTTGTGTGCTCACCATCCCGGAACACCGTACGTCTCACACCCCTCTCTTCCGCACGCCTCGAGGACCCCCTCATGGCGTACTTGTCCTCAATCCGACGACAAGAGCGACCAGAACTGACTAACTGTTGACACGTCTGTCAAAACTGCATCAATTTTTCTGAGCAGAAAAAAGATAAGCTTGGCTCATTCCACAAACCGTGGCGCACGTCGTGTCGTGTCTCGACAGGCGAGCGGCGTCGGAGGAGGAGCGCGCATGTAGCATCTTTCTTCTCACTCATTTACAAAGTGGTGAGACAGTCCATCTTATCAAGTGATGTAACTCTTCTCCAACTTTCCATGGAAGACTAAACTTTAGCTCCCATTCCTCTGCCACACAACATGTGAGCTTCCACCAAGTTGGACCAAATCAGAGATTTAGGAAAAATCTGAAATCTACATGGGCCAAAAGTATTTAGCCCAATTACTTCTAACAATTTTTCACCAGATCTCAAATGTCCATTTGAAGATTTGTGAATCCTTGCTACTTTTTTATATACCAGTGTTTCGGTAGAGACTGATAAGCTGAACTTCCACCTAGAATCTTGAGCTAAGTCTATCAGCAACTTAAACAATGAACGAACCTTGAATTGCAAGTTTGATACCAATGGATTTCACTCAAAATCATAACTAGTACTTGGCTGCTAGTAGCCTACCCCGCGGGTTGGAGCATATGCTTCATACGCCATGGACTCTTCATGAGTTTACTAGAGACCACCCAAGTCTAATAGACTGTGACGTTTACAGTCGAGCTCATATAGATGTGTTCTTTCAAGAATGCTCTATAGGACAATATTTTTGCTAGTTATAGCCAACAAAAACACATTAAGACATGTTGCCAATCTGCCTTACAGATTTTAAGAGTTATGATTCTTCACACAGAGGTTACAAATTACTCTCCTCAGGAAAACCACTAGATCAGAATGTCATCCACGTACAAACATAATATAACACTATCGCCCCCACCATGACGATAGTAAACATACCTATCAGTCTCATTAGTGACAAAGCCAATAGAAAGTAGAGTTCTGTCAAACTTCTCATGCCATTTCTTAGGTTAACAACTTGCATACCTTTGTATCTTCACCCTTTACCACAAACTCATCCGACTGATCCATTTAGATCTCCTATTCCAACTCTCCATTAAGGAAAGTTATCTTCATGTCCATTTGATGAACGAGAAGACCATAAGTGGTAGCTAGGGAAAGTAGCATTCGAATGGTGGTTAGTCTAGCGATAGGTGAATAGGTGTCAAAATAATATTCACCTTCTTGCTGTGTGTATCCCTTTGCTACAAGTTGTGCCTTGTACTTCTCAATAGTACCACCTGGCCTTATCTTCTTCTTGAACACCCACTTATAGCTCACAGGTTTACAACCATAGGCTGTTCTGATAAATCCCAAGTTACATTAGAAAGAATCAAGTCCATCTCATTTTGTACAACTTCTTTCTAATCATCTGCATTAGGAGATGCATATGCCTCAGCAATGGATCTGGGAGTATCATCCACAAGGTACACAATGAAATCATTACCAAAGGATTTTTCAATCCTCTGTCTCTTACTCCTCGTGGGAGGTTCATCATCATCCTTCTCAAGGAATTCCTCATGCGGTTGTTCAAAATTCTCAATAGATGCACTAGATTCAGTAGGTATTTTAGAATAAATTCTAGAATTGCTTCGCATATCTTTCATAGGAAACATATTCTCAAAGAATCTTGCATCACGATATTCCATTATAGTATCAACATGCATATCAGGTACCTCATACTTAACCACTAAAAATCTATAGCCTACACTACGTGGATCATATCCTAGAAAGATACAATCGACTATCCTAGGTCCAAGTTTGTGTTTCTTGGGAATTGGTATGTTGACCTTCGCCAAACACACCCAGTGTGTAAGTAAGAGAGTGATGGTTTTCTCCTAGCCCACTCCTTATAAGGGAGCTTTTCTTTATTCTTGTTAGTTACTCTATTCAGGACATGACATGACATGAAGTCAACAAAGCTTCCACCACCATGCCTTTGATAAACTAGCAGTGGTTAACATGGAATTTACCAAGTCAATCAGCGTGCGGTTTTTCCTCTCGGCAACCCTGTTTGATTGGAGCGAGTAGGGAGGCATCCTCTTATGAATAGCACCATGTTCCTCACAGAATTTATCAAATATTTTGGGAAAATAATCACTACCATGATCTGACCTAAGACGCTTGATCTTTCTCTCTAGTTGATTTTCAACTTCGGCCTTATAAATTTTAAAGTAGTCTAAAGCCTCATCTTTAGTTTGCAACAAGTAAACATAGCAGAATTTAGTAGCATCTTCTTGTCAATAAACATCATGAAATATCGCTTTCCATATGTTATCAATACACCATTCATCTTGCATAGATTAGAATGTATGAGTTCTAGAGGTTCCAAGTTTTTCTCCTCAATGGCCTTGTGAGGCTTTCGAGGTTGCTTTGATTGCATATAACTATGGCACTTAGAACCTTTGGCAATGGTGAAATTTGGAATTAAACTCATATTGGACATCCGAGACATCAAACCAAAATTAATGTGACATAAATGAGAGTGCCAAACACTAGTATCATCATTAACACCACCACAAATATGATTCACGGATTTATTACAAAACTCTAAAAGTGAAAATTGGAACAAGCCTCCGAACTCATAACCTTTTCCAATAAATTGTCCATGTTTTGAATCAACGACTTTATTAAACTCTAAAATAACCTTAAACTTATGTCTGCATAGAAGGAAGCCGCTAATGAGATTCTTGTTCATAGCAGGTACATGCGTCACATTCCCCAGTTGCACGATCTTTCCTGAAGTGAACTTCAGATCCACCATGCCAACACCACAAACAGAAGCATGTGATCCATTCCCCATTAGGATGAAGGAATCCTGAGCGACCTGATAAGAAGTGAACATAGAGATGTCATCACATACAAGAACACTAGCACACGTATCAATCGACCAACATGGTGATTGAAATACTGAAAGAATAGTAAATAAATTACCATACCCATCAACATTGCTAGCGGTCATGATGTTGACAGTCTTCCCCCTTTTCCCTCTGTGATCTGCATGTTCTAGGCAGTCCTTGAAAAAGTGTCTGAGCTCTCCACATGCATAGAAACCTAGCTCGGCATTGTTCGGCTTCTTCTTCTTGAAGGTTGTAGTCTTCTGAGGATTGTTGAAGGAGGGTTTATAGTTCCCTTTATTCTTGCGGAAGGTTTTCTTCTGCACCATATTGGCGCTAGACTGGCCCTTGCCGCCTTTCTCAACAGTGTCCTTAGCCCAAGCGTTCTCCTCAACATCAAGAGACGGTATCACGTTTTCAACCAATATCTCTTGTCTCTTGTATTTGAGAGTTGTGGTGATGTTCCTCCATGAAGAGGGTAACTTTGCAATAATGCACCCAACCACAAACTTGTCAGGTAAGACACACATAAGGAGTTTGAGCTCCTTGCTGAAGCACTATATCTCATGAGTTTGTTCGACTATAGAACGGTTGTTAACCATCATATAATCATGATAGTTCTCCATGATGTACAGTTCACTACCAACATCTGCTACACTGAACTTAGCATTCAGTGCCTCCTAGAGCTCTTTCCCATCTTTGATGTGCATGTACACATCAAATATATTATTGTCAAGAACATTCAGAACGCATCCCACAAAGGCAAGATTGGTTTCCTTGAACTTGTTCTACACATCGGTCAGATACAGTTCCTTCAGGTAAACCCTCAGTAGCCTCGAATACTTAGAGAGCTTGTAGCCAGATAGTGGTATTATACTGCCACCTCTTAAAATGCACTCTAGTAAACTTATATAGCTTCATTGCATCAGCTAGGTGTCCCATGTTTAACTCAGAAAATTGCCTATAATAAGGTTTTTGGATTGTTGAATTATTAGGCATAATTTCCACGATTAATTCCTAAATATAAATCATAACTACACTAGCTACAAACACGTGAAACTCTAACATACTAGATGTATTAATCAACATGAACAATAGCAGAGCACACGCAAGAACAACCATAGTACAACAACAGATCGAATCACGATATACGTACTGGTTGGTTGTTGATGAAGTCATCATTGGTTCAACAACTACAACGAAAGCTTCTCGAAGGATACTATTAGGGGTGACCCCTTAGGGTTGCCCGATCTTTCATGAATCCCCGTGGAAATCGAGATGAAGGCGAGTGGGGGAAAGAGGGAGAGGATCAAATCCACGAACACGCACGCGATGAACTAAATGAACACACAAACGAAAACACGATACAATCGAATAGCTCATGCCAACAACAACCAGTCTGACACAATCCCTAGGATCGATGGAGGGAAAGGATCTCTTTCTCTAGCCGGCACGGCGAGCAGGAGGCTTGGTGAGACCTTGACAACTTGGAAAAGGGACACCGACTCCAAGGCCTTGTACAACTTGAATGTGCGTGATACCTTTGATCTGGATTCACAAACGTAGTATAATATCCTTTTCCCTAGAAGACCTAGGTTTAATCGAACCTCGGAAAGCACTGCTAAAAGGTAATAAAAAAGGACACGTCTACAAGACTTTGTTTGTTCGTTTTACCTTAGTTGACCGGTGTTGGGGATATACTTTCCGGGTATCCTCACAGTTCCTCACTGACCAGGGTGGTCCACTTTAGGTTAGAGCTTTGCTTCATGGGCGGCCCAGTCAGGGAGAAGAGACGGAGTCCAATCCGGCTACGGGAAGGCCCAGAAAACTTACCGACTTAGGCCCATAATGTTGCTTGTAGTTCAAGATGTACTCTGTAACCAACTCTTAGTCGTAGCCGGACAGATCTCTCCTGTAAACCCTAGGCCGGATATCTATATAAGCCGACCTAGGGAGAGCCTTTAGGGCACCTACCCTCATAGTCTACAACCTCAACTCACACAGGCGAACCCTTGTAACCCATATTCCGGCTCTGCCGTATTACTGAATTGCTAGCAGGAGTAGGATCCGTCCAAAGCCGGCGGATTCGAACCTGGGTAAAATTGTGTGCTCACCGTCCCGGAACACCGTACGTCTCACACCCCTCTCTTCCGCACGCCTCAAGGACCCCCTCATGGCGTACTTGTCATCAATCCGACGACAGTTGGCGCCCACCGTGGGGCAAGTGAGCTTCGGATCTGCGTTCCGAGCGGAATCTGCAAGAATCAGAATCGGCGAAACTATCACTGTCGGTCGCATCCTCTACACCAGCAACGTCCCTCTCATCGTTCTCGACGAGACCTGGATTCTGGCTAGGGAGGCTTTGACTGCCTACACCATCATGTATTTTGGCGAGATCGATGTTTACATCGGCTTTGCTGAACCTGTCCCACCCACCCCAGCGGTGATGATAGAGGCAGAAGAATCTTCTGGGTCCCCTTTGTCCACGGAGGCGGCAGAGTTCCAGATCTCAGAAAACCCTAATCCCACCCAGCCCACACCAGTTGCGGAGATAGTGGAGAAATCCGAGCCTGAAGCAGACCTAGCGGTCCAGATCGATACTAGAGTGGATCTCCCTGGAGAGATCGAATCCTAGATCCACCCACCCACCAAAGTCGAAATCCAGGAGGAGCATAACAACGACACTGATTCCAACTCTGAGGACGTCGGGACAGACAGGCCTTTCCTAAGGTACACGCTGCGACGTATGATAATGCAAAACTCAAGCGCGGATGCAATTATCGAAGCCATCAGAAGTTTCGATGAAGCTGATCGTGAGAGCCGCAGGTACCTCAGGAAGCACGCGTCGCACTTCGTCGGATATGTAGGATCCGGATCCGGCTCTGCCGATGCTGGAGACGACACCGACTCTGTGCTGGAGGCAATCGGAACAAATGCCGATGTACCCGCATCCTCGGATGAATCGATGACGTCAGCAGATTTCCGAAAATTCTCTGCAGAAGAAGGAGAAGCCATGGATGAAGGATCCGGGGAACACTCTCCCAAAGCGCAGGATCACATGGAAGTTGGAGATAATCTCAAAATCCAGATGTCCAAAAGTACCGATCAGAGCTTGACTCCGGGAAACGGATCCAAAGCCGTCTTTGCTACCGGCACTGCCAAGAAGGCAAAGAAGAAGAACAAGACCCCGGTAAAAGACCCTCTGACAGAGGAGGTGATTGCTAAGGAATACGAAGAAGACTCGGATGGAGCACTTATCCCAGACGAGTCCAAAAAATAAGAATCGGTGGATGGACACGTGATCACTGAAGGTGCGCGTAAACTCATCGATGCTGCATTAACCACACCTATTCCTACAGCTGCAGAGCTTACTGCTGAAGAACTGGACGAAAGGGCCCATGCCCTAGAAGCGCGTCGTCAACAAGTCCTTGATGAAGCCAAAAACATCAAGGAGGAGAAGAAACGCATGGCAACTACGGAGAAGTACATCTCTCGGCAGCATCAGAAGAACCAGAAATGTCACACGCATGATGGTCAATTCCCGGAAGTACAAAAGGTTCTCTTTGAGGGAGATCCAGGGATGCCTCGTCTCGACAGCAAAGGAGATCTGGTGTATCCAACACCGATACGGAACACTGTCGCGTCTCGGGATATCCTGTCAAATAATCCAGGCCCATAACAGGTTCGATTGGGCATCAAGCTACTCACCAAGGGTCTGGAACAACAAAGGGCTGCGAAATCCGGAAGCGGAAAACTGGTCTCCAAATCCGACCAATGTCGCACGGACTCAGCCTAGAATGATATAAGGCCCCAGCATGTTCTGGAACAGCATCACCGTTCTGACCGACGGGAAGACAACTACTCCAGAACCGGATCATCTAGACATCACCACAAAACTGCACGCGACTGGCGTAATGTCGCTCCAGCCGCCGCGCAAGACGCAATTGCTGCACTGTATCCGAGAAATCCTCCCCGACGTCAGTCGAATGATCGCAGGGAAGAAGACAAAGAGAAACGTCGGGAGGAGGACCAACAAAGAATGCCACCCCTAGACATGCAAGCCGTCCAGCTGAGCCCCACCATGGTGAGAACGACGGACGAGGGAACGACGGACATCGTGCCGAGTCAAGCCGGCAGGGGGCTCGTCATAATGAAGACCCTCCCCGGAACCAGAATAATGACGCTGCGGATGGAGGCCGACAATCAGCCGGAAATAACCCAGCTGCTCCACCATCTCCACCAAGTAGCCATCACAACGACTCTCAAGGAGGCCAGGGAGGGTGTCGAGGTGGAGGAGGTGGTGGCAAAAGCTGAATTCCGGCTCCAAGGCACCGCAGCCACAGCCGACACTCGGGACGATCTCTATCCCTGAATGATGCAAGGCACAAGATCAACTCCAACATAGAGGCGCGATGCTACGAAAATGATGATATCTACGTGGGCCCAAAGTGCTTCGGACCACGCATCAGAGCTACAAGATTCCCGGAAGGATTTGCTACATCAAGACATATCCAAGCCTACGATGACATTGCTCGGCCAGATACCTGGCTACAGGATTTCTTCCAAGCTTGCTGCATCGCCAAAGGCGGAAACAGCCTGGTCGCAACCCGATATCTCCCACTCATGTTGCGGAAGACGACACGATCATGGCTCAATGAACTTCCAGAGAACACCATCCACAACTGGTATGACATGCAAAGTGCGTCCTTTCGGAATTTCGAAGGCACATACCAGAGGCCCTGTACGGTCGGAGACCTACAGCGTTGCACCCAGAAGGCCAGAGAAACTTGCCGGGATTACCTCGGATGATGGATCGACACCAAGAACTCCTGTGAGTGAGTAAACGATCAAACTGTGATTGAAGCTTTCATTGCAGGTCTCCCAATTGGTTTACTACGTCATCGCTTGAAGTGTGACAAAGTTACTGATTTGGGAGAGATGATAGAAACAACGAGCAAGTATGCGGATGCTGACGATGGCATGGAGGGATTACTCAACGCCCTGGATGTGCCACAGTCGGCAAAACAACCAAAGCAACAAGCTCAGAAGCGCAAAAATACCTCGGAAGAGAAACCCAACGCGGAAACGGCAGTGGTCACTGCTACTTTCGGGTCTGGAGGACGAGGAGGACGCGGCGGAGGCCGCGGGCGTGGTCGTGGGACTTCGAGAGTTCAAGGTAGAGGAGAGCAGCAACCAGGCAAAACCTACACTTGGGCCGACATTGCCAACAACCCGTGTGTGCATCACCTAGACGCCAACGGGGGCTCATCCCACACCAACGCTGAGTGTCGTTTCAATGACGACATCAAGAGAGATGACACCGCTGGACACAAAGCTAAGCGGAAGAAGGGAAAGAAGAATCCCAAAAAAGATAAAGTGACCAAGGAAGATTCCGACATGGAGGAAGCCGATGCTTCAAATCCCAAGCCGGAAGGGAAGAAAAATTTTCCGACCAAGAAAGACACTTATGTCACCTTCCTCGGATCTCAACCAGCAAAGGTCAAGAAAGCAGTTCTACATGAGCTCAACGCAATAGTTCTGGCTGTCCCCCAATACCTGGATTGGTCGGAAGTGGCAATCACATTTGACCGTGCGGATCATCCGCCTAAGCTACACATGCGAGGAAAATACGCCTTAATCGTCAATCCACTTATGGATGGTTATGGTTTCTCCAAGACTCTCATGGACAGTGGCAGTAGTATCAATATTCTGTATGTCGAAACGCTACGCCGGATGAAGATCTCGGAGACCTAGCTGAATCACAGCTCTGTGATTTTTCACGGAGTTGTCCCATGAAGACAAGCTAATTCCCTGGGAGAAATCACTTTGGATGTCACCTTTGGAACTCCAAAGAACTATCGGACGGAAGCACTTTCCTTTGAAGTGGTCCCGTTCAAGAGCGCGTACCATGCGATATTCGGACGTCGGGCTTACTGGGCCTTTATGACTCGTCCGTGTTACATTTACAATATGATGAAAATTCCAGGTCCCAATGGCGTAATCACCATCAGGGGAGACCAGAAGAAAGCACGAGAGTGCGAAGATGGAAATGCCGCCTTTGATGAAGCCGTGCTGCATGCCCAGGAGTACCAGGAGATCAAGAAGAGCATAGATCCATCCGAGATGCCCGCAACAAAGAAGGAGGTGACAAAGCCGAATCTGGAGTTCAAGACATCAGAAGAGACGGAGAAGAAGCCATTGAAGGATGATGACCCCTCCAAGGTGACCCAGATAGGCATAGGCCTAGATAGCGCATAGGAAAGCGTGCTCGTCAAGTTCCTCAAAGAAAATCAAGATATCTTCGCATGACAGCCATCTGACATGACCGGAGTACCTAGGGAACTTGCCGAGCACTCTTTAAATGTAAACCTAAACGCTAAACCTGTCAAACAGTCCTTACGATGTTTCGGTGTTGAAAATCGTAAGGCAATAGCTAAGGAACTAGCGCGGCTCGAGTTAGCTGGATTCTTAGAAGAGGTCGTCCACACTGAGTGGTCGGCCAATCCTGTAATGGTCCCTAAAAAGGACACCACTGATTTAAGGGTGTGTGTTGATTATACTGCCTTGAACAAGACTTGTCCAAAAGATCCGTTCGCTCTGCCTAGGATTGATCAAGTTATCGATTCTACGGCAGGCTCGGAACTCCTCTATTTTCTCGACGCATATTCCGGTTATCACCCAATCCGGATGAAGGAATCTGGCGAAGTCAAAACTTCATTCATAACCCTCTTTGGAACCTTTTGTTTTGTTACAATGCCTTTTGGGCTAAAGAACGCATGAGCTACCTACCAGCGCACTATGCAGCGTTGCCTTCACGATCAACTCAGACGCAATGTACATGCATACGTGGATGATATTGCGGTGATGTCCAAAAAGAAGGAAACACTGATTTCCGACTTGGAGTAAACGTTCGCCAATCTACAAAAATACAACATCATGCTTAATCCGAAGAAATGCTTCTTTGGAATACCAACCAGAAAATTGTTAGGTTTCATCATGTCTCAAAAAGGCATAGAGGTGAACCGGGAAAAAATCAAGGCTATACTTAATATTTCCAGGCCAACTCGCCTGAAGGATGTACAAAGACTAACTGGTTGCATTGCTACAGTCAGTCGGTTTGTGAGACGGCTTGGTGAAAGAGCCGTACCATTATACAAACTCCTTAAAAATAATAAGGATTTTATGTGGACCGACGAAGCTGAAGCTACACTACAAGACCTGAATAAAGTACTCTCATCTGCTCCTATCCTTGCTGCGCCAGAACCACATGAACCGATGTTGCTCTATCTTGCTGCGACAAACAAAGTCGTTAGTATCGTCATGGTGGTGGAGAGACCGGAGGAAAATCAGGAACACCTGGTGCAGCGTCCGACTTACTTTGTCAGTGAGGTCCTGACAGAATCAAAACAGCGGTATCCGCACTATCAAAAATTGTCTTATGATGTTTTTCTAGCATCTCGTAAGCTACGACACTATTTCCAGGAGCATCCAATTACCGTGGTGAGCACAACTCCCATGAGAGATATAATCAACAACAGTGACGCCACAGGACGCGTCGCCAAATGGGGGATAGAGCTTTCAACTTTTGATATTGAGTATAAACCTCGGACAACAATCAAATCCCAGATCCTTGCCGACATTGTTGTTGATTGGACAAATACGAAGGAAAATATGACCCTCCCTGAGTCGGAATATTGGACCCTCTACTTTGATGGGTCTAAGGCTCGAGGGGGCTCGGGGGCTGGCGTGGTGCTCAAATCACCCCAAGGTGATAAACTTCTATACGTGTTGCAAATCCACTTCACAGCGACAAACAATATTGCCGAGTATGAAGCATTGCTACACGGAATCCGGATTGCTAAGGATATCGGCATCCGACGTTTGATGTGTTATGTAGATTCGGATCTTGTTGCTCAGCAAGTTTCAGATATTTGTAATGCAAATAAACACATGGCATCATATAAAGATGTCGTGGATGATTTATCTAAATCGTTCGAAGGGTTTGAGGTTCAACACATCCCTCGGGCAAAAAACGAGGAAGCAGATGCATTATCTCAGATAGGCTCTGCACGGAAAGAGGTCCCGGATGGTGCTTTTTTAGAGCACCTCAAAGTTCCCTCAATAAAGGGAGTGGATGAGGAATATCCGACTAAATCCGACTCACCTTTAATAGCAGTTCTAGCTATAATTCCTAGCTGGACTCAACCCTACCTTGATTATCTGGTAGATGGAAAATTACCCGAAGACGAGGTGCTGAGCTGGCAGATCATTCGACGAGCAAAAGCCTATACTATAGTTAAAGGTGAGCTCTATAAACGGATTGTTTCTGGGGTTTTTCAGCGCTATGTATCTCCGGAAGAAGGAGTGGAAATCCTAAGGGAAATCCACGAAGGCGAGTGTGGTCACCACGCTGCGGCCAAATCTTTAGTGGCAAAAGCCTTCAGACACGGTTTTTTCTGGCTTACAACTTAGGCAGATGCCGATAGGCTGGTCAAGACGTGCAAGGGCTGCCAAAAGTACGCCAAACAAGCTCATGTTCCGGCTGATCAGCTGGAAACAATACCTATAACATGGCCTTTTGCGGTCTGGGGGCTTGACATGGTAGGACCATTTAGACGAGCTCCAAGTGGATTTACTCATCTCTTAGTGATGGTGGATAAATTCACAAAATGGATGGAGGCCAAACCCGTCACTAGTTGTGATGGAGCAACAGCCAAAAGATTTGTCGAGGATGTTATAATCCGGTATGGTTATCCGCATAGTATTATCACGGACAACGCGAGTAATTTTTCTATGGGAGAATTAGCTAAATTCTGCAACGAACAAAATATCCGGCTTGACAATGCATCAGTCGCACATCCACAGGCTAGCGAACAAGTCGAAAGAGCAAATGGTTTAATCCTACAAGGCCTAAAACCGAGACTCGAAGCACCACTATGACGTGTTGCGGGGGCTTGGGCAGAGGAATTACCCTCTGTAATATGGAGTTTACGAACGACTCCGAACATGTCAACCGGATACACACCTTTCTTCTTGGTCTATGGCGCAGAAGTAGTTCTTCCCAGTGATTTAATTCACACTTCTCCTAGAGTAGCCGCATATATCGAAGAAGATGCCGAGATTTCTCGACAAAATGATCTCGACTTAGTCGAAGAAGTTCGCGTCATTGCTGAAATGAGATCAATAGCCTATCAGTAGAAGTTGCGCAAGTATCATAGCCAGAGAGTCTGAAACAGATCTTTCAATAAAGAAAGCACAAACTTTCCCTAGTATGGGAAGGGCCCTTCTTGGTTAGTCGAGTATTGCACAATGGTTCGTACTACTTAACTCACATGAGGCCAGTCAAAGAAAGACCTGCTACTAAGAAGAGAAAGAGAGCTGGAGGCAGTACAAATCCAGATGAGTTAGACAGACCATGGAATACTGCTCAGCTACGTCCCTTTAATTCTTAGTTTATCCTTCTTTGTAATCATACATATGTACATGTTCTGTGAGAAATAAAAGTTTTGGTTGCCTCAAGTTTTTCTGAGAAGTTTCTACCATCTTATTTTTGAATGATCATGTCATAGTCGAAAATCCCAAAATACTTGAAAGTACTTTATGCAGTTTGTTCTGGTTTAGATTTCTGATTCTAAAAATGCTACCTTCGGGTATAACTCTAAAGTTTCTAGTCTATACTTTAGTTATTTGTCTGATTGCTGGATGCGGGTATTTTCCGAGTAGTGAATTGTTGGTATTGGAAGTCGGCTTTGTTTCCGAGTTTAAACTGGTTTAGCAATTGAGCTTCGTTGCTCGACAAAGTTTCCGTGCAGAAGGTTTAGCCTGCTCACGAAAGGGACGAGACGGAAAGCCGGATAAACGATAAGCATAGACGAAAAAATATAAGTGCTTCCGTAAACATTTCAGGCACACAAAAATTAATCCCAAAGGTGCTGAATAGATCAAAAGCTTAGCACTAGAAAAATTATAGTACTGCATATTTACAAACTCATCATGTTTCTCAGAATAATACATTTGTTTCTGGTAATCTATGATGCGGGAGAAGAGGAAGGAGCTGCCAGCTTGCTGGATACATCGCCTTGATATCGTTCCAAGATGTCCACATCCCAAATGGTGTGGTCATCGTCGGAAACTTTGGCTACTTCTTCGGGAGGCGGAGGCGGAGTGTCCACGCGGGTGAAGAAGGGAGTGTCGTAGCTGGTCAAGTCAGCTACATGACATCCATATCCGGCGCAGGAGTCCATAATAGCCTTGATGTCTTGCTCCTGTCCGTCTTCATCCACTGTAGAATACCCTCTGGTCACTTGCCATATCTCCATGCTTCCATGGTGGCTCATGACCATGGTGAGACCGTTCTGCGCTCCGGATCGCGCGTAGGACATGTTCAAATCCTGGATAAGTTGCGGCATCTCCTTCGCCTTGTCTCGCACCTAAAAGTCCGACATGTTATACATGTCCGGAATCTTGAGAGCTTTGCCAATATCCTCAAGGGATTGGTGGAAGTCATGAAGCAAATCACCGACTTGGGTAAGCCAGTGGGTGCGAGGCTCGGCAGAGGTGGAGTCCGTCAAGTTCAGAGGACCTATAAAAAAGTTAGAAAAAAATGACATCGAAAGAGTCGAATAATATAGACAAGCCAGAAAGTTGGAAACTTACTGAGGATGACATCGTCAACCTTGGTCTTCTCTTCTCGAAGACTCCGGAGTTCATCCTGGAGCGCCTCGGAAAGGTCCTTCTCTCTGCAAAGCTCATTGTTGAGATTCGAGATTCTCTGATCTTGAGCGGCAATCTTACGATCACGCTCGTCAGTATCCATGGAGGAGGATTCGAGAATTTGAGCGATGCTTTTCTCATGATCCGCCTTGAGCTTATCCAGCTCTTGGTGAAGTTCTTTGTTCTCCACCACCAAGGTTTTAAGGTTCTCGGCCTCTTCAATCATAGCGCATGACTGTTTTACCAGTGTTGTAAGTCAAAAAGAACAACACTGCAGTAAAAATATTCGACTATGAAAACATAAAAGACAAGGTTTGAGTCTCAGAATGTTTACCTTCAGCCTCATCCTTGGAGACCTTAAGCTCAGCATTCTTAATTCGGAGAGCTTTGATCTCTCTCCGCTTGTTGCAGACATTTTTCAACAAATCCTGGTTATAGGAATATACTTTCTGTAAGTTAGAATATCCAAAGTCAGAAGTCTACTGAAGACTCGGGCTAATATTTTTACTAATATCAGCACGAGCCTTGGGGGCTACACTAGTTCATCCTTTGGCATCCTAAGGAAGCATAAACCCGGATTATATATCCTACTTCATGCTTGGGGGCTAGAGGATATGATATGAAATAAAGGAAAAACAGGAGTTAGAATTCTGACTTACATATTGTTCGCGAGTAAGTTTATCCAAACTCGCATTCACTTCAACAACAACCTTCTCGGCGAGAGTCAGAGGAACCACCGGCGCAGTTGGAAGCTCACCGGTCCTTATCCTCTCGTCGCGAAGACGCACTTGTTCAAGAAGGTCAGAGTGCTTGATGTCCTCTGCCTCTTGCGCTTCTTCTTCGGCAGAAATATTTCTTTTCTCTAGGCATTGCCTGGCCAGCTGCTAGATCTCTTCCGCAGATTTCCAAGATAAGCCAAACTTGGCAAGCCCCGGATTGCTTAGAAGGTTTTCGGCAAAGGTCTCTGCCGAGGGATCATTACCCGAAGAGGGTTCACCCTTATCTAAATCTGAGCCACCCGTGGTGGCGTCAGTCTGCAACTCAAGGGTCGCTGGCTCTGTTGAAGGAGCCAAATATTCTGCGACAACCGGCATTGGTGTGATCACCGGTGTTGCAGAGGATTGAGGAGCTGGAGTCGGAGGAGCCATGGCAGGAGAATTTATGTTCAGCTTCGTCTGCCGCAAGGTCTTCGAAGAGGTTCCCTTCCCCTTGCCCTTGATAAGCTGCTTAGCTCTGAGAATGTAATAAGAATGGAAAGCATTACATCTCGGAAACAAAATTCGAATAAGGAACAAAGTCGGAAGTTGTGTTGAAGATTACCTCTTCACGACTGGCACCTCCTTTGTGCCGACGGCCACTGCCGGAGCCTTGTGCTTCTTAGGCACAATGTCCGGCAATGGGACTACTTCTGCCTCCTGAGAAAAATCTGGGGGATATCCCTCGAGTGGAGCAAGTTCCGACTCGGGGAGGTCGGCAAGCTGAAAAGAAGAAACATATCGGTATTTCGAGATAACTTAAAGGATGAAACATATAAAAAGGTTTATCGTTAAAAGCTTACCAGCACCACATGGTCTTCCGTTGTGTGCATGTCCAGAGAAACCTCCGGGATCTTCTCTCGATCTGTTCCCTTATCAGCCATTTAATCTGGGTTATATAACCTTGCGAGGTATAGGCTTTGGGGCTGATGCAGAGGGAATCTTTTTTGGATGACATGATGGAATGCATCAGTCGGTCTCCGTGGTTCTGGAGGGGTCGGATCCGACGTGATACCCAACATTGGACCAATTCGGATCCCTTCAGACCTTTGTGTTTTATCAGATATTTAATCCGCCTCTTGGCAAGGATCAGATCGTCACTGAGAGCCGGAGGAGCCTCGTCCCAAGACGGTTGGGCCGTGGCAGCTCTGTCAACGAAAGCTGGCAAAGTGGTCGCTTTGCCAGGAGCAGGGACATCCTTGTGGTAAAAGAAAGTGGCTAGCCATTGCTTGACCGAGTCACTAGCTAGAATCTTAGGATAGGCGCGCTCGCGCCTAACCGAAAAACTAATCGTACCGGTAATATAAGGAATACCGGTTGTGATAGAATTTCTCCGGACATGGAAATAATACCGGAATAAATTAAGACCTGGCCTAATGTCGATATATCCCTTGCACAAGGCCGCATAGGTGCTCATCTCTAAGATGGAGTTGGGGGGAAGGTGGTGAAGCTGAACACCATAGTGATCTATTACCTCGGAAAAGAAATCCGAGGGAGGGAAAGACAGACCTCTGTCGAGGTGGGTTACAAAGTGGACCCGCTCGTCGGTGCGCAGGTTGGGGATGGTTTCGACGGAACCGCTCCACCAGTCGCCGGCACGGATGAGCCCTTCAGTCTCCATGCCGCGGAGCTTCTCGTCGTCCAGCAAGCAGGGGATCCAAACCCCGCGGTTGCTTTCCTTTTCTGCCGCCGCCTTCGCTGCTGCCGCCACTAGGCCGGAAGATGAAGACGAAGCCATTCTTCTGGTGCGCCGGTGACCTTAGATGGGTGGCGCTGGGAGTTTGGGAAGCAGGGGAGCTCTAAGCGCGGGGGAGATTTGGAGTAGAAGAAGTGGCAAAGGGAATAGGTGAAGAGAGGAGAGGGAGAATCCTTACCCCTTATATCCACCTACCTGTGCCAAGATTCGTGCAAATCGCACTGTGTAACCGCCACGCATCATGGAAGGAACTGGGAAGGACCCACACGATGATTACGTCGTCTCGATCTCCGCATACGCATTGAAACGACGCCTCGGTTCCACGAATGTAGGACCCACCAACGGTCGTGCTGACAGGATGTTTGTCAGAAGACGTGACTTGACCATGACCAGTGTTAGATGACGTCAGAGACCAAGTTCCGGCTTAGTTTGAAAATCAAGCTGGAAAATCCGAGTAACATGTTGATAGGTCCGACTTATTTTTAAGACCCGGATTGTATTTTTTGTTATGAAGTTTCAGGAACCCTTCAAGATTCTACAAGCTGAAGATCAAGCTAGACGATGATAAATCCGACTTGGATCTTGTAGGCCTCCAGGGGCTGCTGTTGGGGATATACTTTCCGAGGATCCTCACAGTTCCTCACTGACCAGGGTGGCCCACTTCGGGTTAGAGCTTTGCTTCACGGGCGGCCCAGTCAGGGAGAAGAGACGGAGTCCAATCCGGCTACGGGAAGGCCCAGAAGACTTACCGACTTAGGCCCATAATGTTGCTTGTAGTTCAAGATGTACTCTATAACCAACTCTTAGTCGTAGCCGGACAGATCTCTCCTGTAAACCCTAGGCCAGATATCTATATAAGCCATCCTAGGGAGAGCCTTTAGGGCACCTACCCTCATAGTCTACAACCTCAACTCACACAAGCGAACCCTTGTAACCCATATTCCAGCTCTGCCGTATTACTGGATTGCTAGCAGGAGTAGGATCCGTCCAAAGCCGATGGATTCGAACCTGGGTAAACTTGTGTGCTCACCGTGCTGGAACACCGTACGTCTCACACCCCTCGCTTCCGCACGCCTCGAGGACCCCCTCATGGCGTACTTGTCATCAATCCGACGACAACCGGACTAATCTAGTTTACTTTATAATGAGTTTGAATCAATGAATGGAAATAGGCAAGGGTTGAAGAGATCCACCTGCAGTCGCACATCAAATGGGATAAAAGATAATAATAAGCATAGTCATGTATAATGTTTGAATGGAGAAAATCTCTTATGGGCAACACATCCTAATATTCTGGAGCCCCAGTGATGTAGCATGCATGGTAATAGACTTTTAATCCAACCAAGAGCACACTGAAGCCATGGGTTACAAACGATTATTAAGTGTAAAACACATATCAAAGCTTTAAGTGGTGATGTTGTTGTTGATACCGAATGGGGCGCTAAGCGAAGCCCGTAATATCCTTTCTGTCACTGAGGTTCCTATGAGATCGCTGCTAGCCAAGTATCCCACCTCAATCCTTTATCAATCTATGGGATCTTGGGTACCTACAAGTCCACAGATCGAGGCAAGAGACGAAGAAACAAAAGATACAAATCACAATTCCAAACAAAATACAAGTCTCCCATGATCTAGATGCACATAATCGCTGCGAGGTTTCTCCCTAGCCCGCACTCCGTGAGATGACAATGGTGTGTATCTCCTTTGGTGATGTTGTGATGAAATATGAGAATGTCGGCTCTCTAGCCGGCGACTGGAGCCTCAAAATATATAAGAGTCTTCACAAAAGTTATAGGGTTTGACGAGACGAAGTCGTCGCCACCTAGTACAGGTGATACGAGCGGACCGCGCCCATACCAATGGTCGTTAAGAATTCTGACGCCTTGGCACTACATCCCAATTACTTGGTCGTGTGTACTTCCTCAAAATCCTTCATTATGTCTCCTTATTTCGCATTAAAAGTCGTGATTTCCTGCACAACATAAATCAAAGAGAGGATTTGCATATCTTTGCAATTATTAGTCATTAGTGGCAAGGATTGAGAGTTTCTTTGGCAATTGCTTGACCAAAAACAATGTTTAAACGTAGTGGAAGATGGCAAAAATTGGAGCCATCAGCGCGATGCAAAGCTCAAGGGGTGGGGGATAATTGTGCTCCTTGGAAAAGGAGCATGCGACTAGAACTAGATAGATCCACAAGGTATTCTTATAATTCAATTATCAAAGTCTAGGGTTACAATATGAAGGGGTGGGGCTACATATAGACCAGCCACATAAAAAGGGGTAGTTTAGGGATAAAAGGTAAGTTCTGGATGGATTTAGGGGTACATGGAGCCAAAGGCCCAAAAGGACTTTACATGCATGGCGATTCTTGGGCCGGAGACTCCGGGGTATGAAGGCCGGAGACTCCAGGGTGGACAGATACTTCGGGGTGGCCAGAGACTCCCGGGCGGTCTTAAGTCTCCGAAGTAGACTCCGGTGCGGCGGATAGAGAGCTTTAGGTGGGTGGCCAGAGTCCAGCCCATAGTCCTATGGCGGAGACTCCGGTGCGGTGGGATGGATACTCTGGGATGGAGAGGCCAGAGACTCCGGGGTGCGCGGAGACTCTGGTGTTGGCGATGCTCTATGACTCGGACTCTAGAGGGGTGTACTGAGAGCTATAGGAAGCAGTCCGGAGTCCGGGCCGGAGACTCCGAGTTTGGAGGCTAGAGACTCCGGGCTTTAGGTCCGGAGACTCCTGGGCTTCAGCCTCTGTTGCATCTTCTTCTTGCCTAGATCCTGGTTCTTGCTCCGAGGGGGCTTGTCGATGCATCGGGGCTTCGTAGCTGATAATACACAGTGTAGTTGCATGAAGTAGCAAGCCATCCAAGGATGTATCAAAACAACATGAGGATAGGAGCAAGTTAAACTTAGCTTGTAGGAGCTTGGCTCGAGCACAGGTCATCGGTCCACTTGGGGGATTTGGTAGTGAGGATGCCGGATGTCCATAGGATGGGCTGCATCAGCTCCCCCTTGGGAAAGAGTTGTCCTCGATTCTTCAACCGTATCATCTTGATCATCGCCATGAAATGGTGAAAGATCCTTGACATTGAATGTCTTTCTCACGAGGTACTTCAAGGTCGGTATGTCGATGACATATGCATTGTTGTTGATCCTCCAGAGGACTTTTAAGGGACCATCTCCCCTTGGCTTGAGCTTGGAGTCGTGATACTTGGGGAAGCGGTCTTTGCTTAAGTGTATCCACATGAGGTCACCTTCTTCAAAAATCATATCTTTCTTGCAATTGTTTAGCCTTGAAGCTTTGCGAAGCACTTGTTGCTCGATAGTAGATCTTGTGTCTTCGTGTAGTTTCTTATTGCTTGGGCGTGCTTGTCGACGTCCATGTTGATGCGCTTATGGAGAGGAAGTGGTAGGATGTTGAGCATGGTGAGAGGCTCGAAACCGTAGACGGTCATGAAAGGGATCTTCATTGTTGTAGAATGCTTGGCTCGATTGTAGGAGAACTCGGCGTGCGGAATGCATTCCTCCCAATCCTTCTGATTTTTCTTGACCAACACACGAAGTAATGTTCCGAGGCTTCGGTTGATGATCTCGGTTTGGCCATTGGTTTGAGGATGCGATGCTTACGAGAAGATGATATTCACACTGATCTTGTCCATGAGTGTCTTCCACAAGTATCTCATGAATGTGACGTTGTGATCAAAGACGATTGTTCTTGGCACATCATGAATACAAACGATTTCCCTAAAAATAGATTTGAATATGTGAAGCATCATCGGTCTTATGGCACAGAATGAAGTGTGCCATTTTGGAAAAGCGATCCACTATGACAAATATAGATCATGACCATGCTTAGACCTAGGAAATCCTAACACAAAATCCATGCTAATGCCTAACCAAGGTGCATTAGGAATAGGCAATGGCATATAAAGACCAAATGGGTTAGACTTAGACTTAGCTTGGACACATGTAGTGTATCGTTGGATGTGGTGCTCCACTTATCGCTTCATCTTGGGCCAATAGATGTGTGGAGAGCATGTCGTACGTCTTGTCACGGCCAAAGTGACCCATAAGGCCTCCACCATGAGACTCTTGGAGAAGAAAATTTTGGAGACATGATTTCGAAATGCAAAGCTTGTTTTGTTTAAAGAGAAAACCCTTATGCAAATAGAAGTCATAAAATCCTTTGACACTTGAACACTTTGAAAATAGATAGTGACGAGGGTTTAACTCATCAATGCCCATTGTTATGGACTTGGGTTTTGGAGAAGAAGGGATGCACTAGAAGTCTCGATCAGCTAGCAAACAAGCACACATGGACGCAAGGTTTACCTAGGTTTAGGCCTCGTAGAGGACCCTACTCCTACTTGTATGCTCTTGATTGATGATGATCCGAAGGATTACAATGTCACCGATGGCGGTGGATGCGCAGATTGGATCTGGTGTATGTCTAGATCTATTGTGTTCTATCTATTGTGGCGATCGTAGATCTGTCTATTGTGGGAGTCGCGATGCCCTTCTCGTTGGACCCTCCTAGCCTTTATATATGGGGAGGCTAGGTCTCAGGTACCAATACGAGTTGGTTACAAGTTAGATTCAAACACTACTATTTAGACTTCCTTGTCTTGTGCGTTTGGGAGTCCGTGTCCATATGGGCTTCATACCACTCGAACCATCATATGCGTCATGGACCTTGGCAATTCGTCGAGTGGGCCTTCCGTCGAGACGCACCAGGTAGGCTGTAGTTGGGTGCCTATTGGGCATACCCTTGTCAGTAGCCCCCGAGTGTCCATGCGAATCGTAGATTCGGGTGGAGACTTAGAAGTCTTGATTTTTGCATTAGGATGTCGGAGTCGATAATGGTGTCGAGTGCGAAGCACTCACCCGGAAGTTCATCGGGTCAGTCGAATTTATAGTAGTTCATAGGGATGATGGTCAATGTGCCTGGTGCGCTCGATGGATCAGGACTAGTTAATTGCTCTAGGGTAAAAACAATGCTACCTACTCAAATTCGAGTCCCCGGACTCGAATTCGGAAATTGCTGGCATAATTCGACTCATGTCGCAGAGGCCTTACAGAGTCAAATTCCAGTTTATAAGTATGTGTACCCAACGCGTCCGTCGGGATTTTCTTTATGTCGTAGACACGGTATTTTTCTGGTAGAGCGCAGCGGTTGCGGTTGCCAGGCCATCAGATTGTATCAGTAGATCTTATCTTTACGTCGTAGACGTAGCATCCGAATGTTTGTCACCACGGAGGTGTTTCAGGTGGCCAAGGAGACGTTGTCTCTAAACTTGACATTGCAATGTGAGTGGGCGGAGTCACCAATGAGTTCGATTGCTGTAAGCGAGTCGAAATTGTGGACGCAGTCGACACAATGGACTATAGGGTGCACGACCAGCGCTCCCTATGGGAGTAGCCCCTGAGTGTCTGTTCGAGTCGTAGACTCGAGCAGAGACTTGTACTCATCTGTTGCATAGACAGAACGATCCGAAAGTACTTCGGATGATCTTGCAAATGCCATCAATGCTGGCACTTCTTAGAATATGTGACCAGCGCTCCCTATGGGAATAGCCCCCGAGTCCTTAGTCGAATCGTGGATTCGAGTGAGGATTCGGAGCGTGCCACTCGAAGGTCTTGTATATGCGCGTCCAGCGCTCTAGTTTGGAGTAACCCCTGAGTGTCTGGCGGAGTCATAGACTCGGGTAGAGACTCGAGTCTTGTATCTTGCAGTGGTAGTCGATAATCATGCGAGGAGAAACCACTGACCCAGAAGTGCATCGAGTCAGCGTGTCACGCATAAGGAGCTTGAATCGACGATGCAGTTGGAGTCCACACAGTCACTTCTGCCAGGTGCGTCGCTAGCACCGCGTCTTTGTAGCATCAAGCGATGCAACCATCCGAGGAAGAACTCGACTCGGGTCTTGAGTGTATGGCGTAGCCAATTGTTTTGCCGACTCCTGTTGGAGGACCCAATAGAATAGCTCGATGCAGTCGACATCCTTGTAAGCTACATAAAACATGAAGAATTGTGAAGTACTTATATCTTGTAAAGAATAGTTGCATGTTGGATTGTAAAGTAAGATTCTGGTGCCAATCGAGTTGACACTTTGAAACTGTATGCTAAGCCTTTTCGTTAGCCTGATTATCCTTAGTCTCAGTACCTTGCCGAGGTATTCGGAGTTCAATGATTTGACGATTAGGCAGAATCAGCTACTCGGGCTATCACGTATGAGGTGCTCGAGTGCGTGGAGTCGATGACACATTAGGTTACTTGAAAAGGGCGCAGCCCCCGAATGTTTCGAGTGTGAGTTAAAAATGAATCAGCTCTAAGTAGAGGGAAACTTAGCTTTATTGGTAGGCGACAAGGTGAACTGGTCACGAGATCCGATGCGACCATCGGATCGTGGGAGCCGATGCGACCGGCGGGTCTTGATCGAGGGAGTCAAAAATTGTAGAGGGTCCACAGTCGAAGATCATAGCAGATCACCGAAGCCGATAGAGCCCCGAGTCGCTAGAGCTGAAGGTCGTAGCGGGTCTCCGGAGTCGAAGACCGCAGCGGGTCACCGATGCCGAAGGGGTCCCCAAGTCGTAGGAGCCGACGGCGGTAGCGGGTCGTCGCAGCCGAAGGCGGCAGCAATGTTCTCGACAGAGTCGGCGGAGCCCCCGAGTGTGGAGTCGATGTGGTCGATATAGTTGAGGCGGTGTTTGAGAGCCGATGTGGCAGACCGGAGTCGACGCGGAAGCGGGTCACTAACGGAAGGAGTCAACACACTGGCGAGTGGCACGGGGGTCGAATAGTTCATGCGGCGAAGTCGACATAGCCCCCGAGCGTGGCGCTGGCGGTGGAGGGATCGCAGGAACTCAGACAGCCGCATCTTGACTTTTCCAGGTGTTGTACGCCACATTGATCTTTCAAAGACCAGTCGTCGATCTTCTGTGATTTCTACTAGATGATTGTTGTAATTGCCACGCATGTGAATTTATATACGCGGAGACTAGCACGTCCATGTACAAAACACGTATGCATCTCCATGTAATATATGGCCCCCTTTTTCACGATCGATTGGCTGTTGCCCATATCCTCACAGTGTACGTCCGTGGAGATGTGGAGTCCCATGTTGCCAAACTTACATGCCTGGCATAGTTGAATTCCGTACTGGTACTCTGCATGTCCCATGGCATATACAACTTCAGATTGTGCTCTTGTCGACTGATGTTTTTTGATGACCCGGATTGATGAATCTTTTTTTTGAACGGATAACAGGTGCAAAGCACCCGATAAAACTGCTGCATTGAAGTCTCTGGAAGAAACAAGAAGGCCTAAAAAATAAAAATTACACAGAGGCCCAGCAAAATGCACAGAGGACCCTAGAGAAAACTTGGAAAAGCAATCAGGTCCCTAGTCTTTGACTTCCAGAACGACGACCGCCTCCGACGCCGGCCTGCAACTTCACCACCGGGGATGCACCACTTGGGGCGGAGGGCAGAGGAGATCCAAACACACAGAGGAGAGCAACGGCGGAGCGGCAGCCCTACTGCCATCAGGGGCGAAGCTAGAATAGGATATCATTGGGTCACTCTTCTAAGTATAGTGGTATAAATGCAAATTTAAGAGATTAGTTTGTTAGTTTTAAAGGAGATTAGCAAAATCCATTGGTGTCATTTGACACCAATGTTTACATGCTAGCTACGCCACTGACTGCCATTGGGTCCGGCGCGGTGACGGACTACGAGCCGCCCATAATCGCCGGAGAGAAGCTCCAAATCGAACCCGCCACTGCAGGAGCCAGAGATCCCGCTTCGAAGGCAGCCACCATGGCCATCAAAGCAAGACGGGAACGGGATCCTGCCGCAGCACTACTAGCCTTGCCAGCCAGTCGGGGAAGACGAAGACGACGAGGAGCTCCATGGCCCCCTCGCCTCCACGACCAGTCGGGAAGGAGGAGCACACACGCCATCCGCCGCCAGAACTTCCCCCCTCGCCGCCACGGCTGGCCAAGGAAGACCTGAGGCTTCGCCTTCCACTCAGGGAGGCAAGTCCTAAACTTTTATTGGCCCGCCAGAGGAAAATCTGCTCAGCACCATCGACTCCTACCACCGGAGTACACGTGCGAGAAGAGAACCTCTGAGGAGCCCCAACCACTACCAGATCAAGCAGAGGAGGAGTCGCTTCACCAATCCCCCCCGCCACCACGACCGGCCAGGAGCGGGGAAGCAGAGCCACCATAAGCTTAAAACGGAGCGGCGGATCTTATTGCGGAGATCCCGGCTCCAAAGACGAGGCGCTTCAACTCCGACCGCCAGAGTACACCGCACCCCACCTCCACCACCAGATGTGCCAAGCTCGACCCTCGGCAATGGCACCCTACTCCAAAACTACTGGCACAACGGCTACCAACCCTACTGCTACACATAGAACTACTCCGGCACCTCCCCTCCGCCGCCTCCGGCCGCCATGGCTGCCGGAGTGGCTCAGGATCGGGCCGGTTTTACTGGATCTGGGAGGGGTACTATAGAGGGCTCTCGAAGGAAGGAGAAGGAGTGCAATGTACTCGTGCTCGGGTTGGGTGAGTGGTGGTTGATTGATGAATCTGATACGTGCAAAGGGCTAGACTAGCTAGCTTCCATTGATCCTCCGCTCCCTTTTTTTATGCATGAGACACGGCCCGGTGCAAGGTGTCAAATATTGTCCGACTCATACTACTCTTCCTTGGTCTTGCATCACCTGGATAGCCCCGCTACGACCAGACTGAGTCGCATGTTGCAGTTATCTTGAATCCAGCAGACTTGAGCAGCGTTATAGGCTGGTCGTGGCACGTATTTGCGGCTGATTTTGAACTGGACACGACGCCTTATTTTTGAACCAGACATAGTGACATTCTTTGTCAGATCTGATGATGATTTCGCGAGTACGATGACTCGGATGTAAACACGGAGATGGTAGCTGATCCGCCGAGTTGATAACAATGATGATTCTTTTCGTGTGACCCGACAGCGTCGTTGCCGCGTATACGCGTACATGCGCTCGGATGAGCTTAGTCCTGTGCGTACAACCTGGAGTTTCTCCATGATTTTGAGCGAAGTCGAAATAGATCTGCTCCCCTGAGACTGGCGAATCATAGATTGCCGGCGATGGAGCCGTCGAGATCGCAACATCAGCGCTCCCAGTCCCCATAGACGGCACCAATTGACGAGGGTTTAACTCATCAATGCCCATTGTTATGGATTTGAATTTTGGAGAAGGGATGCACTCGAAGTCTCGATCGGCTAGCAAACAAGCACACAAGGACGCAATGTTTACCCAGGTTCAGGCCTCATAGAGGATCCTACTCCTGCTTGTCTGCTCTTGATTGATGATGATCCTAAGGATTACAATGTCGCTGATGGCGGTGGATGCGCAGATTGGATCTGGCATATGTCTAGATCTATTGTGGCGATCGTAGATCTATCTATTGTGGGAGTCACGATGTCCTTCTCGTTGGACCCTCCTAGCCTTTATATATGGGGAGGCTAGGTCTCAGGTACCAATATGAGTTGGTTACAAGTTAGATTCAAACTCTACTATTTAGACTTCCTTGTCTTGTGCGTTTGGGAGTCCGTGTCCATATGGGCTTCATACCACTCGAACCATCATAGGCATCATGGATCTTGGCAATTTGCCGAGTGGGCCTTCCATCGAGCCGCACCAGGTAGGCTGTAGTTGGGTGCCAATTGGGCATACCCTTGTCAGATAGTGTTGCCAAACTTGAAGGACAGGAACTAAGGCAAAAGGCTCTTTGTCATAAATCATATAGTTAAGGCATGTAGCATCTAGTTTCTCGCTATGGTAAGCAATATGACGTCCATTTTGCATGAGGACTCATCCAATGCCAATACCACTAGAGCCACACTCTATCTCAAAAGTTTTTGTGAAATCTGGTAACGCAAGAAGAGGTGCTTCTGTGAGCTTCTTTTTAAGATCATCAAAAGATTTTTGTTGTGCTTTTCCCCACACAGAGGTGACATTCTTTTTTGTCAACCCGTTGAGAGAACGAGCAATGGTAAAGAAGTCTTTCACAAAACAACGGTAGAAACTGGCCAAACGATACAAACTTTGAAGTTCACCCACATTTGTGGGAATGACCCAATCTCTTATGTCTTTGACTTTAGAAACATCAACTTCAATTCCATTCGAAGAGACATGTTGGACCACGTAGAGACAAACACAACTTTTTACCCTACGCGGTACTCCTAAGATCCAGCTCAAGTGATAGGCCACAAGATTTACCACTAGACGTGCATGTGCGGATTGTTGATGAAGTGCGTCAATTGATGTCGTGCCGAACGATCCCCGTACAACACGTCCAGATCCCAACGGACCTCCTTGTCCCCAGCACCGCACGTGCAACGCCTCTACCGGTATCCACACGTACATGAAGGAGCTCTAGGCAGAGGACTGCTAGATCCTGTCTAGCTCGAAATGGAAGTGGAGAAAGTGACGGCTAGGTCAGCGACAATCCCTTGTCACTCCACTTATATACACTCCTAGCTAGGCTCAACGCTTGAGGCCCATTGAGGTCGTACCCCAATCTCCACATGGATCGAATCCACATGGGCTCCTCACCCTTAAGTGTGTGACCCTGTAGGTTTATGTACACCTGGACACGACACGAGTCACCACTCCGAGTCGATAGTTGGTAGCGGCCTCTAGCAAGACGTGCCAACTCCTAAGCACCGTAAAGTCAGAAGACAAACCTTTCTCGATGTGACTTTTGTCCAAGTCCCTTTGCCTCACGATATATCTTGTCAAGCTATAGGAAAGTTGTTGCCATCCCTTTAATAGCTCGACTCTCTCTTCTCATTCCGTGATATACGATTCGCTGGACTAACACTTAGCCTGACTCCTTGGTTAACACTTAACCAAGTCGCGCATGGCCATGCTTCCAAATCATATCACACGAGAGGTCCCAGAGAATATCTCTCCATTACGGAGGGGCAAATCCCATCTTGGTAATCCATGTCACACAGCTTGCTTCACAACCAACCCGAACCCTACCTTTATAACTGCCCATTTACAGAACAACGTTTGATAGGACCTAAGCTGGCGATCCACAACTCGGATCATGCGATCACCTCAGGTCGAAGGATTCCATTGCTTGAGAATACAAATGACAACATGCTCGTTGTATCTCAACTGTGGGTCAGTCCGATTCGCTAAACTCTTTAGCCGAATCAATGTAAGTCGGAATATCATCACCATGCCCATGACAAGTGGAACCGTGTCATCGGCCAACTTTCATATTAGTCCAAGTTGTGTGTCCAGCACAACCTCAACGACTAAGGACAACTAGTATGAAAAACACGAATATATAGTTCCACCATCGAATCACATATCCAATGATACATATCAGTAGTTCATACATGGACAATAACTTTATGAATACATTGGGAATAACATCATACATGATTGCCTCTAGGGCATATTCCCAATAGTCTCCCACTTGCACTAGAGTCAATCATCCGACATCACATGTCTAGGCATCTAATGCCCATAGCTCTTAAGTGCGCCTCATGCTTCGGCTATGGTAGCGGCTTTGTCAACGGATCCGTAATATTTGCATCCATGTGTACCTTGCATAACTTGATGTCACCTTGATCCACGAACTGGCGAATCAGGTGGTACCGCATGAGTATATGTTTGTTCTTCTGGCATCGTCTACGTTCCTTGGCTTGTGCGATAGCACCATTGTTGTCACAATACACGTCTAATGGATTGGACGAGCCCTGAACCACACCAAGATCCATGAGGAAATTCCTCATCCAAACGGCTTCCTTTGCCGCCTCTGAGGCATCAATATACTCAGCCTCTATCGTAGACGCAGACACCGTCTATTGCTTGGAACTCTTCTAGCTCACAGCCTCTCCGTTTATCACAAACACATATCCGGATTGCGAACAAGAATCATCCGAGTCAGTGAGATAACTCACATCCGTGTAACCCCTTACACTGAGTTCATCCTCACCTCCATAAACCAGGAACATATCCTTAGTCCTTCTCAAGTACTTAAGGATATTTTTAGCCGCTGCTAGTGGATCTCTCCAGGGTCAGCCTGGTATCTGCTCACAACACTTAGAGCATAGGAAACATCCGGCCTAGTACAAATCATAGTGTACATGATGGATCCGACTGCAGAAGCATACGGAATCACACTCATCTGACTTCGCTCATCAGTTATCGAAGGACACTGGGTCTTGCTAAGTTTCACGCCATGGGACATCGGTAAGAACCCTTTCTTAGATGATTCCATGTTGAAATTCTTCAACACTTTGTCCAAATATGTACTCTGACTCAATCCAATGAGCTGCCTTGATCTATCTCTGTAGATCCGGATTCCTAGTATGTAAGTCGCCTCACCCAAGTCTTTCATTGAAAAACTCTTTTCCAATGATTCCTTGGTCTCTTGCAACATTTGGACATAATTTCCAATCAGTAATATGTCATCCACATATAAGATCAGAAAGTTTACTTTGCTCCCACTAAACTTCTTGTATAAAAAAGAATCATGATCACTCTTGATGAAGCCAAACGATTTGACTACCTCATCAAAGCGAATATTCCAACTCTGAGATGCTTGCTTCAATCCATAAATGGATTTCTGATGCTTGCATACCTTGTCAGCATTAGCCGGATCGACAAAACCCTTGGGCTGCATCATATACACGTCCTCGGTTAAATTTCCATTAATGAAAGCCGTCTTGACATCCATCTGCCATATCTCATAGTCGAAATAGGCTGCTATAGCTAACATGATCCAAACTGACTTAAGCATCGCTACGGGTGAGAAAGTCTCATCATAGTCAACTACTTTAACCTATAGGAACCCCTTCGCGACAAGCCATGCTTTATAGATAGAAATATTTCCATCCATAACAGTTTTCTTCTTAAAGACCCATTTGCACTCGATGGGTCTTGCACCGTTTGGCAGATCAACCAAGTTCCAAAGTTGATTTTCATCCATGGACTTTAAATCGGATCTCATGGCTCCAAGCCATGACTCAAAATCATAACCCACCATCGCTTCCGAATAAGTTACCGGCTCATCACTGGCCAACAGTGTAGGTGCAGCTGCCGGCTCAGCTACACGACTGGCTCAACCTCCAAGGCTTTCACCAAATCGCTTCTAACTGGTTCCTCTTGAACTTCTTTGAGCCGCACTGTACTCCCACTGACTTCCCGGCTAAGAAACTCTTTCTCAAGGAAGACACCATTCCGAGCGACAAATACTTTGCCCTCTTCTCGGTTGTAGAAGTAGTAACCCAACGTTTCCCTCGGATACCCCACAAAATACACTTATCTGACTTGGCTGTAAGCTTGTCCGACTAAATTCGCTTGACAAAAGCTTCACAACCCCAAATCTTAAGAAAAGACAAACTTGGCTTATTGCCAGTCCACATCTCATGCGGTGTCTTCTCTACTGCCTTTGATGGTACTCTGTTTAGTGTGAACGTTGTAGTTTCTAGACAATAACCCCAAAATGATAAAGGCAGATCTGTCTGACTCATCATTGATCATACCATGTATAACAAGGTCTGATTCCGCCTTTTTGACACACCGTTTCTCTGTGGCGTCCCCGCGGAGTGAGTTGGGGAACTATTCCACAACTCTTAAGATGGTCATCAAACTCATGGCTCATGTACTCGCCTCCTCGGTCCGACCGAAGAAACTTTATTTTCTTGCTGAGTTGATTCTGTACCTCATTCTGGAATTCCCTGAACTTTTCAAAGGCTTCCGACTTATGTTTCATCAAGTAGATATATCCATACCTACTCAAATCATCAGTGAAGGTAATGAAGTACTCATAACCACCTCTGGCTGGCATGCTCATCGGGCCACATACATCACTATGTACTAGTCCCAATAAGTCGGACGCCCTTTCACAACTCTTTGCAAAAGGTGTCTTGGTCATCTTGCCAAGTAGGCAGGATTCGCATGTCTCGAACGACTCCAAGTCGAACAAAGTTACGAGTCCATCATCATGGAGATTCTTCATGCGTTTCCAACTTATATGACCAGGCCAATAGTGCCAAAAGTAAGTCATATTCAGATCATTTGGTTTCAACCTTTTCACATTTATATTATAGATAGATTCACCATCAAGATTCAAAATAAATAACCCGTCCTAGACGGGTGCAAAGCCGTGAAACATATCATTCAAATACAAAGAACAACCATTATTCTTAATATTCGACTCATAGCCCTGTATCATCAAACATGAGGCAGAAATAATGTTTCGACTAAGCACTAGAACATAACAACAATTATTTAGCTCCATTAAGAATCTAGAAAGTAAATGAAGTTGCATCGTGCCGACTTCCAACGCAGCGACTCTCACTTTGTTGCCGACTCAAATGTCAACCTCACCTCTCTCCACGCTCCTAGTTCTTACCAATCCCTACAACGAGTTGCAGATGTGAATAACTGATCTGGAATCATATACCCAAGAACTACTAGGTGCATCGACAAGATAAATGTCTATAACATTGCAAACAAGTGCACCTGAGCCGGAAGTCACACCTCCACTCTTGGCTTTATCAACCAGATACTTGCTGCAATTCCTCTTCCAGTGGCCATCCGCCTTGCAATAGAAGCAAGTGGATCCGGCTGCAGGAGATGGCTTAGTCCCTAGGGAAGTGCTTTGGACTGGGTCCTCAGCCTTACCTCCCGACTTTGCCTTCTTCTTCTTAGTCCAAGAACTCTTCTTGAACTTAGCCTTATTCTGCACCATCAACACTTGACTGGCGCCTTTCTTGAGATCTGCCTCAGCCTGCTTGAGCATCCCATGTAATTCAGTGAGCTTATTATCCATACCATGCATGTGGTAGTTCGATATGAACTAACCATACGCATTAGGAAGAGAGTTCAGAATTATGTCCGTAGCGAACTCTTCGCTAATGGGATAGCCCAGCCTTTCCATAGACTGCACGTAACCAACCATCTTGATCACATGCGGACTTAGTGGATCATCATCCTTAAGATTGAAACTCAACAAAGCCTAAGAGACTTGATACCTCTCAGTCTTTGCCTGAGCCTGGAACATACTTTTGAGGCTTTCGATCATATCGTAGGCCTCAACATTCTCGAACTGCTGCTGCAAGTCCAGTTCCATGTGAGCAAGCATACGACAGCTAATCTCCATAGACTCATCACATGTCCTACGGTAGGCATTGGTGGCTGCGACACTCACATTCTCATTTGGCTCATCTGGAAGTGGGTTGTCTAGGACATGGTCCCTCTTTTCTTGCTTGAGAACAATTCTCAGATTACGATACCAGTTGGTGAAGTTAGTTCCATTTAGCTTATCGTTCTCTAAGATGGTTCTCAAAGCAAAACTGGAAATCTGAGGGAGACTGCTAGGTGCCATTGATCTACAACAGAAAAATATGCAAAACACTTAAGACATGTATCCATAAAAGAGCAAGCATATTAAAGATTTTAATACTTGTGCTCCCACTAGAACCAACACCCCTCCGATGGTTACTTAGTGATTTAGGACCCTAAATAAGCAAGTCGACTAGTGAGATCTAGCATCTCCGCTAGCCGTCAAGTGATCTAGGTAGACAACTCCTTGTCAATCGCATCTCATACGACTCCTGTTGGATGGGTAGCATCACATGCCCTGGCTCCCATGAGACTTTTCCCCGAGTCCCACAACCATTGTGATAGACCCATCTAGATTACCGAGTGCTTCTGTTGTAAGAGTCCGACTCGAACCCACCTAGTCGGAAAGAATTGATAGCACCTCAATTTTATGAGCCTACTACCAAAAATGTCTGACTTCTGATGGTGCAGCACTGGCGGGGAAACCGACTAGACCTACTTTGAGGGATTACTTTCTATCAACTATCTAATAGAGGTAACACAGAGACATAACAATAACACAAAATAAAGCAATTATAATGTGAAATGGTATGGCTCTCTTCATGGCGATCTCCATCTCCACAAATCTTGTAATTCGACTCGTGTCAAATCTTGTCACGTGCCGCCTTACACCACATAGCTGACTTGTACATTGACTTGCATGCCATCCGGGTTCTCCAAACAGCTACACTAGCTAGTAATGTAATTACATAGAGAGTCCGACACACATGTCATTATACAATAAAAATGACAACACCTAGGCTCCAGCCGGCTGACAAAACTGTGATACGAAGATCACGTATGGATTACACACATCACATGCACATAAGCCATACCATTCACAACATCATCCTGCAAAAACAAGTTATGCATAGATACGATATCTACCGGCGTTGTGAAATTCGCATCGACATCTAAGGCGCTACAACAGGGCGAAGCCGACGGTCCCAAATCAGATCTCATTTGCCTTCCGAACATGGATTTCATCATCAGATAAAACAATTTTACCCAAATCAGATCGTACTCCGATTCAACCAAACTCTTTGATCTTCGATCATCGCAGCTGGATTTACGTGTCACAGTCTACCCCGATGGCGGAAGCCGACCGGTAGGGGTATGTCGTTCCACGACCTTAGCAGTTAGATCATGGAAACTAGATCATCCATTCCCCGAGTACAGTTGATCCAATCAACCTCGTACAAAACCGATCTGTCTCATAGATCGACCACCAAAACTGCAATTAGATCCAATCTAACACCAACCGCACATATGCACGATCTCGAGCCTAAAACCAGAAGCTATCGCTCTGATACCACTGTTGGGCCACGTAGAGATAAACAAAAAAATTATCCTACGCGGTACTCCCAAGATCCAGCTCAGGTGATAGGCCACAAGATTTACCACTAGACGCGTAGGTGCAAATTGTTGATGAAGTGCGTCAATTGATGTTGTGATGAACGATCCTCGTACATCATGTCTAGATCCCCACAGACCTCATTGTCCCTAGCGCCGCACGTGCAACGCCTCTACCGGTATCCACACGTACAGGAAGTAGCTGCAGGCAGAGGACTGCTAGATCTTGTCTAGCCCGAAATGGGAGTGGAGAAAGTGACGGCTAGGTCAGGGACAATCCTTTGTCACTCCACTTATATACACTCCTGGCTGGGCTCAACGCTTGAGGTCCATCTAGGCCGTACCCCAATCTCCACATGGATCGAATCCACATGGGCTCCTCACCCTTAAGTGTGTGACCCTGTAGGTTTACGTACACCTGGACACGACACGAGTCACCACTCCGAGTCGATAATTGGTAGTGGCCTCTAGAAAGACGTGCCAACTCCCAAGCACCGTAAAGTCAGAAGACAAACCTTTCTCAATGTGACTTTCATCCAAGTCCCTTTGCCTCACGATATATCTTGTCAAGCTATAGGTGAGTTATTGACATCCCTTTAATAGCTCGACTCTCTCTTCTCATTTCGTGATATACGATTCACTGGACTAACACTTAGTCCGACTCCTTGGTTAACACTTAACCAAGTCGCGCATGGCCATGCTTCGAATCATATCACATGAGAGGGACCAGAGAATATCTCTCCATTATGGAGGGGCAAATCCCATCTTGGTAATCCATGTCACGCAGCTTGCTTCACAACCAACCCGAACCCTACTTTTATATCTGCCTATTTACGGAACAACGTTTGATAGGACCTAAGTTGGCAATCCACAACTCGGATCATGCGATCACCTCAGGTCGAAGGATTCCATTGCTTGAGAATACAAATGAAAACATGCTCGTTGTATCTCAACTATGGGTCAATCCGATTCGCTAAACTTTTTAGCCGAATCAGTGTAAGTCGGAATAGCATCACCATGTTCACGACAAGTGGAACCGTGTCATCGTCCGACTTTCACATTAGTCTAAGTTGTGTGTCCAGCACAACCTGAACGACCAAGGACAACTATTATGAAAAACATGAATATATAGTTCCACAATCGAATCACATATCCAATGATACATATCAGTAGTTCATACATGGACAATAACTTTATGAATACATTGGGAATAACATCATACATGATTGCCTCTAGGGCATATTCCCAACACAACAAAACCAAGAAAAAGCAACTTATATTTAGCAAAAGTGCACTTGGGGAGAATAGCATATAGATTTTCATTTCGAATGATTTGTAAAACCTCCTTAACATGGATAACATGCTCCTCAAGTGACTTGCTATAAACGAAAATATCATTAAAATAGACAACAACACTTTTTTCTAATGAGAGATCTTAAAATATGGTTCATAAGGCGCATGAAGGTGGATGGGGCATTAGATAAGCCAAAAGGCATGACCAACCATTCATAGATACCAAGTTTGGTCTTGAAGGTAGTTTTCCACTCAACACCTTCCGCCATGCGTATTTGATGGTAGCCGCTACGTAGATCGATTTTCAAGAAAATAGTAGCTCCACTCAACTCATCATGCATGTCGGCAAGGCGTGGTATATGATGTCTATAACGTACGGTGATAGGATTGATTGGATGGCAGTCCATGCATAATTACAACTTATCGTCCGTTTTTGGAACAAGAATCACGGGAACCGCACTTGGACTAGTTCTCTTGGATCAAACCTTTGGAGAAGAGTTGGTTGATTTGGTGTTCGATCTCCTTCGTCTCCTCCGAGTTTGTGCAGTAGGTGGCATGGTTTGGGAGAGGAGCACCGGGTATGAGGTCAATGCGGTGCTTGATTCCGCAAAGAGGAGGTAGTCCATAAGGGAGCTCTTCGAGAAACACGTCGTTGAATTCCTGTAAAATATCCATCAAAGAGGGAGTAAAATTTGCCAAGTCATTAGTTCCTTGTGCTAGTCCTTTGCAAATGAGGACATAGTGCAAGATAGATGGGTTATTCCTCATGTTTCTCATCTACTTTTGGTGGCAAGAAGAACACTCTTATTTTTTCCACTCGAGTTTGGCTTTTGGATCTCACTCGCTATATGGTGGTTCTCTAGCTCACCACTCTTCTCACGAGT
Organism: Avena eriantha; assembly: GCA_910589775.1. Lineage (NCBI taxonomy): Eukaryota > Viridiplantae > Streptophyta > Magnoliopsida > Poales > Poaceae > Avena > Avena eriantha. Next base: position 100,443,798 of record OU342742.1, read on the forward strand.
AGGTTGTGTGGTTTGGACCCTCGCTAAAGCCTTTGCATTATCTGCAATTATTTGGCTAGGAGTCATCAATTGCAAAACACATGTCTTGTTAAGCCATTTGAAGGTGTACACATTTGTGCGACCATCATGTAGAGCACCTTTGTCGAATTGCCATAGTCTACCAAGTAACATATGGCATACCTTCATGGGAACTACATCACACTCTACCATGTCTTTGTAAGGTCCAATAGAGAAATGTTACCAGGATAGTGTGCTTGATCTTCACGGATCCTTGGTAACTTAGCCATTGGACATGGTAGGGGTGCTTGTGTGGATGGAGGGTAAGGTTGAGATTTTCACATAACTCGGTGCTTATAAGGTTGTGAAAACTCCCTCCATCGATGATAACTTTAATGGATTTCCCATTGATGCCGACACGTGTTTGGAAGATGTTGGGTCATTGATATTCATGCTCTTGTGCTTGAGTGGTCAAGATCCTTGTGAAAACAAGCGAAGGACTTGTATCATGCTCACACATAATAGGTTCTTGGTCATGTTCCAGATGTTTCCTTGCCATTGCTTCTTCGACTCTTGCATCAAATTCATCTTCACTCAAGTATTCATCGTCTCCATTATCATGAATGGACAAGACTTTTTTGTTGCCACATGTGCCAACGTGTGTCCTTTTCCTCCACACTTGTAGAATTTGTCATTGAATGGCGGTTCATCCTTTGTATGCTTGCCACTTGGGGGTGGTTTCCCTTGAGGAAGTATGGGCTTGAAAGGAGGCTTGGAGGTACTTGAGGACCTTATGATGAAGTTTGTTGTTGTAGTGGTTGAGGCTTGCTTGTAGGTGAAGTACGCCTTGGGATTGTTGTATTTGATGTCCTATTGACGTGGGAATACCCTATAGGTACTCGATTGGTATATACGGCCCAAATATGACAGGAGCCCACGGCGTTACCAGGGCCCAATACAGGATTTGGGTGACTCACGGAGACTCCGATGGCTTGCAGCACAAGACGAAGCTTAAGATAGAAAGTTTAAAGGGACAAACCCTAATCTGTAACCGACTCGACCTACTACCCAAGACCTAGCCTATCTATATAAAGGCTAGGAGGGGGCGGCTAGGAGGACAATCACAACTCTAGTTTCCACAACCTTCGCCAGATTGCATCTACGCACCCTTGTAACTTTCGACTCCCTCGTTAATTCCAAGAGCAGACAAGCAGGAGTAGGGACCTCTATGAGGCCTGAACCTGGGTAAATCTTGCGTCCCTGTGTGCTTGTTTGCTAGACGATTGATGCCTCTAGCGCTCCCTCCTTCTCCAAAACCCAAGTCCATAACAATGGGCATTGATGAGTTAAACCCTCGTCAATTGGCACCGTCTGTGGGAACTAGGAGTGCTGATGTCGCGACTTCTTTGGCCCCATCAACCGCAATCTACAACTCTGCAACAACGGAGATTCGCCAGCTCTTCGACGCTTTCGACTTCACCGTCCACATGCCGGCCACTCGCCCGGCCTTCAAGTCCGTGGGCGATGGGATCGGTCTGGCGATCGAGAGCTTACGTTCTAGGTTGGTCAGCTGGGCACACTTCATCTCCCTGACCAGCCGACAACTCCCGTGATTGCTCCAGTATCATGGTTTCCACCACCCATTGGCACCCTCAGCGAGCTCAATGCCCCGACAACAGTTGGGAGCATGGACAGTGACAATAGTCGTGGATCTGATCTGGGTGACCTGGCCACAGAGGATGGAGCCTACGGCTCCGGATCTGAAAGTTGTGGGAGCAACAGCTTCCCCAATCACATCATGTGTGCCGTCATCAACACAGGCGACATCGGTGTCAATCACGACAACACCAATACAGAGCCAACCAACAGAGAAAACGGCGGCCCCGCCAACGGCACGCCCACCAACAATGGGACAGAAGGGAACCCGAACCTCACGACAAATGAGCGCACCGAAGAGTGTGTGCTGATCAAGCTCAATGGAAACAAGTGGGCTCGCTGTCGAGGGGCTCTGCAGGGTAATCCTCTACCCCCCAAACTCATCACTAGACATGCTAATGGGTTACCATTGGCTTCTCAAAGAGGAGTACAAGCTCCAGCAACAAGTGATCGCGCAACTCGACGCACGAAGAAAGGCAGAAGACAAGTCGAGTCTTTGACAGGCTCAACTCTCCATGGGAGGATCCTCCTCCAAGGGCAACGACTGAAGGGTAACGGGTAGGCTACACTAGCGCAAAATCAAAAATTTCTGCCGCGTCAACCAGGAATACTATTGTCATAGATCACGGGATTACCGCTAGACGCGCAGGTGCGGAACTCGATGAAGCACGTTGCGGCAGTGTAGATGTTCTACGTCTCCTCCTCGTCCTCGTCCCACGAGCAGCTCCCCTTTGCGCGGCTCGTCCAAGTGCTACAGATGCAGCACCTCCGAGGTATCCACACGTCCGGAGTGGAAGTCGTCACACGCCAGACTGCTAGGTCTGCGCGTGCAACACAGGCGGAAGAGGAGTGGCGGCTGGGTGGAATGCTCTCTCCTTTTCAGCTCGCCTCACTCCCTCTTATATAGGCATCCCTGGTGGGCTTCTACATTAGCAGCCCATTAGCAGCCTAAGCCTGGTCTAATTCGGATCCAATCCTCATTAGGCTTCCAGCCCCTAAAGTGTGTGACCCTATAGGTTCATACACGTATAGACATGACGCGAGTACACTTACTCCGTCAATAGTTGGTAGCGGCCTCTAGCAAGACGTGCCAACTCCTAAACGCATATAAAGATCATTCGGACGAACCATCACAAGGTTGAGTACATGTCTTTCCCTTTGCCTCACGATATTTGGTCTAGCTCTAAGCTGACCTCTCTTTCTCGATACTGTGATTCAGAATCCCTTTACTAGGTTAACTCTTAACCATATGTAGCACGACCATGCATTTCTGGATCCGATCACTCGAGGGGCCCAGAGATATCTCTCTCAAGTAGAGAGGGGCAAATCCCATCTTGATTGACCGATGCCTTGCAGCATGTATCAGGACAAACCCGAAAGCTACCTTTATAACTACCCAGTTACGGAGTAGTGTTTGATAGCCCCAAAGTAGGTCGATCCACATCTCAAGTACATGCGACAATCTCAGGTCTAAGGACAAAACGTACACGATGTGTAGAGAGAGCTGCAAGTATTATTGCTAGTCTCATGTTGGGTCAGTCCAACCCCATGTTCATAACATGTGTCCACATCATTGGTTTGACATCTCCATGTCAATGACTTGCGAAACATAGTCATTAACCAATCGATGTGCTAGTCTAATATTCACGTGTGTCCTCGCATGAACTCCGACTAGGGACAATTATTAGATAACCATACAAGTAAAGAGTTTCACAAACAATTCACATAATTGCCAATCAATACAAGTTGCCTGGTATATGGATATTCAAGGAACATTATAATAACTCATGGATACACATGAAATACAATCATCTCTATGATTGCCTCTAGGGCATATTTCCTTCAACGACTACATGGCCGCCAAACGGCGATCTCGACTGGCCCACCTTACCGACAAGGAGCACGAAGAAGCTGCAAAAGTCCTCGACTTCGGCTCTATGACGGTGGATACGCAGGGCAATGTGCTCCCGAAGACACCGCAAGCAGCGGTGGCATCAACCACCATGTACCTCCTTAAGAACTAGCCACCGGCTAGAGATCCACGAGCTACCATGCAACGATCCACGATTGCGGGCTTGGGGCTAGTCGAAGCCGCCCTTGTCAAGGAGCCAGCACTGAAGCCGAAGAAAACTAAGGCTCTGGATGAGGAACTCGATCTCGATCCAGATGAAGGAGAGGCAGGGGACATGTGGACAAGAAAAAAGGTGGGGAGTACTCACACGCTCGGTGTGCTGCGTATGTGAAGAAGAGGAACAAGGGTGCATTGTTGGATCAGGTTAGGAGTAGGTTCAGGTTGGGTTCAGCTAGCTCGCATAGTTTGATTCAAACACCAGGTCAGGGCTTAGCTAGGTCAGTGTGTGGGCACATGTATGTGATATTTATTTTGTGACAACAAAATAAATACCCACATATGCCTTGCTTAAAAAGAAAGGTGGCAAAGGAAAACATGTACTTGGCATAGACATGATTTGGATCAAACCATTATTAGGCATTTTACAAGAGTTGGACCATATCCTTTATATGTGAGATAGAACTAAAATGCCAAAACAAATATTGGAAGCTCACATATAAGAATATGTTTGAATTGAAAATAGATGGTATCAATTGGAATATTATGGCAAGTTAGAATATGGAATGGTTTAAAGAGAAGTGCCCTCAACTCAATTTGGGCATGTAACAGTATATCAAGAAACAGCTATAATATATCAAGAAGAGAAACACTTAATAAGGCAAATGCAATATGAGGGCAAGAACCAAATGAAAAGGATTTTAATATGATTCTCAAATGCAATGTGGTATGATGACATGAGCATGATATTATGATGATGCAAAAAAATAGAAACACGAAGCGATTTTCTAGTAGTGGTTTTACCAGGGTGCTACAATTCGACACCACTAACAATGGATCTCGACCTCGAGATCCGCCTCATGGTACGGGGAAGAAGGCCGAAGGTCTGATTCTTCTCGCTTCATGTAGATCCTTACGACACCACTAACAAAGATTCTTGCTCTATCTTGGAATCAATGACACCACCAACAAGAGGTCGTAGCTCACGTTCGTTTAGAGAACCCTCCGGAGAAACACGGACAAAGGCAGAGGTCTCAAAACGGAAGGTCACCTCTAACTTCTATGGAAGGAGTAAAGTTGCTTGATCCACCGATTCAATGTACAAGAGCGAATGATAAGAGTAGTCGGATGGTGATCAGTCCATCGCGCACCCAAAGCATTACTCCGTACATGAATAAAAGAATTATGCAACCAACTCTCGAATTTAGACTGAAGATCTCAACAAGCGGTGTTCGGAACAAAGGGGTGATGCAGGCTCTTCGTCAGACCTATCAGAGATGATGTCGTCACTTTGGAGACCACCGGAAGATACAAAAGAAATCGTATGAAAAGACATAATGATTAGGTTTCGTGATGGTTCCATTGGCATGAACAACACATGCTGAAGGTATACTCCAACTTCACCAATGCTCATCCTTCTCATAATGTTTTTCAACGATATAGATATCCGTCAAGGTGCAAATACAGATAAAGAGTCCAAGGACAAAAATATAGGAGGAAGGTACAACAAACGAGATGCGGATTCCATGATTACAGCACCACCGTTATAAAAGAGAGGAAGCGAAACCCTGAAGGTGCAACGGAAACCCAACCCCGAGAATTCCTGGACTCGAAGAAAGGATAAGAGGGCAGATTCAAAAAACACAGAGGTAAGAGGAGAATAACATAGGGGTAAGGAGTAAAAATAGAACTAACCAGATCTATCCAACCGATTTTGCAAAAATAGTTTTAACCCTGTACATTGGTCGTTAGCTAGGTTATCCTACAGGCTAGACCAATGTGGTATCGCAACTGCTGAGCTCTGATACCACTATGTAACACCCTCAAATCGGCCCTATGCAAATTTTAGCGCTTCCCGCCAAACCCGCATAGAAACGATTCAAGGACGCCCACCAGGCACTTGCGTGCGGGTGGAGAACGAAGTAATACCATTACACATTAGTCCACGATGGAACCCACAGAACATATATATACAACAACGACTCCATGAGTCAAGAATACAGATATACTATACAAAGATCCAAATCACCTTGAAAACGATAGAGCGTCCGACTACGGACAAGATACAAATGGGGCTAAGAGCCCTGAAGAATAACCAATGGCGTCCATAACCCTGCCCAGGCCAAGCCGGAAGGGTAACCCTGCTAACGACGTCGAACTCAAACCTATCAAACAAAAGGGGTGTCGACAAAGGGCAAAGGAAAAAGGGAGCGATCAGTACTGAGGCCAATACACGGCGAGGCTAGAATTCGGCGGCTCTCGCCTACATATGTATGGTGGACTGAAGCGGTAGCGCAACATGCACTAAACAACCTATAGAGACTCGATGCATCTGTGGGCTATTAGAGAGGGATAAGAGAGACCTATTCGGGACCAACCTGATACTAACACTAATCATACCCATCCTGGTATTTCCCCCTCGAGACCAAACGAGGAAGTCAAACCGAGGAACTCACACAGTTGGCAGTTTTATTCATTCCATTATAGTTGAAACACTTACTAGTCAGATATAGATAGCATGAGTCATCCTGATAGCATAAGTAGTGGGCAGTTTTAGTTAACCATTCAGTTGTAGTTGCAGTACTTACTAGTCAGATACAATTAGCATGTGACATCCCGAACCCAGCAGTTGTTGGCACTTTTATTTCATTCCATTAGAGTTGCGATACTTTCTAGGCAGGTATAACATGACACGATACACCCCAGTTCCACCAGTTGTTGGCACTTTTATTATCCATTCTATTGTAGTAAAGTTGATTACTAGTCACATATTAAGTCAAATTTATAGCACTACTTTAGTTATGCTTGTCTATGATCAAGATACTGTGCTCCAACTCGTCCATAACCGCGGACACGGCTTTCAGAAAGATTTACCTTGCAGGGGTGCACAAATAGCAACACACACACGATCAACCTCGGAAAAACCAAATCAAAACCCAACGAGGCTTTCACGACAAAGCAATCACAGGATCCATAAATCATTTTAGGGGGCCACCCCACTAAGCTACCCGCAACGAAGTTGGCCGGCTTCAAAACGGACCCAGGGTTTGTGACAATGGCTGTAAACGACTGGGAACCCGAAAGTGTGACTGGGCTTGTCGATACCGCGAAAACATTCCACATTCCAAAACAGTACAGGTGCTCCACACACAATCATAAATAAAGTAGTAAGCATGGCATAAGTACAGGATAGTAATAAAGCCCCAAACTACTTGTGGCCCGAAGAAATAAGAAATGAATCAAGATCTGGCTAAGGGGGATTCATAGAGTCTCCCGGATGTGGATAGTACGAATAATCAAGGAACAGGTATCAAGTACTCAGGGCCTATGGGACACAAGTGGACATGAAAAACCAAATAGCATATATTGCCCACTGGTGTCTCTTTCATTAGTTATCCCAACAATTTAATAGTTGTATTTAAATTCATGATCAATTCCACCGTAAAGCATGTGTCAACCTTCCAACAACGGTGGATCAACAACGACGCGAAGCAGCACCTGAGCAAGCAACTACGACTCGCAAGACCATCTATCTACCAAACAACAGGTAATAGGAGGTGTCCAAGGCAATATAAAGGCTGCACGGAATATATCTGGTACGGAACACTAAAGCATCGCGACACGGATAGCAATAGATCAACAGGAGGAAATAAAGACTATAAATGCAAAATAGGTAGAAAGGGGGAGAATGCTCGCCTGGAAAACACTGCCGAAGATACATTTCCGAAGGACTTGTCGATATTTGCATCCACTCAACGGTATAATCCACGAAGAAGCAAATCACTAAAAGAAACACCGGATGTACTATTTAATACTACGACAGAAGATCGGGCATGATGCATGCATGATGTATGACATGGCAAAGATGCGATGCGACTAGGCAATATTAAGAGGAATCGGGCCCCGACAAATAATTAGAGGTTCAATTCTTTTTTTTGCGCTAAAACTACAAATGAATGCTAGGCATACGGTGATATATATATATATCTTGATTTAAAAGAAACAAGGATGGTATATATTTAAATCATATCCCTCACATTCGTATTTATTTATTAGGTAAAATTAAACCAACCTACTAGATAAACATGGCAACAATGCATGTGGATGGTATATTAAGATTCATTGCACTTTTCTGATCCAAATTCATGTATAACTTTTTCTCAATGAGCTATGAAATACTATATACAAAATTGAGCAAATTGCAAAATAAATAAATAAAACGAGAAGAGAGATGATCTGGATCTGTCAGAGGTGATGTTGGCGATTGTATGCTCCAGGGGTTGAGGTCTATGTGTGGATCAGAAGTGTGATAAAATAAAAAGATAGGATAAATCCTATGGAGCTATGAATTGATCAAGGGATATCATCGTTAGGGACAGTGTGGATTCAATAAATTGCCCCGACTGGATTTTGATCTTCCCATCTGCTTGGTGGAGGTTTGCACGTTCACCAGAAGAGCTAGTTCGGTTGGTTGAACAAATTGGTTCCTTGTCATTTTGAACTGGACCTGACTGTAGCGAACTAGTGCGCGTGCAGCGAACGACTCTGAAGAACTTCAGCATTTTCAGGGTTTCAGACCTGGACAGAGATCCAACAGCGGGTCACACCGGAATCGAACAGATTAAAAGCACGGCCGCTGGACTACAGTGTCGGATGGTGACAGTAGATCAGTCTTAGTTTTATTGAGATAACCCGCGGAAGAGGCTGCCCGGCGCACGGCGGTCGGTGACCACGAACCAGAGGCGAAGGGTGTCCGTGAGGTGCACAACCGAGCGTGTCGACACGGAGGCCTCACGGAGGAGTTCAAAACAACGTGTGTTCAGAGCTACCGCATGAAGAAGCAGACTGCTCGACATGGACGTGCGCGTCCATGGGGTGCTGGTGCTCAGGACTGGAAAAATGACGACCATACGGAGACGGAGGAGATACGTAGAGGGCTGGCAGGAACGCCGTGCTCACCTTGGACCTGGAGGCGACCTTGGCTTGGACGGAGGAGGACGAACTCGACGGCGGACGGCGGTGAACTGCAGCGGCGCTCCCGGGTCCGACGCGGTCGACGATGGAGAAGAAGCTCCGGGCTGCACCGGCTCCTACTACTGCTTCCAAACGAACGGCGTCGGCGTGGCGGTGCTTGTCCGCAACTCCACGGCTCCTGGTTGTGGCGGACGCGGCGGCACGAAGCTTCTCAACCGCCGGCCATGGCATCGGCTTTGGTGGGGATAAAAGGCAGAGTAGAGGAGGAAAGGTTGTGTTTGAGATGAGGAACTCGATCTCGATCCAGATGAAGGAGAGGCAGGGGACATGTGGACAGGAAAAATGTGGGGAGTACTCACACGCTCGGCGTGCTGCGTACGTGAAGAAGAGGAACAGGGGTGCATTGTTGGTTCAGGTTAGGAGTAGGTTCAGGTTGGGTTCAGCTAGCTCGCATAGTTTGATTCAAACATCAGGTCAGGGCTTAGCTAGGTCAGTGTGTGGGCACATGTATGTGATATTTATTTTGTGACAACAAAATAAATACCCACATATGCCTTGCTTAAAAAAAAAGGTGGCAAAGGAAAACATGTACTTGGCATATACATGATTTGGATCAAACCATTATTAGCCATGTACCAAGAGTTGGACCATATCCTTTACATGTGAGATAGAACTAAAATGCTAAAAGAAATATTGGAAGCTCACATATAAGAATATGTTTGAATTGAAAATAGATGGTATCAATTGGAATATTATAGCAAGTTAGAATATGGAATGGTTTAAAGAGAAGTGCCCTCAACTTAATTTGGGTATGTAACAGTATATCAAGAAACAGCTATAATATATCAAGAAGAGAAACACTTAATAAGGCAAATGTAATATGAGGGCAAGAACCAAATGAAAAGAATTTCAATATGATTCTCAAATGCAATGCGGTACGATGACATGAGCATAATATTATGATGATGCAAAAAAATAGAAACACGAAGCGATTTTCTAGTAGTGGTTTTACCAGGGTGCTAAAATTCGACACCACTAACAATGGATCTCGCCCTCGAGATCCGCCTCATGGTACGGGGAAGAAGGCCGAAGGTCTGATTCTTCTCGCTTCATGTAGATCCTTACGACACCACTAACAAAGATTCTTGCTCTATCTTGGAATCAATGAAGTATAGCACTCCGGCAAAGAACCTCAGAGCAGCAGATGCAGCTGCATTCGAATTGGAGGGTTTGACGGGTGAAGCCCGACAGAGACAGTAGGAGAGGGTCAACGAGTTAGTTCGGACCGCTAACAGACAGAATGAGGAGTTGCTCAGGGCTAACCTGGAAAGAGCTGGGGCTTCCAAGGTCGTTTATTCGGTAGTGGGAAATCCGGAGAAATCTGTTGGAGCTGCATCATCCCCTCATGATGGTCCTAGGAGAGAGGAGGTGGTAACCTCGGCAAGGAGAAACAAGCAGATAGTCCCGTATGACCCGGCAAGGGCAGGGAAAGGAAAAGTAGTGCATGGAGATGAGGATCGGCGAAGTGCCAGCCGAGGTGAAGCTGGCCGAGGTAACCGCGACCAAGGCACTGCCGGTCAGAGAAACGTCGTCAACGGCAATGCCGGACAACGTAACTCGGCGGGTGCAGGGCAAAACCCACCTCAGCAACAGTAGCAGCGGAGTGTACCTCGACAAGAGCAGAATGCTGGCCAAGGTATGCGGCAAAATTGCGCTCAACAAGAGCAAGACAGATATAATGACGGTGATTCGAAAATGGTGAACGCAGGATACCCTAGGCCGGATTATCATGTGATAGGATCAAGGTTGGGAAGCAGGAACTTGATGCCAGATGATGCCAGGTTAAAGCTGGATCGACTTTGTAGGTCAGAGAAAATTGAATGTCAAGGCCTCCAGGTCCAGCGTGCTTTGGGCCCCGGATCATGAAAGAACCTCCGGTACCTAACTTCCAGTTACCCAGAGGCACGAAAACATATGACGGCAGCACCAAGCCGGAGGATTGGTTGATCAATTACGCAACAGTAGTGAAAATTTCCACAGGCAATCTGAGATGGGTAGTGAGATATGTACCTCAAATGCTGGAGGGGCCAGCGAGGGTATGGTTAAACAATTTACCACCCAGAAGTATCAAGCTGGATTGATTTTGAGGAAATGTTTGTCAGTAACTTCTCGAGCACGTATCAGAGGCCGAATAGGCCACATACCCTAGAAATGTGCAAGCAAAGACCAAATGAAATAGACCGGGAGTTCCTAACCCGCTGGTGCACCGTGAGAAACTCGTGTGAAGGTGTGATTGAGTCTCGGGCCATAGCATGGTTTGCACAAGGGTGCAGATATGCAAGCATGCTGTAGCAAAGGTTGCAAAGGGATATGCCAACTACACTGGCGAAGACGATCCGGATTGCTGATTCATATGCTTTGGGTGATCCGAGTCAACCCCGGCTTATGGCAAATGAGTCAAGTGAGGAGTACTACCAGCGAGATGGAGCCGGATCATCCCGGCGAAATGATTACCGGGGTAAGAGAAGAGATGATATACCGGATTACCATTACAGTTTAAAACAAGTTGCTGCGGTAAACCAAGATTAACCCAGAGCAGGGAGTAATCAGCGTCAGAAAACTGGAGGGCAAGAATGGACTCCGAGAAATGATGGCAAGAAAACTTGGACGCCCGAAAAAAAAGAGACAGTGGCAAGAAAAGAAAGACCGGCCAAGGTATACGTATGAGGCAATGCTGGATCAGCCGTGCAAATTTCACACGCCAAATCCGAATAACCCGGCGGGTCATACGACTCGGCAATGTGAGTGTATGAGGAAGATAGAACAAAGTGGTTCGGGGAATGCTCAGGCACCTCGGAACGATCAGCCTCGGCAGGAGTTACCCCGGCAGCAATTGCTCTCCGGAGCGAACATGCAACAGTTAATGTTGCCACCACCTCTGCCGAGGTATGAGAACCATGAGAGAAGGGATGCAGTGCATCAGGTGGAAAATCAGCATCAGCCAGATCAAAGATATTCCGACAATGAGGGGAGAAACGAATACAGAGAGCATCACCAGAGTTACTGTGTGTTTACCACGGAGGAAATTGATAGAAAGAGCTTGCAACTCCGACATATGGAGGTGAATGCATTTATGCCAGCGGTGACGAGGTATATGCCTTGGTCGGATCAGGAAATTACCTGGAGTATCAAAGACCATCCCAAGCTCATGCCAAGTCCTGGTTCATATGCACTAGTGCTGGACCCAACGTTCATTGGGCCAAATATCAATGTGAGATTCTCAAAGGTACTGATCGATAATGGCAGCATCATTAATATCATGTATGTGGATACAATGTGCAAGTTGGGTATCTCGGAGAACATGCTCCAAGCTACAAGGACAACCTTCCATGGCATCATGTCAGGCATTTCCTGTGAACCCATTGGCAAGGTCCGGGTTGACGTGTTATTCGGCACGAGAGATAACTGCCGGACTGAGAATCTGGAGTTTGAGGTTGTGAACTTAGAAAGCACATATCACGCGTTACTCGGTAGGCCAGCCCTGAACAAATTCATGGCAAGTACTCACATCAGTTACTTGAAGATGAAACCTGGGCCAAATGGGGTAATTACCATAGATGGGGACTTCCGATGTTCCATTGAGTGTGTGTCAGCCAGGTCTAACCTGGCCGAGTCACTCGTGATTGCACAAGAAAAAAGAAAGATACAGGAGGTAGCGGCATTGGCTCAGTCCGCGCAGCAGTATATGCCGGCGCTGAGTAACCCGCATAAAAGTTTCTCATTTCAAGCAACGAAGGATACAAAGAAAGTGCCAGTTGATGATCTGTTCCCAGAGCGCACCGTAACAATTGGTGCCGGGTTAACTGAGAAATAGGAAAGCGAGCTCGTCAACTTCCTCCGTGAGAATCGGGATATCTTTGCTTGGTCCACACAGGATTTACAAGGTGTTCCGAGGGAGTTGGCCGAGCACTCTTTAAATGTGAGACCCAGAGCAAAGCCGGTGAAGCAACCTCTCCGCCGCTTCGCCGAAGACAGGAGAAAAGTCTTTGAAGATGAGATAGCTCGGCTCCTCGCAGCTGGGTTCATCATGGAAGTGCTTTACCTGGATTGGCTATCTAATCCGGTGCTTATGGAAAAGAAGAAAGATGATCCAAATGTGGCAGTGGTTTGGCGTATGTGCATCGACTACATGAACCTGAATAAGGCGTGCCCAAAAGATCCATTCCCACTGCCAAGGATAGATCAGGTCATAGATTCTACTGCTGGGTGTGAACTGTTGTCATTCATAGACGCATATGCTGGTTTCCATTAGATACCTCTGAACCCGAATGATCAAATAAAGAGTGCGTTTATTACCCCGTACGGGGCTTATTGCTATTGCACCATGCCTTTTGGTTTACGTAATGCAGGGGCAACATACCAAAGATGTATGCAAAAATGTTTACACGATCAAATTGGTCGAAATGTGCAAGTGTATGTAGATGATGTGGTAATAAAAACCAAGGAAAGCAAAACGCTCCTTGATGATATCAAGCAAACATTCGCGAACTTAAGGAGGTTCTAAATGAAGCTTAACCCAAAGAAATGTACCTTCGGTGTCCCGGCGGGAAAATTACTCGGATTTCTTGTCTCCAACCGAGGTATCGAAGTTAACCCAACTAAAATCCGGGCCATTGAGCAAATGGAATTGCCAAAGTGTCTTAACAACGCCCAGAAGTTTCACTGGTTGCCTGGCATCCTTAAGCCGGTTTGTATGTCGGTTGGGAGAAAAGGCACTGCCTCTCTATCAACTAATGAAAAAGTCGGACAAGTTCATATGGACGCCGCAGGCCAATGAAGCCTTCATCCAATTAAAGAAAATGCTAGCCACTGCACCAGTGTTAGCCTCTCCACTATCAAAAGAGCCAATGTTGCTCTACATAGCCGCAACCAACCGAGTTGTAAGTGCAGTAATTGTGGTAGAGCGCGACGAGGAGGGTAAGTTAGTGCAAATGCCAGTATATTATCTGAGCGAGGTATTATCAGCTTCAAAGCAAAACTATCCTCACTATCAGAAGATGGCATATGGTGTGTATATGGAGGCTAAGAAGCTAAAGCACTATTTTGAAGAGCACCCCATCAAAGTAATATGTGAAGCCCCCATATCTGAGATAATGAGCAATAAGGATGCAAGTGGCCGGATTGCAAAATGGGCAATTGAGCTAGCCCCTTATGCTCCACAATACGACAGGAGAGATGCGATCAAGTCTTAGGCTGTGGCCGACTTTTTTGTGGATTGGGCCGAGGTGCAATATGAGCCACCGTTGCCAGATCCGAATTACTGGAGGATGCTTTTCGATGGATCAAAAACAAAAACCAGGTTAGGCACCGGAGTTGTGCTTACCTCGCCCAAGAAGGACCAGCTGAAGTACGTGCTACAAATCCACTTCGCAGCATCAAACAATGTTGCAGAATATGAAGCGCTCGTGCATGGGCTCAAAGTGGCAAAAGAAATTGGAATACGCCGGATCCAGTGCTTTGGTGACTCCGATCTAGTAGTCCAGCAAGTCTCAGGGCATTGGGGTGCTTTGGATGCAAACATGGCATTGTACAGATTTCATGTGCAGAAGATATCAGGATACTTCGAGGGATGCGAGTTTCATCACGTACCCCGACTGGAAAACGAGGCTGCCGACATACTGTCGAAACTCGGATCAACCCAACAGGCGATTCCACCAGGTATAGCAGTAGAGCACCTCAGAAAACCATCTATCAGGCCATCCCCAGAGTCCGAGTCAATCTATATCCCGACAAATCCAGAATGGGAAGCTGTGCCCATGGACATTGATGTGGGAAGTGGTTCACAAAACCTGAGGACTACTTCAGCAAACCTGGGGACTTCTTTGCAAGACCCGAGGACTGCGCAGTGTGATCCGGCTGAGGTTATGACAGTGGATCAAATGGAAATCGACGAGGAAGTGTTCCTGGTGCAAGGCATACCAGCTTGGGTACTGCCCATATTCCAATTCCTGAAAGATGGAACTTTTCCCAGTGAAGAAGTGATCTCAAGGCAAACTCAGAGGAGGGCAAAGGCATACACGATTATCAATTCCGAGCTATACAAGAGAAGTGTCACAAATGTCCACCAACGATGCGTTGACCCGGAAGAAGGGCTTGACATCCTCCGAGATATACATCAAGGGGAATGTGGGCATCACGCCTCGTCCAGAGCCTTGGTAGCAAAAGCTTTCTGGCATGGGTTTTACTGGCCAAGTGCCTTGGAACAAGCAGAGGATCTGGTAAGAAAATGCAATGGTTGTCAGAGGTATGCCACCAAGACGCACATGCCAATGGCGGAGCTCAAGACCATACCAATTACCTGGCCATTTGCTGTATGATGTTTGGATATGGTTGGTCCGTTTAAGCCGGCAAGAGGAAATATGACCCATATCTTTGTTATGGTTGACAAGTTTACAAAATGGATTGAAGTAAAGCCGAGAAGAAAATGTGATGGAGCTACAGTCATGACATTCCTCAAGGATATAATCCTGAGGTATGGCTACCCTCACGGTATCATAACAGATAACGACACCAATTTCACTGAAGGAGCATTTGCACAATTCTGCCAAGATAAAAAGATCCAGCTAGACATTGCTTCAGTAGCCCACCCCGCATCGAACGGACAAGTGGAAAGATCCAACAGATTAGTGTTATCCAGGATAAAACCCCGGCTCATTGAGATGCTGCAAAGATCAGCGGGGTGCTGGATAGAAGAACTACCAGCGGTACTGTGGAGTTTAAGAACAACTCTGAATCGATCAACAGGCTATACGCCATTTTTTCTGGTATATGGGGCAGAAGCTGTATTACCAGCCGACATAGAGCATGATTCGCCTAGGGTCACCCAATACACAGAAGCCGAAGTGCGAGAAGCCCGGCAAAATGATGTTGATCTGCTGGAAGAAGCGAGAGAATTGGTATTGTCCAGATCCGCCATATATCAGCAAAATCTCCGACGCTACCATAGTCGGAAAGTAAACCCCCGGGTCTTCCGGGAAGGTGATTTGGTAGTTCGGTTGGTACAACGTACTGCTGGCATGCATAAGTTATCCCCCATGGGAAGGGCCATTCATTGTGAGCAAAGTGTTTCACAATGACTCTTATTACCTCATCGATGCAAAACCACAGGAGAAGAACAAGGCGGACAGGTCCGGCGAGGAATCTAAGCGTCCATGGAACGTAGCTCTGCTTCGTCCATTCTACACTTAACAAAGAAGTGTCTGTATCGGAGTTTCTCATATGTCGGTATGTATGCCGGAAATGAGTTTATCAATGAAATATTGGCACCTCGAGCAGTAACTCGGGGACCGCCTTAGTAATATTTATTGTCCTTTATGTTAGTTATTTATTTTTATGTCGGCTGGCTTAAGTTGCTTCTACCTAAGCTGGATTAGTAGTGTGTGAGCACCAAAAACTCAACTCTTTGACTTGCTGCTGTCCAACAAGAATTGGCTTCATGGCAAGCAAGAGAACAAGTTTAAAAATGCACAGCACACGAAAAACAACTAAGGAAAGGAACGTGATCGAGCCGACGTTTATTGTTCGGACTAACCCCATGTTTATTTTACCTTTACCGTGTTGAATTATTTTGAGCTAATCCTAAAGTTTCCATGTATTGTTATGTCAATTTTTGAAACTCGGTCTCGTAACTCACAAAACCGAATCAAGGTAGACACGAACCGAGCCACGAAATTGAAGGAACAAGAAAATGAAACTCGGGGACTACGCCCAGGTTAATCCGATGTGAATAACTTAGTAGCAAAACAAAATCAGTATGCTTAATACATCTGCACCCGGCATACTGGGGATCTGATAAAATTCAAAGTGTTTTTTGGTGCTCAAGGAGCAACAGCAGGAGGAGGCAACTCGGCGCCAGCAGCTGGAACTCCGGCCTCATCTTCATCATCATTTTCATTTTCTTCGACATCCGAGGCTTCGTCCCCTTCATCGTCACCCGAACCATCTTCGACATATTCGTCGTCAACAGTGTCAAGGAAACTTGGTCCCTTGTTCCATTGGTGGACGGGGGCAAACTGGATGAGGTTGTGGGCAAAAGCCTTACGCCGAGCTACCCAATCCGGGTTAGTTGACCACTTTGATCCGGTGCGCAAGCGCTCGAGAAGCTTCAGATTTAATTTTTCATACCACGTGAGAAAAAAGTGGAGGACAGTATCAGCTCCAGCGCGAGCGGCGGATTCCCTCCAGAGGTCGAGTTGGGTCTCGCAATCCATCAGTTTGTTGATCAGAGCTATGGATCCCTCTGGAACATCCTCACCAGGCCAAAGGGCACGGAAGATCCAGATAGATGAATCCAGGAGACCCGAACCATAGTTCTTCATGATTTCAACTCGGGAGGATAGGCTGACTATCAGATCCTCTAGGTCAAGAGGAATGGAGCCAGGACCAGATGGAGTACCTCTCTGCTGGCGGAACTTGGTAATAGCAGTGGATGCAATGGTATCGCCCTCTGGGAATTTGCCTGAAAACAAAACAAGTGAAATAAGTAAAAGAATTTAACCTGGAAAAATTCATGTCAGCTTAAGGAAAGGAGTTTATGGGAGACGTGGCTATGGATCCGAGTTAGCTCCTTGGTGCAATTATCACGTCTCGTCCGGAGCTGCTCAAGTTCAGCATTAGCCGAGCCTAGCTTGACATCGACCTCCTTCAGCAATTCTTGATCCTTTGCGAGTTGGAGGTTAAGACGTTCTCGCTCCTCGGTGAAGTCTTGGCCAGCCTTGTCCATCTCTGTTTTGTGGAGCTCTTTGAGTTTTTTCATCTCGGCCTTGAGCTTGGCAATCTCATCATCTTTGGTTCGGAGTTTGTCATCATCCTTCTTCTTAAGTTCGGCCTTGTGTTGCCCTGCTTGTTCGAGAAAATGCAGCATCATATCAGGCACGGGCACACTATCTTTAAGGGATGCTGAAACGGTTTGTTGACCCGGTAGAGCCGAAGTTCTTCCTCATGATTGTATTTTCGGCCTCCACTCCAGCTGTGCAAACCGGATGATGGATTAGTTCGGCGGGAAAAGACAAAGAAAAATGTGAAAAAGTCAAAGAGAAAACTTACCCCTTTTCTCAAACTCAGCAAGAAGCGTGGTATGTTTCAAACGCAGCGCCTTGTGTGTGTCCAGGAGGCGCTGAAACTCAGCGCTACCGCGATGGTAGTGATCTGAAAAAAGCAAGGGTGGCTTAGTTGTGTGCATATTCGAAGTGTACAAAATCCGGGCCAAGTGGAACTTAACCTGGCTCTAGGTGTGTGCATATTCGAAATGTACAAAATCCGGGCCAAGTGGAACTTGACCCGGCTCTAGGTGTGTGCATATTCGAAGTGTACAAAATCCAGGCCAAGTGGAACTTAACCTGACTCTATGTGTGTGCATATTTGAAATGTATAAAATCCGGGCCAAGTGGAACTTAACCCGGCTCTAGGTGTGTGCATATTCGAAGTGTATAAAATCTGGGCCAAGTGGAACTTAACCCGGCTCTAGGTGTGTGCATATTCAAAGCTACTAAGGAGTTACTCTAGTTCTCTAAGGAGCATCCGGCCGAGTAACAAGTTACTCCCTCGGAGGCTCGGGGACTAATGGATATATCTCTAAGCACTTGTGCATGATGAAGAAAGGAAAAAGTAGCGTACCTCCATCATCCGGCCAGCCAGGTTGATAGCCTTGGCTGCGGTGTTCATTTGAGCACTAAATTCGGCAGGCCCGAACTTCTCCGGGAGATCGTCGTTGGGATTGACGAACTCCGCTCTGTTCCATATATCTACATATTCGATCAGAGCCGGAGGATAACTCTCTCCACTGAGCATGTGCGGCATAACCAAGCCCTTGGCATGGGCCTCCCTCCTCGCAACTTGGGCGGCAGCAGGCCAGGTATACAATGCAAGCTGCTTGCTAGCTGATCCGTGGGAGGCATCTTTCTTCGGCAGATCTTTCTTCGATAGCATGGACGCGAGCGTGCACTGTCCAACCTCGATGGATGCTGCCCTGGTGGCGTCATAACTTTTCTTGGGCTTGGGCTTGGGCTGAGAGGCTGAGGTTTGAGCTGGAGTTTTGGACTTGGGTGCAGCCTTGGTGCTAGCTGGGCCCTCTCGCCGAGTCTTGGAAGACTCGGACGAGGCAGATGGAGTTGGTGTGGGTGCTTGTGTTGATGCTGGTGCTGCTGTTGGTGCTGGCGCTGGTGCCTGTGCTGATGCTGGTGTTGGCGGTGGTGGTGGTGCTGCTGCTGTGACCTTGGAGATTGCGGGTTGCGGCTGAGCAGATGAGGAGTTGGGAGGCTCTGCTACCTCGGCAGTGCCACTTCCCCCTACTCTGAGGTTGCCCTCCTCTGGCCGAGGTGGGCTAGAACCCGGAGCAGCCATGGAACCCTCACGAATTGGGCTCAGTAGGCGTGTGTCGTCACCACGAGGGGGAGATGGGGTACGCTGGAGGGGTGAAGCAATGCTGGAGCCGCTCTGGGGAACCTCCACTGCAGCCCTGTCGAATCAGAAGATGAATAACAAGTTATAACAAAAGAAAGGCACATAGATAAAAAAGCATGCAGCAGAGAACTGGACCAAAGGAAAAAGTGACTTACTCGTCAGAAGTCAAAGGCTCCTTGGGCTTCCGAGCTCTCCGAACTATAGTTTTAGTCGGAGGCTTGGTGGCGGTCTTATCAGCGGACTTCTTTCGCCTCTTAGTTGTTTTAGGAGGTCCGGAGGAAGCAGAGGAAGTGGCAGCCCGTTTCTTAGACGCGGCTGGGATCAACTCACCCGTAGCGAGGGGAGGATCTTCATGAATCTGCCCAGCCGGGTTAGCTGAAGTCGGAAAGGCGTAAGAAATGGGTACAGCGTCAAATGCCTCCATCACCTCAACGTCGGAATCATCTTCATCATCAGGCCAATCTCTTAAGGAGGAGAAGTTACTAGTGGGTCGCTTGGTTGCATCCGGGAATGGCAGGAACATTTCCTGATCCGGCTCCTCCTCGTTCGAGACAAGTCGATCCTTCGCCCATTTGAGGGAAGGCTCGGTGCCATATTCAAGGGTTTGCTGAAGAAACAACTAAGAAGAAAATGGAAACGGATCAAATAAATGAGATACTCCAGCATAGGATATAACTCAGAAAGGGATTGAATCACGAGATTTACCGTAGGAGGAGGCTTGTCTCGACAGTAATGTTCCATCCCCCACTCCCAGTCAGCGGAGAAGTCTTTGTCGGTCGTAAAGAGGGCCTTGACCCAGCGGAATATCTCGGTATTATTCAATTCGAAGGAAGAGGTCCGGTTGGGGTCGAGTCGCCAGCTCATGTGGCAAAGTTTGTGTGTGCACTTCTGGAGAGGGGAGATCTGGCTGCGGACGAAAGTGATCATCGTGTCCTCATTGCGCAGCCCCAGATCCTTCAGCTCCTGAAACCTTTATTGACTTGGTTCACCAAGACAGTGGGTTTCTTGAAAACCTGGTCCCACAAATCCGGATTAGGAGGACCCGGAGCATACGGGCGCAGCCGGATCAAATCTTCATCCGTGCCGTTCCTCACATAAAAAAGGTTTGGGCCTAGCCCTTACAGGAATCAAGCCGCGTGACCCGGGGAAAAACGGATTGTTTCCAGGGAGAGATGGAGGCGGCACCGAATTGAGTCAGATGTTTGTCCTCCGGGGCACGCAGTTTACCCGGAATCATGTTCCTTCGCAGATCGAAGAACCGGATCCAGAGCTCTTTGGTGGGCCACAAGCCGACGTATCCTTCTATGGTGGAGACGAATGAAGAAAGGGATGTAATCGTGTTCGCCGGAAGATGGTGAGGTTGGATTTCGTAGGTGTTGAGGAAGTCATGGAAGAAATCGCTCATGGGTAGGCCGAAGCCGCTTTGGAAATGGGATAGGAACACAACGAACTCACCCGGATTGGGTGAGGGAGCGAGCTCCTCGGAGGCGAGGCGGGCAATCACGCCCTCGGGGATGCGGCGGGTGCGGTAGACCCAGTCCAGATCATCCTGGCATACCCAGGAACCGGCCCAGGCACCACGCTCTGTGGATTCCCCCCTCCTCCATCTCCGCTTCAGCGACGGCGAGCTCCTCTTCGGTCATCTCCAAGTCATTGTCCTCGCCGGCCCGATCAGACGAAGGAGGCAGAGGCGTGGAGTGGCGTGGACCCGTGACGGAAAAGCAGCGCGGGAGCGGCAACGAGGCTAGTGCGAGCAGGCACGGTGCGGCGGCGGCGGTGCTATCGCTGGGAAGAAGAAGAAACAGAGAGGCACAAGGGCGCGAGAAGGGCAAAACACCCAAGCGACGCGCCCCCTCCCCTATTTAACCACGCCCAGCGGTGGGTAGTGGGATCCCGCTGTGCACTGAGAACACACCGTGTGGCCATGTATATTCCGGGTCAGCCAATCAGAGGGAAGCCACAGGAAAAGCCATAGGGCATAGGAGATCCCACGACGCAACATGGTGATATAGTTAACGAGGAGGCAGCAGCGATGCGGCGTGTGCAACAGTAACACCTGACAATAAGTGCAGTAACTGGCGCATGCCCTTAAAATGAGACAAGATAATGATTACCCTCCACGTGGGACATGGGGAAGTGTACGAAGCAAGGAAGAATAACCCGGAAAACCGAAGGGTAGCCCGGCTAGTGAGTGATAACTTTGAATGAGCCAAGGGAATACTACATCATGGAATCCGAGCTACGTAGTAACTCGGAAAAAGGAGCAAAAAGATTAAACCTGCCGTGGCCTTAGCAGCTGAAGTTGCCAAGACTGCACCAGCTTCAGGGACTAATGTTGGGGGAATACCCCTGGGTAGGGTCACGCCGGGGTATAGAGGCCAAGTTAGCCGAGGTATGGCAAGGTCAAAGCAAATGCTGGCGAGTCAACTCAAGGCAGGCTGACTTACGGAGTAACCCGGACCGGAGGATGTCCACCTAACTGAGTCCCGGCCGACCTATGTCGTATGCCGGCAGGCATTTTGTAACTTGTATGCAGGTACCTCTGGGGTCGGATTAACAAGGCATGATCCGGGTTATATCAGACTTGCAAGAGAAGGAAGGTATCTCGCTGGTCAAAAGGTGGGCACTGTACGCTGGAGCATGAGCGAAGCGGACCGAGGGAAGGACCACCGAGGCGTGGCCGACAAGAGTGACGCAGCCTGTGTTGGATGACGCAGGCGCCGCAGAGGCTTACGTAGTCTCTGCATGGCTTATGATGGCAAAAGATGACCCGGTCGGTTTGCTATTTTGGGAAGAAGCATATTCCTAGGAATATGCTTCCACGTATGCCCTAATGGGAACCCTAGCTTCCCCTATATAAGGACTGCTATGGCCTCTGTACAAGGGGTTGGTTGGCATTTGAGTAGTTGTTTCCTTGGAGATAGGTAGTGGCGAGAGTAAGAGAGCTTCTTCTTCCTCCTCTCCCCAATACAGCTCAAGGAGCATCTATAACCTTGCGATCTTGGTGAATACAAAGCATCTGTTTGTGGAATCACCACACTATCCCTCCCTGGATTCCTCTAGTGCATATTGGCCCCACATTTAGCCTATCCATGGCATCTGCCATGACACCACCACGACAACGCCCCAAATCCTTCGTCGAAGGAGACCTAGTCCTGCGACTAAAGCAACAAGGGCACCTCAAGTTCGAGTCTCCTTGGAAAGGACCTTACGTGATTACCGAAGTAATCCCATGTGGCACCTATCGCCTTAAAGATTTCAAGAGCGGAGTCGCATACTCCAACCCCTAGAACGT
Organism: Avena eriantha; assembly: GCA_910589775.1. Classification (NCBI taxonomy): domain Eukaryota; kingdom Viridiplantae; phylum Streptophyta; class Magnoliopsida; order Poales; family Poaceae; genus Avena; species Avena eriantha. The sequence continues at coordinate 100,466,249 of OU342742.1, forward strand.
CACGCAGCTGCGCCGTTTATACCCTTAGATGTTTTTTACTTTACAAATAAGGCTTTTCAGCCAGGCTACTTAGCCACACATTGTACCTCATGATATTCTACGAATAAATAAAGCAAAGTGCCCCAAACCCTGTGTTTTATGCTTTTCTCGCAATTATTTTACTCGGGGGATGCACCACCCTTTCCATCTTGTTCCACGAACAATACAACATCATGAGTAGATGACGCACTACCAATCAAACCCTTGCTAAACACCAACCCAGCTGCAACGCACCTAACATGTGGCAAGGTGCTGGGATGGATACACGTCAGGCTAACAAAAATGACATGTACCTTATAGTACACTCTAAAAATATACAAGTTAGCAAGCTCTTTACATATTAAGGGGTATCAAAATACACCCACCGTAATCATATGAATTTTACAACACTTATACATCTCTGTGCAGGATACAAATTACACTACTACTACAAAACAAGAACATTCATTTTCTCTTCAAAGAAGTCAACGATATCCTCCGCTAGCCGGTCAAACGCTTGGTAGTGCGGCACCATATTCCAAGTCATCCCTTCTGGTGGCGGCAGGGGTCCAGTGGCAACTGACGCGATGTCCACATCTGACTGATGTAGTCGTACCAACAACAATGCAACCTTAGCACCTGCGACTAGTTGCTGTCGCACACACTTGTGGACCGCGCTGATATCCTGAAACCTCGCTAGGAGAGCCAACAGGCTTGAGGGCACCACATCAAGAGGAAACATCGCTTGGAAGATATGCCTAAGGCATAACTACGCCTTCTTCAAGCATTGAAGCATTCGCAAAGAACGATGCTACAGTATTGCTAACGCGACTACACGATCGTGGACCACCCAAAAGTACCCACTAGCTTGTAGCTGCTCCTAGGTTAAGTCATTCATTCGAATGACTACCCGGTCCTTCTCATCCTGCGGATGACGAGCACTAACAACTACAAAAGCAAGAGCAAAGTATAAGGACAAGGCATCGCCACGATTGGCTAAAAGAAAAGATGAGAAGACAGAGAGCTAACATTTAAATTGCTCGTTCAATTGCGCAACTTCATCCAAGAGATACTTCTCGCGGGCGGTGGCCTTCTCAACTTTTGACTTCCATACATCCGCGTTACCGTGGATAATGGGCAACTCAAGCTCCAGCTGCTTTATACGGTCGCACAGTCGTGATAGGAACAACAACTCCTCCACCTTTGAACGTGGTTGCGCCACGGCTTCATCGGTGGGAGGAGAGTCACGAGGATCACTCGAAGGACCACTTGAAGGACCCTAGTTACAACCAAGCAAAAGGCAAATGAGACCAATCATACATTGATAAAAAGGAGGACTGCATTCAAATTTGATACAAGTATCAAGGGGGCACCCCCCACAAAAAATGCGGACCAGCAAAAGGAAGCTACAACTATTACAATCTGCAGCTATGGAGAAATCTGCTTCTTCGACTTGGACTTCGACTTCAAGGACTTCCTCGAATCCGTGGCAGTCTCTGATGCCACAGACTTTCTGGTGGTAGTCCCAGACACCGCAGCCTTCGCCGCCTTCACTCGCCGCAACTCTTCAGAATAATTGGCGACTGTCTCGATGAGACGAGGCCCGTATTTCCTGCATTTAGTGGCAAAGGGAGCAAACACTACCTGCTGGCCTCCCGCATCGACAGGCATCGCCTCGGAGATCGCACTCAGGTCCAACTCTGCGCCATGTGCTTGCGCCATCGCGAGAGCCATGGTGGCGTCGAGAGACCGCTGAGCATTCTTGAATTCCGTCGGGATGCCTTCTGCGAAGGATTCCACCAAGCCATCAAGGGTATCGATTAAGTTTGCCTTAGGAAACACATCCTCACGGAGGTGGCTCAACATGTTTTTAGCCTTCCCGAGTGTATCCTGGAAGGAGACACTGTGGTCCTCGACTGCGGCCACGACGCCAGCCAAGGCATTCGCACAGTGCAAGGCCTGGGCATCGAAGCTTACGCTAGCGGCATCTGCATATGCAGAATGTTAGCACAGCGACATGAAATCAAACAGGCAAAGAATCCAAGCGAGGCTGAGCAATGCCTGATAGAGCTTTCACAATCGAGAAAAGTTGTTCTTCGAACAACTTCTCCCTTTCGGCAGTGGAAGCACGCAAGTCTTCCTCACGCTTTTGCGACTCTTCCAGGGCCACGACTGCCTCATCACATTTTCTCCACTGCGGCAAGTCCCTTCTCATGGGAAGTGACGCGATGGAGAAGCTCATTATGCTCACCTACAAAGGACAGAGCACGACAACAACTAAGTCTACAAATTTCTACATTAGCAGAGCGAAGAAAGAAGATTAGTACAAACCTTTGACTGTGCGGTGGCGATTGTCCAACAGGGCATGCTGTCGACCCAAAGCAAGGATTTGCTCCGCAAGGCGAGTGGAATCCTTCACGATAGGATACACCAAGAGAAACGATGATTCAGCATTGACAAAAGGCACAAATTCACAATTCGACTGCAAACAGCAAAAAGATACTTACGTGTTCCTCCAAGGACTCCGAAGATTCCTGTCGAGTGGGCGTCCGTGCAACCATCTGGTGCCCCCCGTTATGAGGGGAACTCGAAGATTCGGCACTGGAGTGGGCTGCCACTGGAGGAGAAGGCGACTACACAGTAACTTCCTTGTTTTTAGAGTCCATGACTCTGGACTCTTTCACAAATTGGCAGTCGTCGGAAGATGATGATGCCGTTTGACTACAAACATGACCAATACCACTTTAGAAGAGAAACTTCAAGGAAAAACAAGACAAACTCGGAAATATTTAAAGCTTACCCGTCAAAGTTCTCGAGATCAAAGGAGTCCCCCGACGACTCCTTCGGTAACCTCAGCTTATTTCGAGCGGGAGGAGCCATGACGCGTACATGCACGATGGGGATTGGCTCCTCCACAACAGTAGAAGGACCCTCCGGCGTCACTGATGAGGAGGCATCCAAATCCGTGCTACGGGAGCGCTTGCGACTCCCGCAATCGCCGGACTCAGGGGCTTCCTCATCTTCCTCAATCGGAACCGTGGAGCATGACTCGTCCTCTTCCTCCGCTTCGCGCGGGATAATTCCTTCAGGCTGAGGAGACAAGCTGGTAGCCACTTTCCAGTCCTACAAGCAAAATAAGCATGAGTATATATCAAGCACCAGACAAGCAATCAAAAGTCTAGAACACTTCATAGGGAAATTCTACCTCAGGTGGAGGATTGTTGGCGTCGAAAGGAGGCATGACTGACTCACCTGGGAGATCCTCCTTGGCGCTATACTTGGTCACCAGCCGCAACCTCTTATCTACCTCACCCGAAGAAATGCCCTCTACATATATGCGAGTGACATCGCCAACACCAATCCAGGGGTACATCGGATGGGCTCTAGCCTGCAGAGGCTGAACACGGCGACGCAACCACGTGCGAATAAGTTCAGCGCCACCTTCCTCTTTGCCTATGCAGCTTTCGAGGTCGTGGACACGCTGATACAGCATCTCCCTCTCCTTAGACTCGTCGGGCATCACGACATTCTTCTAGGAGTGCCTCCTCTTGCAGGCAGCCACGGGATCAAAGGGCGCGAGTCCGTAGTGCTCTCCGTCAGCCTTCTGGTCGCGGATGTAGAACCACTTATCTCTCCACCCTTGGACATATGCAGTGAGTTTGATGTGAAAATAAGTGACAGAAGAGTCGACGTGGATTCCACAACCTCCTACGTCGTAGACTACCGAACCAGACCCCGACTGACGCTTGAGCTTAAAAAGCTTCTTGAAGAGACTAAAGTGTGGCTCGATTCCGAGCCAGCACTCGCTAAGGGTGATGAAACAAGTGATGTGGAGCATCGAATTTGGGGACAGCTGGTGCAGCTAGAGCCCATAGAAGCAGAGGAGACCCCTAACAAAAGGATGTAGGGGAAAGAGAGACCACGAATGATAAACGCAAGGAATATCACCCGGAAACCCACAGGAGGACTGGGGATTACCTCTTCGCCAGGCACGCGAGAGTCTTCTTCCATGGGAGGAAGCGCTCCATCTTGGCGCAGCGTGAACAACTCCAAAGATTTGATGATGGATGGGCACCATGGCCCATTGGTGACGCGGGTGCCCATGCCTTTCTTCTTCCCCGCCGCAACGGCAACACTGGTGCCCGTAGCGACGACGCCTCCTTTCTTGTTGGCGGTGACAATGGTTCTTATTGCCCATCTTACGATGGTGATGTGAGCGCAGGAAGTAACTGGGGAAGACGCGGAGTTGGTCCAGTGCCACGGAGAAGATGTGCACAAAGGAGGAGCAAGAGCAACAATGGCGGAGGAAGCGCAAGAAGGAAGAAAGATGAGGGGAAAATTACCGCACCTATGCCTCTACTTAACCTCCTAGCGGATGTCATCCAACGGCTAGAAGAAAACCTACCAGACGTGTGGCGTACATCAGCACTAACGCGTGGCAAGGGTAAAACATGAACCGTCCCCCACTACTCCCATTACACGCGGAAATCGAGGAGACACAGTTAAAATAGAAGATTACGCACACCCAGTCAAATCAAGGTCAAAAACTGGGACCCACTACTCATCACATCCCGTAAAAGCCGTTCACGCGGGCAACTAAGGTCATCTAGTCGTTAGCACTGACGTCATCAATTCCAGCAGAAGAACATTTTGACTACTTTAGTCCTTACTCGAGTCTTCGACTCAACCAAGCACTCGGGGGCTACTGCTAACAGGAGCGTTGTCCGTGCACCCGAAGAAAATAATAAATATATCCAAGCATCATGAAAACCCTTCACTCGAATCAACGATTCGATTGTGGACTTCGGGTTCCTCCCATAGGGAGCGCTAAAAGAACATTCAAATCAAACAAGCAAAAGACGACAGCAGTCAGAAAATACTTATAGTCCCCACTCGAGTTTATGACTCAAATAGGCACTCGGGGGCTACTCCCATAGGGAGCGCTCGCCGCACACCCTATGATTATTTTTTATACGTTGCACTGTGTGTTGATAACATCCACACTCGAATTCTATGGCGACTTCGTCTCATATTTTCCCTACAAAGAGATTGCATCTCCTGGGTCACCCGAATCATCTCGGCGATGACAGAAATTCGGATGACATGCTTACAGCGTGAAGATAAGAACTGAATAAGGCCTGGTAACACATCTACTACGCACTACCAGAAATATATCTATGCCTACAGGTACGATGAATACGCCTTGACAGACGCGTCGAGTGCTCACACTTACACACTGGGATTCGACTCCTGTAAGACCTCCGTGGCCTGAGTCGAATTACACCTGCACTTCTCCGAATTTGAGTCCGGGGACTCGGGTTTGAGTAGATTGCGTTGTTTTGCCCTAAGGCAGTTAACCGATCCCGATACATCGGATAAATCAGGCACGTATATCAACAATCCCTATGACATAAAACAGAGCACTCAAAAATATGCTCAGCTATGCACTTGAAAGACTTCATGAAGTCTCCACTCGAATCTACGATTCCACTAGATGCTCGGGGGCTACTAACGTGGGAATACCCTACAGGTACTCGAGTTTGGTATATACGGCCCAGATATGACAGGATCCCATGGCATTACCAGGGCCCAATATAGGATCTGGGTGACTCACGGAGACTCCGATGGCTTGCAGCACAAGATGAAGCTTAAGATAGAAAGTTTAAAGGGACAAACCCTAATCTGTAACCGACTCGACCTGCTACCCGAGACCTAGCCTATCTATATAAAGGCTAGTAGGGGGCAGCGAGGAGGACAATCACAACCCTAGTTTCCACAACCTTCGCCAGATTGCATCTACGCACCCTTGTAACTTTTGACTCTCTCGTTAATTCCAAGAGCAGACAAGCAGGAGTAGGGACCTGTACGAGGCCTGAACCTGGGTAAATCTTGCGTCCATGTGTGCTTGTTTGCTAGCCGATTGATGCCTCCAGCGCTCCCTCCTTCTCCAAAACCCAAGTCCATAACAATGGGCATTGATGAGTTAAACCCTCGTCACTTATTGTACTTGATGCTCGGCCTTTGTTGCAATATGCACAAGCTCAACCATGTTGTTGTACTTTTGGAACTCGACGATGCACTTGATTGGGTTGTTCAAGCCAATGAGGAAACGTGCCATTGTTTGCTCGTCGCACTCTTCAATGTTGGCACGGATCATGTTGAGCTCCATTTGCTTGAAGTACTCTTCCACAATAGTGTGTTGGAACAAATCGGGATCTCATATGAGCCTCATATCGTGCCAAGTGGTGATTGCAGGCTCTCCTCTTGCATCATGAGTGACATGGAAATATTCCCACCAAAGGTTGGCATAATCATCGAACTCAAGAGAGGTCATGGCGACCATCTTCTCATCTCTATAGTTGTGCATGCGGAATATTTTGTCCACTTTGAGTGCTCATGAGAGGTATTTTTTAGGATCATTCGAACCAGTGAACTTGGGCATTGTGAACTTGAGCTTTCCAAAAGTTTCTTCCTCATTGTGGTCACGGTAGAAGTGGTTGCCATGATGTTGATGGTCTTCATCTTCCATGCAATCATTTCGACGAGCTTGGTGACCTTGTTGTTGCACTTGCGGTTGAGGAGCCACATTTGGTGGATGTGGAACTTGCTTTTCGTGACGTTGTTGGGGAGCTTGCTCTTTCTCTTGGCGCGGTTGCTGACGAGGTTGATGTGCTTGGGACTCACGAGGGTGATGAGGATGTGGAGCCTCTTGACGCGGTTGTTGGTGAGAGGGAGGCTCATTCCTTAGTTGTTGACGTGGGTTAGGCACTTGGGCCTCTTGGTGAAAATCATGGTATTGAGCCTCGTGGCTTGGTTGGCGTCGCTCCACATGTACAATGTGATGCTCCATGTCTTGATGTTGTGTAGGAGGCTTGTCATGGTGACCATGGTGATGGCGTGGATGTTCATGACGGTGATGATGAAGAGGAGGGTCTTGAAGAGCTTCACGTCAATGACGAGCTTGATCCTCCAAGTTAGTCATCACTTGTTGCAAGAATGTCTCGCAGATGGGGACGGTGTACTTGGGGTTACACTCGAGGGTCCACTCGTGGTTCTTCACACAGTTGGTCTTGTTGGATCACTAGTGCTCTTGCGTGGTGATGATGTTCGTCTCGCCTTGCTTGAGGCCTTGAGGAGAAATCACCATCATTGCTTGACGTAGCGTCATGACGAGGAGAAGGTACAAATTGCAAAGAGATCACTTGTTCAAGCACGGGAGCATCATTGCCTCTTGGAGCACTTGCATGCAGATCTTGTTGATGGTGAGAATGATGGCGTGACGAGATTGACACACTCGAATGGTGACTTGAAGCACTTGGGGTGCGCAAATGCGGCCTTGTGTTGCTTGTCATCACCTCCATGAAGAGTTGAAGCGTGTCATTTGTTGCATTGACGGTGCGTTGGAGAGCTTCATTTTGGTGCAAAAATTTGTGTTGCATGGCATTCATTTGCTGTTCGATGTCGTCGAAGCGGTTGTCGATGCTCTTGAACCCCATTTGAGTTTATCTGAATTTCTTGTCTTGGTGTGTCTCAAGGGCATTACAACGGTCACAGAATTCTCAGCGGATGAAGTAGTGGCTTGTGCGTGTCATGTACAGTCCTTCCTTGTCTTCGGGTGGTTGATGAGTGCATATTTGCATGATGTGTTACATTATTATTTTGCATTGTAGATGTATGATCTTGGTATTTTACAGTGCTCGCGTGCACATTTTATGTTTATTTTCACCAAGATCAGGACATATGATGGATCCAATGGACACAATTCTTGGAGCAGTTGTACTGAGGAGAAAAGGAGTCAAAAACAACATAAAGCACTTATTTGGGAAATACTAATAATACCAGTAGAAAACCCAAAGCGATCAAAGGAGACAGACAGTTTAACGACCAACTATATGGCAGGAATAAATTTTCTGGCCAACTAGTTCCCGTCGTATAGTTGGCGCCGCCACCGCCTCCTCAAATAGTTTCACCCCGTGCAACTAGATCAGGGAGATGACATATAGAACACCCAGAAATCATTGAAACCTCACCACCGGAAGGCATCTGGAGGGGGAACTCGTCCACCGGGGATCCATCTTCTCTCTGCGCAGACCCGAGAGGCTAAGGCATCGATCTTCATCATCCACCGCTGCATAACCACCATCTCCATCCATCCCATCCACATCTTGTCTATATCTTGTTGTAATTTCCGTACTCGCTGTGGATTTATACAAGTACTATTCATCTATGATAGATTCCATTGTTATTGCCATGATGTTGATTTCCTCCATGTTTGAGTAGATCTCTAGTTCTTGGGGAGATGGAGAAACCCTAGCATATGATTGATATGAGATAGGGATTATTATGTTATACATCATTATGTGTATGTGTTAATTGTCTTCATCTTGATGCTGGGAGTTGTGCACCTCCTTAACATTTGCCTCCTATGGGGACTCGATGAAGGGGATTACTTGTTGGTAGACGGAGGGATGATAACACTTACTGTGACTGACGTGGGCATACATTATAGGTACTCGAGCTTGGCATATATGGTCCAATTTGGAAGAAGCCCACGACATTACCAGGGCCCATTCCAAGATTCGGGTGACCTATGGAGACTCCGACTGCTTGCGGCACAAGGCAATCTTAAGATAGAAAGTTTAAAAGGGACAAACCCTAACTTGTAACTGACTCGACCTGCTACCTGAGACCTAACCTATCTATATAAAGGATAGGAGGGGAAGCGAGGAGAACGAACACAACCCTAGTTTCCACAACCTCGCCAGATTGCATCTGCGCACCCCCTGTAACTTTCGACTCCCTCGATAATTTCAAGAGCACACACGCAGGAGTAGGGTCCTCTACGAGGCCTTAACCTTGGTAAAACTTGCGTCCCTGTGTACCTATTTGCTAGCCGATTGATGCCTCCAGTGCTCCCTCCTTCTCCAAAACCCAAGTCCATAACGATGGGCATTGATGAGTTTAACCCTCGTCAGTGACTATAAAGCTGTTGTCATTCTTTACATACTAACTTGGGGAATCAAGGAGAACTCATAAAGCCATGTCCATGCCATGGGAGTAATCCCTTAATAGCGGGATAATACAATTGGTGTCGTTTATCTGTCAGTTGTGGTTATGATGGATGATGTGAGCAGCAGTTGCTGCCTATTTGTCCATATATGGAGCTCCTCCCATATACATACATATCATGATAATATTTGTTATAATAATCTTGATTGCTTAGTTTAAATTGCTAGCTGTGTATCCACCACTCCCCGAGAACACCTTTTTCCCTATTGCAGTTCCAAAGTTCTATTACACACACGATTCTTACTTTTTGCATTAAGTTTTTCTTTACTTTAAATTACCTCGTTCAATCAAAAACCCAAAAACAACTCTACTTTTCTTGCATCTTAAAGTTATTTCTTAAGTACTTCGTTTAGTTGTAGTTAAAAGCATTTTAGTCTTTCACCTACTGCTCCCTATGGGATCGATATCGTTATTTCGAAACTAGCTACAAACGACCTGTGCACTTGCAGTCATCAAGATATTTTCTGGCGCCGTTGCCAGGGAGCTTAGCGCTATAAGTCACTTTACTTTTAGTTATTTACTTTCGTTGTACTAATTTTTACTAAGTTGCAGGACCGCAACAATGGACAACTCTCAGCATTTAAACCATCTTGAGCCAGTAAGGAAAATTGGTTCGTCCATGGACGCTTTTATAGCTGTCAATAAAAGCATAAATCCGGATGGAATTGAGATCCACCCTTTATTATTTGAACTACTGCACTCTAAGAAATTTGCAGGAACCAATGAAGAGAGTCCATATGGACACTTATAATTCTTTGAAGACTTTCTATTCGATGACTATAATCTTGATATGGTTAAAACCCAGTTGTTCAGACAAACTCTGTCAAATAATGTTTGCGACTAGTACAGATCTTTTTGTGCAGAAGCACCGAGGACTTGGAAGGAATTGACAACCAATTTCCTATCAAAATATTACTCAGAAAGCAAAGCTCACAGGATGAGAGGTATTATTATCAGTTTCAAAAATAATCCTGGTGAGGGCTTATATGAAGGATATCTAGGGTACAAAAGCTACCTAGATAATTGGCCCCATCATCGTTTTCCTGATTGGTTAATCACTCATACTTTTTATGGAGGGCTAAATATTGAAAATAGAATGAATCTAGACACTGCTTCTACTGGCACTTTTCTATCTTATACCTATGATGAAGCTTGGAATCTAATAATTAAAATGAGGGAAGCAACAGAAAAATCTTAAAGATAAGGAAAGCATTACAAATAGTTTTTCTGAATATGCTTGCGTTAACGATTTCCTTGCAGATGAAAGGACTGGTGCAATGATTAAAACCCTTGGTATTGATTCTTACTCAGTAAAGAAAATTATTGAGAATTATGCAGGACATTTGCAGGTACCAACAGAATGGGAACCACGTAAACCCCTTGAAGAAAAGAAGCGTGCAAGAGTGCTAATGGAATAATTCTCCTCATTACCTATTCAAGGGATCATCAAGAAAAGGCAAAAAGAGGAAGAACAAATAAAGAAGAGACCGAAGAAACCAGAAAAGGACCCAGAAGCTACCAATATAAATAATGTAATATTAAAGGATCTTATGGAAGTAGGAATAGTGGACAATGAAGTGGTTATGCTGGCCCTTGAAACCTCAGAGTTCATCAAAGGTAAGGTACGAGGTAACGAAACTTCTAAACCGATGACTCCTATATATTGTGGAGAAACTTTCTTATACAGAATTTGTGAGCCGATTTCCACTATAAATATTATGCCTTCATCACTTCATGAGGAACTCCGCTACAATTTAAATAATCAAGATGTGGAACCGGTAGACACTGCTATTAAATTGTAGGACCAATATAAAAATAGAAGGTGTAATCAGAAATATCTATGTATTTATTGGATCACTCATGTACCCCCTTGATTTTCATATTGTTGATATACCTCGAGATTCTTTTTGTCCTATTCTTTTAGGAAGGCCTTTTGTTTCCATAACCAAAGCTCGAGTTGATAATAAGAAGGAGACTATTTCACTGATGTTTGGAGAAGAGGAAATGACATTACACTTTGCCAAACTAAAGAAGAGGCCATATGAAGTGGAAGATATCAAGTAAGAGAAAATGATTGCTGAGCTGGCAGCAATTAATTGGGAGGAAGCACCAGATGATGAGGAGAGAGAAGACATGGATGATTACCTTTATTCAGTTCCAGAAGCACAAAATCCACATGATTATGAAGAACTGGTAAGAAAAGGAGATGAAGAGCCTCCACCAATTGAATTGAAACAACTTCCAGACGATATGAGGTATGAATTTTCAGATAATGAAAATAAATGTCCTGTTATTATTAGCAAAAATTTATCAGAGAATGAAACAAATAAACTCATTTCATTTTTGGTTAAGCATCGTGAAGCCTTTGGATATACACTAAGTGATATTAAAGGAACATATCCATCTATTGTAACACATAAGATTACTATGCTTGATGATGCTGAACCTATAGTGGATACACAAAGACGGCTTAATCCGAAAATGAAGGAAGTAGTAAGAAAAGAGGTTATACGTTTATTAGATGTTGGCATAATATATCCTATTTCTGACAGTAAGTGGGTTAACCCAGCTCATTGCATACCAAGACAAGGTGGTCTTGATGCTGCTATGCATGAATGGTGAGCTAGTTCCTGTAAGGCTCGTTGTAGGATATCATATGTGCATTGATTTTAGGAAGCTAAACCGCGAGACACAAAAAAATCATAAACCTATACCATTCATGGATAAATTTTTAGAAAGACTTAGTAATAATTCTTATTTCTGTTTTCTTGATGGTTATTCTGGATATTCTTAAATTGCCATACAACCGGAAGATCAAGATAAAACAACTTTCACTTGCCCTTATGGCACATATGCTTATAGATTAATTCCGTTTGGCATATGTAACGCAGTAGCAACTTTTCAAGAATGTGTTCTAAAGATCTTTGATGATTTTGTTGAGAAGACTATGGAAGTTCTAACGAATGATTTTGTTGTTTGTGGAACAACCTTTGATAATTTCCTCTACAATCTAACCAAAGTCCGTAGAGATGCAGGCAATCAAATTTGGTTTTGAATTGGTAACAATGATGTTTCATGGAAAAAGAAGGTAAAGGTTTTGGACATAAGGTTTTGGAGAAGGGAATAGAATTAGATAAAACTAATATAAATGCTATAGAAAATCTTCCAATACCTCAGGACATTAAAACTTAATAATGTTTTTGGGACATGCAGGTTTTTATAAGCGTTTTATAAAAGATTTTGCTAAAATAGCTATGCCTCTCACCAACCTTCTTGATAAAGAAACTCCATTCTGATCATGACTGCATTGTAGCTTTTGAGAACCTTAAGAATAAATTAGTTTCAAAACCTATCATGCAATCTCCAAAATGGGATGAACCTTTCGAAATCATGTGTGATGCTAGTGACTATGCTTTAGGGGCTGTGTTAGGATAGTGAGACAAAAGTAATTTGAATGTTATTTATTACGCTAGTAGACCTCTTAATAAGATTCAAAAACATTACGCTACTACCGAAAAAGAGTTCCTAGCTATAATTTTTGCTTGCGACAAATTTAGATCCTACATAATTAATTCTAAGGTAATAATTCATACGGATCACCAAGCTTTGCGTCACCTCCTTGTGGAAAAGGATGCTAAGCCCCAGTTGATTAGGTGGGTTTTATTACTACAAGAATATGATTTATAAATAGTAGATAGGAGCGGTAAAGATAATCCGGTAACAGATCATCTCTCTAGGATGGAGGGAATAATTACTAACCCCGTACCTATAAATGAATCTTTTTCGGGAGAATATTTAGCAAACATTAAAATTGATGATCCATCGTATGTGGATTATGCTCATTATCTCGCAACAAAATTTATACCTCCTGGTATGACAAGAAATCAAAGGATGAAATTCTTTAATGATCTTAAATATTACTTTTGGGATGATCCGTATCTATATCGTCATGTACCTGACGGAATGATTTGGAAGTGTGTTCCTAACCATGAAATGAATGCAATATTGAAAGCTTGTCATGACAGTCCATATGGACGGAAGCATGCAGGGAAGCAAACTGCTGGAAAGGTACTTCAACCTAGATTCTATTGGCCCACCTTGCTCAAGGACGCACACAAGTATGTGGAATACTGCGATGCTTGCCAAAGAAGAGGTAATATAGGTAGGAGACAAGAAATGGCAATGAATTATAGTCTCATAACTGAACCTTTTGATGTATGGGGAATGGATTACATGGGACCCTTTATAGAATCGAATGGTTATACTCATATTTTTGTTGCTGTTGATTATGTTATTAAATGGTTTGAAGCTATTCCAACAAGTCATGAAGATGTTTCCACATCAGTGAAGATGATCAAGGATGTCATATTTCCCAGGTTTGGAGTTCCTAGATTTTTAATCACTGACGAAAGTTCTCATTTTATGAATGGAACTTTCAGGAAAATCCTCAGCAAATATGGAGTAACTCACCACGTTGCTTCATGATATCATCCTCAAACAAGTGGTCAAGTAAAACTCTCTAATAGAGAATTAAAGACCATACCCGAGAAGACGGTGGACAAATCAAGAAAAGATTGGTCATACAAGTTAAATGACATTCTATGGGCATACCGTACTGCGTTTAAAAATCCAATGGGTATGACACCTTATAAGATGGTGTAGGGTAAGGCATGCCATTTACCTTTAGAATTGGAACACAAAGCTTCTTGGGAAATCAAGAACCTAAATTATGATCTTAAAGCAGCAAGAGAAAAGCGTTTAATAGATATTCATGCTTTAGATGAGTTTAGAAGTGATGCCTATTAGAATGCTAGGTTGTTTAAGGAAAAGTGAAAAGATGGCATGATAGAAAAATAGAGAATAAAACCTTTAAACTGGAGACAAAGTGTTGCTCTATAATTCTCGTCTTAAGTTGTTTCCAGGGAAGCTCAGATCGAGTGGAAAGGCCCATATATAGTAGAAGAAGCTTATTCATCGGGGGTAGTGAAGCTACAGGGAAAAACACCCTCTCTTTCATGGCTGGTAAATTATCGAGTAAAATAAGATATAAGTGCAGTCACCATAGAAGTGATCAGCCCAGAAGAAGTGATTAAGCAAAGGTATCCAAGGGATGGCAACTGCAAGAAGAATGGACTCGAGATAGAATGAGGAACACTACGGTCAAGCTATTGACCATAAAAGAGCGCTTCATGGGAGGCAACCCATGTGAAGTAAAGGTTTGAGTAAATTTTTAAATTTTCAATTAAAGTTTTATTTGAGCATTGTGTTAAATAAGGAACATATGATGCTCTAGCAAAGAAGAAGGAAGAATGATAATGCCAAAATTGGTTGAAAATCTAAGCTGACATTTTTCTATCAAAACTTGATATTTCGTTAAGTTTCAGATTAATAAAAAATCCTTGGAGAAGCAGAATTTTTTTGGTGGACACAGAAGGTTTAACGACCAACTATACGGTGGGAATAAAAATTCCGGCCATATAGCTGTGGTTGTATAGTTATTTCGACATCACCCCTTCCATCCACAAAAGGTACTAATAGTTTAGCAACCAACTATACAGCCGGAATTAAAAATTCCTCCCGTATAGCTGCCGCCATATGGATATCGATGCCTTTGACAAAACTATTTTCTGAGTACTAATAGTTTAATGACCAACTATATGTCCAGAATTAACAATTCCGCCCGTATCATTGCGGTCGTATAGATATCAACCCATCTCCAAAAATGTTATACAGAGAGTTTAAAGACCAACTATACAGCAGGAATAAAAATTCCTGCACGTATAGTTCCGGTCTTATAGTTGGTTCCACCATAGATATTGATGAGGGTCAAACTCATCAATGCCCATTGTTATGTACTTGGGTTTTGGAGAAGAGGGGAGCGCTGGAGGCATCAATCGACTAGCAAACAAGCACACCGGGACACAAGGTTTACCTAGGTTCAGGCCTCGTAGAGGACCCTACTCCTACTTGTCTACTCTTGGAATTATCGAGGGAGTCGAAAGTTACAGGGGTGTGCAGATGCAATTTGGTGATGATGTGGAAAAGGGTTCTGATTCTCCTCCTCGCCGCCCCCTCCTAGACTTTATATAGATAGGCTAGGTCTCGGGATAGTAGGTCGAGTCGGTTACAAGTTAGGGTTTTCCTTTAAACTTTCTATCTTCAGCTCACCATGTGCCACAAGTAGTCGGAGTCTCCTTAGGTCACCCGAATCCTTGATTGGGCCCTAGTAATGTCGTGGGCTTCTGCGAGACTGGACGTATATGCCAAACTCGAGTACCTGTAAGGTATGCCCATGTCAGTAGCCCCCGAGTGTCCGGTTGAATCGCATATTCGAGTGGAGACTTATGAAGTCATTCGAGTGCACAACTGAGCATGTTTTCGAGTGATCTTAATTTGTATCATAGGGATTGTTGATATACATGCCTGATTTATCCGATGTATCAGGATCCGTTAACTGCCTTAGGTCAAAACAACGCAATCTACTCAAACTCGAGTCCCCGGACTCGAATTCAGAAAAGTGCTGGCGTAATTCGAATCAGGTCGTGGAGGTCTTATAGAGTCGAATCCTAGTGTATTCGTGTGAGCACTCGACGCGTCCGTCAAGGCTTATTTGATCGTACCTGCACGCACAGATTATTTCTGGTAGAGCATAGCAGATGCGTTGCTAGGCCTTTTTCAGGTCTTATCTTCATGCTACAAGCATGGCATCCGAACTTTTTCATCACGGAGATGATTCGGGTGGCCCAGGAGATGCAGTCTCTTTGTAGGGAAAATATGAGGCGGAGTCGCCAAAGCTTTCGAGTGTGGATGCAGTCAACACACAGTGTATGTATAAGAAAAAGAAAAATCATAGGGTGCGCGGCCAATGCTCCCTATGGGAGTATCCCCCAAGTGCCTATTCGAGTCATAGACTCGAGTGGGGACTATAATTTTTTTCCACTACTGTCGTATTTTGCTTTTTTCAGTCGAATGTGCTTTCAGCGCTCCCTATGGGAGTAACCCAGAGTCCACAATCGAATCGTTGATTCGAGTGAAGGGTTTTTGAGAGAAAAAACGTTTTCATAATGTTTGGATGTCTTACAGATTCCTCGGGTGCACGGCCAGCGCTCCTGTTAGGAGTAGGCCCCGAGTGCTTGGTCGAGTCGAAGACTCGAGTAAGGACAAGAGTAGTCAAATGGTGCTCCTGCTAGATCTAGTGATGTCAGTGCTGACGATGAGATGATCTCAGTTACCCGCGTGAGCGGTTTTGACAGGACATGACGAAAAGTGGGTCCCATTTTTTGACTTGGATTTGACTAGGCGTGCGTAATCTTTGTTTTAACTGTGTCTCCTCGATTCTCGCGCATAATGGGGGGGGGGAGTGGAGCGACGGTTCGTGGTTTTACTCTGCCACGTGTCCACACTGGTTTGTGCCACACGTCTAGTTGGTTTTCTCCTGGCCGTTGGATGGCATCGTCGATGAGGTTAACTAGAGATCTGATGTGCAGTAATTCCCCACAACTCATCTTCTTCCTCGCGCATAGCCTCCATTGCTTTTCCTCGTTGTTCCATTGCTCTCATCTTCTTTGTGGCACTGGACCAACTTCGTGCTTTTCCGAGCTACTTCCTGCGCTCCCACCACAAGCGCCTGATGGGAAAGAAGAAGGGAAGCTCTGCCGCTGGATCTGCGGCCGCTGCTGCCTCGACCAAGAAGAAAGGCGCCGCCACCATGGGCACCAGCACCGTCGCCGCGGCCGAGAAGAAGAAGGACCCAGGAACCCGCGTCACGAATGTGTCGTGGCGTCCATCCACCATCAAGCCATCAAAGCTCTTCACCCAGCGCCAAGATAGAGCGCTCCCCGCCGCGGAGGATGACTGCCGTATCCCCGGTGATGAGGTAATCCCAAGTCCTCCCACCGGGTGTCGAGTGATGTTCCTCACGTTCATTATTCGTGGCCTTTCTCTCCCCCTTCACAAATTTGTGAGGGGGTTTCTTTGTTTCTACGGGCTCTAGCTGCACCAGCTGATCCCAAATTGTATCCTCCACATCGCTTGTTTCATTACTCTCTGTGAGTGTTGGCTCGGAATCGAGCCACACTTTGGCCTCTTTAAAAAACTCTTCTAACTCAAACACCAGTCGGGCTCTAGATCTATAGTCTATGATATAGGAGGCTGTGGTATCCACGTCGACTCCAATGTCACGTATTTTACCATCAAACTCACTTTGTTTGTCCAAGGGTGGAGGGAGAAGTGGTTCTACATTCGCAACCAGCAGGTTGACGGAGAGCACTACAGACTCGCGCCCTTTGATCCAGTGGTAGCTTGCAAGCGGAGGAGGTCGTGGAAAAATATTGTGATGCCCAGCGAAGCCAAGGAAACAGAGGCTCTTTACCAGCATGTCTGCAACCTCGAACGCCGAGTAGGCAAGGAAGTAGGAGGCGCGGACCATATTCGCACTTGGATGCATCGTCGAGTGCAGCCGCTATAGGCTAGGGTGCATCCAATGTGCTGTTGGATTGGTACTGGTGATGTGACTCGCATCACCATAAGAGGGCATTTCCTCGGGCGAAGTAGACATGAGGTTTCGACTATTGACCAAGTACACCTCCAAGGAGGATCTCCCGGGTGACTCAGTCGTGCCTCCCTTCTGTGCAAGCCATCCTCCGCCTGAGGTGGATTTCTTTTAAAAGTTCTTATATTTTGATTGCTTGCTGGGTGTCTTTTTATACTGACGCTTGGCTCTGGTTTAAGGACTAGAAGGTGGGCACCAACTCGCTTCCTCAGCCTGAGGGAATAATTCCGTGCGAAGCGGAATAGGAAGATGAGTCGGGCTCCACTGTCCCTGTTGGCGAGGAGTAGGAAGTCCCCGAGTCCAGCGGGCACTTGACTCGCAAGCGCTCCCGAAGCAAGGACTCGGATGCCTCTTTGCTGATGATGCCAAAGGGTCCTCCCGCTGTAGCAGAGGAGCCAATCCCTTCCGTGCCTATGTGCGCCATGGCTCCTCCGTCGCAGAAGAAGTTGAGGCTGTCGACGGAGTCATCTGGGGATTCCTTCGACCTGGAAATTTTTGACAGTTATGTGTTTTTATTCTTGCGAGTTTGTCTTCTTCTCCCAAAACATGTTCCTCTGAAGTAGTATTGTGTGCTTGTGTAGTCAAACGGCATCGTCATCTTCCGACGACTGTCGATTTGTCAAGGAGACTAGAGTTGCAGACTCCAAAGACAAGGAGATGGCGGCACGATCTCCTTCCCCTTTGGTGGCAGCCCACTCTGGTGCCAATTCTTCGAGTTCCCCCCACACTGGGGGCACCAGATTGTTGCCCGGACATCGATTCAGAAAGAATCTTTGGGGTCCCTGGAGGAACACGTAAGTTTTCTCTTGTCGCCGACAGTAGAATTTGTGTTAATGCTCATGCTTTTTCTTTTTTGTAGCCTATCTTGAAGAATTCTGCTCGCCTCGCTGAGCAGATCATTGCCTTGGGTCAACAGCATGATTTGCTGGATAACCACCATCATGCCTTTGAAGGTTAGTTTTATACCTTCTCTCTGTTCTGCTTGTGTAAAGTTTGGCGAGCTCGAGCTTTGCCATTTTTATCCCTTGTAGGTGAGCATAATGAGCTTCTTCATCACATCACCTCCCTCGAGAAGAGACTTGCCGCGATGGAGAAGAAACGTGACAAGGCAGTCGAGGCTCTCGAGGAGTCAAAAAAGCGTGAGGAAGATTTGCGTTCTTCCACCCTTGAGAGGGAAAATGTGTTCATAGAACAGCTCTTCTCTGTCGTGAAAGCGCTCTTAGGTATGATACTATCTCACTTGCATTTACCAAGCACTTTGCCTACATGTTATCATGCTCATATGTATATTCTGCAGATGTTGCCGGCATGGACTTTGACACCCAGGCTTTGACCCACGCGGATGCCTTGGTCGGTGCCGTGGCTGCAGTCGAAGACCACAACGTCTCTGTCAAGGACACACTCGGGAGGGACAAGGGTGTGCTAGGCCGTCTTAGAGAGGAGATGGTCCCCAAGGCCAAGCTGATCGAAAATCTTGATGGCTTGGTGGAATCCTTCGTGGAAGGCGTGCCAATGGACTTCAAGAACTCACAGCGGGCAGTTGGAGCAACCATGGGACTCGCGATGGCGGAGGCTCATGGCGTGGAACTGGACCCAGCAAAGTCTCCTCGGTGATGCCGGTCACCGTGGATGGCCAGCAGGTAGTGTTTGCTCCCTTCGCCACTAGTTGTAGTAAATATGGGCCCCAACTCATTGAGACACTCGCTAATTATTCAGCGGAGCTGCGGCGGTTGAAGAACACAATGGATGCAACATCCGGGTCTCTAACTGGGAAGTCTGTGGCATCAGAGACCGCTATGGATTCGAGGAAGCCTCCGAGTTCGAAAGCGAAGCCATAGGGCGTTGCCTAGCTGCTTTTGTAATAGTCTACCTTTCCTTTGTTGGATTGTGCTATGTGGGAGTATCCTTTTCAAGACTTGTTGAACTTGGATGCATTCTTCTGATTTATTGATGAATGGCTGGTCTATTTGGCTCTTTTCTTTGACTGTAATAGGATCCTTCGAGTGGTCTGCCTGACTCTCATCCCACCAATGAAACTATGGCGCGACTGAAGGAAATATGCCCTAAGAGGCAATAATAAAGTTGTTATTATGTATTCCTTGTATATGATATATGTTTATTTTGCATGCTATACTTGTATTGATAGGAAACATCAATACATGTGTGTTTAATAAACAAAAAGGGTTCGTAGTTATGCCTCTCTTATAGACTAGCTCGTTGATTAACAAGATGATCAAAGTTTCCTGATCATGGACATTGGATGTTGTTAATAACAAGGTCACAACATTTGTGAAATGATGTGATGAACATTCATCCGAAGTATAGCATTACGATCAAGTCATTATGTTTATATTTCTATAACATCATACGAAGTAGTCTTAGTCCTTAGACCATGAGATCATGTTAATTGCTAACACCAGAAGAGTATCTTGATAACATCAAACGTCACAACGTAACAAGGTGACTATAAAGGTGGGTTCAGTGCTATGAAGGTGTTATGTTGAGGCTCATGGATCAAGAGTGGAATTTGTCAATCCTGATGATGGATAGATATACTCTGGGCCCTCTCGGTGATATCACATTAAGATAGCTTGCAACCAAGTGATGTGATCACTAGAATGTTATATCACGGGAACGAGAAAAGAGTGCATGTTGGTAACAAGATCAAACTAGGTACTTGGATACCGATGATCGAATCTTGGACATGTATTATATCATGAGACAAAGGGATTAAATTACTAGCGTTAAAGGTTCTCACGATCACAGAAGTCATCGTTGAATGTGCAGGAGTCGGTATAGATCTCTAGGTCTCGCTTCTGATTATTGATCTGAGAGGAGTCTCAATCATGTCTACATTATTCGCGAACCGTAGGGTGACACACTTAAGGGTTGCCGGACACCATTTAGGAGCACATATGTTTCAGACAAAAGGTTTGCAAAGCGCAGGAAATGTTTCGATAGAAACAGGAATTGTTTTGATAGAAACCGGAATTGTTTTGGGTGAAATTGCAGAAAGTGGTTCTGCATGTGATATTGAAATGTTGCAAGGGGTTTTATGTGCATGTTTGTTAATTAAAGTAATTAAAAAAATTCTGAATAAAATAAATGAAAGAGTTTTATTAAATGAGAGTGGCATTAAATTTGGTGGAAATTTAATGCATGTGAGTGGAACTTTGGGTGGAGCTTGAATTGATGTGAGTGGAGCTTCCACCACATGAATGAGGAAGAGGAGGGGGCTCCCTCCTTGGCCGCCGGCCATGGTAGGGGAGGAGTCCCCCTCTCCTATAAAAGGCCCCCCTCTCCTCCCTCACAAAGCACACCTCCTCGTGAAGGACCTCTCTCCCCATCTAGATATTCCCCCATGGTCTCGGATTAGCGAGATACATGTTCCCGGTGGCCTTGTGTCTAGAAGGAGTTGCTGCTTCCACTGATTCACTGGAGCGAGGAGGTGGAGGTTGTCTGGTGGCTTGAATGTGTGTGCGAGGACGGATGCGCTGCTGATTTGCAGCGCTCGGATTTCCACACGATCTTGAGATCGACAAGCGTACAACTACATCAACCACGAGTTCCTACTCATTAACAAAACTCATTGTCTTCGAGGGTATGTTCTCCATGGATGTATGGCCACCTGTTGCTCTGTATCTAGTAGATAGATCTTGGTGTATAGTTCTCATCGTAGGGTTTTTTTTGTTTTCTATGCTGCGGACCCAACAGTGGTATCAGAGCCTGATCTATGCGTAGGTGCTTTGCACGGGTAGTACACATATGTTAATATGTGGGCGATGATGATCATGTTATTGCATCTTCTATGTATTTTGGATATTGGTGGCATAGTGGGATGAAGCGGCCTGGACCAACCTTACATGTCATCGTACATGAGACCGGTTCCACGACTGACATGCAACTAGTTTTGCATAAGTGGCTAGCGGGTGTCTCTCTCTCCTACTATAGTCAATATCTTATTTACAACGAGTTGCTAATAACTTGGTTATCCTCGTTGTGGTTCATGTTCGTAGGTAAGATCGGTTCTATCTCCGAAAGCCCTAAGCCACGTAAAACTTACAATTGATAAATTAGAGGCGTCTAGTTTAGATCGTTGCTGGGATAGTGTCTTGATATGGTATTGTTGTAACTAGATGTATGATAGATACTCTTACAACACACTTAACGTGTAAGTTCCATAGACCTTGGCCTTACACACAAAGGAATGATAAAGATCATACCACGATGCAAATGACAGAGATCAAATGCATGGACCATATCATCTCACTTTACACATTAGATGTTTGCATCTTATATTGCTAGTTTGGCACTTTTGGTAGCATTATAAGATGATCCCTCATTTAGATATCAAGATAAAATGTGTTCTTCCTTAAGTATGCACCATTCTATGGATCGTATTTCAAGACATCACGTGATGATCGGGTGTACTTGACTCTACGCTTTCATACAACGGGTGTAAGACAATTTTACACACGCGAATACTAAGGTTCTTACTTGGCGAGCCTAGCATGTACAGCCATGGCCTCGGAACACAGACCGAAAGGTTAAGCATGAGTCATATAGTTGATATGATGCCCATATAGATGATCACCTTTGAAGCTACACTGACTCACGTGATGATCGGACTTGGTGTAGTGGATTTGGTTCATGTAATCACCAAAAGGACACGCGGGATGTCGTTTTTGAGTGGGAGTTTATTAGTAATTTGGATTAGTTGAACTCAATCTATCATAAACTTAGTCTAAATATACTTTACAAATTCTGTTGTAGATGGCACCACCTGCTTTTAATTTCAATGTGTTCATGGAGAAAGAGAAACTTGCTACGAATGGTAGCAACCAATTGGGCTATGAATTTGAGGATTCTCCTCACTGCTGCACAAAAGCAATATGTGATAGAGGCGCTGCTAGGCCCCCACCAGCTCCTGATGCCCCTGACGAGGAAAAGAATGTCTATGTAACTCGTCAGGAGGACCACAACTTAGTTTATTGCGGCATACTGTATGGGCTAGAGCCAGAACTTCGAAAGCGTTTCGAAAATGGCAATGCCTTTGATACCATGGGAGAATTGAAAATGATTTTCGATACCCATGCTGCCGTAGAGAGTTATAATGCTTCTGAAAAGTTCTTTAGCTGCATGATGGAGGAGAACAGCTCCGTTAGTGAGCACGTACTCAAAATGTATGGGTACGCCGATAAGCTTGTGTCCTTGGGAATAACGATTCCCATTTATTTAGGCATACATCGTGTTCTCCAATCTCTGCCACCTAGATACAAGAGCTTAGTGATGAACTATAATATGCAGGGCATGAAGAAGTCTCTTCCCAAGCTTCTGCCAATGCTTAAGACTACAGAAGTAGAGATTAGGAAAGAACATCAAGTGTTGATGATCAATAAAACCACCGGTTTCAAGAAGGACAAGAAAGGCAAGCAGAAGGGAAAGAAGGGTAGCAAATCTATTGCCGCACCTGAAAAGAAACCCTGAGCTGGCCCTAAGTCTGATACCGAGTGCTAGTATTGCAAGGGGACTGGCCATTGGAAGCGCAACTGCCCCAAGTATTTGGCAGACAAGAAGGCCGGCAAGGCAAACAAAGGTATATGTGATATGCATGTTATTGATGTGTACTTGACTAGTACTCGCAATAGCACCTGGGTATTTGATACGGGATCGGTTGCTAATATATGTAACTCGATTCAGGGGCTGCGGAACAAGAGACAGCTAGCAAGGGATGAGGTCACAATGCGGGTCGGCAATGGATCAAGAGTTGATGTGATCGCCGTCGGAATGCTGCCTCTCCGTATGCCGTCGGGATTAGTTATAAATCTAAATAATTGTTATTTTGTGCCTGCACTGAGCATGAACATTGTATCTGGATCGTGTTTGATGCGAAGTGGTTATTCGTTTAAATCTGAAAACAATGGTTGTTCGATTTATATGAATGATATATTTTATGGTCATGCACCTGTGATGAATGGTTTATTTCTGTTGGATCTCAATAGTAGTATTACGCATATTCATAATGTTGATGCTAAAAGGATTAAACTTGATAATGATATATCTGCATATATGTGGCAATGCTGTCTAGGTCATATTAGCATTAAACGCATGAAGAAACTCCATTCTGATGGACTTTTGGAATCACTTGATTTTGAATCATTTGATACATGTGAGCCATGCCTTATGGGCAAGATGACTAGAACACCGTTTTCCGGTTCAATGGAACGGGCGACAGACTTATTGGAAATCATACATACTGATGTGTGTGGACCAATGAGTGTGTCGGCGCAAGGTGGATATCGTTATTTTTTTTACTTTCACGGATGATTTGAGTAGATACGAGTATATCTATTTGATGAAACATAAGTCTGAAACCTTAGAAAAGTTCAAGGAATTTCAGAATGAAGTGGAAAATAATCGTAATAGAAAGATCAAATTTCTGCGGTCCAATCGTGGAGGAGAGTATCTTAGTTACGAGTTTAGCACACATATGAAAGCCTGTGGAATAGTTTCACAACTCACGCCTGCCGGAACACCACAACGTAATGGTGTGTCGGAACATCGTAATCGTACTTTATTGGATATGGTTCGATCTATGATGGCTCTGACTGACTTGCCACTGTCATTTTGGGGTTATGCACTGGAAACCGCTGCATTCACTTTAAATAGGGCACCATCTAAATCTGTTGAAACGACACCGTATGAATTATGGTTTGGAAACAAACCTAAGCTGTCATCTCTTAAAGTTTGGGGATGCGATGTTTATGTGAAGAAACTTCAACCGGATAAACTCGAACCCAAAGCGGAAAAATGCGTCTTCATAGGATACCTTAAGGAAACGATTGGGTATACCTTCTATCATAGATCCGAGGGCAAGGTTTTTGTTGCCAAGAATGGATCCTTTCTTGAGAAGGAGTTTTTCGCGAAAGGTGTGAGTAGTTGGAAGGTAGAACTCGAAGAGGTTATTGAACCTTCTCTTCATGAATTGGCGAGTGGTGCAGCACCGGAAATTGTTTCAGAGTTGACTTCACCTGATGAAGAGAAAGCTAATGATAATGATCATGAAACTCTGAAAGAGGATACTACCGAACCTCGCAGGTCAAGCAGGACACGTGCAGCTCCTGAACTGTACGACAATCCTGTTATGAATTTCATGATTGATGAAATAGATGACCTTGCAACGTATGAAGAAGCAATTATGAGCCCTGATTCCAACAAATGGCTAGAAGCCATGAAATTCGAGATGGAATCCATGTACAAAAACCAGGTGTGGACCTTGGTGGACTTACCTCACGATCGAAAGGCCGTTGAGAATAAATGGATTTTCAAACGAAAAACTGATGTTGATGGTAATGTAACAATCTATAAAGCTCGACGTGTCACAAAGGGGTTTAGAAAAATTCAAGGAGTTGACTACGATGAGACATTCTCTCCCGTAGCGATGCTAAAGTCGGTTAGGGTTATGTTAGCAATTGTGGCATATTTCGATTATGAAATATGGCAGATGGATGTTAAAACTGCGTTCCTCAATGGTAATATTGAAGAAGAGTTATATATGATACAACCTAAGGGTTTTGTCAATCCTAAGGATGCTGATAAGGTATGCAAGCTTCAGCGATCCATCTATTGACTGAAGCAAGCATCCCAGAGTTGGAATCTCCGCTTTGATGAGGTGATCAAAGAGTTTGGATTTGTCCAAACTTATGGAGAGGTTTGTATTTACAAGAAAGTGAGTGGGAGCAATGTGGTATTTCTGATATTATATGTGGATGACATATTATTGATTGGAAATGATATAGATCTTTTAAACAGTGTTAAAAGTTATCTAAACAGCAAATTTTCGATGAAGGTCCTTGGTGAAGCTTCATATATATTAGGCATTAAAATCTATAGAGATAGATCAAGACGCCTAATTAGGCTATCGCAGGGTACATACCTTGATAAGATATTAAAGAAGTTTAATATGGACGGAAGTAAGAAGGGGTTCTTACCTATGTTGCAAGGCAAGACATTGAGTAAGACTCAAAGTCAGGCTACGGCGGAAGAAAGAGAGATAATGGATAAGATCCCCTATGCCTCAGCCATAGGCTCTATAATGTACGCCATGCTATGTACAAGACTGGATGTGGCACATGCTATTAGTTTGACTAGTAGGTACCAATCTGATCCAGGTTTGGAACACTCGATAGCTGTCAAGAATATCCTTAAGTACTTAAGAAGAACTAAGGATATGTTTCTTATATACGGAGGTGAAGAAGAGCTAGTCGCTAAGTGTTATGTCGATGCTAGCTTTGACACTGATCCAGATGACTCTAAGTCTCAATCCGGATACGTATTTCTCTTGAACGGAGCAGCAGTTAGTTGGATGAGTTCCAAACAACCTGTGGTGGCTGGATCAACGATGGAGGCGGAATATGTTGCTGCTTCTGAAGCAGCGCAGGAAGCGGTTTGGATGAAGAATTTCTTAACGGAACTAGGTGTGGTTCCTAGTGCATTGGACCCAATGGTGATATATTGTGACAACAATGGAGCCATAGCCAACGCCAAGGAACCAAGGTCTCATAAGAATTCCAAGCATATTAAGCGGCGGTTTCACTCCATCTGCGAGCATGTCAAGGATGGAGATATAAAGATTTGTAAAGTACACACGGACCTAAATGTAGCAGATCTGTTGACTAAAGTTCTCCCTAGGGAAAAAAATGATCAACACGAGAACTCCATGGGTGTTAGGTTTATCACTATGTAAACTAGATTATTGTCTCTAGTGCAAGTGGGAGACTGAAGGAAATATGCCCTGAGAGGCAATACTAAAGTTGTTATTATGTATTCCTTGTATATGATAGATGTTTATTTTGCATGCTATAATTGTATTGATAGGAAACATTAATACATGTGTGTTTAATAAACAAAAAGGGTTCCTAGTTATGCCTCTCTTATAGACTAGCTCGTTGATTAACAAGATGATCAAAGTTTCCTGATCATGGACATTGGATGTTGTTAATAACAAGGTCACATCATTTGTGAAATGATGTGATGAATATTCATCCGAAGTATAGCATTACGATCAAGTCATTATGTTTATATTTCTATAACATCATACGAAGTAGTCTTAGTCCTTAGACCATGAGATCATGTTAATTTCTAACACCGGAAGAGTATCTTGATAACATCAAACGTCACACCTTAACAAGGTGACTATAAAGGTGGGTTCAGTGCTATGAAGGTGTTATGTTGAGGCTCATGGATCAAGAGTGGAATTTGTCAATCCTGATGACTGATAGATATACTCTGGGCCCTCTCGGTGATATCACATTAAGATAGCTTGCAAGCAAGTGATGTGATCACCAGAATGTTATATCACGGGAACAAGAAAAGAGTGCATGTTGGTAATGAGATCAAACTAGGTATTTGGATACCGATGATCGAATCTCGGACATGTATTATATCATGAGACAAAGGGATTAATTTACTAGCGTTAAAGGTTATCACGATCACATAAGTCATCGTTGAATGTGCAGGAGTCAGTATGGATCTCCAGGTCTCGCTTCTGATTATTGATCTAAGAGGAGTCTCAATCATGTCTGCATTATTCGCGAACCGTACGTTGACACACTTAAGGGTTGCCGGACACCATTTAGGAGCACATATGTTTCAGAAAAAAGGTTTGCAAAGCGCAGGAAATGTTTCGATAGAAACCGAAATTGTTTCGGGTGAAATTGCAGAAAGTGGTTCTGCATGTGATATTGAAATGTTGCAAGGGGTTTTATGTGAATGTTTGTTAATTAAAGTAATTAACAAAATTCTGAATAAAATTAATAAAATAGTTTTATTAATTGAGAGTTGCATTAAATTTGGTGGAAATTTAATCATGTGAGTGGAATTTTGGGTGGAGTCAAAATTTATGTGAGTGGAGCTTTACCACATGAATGAGGAAGAGGTGAGGGCAACCCGTTTGGCTGTCGGCCATGGGAGGGGAGGAGCCCCCCTCTCCTATAAAAGGCCCCCTCACCTCCCTCACAAAGCACACATCCTCGTGAAGGATCTCTCTCCCCCTCTAGATATTCCCCCATGGTCTCGGATTAGCGAGATACATGTTCCCGGTGGCCTTGCGTCTAGAAGGAGTTGCTGCTTCTGCTGATTCACTAGAGCGAGGACGGATGCGCTGCTGATTTGCGGCGCTCGGACTTCCACACGATCTTGAGATCGGCAAGCGTACGACTACATCAACCACGAGTTCCTACTCGTTAACAAAACTCGTTATCTTCGAGGGTAAGTTCTCCATGGATGTATGTCCACCCGTTGCTCTATATCTAGTAGATAGATCTTGACATATAGTTCTCATCGTAGGAAATTTTTTGTTTTCTATGCTGTGGACCCAACAGCGACCACTGCGGTGACCCAGCATACCACTACATGATGTAGTACACTATAGTCATTGACATAACACCAATGAAACACCGTTCACTAGTATTACATCCCTCTGAGTGGTACAATAGAAACACAGCAGGTCTAAGACATGACTATAGATTACAACTTGACTCTTTACAGAAGATCCAGAAAACATTCTAGGTTAAAGAGAGAGAAAAAAACTTCTTACAAAGAAGAACCAGAAATAATAATTCAGAACTATCTGGCTAATAAGACTAACACCTAAACTATTTGGCTTGCAATTTCTACTAATGCAATGCTCTATATAAGTAGGTTTTATGGTTAGAGTATCTACTCCTATTTAAACAGAGACTTTGTCTTCACTTTGGCTGATGTATATTTTGACTGCATAGACTTTATTGAAGAACTTGAGTTGCCGATGATGGTTTTTTGAGCAGAAATTGATGTTGACGTCGTCTTCAACGGCTTAAAACCTAGCAAGGGTTAAGAAGGTACGGTTGGGTACGAGCGTACTCAGGAAGTTCACTAAAAAAGAGTGTATGATGCACTATATCTACAACCACAGACCAAAGGTCGTAGGCAATGCAGGTTTTTGTAAACATTTCTTCAAAGGTTGCTTTTATTCTGAAAACTATGTCCGACAACCTTCACAGGTTGACCAGAACCTTCATGGGGTGATAAGTCCAAAACGTATCTACTTTTCCGAACACTTTTGCTGTTGTTTTTCCTCTAAACTTGTGTGATTTCGATACAACTAACACGGACTGACGCTGTTTTTAGCAGAATTACCTTGGTGTCTAGTTTTTGTGCAGAAAATCAACTATCAGGAAAAATCCCGGAAAATATGCCAAAAATCCTATTTCACCAGAAGACTCCCGGAGCCAGAATACGAGACGGAGTGGGGCTGGGGCCTGGCCACACCACCTGGCCACGCGGGCTAGGCCTAGCCGCGCTAGGGGGTCGTCTGGCCGCCGCAGGCACCCCCTCAGTCTCCCTCTTCGCCTATAAGTTGCCTCCTGACCTAAAAACCCAGGGGGGTTCGATGTTTTTCCAGAAAGAGTTCCGCTCCGCCGCCACCACTAGACTCCGCGATTCGGAACCAGAAACTCTGTTCTGGCACCCTGCCGGGACGAGGAATTGGAGGAGATCATCGCCATCATCATCACCATCGCTTTTCTCCATCGACCATCCATGTTTCCCCCATCTATGAGTGAGTAATCCCCCGTTGTAGGCTATGGGCATGGTAGGGATTGGATGAGATCGTTCATGTAATGGCATC
Source organism: Avena eriantha (assembly GCA_910589775.1). Lineage (NCBI taxonomy): Eukaryota > Viridiplantae > Streptophyta > Magnoliopsida > Poales > Poaceae > Avena > Avena eriantha. The sequence continues at coordinate 100,495,555 of OU342742.1, forward strand.
AGATTGTTAGCGCATGGTGCCTAGTATCTTCTATTAGTGCTTTTTGACTTTGTTGCAACTTGTTATGCTTAATGCTTGTCACTAGGGCCCGAGTGCCATGATTTCAGATCTGAACATGTTATTGATTCATTATGATAGTATTGTTTTTGATCTTACCTACAAGTTGTTTACACACGTTGTTGTCTGGAACGAAAGGCCTCGAAGTGACAAAAATTGGGATAACTAGAGGGAATGGCTTTGATGTGAGGATCACATGTGTTCACGGAGTGTTAATGCTTTGCTCCGGTGCTCTATTAAAAGGAGCACCTTAATTGTCAGTAGTTCCCTTGAGGCCCCGCTGCAAACGGGCTGGCAGGACAAAAGATGTTGTGCAAGTTCTCATTGCGAGCACGTATGACTATATATGGAACACATGCCTATGATTATCTAGTACTTGGATGCTTTATCTTATTTATCTGCAATTGCCCTATGTTCTGATTGCTATATGAATTGTATTCTCCATGCAACGCCCGTGCATCCATCCCTATCCCTATCCCTATTTTTAGTTTCCGTTCTTTCTTTGCTTTTGCTTTCTAAAACACAAAAAGACCAAAAATATTTCCGTTGTTTCTCTTTGTTTGCTTCTTCTTCTTTTTTGCCTTGGTTTGCTTTTCCCTTTTTTTTTTTGCTTTGTTTGAACTATTCGAAAACCCAAAAATATTTTGCTTTGATTGTTCCTCCTTTTTGGTTCTTGCTTTTAAAAATCGAAAACACCAAAAAAAATTGTTGTTCTTCTTTGGTTTTGTGAGTTTGTTGCAGGGTTCAGCAGTCCTTAGTGGAATTTGGTTTCTTGTTATTATTCAAGCCACACAAGTGAAGGGCAATAATGAGGATTAATGACAACTTGAGGTGTGGTAAGAGGCTGGTAAGGAACTCTATTTGTTTTCATTTTTGTACATATACTCATCATTGTGGGCATGCTTAGCCTATTCGTATAGGGTGTTTGTTATTTATGGATGCTTAGTAGTTCTTGCTTTCTTATGATTAGCTCTAGCCCGCTAATAATTTGTAGCATGTCATATGAATGTTTGCATGCATTACTCTATTCATAACTTGGTATGACACTGTGGTATCCTCCTTTGAATGTTTCACTTGAACTGACTTGGCACATGCTCACGCATGCATAAGACTGAAATAATCATTTAAGCCTCAATGAATTATTTTGCCTTGAGGTTCTTGAATCACTTTCATGCCATGATTAGTCCTATTTTGTTGCAAGCATGATTATGACAGCTATTGCTCTCTCGTTTGTCGCTCCCTTGCAATTTCTAGCCTTCACTTGCACTAAGTATAAGCTTTACTCATGTTTCCAACTCCCTAAAACCAATATTGCCAAAAGTGTCCACCATACCTACCTATTAGCATCATTTGCTGTTCCGTGCATATTCAATATGCCTTGTTTTCTTCTGAATAAAATGTTTGCTTGCTATGAGAAAGTTAGTTAGTAAAGCTCTCATGAACTTGATGGCACACTTTATTTCCTGCACTTAATAAACTTGAACCATTGTGACTGTCCATGAAAGTTATATGCTTGCAAATTATAGGTTGGGGATTAGCAGAACAGTGCTGTCACGGGGAACGCTTTCAATACCTGTAAATATATACCCAGTTGATATCATGCTCTTTTGTTTGCGGATGTCGTTGGTGTGAAATAAAAGGGGAGCTTGTAAGTGCATGGAGTTATGTATGTGTGTTAGAGAAATGCCTGGGCCGCCGGTCTAATCCATGCCTAATCATGGTGGAAACCTGCAGCGTAACCATAATAAGTATCTATGAAGCATTCTTATTATAAAAAAAGAGAGATAGCTATTGAAAAAAAAGATATGAGAAAAGAGGAAAGAGATAAAAAGCACCATTTTCCCATGCTAAATAAGAAGATTGCTGAGATACTCATTGTCTGCTTGCCTTGTCATTTTGATATGGGGATTCTTCCGTATCATCGGGCAAGGGGTACCCCGTTGGTGGTTCTCTATGATACGCATGTATTTACTATGACAAGAACTTACCGGTAACTAAAGTTGAGTAGCATGAGGAGCGACCCTCGTACTCAATGGACATGAGATTTCTAGTTTATAGTCTGTCAAGCATATAACTCAGATTGGACCTCACTTTCACCTTAACCATTTAAAGATGCTTATGATAGGGGCAATGAGAGCTCAAAGCTAATGAGTACCATACTTTCAGCATTTGGAAGCCTTTCAAACTTTTCAAAACCTTTTCATTTCCTTATTGAGTCACCACATGTTCTTTGAGAACTTTCTTGAGAGCATAGTTGTCATTCTTAGTGTAATGTGCTTGTCTCAAAACTTGATTAATTGTGTTATGACTTTGATGCTTGTATCTTTGATATCTTTACTTCTAGTCTTCACTTGAAATTCAAAGGTGCCTTGGCATTTATGTTTGCTCTACAATCAAAGGCAAGCGAGATAATACTCTATCATACCTTGTTATGAGGATTGTAATGTTGCTTATGTTTATGTTTCATGCTACTTATTATTTTTGAGTTGGAATCTCTTCATAGGTTGCAATGCCTATTAAGTAAACTTAGTTGCATACTCCTTATTATGAATTTTCTAAGTAATTGATCACATGCTGAGAATATATACATCATATGAAGCAAATGTATTTGGGAAAGTTTCTTTTATCGCACTCAGTTTTCAACTGAATTGCTTGAGGACAAGTAGTAAGCTAAGCTTGGGGGGAGTTGCTACGTCCAAAACATATCTACTTTCCCGAACACTTTTGCTGTTGTTTTTCCTCTAAACTTATGTGATTTGGATACAACTAACATGGTCTGACGCTGTTTTTAGCAGAATTACCCATGTGTCTAGTTTTTGTGCAGAAAATCAACTATCAGGACAAATCCCGGAAAATATGTCAAAAATCCTATTTCACCAGAAGACTCCCGGGGCCAGAATACAAGACGGAGTGGGGCTAGGGCCTGGCCACACCACCTGGCCGCTCCAGGGGGTGCTCTGGCCGCCCTAGGCACCCCCTCGGTCTCCCTCTTCGCCTATAAGTTGCCTCCTAACCTAAAAACCCAGGGGCGGGGGGGGGGGGGGGTCGAGTTTTTCCAGAAAGAGTTCCGCTCCGCCGCCACCACCAGATTCTGCGATTTGGAACCAGAAACTCTGTTCTGGCACCCTGCCGAGACGAGGAATTGGAGGAGATCATCGCCATCATCATCATTGCTTCAACATCGACCATCCATGTTTCCCCCATCTATGAGTGAGTAATCCCCCGCTGTAGGCTAGGGGGATGGTAGGGATTGGATGAGATCGTTCATGTAATGGCATCAGATTGTTAGGGCATGGTGCCTAGTATCTTCTATTAGTGCTTTTTGACTTTGTTGCGACTTGTTATGCTTAATGCTTGTCACTAGGGCCCGGGTGCCATGATTTCAGATCTTAACATGTTATTGATTCATTATGATAGTATTGTTTTTGATCTTACCTACAAGTTGTTTACACACGTTGTTGTCCGGAACCAAAGGCCCCGAACTGACAGAAATCGGGATAACTGGAGGGAATGGCTTTGATGTGAGGATCACATGTGTTCAAGGAGTGTTAATGCTTTGCTCCGGTGCTCTATTAAAAGGAGCACCTTAATTGCCAGTAGTTCCCTTGAGGTCCCGCTGCAAACGGGCTGGCAGGACAAAAGATGTTGTGCAAGTTCTCATTGCGAGCACGTATGACTATATATGGAACACATGCCTATGCTTATCTAGTAATTGGATGCTTTATCTTATTTATCTGCAATTGCCCTATGTTCTGATTGCTATATGAATTGTCTTGTCCATGCAACGCCCGTCCATCCATCCCTATGCCTACCGCGCTCTAATCCTACTGTTTTACTGAGATTGTTACTACTGACTTTACTTCAACTACTACTATTACTTTACTATTCCTACTACAAAACTATTGCTACTGATAAACTGCTATGAGGAAGATTGTTTCCAGGTGCATCTGAATTGACAACTCAGTTGTTAAGGCTTATAAATATTCTTTGGCTCCCCTTGTGTCGAATCAATAAATCGGGTTTCACTTCCCTCGAAAATACTGCGATACACCCCCTATACTTGTGGATCATCATGGGGTTCCTTTCCTTCCGTGTTCGTAGCTCCTTCCCGAAACAGGGAGTAACATGTCACAATTCTTACACTCTACATAGGTGCGTTAATTTACCCATGAGAGATCAACTCCTTGTTGCACAACCGGGCGATCTTTCCCGTCCACAATTCCTTGATGTGGGGCCCAGCAGGTGATCCAAGCCAATCACTGCCCTCTCCGTGATCCCATATGTCTGCCCGATCCTTCGGGGCTGACTACACCTCCATTAAGCCCCCTTTCGGGAAAGCTACAACCCTGATGAGTCCCCGAAGACTCTATGAGCCGGTTATGCCCCTAGCATGCTCCATAAAGGTCCGACTATACCTCCTGCAGCTGCTTATAGATAATCTAGATACCAAAATCGTGGGGCCTAAGGGTGCCCACCCATATGCTGGATCCGCACAAGGAATCACAGCATCACGATAAGGTCACCTTACCTACATATGAAAGGAAGAAGATACAGCTGACTTCTTTGTCTGATTCCAAATTTCATGGTTAACGTGTAATATACAGCACTAGAATCACTAGCCACATTGGTTGTTAAGTTCTAGATATTATGTTCCTTTACCAATGGAATTGTATCAGTAGATCATTACTGATACATTGCAAATGTATCTATAATTTTTTATGTTCCATGCTTGGTTTTATCCACTTTCTTGTGTTTTGTCCACACTTTGGAGTACTTTTCATATGATTTCTTGGACTAACCTATTAACAAGAGCCACAATGCAAGCTGCCTATTTTCTGCCGTTTTTGGTTCCAGGAAAGTCAGAAAATGAATATTCTCAGAATTGGACGGGACAAAAGCCAAAGTGCCTATTTTACCGGAAGTCATCTGGAGCCAGAATACGAGACGGAGAGGAGCCAGGGGCCACCACACCACCTGGCCACGCGGGCCAGGCCTGGCCACGACAGGGGGTGGTGTGGCCAGCCCAGGCACCCCCTCGGCCTCCCTCTTCGCCTATAAGTTGCCTTCTGACCTAAATAACGCAGGGGGGTTCGACGTTTCCAGAAGGAGTTCTGCTCCGCCGCCACCACCAGATTCCACGAAACAGCACCAAAAACTCCGTTCTGGCACCCTGCCGGGACGGGGAATTGGAGAAGATCATCACCATCATCATCACCATCGCTTCTCCATCGACCATTCATGTTTCTCCCATCTATGAGTGAGTAATCCCCCGCTGTAGGCTATGGGGATGGTAGGAATTGGATGAGATCGTTCATGTAATGGCATCAGATTGTTAGGGCATGGTGCCTAGTATCTTTTATTAGTGCTTTATGACTTTGTTGCGACTTGTTATGCTTAATGCTTGTCACTAGGGCCCGAGTGCCATGATCTCAGGTCTGAAGATGTTATTGATTCATTATGATAGTATTGTTTATGGTCTTATCTACAAGTTGTATACACACGTTGTTGTCTGGAGCCGATGGCCCTGAAGTGACAGAAATTGGGATAACCGGAGGGAATGGCTTTGATGTCAGGATCACATGTGTTCACGGAGTGTTAATGCTTTGCTTCGGTGCTCTATTAAAAGGAGCACCTTAATTGCCAGTAGTTCCCTTGAGGCCACGCTGCAAACGGGCTGACAGGACAAAAGATGTTGTGCAAGTTCTCATTGCGAGCACGTATGACTATATATGGAACACATGCCTAGGATTATCTAGTACTTGGATGCTTTATCTTATTTATCTGCAATTGCCCTATGTTCTGATTTCTATGTGAATTGTCTTGTCCATGCAATGCCCGTCCATCCATCCCTATGCCTAGCGCACTCAAATCCTACTGTTTATTGCTATTGTTACTGCTGTCTTTACTTTACTGCTGCTGCTACTTTGCTATTCCTACTACCAAACTGTTGCTACTGATAAATTGCTTTGAGCAAGATTGTTTCCAGGTGCAGCTGAATTGACAACTCAGTTGTTAAGGCTTATAAGTATTCTTTGGCTCCCCTTGTGTCGAATCAATAAATTGGGTTTCACTTCCCTCGAAAATACTGCGATACACCCCCTATACTTGTGGGTCATCAAGACTATTTTCTGGCGCCGTTGCTGGGGAGCATAGCTTTATTTATCAAGTTCACTTGGATTCTCTATTGTTCGCTGCTATCCATCCATCAATTGTAAGTCTCGTGATGGCAAGGTTTTGATTTTACCATCCACTATAAGAAGAGGTATGGTTGTAAACACCTCTATTGCTCTTGATTCACCATTTGGTATGAGTAAGCTTGTTACACCACCACATACACATGCTACACACACTTCTACTACTACTGAATCTGAAACTTCTGATGCTTATGATGCTGCTTCTACTGTGCTTGATAAGAGTGGTTCATTAGGTCCTTTCCTAGATGCCACGATTGCTAGAACTATAGCTGGAAATACTGAAACTCCTAATGAAGACACTACCACACCTGTTAGTTCACCTGAGTCTAGTGAAAGATATGATATTGAAGATGGTTATGTTGAGATGACCAATGAATTTATTAAAGAATATAAAAACACCCATGATAGGAGCTTTGCTAAGAGTCTCCTTGAGAGGCATACTATTAGACCCAAATTATCTCCTATTGCTAATTTTGTTGCCTCTCCCACAAACGTTATAGATAAAGATTATGATTTCTCTCTCGATCTATCTTACATAGCTATTGTTGAGAAAGAACCTTTTTGTGGGACTAAGAATGAAAGTGCGATAGCACATATGAATGAACTTTCTACCATGAGTGGCTTGTTTTCTGATGATATTAAGATGCGTACTTACTTTGTTGCTAAGATTTTCCCCTTTTCACTGAAAGGAGAAGCTAAAACTTGGTTTAGTAATTTGCCTCCTGGATCTATTGATAGCCTTGAGTGCTTGATTAGTACTTTCCTGCAGAAATATTTTCCTCCTAGTGCTAGACATGCTATTTTACAGGAACTTTTTGATTTTAAACAGGGAGAAAAAGAGGTATTGCCTGAATCTTGGGCAAGGTTTTGTTCTTTGATTCATGCACAAGCTGGAAGTCCATTACCTAAGAATGAGCTTCTTGATATATTTTATAATGGACTAACCGAGGAATCTAGGACATACCTAGACAATTGTGTTGATGTGTTTTCAGGAATAGGACTCCTAAGGAAGCAGAGGAGTTAATGGCTAAACTAAGTAAGAATTATGAAGATTGGACTCGTCCTAAACAAGCTATACCTGAAGTAATTGTACCTGAACCTACTATTTCGGTGCGTATTCCAACAACAAAGAAGAGGGGAGTTATTGAATTAAATGATGAAGTGATGAAGGAAGCAAAGAAATGTCTTAAGGAGAAGGGAATTAAAGCTGTAGATGTCAAGAATTTACCTCCTATAGAAGAATGATGTAAGCCTATTCCGTACTCACCCACTATTGAGGTACACTCTCTCCAACACTTTGATGAAGGTGATATCCCTTACTCTAAACCTCTTGATCAATGCTTAGAAGAATTCGATATCTTTATTGTTAAGCAAGATAATTTTAATAAAAGGGTGCAAAATCATCTAATGGAAAACACTAGAGCTATTGTTGAGTTGAAAGATATTGTGGAAAGAACCTCTAATGATGTTAAAATGATTGTTAAACACTTTCAAATGGTTCAAACTCAAATAGATCAACTCGTTAAAGTGCAAAAAGACTTGCTAGTTAATGCTGCTAAAGAAAAACATGCTTTTGAAATTAGAACTAGAAGTGGTGCTGCTACCCAGGATCCTCTATATCCTGAGGGGCATCCCAAAAGAATTGAGCAGGATTCTCAACAAGCTGAAAATAGTGGCTCTACTAGTAAGAAAAGGAAAAAGAAACATAAAACTATTGTAGAACCCTCTGAACCTGCTATAGATCCTAATAGTATATCTATTTCTGATGTTGAAACTGAAAGTGGTAATGAAGAAAATGGAGCTCCTAATGAAGAAAAAGTTGAAGAAGAACCTGAAAACCACACTAAGAATACTAAATACACTAAAGAAGATTTTGTTGCTAAGAAACATGGTAGTGAAAGACAACCTTGGGTCCAAAAACCTATGCCTTTCCCTGATAAGAAACACAAGTCAAAGGAAGATGAACACTATAATAAGTTTTGCGAGTGGATGAAACCTTTATTCTTGTAAATTCCTTTGACTGATGCTATTAAATTGCCTCCTGACTCAAAGTATATGAAGGATATTGTCTCGAATAAAAGGAAGATCCCTAATGAAGAAAATTCTACTTTGCTTGCTAGTTATTCCTTTATAGGTAAGGTTCCTAAGAAACTTGGAAACCCTGCGATTCCAACTAGCCCTTGCTCTATTAAGAATAGTTATCTTAGAACTGCTTTGTGTGATTTGGGAGCTGGAGTTAGTGTTATGACTTTCTCTCTCTATAAGAGGCTTCAACTAGAAAAGTTAATACCAACTGATATATCTTTGCAAATGGTTGATAAATCTACCACTATTCCTGTTGGTATATGTGAGGATGTACCTATTCAAGTGGCTCATAATTCTTGATATTAACTGATTTTGTTGTGCTTGAAATGCCTGAAGATGATAATATGTCTATTATTCTTGGGAGACCTTTTCTTAATATTACAGGAGCTGTTATTAATTGTAATCAAGGAAAGGTGACTTTCAATGTTAATGACAAGGAACATACTATCTATTTCCCCAAGAAGATTGAAAGACCTTATGGTTTGAATTCAATTGAACATGTTGAGGGCATTTTAGTTGGAGAAATATATTGTCCCATACCAAGAGAAAAATTTGAAACTATTATGATTGGGACCATTGCTATCAAGGTTGAGGTAACATAATCATTAGTGGAATACAAAGTTTTGCCTCATATGAAATTGTTTTGGTAACAAGACCTGATCACCCTTGTTAACAAAAGGATTTCATTGAACAAAACAATGTTTTCACCATGATTATCTTCGCTTACTTCTATTCTATCCATTTTAGTTTTTGCTTATGCCTAACTTAAAGGCGTTAAAGTAAAGTACTTATTGGGAGATAACCCAAAAGTTTTAGATGAGTCTTTGAAGTTATTACCTCAGTAATAACCGCTCCTTATCCTTTTTATTTGCTTTTTGTGCCAAGAGTAACCTCTAATGAGAGAGAATTAATGGTTGGGAAAGTTGCTGTCCCGAAACAGATTTCTGTGCTTCACCGTAAAAATTCGTGTAAAATCTCTATACGTCCTTTTGAGGCGTGAAGTTTTGTGCTTCTGCCCCAGGTTGTTATCTAACTTTCATTAGTTCGACACTTTTTGATTTGAGCAACAGAAAGTCTTTGAAAAAATTTGTCTTTACCTGCTGGTCTGTTTTGACAGATTTCTGCCATTTTCTGCATTTGCTTCTTGTCGGTTCCTTTTGAGTTCTTTTGGGGAATTGAGCTTTTTGAGGGAAGTGCTACAGTAGCTAGTGTTTTAGTGGAAGTTTATTGGTGTTAGAACTGAACCTAAAGACTTATTATCTTGAGTGCACTAATGTTACTAATAAAGATTGTGTGAAGTTTTGTATGAAGGAAAAATTGCAGGTGTATGGAAGGAATGAGTAATGAGATGAAGGATGGACTAAATCTCAAGCTTGGGGATGCCACGTGTGTCACCCCAAGAAATATCCAAGAAGTACAAGCGTGAAAGCTTGGGGATGCCCAAGGCATCCCCCCTCTTCATCAATAAAAATCCCAGGTTTCTTCCAAACGCTTCATTTTTATTGTTTCATGCACAATTGTGTTGTTCTTGGAGCATCTTCTTTTTTGTTTTCGTTTTGTTTTTTTGTTTTCTTGGTTTGCTTAGTTTTCTGAATAAATTGGTTGGACCCCCTCTTTCATACATTTGTTTTCAAATAGTTTGGTTTGGTTTGGAAATGAGTAGGAAAGTTCATGCTTAAGTGGTAAAGAGAGCTTGTTTTTAACTGGGGCCTATGCTTTGTGATGCCATGCTTGATATTGTTTTGGCTTTATGCTTAGTATTCTTTGCTGTAGCAAGACTTGTTATAAACAATTGATATTGCTTAATGTGCCTTGGATGAATCATGCGTTGTTTTAGCATATTAAAGCATAGTATAGTGGTATTCTCCTTTGATGTTTTATTTGGGTTGACTTGGCACATGCTCACACCATGTTATGACTATCTCAAGTCACCATAGCCTTTATGATCCTTTAGTTTTCAACTTGTAGTATTACTTTATGCTTTGATCAATGATGTTTTGTCGCTCTGCATGATTATGGCCATTATTGCTCTCTTAGTTTGTCGCTCCCAATCTTTTGCTAGCCTCCACAACCAAGTATGAGTTCCACTCATGCATCCAACTCCCTAAACCAAGTTATTCCAAAGAGTCCACCATACCTACCTATTAGCATATGCTATTCCAAGTATATTCATGTTTTTTACCTTCCAAATTAAACTTGTTATGAGAAAACTAGTGATTAAAGCTCCCACGAACTTGATGGCACACTTTACTTTTCTTGCCCTTAATAAACTTGAACCATTGTGTCGTCTATGTTGTATATGCTTGCACTTATTTGTTGGGGATTAGCAGAACCATGTTGTCACGGGGAACGCTTTCAACATTGCATTGGTACTTGTACCTAGTTGATATCATGCTCTTTTGTATATGGATGTCGTCGGTGTGAAATGAAAGGGGAGCTTGTAAGTCCATGGAGTTATGTATATGTGTTAGAGAAACGCCCGGGCCGCTGGTCTAATCCATGCTGACATGGTGGAAACCTGCAGCATAACCATAATGAGCTGTCGATGAAGCATTCTACTTATAAAAAATAGAGTCCTATATTGAGAGAAAAGAGAAAAAGAAAAAAAGAGATTATGAAAAGAGGAAAGAGAGAAAAAGCACCATATTCCCATGGTAAATAAGAAGATTGCTGAGATGCTCGTTGTCTGCTTACCTTGTTATTTTGATATGGGGACTCTTCCGTATGATCGGGCAAGGGGTACCCCGTTGGCGGTTCTCTATGATACACATGTACTTACGATGACAAGAACTTACCGGTGACTAAACTTGAGTAGCATGAGGAGCGGCCCTCGTATACAAGGGACATGAGATTTCTAACTTATACGTCGTCAAGCATGTACACCATAGTTTGTTCACTTTAACCTTAATCACTTCAAGACTCTTATGATTGGGGCAATGAGAGCTGAAAGCTATAAGTACCATAATTTTTGGAAGCTCTTTATGAGACTTGAATCCCTACTTCCTTTTATGAAGGCCTTTCTTCCACCATTATATTGAGTCTCCACCTTCTACCTTTATGCACCTACTTTGAGAGCATAGTGGCCATTGTTAGTTCTATGTGTATTGTCCCAAGACTTGTTGATTGATGCATACCTTGATATTGCTTGTTTTAAACTATTTGTATCTAGTCACTCTTATGAACTTTGAAGGTGTCCTATGCATTTATGTTTGCTACTCTATGAGGGACAAGCTGAATGCCACTATGCTATGTTTTCCTTATGTGAAACAAACAAACGTCTTGCAAAGCATTTTTTATTCATGAATCTTTTGTTTGTGCCTTTTCATGTTGCAACATAGTTTCTTTGTCTTATTGCTAGAACTTTGTCTTTCATGTTATGATTCAAGTACTATGATCCCAGCTTTGAATGTTTTACAAATACTTTGATCAAGTTTATGATGGTGCATGTCACCTCAAAAATTATTCTTTCTTTTTATCACTTACCTACTCGAGGACAGGCAGGAGTTAAGCTTGGGGATGTTGATACATTGCAAATGTATCTATAATTTTTTATGTTCCATGCTTGGTTTTATCCACTTTCTTGTGTTTTGCCCACACTTTGGAGTACATTTCATATGATTTCTTGGACTAACCTATTAACAAGAGCCACACTGCCAGCTGCCTATTTTCTGCTGTTTTTGGTTCCAGGAAAGTCAGAAAATGAATATTCTCGGAATTGGACGGGACAAAAGCCAAAGTGCCTATTTTACCGGAAGTCATTTGGAGCCAGAATACGAGACGAAGTGGAGCCAGGGGTCCACCACACCACCTGGCCGCGCGAGCCAGGCCTGGACGCGCCAGGGGGTGGTGTGGCCAGCCCAGGCACCCCCTCGGCCTCCCTCTTCACCTATAAGTTGCCTTTTGACCTAAAATCTCAGGGGGTTCGACGTTTTTCCAGAAGGAGTTCCGCTCCGCCGCCACCACCAGATTCCACGAAACAGCACCAGAAACTCCGTTCTGGCACCCTGCCGGGTCAGGGAATTGGAGAAGATCATCGCCATCATCATCACCATCACTTCTCCATCGACCATCCATGTTTCCCCCATCTATGAGTGAGTAATCCCCTGCTGTAGGCTATGGGGATGGTAGGGATTGGATGAGATCGTTCATGTAATGGCATTAGATTGTTAGGGCATGATGCCTAGTATCTTTTATTAGTGCTTTATGACTTTGTTGCAACTTGTTATGCTTAATGCTTGTAACTAGGGCTCGAGTGCCATGATCTTAGATCTGAACATGTTATTGATTCATTATGATAGTATTGTTTATGGTCTTATCTACAAGATGTATACACACGTTGTTGTCCGGGACCGATGGCCCCGAAGTGATAGAAATCGGGATAACCGGAGGGAATGGCTTTGATGTGAGGATCACATGTGTTCACGGAGTGTTAATGCTTTGCTCCGGTGCTCTATTAAAAGGAGCACCTTAATTGCTAGTAGCTCCCTTGAGGCCCCGCTACAAACAGGCTGGCAGGACAAAAGATGTTGTGCAAGTTCTCATTGCGAGCACGTATGACTATATATGGAACACATGCCTAGGATTATCTAGTACTTGGATGCTTTATCTTATTTATCTACAGTTGCCCTATGTGTTGATTGCTATGTGAATTGTCTTGTCCATGAAATGCCCGTCCATCCATCCCTATGCCTACCTCACTCGAATCCTACTGTTTACTGCTATTGTTACTGCTGTCTTTACTTTACTGCTGCTGCTACTTTGCTATTCCTACTAAAAAATTGTTGCTACTGATAAACTGCTGTGAGCAAGATTGTTTCCAGGTGCAGCTGAATTGACAACTCAGTTGTTAAGGCTTATAAATATTCTTTGGCTCCCCTTGTGTCAAATCAATAAATTAGGTTTCACTTCCCTCAAAAGTACTACGATACTCCCCCTATACTTGTGGGTCATCAGTTACCTCTTGGTAAATAATCCATAATCATATTATTACAAAAATAGTGTTTTTTGCCCTTTTTGAAATACACGTGATGACAACATTTGAGTTACAAGCATTTGATAGAAAATAATCAAAGGACATGAGCAAGTTGTGAACTTGCCTTTTGTGATTGCAAGATTATGCACTCACGGTCTTCAAGACAATAGAAGATCCAAATTATGTAAACAACATCATAGGTCCGGTAAGGACTAATGTTTAAAGAAGCAATATGTTGTGATGAATAAGTAATATAATGCAGTTTGGAAAACCCTGGAGTAATAACCAATATAGTGAATAGGTTAAGTTTGTGTGATTTCTTTAAGATTTAGTTTGTCTATAAGTTTACTTTACAAACAAATATATAAATACAAGGAACTTAATACTAACATGTATGATTCAAAGTAACTATACCAACACATGATTAGAGTTGTTTGGTATTATGCAACTATTATGGAAGTTCAGGTTTTAGGTTGATAAGAGTTGAAGAAGTTATTATGAGATTGTTTTTTGAAGTGGCAAAACGAATAACTTTTGAAGAAAAGGTTTCCTTGATAAGGTTTAACTAATCTTTATGGTTAATAGAATGTGATCGATGTCATTTGCGTTTGTTCGATAAGTTTGGATTTGAAATGCCTGATGACTTAATTTGGAACAGACAAAAGTTAACTATAAAAACATAATTAGATCTAGGGCGTGATGTGTTTAAAAGTGTTAATAAGCTTTTAAACCTTCCAACAAGCATGTTTGAAGGTATAGGATAATTCACTTTCATCTTAAGTGAATGATGGGTTTAAATGTGATTTTTTATTATGAATATAGTTTATCTTATTAACGAAACTAAAGTTAGATGATTTGAATAATATGTTAGAGCTAGAATCATATTTAAGAATAGTTAATGGATAAATAGCATTCATTTTTATGTTGTTCAAAATTTACTTAAAATTGTTGGATTAGATTGGATTTATGATTTTAAATGAGTTTTATAAGGTTAATAAGTTACACTTAAGTTTTATTATAGATCCAAGTTGTAGTTTCGGACTTAGTGCTTAATTATTATGGATATAAGGTGTTACATCTGGAATTGTGATTATTATTCTTTAAGAGATGTTTTTATAGAATTTACAAAATAGGTGTTTTATGAAATAGATAAGGATTAAATGTCCTTGACTATTTGTTCCAAGTTTTATTTGTAAAAAAATTAAGTTAGTATTTTTGTAAAATAGTAGATTTATTTTCTTATGCAAAAATGATTTTTAATCATTTTTAGAACTTTTCCTTAATTTATAAAATATCACTTAGACTTTGGTGATGTTAACATTTATTGGTATTTTATTTAACTTAAATAAGTAAAGTTATATTTTTCTTAGTTAGATATTATTTTTGTGATAATTTCAATATGTTATATGTATTTTTTAAGATTTTTCTATTCTTTTCTAGGGCTAAAATTCCTTCAGGGTTATTTTTGGAATTTCACATTTAGTTTATTAGTTATTTTGAAATATTTATTTTTCTTTTCCTATAAAACTCACTTTGGCCCGTGGGCTGGGTAAGACCAACCTAGCCCAGTTGGGCCTAGGGTCAAACCCCACCCCAGCCCAACCCCCTCTCCTTCCTCTCACTCACACGCACGCACACGACACAACCCCACTTCCCCTAACACGTGACTGCATCGCCGCCGCCTGCCATTCCGGCCGCCATCGACCGTATCAGCCATGGTCGCTTGCCAACCAAGCTTCGCTCCAGGCTCTCTACCTAATCCCCGCCACCTCTACTTCCGCCTGCGCCTCTATGCGCGCTCCTGGAAACCCTATCCATGCCTAGGGTTTGGCCGCCGATGTGGTTTCCTTGGTTCCAACACCTCCGGCTGCTGCTCGAGGATGACCACAACCTCTTGTCCGTCGACCTTGCCCCCCGATGCTTCTATTGGACCCAGCCGACCTAGTCTTCTGCATGGTGGTGGGTGTTGCGGCTTCCTTGGGTTGTTGCCTCCATTGTTGGCCGTGGCCTCCTGGTTCTCTCCGGTGAATTGGAGCTCACCCTTCCCAACTGGATGCCAGCGGGAAGGTGCTACAGCGCAACCCTGGCGTCTACTTCAAATCGACCTGATGATGTTGTGCCCCTACCGATTGGATAACAGTGACAATGTCACCAGAACCTCGGTCCTGCACCAATGTTGTTCACCTCCCTTTTAGTCTCTAACAATTTCCTTCTTCCTCTCCTCCTCTGCAGAAATCTAAGGTCCAAGGTACTTATCCACTCTCTCTGAATTTATCTTCTTTTTATCTTCATGGATGATCAAATAATTGATCCGATTTTAGTTGACCCTGCTCTAATTGTATAATGCTTGATTGCTGATCTAGTGAACCTAGATGATTAATTGATACTATGTGCTGATGAACCTTTGATCAAGCTTAGTGGCTCCTTTGATTAGATTTAGTGGATTATAAAGAATGTGCTTGACTGGATTTGATAGCACTCCATAGCTTGGCTTACTGTATCTTGTAATAGGGTGGCTTGTTGTGATTCTCTGCCTAAACACATTATTTGAGTTTAAACCTTTGGCTTGACTTGGGCGCAGGAACCTACCAAATTAAATGGTAGTGTGGCTAGACTGAACTTTATTCAGTACAATAGTCTGAAATCAGACTTTAATGATGATTCAAAAAAATGTACTGGCAGTTAGTCTGCTAGAGCTAACATGATTCCTAGAAGAAAGATTCTAGGAAAATGATTTGACAAACAATTATGGTGGCTTTCATATTATGTGAAAATATTATATTAAGTGGAAGATGATGTTCTTTTTATTTGTGCTGGTGGTTTTTCTGTAGTATGGCTTCTGCTCAATAGATACCATTGTGGTGGCTCACTTGAGTGTGCATAATGGTACCCTATTTAGCATGATCTGCTGTGCTAATTGCTTTATATATTAAATTCATACACCTGATGATTCCATGAGGAAAATTAAAGTGGATTATTTCCTTGCTAGTGATGTGAAAACTGAGGCACTAGTGGCATCTGTTGCCCTTACTGCTAGGATTAACTTCCTAGGAACTCTAATTGGCAGCCAAGGATGCTAAGGCCGAGGCCACTGATATTTGGATCAAATAATGTGGTTGCCTTCTTTTTCTTAAACCCTAAGATGATTATGTATTCAATTTGTATACCACTTTGACGGTACTCTATCAAGAAAGTCTGATAAGAAGATATTTGGTGCTTGATGTTTGATGTTGAATAACTTAGTGGCTACTACTATTAAATCTGTTGTTGTGTGGCCTCCCATGTGGAGTGTGCACAACAGTAGTTTGTAATGGTATGATCTGTTGCTAAGCTGGCTGTCCCTCCCTGCTAAGGATGCACATGCTGAAGCTATATTATGAATAATAACTATATTGTGTTAGCCTTAATTCATCTAGTGATGAACTTGCACTCCATTTGGGTGCAGTTCTGAGGATTTACCTCCTCACACAACACTCATGCTCATAACTTGATAAGAACAATAGATATACATGAGTTGGATGGTCAACCTGCTGCTTGTAGTGTGGACAGATGATTTGGTTGTGGCTCTTGTGGTGGTGGATCTTGATCCACTACCCTTAGCTGCCTACTTGGTCTGCTTTGCTTTGACACCAACTTGTCCTTGTGGCCTTCTCCACCTTTATCCACCTTTCATTGCTACTGTTGCATGTGTTTCTTCTTTGAACATGTCAAGAACATGTGGAAATGGGATAGCTGATGGTGGGTATGGAGTGTGCTGAAGTGAACTAAGAGATGCTAAGGCAACTACAGCTGCTCCTCTTATCCCTTGTTGATGTACTCATGTCGTGGTGATAGCACACTCCACATGCAGGATGTGTAAGCTGCTTGTAGGTGGCCCCTGTTGTGTGCAAGTTACAAAGCTTGTCTTGCTAGACTTGAGGATCAGATCAGCTATAAACTATATATTTCTTGGCTGTCTATCTTTTGACTTTTACTGATGTGGTGAAACTTGCCCCTCTAAAGCCTATGATGCACTAGTCTGAGGCAAAAATCTAGATAAGAACAAATACTACTATTTGAACCCTCTTTTACTCTGCTCAATGATATAAATAGCAATGCATTTCATTGCCAAACTGAGAGCACACTAATTAACACTAACCCCTTTCTTTTTGTCTTATTAGTCTTTGTTTTCAGGTACCAAGAGGAAATACAGGAAGATGTAGGAATTTAGTTGTAGGTGTTTTCTTTATTCTTTTGTAATTTACTTATTCCTTTGTAAAAGACATTGTAATCTATATATTGTTTTGTAATAAAGAATTCTTTTAGTTATCTCATTTCTGTAATTCCTTCTTCTATTTATTTGTTTCCAGTACTTTATTTTCATTCTTTTATTGTGAAAGAACAACAATACTATATGTATAGATGTAATACTAAAGATTATCCTTTTCCATTATTAAGTATTATATATTATTCATTTTATTTATTCATTGTAATATTTATATAACATTAATGAATTCAATAACTCATTTCTTTATTTAATTCA
Organism: Avena eriantha; assembly: GCA_910589775.1. Lineage (NCBI taxonomy): Eukaryota > Viridiplantae > Streptophyta > Magnoliopsida > Poales > Poaceae > Avena > Avena eriantha. The sequence continues at coordinate 100,513,385 of OU342742.1, forward strand.
AATTTCTTTTGAATTCAATTTAATCCTTTGTATTTTCAAATATGAAATGATTCCCCTCAAACACAAAGATACAGTAGAAGTCATGTTAGAATCTGTCACACTCGCCTGGATGTTTCCATTAGAACAAGAGAGATCTCGATCCCTTGCTAGCTTCTTTAGTTCGCGCGAAAATTATCCAGATTTTATATGCATGAATGCAATGCACACACCTCATCTCAGCTTATATCTAAGCTCTAATGCTGGGACGTTACAGACTCTGAGCCTTACAATAAACTTCGTCCCCGAAGTTTGTAATCTCTCACATTTCAGAATGAGGAGTTGACTTGTCTTGATCACAACATTACTCAACTCTATTGTGATCACACTTGGGAATAATTGTGGTATCCCATATCCAGATCTTTTTCCTTGAATTCTCTTCATACTTGGTAACTTCCAACTGTCGTTTCCAATATGTAGTATAACTCCTTCTACTATAATCTCTTGGTTATGTATTCATAGTCTTATTTAGGGTTGGTACTTGGCATGGGTATACCCTACAGGTACTTGGTTTTGGCATATATGGTCCAGATACGGTAGAAGCCCACAGCGTTACCAAGGCCCAATATAGAATTCGGGTGACCCACGGAGACTCCGATGGCTTGCAACGCAAGAAGAAGCTTAAGATAGAAAGTTAAAAGGGACGAACCCTAATCTGTAACTGACTCGACCTGCTACCCGAGACATAGCCTATGTATATAAAGGCTAGGAGGGGCGGCGAGGAGAATAATCACAACCCTAGTTTCCACAACCCTCGCCAGATTGCATCTGCACACCCCTGTAATCTTCGATTCCTTCAATAATTCCAAGAGCAGACAAGTAGGAGTAGGGACCTCTACGAGGCCTGAACCTAGCTAAACTTTGCGTCCCTGTGTGCTTGTTTGCTAGCCGATTGATGCCTCCAGCGCTCCCTCCTTCTCCAAAACCCAAGTCCATAATAATGGGCATTGACAAGTTGAACCCTCGTCAATTAGCGCCGTCTATGGGAATTGGGAGTGCTGATGTCGCGGCTTCTTCACCCCCGTCAACCGTGATATACAACTTTCCAACAGTGGATATTCACCAGCTCTTCGGTGCTTTCGACTTCACCGTCCACACGCCTGCTACTCACCCATCTTTCGAGTCCGTGGGCGATGGGATCAGCCTGGCAATTGGGAGCTTCCGCTTCCAGGTTGGTCAACTAGGCACGCTTCGCATGCCTGACCAGCCAACGGCACCTGCGATTGCTTCAGCATCGTGGTTCCCGCCACCAATCGACACCCTTAGCAAGCTCAACACCTCAGAAACAGATGGGAGTACGGATAACGACATCAGTCGCTGGTCCGATCTGGGTGACCTAGCCACAAAAGATGGAGCCCGCGGCTCCGGATCTGAAAGTTGTGGGAGCAACAGCTTCCCCAATCACTTCATGTGCACAGTTGTCGTGGTGGTGTCATGGCAGATGCCATGGATAGGCTAAAGGTGGGGACTAATACACGCTAGGGGAATACAGGGAGGGATAGTGAAGTGATTCCTCACTCAGAAGTTTGTATTTGCTTTGCTTCCAAGATTACAAGTGCTCCTAGAGCTGTATTGGCGAGAGGAGGAAGAAGGAGCTCTCTTACTCTCACACACAGATCACACTTAAAACCCTAGCCAAAATCAGAATAGCGGAACCCCTCCTACTGAGATCCTAGCCCTCCTTATATAGAGGGAACTAGGTCTCTGACTAGGGCATACGTGGAGGCATATTCCTAAGAATATGCCTCCTCCCAAAGTAGTAAGCCGACCGAGGTGCTTTTCCCCTGCGTCACATATGCAGAGGCTACGTGAGCTTCTGCGGCGCCCGCGTCAGCCGACATGGGTGTCATCACCCTTGTCGGCGATGCCCCGGTGGTCCTGCCCTTGTTTGCTTCGCTCAGGTAGTGCGTACCGAGGCTTCTTTTGACCAGCGAGATTCCTTCCTTCTCCTAGAAGCTAGATGTGACCCGGATCGTAGTTGATCCGGCCACACCTGTTCCTACATACAAGTAAAACAGGCATTTCCGACTTACTCCTTAAGTTGGTTGAGACTTAGTTAGGCAAACGCCCCCTGGTCCGGATTATCCCGTGATTCGGCCTGCCTTGAGGTGACCCGGCCAGCATCCGCTTTGGCCTTGCCGAACCTCGGCTAACTCGGCCTTTATACCCCGGCGTGACCCTACCCGGGGGTATCCCCCCAACATTAGTCCCCGAAGCTGGTGCGGCCTTAGCTGCCTTGGCCGCTAAGGCCACATCAGGTTCAGTTCTGGGCTCTGGTCGTTATTTCCGAGTTACCTCTTTATCTCGGATTATATGGATTTACGTTCCCTTCGCACATTCCAAGTTTTCACTTGCCGGCCGGGTTACCACTTTAACTCGGACCTCATGGTTTTACTTTCCCTCTACACATTCCAAGTTTTCACTTGCTGGCCGGGTTACCATGGTTTCATCCGGGTCTTGTTTCCTTCTCTCATACACCAACCCATGTGGAGGCTAATCATTATGTTGTCTTATTTTAGGGGCCAACATAGTAACCGCCGCTGTAACTGTCAGTTATCACTGTGCGCGGGTCACGTCACGCCTGCCTCCTCGTTTACCGCATCCACGCGTCACGTCATGGGATCAATTTCGTTCTGTGGCCTTCTGTGTGGCTTCGTGCTGATTGGTTGATGCGGGTAGTACACGGCCACATCGTGTGGCGCGCCTGCAGGACACGATCCCACTTTCCCCTTGTGAGAGAGGTTAAATAGGGGAGGGGCGCACTCCTTAGGATTTTCCCCCTTCCGTGCCCCTCTGCCCCTTGCTCTTCTTCTTCTTCTTCTTCTTCTTCTTCTTCTTCTTCTTCTTCTTCTTCTTCCCCGCGACAGCGTCGCCGCCAGTGCTTCTCCGTAGCAGCGCTGCCGCCGCACTTTTTCCCCCACACCGATGTCTCTTCGCCACCGCTACGCGCCTCCTCCACCACGGGTCATTGCCAATCTAGGCCGCTGCCCCCCACCGCCACTAGCGCCAGCGAGGGCAGCGAAGACCAGATGACGGAGGAGGAGCTCGTCGTCGCCGAGCAAGAGATGGAGGAGGACTCCGCGGTGGCGGACCGTGCTGCGTGGGCCGGGTCTTGGGTCTGCCAGGACGACCTGGATTGGCTCTACCGCACCAGACGCATCCCCGTCGGCGTCACCGCTCGTCTTGCCTCCGCCGAACTGGCCCCCTCACCCAATCCGGGTGAGTACGTCGTGTTCCTGTCCCACTTCCAACGGGGGTTCGGTTTGCCGGTCAGCGACTTCTTCCGGGATTGGCTTAGCACCTACGAACTCCAGCCGCACCACCTTCCTGCCAACGCCATCACCTCTCTTTCCGCTTTTTCTTCTACGATCGAAGGCTATGGCGGACTATGGCCCACGAAGGAGCTATGGATCCAGTTTTTCGGCCTTCGTCGTAATGTAATCCCAAACATCCAACTCGATCCGGAGGACAAGCAGCTCACTCAATTTGGAGCTGCTTCCATCTCACCCCGGAGGCTTTCTGTTTTCCCCCGGGTCACCGGGCTAGAGTCCTGCAAAGGGTGGGCCCGGACTTTCTTTTACGTCCGGAATACAGGCACTGAAGACTTAATCCGGCTGCTCCCCTATACCCCGGGTCCACCTAATCCGGAACTGTGGGACATCGTTCCCAAGAAGCCCACGGCCTTGGCCAACCAGGTCAACAAGAGGTTCGCGGAGCTGAAGAAGCTGGGGTTGCGCAACGAGGACGCTATGATCACGTTCGTGCGCAACCGAATTTCCCCCCTCCAGAAGCGCACCCACATGGTGTGCCACATGAGCTTCGGCCGCGAACCCAACCGGACCTCATCCTTTGAGTTGAGCAACACGGAGATATATCGCCGGGTTAAGGCTCTCTTCACCACCCACAAGGATTTCTCCTCTGAGTGGACTTGGGGAATTTAGCATTATTGCCGCAACAGGCTTCCTCCCGCGGTAAGCTTCGTGGAGCAAGCTTACCCCAAATTAATTATATGTCGGTTATTGTGGCATTTTTGACTCTGTTGTTCGTTCTTTTTCTCAGCTATTCCTTCAGCAGACCCTCGAGGATGGCACGGATCCGACCCTTAAGTGGGCGCCGGAACAGGAGACCCCGGATGAGGAAGAGCCGGACCAGGAGATGTTCCTCCTGATGACCGACGCTACAAAGCGACCCACGGGTAAATCCTCTTCTATTAGAGATTGGCCCGATGATGAAGATGGCTCGGATGTCGAGGTGATTGAACCTGTTGATGTTGTCCCCCTTTATTTTTCATTTTCGGCATCAGCTAATCCCGATGGGCATATCCACGAGGACCCTCCCCTTGCTACGGACGAACCTGTTCCGGTAGCGCCGAAGAAGAAGCGCGGAGCGGCACCAAGTTCTTCCTACGGACCTTCTCAGCCTGCCAAAAGGCGAAAGAAGTCCAGAGACAAAACTGCCTCCAAGCCAACAGGCAAGGCCCCAGCACGAAGGGCTCGGAAACCCAAGGAGCCCCAAACCTCGGATGCGTAAGTCATTTTTTCCTTCTGCAACTTGCTCTTCCTTGCATTGTTGTAATTTCTATTCTGACATTGTTTGATTTAGCAGGGCTGCGGTGGAGGTCCCTTAGAGTGGATCTAGCATCTCTTCACCGCTCCGGCCTAGCCCTTCTCCTCCTCGTGACAACGAGTCATGCCCGCTGAGCCCTATTCCTGAGGGTTCTGCGGCTGTTCCGGGTTCTGTTCCACCTCGTCAAGAGGAGGGTAACCTTGGAGCGGGGGAGACCGGCCTAGCCGAGGTGACGGCATCCACAACTTCGGCTTCGTCGCAACCAGCAGCCACCGAAGCTACCTCGGCACCAGCACCAGCTCCAGCACTAGTAACCGAACCAGCACCAGCACCAGCACCAGTTCCGGCACCAGCACCAAGTCTGGTTGCAAGAAAATCAGCAGCTGCACCAAGTCCAGCAACAAGAACACCAGCGCCAAGCTCCTCCGCCTCGTCCGAGTCTTCTCAACCTCGGCGAGGAACTATCCCGGCAGGTCCTAAGGGAAAATCCGCTGCAACCACTTCCTCTTCTCAGCAAGGAAAGGGCAAAAAGGCTCCTGACGCTACCAAATCATCATTCGTCGAGGCTGGGAAGCGTACCCTCGCATCAATGCTTCCCAAGAAGGCTCCAGCAGTGAAGGACGCCCCTGCCGAGCCAACCGATGCACAACAGATGGTTCTGCACACCAGCCCAGCCCTTGCCTTGGTTGAGAGGAAAGAGGCGCACGCGAAGGGCTTGGTGGCACCCCATATGCCCACCGGCGAGCGGTACCCTCTGATGTTGATTGAATTTGTCAACAACTGGGACAAGCAGAGTTCGTCCATGACGACGATCTCCCGGAGAGGTTTGGCCCCACCTAATTTTCCGCCCAAATGAACACAGCCGCTAAGGCAATCAACCTCGCCGGGCGGATGATGGAGGTATGTTGCCTCCCCTTTATATGCTGTAGATAATAACCATTAGTCCCCGAGCCTCCGGGGGAGTAACTTGTTACTCGGCCGGATGCTCTTTAGAAAACTAACGTAGCTCCATGAGAACTTTGAATATGCACACACCTAGAGACGGGTTAAGTTCCACTTGGCCCGGATTTTGTACACTTAGAATATGCACACACCTAGAGCCGGGTTAAGTTCCACTTGGCCCGGATCTTGTACACTTCGAATATGCACACACCTAGAGCCGGGTTAAGTTCCAGTTGGCCCGGATCTTGTACACTTCGAATATGCACACACCTAGAGCCGAGTAAGTTCCACTTGGCCCGGATCTTGTACACTTCGAATATGCACACACCTAGAGCCCCGGGTTAAGTTCCACTTGGCCCAGATTTTTGTACACTTCAAATATGCACACACCTAGAGCCGGGTTAAGTTCCACTTGGCCCGGATCTTTGTACACTTCGAATATGCACCAAGCTAATTTATGTTTCTGTACTCCTTTCAGGTGACCACCAATCGCCGGAGTGCTGAATTCCAACGTCTGCTGGATACCCACAAGATGCTACGCGCAAAGCAAGCTGCACTTCTCGTGGAATACGAGAAAAGGGGTAAATTTCTTCCTTGGCGCTTCTTCGTTTTTCTTCATCTTCCTCTGCCGAACTAATCTCATCATTCGGTTTCCGCAGCTGGGGTGGAGGCCGAGAACAAGATTATGCGGAAGAATCTGGAGCAGATCAAGGGTAAGTCATTTTTGTCCGACCTTATAGTGCTTTCCATTTCTTTTTCTCCTTGGCTCGGCAAACATTCATACCTCGGCTCTGCCGGGTCATCACACTATTTCAGCATCGCTTGAAGATAGTGTGCCCGTGCCTGATATGATGCTGCATTTTCTCGAACAAGCAGGGCAGCACCAATCCGAGCTTAAGAAGAAAGATGATGAGCTCGCCCTCCTCCGGACCAACGACGATGAGATCGCCAAGCTCAAGGCTGAGATGGAGAAAATGAAGGTCCAGCACCAATCCAAGCTCAAAAAGGTTGGCCAGGATTACACAGAAGAGCACGAGCGCCTCAATCTCCAGATCGCCAAGGACCAGGATCTACTCATGGAGTCCGACATCCAGCTTGGGTCGGTGAATGCTGAGCTTGAGCAGCTTCGTAAGAGACCTGATGACTGCACCAGGGAGTTGACCCAGATCCTCAGCCATATATCACGTAAGTTCCTTTCCCTTATCCGACCTACTTCTCCGGGTTACTTCATATGTCTTTTCTTTACCTTCTTCCTTTGTCTTGTTTCCAGGAAAATTTCTAGAGGGCACTGCTAGTGCGAGCGCAGCAGTTGCAGACTTCCGCCGAGAAAGGGGTACTCCTGCCGCTCCTGACGGTGAAGAGATTCCCTATGACATGGTGGACCTATTGGTCAGCTTGTCATCTCACGTGGAGCTCATCAAGAATTATGGCAAGGACATCCTCGAAGTTGCAGTTCGCATCTTCAACACGTTCTAGCCCGGAGAAGATACTCCGGAGACCACCGCAATCCTCGTTGAGAAGCTAATGGAAACCGAGACCCAGCTCGACCTCTGGAGAGAGTCCGCTGGACGTGCCGCAGCTGATACCATTCTTGACCACATACTCACGTGGTATGAGAACATCGATCTCAACCTCCTGACACGCCTGCGCATAGGATCCAGATGGACCAATGACCCAGAGTGGGTAGCTCGGCGCCAGGCTTGCGCTCATAGCCTCATCGAATACGCTCCCATTCATGAATGGGCTGAGGGGCCGAGCTTCCTGGAAGCCGCTGGGGACGATGAGGTTGAGAACGATGAAGATGGCTCGGACGGTGATGGAGAAGATGACGCCTCGGATATCGAAGACGGCGAAGATGATGCCGAACTTCCTCCTCCTGCTGCTCCTTGAGCGAAAAAACTTGAAAATTTATCAGATCCCCGGTATGCCGGGTGGAGTTGTATCCCATATACATGTGATATTTTGCTACTAAGTTCTTATGCCGGATTAACTTGGGTGTAGTCCCCGAGTTTCTTTTTCTTGTTCGTCCAATCTTTTGGCTCGGCTCGTGTCTACCTTGATTCGGTTTTACGACTTACGAATCCGAGCTTCAAAAATTGTCTTAACAATACTGGGAAACTTTTAGACTTAGCTCAAAAATAAAACTGCATAATAACTTGAAAATAAATACAAGGTTAGTCCGAAAAACAAACGTCGGCTCGAATAAATTCTTTTCCTTAGTCGTTTTTCATGTGCTACGCAATTCCAAACTTGTTCTTTTGCTTACCATGAAGCCAATTCTTGTTGGACAGCAGCAAATCGAAGAGTTGGGTTCTTGGTGTCACACATTACTAATCCGAGTTAAGTAGAACAACTTATTCCAGCTAACACAAAAAAGACAACAAATATTATTAAGGCAGTCCCCGAGTTACTGCTCGAGGTGCCAACACTTCATTGATAAGCTCATTGCCGGCATACATACCGACACATGAGAAGACTCGGATACATACACTTTTTTGCTAAGTGTAGAAAGGCCGAAGGAGAGCTACATTCCATGGACGTTTAGATTCCTCGCCGGACCTATCCGCCTTGTTCTTTTCTTGTGGCTTTGCATCTATAAGATAATAAGAATCATTGTGCAATGCCTTGCTCACGATGAATGGCCCTTCCCATGGAGGAGATAATTTATGCATGCCAGCAATACGTTGTATCAACTGGAGCACCAGATCGCCTTCCCAAAAGACTAAGGAAATGGCCCTTCTCACGATGAATGGCTTACTTTCCGGCTATGATAGCGTCGGAGATTTTCCAGATATATGGCGGATCTGGACAGTGCCAGTTCTCTCGCTTCTTCCAGGAGATCAACATCATTTTGCCAGGCTTCTTGCACTTCGGCTTCTGTGTATTGGGTGACCCTAGGCGAATCATGCTCTATGTCGGGTGGTAATACAGCTTATGCCCCATATACCAGAAAAAAAGGCATATAGCCTGTTGATCGATTCAGAGTTGTTCTTAAACTCCACAGTACCGCTGGTAGTTCTTCTATCCAGCACCCCGCTGATCTTTGCAGCGGCTCAATGAGCCGGGGTTTTATCCCGGATAATACTAATCCATTGGATCTTTCCACTTGTCCGTTCGATGCGGGGGTGGGCTACCGAGGCTACGTCCAGCCGGATCTTCTTATCTCGGCAGAATCGCGCAAATGCTCCTTCCACAAAATTTGTGCCATTATCAGTTATGATACTGTGAGGATAACCGTACCTCAAGATGATATCCTTGAGAAACGTTATGGTCGTAGCTCCATCACATTTTCTTATAGGCTTTACTTCAATCCACTTCATAAACTTGTCCACCATTACTAAAATGTGAGTCATATTTCCCCTTGCTGGTTTGAACGGGCCGACCATATCCAAGCACCATACGGCAAATGGCCAAGTAATTGGTATGGTCTTGAGTTCCGACATTGGCATATGTGTCTTGGTAGCATACCTCTGACAACCATTACATTTTCTCACCAGATTTTCTACTTGCTCTAAGGCACTTGGCTAGTAGAAGCCATGCCGGAAAGCTTTTGCTACCAAGGCTCGGGACGAGGCATGATGCCCGCATTCCCCTTGATGTATATCTCGGTATCAAGCCCTTCTTCCAGGTCAACACATCGCTGGAGGACATTGGTCACACTTCTTTTGTATAGTTCCGAATTGATGATCGTGTATGCCTTTGCCCTCCTCTGTGTTTGCCTGGACAGCACTTCCTCGGTGGGCAACGTTCCATCTTTCAGGAATTGAAATATAGGTAGTGCCCAAGTTGGTATTACTCGCGCAGGGAACATATCCTCATCAATCTCCATGTGATCTACCGGCATAACTTCAACCGGATCACGCTGAGCAGTCCCCGGGTCTTGCGAAGCAGTCCCCGAGTTCATTGAAGCAGTCCCCGGGTTTCACGCACCACTTCCCATGTCAATGTCCATGGGCACAGCTCCTGATTCCGTGTCCTCCGGGACATAGATTGAGTCGGTTTCTGGGGAGGGCCTGATGGATGGTTTCCTGAGGTGCTCTAATGCTACACCTGGAATTGCTTGTCGGGTTGACCCGAGCTTTGACAGCATGTCGGCAGCCCATTTTCCACCCGGGGTACATGGTGAAATTCGCATCCCTCAAAGTAACAAGATATTTTCTGCACATGAAATCTATACAGTGCCATGTTTGGATCAAGGGCGTCCCACAGTCCCGACACTTGCTGCACCACCAAATCCGAGTCGCCAAAGCATATGATCCGATGTATTCCAATCTCTTTTGCCACCTTGAGCCCGTGCACAAGTGCTTCATACTCTGTGACATTGTTTGATGCCGCGAAATGGATCTGCAGCACGTATTTCAACTGGTCCTTCTTTGGCGAAGTAAGTACAACTCCGGCACCTAGCCCGGTTTTGGTTTTTGACCCGTCAAAGTGCATTCACCAATAGTTCGGATCTGGGAGTGGCGGTTCGTATTGCACCTCGGCCCAGTCCACGAAAAAGTCCGCCACAGCTTGAGATTTTATGGCTTCTCTTCTGTCATATTGCGGCGCATAGGGAGCTAGCTCAATTGCCCATTTTGCAGTTCTGCCACTCGCATCCTTGTTACTCATTATCTCGGATATGGGGGCCTCACATATGACCCTGATGGGATGCTCCTCAAAGTAGTGCTTCAGCTTCTTAGCGGCCATGTACACGCCATACGCCACCTTTTGATAGTGTGGATAGTTTTACTTTGAGGCTGACAACACCTCTCTCAAGTAATACACTGGCCTTTGCACCGACTTACCTTCCTCGTCGCGCTCCACCACTATCACTGCACTTACAACTCGGTTGGTTGCGGCTATATAGAGCAACATTGGCTCCTTTGATAGTGGTGAGGCTAACACTGGTGCAGTGGCTAACATCTTCTTCACGTGGGAAAAGGCTCCATCGGCCTGCGGTGTCCAAACGAACTTATCCGACTTTCTCATGAGTTGGTAAAGAGGCAATGTCTTTTCTCCCAACCGACATACAAACCGACTTAACGAGGCCAGGCAACCTGTGAACTTCTGGACATCGTTAAGACACTTCGGCAGTTCCATTCGTTCGATGGCCTGGATTTTAGTTGGATTAACCTCGATACCTCGGCTAGAAACTAGAAAACCGACCAATTTCCCAGCCGGGACACCGAAGGTGCATTTTTCCGGGTTAAGTTTCATCCGGAACCTCCTTAGGTTTGCAAACGTTTGCCTGATATCGTCAAGGAGCGTTTTTCTTTCCTTGGTCTTGATAACCACATCATCCACGTACACTTGTACATTTTGACCGATTTGGTCATGCAAACATTTTTGCATACATCTTTGGTACGTTGCCCTTGCATTACTTAAACCAAACGGCATGGTGTGATAGCAATAAGCCCCATACGGGGTAATAAACGCAATCTTTATTTGATCATCCGGGTTCAGAGGTATCTGGTGGAAACCAGAATATGCATCAATGAATGACAACAATTCACATCCAGCAGTTGAGTCTATGACCTGATCTATTCTTGGCAGCGGAAATTGTTGGGGGGATACCCCCGGGTAGGGTCACGCCGGGGTATAAAGGCCGAGTTAGCCGAGGTTCGGCAAGGCCAAAGCAGATGCTGGCCGGGTCACCTCAAGGCAGGCCGAATCACGGTGTAACCCGGACCAGGGGCCGTTCACCTAACTAAGTCTCAACTGACTCAAGGAGTAAGTCGGAAATGCCTGTTTTACTTGTATGTAGGAACGGGTGTGGCCGGATCAACTATGATCCGGGTCATGTCTAGCTTCTAGGAGAAGGAAGGAATCTCGCTGGTCAAAAGAAGCCCTGGTACGCACTACCTGAGCGAAGCAAACAAGGGCAGGACCACCGGGGCGTGGCCGAGAAGGGTGACGACGCCCATGTCGGCTGACGCGGGCGCCGCAGTGGCTCATGTAGCCTCTGCCTGTGTGACGTGGGGGAAAAAGCACCCCGGTCGGCTTACTACTTTGGGAGGAGGCAGAATATGCCTCCACGTATGCCCTAGGCAGAGACCTAGTTCCCTCTATATAAGGAGGGCCAGGATCTCTGATTTGGCTAGGGTTTTAAGGGTGATCTGTGTGTGAGAGTAAGAGGCCTCCTTCTTCCTCCTCTCGCCAATACAGCTCTAGGAGCACTTGTAATCTTGGAAGCAAAGCAAATACAAACTTCCGTGTGAAGAATCACTTCACTATCCCTCCCTGGATTCCCCTAGCGTGTATTAGTCCCTACCTTTAGCCTATCCATGGCATCTGCCGTGACACCACCACGACAGTTGGCGCCCACCATGGGGCAAGCAGCGCTAGCAGGGGTCAAGATCCGGACGGGAAACTTCATCGGCACTAGCGAACGCATCGTCTCCGGGCTCGTTCAGTGCTTTGGAGCGCTGGACTTCGTCAGCGACAACGCTGGCTGCTTTGGCACGCGCCCGCTTCCGCGCAACAGCCTCTTCGTCAAGCTCGGCATGCACAAGGTCTACGTCGCTGTTGACGTGTCGTGTGTTCATCCGCGTCACGTCGTCGAGGCGGGGGAGCCACCCCTCACCGTGGTTCGCGGGGTGTGTATCGCTCGCTCCCCGGACCATGCAGAGGTGATGATGACTGCGCCAGGTGCAGGCGCAAGCAAGGATCCGGTGCCAGATCCGGAGGTAACGCCTAAGGCACCTAGGAAAGGTAGAGGTCTTCCACTAGAGAGGCCAGAGAATGTGTTGAGGGAAGCAATGGATAGCTTGGCAAACCCTATGATAGCAGCAGTAGGTCCGGCTCGGGCGCAGGCCGAGCTAGAATAAACTAGGCAAAAGATACTAGAGGGGGCAAAAAAGATAGCCGCGGCTCAGCAGTCATTGAATATGACGCTGCGTGAGTACGCAAAGGTGAACAAAGTTGACACTGTAAAAGTGAAGGGAAGAAATCTCATGAGCGAGATGAACAGAGAAGGTGATACTGGAATTGAGGAGTCAGAAAACTATTTGTCCGTGGGGCTGCCGAGGTATAGTACCCCGGCAAAGAACCTCGGAGCAGCGGATGCAGCAGCATCCGAGTTAGAGGGTCTAACGGGTGAAGCTCGGCAAAGACAACAAGATAGGGTTAACGAGCTGGTTCGTATCGCGAACAGACAAAACGAAGAACTACTCAGAGCAAACCCAGAGAGAGTTGGAGCCTCCAAGATCGTCCATTCGGCGATGGGTAACCCGGAAAAATCTGTTGGAGCCGCATCGTCTCCTCATGGTGGTCCAAGGAGAGAGGAGGTAGTAACCTCGGCCAGACGGAACAAGCAGATCGTCCCATATGACCCAACGCGGGCAGGGAAAGGAAAAGAAGCACAGAAAAATGATGATCGACGGAGTGTGAGCCGAGGTGGAGCTGGCCGAGGTAATCGCGACCAAGGCAATGCTGGTCAAGGGAACGCGGTCAACGGCAATGCCAGACAGCGAAACTCGGTAGGAGCAGGACAACAGCAGCAGCGGAATATACCAAGGCAAGAGCAAAGTGCTGGCCGAGGTATGCAACAGAAAGGTGCTCCACGAGAGCAAGACAGGTATAATGATGGAGACTCGGAAATGGCAAATGCGGGATACCCAAGACCGGACTATCATGTGATAGGGTCAAGATTGGGAAGCAGGGATTTGATGCCGGATGATGCCAGGTTGAAACTGGATCGACTGTATAGGTCGGAACAAATTGAATGTCAAGGTCCACCGGGTCCAGCGTGTTTTGGACCCCGGATCATGAAGGAGCCACCGGTACCGAACTTCCAGTTACCCAGGGGCACAAAGACGTATGACGGTAGTACAAAGCCGGAGGATTGGCTGATAATTTATGCTACAGCTGTGAAAATTGCCACTGACAACTTGAGATGGGCTGTACGATATGTGCCCCAGATGTTGGAGGGGCCAGCAAGGGTATGGCTGAACAATTTGCCGCCCGGAAGCATTAACTGCTGGATAGATTTCGAGGAAATGTTCATCAGCAATTTCTCGAGTAAGTATCAGAGGCCAAATAGGCTGCATACCCTAGCTATGTGCAAGCAAAGACCAAATGAGATAGATCGGGAGTTTCTAACCCGGTGGTGTACAGTGAGAAACTCGTGTGAGGGCGTGATGGAATCATAGGCCATAGCATGGTTTGCGCAAGGATGCAGATATGCAAGCGAGCTGTGGCAGAAGTTGCAAAGGAAAATGCCGACCACGTTGGCAGAGATGATTCGGATTGCTGATTCGTATGCTCTAGGTGATCCGACCCAACCTAGGCTCGTGTCAAACGAGTCAAACGATGAGTACTACCAGAGAGATGGAGCCGGGTCATCCCGGAGGAATGATTACAGAGGGAAAAGGAGAGATGATAGACCGGATCATCGATACGGTTCGCAACAAGTTGCAGCTGTGAATCAAGATCAGCCCGGAGCAGGGGGCAGTCAACGCCAAAAACTGGAGGGCAGTGGACACCGAGAAACGATGGCAAGAAAACTTGGACGCCAGAGCAAAAGAAACAGTGGCAAGAAAAGAAGGACCGTCCGAGGTATACTTACGAGTCGATGTTAGACCAGGCATGTAAGTTTCACACGCCAAATCCGAGTAACCCAGCGGGTCATACGACGAGGCAATGTGAGTGGATGCGCAAGATTGAACAAGGTGGTTCGGGGAATGCTCAGGCACCCCGGAATGATCAGCCTCGGCAGGAGTTACCCCGGCATCAATTGCTCTCCGGAGCGAACACGCAACAGCTAATGTTGCCTCCCCCTCCGCCGAGGTATGATAACAATGAGAGAAGGGATGTGGTGCATCAAGTGGAAAATCAGCATCAGCCGGATCAGAGGTACCCCGGAAATGAGGGGAGAAATGAGTATAGAGAGCATCATCAAAGCTATTGTGTGTTCACCACTGAGGAAACAGATAGAAAGAGCTTGCAACGCCGACATATGGAGGTGAATGCAATGATGCCTGCAGTGACTAGGTATATGCCTTGGTCTGACCAAGAAATCACCTGGAGCATCAAGGATCATCCCAAGCTTATGCCAAGCCCTGGTTCGTATGTGCTGGTGCTGGATCCGACATTCATTGGACCTAGCATTAACGTAAGGTTCTCAAAGCTACTGATCGACAATGGCAGTAGTATTAACATCATGTATGCGGACACAATGTGCAAATTGGGTATCTCGGAGAACATGCTACAAGCCACGAGGACAACTTTCCATGGTATTGTGCCCGGCATTTCTTGTGAGCCCTAAGGAGGTTCCGGATGAAACTTAACCCGGAAAAATGCACCTTCGGTGTCCCGGCTGGGAAATTGCTCGGTTTTCTTGTTTCCAGCCGAGGTATTGAGGTTAATCCAACCAAAATCCAGGCCATCGAACGAATGGAACTGCCGAAGTGTCTTAACGATGTCCAGAAGTTCACAGGTTGCCTGGCCTCGTTAAGTCGGTTTGTATGTCGGTTGGGAGAGAAGGCATTGCCTCTTTACCAACTCATGAAAAAGTCAGATAAGTTCGTTTGGACACCGCAGGCCGATGAAGCCTTTGCCCACCTGAAGAAGATGTTAGCCACTACACCGGTGCTAGCCCCACCACTATCAAAGGAGCCAATGTTGCTCTATATAGCCGCAACCAACCGAGTTGTAAGTGCAGTGATAGTGGTGGAGCGCGACGAGGAAGGTAAGTCGGTGCAAAGGCCGGTGTATTACTTGAGAGAGGTGTTGTCAGCCTCAAAGCAGAATTATCCACACTATCAAAAGGTGGCGTATGGCGTGTACATGGCCGCTAAGAAGCTGAAGCACTACTTTGAGGAGCATCCCATCAGGGTCATATGTGAGGCCCCCATATCCGAGATAATGAGTAAAAAGGATGCGAGTGGCAGAATTGCAAAATGAGAAATTGAGCTAGCTCCCTATGCGCCGCGATATGACAGAAGAGAAGCCATCAAATCTCAAGCTGTGGCGGACTTTTTTGTGGATTGGGCCGAGGTGCAATACGAACCACCACTCCCAGATCCGAACTATTGGCGAATGCACTTTGACGGATCAAAAACCAAAACTGGGCTAGGTGCCGGAGTTGTACTTAGTTCGCCAAAGAAGGACCAGCTGAAATACGTGCTACAGATCCATTTCGCGGCATCAAACAATGTCGCTGAGTATGAAGCACTTGTGCACGGGCTCAAGGTGGCAAAAGATATTGGGATATGTCGGATCATATGCTTTGGTGACTCGGATTTGGTGGTGCAGCAAGTGTCGGGACTGTGGGACGCCCTTGATCCAAACATGGCACTGTACAGATTTCATGTGCAGAAGATATCTGGTTACTTTGAGGGATGCGAATTTCACCATGTACCCCGGGTGGAAAATGAGGCTACCGACATGCTGTCAAATCTCGGGTCAACCCGACAAGCAATTCCACCGGGTGTAGCATTAGAGCACCTCAGGAAACCATCCATCAGGCCCTCCCCAGAAACAGACTCAATCTATGTCCCAAAGGACACGGAATCCGGAGCTGTGCCCATGGACATTGACATGGGAAGTGGTGCGCGAAACCCGAGGACTGCCTCGGCAAAACCGAGGACTGCTTCAGTGAGCCCGGGGACTGCTGGTTGAAGTTATGCCGGTGGAGGCAAAACCGAGGACTGCTTCAGTGAAACGTGATCCGGTTGAAGTTATGCCGGTGGATCAGATGGAGATTGACGAGGATATGTTCCCTATGCGAGCAATACCAGCTTGGGCACTTCCTATATTTCAATTCCTGAAAGATGGAACATTACCCACTGAGGAAGTGCTGTCCAGGCAAACACAGAGGAGGGTAAAGGCGTACGCGATCATCAATTCCGAACTATACAAAAGAAGTGTGACCAATGTCCTTTAGCGATGTGTTGACCCGGAAGAAGGGCTTGACATCCTCTGAGATATACACCAAGGGGAATGCGGGAATCATGCCTCGTCCCGAGCCTTGGTAGCAAAAGATTTCCGGCACGGATTCTACTGGCCAAATGCCTTAGAGCAAGCAGAAGATCTGGTGAGAAAATGTAATGGTTGTCAGAGGTACGCTACCAAGACACATATGCCTATGTCGGAACTCAAGACCATACCAATCACTTGGCCATTTTCATGGTGGTTGGATATGGTCGGCCCGTTCAAACCAGCGAGGGGAAATATGACTCACATTTTGGTCATGGTGGATAAGTTTACGAAGTGTGTTGAAGTAAAGCCTATAAGAAAATGTGATGGAGCTACGGCCGTAACGTTTCTCAAGGATATCATCTTGAGGTACGGTTATCCTCATAGTATCATAACTGATAATGGCACAAATTTTGCGGAAGGAGCATTTGCACGTTTCTGCCGGGATAAGAAGATCCGGCTGGACGTAGCCTTAGTAGCCCACCCCGCATCGAACGGACAAGTGGAAAGATTCAACGGATTAGTATTATCCGAGATAAAACCCTGGCTCATTGAGCCGCTGCAAAGATCAGCGGGGTGTTGGATAGAAGAACTACCAGCGGTACTGTGGAGTATAAGAACAACTCCAAATCGATCAATAGGCTATACGCCGTTTTTTCTGGTATATGGGGCAGAAGTTGTATTACCAGCCGACATAGAGCATGATTCGCCTAGGGTCACCCAATACACAGAAGCCGAAGTGCAAGAAGCCCGGCAAAATGATGTTGATCTGCTGGAAGAAGCGAGAGAATTGGCACTGTCCAGATCCGCCATATATCAGGAAAATCTCCGACGCTATCATAGCCCGAAAGTAAGCCCCCGAGTCTTTCGGGAAGGCGATCTGGTGCTCCGGTTGATACAACGTACGGCTGGCATGCATAAATTATCCCCTGCATGGGAAGGGCCGTTTATCGTGAGCAAGGCATTGCACAATGATTCTTATTATCTTATAGATGCAAAGCCACAGGAAAAGAACAAGGCGGACAGGTCCGGCGAGGAATCTAAACATCCATGGAATGTAGCTCTCCTTCGTCCTTTCTACACTTAGCGAAGAAGTGTATGTATCCGAGTCTTCTCGTGTGTCGGTATGTATGCCGGCAATGAGCTTATCAATGAAATGTTGGCACCTCGAGCAGTAACTCAGGGACTGCCTTAATAATATTCGTTGTCTTTTGTGCGTTAGCTGGAATAAGTTGTTCTAGTTAACTCAGATTAGTAATGTGTGAGCACCAAAAACCCAACTCTTCGACTTGCTGCTGTCCAACAAGAGTTAGCTTCATGGCAAGCAAGAGAACAAGTTTGGAATTGCGTAGCACACGAAAAACGACTAAGGAAAAGAATTTATTCGAGCCGACGTTTGTTTTTTGGACTAACCTTGTATTTATTTTCAAGTTATTATGCAGTTTTATTTTTGAGCTAAGTCTAAAAGTTTCCCAGTATTGTTAAGACAATTTTTGAGGCTCGAATTCATAAGTCGTAAAACCGAATCAAGGTAGACACGAGCCGAGCCAAAAGATTGGACGAACAAGAAAAAAAAACTCAGGGACTACGCCCAAGTTAATTCGGCATAAGAACTTAGTAGCAAAATATCACATGTATATGGGATACAACTTCAACCGGCATACCGGGAATCTGATAAATTTTCAAGTTTTTTCGCTCAAGGAGCAGTAGGAGGAGGAAGTTCGGCATCATCTTCGCCGCCTTCAATATCCGAGGCGTCATCTTCTCCCTCACCGTTCGAGCTATCCTCATCATGCTCAATCTCTTCGTCCCCAGCGGCTTCCAGGAAGCTCGGCCCCTCAGCCCATTCATGAATGGGAGCGTATTTGATGAGGCTATGGGCGCAAGCCTGGCGCCGAGCTACCCACTCTGGGTCATTGGTCCATCTGGATCCTGTGCGCAGGCGGGTCAGGAGGTTGAGATCGATCTTCTCATACCACGTGAGTATGTGGTGAAGAATGGTATCAGCTGCGGCATGTCCAGCAGACTCTCTCCAGAGGTCGAGCTAGGTCTGGATGTCCATTATCTTCTCAACGAGGATTGCGGTGGTCTCCGGAGTATCTTCTCCGGGCCAGAACGTGTTGAAGATGCGAACTGCAACGTCGAGGATGTCCTTGCCATAATTCTTGATGAGCTCCACGCGAGATGACAAGCTGACCAACAGGTCCTCTAGGTCATCAGGAATCTCTTCACCATCAGGAGCGGCCGGAGTACCCCTTTCTCGACGGAAGTTTGCAACTGCTGCACTCGCACTAGCAGTGCCCTCTGGAAATTTGCCTGGAAACAAGACAAAAGAAGAAGGTCAAGAAAAGACATATGAAGTAACCCGGAGAAGTAGGTCGGATAAGGGAAAGGAACTAATGTGATATATGGCTGAGGATCCGGGTCAACTCCCTGGTGCAGTCAGCATGTCTCTTCCGAAGCTTCTCAAGCTCAGCATTCGCCGAACCAAGCTGGATGTCGGATTCCTTGAGTAGATCCTGGTCCTTGGCGATCTGGACATTGAGGCGCTCGCGCTCTTCTGTATAATCCTAGCCAACCTTTTTGAGCTCGGATTGGTGCTGGACCTTCATATTCTCCATCTCAGCCTTGAGCCTGGCGATCTCATCGTCGTTGGTCCGGAGGAGGGCGAGCTCATCATCTTTCTTCTTAAGCTCGGATTGGTGCTGCCCTGCTTGTTCGAGAAAATGCAGCATCATATCAGGCACGGGCACACTATCTTCAAGCGATGCTGAAATAGTGTGTTGACCCGGCAGAGCCGAGGTATGAATGTTTGTCGAGCCAAGGATAGAAGGAAATGGAAAGCACTACAAGGTCGGACAAAAATGACTTACCCTTGATCTGCTCCAGATTCTTCCACATAATCGTGTTCTCAGCCTCCACCCCAGCTGCGGAGACCGAATGATGAGATTAGTTCGGCAAAGGAAGATGAAGAAAAACGAAGAAGTGCTAAGGAAGAAATTTACCTCTTTTCTCGTATTCCGCGAGAAGTGCAGCCTACTTCGCGCGTATCATCTTGTGGGTATCCAGCAAACGTTGGAATTCAGCACTCCGGCGATTGGTGGTCACCTGAAAGGGATACAGAAGCATAAATTAGCTTGGTGCATATTCAAAGTGTACTAAAATCCGGGCCAAGTGGAACTTAACCCGGCTCTAGGTATGTGCATATTTGAAGTGTACTAAAATCCGGGCCAAGTGGAACTTAACCCGGCTCTAGGTGTGTGCATATTCGAAGTGTACTAAGATCCGGGCCAAGTGGAACTTAACCCGGCTCTAGGTGTGTGCATATTCGAAGTGTACTAAGATCCGGGCCAAGTGGAACTTAACCCGGCTCTAGGTGTGCGCATATTCCAAGTTCTCATGAAGCTACGTTAGTTTTTTTAAAGAGCATCCGGCCGAGTAACGAGTTACTCCCCCGGAGGCTCGGGGACTAATGGTTATATCATCATTATCTACAGCATGTAAAGGCGAAGCGACGTACCTCCATCATCCGCCCGGCGAGGTTGATTGCCTTAGCGGCTGTGTTCATTTGGGCAGAAAACTCGGTGGGGCCGAACATCTCCGGGAGATCATCATCATGGACGAACTCAGCTTTGTTCCAGTTGTTGACAAACTCAATCAATATCGGAGGATACCGCTCGCCTGTGGGCATATGGGGCGCCACCAAGCCCTTCGCGTGCGCCTCTTTCCTCTCAACTAAGGCAAGGGCCGGGCTAGTATGCAGAACCATCTGTTGTGCGTCGGTTGGCTCGGCAGGGGCGTCCTTCGTTGCTGGAACCTTCTTGGGAAGCATTGATGAGAGGGTACGCTACCCAGCCTCGACGAATGATGATTTGGTAGCATCGGGAGCCTTTTTGCCCTTGTCTTGCTGAGAAAAGGAAGTAGTTGCAGCGGAATTTCCCTTAGGAGCTGCCGGGATAGTTCGTCGCCGAGGTTGAGAAGACTCGGACGAGGCGGAGGAGCTTGGCGCTGGTGTTCTTGTTGCTGGACTTGGTGCAGCTGCTGATTTTCTTGCTACCGGGCTTTGTGCTGGTGCCGGAACTAGTGCTGGTACTGGTTTGGTTACTGGTGCTGGAGCCGGTGTTGGTGCCGAGGTAGCTTCGGTGGCTGCTGGTTGCGGCGAAGCCAAAGTGGTGGATGTCGTTGCCTCGGCTGGGCCGGTCTCCCCCGCTCCAAGGTTATCCTCCTCTTGACGAGGTGGAACAGAACCCAGAGCAGCCGCAGAGCCCTCAGGAATAGGGCTAAGCGGGCGTGACTCGTCATCATGAGGAGGAGAAGGGCTAGGCCGGAGCGGCGAAGAGATGCTAGATCCACTCTGAGGGACCTCCACCGCAGCCCTACCAAATCAAACAATGTGAGAAGGGAAATTACGACAATGCAAGGAAGAGCAAGTTGCAGAAGGAAAAATGACTTACGCATCCGAGGTTTGGGGCTCCTTGGGTTTCCGAGCCCTTCGTGCTGGGGCCTTGCCTGTTGGCTTGGAGGCAGTTTTGTCTCCGGACTTCTTTCGCCTTTTGGCGGGCTGAGAAGGTCCGGAGGAAGAACTTGGTGCCACTCCGCGCTTCTTCTTCGGCGCTACCGGAACAGGTTCGCCCGTAGCAAGGGGAAGGTCCTCGTGGATATACCCACCAGGATTAGCTGATGCCGGAAATGCAAAAGAAAGGGGGACAACATCAACAGGTTCAATCACCTCGACATCCGAGCTATCTTCATCATCAGGCCAATCTCTAATAGAGGAGGATTTACCTGTGGGTCGCTTTGTAGCGTCGGTCATCGGGAGGAACATCTCCTGGTCCGGCTCTTCCTCGTCCGGGGTCTCCCGGTCCGGCGCCCACTTAAGGGTCGGATCTGTGCCATCCTCAAGGGTCTGCTAAAGGAAAAGCTGAGAAAAAAGAACGAACAACAAAGTCAAAAATGCAACAAGGACCGACATATAATTAGCCCGGAATAAGTTTGCACCGCGAAACTTACCACGGGAGGAAACCTGTCACGGCAATAATGCTCAATTCCCCAAGTCCACTCAGAGGAGAAATCCTTGTGAGTGGTGAAGAGAGCCTTAACCCGGCGATATATCTCCATGTTGCTCAACTCAAAGGATGAGGTCCGGTTGGGGTCGCGGCCGAAGCTCATGTGGCACACCTTGTGGGTGTGCTTCTGGAGGGGGGAAATTCGGTTGCGCACGAACGTGATCATAGCGTCCTCGTTGCGCAACCCGAGCTTCTTCAGCTCCGCGAACCTCTTGTTGACCTGGTTGGCCAAGGCCGTGGGCTTCTTGGGAACGATGTCCCACGGTTCCGGGTCAGGTGGACCCGGAGTATAGGGGAGCAGCTGGATTAAGTCTTCGGCGCCTGTATTCCGGACATAAAAGAAAGTTTGGGCCCACCCTTTGCAGGAATCCAGCCCGGTGACCCAGGGGAAACGGAAAGCCTCCGGGGTGAGATGGGCGCGGCTCCAAATTGAGTGAGGTGCTTGTCCTCCGGATCAAGTTGGATGTTCGGGATGACGTTGCGACGAAGGCCAAAAAACCGGATCCACAGTTCCTTTGTGGGCCATAGTCCGGCGTAGCCTTCGATCGTGGAAGCGAAAGTGGAGAGAGAAGTAATGGCTTTGGCAGGAAGGTGGTGCGGCTAGAGTTCATACGTGTTAAGCCAGTCCCGGAAGAAGTCGCTGACCGGCAAACCAAATCCCCGCTGGAAACGGGACAAGAACACGACGAACTCACACGGATTGGGTGAGGGGGCCAATTCGGAGGAGGCGAGACGAGCGGTGACGCCGACAGGGATGCGTCTGGTGCGGTAGAGCTAATCCAGGTCGTCTTGACAGACCCAAGACCCGGCCCACGCACCACGGTCCGCCGCCGCGGAGTCCTCCTCCACGACGAGCTCCTCCTCCGTCATCTAGTCTTCGCTCCCCTCGCTGGCGCTAGCCCGGCGGGGGGCAGAGGCCTAGATTGGCAACGACCCGTGGCGAGGGAGTTGCGTTGCAGTGGCGGCGACGCGGAGGTGCGGGGAAGCAGTGCGGCGGCGGCGCTGCTACGGAGAGGTACTGGCGGCGGCGCTATCACGGGGAAGAAGAAGAAGAGCAAGGGGCAGAGGGGCGCGGAAAGGGAAAAATCCTAAGGAGTGCGCCCCTCCCCTATTTAACGTCTCTCACGAGGGGAAAGTGGGATCGGGTCCTGCAGGCGCGCCACACGATGTGGCCGTGTATTACCCGTGTCAACCAATCAGCAAGGAGCCACACGGAAGGCCACAGAATGAAATTGATCCCATGACGTGACGCGTGGATACGGTAAACGAGGAGGCAGGCGTGACGTGACCCGCGCACAGTGATAACTGACAATCACTTCGGCGGTTACTGTACCGGCCCTTAAAATAAGACAACATAATGATTAGCCTCCACATGGGTTGGCGTACGAGAGAAGGAAACAAGACCCGGATGGAACCGTGGTAACCCGGCCAGCAAGTGAAAACTTGGAATGTGCAGAGGCGAAGTAAAACCATGAGGTCCGAGTTAGAGTGGTAACCCGACCGGCAAGTGAAAACTTGGAATGTGCGAAGGGAACGTAAATCCATATAATCCGAGATAAAGAAGTAACTTGGAAATAACGACCAGAGCTCAGAATTGAACCTGATGTGGCCTTAGCGGCCAAGGCAGCTAAGACCGCACCAGCTTTGGGGACTAATGTTGGGGGGATACCCCCGGGTAGGGTCACGCCGGGGTATAAAGGCCGAGTTAGCCGAGTTTCGGCAAGGCCAAAGCGGATGCTGGCCGGGTCACCTCAAGGCAGGCTAAATCACGGTGTAACCCGGACCAGGGGGCGTTCGCCTAACTAAGTCTCAACCGACTCAAGGAGTAAGTCGGAAATGCCTGTTTTACTTGTATGCAGGAACGGGTGTGGCCGGATCAACTATGATCCGGGTCACGACTAGCTTCTAGGAGAAGGAAGGAATCTTGCTGGTCAAAAGAAGCCCCGGTACGCACTACCTGAGCCAAGCAAACAAGGGAAGGACCACCGGGGCGTGGCCGACAAGGGTGACGACGCCCATGTCGGCTGACGCGGGCGCCGCAGAGGCTCACGTAGCCTCTGCCTGTGTGACGCGGGGGAAAAGCACCCCGGTCGGCTTACTACTTTGGGAGGAGGCATATTCTTAGGAATATGCCTCCACGTATGCCTTAGGCAGATACCTAGTTCCCTCTATATAAGGAGGGCCAGGATCTCAGTAGAAGGGGCTCCGCTATTCTGATTTGGGTAGGGTTTTAAGGGTGATCTGTGTGTGAGAGTAAGAGGGCTCCTTCTTCCTCCTCTCGCCAATACAGCTCTAGGAGCACTTGTAATTTTGGAAGCAAAGCAAAGACAAACTTCTGTGTGAAGAATCACTTCACTATCCCTCCCTGGATTCCCCTAACGTGTATTAGTCCCCACATTTAGCCTATCCATGGCATTTGTCGTGACACCACCATGACAGAAATGAATCTTTTGGACATGCCTTGTTCAGGTTCGTGTAATCGATACACATTCGCCAAACCACTGCCACGTTCGAATCATCCTTCTTCTTCTCCACCAGCACCGGATTAGACAGCCAATCCGGGTAAAGAACTTCCATGATAAATCCCGCAGCTAGCAACCGAGCTATCGCATCCCCGATGACTTTCCTCCTATCTTCGGCAAAGCGGCGGAGAGGTTGCTTCACTGGCTTAGCTCCGGGTCTCACATTCAAAGAGTGCTCGGACAACTCCCTCGGAACACCTTGCAAGTCCTGTGTGGACCAAGCAAAAATGTCCCGATTCTCATGGAGGAAGCCGACGAGCTCGCTTTCCTATTTATCACTTAACCCGTCACCAATTGTTACGGTGCTCTCCGGGAACATGTCATCAACAGGAACCTTCTTGGTATCTTTCGTGGCCTGGAAGGAGACACTTCCATGCGGGTTACTCACCGTCGGCATATACTGCTGCGCGGACTGAGCCAATGCCGCCACCTCTTGAATTTTCCTTTTTTCCTGCGCAATCACAAGTGACTCGGCTAAGTTAGACCCGGCCGACGCACACTCCATGGAGCGGCGGAAATCCCCAGCAATGGTAATCACCCCGTTTGGTCCGGGAAACTTCATCTTCAAGTAACTAATATGACAGCTCGCCATGAACTTGTTCAGCGTTGGCCTTCCGAGTAACGCGTGGTACACACTTTCTAAGTTCACCACCTCGAACTCCAAATTTTCGGTTCGGCAGTTGTCCCTCGTGCCGAACAATACGTCAACCCGGACCTTGCCTATGGGCTCATAAGAAATGCCGGGCACAATACCATGGAAAGTTGTCCTCGTGGCCTATAGCATGTTCTCCGAGATACCCAATTTGCGCATTGTGTCCGCATACATGATGTTAATGCTACTGCCATTGTCGATCAGTACCTTTGAGAACCTTACGTTAATGCTAGGTCCAATGGATGTCGGATCCAACACCAATGCATACGAACCAGGGCTTGGCATAAGCTTGGGATGATCCTTGATGCTCCAGGTGATTTCTTGGTCAGACCAAGGCATATACCTAGTCACTGCAGGCATCACTGCGTTCACCTCCATATGTCGGTGCTGCAAGCTCTTTCTATCTGTTTCCTCAATGGTGAACACACAATAGCTCAGTGTTTCCTCACTGCAAGCTCTTTCTATCCGAGGTCCGAAACACGCTGGACCCGGTGGACCTTGACATTCAATTTGTTCCGACCTTAACAGTCGATCCAGTTTCAACCTGGCATCATCCGGCATCAAATCCCTGCTTCCCAATCTTGACCCTATCACATGATAGTCCGGTCTTGGGTATCCCGCGTTTGCCATTTCCGAATCTCCATCATTATACCTGTCTTGCTCTCGTGGAGCACCTTTTTGTTGCATACCTCGGTCGGCACTTTGCTCTTGCCTTGGTATATTCCATTGTTGCGGTTCCTGCTCCTGCCGAGTTTCGCTGTCCGGCATTGCCGTTGACGGTGTTCCCTTGACCGGCATTACCTTGGTCGCAGTTACCTCAGCCAGCTTCACCTAGGCTCACACTCCATCGATCATCATTTTTCTATGCTTCTTTTCCTTTCCCCGCCCGCGTTGGGTCATACGGGACGATCTGTTTGTTCCGCCTGGCCGAGGTTACAACCTCTTCTCTCCTTGGACCACCATGAGGAGACGATGCGGCTCTAGCGGATTTCTCCAAGTTACCCATCGCCGAATGGACAATCTTGGAGGCTCCAACTCTCTCCGGGTTAGCTCTGAGTAGTTCTTCGTTTTGTCTGTTCGCGATCTGAACCAGCTCGTTAACCCTATCTTGTTGTCTTTGCCGAGCCTCACCCGTTATACCCTCTAACTTGGATGCAGCTGCATCCGCTGCTCTGAGGTTCTTTGCCGGGGTAATATACCTCGGTAGCCCCACGGACAAACAGTTTTCCGATTCCTCAATTCCAGTATCACCTTCCCTGTTCATCTCGCTCATGAGATTTCTCCCCTTCACTTTTACAGCGTCAACTCTGTTCGCCTTTGCATACTCACGCAGCGTCATATTCAACGACTGCTGAGCCGTGGCTATCTTTTTTGCACCCTGTAGTATTTTTTGCCTAGTTTCTTCTAGCTCGGCCTATGCCCGAGCCGGATCTACTGCTGCTACCACAGGGTTTGCCAAGCTATCCATCGCTTCCCTCAACACATTCTCTGGCCTCTCTAGTGGAGGACCTCTACCTTTCCTCGTTTCCTTAGGCGTTACCTCCGGATCTGGCGCCGGATCCTTGCTCGCGCCCGCACCAGGCGCAGTCATCATCCCTCTGCGTAGTTCGGGGAGCGAACGACATGCACCCCGAGAACCACAGTGAGGGGTTGCTCCCCTGCCTTGTCGATGTGACGCGGATGAACACACGACACGTCAATAGCAACCTAGACCTTGTGCGCGCCGAGCTTGACAAAGAGGCCATTGCACGGAAGTGGGCGCGTGCCGAAGCAGCCAGCGTTGTCGCTGACGAAGTCCAGCGCTCCAAAGCGCTAAACGAGCCCGGAGACGATGCGTTCGCCGGTGCCGATGAAGTTTCCCGTCTGGATCTTGACCCCTGCTAGCGCCGCTAGCCCCACGGTGGGCGCCAACTGTCGTGGTGGTGTCACGGCAGATGCCATGGATAGGCTAAAGGTGGGGACTAATACACGCTAGGGGAATCCAGGGAGGGATAGTGAAGTGATTCTTCACTCAGAAGTTTGTATTTGCTTTGCTTCCAAGATTACAAGTGCTCCTAGAGCTATATTGGCGAGAGGAGCAAGAAGGAGCTCTCTTACTCTCACACACAGATCACACTTAAAACCCTAGCCAAAATCAGAATAGCGGAACCCCTCCTACTAAGATCCTAGCCGTCCTTATATAGAGGGAACTAGGTCTCTGCCTAGGGCATACGTGGAGGCATATTCCTAAGAATATGCCTCCTCCCAAAGTAGTAAGCCGACCGAGGTGCTTTTCCCCCGCGACACATATGCAGAGGCTACGTGAGCTTCTACGGCGCCCGCGTCAGCCGACATGGGTGTCGTCACCCTTGTCGGACACGCCCCGGTGGTCCTGCCCTTGTTTGCTTCGCTCAGGTAGTGCGTACCGGGGCTTCTTTTGACCAGCGAGATTCCTTCCTTCTCCTAGAAGCTAGACGTGACCCGGATCGTAGTTGATCCGGCCACACCTGTTCCTGCATACAAGTAAAACAGGAATTTCCGACTTACTCCTTAACTCGGTTGAGACTTAGTTAGGCGAACGCCCCCTGGTCCGGGTTATCCCGTGATTCGGCCTGCCTTGAGGTGACCCGGCCAGCATCCGCTTTGGCCTTGTCGAACCTCGGCTAACTCGGCCTTTATACCCCGGCGTGACCCTACCCGGGGGTATCCCCCCAACAACCGTCATCAATGCAGGCAATACCGGTGTCAATCGCGAAAACACCGGCACCGGATCTGGCACCGGGCCGCCCAACGGCGGTATATTCAACGGTAGTA
Organism: Avena eriantha; assembly: GCA_910589775.1. Lineage (NCBI taxonomy): Eukaryota > Viridiplantae > Streptophyta > Magnoliopsida > Poales > Poaceae > Avena > Avena eriantha. Next base: position 100,540,861 of record OU342742.1, read on the forward strand.
CACCCAACAGTGGCCCCACAAACGGTGGCAACGGAGCACCCACCAATAACGGGACGGGAGGGGAGCCGCATCTCGTCACGAATGAGAACACCGACGAGCGTATGCTGATCAAGCTCAACGACAATGAGTGGGCCTGCTGTCGAGAAGCTCTACGGGGCAATCCTCTACCCCCCAACACACCGCAGGACATGCTGATTGGCTATCATTGGCTGCTGAAGGAGGAATTCAAGTGCCAGCAGCAGGTGATCGCGCAACTCGAGGCGCGCAGAAAGGTGGTGAACGAGTCAAGACTTCGACGAGCTGGGCTCTCCTCCCACGGAGGAGCCTCCTCCAAAGGCAACGAGTACGTGGCCAACAAGAGGCGATCTCGACTGGCCCACCTCACCAAGCAAGAACACGTAGAAGCCGCAAAAGTCCTCGACTTCAGCTCTATGACGGTGGATATGCGGGGAAACGTGCTCCGGAAGATTCCGCAAGCTGTGGTCATAGTGGCCACCATGTACCTCCTCAACAACCAACCGCTGGCTGGGGACCCGCGAGCTGCCATGCACTGATCTATGATCGTGGATGTCGTGGTGGTGTCACAGCAGATGCCATGTATAGGCTAAATGTGGGGACTAAATGCACTAGGGGAATCTAGGGAGGGATAGTGTGGTGATTCCACACATGGAAGCTTTGTATTTGATTCTCCTTCACAGATTACAAGTGCTCCTAGAGCTGTATTGGGGAGAGGAGGAAGAAAGAACTCTCTTACTCTCGCCCCTAGCTAGCCCTCAGAGCAATCTCCAAGAAATCAACCAGTCAAGAATCAACCAACCCCTTCTACAGATGCCCTAGTGCTCCTTATATAGGGGTGGCTAGGTCTCCACTTAGGGCATACGTGGAGGCATATTCCAGGGAATATACCTCCTCCCAAAATAGTAAGACGACCGGGTTACTTTTCCCCGCGTCACCCATGCAGAGGCTACGTGATCCTATGCGGTGCCTGCGTCACCCGACATTGGCTTCGTCACCTTTGTCGGCCACGCCACGGTGGTCCGACCTCTGTCCGCTTCGCTCACGCTCCGCATACAGTTGCCACATTTTGACCAGCGAGATACCTTCCTTTTCTTGCAAGCTTGATATAACCCGGATCCTGCAGAGTTGATCCGGCCATACATGTTCCTGCATACAAGTTAGATATATCTTACCGACTTACGACTTAAGTCGGTTGAGACCATGTAAGGTGGACGTCCCAAGTCTGGGTTAGTCCGTGATCCGGCCTGCCTTGAGGTGACTCGGCCAGCATTTTCTTTGACCTTATCGAACCTCGGCTAACTCGACATTTATACCCCGGCGTGACCCTACCCGGGGGTATCCCCCCAACATTAGTACCCGAAGCTGGTGCGGTCTTAGCTTCCTTAGATACTAAGGCCACAGCAGGTTCAATTTCACTGAGCTCTGCGTTCCTTTTCCGAGTTATCTCTTATCTCGGATTCTATGGATTTACTTTCCCTCGGCACATTCCAAGTTTTTACTTGCTGGCCGGGTTACCACATACTCATTCGGGTTTCTCTTCCTTCTCTCGTACGCTTCCCCATGTGGAGGCTAATCATCACATCGCCTCATTTTAAGGGCCAGCCATAGTAACCGCCGCAGTAATTGTCAGTTATCACTGTAGCGCATGTCACATCATGCCTGCCTCCTTGTTAACTGCATCATAAAGTCACGTCATGGGATCCGCTGCGCTCTGTGGCCTTCCGTGTGGCTCGATGCTGATTGGTCAATCCGGATTGTACACGGCCACATGGTGTGGCCCGCCCGCAAACGCGATCCCACTACTCCCCTGAGGGAGCGGTTAAATAGGGGAGGGGCACGCCCCTTAGGGCCGTTCCTCACTTCCGTGCCCCTCTGCCCCTTCTTCTTCCTCATCTTTCCCCGCAACAGCGCCACCACCATGTTTGAGTAGCTGCGCCGCCGCCGCTCTGCTTCTGTGCGCACCTGCGTCGCCGTCGCCTCTGCGCACCTCCTCCGCCACGGGTCCCCGTCAGTCCAGGCCGCTACCACCCACCGCCGCTAGCGCCAGTGAGAGCAGTGACCTCGAGATGACAGAAGAAGAGCTCGCCGTCGCCGAGCAAAAGATGGAGCAAGATGGTGCGAGCGTCGACCGCGGCGCGTGGGCAGGCTCCTGGGTCTGCCAGGATGACCTGGACTGGCTCTACCGGACCAGGCGCATCCCGGAAGGCGTCGCCGTGCGCCTCGCCTCCTCCGAGCTTGCTCCCTCACCTAATCCGGGTGAGTACATTGTGTTCCTATCACACTTCCAACGGGGGTTCGGTTTGCCAGTTAGCGATTTTTTCCACGACTGGTTGAACACATACGAGCTCCAGTCGCATCACCTTCCAGCCAATGCCATCACATCTCTCTCCACCTTCGCCTCCACCATCGAGGGCTATGCCGGATTATGGCCCACAAAGGAGCTATGGATCTGGTTCTTTGGCCTCCACCGGAATGTAATTCCGAATGTAGAACTAGATCCGGAGGACAAACAACTCACGTAGTTCGGTGCTGCGTCAATTTCTCCCCGGAGGCTGTCCATTTTCCCCCGAGTTACTGGGCTGGACTCCTGCAAGGGATGGGCCCGGACCTTCTTCTATGTCCGGAACAGCACCACCGAAGATTTGATCCGGCTGCGCCCCTATACTCTAGGTCCTCCTAACCCGGAGTTGTGGGACGTTATCCCCAAGAAGCCCACAGTGCTGGCCAACCAAGTTAACAAGAGGTTCAAGGAGTTGAAGGACCTCAGATTGCGCAACGAGGATGCCATGATCACATTCGTCCGCAACCGGATCTCCCCCTCCAGAAACGCACACATAAAGTGTGCCACATGAGCTGGGGCCGCGACCCCAACCGGACCTCGTCTTTCGAGTTAAGCAATACAGAGATCTACCGTCGGGTCAAGGCCTTGTTCACCACCCACAAGGACTTCTCCTCTGAGTGGACGTGGGGGATTGACCACTTTTGCCGGGATAGGCTTCCTCCTTCGGTAAGTCTCGCACCCCAAACTCTCTTCCGAATCGAATCATATGTCGGTCTTTTTGTTGTAGATTTTAATCATGTTTCCTTTCCTTTTCCTTAGATGTTTCTTCAGCAAACCATCGAGGATGGCACCGACCCTACCCTCAAGTGGGTGCCTGACCGGGACACCTCGGACGAGGAAGAACCTGATCAGGAGATGTTCCTTCCGATGTTGGACGCGACCAAGCGACCCATCGATAAACTCTCTTCTATTAGAGATTGGCCCGACGATGAGGATGATTCGGATGTTGAGGTGATGGAAGCATTTGAAGCTGCCCCCTTTCTTATGCTTTTCCGGCATCAGCTAACCCCGGTGGGCAGATCCATGAAGATCCTCCCCTTGCCGTGGGTGATCCTGTTCCGGTTGCGCCGAAGAAGAAAAGGGGAGCCGCATCAACCTCTTCCTCCGGAACTTCTCAGCCCGCCAAAAGGCGACAGAAGTCTGGAGACAAAACTTCCACCAAGCCTGCAACCAAGGCCACAGCTCGGAGGGCTCGGAAGCCCAAGGAGCCCCTGACGTCGGATGAGTAAGCCTCTTCTCCCTTTACTATTTACTTGTCCTTCTTTTATTACATCTTCTTATTCAACAATGTTTGATTGGGCAGGGCCGCGGTGGAGGTCCCACAAAGTGGATCCGGCATTGCCTCCCCACTTCGACACAACCCTTCTCCCCCTCGCAACGAGGATTCACGCCCGCTGAGCCTAATCTAGGAGGGTTCAGCGGCTGCTCCGGGTTCCAGCCCACCTCGTCAAGAAGAGGGCAACCTTGGAGCGGGGGAGACCGGCTCTGCCGAGACAACGGCCACCACTACTTCGGCTCCGCCGCAACCAGCTACCACCGAGGTTCCCTCAGTACCTCCACCGAAGAAGCAACCATCACCAGTATCAGCACCAACTCTAGCACCAGCAGCAACACCAAGCCCCTCCGCCTCGTCCGAGTCTTCTCAGTCTCGGCGAGAAAGCACCAAGGTCGCTCCCAAGGGTAAATCTGCTGCAACGACTTCCACTTCTTAGCAGCAGCCTAAGGGCAAAAAGACCTCTGACGCCACTAGGGCAGCGTCCATTGAGGCTGGACAGCGCACGCTCGCGTCCATGCTCCCAAAGAAGACTCCACCACCGAAGGGCGCCCCTACCGAGCCAGCTGATGCGCAACAACTTGTTTTGCACACCAGCAAGGCCTTTGCTCAGGTTGAGAGGAGGGAAGCGCATGCCAAGGGTTTGGTAGCGCCCCACATGCCCAGCAGCAAACGATACCCTTCGACCTTGATTGAATTCATAAATAACTGGAACAAGGCGGAGTTCGTCCACAACGACGACCTCCTGGAGAAGTTCGGTCCCGCCAAATTTTCTGCACAGATGAATACTGTCGCCAAGGCAATTAACCTCGCGGGTCGGATGATGGAGGTACGTTACTTCATCTGTTCCTTAAGATATTGTAGATATTAGCGATATAACCATTAGTCCCCGAGCCTCCGGGGAGTAACTTGTTACTCGGCCGGATGCTCCTTAGAAAACTAACGTAGCTCCTTGATAACCTCGAATATGCACACACCTAGAGCCGGGTTAAGTTCCACTTGGCCCGGATCTTTGTACACTTCGAATATGCACACACCTAGAGCCGGGGCCCGGATTTTGTACACTTCGAATATGCACACACCTAGAGCCGGGTTAAGTTCCACTTGGCCCGGATTTTGTACACTTCGAATATGCACACACCTAGAGCCGGGTTAAGTTCCACTTGGCCCGGATTTTGTACACTTCTAATATGCACACACCTAGAGTCGGGTTATGTTCCACTTGGCCCGGATTTTGTACACTTCGAATATGCACACACCTAGAGCCGGGTTAAGTTCCACTTGACCCGGATTTTGTACACTTCGAATATGCACACACCTAGAGCCGGGTTAAGTTCCACTTGGCCCGGATCTTTGTACACTTTGAATATGCACAAGACTAAGCTACCTTTTTGTACTCCTTTTAGGTGACCACCAACCACCGGAGCGCTGAGTTTCAGCGTCTGCTAGACACTCACAAGATGCTGCGCGCAAAGCATAATGCACTTCTCGCCGAATACGAGAAAAGGGGTAAGTCCCTTCCTTGGCATTTTCCCATTTTCCTTCGTCTTTTTCTGCCGAGCTAACCCATCATTCGGTTTCCGCAGCTGGGGTGGAGGCTGAGAATATCCTCATGAGGAAGAGTTTGGACCATATCAAGGGTAAGTTATTTTTGCTCAACTTTGATATGCTTTCTATCTCTTTTTCCCCGTGGCTCGGCAAACATTCATACCTCGGCTCTGCCAGGTCAACAAATTATTTCAGCATCTCTTGAAGATAGTGTGCCCGTGCCTGATATGCTGCTGCATTTTCTCGAACAAGTAGGGCAACATCAGGCCGAACTTAAGAAGAAAGACGACGAGCTTGCCCTCCTCTGAGCCAAAGATGATGAGATTGCCAAGCTCAAGGCATATATGAAGAAGCTAAAGGCGTAGCACCAAGCCGAACTTCAAAAAGCTGGCCAGGACTATACTGAAGAGCGGGAGCGCCTCACCCTCCATATTTCCAAAGACCAAGAGCTTCTCCAAGAGGCCGACGTCAAACTCGAGTCGGCGAACACTGAACTTGTGCAGCTTCGCAAAAGGTGCGATGACTGTACCAAGGAGTTAACCCGTATCCACAACCATATTTCCCGTAAGTTATTTTCCTTCATCCGGTATACTTCTCCGGGTTGCCTCTCATGTCTTTTCCTTACTTGTTTCTCCTGTCTTGTTTTCAAGCAAATTTCCAGAGGGAAACGCCATTGCGAGCACCACTGTTGCTAAGTTCCGCCGAGAGAGGGGTACCCCCATTGCTCCTGACGCTGAAGAAATTCCCTATGACATGGAGGACCTGTTGGTCAGCTTGTCTTCTCGCGTGGAAATCGTGAAGAACTATGGCAAAGTGTTGGGTCCGCAGCATAGAAAACAAAAAATTTCCTACGGTGTGAACTACACGCTAAGATCTATCTACTATGTACAAAGCAACGGGTGGACATACATCCAACAAGAACTTACCCTCGAAGACAACGAGTTTTGTTAACGAGTAGGAACTCGTGGTTGATGTAGTCGTACACTTGCCGATCTCAAGATCGTGAGGAAGTCCGAGCACCGCAACTCAGCAGCGCATCCGCACTCGCACACACGTTCAAGCCACCGGACAACCTCCACCTCCTCGCTCCAGCGATCCAGCGGAAGCAGCAACTCCTTCCAGACGAAATGCCACCGGGAACATGTATCTCGCTAATCTGAGTCCATGGGGGAATAATTCTAGAGGGGGAGAGAGATCCTTCACAAGGAGGTGTGTGGATGAAGGAGGGAATGGGTGGCCTTTTATAGGAGGAGGGGGGTGCCACCTCTCTCCATGGCCGGCGCATGGGGGGGTGACCCCTCACCTCCCCCATTCATGTGGTGGTAACCCCTCCACATTAAAATGCCTCTTCACATTCCCTTTTAAAGTCTCCACTTTAAATGCATTAAATTTCTCCAAATTTAATGCTCTCTCATTTCATAAAACTCTTTTTATTAAATTTATTCAGAATTTTGTTAATTACTTTAATTAACAAACATTCACATATAGCCCCTTGCAATATTTCAATATCACATGCAGAACCACTTTCTGCAATTTCACCCGAAATTATTTCCGGTTTCTATTGAAACAATTCCCGCGCTTTGCAATTCTTTCGTCTGAAACATATGTGCTCCAAAATGGTGTCCGGTAACTCTTATGTGTGCCACCCTACGGTTCACGAATAATGCAGACATGATCGAGACCCTTCTCCGATCAATAATCAGCAGCGGGACCTAGAGATCCGTACTGACTCCTACACATTCAACGATGACTTCTGTGATCGTGAGAACCTTTAACGCTTGTAACTAAATCCCTTTGTCTCTCGATATATTACATGTCCGAGATTCGATAATCGGTATCTCCATACCTAGTTTGATCTCGTTACCGACATGCACTCTTTTCTCGTTCCCATGATATAACATTCTAGTGATCACATCACTTGCTTGCAAGCTATCTTAATGTGATATCACTGAGAGGGCCCAGAGTATATCTATCTGTCATCTGGATTGAAAAATTCCACTCTTGGTCCATGAGCCTCAACATAACACCTTCGTATTACTGAACCCATCTTTATAGTCACCCTGTTACGGTGTGACGTTTGATGTTATCAAGATACTCTTCCGGTCTTAGCAATTAACATGATCTCATGGTCTAAGGATAAAGATTACTTCGTATGATGTTATAGAAATATAAACATAATGACTTGATCGTAATGCTATACTTCGGATGAATGTTCATCACATCATTCCACCAATGGTGTCACCTTGTTATTAACAACATCCAATGTCCATGATCAGGAAACCTTGATCATCTTGTTAATCAACAAGCTAGTCTATAAGAGAGGCATAACTAGGAACCCTTTTTGTTTATTAAACACACATGTATTGATGTTTCCGATCAATACAATTCTAGCATGTAAAATAAACATCTATCATATATAAGGAATATATAATAACAACTTTATTATTGCCTCTCAGGGCATATTTCCTTCAGTATCTCACTTGCACTAGAGACAATAATATAGTTCACATAGTGATAAATCTAACACCCATGGAGTTCTGGTGTTGATCATGTTTTGCCCTAGGGAGAACTTTAGTCAATGGATCTGCTACATTTTGGTCTGTGTGTACTTTACAAATCTTTATATCTCCATCCTTGACATGCTCGCGGATGGAGTGAAACCGGCGCTTAAGATGCTTGGAATTCTTGTGAGACCTCGGTTCCTTTGCGTTGGCTATGACTCCATTATTGTCACAATAGATCACCATTGGGTCCAACGCACTGGGAACCACACCTAGTTCCGTAATGAACTCTTTCATCCAAACCGCCTCCTGCACCACTTCTGAAGCAGCAACATATTCCACCTCCGTCGTTGATCCAGCCACCACAGGTTGTTTGGAACTCCTCCAACTAACTGCTGCTTCGTTCAAGAGAAATACGTATCCGGATTGAGAATTAGAGTCATCCGGATCGGTGTCAAAGCTAGCATCGACATGACACTTAGCGAGTAGCTCTTCTTCACCTCCATATATAAGAAACATATCCTTAGTTCTTCTCAAGTACTTGAGGATGTTCTTTACCGCCATCCAGTGTTCCGAACCTGTATCAGATTGGTACCTACCAGTCAAACTAATAGCATGTGCCACATCCGGTCTTGTACATAGCATGGCATACATAATAGAGCCTATGGCCGAGGCATAGGGGATATTATCCATCATCTCTCTTTCTTCCGCCGTAGCCGGACTTTGAGTCTTACTCAATGTCTTGCCTTGCAACATAGGTAAGAACCCCTTCTTACTTTCGTCCATATTAAAATTCTTTAATATCTTATCAAGGTATGTACTCTATGATAGCCCAATTAGGCGCCTTGATCTATCTCTATAGATTTTAATGCCTAATATATATGATGCTTCACCAAGGTCTTTCATCAAAAATTTGATGTTTAGATAACTTTTAACACTGTTTAAAAGATCTATATCATTTCCAATCAATAATATGTCATCCACATATAATATCAGAAATGCCACATTGTTCCCACTCACTTTCTTGTAAATACAAGCCTCTCCATAAGTTTGGACAAATCCAAACTCTTTGATCACCTCATCAAAGCGGGGATTCCAACTCTAGGCTGCTTGCTTCAGTCCATAGATGGATCGCTGAAGTTTGCATACCTTATTAGAATCCTTAGGATCGACAAAACCCTTAGGTTATATCATATACAACTCTTCTTCAATATTACCATTGATGAACGCAGTTTTGACATCCATCGCTATGGGAGAGAATGTCTCATCATAGTCAACTCCTTGAATTTGTCGAAACCCCTTTGCGACAAGTCGCGCCTTAAAGATGGTCACATTACCATCAGAATCAATGTTTCTTTTGAAATCCATTTATTCTCAACGGCCTTTCGGTCGTGAGGTAAGTCCACCAAGTTCCAAACTTGGTTCTCGTACATGGATTCCATCTCGGATTTCATGGCTTCTAGCCATTTGTTGGAATCCGGGCTCATCATCGCTTCTTCATACGTCACGGGGTCATCCATTTCATCAACCATGAAATTCACAACAGGATTGCCGTACAGTTCAGGAGCTGCACGTGTCCTGCTTGACCTGCGAGGTTCGGTAGTGTCCTCTTTTGGAGTCTCATGATCATTATCGTTATCTCTCTCTTCATCAGGTGAAGTCAACTCCGAAACAACTTCCGGTGCTGTGCCATTCGCCATTCCATGAAGAGAAGGTTCAATAACCTCTTCGAGTTCTACCTTCCGACTACTCACACCTTTCGCGAGAAACTCCTTCTCAAGAAAGGATCCATTCTTGGCAACAAAAACCTTGCCCTCGGATCTGTGATAGAAGGTATACCCAATTGTTTCCTTAGGGTATCCTATGAAGACGCATTTTTTTGCTTTGGGTTCTAGTTTATCCGGTTGAAGTTTCTTCACATAAACATCGCATCCCCAAACTTTAAGAAATGACAGCTTAGGTTTGTTTCCAAACCATAATTCATACGGTGTCGTTTCAACGGATTTAGATGGTGCCCGATTTAAAGTGAATGCAACTGTTTCCAGTGCATAACCCCAAAATGATAGTGGCAAGTCAGTCAGAGACATCATAGATCGAACCATATCCAATAAGGTACAATTACGACGTTCTGACACACCATTACGTTGTGGTGTTCCGGCATGCGTGAGTTGTGAAACTATTCCACACTCTTTCATGTGTGTGCTAAAGTCGTAACGTAGATACTCTCCTCCACGGTCAGACCGTAGAAATTTGATCTTTCTATTACGATGATTTTCCACTTCATTCTGAAGTTCCTTGAACTTTTCGAAAGTTTCATATTTGTGTTTCATCAAATAGATATACCCATATCTACTCAAATCATCCGTGAAAGTAACAAAATAATGATATCCACCTCGCGCTGACACACTCATTGGTCCACACATATCAGTATGTATGATTTCCAATAGATCTGTCGCCCGTTCCATTGAACCGGAAAACGGCGTTCTAGTCATCTTGCCCATAAGGCATGGCTCACATGTATCAAATGATTCAAAATCAAGTGATTCCAAAAGTCCATCAGAATGGAGTTTCTTCATGCGTTTAACGCAAATATGACCTAGACGGCAGTGCCACATATATGTAGACATATCATCATCAAGTTTAATCTTTTTAGCATTAACATTATGAATATGCGTAATATTAATATCGAGATCCACCAGAAATAAACCATTCAACACAGGTGCATGACCATAAAAGATATCATTCTTATAAATCGAACAACCATTGTTTTCAGATTTAAAGGAATGACCACTTTGCATCAAACACGATCTAGATACAATGTTCATGCTCAGTGCATGCACTAAATAACAATTATTTAGGTTTATAACTAATCCCGATGGCAAATGGAGAGGTAGCGTCCCGACAGCGATCACATCAACTTTTGATCCATTGCCGACCCGCATTCTGACCTCATCCCTTGCTAGTTGTCACTTGTTCCGTAGCCGCTGAACCGAGTTACATATATTAGCAACCGATCCTGTATCAAATACCCAGGTGCTACTACGAGTACTAGTCAAGTACACATCAATAACATGTATATCACATATACCTTTGTTTGCCTTGCCGGACTTCTTGTCCGCCAAATACTTGGAGCAGTTGCGCTTCCAATGGCCAGTCCCCTTACAATAGTAGCACTCGGTGTCAGACTTAGGGCCAGCTCGAGGTTTCTTTTCAGGCGTGGCAATAGACTTTCCACCCTTCTTTCCCTTGTGCTTGCCTTTCTTGTCTTTCTTGAAACCGGTGGTCCTATTGATAATCAACACTTGATGTTCTTTCCTAATCTCCACTTCTGCAGTCTTAAGCATTGATAGAAGCTCGGGAAGAGACTTCTTCATGCCCTGCATATTATAGTTCATCACGAAGCTCTTGTAGCTAGGTGGCAGAGATTGGAGAACACGATGTATGCCTAAGTCAATGGGAATCGTTATTCCCAAGGACACAAGCTTATCGGCGTACCCAGACATTTTGAGTACGTGCTCACTAACGGAGCTGTTTTCCTCCATCATGCAGCTAAAGAAATTTTCTGTAGCATTATAACTCTCTACGGCAGCATGGGTATCGAAAATCATTTTCAATTCTCCCATGGTATCAAAGGCATTGCCATTTTTGAAACGCTTTCGAAGTTCTGGCTCTAGCCCATACAGTATGCCGCAATGAACTAAGTTGTGGTCCTCCTGACGAGTCACATAGACATTCTTTTCCTCGTCAGGGGCATCAGGAGATGGTGGGGGGGGGGGGGCTAGCGGCGCATCTAGCACATATTGCTTCTGTGCAGCAGTGAGGAGAATCCTCAAATTCATAGCCCAGTTGGTGAAGTTGCTACCATTCGCAGCAAGTTTCTCTTTCTCCATGAACACATTGAAATTAAAAGCAGGCGGTGCCATCTACAACAGAATTTGTAAAGTTTATTTAGACTAAGTTTATGATAGATTGAGTTCACCTAATCCAAATTACTAATGAACTCCCACTCAAAAATAACATCCCTCGTGTCTTTTTGGTGATTACATGAACCAAATCCACTACACCAAGTCCGATCATCATGTGAGTTGATGTAGCTTCAAAGGCGAGCATCTATATGGGCATCATATCAACTATATGACTCATGCTTAACCTTTCGGTCCGTGTTTCGAGGCCATGTCTGTACATGCTAGGCTCGCCAAGTAAGAACCTTACTATCCACATGTGTAAAACTGTCTTACACCCGTTCCTATGAAAGCGTAGATTCGAGTACACCCGATCATCACGTGATGTCTTGAAACATGATCCACAGAACAGTGCATACTTAAGGAAGAACACATTTTTATCTTGATATCTAAATGAGGGATCATCTTATAATGCTAGCAAAAGCGCCAAACTAGCAGTATAAGATGCTAACATCTAATGTGTAAAGTGAGATGATATGGTCCATGCATTTGATCTCTATCACTTGCATCGTGGTATGATCTCTATCATTCCTTTTTGTGTAAGGCCAAGGTCTATGGAACTTACACGTTGAGTGTGTTGTAAGAGTATCTATCATACATCTACTTACAACAATACCATATCAATACACTAGACCAGCAACGATCTAAACTAGACGCCTCTAATTTATCAATTTCAAGTTTTACGTGGCTTAGGGCTTTCAGAGATAGAACCATTCTCACCTACGAATATGAACCACAACAAGGATAACTAAGTTATTAGCAACTCGTTGTAAATCTGATATTGACTATAGTAGGAGAGACAGACACCCGCCAGCCACTTATGCAAAACAAGTTGCATGTCAGTCCTGGAACCGGTCTCATGTACGATGACATGTAAGGTTGGTCCGGGCCGGTTCATCCCACTATGCCACCAATATCTAAAATACATAGAAGATGCAATAACATGATCATCATCGCCCACATATAAACATATGTGTACTACCCGTGCAAAGCACCTACGCATAGATCTGGCTCTGATACAACTGTTGGGTCCGCAACATAGAAAACAAAAAATTTCATATGGTGTGAACTACACGCCAAGATCTATCTACTAGGTACAAAGCAACGGGTGGACATACATCCAACGAGAACTTACCCTCGAAGACAACGAGTTTTGCTAACGAGTAGGAACTCGTGGTTGATGTAGTCGTACACTTGCCGATCTCAAGATCGTGAGGAAGTCCGAGCGCCGCAACTCAGCAGCGCATCCGCACTCGCACACACGTTCAAGCCACCGGACAGCCTCCACCTCCTCGCTCCAGCGATCCAGCGGAAGCAACAACTCCTTCCAGACAAAATGCCACCGGGAACATGTATCTCACTAATCCGAGACCATGGGGGAATAATTCTAGAGGGGCAGAGAGATCCTTCACAAGGAGGTGTGTGGATGAAGGATGGCATGGGTGGCCTTTTATAGGAGGAGGGGGTGCCTCCTCTCTCCATGTCCAGCGCATGGGGGTGACCCCTCACCTCCCCCATTTATGTGGTGGTAACCCCTACACATTAAAATGCCTCTTCACATTCCCTTTTAAAGTCTCCACTTTAAATGCATTTAATTTCTCCAAATTTAATGCTCTCTCATTTCATAAAACTCTTTTTATTAAATTTATTCAGAATTTTGTTAACTACTTTAATTAACAAACATTCACATATAGCCCCTTGCAATATTTCAATATCACATACAGAACCACTTTCTGCAATTTCACCCAAAACAATTTCCGGTTTCTATTGAAACAATTCTTGCGCTTTGCAATTCTTTCGTCTAAAACATATGTGCTCCAAAATGGTGTCTGGTAACTCTTATGTGTGCCACCCTACGGTTCGCGAATAATGCAGACATGATCGAGACCCTTCTCCGATCAATAATCAGCAGCGGGACCTAGAGATCCGTACTGACTCCTACACATTCAACGATGACTTCTGTGATCGTGAGAACCTTTAACGCTTGTAACTAAATCCCTTTGTCTCTCGATATATTACATGTCCGACATTCGATAATCGGTATCTCCATACCTAGTTTGATCTCGATACTGACATGCACTCTTTTCTCGTTCCCATGATATAACATTCTAGTGATCACATCACTTGCTTGCAAGCTATCTTAATGTGATATCACTGAGAGGGCCCAGAGTATATCTATCTGTCATCTGGATTGACAAATTCCACTCTTGATCCATGAGCCTCAACATAACACCTTCGTAGTACTGAACCCATCTTTATACTCACCCTATTACGGTGTGACGTTTGATGTTATCAAGATACTCTTCCGGTGTTAGCAATTAACATGATCTCATGGTCTAAGGATAAAGATTACTTCGTATGATGTTATAGCAATATAAACATGATGACTTGATCGTAATGCTATACTTTGGATGAATGTTCATCACTTGAATCCACCAATGGTGCGACCTTGTTATTAACAACATCCAATGTCCATGATCAGGAAACCTTGATCATCTTGTTAATCAACAAGCTAGTCTATAAGAGAGGCATAACTAGGAACCCTTTTTGTTTATTAAACACACATGTATTGATGTTTCCGATCAATACAATTCTAGCATGTAAAATAAACATCTATCATATATAAGGAACATATAATAACAACTTTATTATTGCCTCTCAGGGCATATTTCCTTCACAAAGATATCCTTGACGTGGCAGTTCGGATCTTCAACGTCTTTTGGCCTGAGGAAGATACTCCGGAGGGGACCGCAGTTCTCGTCGACAAATTGATAGAATGCGAGACCTAGCTCGACCTTTGGAGGGAATCCGCTGGCCGTGCCAGAGCTGAGACCGTTCTCCACTACGTGCTTACGTGGTACGAGAAGATCGACCTCAACCTCCTAGCGCGCATGCGCACCGGATCCAAATGGTCCAGCGACCTGGAGTGGATTGCTCGGCGCAAGGCTTGCGCCCATAGCCTCATCGAATATGCCCCCATTCATGAATGGAACGAGGGTCCGCGCTTCCTTGGTGCCACTGATGCCAAAAATGGTGAAAACGCATAAGATCGTTCGGAGGAAGACGAAGAGGACGATGCCTCGGACGTCGAAGATAGCGAAGATGACGCCGAACTTCCTCCTCCTGCTGGTCCTTGAGCGAAAAACTTTAAAGTTTATCAGATCCCCAGTATGCCAGGTGCAGTTGTATCAAGTGCACAAGTAATATTTTGCTACTAAGTTTTTATGCTGGATTGACTTGGGCGTAGTCCCCGAATTTCATTTTCTCGTTCTTCCAATCTTTTGGCTTGGCTCGCGTCTACCTTGGTTCAGTTTTATGACTTACGAGTCCGAGCTTCAAAAATTGTCTTAACAATACTTGGAAACTTTGGGATTAGCTCAAAATAATTCAGCATGATAAATTTAAAGTACACATATGGTTAGTTCGAAAAACAAATGTCGGCTCAATTAAGTTTTTTCCCTTGGCAGTTTTTCATGTGCTACGCAATTCCAAACTTGTTCTCTTGCTTGCCATCAAGCCAAATCTTGTTGGACATCAGCAAGTCGAAGAGTTAGGTTCTTGGTGCTCACACATTACTAATCCGACCTAAGCAGAAGCGACTTACGCCAGCCGACGTAAAAATAATAAACGCAGAAGACAACTAAAATTACTAAGGCAGTCCCCGAGTTACTGCTCGAGGTGCCAAGATTTCATTGATAGGCTCATTACCGTCATACATACGGACATATGAGGAACTTGGATGCATACACTTCTCTGCTAAGTGTAGAAAGGACGAAGTAGTGCTACATTCCATGGACGCTTAGATTCCTCGCCGGACATGTCCGCCTTGTTCTTTTCCTGTGGCATTGCATCGATAAGATAATAAGAATCATTGCGCAATGCTTTGCTCACAATGAATGGCCCTTCCCATGGGGGGGATAACTTGTGCATGCCAGCAGTACGTTGTACCAACCTGAGTACCAGATCGCCTTCCCGGAAAACTCGGGGGCTTACTTTCCGGCAATGATAGCGTCGGAGATTTTGCTGATATATGGCGGATCTGGACAACGCCAATTCTCTTGCTTCTTCCAGCAGATCAACCTCATTTTGCCGGGCTTCTTGCACTTCGGCTTCTGTGTATTGGGTGACCCTAGGCGAATCATGCTCTATGTCGGCTGGTAATACAGCTTCTGCCCCATATACCAGAAAGAATGGCGTATAACCTTTTGATCGATTCGGAGTTGTTCTTAAACTCCACAGTACCGCTGGTAGTTCTTCTATCCAGCACCCCGCTGATCTTTGCAGTGGCTCAATGAGCCGGGGTTTTATCTCGGATAATACTAATCTGTTGGATCTTTCCACTTGTTCATTCGGTGCGGGGTGGGCTACCGAGGCAACGTCCAACCGGATCTTCTTATCTCAACAGAAACATGCAAATGCTCCTTCAGCAAAGTTTGTGCCATTATCTGTTATGATACTGTGAGGATAACCGTATCTCAAGATGATGTCTTTGAGAAATGTTACGGCCATAGCTCCATCACATTTTCTTATTGGCTTCACTTCAATCCACTTTATAAACTTGTCCACCATGACCAAAATGTGAGTCATATTTCCCTTTGCTGGTTTAAACGGGCCAACCATATCCAAGCACCATACAGCAAATGGCCATGTAATTGGTATAGTCTTGAGCTCCGACATTGGCATATGTGTTTTTGTCGCATATCTCTGACAACCATTGCACTTTCTCACCAGATCTTCCGCTTGTTCTAAGGCACTTGGCCAGTAAAACTTATGGAGGAAAGCTTGTGCTACCAAAGCTCTGGATGAGGCGTGATGCCCACATTCCCCTTGATGTATATCTCGGAGGATGTCAAGTCCTTCCTCCGGATCAACACATCGTTGGAGGACATTAGTCACACTCCTTTTGTATAACTCGGAATTGATGATCGTGAATGCTTTCGCTCTCCTCTGAGTTTGCCTGGAAAGTACCTCCTCAGTGGGTAAGGTTCCATCTTTCAGGAATTGGAATATTGGCAATGCCCAAGATGGTACAGCTCTTACTGGGAATATTTCCTCATCAATTTCCATCAGATCCACCGGCATAACTTCTACCGGATCATGTTGTGCAGTCCCCGGGTTTGTCGTGGCAGTCCCTGGGTTTGCCAAGGAAGTCCCCGGGTTTCGCGAGCCACTTCCTTCATCAATGTCCATGGGCACAGCCTCTGATTCCGAGATAAAAATTGAGTCGGACTCCGGGGATGGCATGATGGATGGTTTCCTGAGGTGCTCCAATGCTACGCCTGGTGGAATTGCTTGTCGGGTTGAACCGAGCTTCGACAGTATGTCGGCAGCCTCATTCTCGCCCCGTGGTATATGGTGAAATTCACATCCCTCAAAGTAACCAGATATTTTCTACATGTGAAATCTGTATAACGCCATGTTTGCGTCCAAAGCATCCCATTGCCCGGATGCCTGCTGGACTACGAGATCCGAGTCACCGAAGCATTGGATCCAACGTATACCAACCTCCTTTGCCACTTTGAGCCCATGTATAAGTGCTTCGTATTCTACAACATTGTTTGATGTAGTGAAGTGGATCTGCAGCACATATTTCAGCTGGTCCTTCTTTGGCGAGGTTAGCACAACTCCGGCACCTAACCCGGTTTTTGTTTTTGACCCGTCAAAGTGCATTCTCCAGTAGTTCGGATCTAGCAATGGTGGTTCGTATTGCACCTCGGCCCAATCCACAAAAAAGTCCGCCACAGCTTGAGATTTAATTGCTTCTCTTCTGTCATATTGTGGCGCATAAGGTGCTAGCTCAATTTCCCATTTTGCAATTCTGCCACTTGCATCCTTATTACTCATTATCTCGGATATGGGAGCTTCACATATTACTTTGATTGGGTGTTCCTCGAAATAGTGTTTTAGCTTCTTAGCTGCCATATACACACCATATGCCACTTTCTGATAGTGCGGATATTTTTGCTTTGAGGCCGATAATACCTCGCTCAGATAATATACTGGCCTTTGCACCGACTTACCCTCTTCGTCGCGCTCTACCACAATCACTGCACTTACAACTCGGTTGGTTGCGGCTATATAGAGCAACATTGGCTCCTTTGATAGTGGAGAGGCTAACACTGGTGCAGTGGCTAACATTTTCTTTAAGTGAGAAAAGGCTTCATTGGCCTGCGGTGTCCAAATGAATTTATCCGACTTTTTCATGAGTTGATAGAGAGGCAGTGCCTTTTCTCCCAACCGACATACAAACCGACTCAACGACGCCAGGCAACCAGTGAACTTCTGGAGCCCGTTAAGACATTTCGGCAACTCCATTCGTTCTATGGCCTGGATCTTAGTTGGATTGACCTCGATACCTTGGCTGGAGACGAGGAATCCAAGTAATTTTCCAGCCAGGACACCGAAGGTACATTTCTCCAGGTTTTCATCCGGAACCTTCTTAGGTTTGCGAACGTCTGCCTGATATTGTCAAGGAGCGTTTTGCTTTCATACACCTGCACATTTTGACCAACCTGGTCATGCAAACATTTTTGCATACATCTCTGGTACGTTGCCCCAGCATTATGTAAACCAAAAGGCATGGTGCGATAGCAATAAGCCCCATACGGGGTGATAAATGCAGTCTTTATTTGATCATTTGGGTTCCGAGGTATCTGGTGGAAACCAGAATATGCATCAATGAATGACAACAACTCACACCCAGTAGTGGAATCTATGACCTGGTCTATCCTTGGCAGTGGGAACGGATCTTTTGGACACGCCTTATTCAGGTTCATGTAATCGATACACATACGCCACACCACTGCCACATTCGGATCATCTTTCTTCTGCTCCACCAGCAAAGGATTAGACAGCCAATCTAGGTAAAGCACTTCCATTATAAATCCTGCAGCCAACAACCGAGCTATCTCATCTCCTATGACTTTTCTCCTGTCTTCGGCGAAGCGGCGGAGAGGTTGCTTCACCGGCTTAGCTCCGGGTCTCACATTCAAAGAGTGCTCGGCCAACTCCCTCGGAACACCTTGCAAGTCCTGTGTGGACCAAGAAAAAATATCCCGATTCTCACGGAGGAAGTTGATGAGCTCGCTTTCCTATTTGCCATTTAACCCAGCACCAATTGTTACGGTACGCTCAGCGAACGTATCATCAACAAGCACCTTCTTGGTATCTTTTGTTGCTTGGACTGAGATGCTTCCATGCGGGTTACTCAATGCCGGCATATACTGCTGTGCGGACTGAGCCAATGCCGCCACCTCTTGGATCTTTCTCTTTTCTTGCACAATCACGAGTGACTCGGCTAGGTTTGACCCGGCTGACGCACACTCAATGGAATGTCGGAAATCTCCAGCTATAGTGATCACACCATTTGGCCCAGGCAACTTCATCTTCAGATAACTAATGTGGCAGCTTTCCATGAACTTGTTCAGTGCCGGTCTTCCGAGTAACGCGTGATACGCACTTTCTAAGTTCACCACCTCAAACTCCAAATTCTCAGTTCGGCAATTATCTCTTGTGCCGAACAAAACGTCAACTCGGACTTTGCCTATGGGGTCACAAGAAATGCCTGGCACAATGCCATGGAAAGTTGTCCTTGTATCTTGAAGCATGTTTTCCGAGATGCCCAATTTTCGCATCGTGTCCACATACATGATGTTGATGCTACTACCATTGTCAATCAGTACCTTGGAGAATCTTACATTGATGTTAGGCCCAATGAATGTTGGGTCCAACATCAGTGCATATGAGCCCGGACTAGGCATAAGCTTGGGATGATCTTTGATGCTCCAGGTGATTTCCTGGTCCGACCAAGGCATGTACCTCGTCACAGCTGGCATTACCGCATTCACTTCCATATGTCGGTGCTGCAAGCTCTTCCTGTCTGTCTCTTCCGTAGTGAACACACAGTAACTCTGATGGTGTTCTCTGTAATCATTCCTCCCCTCGTTTCCGAGGTACCTCTGATCCTGCTTGTTTTGGTTTTCCACCTGATGCACTACATCCCTTCTCTCATGGTTGTCATACCTCGGCGGAGGGGGAGGCAACATTAACTGTTACGTGTTCGCTCTGGAGACCAATTGCTGCCAGGGTAACTCCTGCCGAGGTTGATCATTCCAAGGTGCCTGAGCATTCCCCGAACCACTTTGTTCTATCTTTCGCACCCACTCACACTGCCTAGTTGTGTGACCCGCCGGGTTACTTGGATTAGGCGTGTGAAATTAACACGGCTGATCCAGCATTGCTTCATAGGTATACCTCAGACGGTCCTTCTTCTCTTGCCACTGTTTTTTCTGCTCCGGCGTCCAAGTTTTCTTCCCATCATTACTTGGCGTCCATTGCTGTCCTCCAATTTTCTGACGTTGACTGCCTCCTGCTCCGGGTTGATCTTGATTCACAGCTGCAACTTGTTGCGAACTGTACCGATAATCCGGTCTGTCATCTCTTCTTTTACCTCGATAATCATTCCTCTGGGATGACCCAACTCCATCTCGCTGGTAGTACTCCTCTCCTGACTCGTTCGAGGTGAGCTTAGGTTGCGTCGGATCACCCAAAGCATATGAATCAGCAATCCGGATCGTTTCTGCCAGTGTAGTTGGCAGATCTCTTTGCAACCTTTGCCATAGCATCCTTGCACATCTGCATCCTTGCGCAAACCAAGCTATGGCCTGTGATTCAATCACGCCCTCACATGAGTTTTGCACATTGCACCAACGGGTTAAGAACTCCCGGTCTGTCTCATTCGTTCTCTGCCTGCACATTGCTAGGGTTTGTGGCATGTTGGGGCTCTGATACGTACTTGAGAAATTGCTAACAAACATCTCTTCGAAATTGATCCAGCAGTTAATACTTCTAGGTGGCAAGTTGTTTAGCCATACCCTTGCATGCCCCTCCAACATCTAGGGTACATATCTCACAGCCCACCTCAAGTTGCCAGTGGCAATGTTTACAGTAGTAGCATAGTTAATCAACCAATCCTCCGGCTTAGTGCTGCCGTCATATGTCTTTGTGCCTCTAGGTAACTGAAAGTTAGGTACCGGAGGTTCCTTCATGATCCGGGGCCCAAAACATGCTGGACCCGGAGGACCTTGACACTCAATTTGCTCCGACCTATACAATCGATCCAGTTTTAACCTGGCGTCATCAGGTATTAAGTCTCTGCTACCCAACCTTGATCCTATTACATGATAGTCCGGGCTGGGATAGCCAACATTCACCATCTCCAAATTACCATCATTGTATCTATCTTGCTCCGGTGGAGCTGCCCTTTGTTGATTACCTTGGCCGGCAATGCGCTCTTGCCGTGGCATATTCCACTGCTGCAGTTGACCTGCACCTTCCGCATTACGCTGTCCGGCATTGCCGTTTACGGCATTCCTTTGACCGGCATTGCCTTGGTCGCGGTTACCTCGGCCCGCTTCACCTCGGCTCACACTCCTTCGATCCTCATTTCTTTGCACTTCTTTTCCTTTCACTGCCCTTGCCGGGTCATATGGGACTATCTGTTTATTCCTCCTGGCCGAAGTTACTACCTCTTCTCTCCTAGGACCACCATGAGGAGACGATGTGGCTCCAGCGGATTTTTCTGGGTTACCCACCGCCGAATGAACGATCTTGGAGGCCCCAGCTCTCTCCGGGTTAGCCCTGAGCAATTCCTCGTTCTGCCTGTTCGCGATCCGAACCAACTCGTTAACCCTATCTTGCTGTCTTTGGTGGGCTTCACGCGTTAGACCTTCTAACTCGGATGCAGCTGCATCTGCTACCCTGAGGTTCTTTGCCAGGGTACTGTACTTCGGAAGCCCCACGGACAGACAGTTCCCTGATTCCTCAATCCTAGTATCACCCTCTCTGTTCATTTTGCTCATGAGATTTCTCCCCTTTACTCTTACAACATCTACCTTATTTGCCTTAGCGTACTCACGCAGTGTCATGTTCAACGACTGATGAGCCGTGGCTATCTTTTTCGCACCCTCTAGTATTTTTCGCCTAGTTTCCTTTAGCTCGGCCTGTGCCTGAGCCGGATCTACTGCTGCTATTACTGGGTTTGCCAAGCTATCCATTGCCTGCTGCAGCACATTCTCAGGCCTCTCTAGTGGAGGTCCTCTACTTTTCCTCGGTGCCTTAGGTGTTACCTCCGGATCTAGTGCCGGATCTTTGCTCGCGCCTGCAGCTGGCACAGTCATCATCACTTCTGCACGGTGCGGGGAGCGAGTGATACGCGCCCCGTGAACCACGCTAAGGGATGGCTCGCCTCCTTCGACGACATGCCGCGGATGAACACACGACACATCGACAGCAACGTAGACCTTGTGCGCGCCAAGCTTGACGAAGAGGTCGTTGCGTGGAAGAGGACGCATGCCGAAGCAGCCAGCGTTGTCGCTGACGAAATCCAGCGCTCCAAAGCACTGAACGAGCCCGGAGACGATGCGTTCGCCGGTGCCGATGAGATTTCCCGTCCGGATCTTGACCCCTGCTAGCGCCGCTATCCCCACGGTGGGCGCCAACTGTCGTGGTGGTGTCACGGCAGATGCCATGTATAGTCTAAATGTGGTGACTAAATGCACTAGGGGAATCCAGGGAGGGATAGTGTGGTGATTCCACACACGGAAGCTTTGTATTTGATTCTCCTTCACAGATTACAAGTGCTCCTAGAGCTGTATTGGGGAGAGGAGGAAGAAAGAACTCTCTTACTCTCGCCACTAGCTAGCCCTCAGAGCAATCTCCCAGAAATCAACCAGTCAAGATTCAACCAACCCCTTCTACAGATGCCCTAGCCCTCCTTATATAGGGCTGGCTAGGTCTCCACTTAGGGCACACGTGGAGGCATATTCTAGGGAATATGCCTCCTCCCAAAATAGTAAGCCGACCGGGTTACTTTTCCCCGCGTCACCTATGCAGAGGCTACGTGAGCCTTTGCGGGCGCCTGCGTCACCTGACATTGGCTTCGTCACCTTTGTCGGCCACGCCTCGGTGGTCCGGCCTCTGTCTGCTTCGCTCACGCTCCACGTACAGTTGCCACCTTTTGACCAGCGAGATACCTTCCTTCTCTTGCAAGCTTGATATAACCCGGATCCTGCATAGTTGATCCGGCCATACCTGTTCCTGCATACAAGTTAGATATATCTTACCGACTTACGGCTTAAGTCGGTTGAGACCATGTAAGGTGGACGTCCCTAGTCCGGGTTACTCCGTGATCCGGCCTGCCTTGAGGTGACTCGGCCAGCATTTTCTTTGACCTTGCCGAACCTCGGCTAACTCGGCATTTATACCCCGGCATGACCCTATCCGGGGGTATCCCCCCAATAGCGGACCTAGGGCTAATCGAGGCCGCCCTCAACAAAGAACCAACACCGGAGCCGAAGAAAAGCAAGGCTCTAGACAAATACTACTACTCGTACTCCTCTAGTGGCGACAGTCACGATCTGCCACGGCGACGTCGCTCACGACGGCATGACCACGACTATGACGCGCGTGATGACATCACGCAGCGCAAAGTCGACAAGATGCGACCAAGGCGTGCTCGTTCGACTGACTCAGAAGAAGACGAGACGGAGCTCTGCGGCGCCAGATGCTTTAGCAGGGCCATTAGGCAGAAGCGAATGCCTAAGGGGTTCAAACTCCCATCGGAGAACCCAAAAATTGACGGCCTGCAGGACTCAAAAATCTGGTTGGAGGATCACATCTCCTCCGTCAGGCTGCATGGCAGGAGTCGAAGCATGGCCATGCAATGCATGCAGCTACAGCTGCAGGGAGCTGGCCGCACATGGCTCAACAACCTCTCGCGCGGATCCATTCACAGTTGGGAAGAGCTGGTCTATAGCTTTGTGCACAACTTCAAGGGCACTTACAAAAGGCCCGCATCAATCGAAGAACTAAGAAGCTGCCAAATCGCGAATCGGTGGGCGGACGGAGAAGACTCGGTGAAAAACCGCACCTACTCCGATGATGACGACCTCAGGCGCGTACGCGACCGTCGAGGTAAACGTCGAATGCGCATCTACGATGACCGCGACAAAGTCAATATGGTTGAAGTCGGCTACGCTGACAAACGCGATGACAACCGCAACCACGGATATCGCAGTGGTGGATACCACGACAGCGGGAAAACCACACAGGTGTGGCAGCACCGCACTCGCGAAGAGGCACCACAACATCTATCCAGGACAAACTGTCCGAACCATGCAACATGCTCTTCTACATTGACAAGCACAACAGCAAGAAAAAATCCAGCCACCTTCTCAAGGATTGCCGCGAGTTCCTCAAACTCCATGAGGGCCTGGCTCAGATGAATCGCGACACGATAAACATGGGCTATGGAGCCGCCCCAAGCATTGTGGCACATGGAGCTCCTCCACCACCGCCCGGACCACCACCACCCGCGGTCACGCCGGTCCATCATCATGGAGGCGAGCTATACCCACGAGCCGTTGGCAACATGGGGATGATCCAAAAAGGGTGTCCCTCAAATCGAGTGCAGAAGGCCATCACTCGCCAACTCAATCTGGCGATAAACTCGCCACCGTCCACCACTGAGTACCTCAGTGGAAGCGACTCATGCACCACCTTCAACAAACACGATCATTCGCGCCAAGTTCCTCCTCCAGGCCACTGTCCCCTCGTACTCGAGGCGCATATCGAGGGCTTCAATATGAGTCGCGTCTTCATGCATGGCGGGAGCGGCATCAACCTTATGTTCGCAAGTACCTTGCGTGCGATGAGGATCCCTCTGACTTGTCTGCAAGTTTCACACGCGATGTTCCACGACATCGTCCTAGGGAAGGGTGTATATCCCCTAGGCAAAATCAACCTCGACGTCATCTTCAGCACGCTGCAAAACTTTTGGCGAGAGCACATCGACTTTGAAGTCGTCGACTATCCCACACAATACCACTACATCCTCGGACGTGTCGCGTTCGCAAGGTTCATGCTAGTGCCGCACTATGCCTACCTGTAGATGAAAATGCTAGGTCCAAACAACGTCATCACAATCAATGGAAGCTTCGAGAGGCCCGACAGCTACGACAGGGAATTCAACAGAATCTCCCAGTCCTTCGGCATGCAGGAGGAACTCGCAAGATTAAAGGAGTCGACAGACAACAGTCTGCCTCCCCTGAGTAGGCCAAGCTCACCCGACCTGTCCTTCAACTCGTCGGTTCACACGAAGAAAGTCCAGGTCCACCCAACAGACCCGACCAAGACGACCCTCATCGCCAACAACTTGAGTTCCGCATAGGAACTCATGCTCATCGAATTCCTTCGTGAGCAATGGGAAATCTTCGCCTGGTGTCCAGCGGACATGCCAGGGGTTCCTAGGGAATTCGCCGAGCACTCTCTCAACGTGAATCCAAACGCACAGCCAATCAAGCAGACAATTCGGCGACTATCTGAACCAAGAGCAAATGCAGTCGGAATGGAGATCAACAAACTCCTCGACGCAAACTTCATACGCGAGATCAAGGAAAGCACTTGGCTCGCTAACACAGTGCTTGTGCCTAAAAAAGACACAGATATCCTGCGGATGTGCGTGGACTTCACCTCCTTGAATAAGCACTACCCAAAGGATCAGTTCATGTTGCCACGAATTGACCAAATCATCGACTCCACCACAGGATGTGAGCGCCTCTGCTTCCTCGACGCCTACTCAGGCTACAATCAGATTCGAATGAAGGAGGAAGACCAGAGAAAACGGCGTTTACAATGCCCTTTGGTGTGTTCTGCTACAACACGACGCCCTTCGGGGTAAAAACGCAGGAGCCACCTATCAGCGATGCATGCAGGCTTGCCTCAAGAATCAACTTGGTCACAATATCCAAGTCTATGTTGACGACATCGTCATCAAAAGCAAAGAGGAAGACTCGTTAATCGACGATCTCTGCGAGACCTTCGCTAACCTCGACCGCTATCAGATCAAGCTCAATCCAGACAAATGCGCCTTCGGCGTATCATCTGGGCAATTACTCGGATATCTCATCTCTGTGAGAGGGATCGAGGCAAACCCGAAGAAAATAAAGGCCATACTAGCCATGGAGAAGCCGAAGAACATAAAAGGCATCCAGCAGCTGGCCGAGCGAATCGCGGCGCTCAGTCGATTCATCAGTCGATTGGGCGAAAAGGCACTGCCCTTCTACCAACTCCTCCGCAAAACTGACAAGTTCGAGTGGACATACAAGGCCCAAGAAGCATTCGAAGATCTCAAGTGTCTAGTATCCACCTCACCAGTACTGGTGATGCCTCGCGAAAAGGAACAACTGCTGCTCTACATCTCTGCCACCAACCAGGTGGTCAGCATGGTGGTTGTGGTGGAACGAGCCGAAGAAAATAAGGTCCACGGGGTCCAACGCCCAGTATACTACCTCAGCGAGGTGCTCATGCCAACAAAGCAGCGGTACCCGCACTACTAGAAGCTGGCCTACGGCGTCTTCATGACAGCCAGGCGACTGCGCCACTACTTCCAGGAGCATCCAATCGTGGTGGTAAACGACGCCCTGCTCGGGGATATACTCAATAATCCCGACGCCACCGGACGAGTCGCGCTCTGGGGAATCGAACTGTCTCCACGATACATCACATACGAGAAGCGCGGCGCGATCAATTCGCAAGTTCTCTTGGACTTCCTCGTGCACTGGATGGAGAACCAGCTCCCCGACAAGCCAGATATGTCATATCTTTTGACAATGCACTTCGACAGGTCCAAGCGAAAGGACGGAGCTGGCGCAGGTGTCATACTGACATCACCCCAAGGAGACAAGATGAAATACATTCTGCGAATGCAGTTCACTGACTCCAATAATGAAGCCGAGTACAAGGCCTTAATACATGGGATGCGGATGGCGAAAGCCTGCGGCGCCAAGAGGCTCATCATCTATGGCGACTCCAAGCTGGTGGTCAATCAAATTATGCACGAGCGCGACACACTGAGCGACAACCTAATCGTCTATCGCGACCTCCACGACACACTCAAGGGAGACTTCGACGGCTGTGAGCTGTGGCATGTGGGCCGTGAAAGCAACGAAGAGGCGGATACACTCGCCAATATTGGTTCCACCTGTGCCCCCATACCACCTGGGTTATTCCTTGAGTGCATCTACGAGCGCTCCATCAAGCCCAAGGCTCTATAGAAGAAGGCAAGCACCAGACTCGGGGGCTACGCCACCCAACGAGCCAATGGCACTCGACGACATGGAGCTCAATACAAGACTCGAAGGGCCAATGGGCGTCATGATGATCGAGCCATCTTGGACACAACCCTACATCACATATCTACTCAGTAAGAGGCTTCCAGATGACCCGACTGACGCACGACACATGGCGCGACGATCCAAGGCATTTGCCCTCATCAATGGGGAACTGTACAAGCGCAGTATCACAGGAGTACTTCAACGATGCGTCTCCAACAGGGACGAATTCACGCCCTCATTGCCAAAGCTCTATGAGCTAGATTCTACTGGCCTACGGCCATGCGCGACGCCAAGGACATCGTCCAACGGTGCAACGCTTGTCAGCGATTCGCGGACAAACCACACGCACCTGGCGTGGAACTCAGGCCAATACGATTGGCTTGGACCTTCACACAATGGGGACTCGACATGGTCGGCAAGCCCCCAAAGTCCTCGCGAGGAGGTTATGTCTACCTCTTAGTCGCAATCGACAAATTCACCAAGTGGATCGAGGCCATGCCAGTGACGAATCAATTAGGAGCCAGCGCTGTCAAATTCTTCGAGTCCATTGTTTACCGCTTTGGAGTACCACACAGCATCATCATGAACAATGGGACGAACTTCACCTCTAAGGAGTTCTAGGAATTTTGCAAAAACCTGGGAATCAACATAAGCTACGCCTCGATGGGTCACCCGCAGACCAACGGTCAAGTCGAAAAGGCCAGCAGCCTCGTCTGCAGCGGAATCAAGACACAAATCCTCCGACCACTCGAACAAGCCGCTGGATGCTGGCCAGACGAGCTGCAATCAGTTCTTTGGAGCTTGCGTACAACTCCAAACAGTACCACGGGGTACACTCCGTTCTTCATGGTGCACGGTGCTGAAGCGGTGCTACCCGCAGAAGTACGCTACAAAGCCCCACGGGTAGTCGGTTACAGCGAGCAGGAGTCAACTCTTGTCCCTCGAAGACTCCGTCGACCTCCTTGATGAGGCACGGGAAATCGCAGCGAAGAGATCAACGATCTACCAGCAGAGCCTCCGCAACTACCACAGCAGAAGGCTACGCCCCAGATCCTTTGTCGAAGGATACCTGGTCCTGTGACTAAATTAACAAGGGCATCTCAAGCTCGAGTCCCCTTGGGAAGGACCCTGCGTGATTACAGAAGTAATCCTAGGTGGCGCATATCGCCTTAAAGATTTCGAGACCGGAGTCACATACTCCAACCCCTGGAACATCGTGCAACTGTGTTGCTTCTACCCCTAGTCATTTTACATTACAAATAAGGCTTTTAGCCAGGCTACCTAGCTACACATTGTACCTCGTACTATTCTGCAAATAAATAAAGCTAAGTACCCCAAAGCTCTGTGTTTTTCCTTATTTTCTTGCATTTTCATCACTCGGCGGCTGTGCCACCCTTCACACTTTTGTTCTACGAACAAATCGCAATATCCTGAGTAGCTGACGCATTACGAATCGAAACCTTGATAAACACCAACCCAATTGCAACACACATAATAGGTTGGCAAGGTGCTGAGATAAACACAAGTCAGGCTAACGAAAAGGAACTGCAGAGTACAATACACTCGAAAATTACACAGGCTAGCAAGCTCTTCACATATCAATGGGTACTATATACACCCAACACAATCATACGAACTTTACAACACTTATACATCTATGTGCAGGATACAAACTACGCTACTGCTGCAGAAGATGAACATTCGTCTGCTCTCTTCAAAGAAGTCAACAATGTCTTCTGCTGACTGATCAACCGCCTGGTAGTTCGGCACCATGTTTCAGGTCATCCCTTCTGGTGGCGGCGGAGGTCCAGCAGGAACGGATGCCATGACCACATCTGGCCGATGCTGTCGCACCATCGACAAGGCAGCTTTCGCACCTACGACCAATTGCTGGTGAACGCACTCACGCACCACGCTTAAATCTTGAAACTTCGCTAGAAGAGTCAACAGGCTTGAAGGGACGGTGTCCAGCGGAAACATCGTTTGATAAATGTGCCTAAGACACGACTGCGCCTTCTTCAAATAATGAAGCACTCGAGAAGAACGATCCTGCAGGGTTGCAAGCACGATCGCACGGTCATGGTCCACCCAAAAGTACCCACTCGCCTGTAGCTGCTCCTAGGTCAGGTTGTTTCATTCGAATGGCCACCTGGTCCTTCTCATCCTGCGGCTGACAAGCGCTAACAACTACACCAAGCAAGCGGAAAAGTGTGAAGACAAGGCAACGCCGCGACTCACTAAAAACAAAAGATGAGAAGGTAGAAAGCTAACATTTGAACTGCTCATTCAACTGCGCCACTTCCTCCAAGAGATACTTCTCGTGAGCGGTGGCCTTCTGCGCCTTCGACTTCCACACATCCGCATTACCGCAGATGATGGGCAACTCATGCTCCAATTGCTTAATGCGATCACATAGTCGCGAAAGCAACAACAATTCATCCACCTTTGAGTGCGGCTGCGCCAAGGTTTCATCTATGGGAGGAGAATCAGGAGGACCACTCGAAGGACCACTCGAAAGACCCTATGTACAATAAAATAAGAGGCAAATGAGACTCATCAAACATCGATAAACAGAGATGCCGGAGTCAAATTCGATAAAATGTCAAGGGAACACCCCCCACAAAAGCACAGTTCAGGCAAAAGGCTAAGCTACAGCTGTTACACATGAAGACTAGGGAGCATTTTGCTTCTTCGACTTCGACTTCGTGGGCTTCATCGCATCCGTGGCAGTCTCCGACACCACAGACTTGCCAATGGTAGCCTCAGATGTCGTAGTCTTTGCTGCCTTCGCTCGCCACCGCTCCTCAGAGTATTTGGCGACTGTCTCGATAAGATGTGGCCCATACTTAGCGCAGCTACTAGCGAAGGGAGCAAACACTACCTGCTGGCCTCCGGTGTCGACAGGCATCGCCTCAGAGATCGCGGCGGGATCCAACTCCACGCCATGGGCTTGCACCATCGCGAGTGCCATGGTGGCGCCGACAGACCGCTTTGAGTTCCCGAATTCTGCGAGAATACCTCCAGCAAGGGATTCCACCAGGTCATCAAGGTTGTCGATCAGCCTGGCCTTGGGAGTTAGGTCCTGACGGATGCGACTGAGCACATCCTTGGCCTTCCCAGTGTCTCCTGGAGGGAAACACTGTGGTCTTCGATTGCAGCAATGGCGCCAGCCAACGCATCTGTGCGATGCAAGGACTAGGCGTCAAAGCTCAGGTCACCGGCATCTGCATACACAAGGTGTTACCACAGCAACATGACAACATGAAAGAGCAACGCAAATAAAAATTGGGAATTACCTGAGAGGGCCTTGGCAATCGAGAAAAGTTGTTCTTCCAACAAGTTCTCCCGTTCAGCAGTGGAAGAGCATAATTCTTCTTCGTGCTTTCGCGATTCCTCTAGGGCTGTGACTACTTCATCGTGATTCTTCGCTGCCGCGGCTAGCCCCTTCTTGAGGGACGCAACACGACAAAGAAGCTCATTGTTCTCACCTACAAAAGGACGAGGCATAGCAACAATTGAGCCAACAAAATTTCCATGAAGACAAAGACAAAATCCAAAAACTAACCTTCGACTGCGCGGTGGCCATTGTCCAACAGGGCGTGCTGTCGACCCATAGGAAGAACTTGCTCCGCGAGGCATGCAGATTCCTTCACAATGAGCTGCATCAAAGGGAAACAAAGATTCAGCAACAACACAAAGTATAAATTCGACTGCCAAAATAGAAAAAAGGACGCTTACGTCATCCTCCAGGGACTCCGAAGATGACTGTCGCGTAGTCGTCCGGGCAACCATCTGGTGCTCCCCAGCATGTGCGGGACTCGAAGAATTGGTGCCGGAGTGGGCCACCACTAGAGGAGAAGGAGATCGTTCGGCCACCTCCTTGGCCTTGGAGTCTGCGACTCTGGACTCTTTCACAAATTGGAAGTCGTCAGAAGACGACGACACCGCTTGACTACAAAACGTGCCCAGCACCACTTCAGAAAAAAGCAACTTCAAAGAGATCAAGACGAACTCACGAACATTAAAAGCTTACTAGTTGAAATTGTCGAGGTTAAAAGAGTCATCTGACGACTCCTTCGGTAGTCGCAGCTTATTCCGAGCAGGAGGAGCCATGGCGGGCACAGGCACGACTAGGATTGGCTCCTCTACAGCATGAGAAGGAACTTCCGGCATTGTCAGGGAAGAAGCGGTAGCATCCTTATTGCAGGAACGCTTGCGAGTGTCGTAGTCGCTGGACTCGGGGGCTCCCTCCTCTTCTTTAATTGGGGTAGTTGATTCCGACTCGTCCTCTTCCTCTACTTCGCGAGGGATAACCCCTTCAGGTCGAGGAGGCAAAATGGAAGACCCTTTCCAGTCCTGCATTCAGAAAAAACATTAGTACATAATAAAACACTTTACGACAATCGACAAAGAAAACTACTTCACAATGTAGTTCTACCTCAGGAGGAGGGTTGGAGGCATCGAAAGGAGGCATGACTGGTTCGCCTGGGAGAACCTCCTTGGTAGTGTACTTGGTCACCAATCGCAACCTCTTGTCTACCTCATCCACAGAAATGCCTTCCGTAGATATGCGAGTGACATCGCTCGCACCAGCCCAGCAGTACATCAGGTGGACTCTGTCCTGCAGAGGCTGGACACGGCGGTATAACATGTGTGAATGAGAGCGGCGCTGCATCCTTCGAGGTCGTAGACGCGCTTATACAGCACCTCCGTTTCCTCGGACTCGCTAGGCATCACCACGTTCTTCCAGGAACGCCTCCTCTTACAAGCTGCCACGGAGTCGAAGGGCGCGAGTACGTAGTGCTCTCCGTCGGCCTTCTAGTTGCGGATGTAGAACCACTTGTCCCTCCACCCTTGGACAGACGCGGTGAGCTTGATGTCAAAGTAGGTGACAGAGGAGTCGACGTGGATCCCGCAGCCTCCTACATCGTAGACTACCAAACCCGACCCCGACTGACGCATCAGCTTAAAAATCTTCTTGAAGAGACCAAAGTGCGGCTCGATTCTGAGCCAGCACTCGCAAAGTGTGATGAAGCAAAAGATGTGGAGAATGGAATTTGGGGATAGCTGGTGCAGCTGGAGCCCATAGAAACAAAGAAGACCCCTGAAGAAAGGATGCATGGGAAGAGAGACCTCGAATGATGAACACAAGGAACATCACCCAAAAAGCTAGAGGAGGACGAGGGATTACCTCATCGCCAGGCACTCGCGATTCATCTTCCGCGGGCAGAAGAGCTCCATCTTAACGATGAAAGTGCAGCTTAGATGGCTTGATGACGGACGCACGCCAGGAGCCGTTGGTGATGCGGGTGCCCGCACCCTTCTTCTTCCCAGCGCCGGCGGCGCTAGTGCCCACGGCGGCGGTGCTGCCCTTCTTCTTGATGGCAGCAATGGTGGGCGCAGATCCAGTGGCGGCGCCTCCCTTCTTCTTGCCGATATATTGATGGCGATGCGAGCGAAGAAAGTAACTGGGAAAACACGGAGCTGGTCCAGTGCCACGAAGAGGAAGCGCGCAAGGAAGCAGAGAGAACAACAATGGTAAAGGAGGCACGAGCAAGAAGAGAGATGGGGAAATTACCGCAGCTACGCTGCTACTTAAAGTCCTCACAGGTGTCATCCAACGGCCAGAAAAAACCCTACTAAATGCGTGGCACACATCGCCATCGACACGTGTGGAGGCTGAACCATGAACCATCCCCCACTACTCCCTACATGCGGAAATAGAGGAGACACAGTTAAAACAGAAGATTACGCACGCCCGGTTAAATCAAAGTTAGAAAGTGAGACCCACCGCTCATCACGTCCTTATACGTCCATTTTGCATCACTATTCTATGTCATAATTCACTGTTATTCATTGATATATTTCATATTGAGAGGTGATACTTATGTTATTTCATCTGTTTTTGCATGGTTGATGACTTTTGGAGCATCGACCACCGCAGTCAGGATTCTGATGGAAAAGGTGCTGTTTGGAGGCAAAATTCGCGAAGATCAGAAAATCCGGGAAAATATACGGAAAATCCTATTTTTCCAGAAGACGAAGGAAGCCAGAAGGGGGCTGGAGATGGGCCACAGGGGGCCCACACCACCCCCTGGCGCGGGCCAGCCTAGGCCGCGCCACCAGGTGGTGTGGCCGCCCTGGTCCACCCCTGGCTCTCCCCTCTGGCGTATATTATCCTCCCGAAACCCTAAGACTCGGGGAGCTTCCACAGAAAGATTTCGCTACCTCTCCGGGGCGGAAAACACCAAGAGAGAAAGATCTCTTCGGCGGATAAATTTCTGCCGGGGGAATTCCTTCCCGGAGAGGGGAGATCATCGCCATCAACACCATCATCAAGTTGTACTTCATCGGGATCATCATCATCATCACCACTGTCAGGGTGGTGATCCCCAGGTACCCCAACTGAATAAGAAACAAGACAGTCGGATCGCGTCCGGCTGACCAGATGCAGCCGGACATGGGAAGACAGGCCGGCTATCCCCCGGTAGCCGGATCGGCAGGAGGGAGCCGGATACGGCGACGTAGCCGGACTCAATCAATGGGACAAGGCGACGTGTGTATCAGTGCACGGTACGCCCTGTACGATGACAAGAGTGGCAACTACCCGGCCATACCGAAGACTTTGCGTTGGTGACGCAGGAATAGTCGTCGGTGCTGACGACAGGCTCGCACGGCGTCCACTGTGCCTACGACAGCCATACCGCTCATACTCTGATGAGACAAGCCATATCGGACACTGTAGATGACTAGTCGGTTGGGACCCGCCTGTGGGGCCCGCCAGTCGGACGGGCTAGTGAGGCCTTTGCCTCTCTGCCTATATAAGGAGAGGCAAGGCCTCAGTAGAAAGGGTTGGTCTGATAGCATTTAAGGCAGTAGCTACGTATACAGCTCGAGGAGCACTTGTAGTTCGAGTATTCCACATAGTCAGATCCGGCAGGAGTAGGGGCTTTACCTCACCACGAGGGCCCCGAACCTGGGTACTTATTGCGTCCCGCTACGCTTGCTTGTATCCAATCCCGCCCGCGGACACCATCGATAGCTTCCCTGCTAGTCCCCACACCTCTATCTAACCTCCTCAGGTACTGCCGTTCCCAATACAACGACAACCACCATTATCACCATCAGCACCATCATCACCATCTCCATATTGCTGTAACAATTGGGTTGAATCTTGCATTAGTTCTTAGGGGAAACTTTCCCGGTGTTGATTACACTTTGTAGTTGATGCTATTGAGTGAACCAAATTATTGCTTATGTTCAGATTGTTAAACATCATTATTCCATATCTGATCATGATCCATATGATGTCTTGTGAGTAGTTTGTTTTCTTCTTGAGGACATGGGAGAAGTCATGTTGTTAGTAGTGGAGTTATGTTGAGAAAGATTCAATAGTTTGATATTTAAGTTGTGGTGTACTTCTTCTAGTGGTGTAATGTGAACGTCGACTACATGACACTTCACCTATAAGGGCCTAGGGGAATGCATTGTGTATTTGGCTACTAATCGTAGGGGTTGCCGGAGTGATAGAAACCTGAACCCTCATTAGGAAACCGTTGCACAAGGGACGTAAGGGTCTTAGAGTTTAAAGTTGTGGTTAGGTTTCTACCATAATTACTTCCTTGTACTTACGGATGTTTGCAAGGGGTATAATCACAAGTATGTATTAGTCCTAGGAAGGTCGGTACATTAGCACA
This sequence comes from Avena eriantha, assembly GCA_910589775.1. Classification (NCBI taxonomy): domain Eukaryota; kingdom Viridiplantae; phylum Streptophyta; class Magnoliopsida; order Poales; family Poaceae; genus Avena; species Avena eriantha. Next base: position 100,575,374 of record OU342742.1, read on the forward strand.
TGTTCACCCACACAACACTTAGCAAGCTAAAGAAGATTAATCAACTATATGAAGCGAAAGCACTTGACAGTCTTCACATGTGTCCTCGAGAACGTTTGGTCATCTTAAGTAATACAACCGGCTTGTCCTTTGCTACATAAAGGATTGGTCCACTTGCTGCATTCATTCCTACTGTCTTTTATTTACTCGTACTTTGTTTACTTGCTTTATCAAAAACTCCTAAAAATCCGTTTGCTAAGTATTTGTAGAGAATTCCTGATCCATACCACTAGCCAGCACCTTCTCCTCCTCGTTGGGTTCGACACTCTTACTTATCGAAAATACTGCGATACACCCCCTATACTTGTGGGTCATCGAGACTATTTTCTGGCGCCGTTCCCGGGGAGTGAAGTGCTATTGGAGAGTGGAACTGGTAAAGGAAACCTCTACTATTAGTATTGTTTATTTCTGTTATTTGCTTTATTTTCGTTATGGATAATTCGCTAAGTTTCTTATTTGGTAATGGTACTACCACTACTAAGGTAATATATGAACCACCACCTGCTGAGAATGATGCTTTCAAAATACCTACAAGAATTATTGATCGTGTTATGGATAACTACTATGTTGGGGATGGAACTGTCCATCCTGGTGATCATTTGCTCTTGTCGTGGTGGTGTCACGGCAGATGCCTGGTATAGGCTAAAGTTGGGGCCGATGGACGATGGAGGAATCCGAGGAGGGATGATGAAGTGAAGACCTCATACGGAAGAACTCAGAGAGACACGATATACCCAGGTTCGAGGCTCTCCTAGTGAGATAACACCTCTACTCCTGCATATAATCTCATATATCTTGCCATGCTTATGGCTACAATGGTGCTCCTTGAGCTCTACTCTTATGCCTCTCATGGAGAGAGCAGAGGAAGAAGAAACCATGCCCCTAGTGAGCAGAGGGAGAGGATCCCTCCTGGGAGCCTCTCATGTAACGTTACCCCTGGTTCTCCTTATAAAGGGGAGCCCAGGGGACAAGGTATGTCATTTAAAGTACTCCTATGAGCTGTCTTGTGGGGGCTTGCCCAGTCACCTTGTCCTTTATTGAGTCACCGGTCTTATCCCTTCGGCATATTCCTTAGCATCTTTAGGAGATGCTGGGCATATTCCCTAGCATCTCCCAAGATGCCCAGCATATTCCTTGGCATCTTGGACCAAAGGGGCCAGTCTGAGCCAGGGCGTCCCAAGACTGGCGCCTGACGTAGGCTTGACTTGACTTGGTAGCGTGTCGATGTAGAGGTTGCTGGTGGGTCCGGGTATGAGCAAAGTGACATCCGGGACGAAGTAATTCGGCCCGAGGAAGTGAAATTCGGCCAAGGAGGAAATAACTCGGCCCAGGGGTGAAATGGGGCCCACCTAGGCGGTGAACAGTGCCCCATCCGGATTATTTTCCTCCTAGCCGGATTATGAGGTAATTGAGCCAAGGTGAAGGTAATTCTGAGGGCCCGGCCGGGGTTGAAGAGAAGTCGGCCTGGGGCGGCCCAACCGGGGTTTGCCTAAACCCGGTCTGGGGTGACCCAGCCGGGGTCTTCTTGTCTTGGCCCAAGGGTTGCGGTCCGGAGCAGCACATCTGGCGGGATCCGGCGGACCAAGGAGGCGGCCCGGGGTGGGCCGGGGTGTCCGCCGAGTCAGCCCACCCGGGGTTTCCATGGCGAGGTGGCGGGAGCAGGCATGCGTTGAGGCATGGCCCCGTGGTGGGCCGGACCGCTCCCTACCGGCCCACCCGGGGGACCGAGGCGGGCGAAGCGGCACGAGCGTGCTGGCGAGGTGGTGTTGACGGGGCGGGGTGGAGATGGCGAGACTAGGCATTGACCCGGGCACAGGAAAAGGATTTGGCGAGAGGAGGCCCGCGGTGGGCCGACTTTGGCCAATGTCGGCCCACCCGGATGACGAGGCCAACTAGGGAAGCAAGGGGACAGGCCTGATTTAGGCATATGTCGGCCCAGCCCTATTCTTCTTCTCTTTTTCTTTATTTCTACCTCTTTCATAGCTTATTTTATCCACTTAATGTCTTTATCTTCCATATATATATTTGGTCGAATTCTTTAATTTTCTATTTGTCACTTAACACGTCAACTCTGGGGGACCTAGGGTTACATCCCCAACATTAGCCCCCGAGGCTATGTGGGATTTGTCGAATCGTGCATAGGCTTTAAAAGAAGTTTCTCCAGAGTTGTCTGTGACCTATAATCCTTTTTCTCCATTCAATATATCTTTGGCAAGAATTGACTCAGATCGTCATATAGCCTCATGGGCATTCATCCTCTGACCCTCTTTGGGTAGGTTTTTTGACTTCTGGCCTGCTTTGGCTTTGGCCTTAACCCTTTTGGGTAAGTCATTTGGCTTCTGGCCGAATTTGGCTCTGGCTGTAACCCTTTTGGGTAAGTCTTTTGGTTCTGGCCTAATTCCGCTCTAGCCTTAACCCTTTTGGGTAAGTCATTTGGCTTCTGGCCAGATTTGGCTCTGGCCTTAACCCTTTTGGGTAAGTCTTTTGGCTTCTGGCCTGATTCGGCTCTGGCCTTAACCCTTTTGGGTAAGTCTTTTGGCTTCTGGCCGAATTTGGATCTGGCCTTAACCCTTTTGGGTAAGTCATTTGGCTTCTGGCCTGATTTGGATTTGGCCTTAACCCTTTTGGGTAAGTCATTTGGCTTCTGGCCGAATTTGGCTCTGGCCTTAACCCTTTTGGCTTCTGGCCTAATTCGGCTCTGGCCTTAACCCTTTTGGGTAAGTCATTTGGCTTCTGGCCAAATTTGGCTCTGGCCTTAACCCTTTTGGGTAAGTGATTTGGCTTCTGGCCTTAACCCTTTTGGGTAAGTCATTTGGCTTCTGGCCGAATTTGGCTCTGGCCTTAACCCTTTTGGGTAAGTCTTTTGGCTTCTGGCCTAATTCGGCTCTGGCCTTAACCCTTTTGGGTAAGTCATTTGGCTTCTGGCCGAATTTGGCTCTGGCCTTAACCCATTTGGGTAAGTCATTTGGCTTCTGGCCTAATTTGGCTCTGGCCTTAACCCTCTTGGGTAAGTCTTTTGGCTTCTGGCCTGATTCAGCTCTGGCCTTAACCCATTTGGGTAAGTCTTTTGTCTTTTGGCCGAATTTGGCTTTGGCCTTATGAATTGTAATCCGAGTTATCTCATCCGAGCTATACTTGTCAAGTTATATGACTCAAAATTGACACGAGCCTCTATTTAGAGTTACTTGACTCAGAATCTGAGTTACTTGACTCAAATCCGAGTTACCTGATGGGAGTTTGAGTTGCTTGACTCGAATCTGACATAAGTCTTAGATCCGAGTCATTTGGTTGACACATGATATGGTCTTATGATATGCTAGCAAACTGCCCTAGATTTTGACTCGAGACATTGATCTGAGATATGATTTTGAGTTATGACATAACTTTATGATATGATGGCATACTTCCATAGATATTGATCCGAGATACTGATCCGAGATTGAATATGATGAGTTATTGATACGATTTTATGATACGATGGCATACTTCCATAGATATGGGACAAATTGATTTGAGGTATAAGATAACTTGGTAAGCTGAGTTATAATCCGAGTTACCAAGTAACTTGGCAAGCTGAAATAAAATCCGAGTTACCCTGTCACTAGGAAATTGAAGCAAATCCAAATTACCCCTGTAATTAGGCAAACTGAGGTAAAATCCGAGTTACCATGTAACTAGGAACTTGAAGCAAATCTGAATTACCCTGTAATTAGGCAAACTAAAGTAGAATCCGAGTTACCATGTAACTAGTAAACCTGTAGTTAGGCAAACTGAAGTAAAATCCGAGTTACCATGTAACTAGGAACTTGAAGAAAATCTGAATTACCCTGTAATTAGGCAAACTGAAGTAGAATCCGAGTTACCATGTAACTAGTAAACCTGTAGTTAGGAAAATTGAAGTAAGATCTGAGTTACCATGTGACTAGGAAAACTGAGGTTAAATCTGAGTTACCATGTAACCTGGAAACCTGTTCAGGCAAACCGAAGTAAAATCCGAGTTACCATGTAACTAGGAAAATCAAGGTTAAATATGAGTTACCCATGTAACCTGGAAACCTGTAATTAGGCAAACTGAAGTAAACTCCGGGTTATCAGGTAACCTGGCCTGGTGATGCACACACCAATCCGAGTTATGGATGACCTAGCAAACTAAAAAACAGCAATCCGAGTTAAATCTGAGTTACCAGGTAATCCGGCTGACTGAGTCAAATCCGAGTTACAAGGCAACTAGGCAAGATGAAGTATAACTCTAGTTACTATGTAACTTGGTGAGTTGAGTTAAATCTGAGTTATAAATGGCTTGGTGAGCTACTTTTTCATCCAAGGTAGCTTAAAGACACAAAGCAGCAGATACGTACGATATCAAGGCATATCTTAAGTCTTTCCTGAGTTGTTTATCCTATGCATGGAGACACCGAGTCCCCGAGCTACTTTTTCTACCCTTTGGTGACTCAAAAAGGCAAGCATGCTAGTCCCCGGGTTGAGTTATCTTACCCCCAGGGTGAACAACTAGGTGAATGAGGGTGATAGTCCCCGAGTGACATTCGGGAGTATCTCATGTGCATGTTGGTTGAGTTATCTAGTTGAGTCACATCCAATGGGTCAGCCAACACTTACTGTACTATTGGTGAAGAGGTTGAGGAAGGGATTGAGACATCTCAACAAGGGAGGCTTGTATGCCAACTCCCCTGCTCTCTGTACGTTGAGGAAGAGGACGCAGAGACCCTTGATTGATGGTGAAGCAGAGCTTGATGAAGACGTTCCCGTCCGGATGATAACCCAACCAGCGCCGCTTATCAGCCCCACGGTGGGCGCCAACTGTCGTGGTGGTGTCACGGTAGGTGCCTAGTATAGGCTAAAGTTGGGGCCGATGGACGATGTAGGAATCCGAGGAGGGATGATGAAGTGAAGACCTCATACGGAAGAACTCAAAGAGACACGATATACCCAGGTTTGAGGCTCTCCTAGTGAGATAACACCTCTACTCCTGCATCTAATCTCATATACCTTGCCATGCTTATCGCTACAATGGTGCTCCTTGAGCTGTACTCTTATGCCTCCCATGGAGAGAGAAGAGGAAGAAGAAACCATGCCCCTAGTGAGCAAAGGGAGAGGAGCTCCCTCCTGGGAGCCTCTCAGGTAACGTTACCCCTGGTGCTCCTTATAAAGGGGAGCCCAGGGGACAAGGTATGTCATCTAAAGTACTCCTATGAGCTGTCTTGTGGGGGCTTGCCCAATCACCTTGTCTTTTATTGAGTCACCGGTCTTATCCCTTTGGCATATTCCTTAGCATCTTTAGGAGATGCTAGGCATATTCCCTAGCATCTCCCAAGATGCCCAGCATATTCCTTGGCATCTTGGACCAAAGGGGCCAGTATGAGCTAGGGGTGTCCCAAGACTGGCGCCTGACATAGGCTTGACTTGACTTGGTAGCGTGTCGATGTAGAGGTTGCTGGTGGGTCCGGGTATGAGCAAAGTGACATCCGAGACGAAGTAATTCGGCCCGGGGAAGTGAAATTCGGCCAAGGAGGAAAATAACTCGGCCCAGGGGTGAAATGGGGCCCACCTAGGCAGTGAACAGTGCCCCATCTGGATTATTTTCGTCCCAGCCGGATTATGAGGTAATTCAGCCTAGGTGGAGGTAATTCTGAGGGCCCGGCCGGGGTTGAAGAGAAGTCGGCCTGGGGTGGCCCAACCGGGGTTTGCCTGAACTTGGCCTGGGGTGACCCAGCCGGGGTCTTCTTGTCTTGGCCCAAGGGTTGGGGACCGGAGCAGCCCATCTGGCGGGATCCAGCAGAGCTAGGAGGCGGCCTGGCGTGGGCCGGGGTGTCCGCCGAGTCAGCCCACCCGGGGTTTCCATGGCGAGGGTGGCGGGAGCAGGCAGGCGTCGAGGCATGGCCCCGTGGTGGGCCGGACCGCTCCCTACTGGCCCACCCGGGGGACGTGGCAGGCGAAGCAGCACGAGCGTGCTGGCGAGGTGGCGTTGATGGGGCGACGTGGAGATGGCAAGACTGGGCATTGACCCGGGGCGCGGGAAAAGGATTTGGCGAGAGGAGGCCCGCGGTGGGCCGACTTTGGCCAATGTCGGCCCACCCGAGTGACGAGGCCAGCTAGGGAAGCAAGGGGACGGGCCTGATTTAGGTATATGTTGGCCTAGCCCTATTCTTCTTCTCTTTTTCTTTATTTCTACCTCTTTCATAACTTATTGTATCCACTTAATGCCTTTATCTTCCATATATATCTTTGGTTGAATTTTGTATTGCTCTATTTGAGTCACTTAACACGTCAACTCTGGGGTACCTGGGGTTACATCCCCAACAGCTCTTTATACACGAATTATGCGGGTTGTTCAAGTGTGCAGGTATTACTACAGATCAAGTTAAGAAGAAGTTATTCTCATTATCGCTAAAAGGAAGAGCCGAGGAATGGTATAAGCTGTTGAAGAATGTTCAAGCTCTGTAATGGGAGGAAATAGTGCCTCTCTTTTATTCAAAGTTTTATCCTCCTAGTGAGATTCATAAAGATCGGAATCAAATATACAACTTTTGGCCTCTTGATGGAGAGAGTACAGATCAAGATTGGGGGAGAGTGAAGTTACTAATGCTCAAATGTCCCATTCATGAGCTCCCCAACAATATTATTATTAATAACTTTTATGCAAGGCTTCTTCTTCATGATAAGGATTTATTGGATGCTTCTTGTGTTGGATCATTCACTCGCATGGAAGAAGAAGCTAAATGGGATCTTCTGGACCGTATTCAAGACAATGCTGAAGCTAGGGAGAATTACAAAGGTAGAAAGTCAGGTATAAATTATGATTATGAATGCATTGAATCTTTTATGGGAACTGATGACTTTTAAAATATTAAAAATGCTTATGGTCTAGACTCTCAAGCTATTTCTTCTTATTTTAAGGCTTTCGCTTCCTACATTGAAGTGCCTAAAAAGAAGTGGAATAAGTACCATGAAACTTATAAAGATATTACTAAGAGTGTTCTACAAGAAATACTGAAGTTTATACTGCTAATCATGTCTTACCTGAACCTTATATTGAGAAAATGCCTTTCCCAGTTAAGATAAAGGAACATTCTATGATAGCTAGTATGGTTAATGAAAGTACACATAAAGCTATTGAACCTGATAAACAAATGGTTGATGAACCTATAATAGCAAATGTGAAAGACTTTGTTACTAAATATGAAGAAGAGGGACACACTATCATTTGTATGGATACCTCTAATATTGTTTCACAAAGTAGTGTTATGAGAGCTAGTATTCCTGTGTTTTCTGTTAGGATAAGTGATCATTGTTACGATGGTGCTTGTGATAGTTATATTGTTAAGTTTATGCATGATACTAAAAGTATGAGAGAGGAAAAAGTGTTCTTATTTATCTCAATAATACCAAGTTTCCCCGTTTTGTGCTGAAAGTTTTTATGTTGCACTTCTTTTGCCTTCCTATGCTTGTAGCCTCTGGTTTCAACAACTTGTTTGTTTACAAAATTCCCTTGCATAGGAAGTGGGTTAGACTTAAATGTGTGTATTTTTGCTTCTTAATGCTCTCTTTCACTTCAAGTCACATTCCTAAGTGAGCATCTTCAAAATTATCATGCACATCTTAATGGCCATAAAGAAAGAGCTTTTTGGGAGACAACCCAATTTATTTTTTGCTTTCAGTTTGTTTTTGTTTCTTTGACTCTTGGAAGTTATTACCTCGGTAATAACCTCTCCTTATCCTTTTTGTTTGGTTTTTGTGTCAAAGATAAACCTCTAATGAGAGAGAAGTAAGATTTGGGGAAGTTGCTGTCCCAAAACAGATTTTTGTGCTTCACCGTAAACATTCGTGAGAGATCTATGTATGTCGGATTGAGCTGTAATTTTTTGTGCTTCTGCCCCAGGTTGTTATTTAACTTTCGTTAGTTTTGCACTTTTGGATTTGAGCAACAGAAGATGTTCGAAAAAATTGATCTTTACCTGCTCGTCTGTTTTGACAGATTTTGCCACTTTTGCATTTGCCTCTTTATTCAATTTCCTTTTTGAATTATTTTTGGGTTTTCGGAAGGATTTGCTACAGTAGCTTATGTTTTGATGGTTTTCAGTTGAAGTTGGACTAAAAAGGTTTTATCACTTCATATATACTAATGTTGCTAATGAGAACTGTGTGAAGTTTTGTGTGAAAGAAATTTCCAGGTAGTGGAGATAATGGTGTAATAAGGAAGAGAAGGGTTTTATGACTAAAGTAATAAGTGTATGAAGATCGCAATAACCATGCAGGAAAAGAAGACCGCAATGAAGGAGAGCAGAAAAAGAATCACAAGAGCTGGGATCCACAATCTGACATGATCATGCACCGCATCGAGCACAACTCGGAGTTGATTCATACCCTCACCTTCGAGATTGAGGACTTGGGGAAATTGGTCAAGAAGCTCATTGAGAGGATACCACCACCACCAGAGGAGTAATTTGTCATCAGGTTTGACATCCCCTTGGTTTGTTCCAAGCTTGGGGGAGTGCCGCGGTATCATATCACTATCTTCTATCTTTTACCTTTTTAGTAGAGTCATATCATGAATAGAGAAGTTATTATGTAGGATGGTTTGCATTATGGAAGTGTCCCCTCTCTCGTTAGATATGTTTGCCTTGGTGTGAGTTGCCGTTATGGAATATTAATGAGAAGTTATATCATTCACTCTTTTTCATAGCTTATATTAGTTTTCAATTCGTGGTTGTATGATTGATCTTGTTATTAGTATTGGTATCACTTTGGGATCATTGAGTTAATTTAGTTGGTTTTGGCAAACCTGGCTCGGTCAGTAGCAACACTATTTTTTGGGAGTTGAATCAAAAGATAGAAGTACTCTAAAGAAATATAATTTCATCATCTTTCTTTCTTGATTTGCTCATAAGTTTAGTATTCTCTATTTAAGATCTTTTCTGCTTCCAAGGAAGATTGCATGTTTGTTTTTATCACTTGTATGTTTGTTTGTTTCCTTCAACTCTTATACTTGCTACCTAGCCTTGCTAGCCAAAAACCTGTACTGAGAGGGAATTCTTCTCGTGCATCCACTCCTTTAAACCAAAACCCACGCCATTTGTGTCCACCATACCTACCTATTAGCATTATTGCTATTCCAAGTAAATTCTTGTTTTATCTACCTCCCAAATTAAACTTGTTATGTGAAAATTAGTGATTAAAGCTCTCACGAACTTGATGGCACACTTTACTTTCTTGCACTTAATAAACTCGAACCATTGTGCTCACCTATGTTGCGTATATGCTTGCGCTTTGTAAGTTGTGAATTAGCAGAACCATGTTGTCATGGGGAACGCTTTCAACATTGCACTGGTACTTTGTACCTATTTTATATCATGTTCTTTTGTCTATGGATGTCGTCGGTGTGAAATGAAAAGGAGCTTTTAAGTCCATGGAGTTATGCATGTGTGTTAGAGAAATGCCTGGGCCGCTGGTCTAATCCATGCTGACATGGTGGAAACCTGCAGCGTAACCATAACGAGCATCTATGAAGCATTCTTCTTATAAAAAAAGAGTCTGATATTGATAAAGAAAAGAGAAAAAGAAAAAAGAGATTATGAAAAGAGGAAAGAGAGAAACAAGCACCATATTCCCATGGTAAATAAGGAGATTGTTGAGATGCTTGTTGTCTGTTTGCCTTGTCATTTTGATATGGGGATTCTTCCGTATCATCGGGCAAGGGGTACCCCGTTGACGTTTCTCTATGATACACATATGCTTACGATGACAAGAACTTACGGGTGACTAAACTTGAGTAGCATGAGGAGCGGCCCTCGTATTCAAGGGACAGGAGATTCTCAATTTACAACTTGCCAATGCATATCCTCATATTTGATAACTTTAACCTTAATCACCTAAAGATGCCTATGATAGGGGCAATTAGAGCTGAAAGCTAGTAAGTACCATAATTTTTGGGAGATCTTTATGAGACTTGCAATCCCTGCTTCCCTCTGTGAAAGGCCTTTCTTTTACTTTTTAGTTGAGTTAGTAAACCTACTCCCTTCAATCTCAGCCAGTATTTTGAGTTGTTGTGTTTCATTCATTCATATGATGATTTATTCAATCATGTTTCTTATGTTCCTTGTTTTGCACATTGCTCTTATCTTGATGTTTACTACTTTGAAAACTATCATTGAAAACCAGTTATTTGTGAACTCCGGCAAATTATCAACTATTCTTCGACCAAGATCTAAGTTTGCCATTACCAATTATGATTTACTTTATGTATCTTTATTGTGTTTCCTTTACTCATTGCAAGTTGAGTTATGTAATAGTGAGTTGTCTTCTATTATGATCTGTGTATTGATGAATGTGATGTTTCTTGTCCGTATTCTTTTATCGACTCTTCACTCCATAAACCTGAGGTCATGTTTATTGAGCTCAGTTTCGCTTGGGGACAAGCGAAGTCTAAGCTTGGGGGAGTTGATACATCCATTTTGCATCACTATTCTATGTCATAATTCAGTGTTATTCATTGATATATTTCATATTGAGAGGTGATACTTATGTTATTTCATCTGTTTTTGCATGGTTGATGACTTTTGGAGCATGGACCGTTGCAGTTAGGATTCTGATGGAAAAGGTGTTGTTTGGAGGCAAAATTCGCAAAGATCAGAAAATCCAGGAAAATATACGGAAAATCATATTTTTCCAGAAGACGAAGGAAGCCAGAAGGGGGGCTGGAGATGGGCACAGGGGGCCCACACCACCCCCTGGTGCAGGCCAGCCTAGGCCGTGCCACCAGGTGGTGTGGCCGCCCTGGTCCACCCCTGGCTCTCCCCTCTAGCGTATATTATCCTCCCGAAACCCTAAGACTCAGGGAGCGACCATAGAAAGATTCCGCCACCTCTGCGGGGCGGAAAACACCGAGAGAGAAAGATCTCTCCGGCAGACAGATTTCTACCGGGGGAATTCCTTCCCGGAGAGGGGAGATCGTCGCCATCAACACCATCATCAAGCTGGACTTCATCGGGATCATCATCATCACCACCATCATCACCATCAGCACCATCATCACCATCTCCATATTGCTGTAACAATTGGGTTGAATCTTGCATTAGTTCTTAGGGGAAACATTCCCGGTGTTGATTACTCTTTGTAGTTGATGCTATTGAGTGAACCATTGAAGTATTGCTTATGTTCAGATTGTTATACATCATTATTCCATCTCCGATCATGATCCATATGATGTCTTGTGAGTAGTTCGTTTTGTTCTTGAGGACATGGGAGAAGTCATGTTGTTAGTAGTGGAGTTATGTTGAGAAAGATTCAATAGTTTGATATTTAAGTTGTGGTGTACTTCTTCTAGTGGTGTCATGTGAATGTCGACTACATCACACTTCACCTATATGGGCCTAGGGGAATGCATTGTGTATTTGGCTACTAATCGTGGGTTGCCGAAGTGACAGAAACCTGAACCCCCGTTAGGAAACCATTGCACAAGGGACGTAAGGGTCTTAGAGTTTAAAGATATGGTTAGGTTTCTACCTTAATTACTTTCTTTTACTTACGGATGTTTGCAAGGGGTATAATCACAAGTATGTATTAGTCCTAGGAAGGTCAGTACATTAGCACAGGTTCACCCACACAACACTTAGCAAGCTAAAGAAAATTAATCAACTATATGAAGCGAAAGCACTTGACAGTCTTCCCATGTGTCCTCGAGAACGTTGGGTCATCTTAAGTAATACAACCGGCTTGTCCTTTGCTACATAAAGGATTGGGCCACTTGCTGCATTCATTCCTACTATCTTTTATTTACTCGTACTTTCTTTACTTGCTTTATCAAAAACCCCTAAAAATATGTTTGCTAACTATTTGCAGAGAATTCCTGATCCATACCACTAGCCAGCACCTTCTGCTCCTCGTTGGGTTCGACACTCTTAGTTATCGAAAATACTGTGATACACCCCCTATACTTGTGGGTCATCACGTCCTGTCAAAGCCGCTCACACGGGCAACTGAGGTCATCACATCATCAGCACTGACGTCATCGATTCCAGCAGAAGAAGATTTTTACTACTTTTTCTTGCTCGAGTCTTCGACTCAACCAAGCACATGGGGGCTACTCCTAACAGGAGCGTAGGCCGCACACCCGATAGAATTTTTCTGCAGGAATATGAGCATTCAAGACAAACCCTTCACTTGAATCAACGATTCGATGGTGAACTACGGGTTACTCCTATAGGGAGCGCTAGAAGCACATTCGACTGAAACAAGCAACAAAAGATGACAGCAGTCACACAAATGTTCTTAGTCCCCACTTGGGTCTACGACTCGAATAGGCACTCGAAGGTTACTTCCATAGGGAGCGCTGGTCGCGCACCCTATGATTATTTGTACATCGTACTGTGTGTCGATAACATCCACACTCGAATGCTATGGCGACTCTGCCTCATATTTTCCCTACAAAGAGATTACATCTCCTGGGCCACCCGAATCATCTCCGTGATGACATAAATTTCAGATGCCATGCTTGCAGCGTGAAGATAAGACCTAAATAAGGCCTGGCAACGCATCTGCTGTGCACTACCAGAAATATATCTGTGCCTACAGGTGCGATGAACATGCCTTGACGGACGCGTCGAGTGCTCACACTTATACACTGGAATTCGACTCATGTAAGACCTCCGCAGCCTGAGTCGAATTATGCCAGCACTTTTCCGAATTCGAGTCTAGGGACTCGAGTTTGAGCAGATTATGTTGTTTTTCCCTAAGGCAGTTCACAGATACCGATACATCGGATAAATTAGGCACGTATATCAACAATCCCTATGACAGGAACAGAACACTCGAAAAAATGCTCAGTCATGCACTCAAAAGACTTCATAAAGTCTCCAGTCGAATCTGCGATTCCACAGGGGTACTGACATGGGTATACCCTACAGGTACTTGAGTTTGGCATATATGTTCTAGATACGGCAGAAGACCACGGTGTTGCCAAGGCCCAATACAGAATTCGGGTGACCCATGGAGACTCTCATTGCTTGCAATGCAAGAAGAAGCTTAAGATAGAAAGTTCAAAGGGACGAACCCTAATCTGTAACCGACTCGACCTTCTACCCGATACCTAGCCTATCTTTATGAAGTCTAGGAGGGGGTGGCGAGGAGGACAATCACAACCCTAGTTTCCACGACCCTCGCCAGATTGCATCTCCGCACCCCTATAATCTTCGATTCCTTCGATAATTCCAAGAGCAGTCAAGCAGGATTAGGGACCTCTACGAGACTTGAACCTGTGTAAACTTTGTGTCCCTATTTTCTTGTTTGCTAGATCATTGATGCCTCCACCGCTCCCTCCTTCTCCAAAACCCAAGTCCATAACAATGGGCATTGACGAGTTGAACCCTCGTCAGTTGTTGTTACACTTTGTCCATTCCAATCTGGTTTTTCCTATTACACTACACCGGTCTATTTTGGAATACTCTCTTTACTCTAAAGGACAACTAATGAGTTGTTTTCTCCTTAAACTAGTCCACTGGGTTTAAGTTGTTATGCCTACTTCGATCATTCATCCGGACATACCCTCGGAAATACTTTATAATGAGATCTTGTTATAACCTTATGAAAATAAGGCTTACTCCCATCATGACTTAGTACTTCTTTTCCAATCCTTTAGTCAGAAAATTTGACAACAACACTTTAGTGTTTCTTGTTTACTCTCCCCCTTGGGATCTCCTAATGGTCTCTAAACTTCATGTATAATACCCATTAATTCAATAGTTAGGGTATCAGTATCTTTCTAGCTTATACTTTACCTATGGAAGGTCTCACAAAAGAATCTACGGTATATCCTCATAATTGTGGATCTCCGAAATGAATCTTCCAGCATTATTTGTCTTACTCTTAACCTTCTGGACAACATTTTTCACCGGCAAATCTGATGTTGCGAAAACGTCTCGAAAGACGACCTTTAATTTTATACTTCTTTATGTTCTTCTTAACTTAGGCCAAGTTTTATACTCTTTAAACCTTTCAAGATGGCCTGTTTAGCTAAACCGCTAGGATACTGGCTACGGATACCAGTTGCGGATCCTTCTAGGTTTATGGATTACCCTATAGCTTCTGGACTTACTACTAGCATTCTCTCTGAGTTGTCAGAGCTTGAATACCACTTTTGTTCAAAATTTCTTCCTTGCACCCTTTCATGTTATTTCCATGGACTAGGGACGACTATTTCATTAGCTTCTGAGCAACATCACCTATCTTGAGTGAACTTAATTTATTACTTCATGTTGCTACGCACCTTTTTCTGCACTAGTAATCCTTCTTATTGCCAGCTCATAATGAGTTGGGATTAATCCATCCTTCAAAATAGTGTTGATGCTCCTTATATTTGGCTTCCTTCTTCATGTAAGCCTTCATCTTGAACTTCGGAACTCGTCACTCTCTTACACGAATTCCATTTTCTATCTAGGTCTATAACATCAAGTAATAACTTGATGATGCACATGCATTTGCACAACAAGCCAAACTTCATGCACAGATCTAGTGAATCAAGAAGATCCAAGAAAAACCAAGATATAGTCAAACATATACCATGTATTAAACATATGTCTTCGAAATCTTACAACTCCCAACCACAGCAAGACACTCTCTGTACACAACCTCCTTATATTACAAGAGATCTCTTGCTCATGTGAGCATGTTCTCACTTATTTTAGCAAGCCTCTCAAGCACTACAATAAACATTACCCAATATAAACATTATTCAAGCACACTAATTTATGGGTTACTTCCATTCTTACTTTTCCCACTCACTTCCGTTCTTCTGGAATTTTCATCCACGATGGTACGAAGTTTGACGACTGCCTTCAGGTGCATCAGAACATCCAGTAGGTGCGTAACCTTGAGTAGAAGTACCAAGAGTGAGATTAGCCATTGAGAAATGACTATCATACTCATTATCTTCTTCAGTATTCTTCTTTCCTCCTCCGGGCACATCCTCAAAGTAAGAGGTATTCTTTGCTTTTTCCCCAATCCAGTCGTACATATTGGTGTAGTAACTACCAGGACACTCTTCCAGCTCAATGGGAGTATTATTACCCCTATATGGTCCATATGATTCTATTGGATTATAACTGGTTTCTACTCCCTTACCTGATTCACAGGGTACAACTTTTCCCATGACTTCGTCAGAAGACTGGTCTTCCCATCCGGTATTACCTCTAACAGCATTATTGAGGTTGGGTGCATTCCATATTTTCTATTCCTCCGCATATTTGGTCCATGGGTCTACTGGTTGCTGAGGTTCAACTGAATAATAGGCATAGACTTCAGAGTGTGGGTCATTAAACTTTGTTTCTTCAAACACCTCCCCTGAAAAGACTGGCTTCGGGTGCCTTGCTTCTTTAACTAACTTCTTTCTACGTGCGACAGCCTTTGTAGGATCAGTGAAATCCTAAATGACCGTGTCCAACTCTTGAACTAGCACTTGATGAGTGTTATGAAACGTGTCCAGTAAAGACTTATAACGATCCATAGACTCTATTGCCAGAGTAGGTTTAGCCCTTACCAGAGCAGAATGATCTAACTCTGGATTAGAACTAAGGGTTTCGTGAGGTATAGCAGTATAGGTAGTACCTTCTAGTGCCTTGGAATTCTGTTCCCTTATCTTGGTTATGGTTGCTACTACTGCAATCTGATAGGATGTTGCCATACATCTTGCTTCTCCCGATGGCATTTCTCCACGCACTAGCAACTTCTTGGGTAACATGATTAGGATACGGTACTTGGCCAATATCTGTCCGTCATAGAAACTGTAAACCTTGACCAGAAGTCGAGACTTACAATCCAGGCTCCATAGAAGTTGTCTTAGAGTGATTGTCCAGTCATCTTCATAATCATCTAAGGTCTTGTTCAATACTTGAACATTCCGAGGTGGATACCTAGGTTCCATTCTTGTACTGTAGATAAGAAATTATTGTCAGTCATCTTGAGTTAAAACTCATGGTACTCATTTAAAATTGCATAATAAAGAATAATCGCACTAGCAACATGACGAGATTATTCCCAATTGAATATCCATCATATTTCTAGAGAACTCTTTATGGTTGCTAACATCCTTCCTACATGTTCTACCCATTTACTAAGTTTACCAACCTAAGGTCAAAGCATATGCTCTAATACCAGCTACGGTGACCTAGCATACCACCGCATGATGTACTACACTATAGTCGTTGACATAACACCAATGAAACACCGTTCACTAGTATTACATACCTTAGAGTGGTACAACCGAAACACAGCAGGTCCAAGACATGACTATAGATTACAACTCGACTCTTTACAAAAGATCTAGAGAACATTCAAGGTTAAAGAGAGAGAAAGAAACTTCTTACAAAGAAGAACCAGAAATAATAAATTCAGAACTGTCTAGCTAATAAGACTAACACCTAAACTATTTTGCTTGCAATTTCTACTAATGCAATGCTCTATAGAAGTAAGTATTATGGTTAGAATATCTACTCCTATTTAAACAGAGACTTTGTCTTCACTTCGGCTGATGTATATTTTGACTTCATAGACTTTATTGAAGAACTTGAGTTGCCGATGATGGTTTCTTGAGCAGAAATTGATGTTGACGTCGTCTTCAACGGCTTAAAACCTAGCAAGGGTTAAGAAGGTACGGTTGAGTACGAGCGTACTCAGCAAGTTCACTCAAAAGGAGTGTATGATGCACTATCTCTACAGCCATAGACCAAAGGTCGTAGGCAATGCAGGTTTTTGTAATCATTTCTTCAAAGGTTGCTTTTATTCTGAAAACTATGTCTGACAGCCTTCACAGGTTGACCAGAACCTTCATGGGGTTCCTTTCCTGCCGCGTTCGTAGCTCCTTCCCGGAATAGGGAGTAACATGTCACAATTATTACACTCTACAGAGGTGCGTTACTTTACCCATGAGAGATCGACTCTTTGTTGCACAACCGAGCAATCTTTCCCGTCCACAATTCCTTGATGTGGGGCCCAGTAGGTGACCCAAGCCAATCACTACCCTCTCTGCGATCCCATATGTCTGCACGATCCTTCGGGGATGACTACACCTCCATTAAGCCCCCTTTCGGGCAAGCTACAACCCTGATGAGTTCCCAAAGACTCTATGAGCCGGTTATGCCCTTCTTCTTGTAGTTGTTAGCGCTCGTCACCCGCAGGATGAGAGGGATCGAGTTGCCATTCGCCTGAACAACTTGACCCAGGAGCAGCTGGAAGCTAGTGGATATTTCTGGGTGGATCATGATCGCGCAGTCGCGTTGGCAATGCAGCAGGATCGTGCAACACAGGTGCTACAGTGCTAGAAGAAGTCGCGGTCGTGCCTTAAGCATATTTTTCAGGCAATGTTCCCCCTGGATGTGGTGCCTTCAATCTTGCTAGCATTGTTGTCGAAGTTTCAGGATATCAGTGCAGTCTGTGAGTGCGCGCGCCAGCAGTTGGTCGCGGGTGCCAAGGCTGTGTTGGCGCTTGTTCGTCTGCATCGGCCAGATATGGATTTTGCAGCTGTTGCCGCTGGACCACCGCCCCCGCCAGAAGGGATGACATGGTACATGTGCCACATTACCAGGCGGTTTATCAGCCAGCTGAAGATATCGTTGACTTCTTCGAAGAACAGACAAAATTCTCCTTTTGCGGCAGTAGTGTAGTATGGACCTGCACATGAATACATAGGTGTTGTAAAGTTCATAGAATTGTGCCAGGCATTTTTTATACCCGTTAGTATGTAAAGATCTTGCTAGTTTGTATGTTTTTCGAATGTGTTGTAATATGCAGTTCCTTTTCATTAGCCTAGCATATATTCATCTCAGCACCTTGTCAACCTCTCAGGTGCATTGTAGCTGGGTTGATTTTACCAAGGGCTCAATTGATAGTGTGTCAGCTACTCAGGATACTATGTTATTCGTGTAACAAGGTGTAGAGGGTGGCGCGGCCCCCGAGTGATATAATTGCAAGTAAAATAGAAAACACAAAGTTGGGGGCACTTAGATTTATTTATTCATAGAATATCACGAGGTACAATGTATGGCTAAGTAGCCTGGCTGAATAGCCTTATCTGTATAGTAAAAACATCTAAGGGTAGAAATGGCACAGCTGCACGACGTTCTAGGGATTGGAGTATGCGACTCCGCTTTCTAGATCTTTAATGCGGTAGGCACCACCTGGGATTACTTCGGTAATCATGTAAGTTCCTTCCCAAGGGGACTGGGATTTGAGGTGCCCTTGCTGCTTCAATCGCAGGACCAGGTCTCCTTCAACGAAGGATCTGGGGCGTAGCCTTCTGCTCTGCTAATTGTGGAGTTTCTGGTAGATCGTGGATCTCTCCGCTGTAATATCGCGTGCTTCATCGAGGAGATCGACAGAATCTTTGAGTGCGATGGTTGATTCTGCCTCGCTGTATGCTACTACCCGTGGGGCTTTGTAGCGCACCTCTGTGGGTAGTACTGCCTCCACGCCATGTACCAAGAAGAATGGAGTGTAGCCTGTAGCGCTGTTTGGAGTTGTGCGCATGCTCCATAGTACCGATGGCAGCTCCTCGGTCCAGCACCTGGCAGCTCTTTCGAGTGGCTGGAGGAGCCTTTTCTTGTTCCCACCGTAGACGACGCCGTTGGCCTTTTTGACTTGAGCGTTGGTCTGAGGGTGTGCTACGGACACGTAGCTGATGTTGATTCCTAGTTTTTCGCAGAAACCCTAGAATTCGTTCGAGGTGAAGTTTGTTCTGTTGTCCGTGATGATGCTGTGTGGCACCCTAAATCGGAAGATGGTGGACTCAAAGAATTTAACAGCGCTGGCTCCTGATTGGTTTGTTACCGGCATGGCCTCAATCCACTTGGTGAACTTATCGACTGCGACTAGGAGGTAGACATATCCTCTAGGTGAAGATTTCTGGAGCTTGCCGACCATGTCGAGTCCCCATTGCACGAAGGGCCAGGCCACAGGTATTGGCCTGAGCTCTGCGCCAGGTGCGTGTGGCTTATCCACGAATCACTGGCAGGCGTTGCAACATTGGACGATGTCCTTGGCATCATGCATTGCCGTTGGCCAGTAGAATCCAGCTCGTAGAGCTTTGGCAACAAGGGCGCGACTGCTAGCATGGTGGCCGCAAGTGCCTTCGTGTATGTCGAGTAGGATGGCTCTTTCGTCCCCATTAGAGACGCACTGTTGAAGGACTCTTGTGATGCTGCACTTGTACAGTCCGCCATTGATGAGGGTGAATGCCTTAGATTGTCGTGCTATATGGCACGCATCTGTCAGGTCATCTGGCAACCTTTTGCTAAGTATATGTTATGTATGGTTGCGTCCAGGATGGCTCGATCATCATGACCTCCATGGGGCCTTCGAGTCCTGTATATAGATCCATGTTGTCGAGTGTCATTGGCTCATTGGGTGGCGTATCCCCCGAGTCCTTTGACGTGCTGGTTTTATGCTCTAGAGCCTTGGGATTGATGGAGTTCTTGCAGATGCACTCTAAAAATACTCCGGGGGGCACTAGGGCGCAAGTGGAGCTGATGTTGGCGAGTATGTATGCTTCCTCATTGCTCTCGCGGCCGACGTTCCATAGCTCGCGGCCATCAAAGTCTCCCTGGAGTGCATCGTAGAGATCACGATAGGCGATCATGTTGTCGCTCAAAGCATCGCACTCGTTTATTGTTTGGTTGACCACTAGTTTGGAGTCGCCGTAGATGACGAGTCGCTTTACGCCACAGGCTTTTGCCATGCGCATCTCGTGGAGTAAGGCTTCGTATTCAGCTTCATTGTTGGAGGCGGTGAACTGCATTCACAGAACATACCTCATCTTGTCACCTTGCGGCAATGTCAGGATGACGCCCGAGCCAGCTCCCTCCTTGCGCTTGGTCCCATCGAAGTGCATTGTCCATAGATAGGACATGTCTGGCTTGTCGGGGAGTTGGTTTCACATCTAGTGCACAAGAAAGTCCGAGAGAACTTGCGACTTAATCGCGTCTCACTTCTCGTATGTGATTTCTCGTGGAGACAGTACGATCCCCCAGAGCGCGACTCGTCCAGTCGCGTTGAGGGTGTTGAGTATGTGCCCTAGCGGGGCGTCGTTCACCATAATGATTGGGTGCTCCTGGAAGTAGTGGTGCAGTCGCCTGGCTGTCATGAAGATGTCGTATGCCAGCTTCTGATAATGTGGGTACCACTGTTTTATGGGTGTGAGCAACTCTCTGAGGTAGTAGACTGGGCGTTGCACCCCGTGGACTTTACTTTGTTCGGCTCGCTCCACTACGAACATAGTGCTAACCACCTGGTTGGTGGCGGAGATGTATAGCAACAGCAGCTCCTTTTCGCGAGGTGTCACCAACACCGGCGAGGTGGACAGTAGATGCTTGAGGTCTTCAAATGCTTCTTGTGCTTCATATGTCCATTCTAATTTGTCAGCTTTGCGGAGAATTTGGTAGAAAGGCAGTGCCTTTTTGCCCATCTGACTGATGAATTGACTGAGCGCCGCGATTCACCCAGCCAGCTGTTGGACGCCTTTTACGTTCTTCAGCTTCTCCATAGCTAGTATGGCTTTTATTTTCTTCAGGTTTGCCTCAATCCCTCGCACGGAGATGAGGTACCCGAGCAATTTCCCAGATGGTACACCGAAGGGGCATTTGTCCGGATTCAGCTTCTTCCGGTAGCGGCCGAGGTTGTCGAAGGTCTCGCGAAGATCGTCGAGTAACGATGCTTCCTCCTTAGTTTTGACGATAATGTCATCGACGTAGACTTGGATGTTACGACCAAGCTAGTTCTTGAGGCAGGCCTGCATGCTCCGCTGGTAGGTGACTCATGCGTTTTTCAGCCCGAAAGGCATCGTCGTGTAGCAGAAGACACCAATGGGCGTGATGAATGCCATTTTCTCCTGGTCTTCCTCCTTCATTCGAATCTGATGACAGCCTGAGTAGGCGTTGAGGAAGCAAAGGCACTCTCATCCCACAGTGGAGTTGATTATCTGATCCATCCGTGGCAACGGGAAGTGGTCCTTCGGGCAATGCTTGTTCAAGGAGGTGAGGTCCATGCACATCCGCAGGATATGAGTGTCTTTTTAAGGAACAAGCATGGGGTTTAGTACCCAAGTGTTTTCCTTGATCTTGCGTATGAAGTTAGCGTCGAGGAGTCTATTGACTTCCATACCGACCACTTTTGCCCTTGGTTCATACAGTCGCCGTATTATTTGTTTGACTGGCCTTGCTTCAGGATTCACATTGAGTGAGTGCTCGGCGAATTCCCTGGGAACTCCTGGCATGTCCGCTGTACACCAGGCGAAGATTTCCCAGTGTCGTCGTATTGATGACAAGTACGCCATGAGGGGGTCCTCGAGGCGGTCAAAAGAGAGGGGTGTGAGTCGTACGGTATTCCAAGACGGTGAGCATACAAGTTTACCCAGGTTCGTATCTGCTGGCTTTGGATGGATCCTACTCCTCCTAGCAATCCAGTAATATGGCAGAGCCGGAATATGGGTTACAAGGGGTTCACCTGTGCGAGTTGAGATTGTGATTGTAAGGGTTGCCCTAAAGGCTCTCCCTAGGACGGCTTATATAGATATTCGGCCTAGGGTTTACAGGAGAGATCTATCCGACTATGACTAAGAGTCAGTTACAGAGTACATCTTGAACTACAAGTAACACTATGGGCCTATGTCGGTAAGTCTTCTGGGCCTTCCCGTAGCTGGATTAGACTCTATCTCTTCTCCCTGACTGGGCCGCCCGTGAAGCAAAGCTCTAACCCGAAGTGGGCCACCCTGGTCAGTGAGGAACTATGAGGATACCCAGAAAGTATATCCCCAACAGCAGGCCCCGGAAGTCTCCAAGATCCAAAGTCGGATTCATCATCATCTAGCTCGATCTTCGGCTTCTAGAATCTTGAAGGGTTCCTGAAACTTCAAAACAAAAGACACGATCCGGATCTCAAAAATAAGTCGGACATATCAGCACATTAGTTGTGTTTCCAGCTCACAATTCAAACTAAGCCAAAACTTGGTATCTGACGTCATCTGACACCAGCCATGGTCAAGTCACGTCATTGACAGACATTTCCTGTCAGCACGACCGTTGGTGGGCCCACCTTTCGCGAAACCAAGGTGCCATTTCAATGCGTGCGTGGAGATCGAGGCGACGTAATCATCGCGTGGGAACTTCCCAGTTCTTTCCACGACGCGTGGCGTGTGTACTATATCATTTGCACGAACCTTGGCGTGGTTCGGTGGTTATAAGGGGTGAGGATTCCTTTTCTTCATCTTCTTCACCTGTTCCAGCGTTGTTTCCTTCTCCTCCACTTCTCCCACACGCACAGAGCTCCCTTGCCCTTAAAAATCCCCAGCGCCGCCCAACCAAGGTCACTGGCGCACCAGGAAAATGACTTCCATTTCATCTTCCGACGCACCAGCGATAGCGGCGACGGCAGCGGTGGCGGAAAAGGAAAGCAATCGCGGGATTTGGATCTCGTGCGTTCTCGACGACGACAAGCTCCATGTCATGGAAGCAGAAGGGCTCCTCCGCGCCAGCGATTGGCAGAGCCGCTTCGGCGAAGCCATCCCCAACCCTCGCAACGACGAAAGAGTGCACTTCGGCACTCATCTGGACAGAGGTTTCTCCTTTCCTCCCTCAGATTTGTTTTCTGAGGTGATAGATCACTACGGTGTTCAATTTCACCATCTCCCCCCAACTCCATCTTAGAGATGAGTTCTTACGCATCTTTGTGTGAGGGGTATCTCGGCATTAGGTCGAGTCTCACTCTCTTCCAGTACTACTTTCACGTCCGGAGAAAATCCATCACCGCTGGTAATCCTTACATTATCGGTACTATTAGTCTGTTGGTTAGGCGTGAGCGCGTTTATCCTTGGATTTTAGCTAGCGATTCGGTCAAACAATGGACGGCTACCTTTTCTATCATAAGGATATTTCCGCTCCCGGCAAAGCTACTGCATTGCCGGCTTTCGTTGATGGAGCCGCCACGCCTCAAGCTTCTTGGGATGAGGCCGCTCCGGCTCTCAGTGACGATCTGATTCTCGCCAAGAGGCGGATTGAATATCAGATGAAGCACAAGGGCCTGAGAGGGTCCGACTTGGTCCAGTGCTAGGTGGCACGCCGGATCCAGCCTCTCTAGCACCACGGCGACTGACTGATGCATTCCATCACGGCGTCAAGAAAAGACTCCCTCCGCATCATCTCCAAGGCTTTAAATCCACAAGATTACATAAGCCAAATCAAATGGCTGATAAAGGAGCGGATCGAGAGAAAGATTCCGGATTTGTCCTTGGACATGCATACAGCGGAAACCCCTGTAGTGCTGGTAAGCTTTAGCAATAAACCCTTTTTATGTGTTTCACCTTTAAGTCATTTCGCAACACTGAGATTCTATCTTCTTTTCAGCTTGCCGACCTCCCTGAGTCGGAATTAGCTCCTATCGAGGGATATCCTCCCGAATTTTCTCAGGAGGAGGAATTGGTCCCATTGCCGGATGTTGTGCCTAGGAAGCGCAAAGCTCCGACAGTGGCTATCGGCACAAAGGAAGTGCCAGTTGTAAAGAGGTAACTTTCCTTACAACTTCCGCCTTTGTACTTTTACTCATGATTTCGTCCGAGATATAATGTTCTATATTCTATTACCTTCTCAGAGCTAAACAGCTCATCAAGGGCAAGGGGAAGGGAACTACTTCAAAGCCCCTTTGTCAGACGAAGCTAACTGTGGCTTCCCCTACCGTAGCTCCTCCGACTCCTGCCCCTCAACCTTCTGCAGCGCCGGAGATTACTTCATCTCCAACTATTACAGAAAATCCGGCTCCCTCAGCAGAGCCAGCGATCCTTGAGTCGCAGACGGACGTCACCATGGGTGACTCAGGTTTTGATAAGGGTGAACCCTCTTCGGGTAATGATCCCTCGGCAAAGACTTTCGCTGAAAATCTCCTGAGCAATCCGGGACTTGCCAAATTTGGCCTGTCTCGGAAATCTGCGGAGGAAATCCAGCGGCTGGCCCGGCAATGCCTGGAAAGCTGAAATCTCTCTGCCGAAGAAGAGGCACAAGAGGCAGAAGACATCAAGCACTCTGACCTTCTTGAACAATTCTGTCTTCGCGATGAGAGACTGAGGACCGGCGAGCTTCCAACTGCGACAGTGGTTCCTCTAACTCTTGCCGAGAAGTTTGCAGTTGAGGTGAATGCGAGTTCGAACAAACTCACTCGCGAACAATATGTAAGTCAGAAATCCAACTCATGTTTTTCTTTATCATACTTTATATCATATCCTCTAGCCCCCAAGCATGAAGTTGGATAAACAATCCGGGTTTACGCTTCCTTAGGATGCCAAAGAATGAACTAGTGTAGCCCCCAAGGCTCGTGTTGATATTAGTAAAAATATTAGCCCGAGTCTTTAGTAGACTTCTGACTTTGGGTATTCTAACTTACAGAAAGTATATTCCTATAACCAGGATTTGTTGAAAAATGTTTGCAACAAGCGGAAAGATCAGAGCTCTCCGGCTTGAAAATGCACAGCTGAAGGTTTCCAAGGATGAGGCCGAAGGTAAACATTCCGAGACTCAAACCTTGTTTTTTCCTGTCATAGTCGATTTTTTTTGTTGATCTGTTATTCTTTTTTGACTTACAGCACTAGTAAAATAGTCTTGTGCTATGATCGAAGAGGCCGAGAATCTCAAGACCCTAGTGGTGGAGAATAAAGAACTTCGCCAAGAACTAGACAAGCTCAAGGTAGATCATGAGAAGAGCATTGCTCAAATTCTCGAGTCCACCTCCATGGCTACTAACGAAGGTGATCGCAAGATTGCGGTTCAAGATCAGAGAATCTCGGATCTCAATGACGAGCTTTTCAGAGAAAAGGATATATCCGCGGCGCTCCGGGCTGAACTCCAAAGCCTTCGCAAAGAGAATGCCAATGTTGACGATGTCATCCTTGGTATTTTTCCCTATCTTTGACTTGTCTACATTCTTCAACTCTTTCGATATCCGATTTATTTAATCGTTTTGCGTTATATGCATAGGTCCTCTGAACTTGACGGACTCCACCTCTACCGAGCCTCGCACTCACCGGCTTACCCAAGTCAGTGATTTACTCCATGACGTCCGCCAATCCCTCGAGGATATTGGCGAATCTCTCAAGGTTCCGGATATGCCTAGCATGTCCCACTTTCAGGTGCGAGACAAGGAAAAGGAGATGTCACAGCTTGTCCAGGACTGGAACATGTCCTACGCGCGATCCGCAGTGCAGAACGCTCTCACAATGGTCATGAGCCACCATGGAAGCATGGAAATCTGGCAAGTTACCAGAGGGTACTCTACTATGGATGAAGACGGCCAGGAGCAAGATATTAAAGCCATCATGGACTCCTGCGCCGGATACGGGTGCCACGTAGCTGATTTGACCAGCTATGATACTCCCTTCTTCACCCGCGTGCACACGCCGCCTCCGCCTACTGAAGAAACAGCTGAAGTTTCCGACAATGATCAAACCATATCAGATTTGAACATCTCAGAATGTTATCAAGCCGAGGCCGATGTATCTAGCGAGCCGGCAGCTCCTACCTCTTCTCCTGGATCATAGATAATCAGAAAGAATAGATGTGTTATTGTGAAAACATTATGGGTCTATAAATAAGTAGTTTGATACTTTTGCTAGTGCTAAGTTTTTATCTATTCAGCACTTTTGACTTAAATTTTTGTGTGCCTGAAATGTTTGCATAAGCACTTGTACTTTTTGTCTATACTTATCGTTTATCTGGCTTTTCGCCTTGTCGCTTTCATGAGCCGGCTAAACTTTCAGCACGGAAACTTTGCCGAGCAACGGAGCTCAATTGCTAAACAAGTTTAAACTCGGAAACAAAGCCGGCTTCCAGTACCAACAATTCACTACTCGTAAAATACCTGCATCCGGCAATCAGACAAATAACCAAAGTATAGACTAGGGAATATAGATTTATACCCGAAGGTAGCAATTTTAGAATCGGAAATCTAAACGAGAACAAACATGAGCATAAAGTACTTTCAAGTATTCTGGGATTTTCGACTTTGTGACATGATCATTCAGAAATAAGATGGTAAAAACTTCTCAGAAAAAACTTGAGGCAACCAAAACTTTTATTTCCCACAGAACGTGTACACATATATGATTACAAAGAAGGATAAACTAAGAATAAAAGGGACGTAGCTGAGCAATATTCCATGGTTTGTCTAGTTCTTCAGGATTTGTACTGCCTCCCGCTCTCTTTATCTTCTTAGTAGCAGTTCTTTCTTTGACTGGCCTCATATTAGTTAGGTAGTATGAACCATTGTGTAATACTCGACTAACTAAAAATGGCCCTTCCCATACTGGGGAAAGTTTGTGCTTCCTTTGTTGTACAAGCCGGAGAACCAAATCGCCTTTATTAAAAGACCTGTTTTTGACTGTCTGGCTATGATACTTGCGTAACTTCTGCTGATAGGCTGTTGATCTCATTTCAGCAATGACGTGAACTTCTTTGACTAAATCGAGATCATTTTGTCGAGAAATCTCGGCATCCTCTTCGATATACACGACCACTCTAGGAGAAGTGTGAATCAAATCACTAGGAAGAACTGCTTCTGCGCCATAGACCAAGAAGAAAGGTGTGTATCCAGTTGAACTGTTCGGAGTTGTTCGTAAACTCCATATTACAGAAGGTAATTCCTCTACCCAAGCCCCCGCAGCACGTCGTAGTGGTGCTTTGAGTCTCAGTTTTAGGCCTTGTAGGATTAAACCATTTGCTCTTTCGACTTGTTCATTAGCCTGCGGATGTGTGACTAATGCAATGTCAAGCCAGATATTTTGTTCATTGCAGAATTCAGCAAGTTCTCCCATAGAGAAATTACTCCCGTTGTCCATGATAATACTATGCGGATAACCATACCAGATTATAACATCCTCGAAAAATCTTTGGTTGTTGCTCCATCACAAGTAGTGACGGGTTTAGCCTCAATCCATTTGGTGAATTTATCCACCATCACTAAGAGGTGAGTAAATCCACTTGGAGCCCGTTTAAACGGTCCTACCATATCAAGCCCCCAGACCGCGAAAGGCCATGTTATAGGTATTGTTCGCAGCTGATCAGCCAGAATGTGAGCTTGTTTGGCGTACCTTTGGCAGCCCTTGCACGTCTTGACCAGCCGTTCGGCATCTTCCTTGGCTATAAGCCAGAAAAAAACCGTGTCTGAAAGCTTTTGCCACTAGAGACTTGGCTGCAGCGTGGTGACCACACTCGCCTTCGTGGATTTCTCTTAAGATTTCCACTCCTTCTTTCGGAGATATGCAGCGCTAAAAAACTCCAGACACACTCCGCTTATAGAGCTCACCGCTAACTACAGTATAGGCTTTTGCTCGTCAAATGATCTGTCGGCTCAGAACTTCGTCTTCGGGTAATTTGCCATCTACCAAATAGTCAAGGTAGGGTTGAGTCTAGCTGGAAATTACAGCCAGAACTGCTATCAAAGGTGAGTCGGTTTTAGTCGGATATTCCTCATCCACTCCCTTTATTAAGGGAACTTTGAGGTGCTCTAAAAAAGCGCCATCCGGGACCTCTTTCCGTGCAGAGCCTATTCGAGATAATGCATTTGCTTCCTCATTTTCTACTCGAGGGATGTGTTGAACCTCAAGCCTTCGAACGATTTAGATAAATCATCCACGACAGCTTTATATGCTGCCATGTGCTTATTTGCATTACAAATATCCGACACTTGCTGAGCAACATGATCCGAATCTCCGTAACACATCAAACGTCGGATGCCAATATCGTTAGCAATCCGGATTCCATGCAGCAGTGCTTCATACTCGGCAATATTATTTGTCGATATGATGTGGATGCAACACGTATAAAAGTTTATCTCCTTGGGGTGATTTGAGCACCATGCTAGCCCCCGTGAGCCTTAGATCCATTGAAATATAGGGTCCAATATTACGACTCAGGGAGGGTCATATTCTCCTTTGTCTCTGTCCAATCAGCAACAAAGTCAGCAAGGATTTGGGATTTGATCGCTATCCGAGGTTTATACTCAATATCGAAAGCTGAAAGCTCTATGCCCAATTTTGCGACGCGTCCTTTGGTGTCACTATTGTTGATTATATCTCTCATGGGAGCTGTGCTCACCACGGTACTTGGATGTTCCTGAAAATAATGTCGTAGCTTACGACATGCTAAGAACACGCCGTAAGCCAACTTTTGATAATGCGGATACCGCTGTTTTGATTCTGGTAAGACCTTGCTGAGATAGTAAGTCGGACGCTGCACCAAGTGTTCCTGATTTTCCTCTGGTCTCTCCACAACCATAACGATACTGACGACTTTGTTTGCCGCAGAAAGATAGAGCAACATCGGTTCCTTTGGTTCCGGTGCCGCAAGGATGGGAGCAGATGCGAGTACTGCTTTCAAATCTTGTAGTGCAGCTTCCACTTCGTCGGTCCATACAAAATCCTTGGTGTTTTTCAGGAGCTTGTATAGTGGTGCAGCTCTTTCACTGAGATGGCTCACAACCGACTGACTGCGGCAATGCAACCAGTTAGTCTTTGAACGTCTTTCAGGCGAGTTGGCCTGGAAATATTGAGTATAGCCTTGATTTTGTTTCGGTTCACCTCTATGCCTCTTTTAGACACGATAAAACCTAACAATTTTCCGGCTGGTATTCCAAAGAAGCATTTCTTCGGGTTAAGCATTATGTTGTATTTTCGTAGATTGGCGAACGTTTCCTCCAAGTCGGAAATCAATGTTTCCTTCTTTTTGGACATCACCGCAATATCATCCACATATGCATGTACATTGCGTCCGATTTGATCGTGGAGGCAACGCTGCATTGTGCGCTGGTAGGTAGCTCCTGCGTTATTCAGCCCAAAGGGCATCATAACGAAACAGAAGGTTCCAAAGGGGGTTATGAATGAAGTTTTGATTTTATCCGATTCCTTCATCCGGATTTGGTGATAACCGAAATATGCGTCGAGAAAACATAGGAGTTCCGAGCCTGCCATAGAATCAATAACTTGATCAATCCTAGGCAGAGCGAACGGATCTTTGGGGCAAGCCTTGTTTAAGGCAGTATAATAAACACACATCCTTAAATCAGTGGTGTCCTTTTTAGGGACCATTACAGGATTGGCTGACCACTCAGTGTGGATAACCTCTTCTATGAATCCGGCTAACTTGAGCCGTGCTAGTTCCTTATCTATTGCCTTACGCTTTTCATCGCCAAATCGTCTTAGGGACTATTTGATGGGTTTCGCGTTCGGGTTTACATTTAAAGAGTGCTCGGCAAGTTCCCTAGGTACTCTAGTCATGTCAGATGGCTGTCATGCGAAGATATCTTGATTTGCTCTGAGGAACTTGACGAGCGTGCTTTCCTATGTGCTATCCAGGCCTACGCCTATCTGGATCACCTTGGAGGGGTCATCATCCTTCAACGGTGTCTTCTTCGTCTCTTCTGATGCCTTTGAACTCCGGATTCGGCTTTGTTACCTCCTTCTTCATTGCGGGCATCTCGGACGGATCTATGCTCTTCTTGATCTCCTGGTACTCCTGGGCGTGCAGCACGGCTTCAGCAAAGGAGGCAATTCCATCCTCACACTCTCGCGCTTTCTTCGGGTCTCCCTTGATGGTGATCATGCCGTTGGGATCGAGAATTTTTATCATATTGTAAATGTAATACTCCCGGATCCATTGTTGAGGTATATGCATCTCCTGATGCAGATGATTGGAAAGAAGCTATCCAAAATGAGATGGACTTGATTCTTTCTAATGGAACTTGGGAATTATCAAAATGACCCTACGGTTGTAAACTTGTGGGCTGTAAGTGGGTGTCCAATAAGAAGCTAAGACCCGATGGCACTATTGATAAGTAAAAGGCACGACTTGTAGCAAAGGGCTACACACAGAAAGAAGGTGAATATTACTTTAACACCTATTCGCCTGTCACTAGACTGACCACCATTCGAGTACTACTGTCCCTAGCTACCTCTTATGATCTTATCGTTTATCAAATGGATGTGAAGATAGCTTTCCTTAATGGAGAGTTTGGAGAGGATATCTATATGTCAACCAGATGGGTTTGTGGTAAAAGGTGAAGAGACAAAGATATACAAGTTGTTAAAATCTTTATATGGCCTGAAACAAGCACCCAAGCAATGGAATGAGAAGTTTGACAGAACTCTACTTTCTGCTGGCTTTTTCATTAATGAGGCTGATAGGTGTGTGTGTATTATCGCCATGGTGGGGGAGATAGTGTTATATTATATTTGTACGTGGATGATATTCTGATATTTGGTATAAACATGAAAGTGATAAATGAAGTCAAGTCTTTTCTGTCAAAGAGCTCTTGATGGACTTGTCTGTGGTTGAAAAACCTGTGCCGGCAATCCTTTTGAATTATGACAACCAAACTGTTATTGCCAAAGTGAAAAATTCTAAGGATAACGCGAAGTCATCAAGACATGTAAAGAGACATTTGAAATCTGTCAGGAAATTGAGAATCTCTGGAGTAATAACTGTTACGTATATTCAAACAGATAAAAACCTGACAGATCCCTTTACAAAGGTACTATGATGAATTGTGATAGAAAGTGCATTGAGGGAGATGCGATTGAGACCCATGGATATCACACCATAGTGGTAACCCAACCTATGTGATCAGAGATCCCGTAAATTAGGATCTGGGAAAAACAAGCTAGTGGTTTGATTGAGGAGAGTATTTTGTAACCCCTTCCATATGTGAAGATGCATAACTCTCAAAATCTGTAAGGCAGGTTGACAACCTGTCTTAATGTATTTCTGTTGGCTATAACTAGCAAAGATGCCATCCTACATAGAATTCCTAAAAGAACACATCTATATGAGCTCGATTGTAAACGTCGTGGTCTATGCGACTTGGGTGGTCTCTAGTAAACTCATGAAGAGACCAGGGAGTATGACGCATATGCTCCAACCCGTGGGGTAGGCTACTGGCGGTCAGGCACTAGTTATGATTTTGACTGAAATCTATATGCACAAAACTTACAATTCAAGGTTCGTCCTTTGTTCAAGTTCCCGATAGACATAGCTCACGATTCTAGGTGGAAGTTCAACTTAAGAGTCTGTGTTGAAAAACTGGTATATAAACAAGTAGCAAGGATTGACAAATATTGAAATGGGCATTTGAGATCTGGTGGAGGATTGTTAGAAATAATGGTCTAAGACATTAGACCCATCCGTGATTTCAGATTTTCACTAAATCTCAAAGCCCATGTGTGTGGAAGCCCATGTGTGATTTGACCCAATTTGGTGGCAGCTCACATGTGAGTGGAGTGGGAGCTAAAGTTTAGTCCCACATGGAAAGTTGGAGGAGAGTTATACCATCTTATAACGTGAAGTGTTTCACCACTTAGTAAAGTGAGTGAGAAGATGAGAACTACACGCGCGCTCCTCCTCTGTCGCCGCCGCCGCTCGCATGCACGCACGCACGTACCGCCCACCCACTTGTCTCGTCATGACGCGCGCGGCGCAGGTTGCAGGAATCTCGTCAAGCCGAGCTTTACTAGTAGACTCGGGTCGCTCCTGGGTTTCCCGAGTCAATCTATATAAATGTTTGTGCCGCTTCCACCACGGACATATCGAAAACCAATCTCGGGTTTTGTCTCCGCTCTGTTTGCGCCGTCACCGTAGTTTACTCCATCCCACTTGCCGTCATGCACCGGCGAACGGGAGAGCAGGTCTCTGAAACTACTCGCATTTGTGATCCTGTAGGGGAGAGGGCGAATATGGTTTTTGGGAAGAGCTCCGCGTGACTGCTCAAGTTCGTCATCACGACGCGTCTTCCCAGGCGATCTCCTAGTTCACAGGCGACTCATCTTCAACATCGTCTTCTTCGATAGGCTACAACAACCGTTGCACCAACGACGACTTCATCGACAACTGATCAGTATGTATACCGTGATCCGATCTATTGTCATACTATGGCTGGTTTTTTATTTGAATTGCTGCTGTTCGTGTTGATTAATACATCTAGTATGTTAGAGGTTAACATGATCGTAGCTGTTGTAGTCATGATATATATTCTGAAATTAATTGTAAAAATTATGCCTAATAATCCAAAAATTCTGAAGGTAAATAGCCACTTGGACGGTGGCTCGCATAAATAGACAGGAGTGTGATCCACCTTGGACGCCTCCTCCGGCTGGCTAGTTGAAGCTCACGGTAGATGGGGCTTACAAACCAGATGATTGTTCGTCTGGTGTTGGTATGGTGTTACGAGGTGAGAATGGGAGGATTATTTTTTCAGCGTGCAGATTGTTGATATCTCGTGACGCTGCCTTGGAAGCAGAATTGTGATCATGTTTAGAAGGGCTAGAATTTAGTCTCAAGTACATCCATCTACCAAGCATAATTGAGACAGACTGCGCGCAATTGGTGTCGGCCCTCCGTGAGTGAGACCAGGATCGTTCGCCATTCATGCATCTTATTTCAGATATTAAATTTCTTGCTGCAAGTGACCATGAGTGTATCTTTGTAAAAGTAGATCGAAGGCAAGTAAGGTTTAGTCACTCTCTTGCCAACTAGGCAAAAGGACGACAGAAAGTAGAATGATGTTTTGGTTTGGCTCTTGTCCTAAAGCTATTCTTCAAGAACTGGATGTTGAATATTTTGTAACCCCTGTTGCCTGATAAAGATCTAGTTTTACCCGAAAAAAAACAACAATCACGCTATTTTTAAAAAAATATATTTTTATCCAATTCCCGAAATAACACATAAAATCTGTATTTTTCAAAACTCGACGTCAGCTCACTATGGACCGACATCCAACTGTCAGCCCACCGCCGGCCGAAAGGAGCATGTCGCCTCACGCGTTACCAAAAGGCCTAGTGCACGGGCCCCACAACGGAGTCAGGCGGCCGACAGCCCAGCAGAGGCACATGACAGGCCAACAAAGCCTGTCGGCTCATGACGCGTTGACCGAGTGCACTCTTGTTCCATCGCCACGCCCCGCTCCTCTCTCTCTTTTTCTTCCTCCTTCCTCTTTCTTCCTCTTCTTCCTTAGCTCACCACCTCCATTTCCAACCCCAGTGTCAGTTTGATTTTGCCCCGTTTTTCACCGAATCTTGGGAGAAATGTCAGTAGGAAGTTAGGGGAACCCCGATATACCGATGAGATAGTTTTGGGAAGTGATATGGGGTATTTTTATGGAGTAAGGTGGTGCTGTTCTTGTAGAGCAATGACAACGGTGGAGGCTGGTATTTGAGGTAGACTGAGTTGTGTGGTGGTGGTGCTGGTCTGGTGATTGGAGTCAGCTACACGGCAGGGCTTCGTATGCTTCAAGGGTACACCCTAATTTCTCGCTAATTACAATTTATTGTAAATTATTATGGGCACAATTGGATGTGGTCTGTTAGATTTAAGAATATTTTTTAAAGGATTGGAAGTATACTTATAGATTGTATTGTGTCATGGTGCTTAGTATCTGACGATTTACGATTTTTGTTGTGAATTATTATGGGCACAATTGGATGTGGTATGTTAGCTATAAGAATATTGTTCCGGAGGATTAGAAGTATATTAATAGAATGTATTGTGTCATGGTGCTTAGTATGTGACGATTTACGATTTTTGTTGTGAATTTTCATGGGCACGGTTGGATGTGGTCTGTTAGCTATAATAATATTGTCCCAGAGGATTATATTTATAGATTGTTGATGGCAACAAAGGCTACCACTTTTCGTTGAAACCCCAAGTGCAGAGTGTTGCACCAAGCGTATTTTCCCCAAAAGGGTGACTCGAGGGTTCATATCGAACTCTCGGGGAATTGGCTATGAAGGATGTTTGTCTTCTCCTCTTCAAGCAACCTGTAAAGTAAAATAAAATGTCTTGTGTCCCCAACTCCACCAAGTGGTTATCAAGCACAAGGTTTCGTATTAGTAATATGGAACAAAAATATGAAACAAGGTGTCGTGGTGCTTAGTATCTGACGATTTGCTGTTTTTAGGTTAGCAAAATATGTCAAATTTAGTAAGGTTCTGGTTTTACTACAGTAATGGTGTTTTTAGAACAAATGATCAGGGAGTTAATCTGAGTGAGTTTCAATGAATTGATATAGAGTTGTCATCCCCTCAAACATGAACCGTTAGTCAGTTGAAGGACTGGTTGTCTGGTTCCTTAAAGCTTCCTCACACACGTATCGTTGGTGTGCATGCATTGTGGTCAAAGTCTAGATCACCACCTTTGTTTTATTTGAGACCGATAGAATATAACTCTAAATGGTTGTGTTGGCTGAAAGGTTTCGAAACCAGGATAGTTAACCCCATGGCCTTAGTGCTTCCCGTGGTGAAGGAGATCACTTCGCCCGAATATGAGGAGGGTGGGTATGATCATGGCCAGAACAGTCAAGCCCAAGATGGAGGTGGTGGTTCTGATTATGGTCATAGCAGTAATGCACACACTAGAGGTGGTGGTTATGATTATGGTCAAAGCAGTAATGCACACACTGGATGTGGTGGTTATGATTCTGATTAGAGTAGTATGCACACTCTGGAGGTGCTGGTTTTGAATCATGGGAGAGTAGTCAGGCAATATGAGAAGACATATTTAGTGGAGATGCAGATGAGGATAAGATATACGATGGTCTCTTGCAAAATCAGATGTAAGCGGAAGATTCAGATGGCGATTGGGATACCACTGATTATTCTGATAAGTCCAATGAAAAAGTGGAGGCACAGATTCCTGCATCATGGACTAATGAATTCTCAACAACAATGAATATGAATGATGGGCGTGATTCTTCCTAGTAGTATCATGAGAACAACATCTCCAAGGATGCCATGTATCCTAGTAAGATACATTTGTAGGAAGCATTCATTGCATGGGCAATGTCCATGCAATGGGTCTTTAGAACCACGATGTCAACCATGGAAGCAGAACTTACTACTTTAGATACAACCATTGTTGAGTCAGAATGGTTGCGTGAGCTCTTGTTGTACCAGCCTATGGTTGAAAAACCCGTGCCTACAATCCTTTTGAATTGTGACAATTAAACTATCATTATCAAAGTGAACAATTCTAAGGATAACGTGGAGTCATCAAAAGACGTAAAGAGACATTTGAAATCTATCAGGAAATTGAGCAACTTCGGAGTAATAATTATTATGTATATTCAAACAGACAAAAACCTGGCAGATCCCTTTATAAAGGGACTATCAAGAAATGTGATAGAAGATGTATAGAGGGAGATGTTGTTGAGACCCATGGATGTCACACCATAGTGGTAACCCAACCTATGTGATCGGAGATCCCGTGAATTAGGATATGGGAAGACCAAGCTAGTGGTTTGACTTAGGAAAGTATTTTGTAACCCTCTCT
This sequence comes from Avena eriantha, assembly GCA_910589775.1. NCBI lineage: Eukaryota > Viridiplantae > Streptophyta > Magnoliopsida > Poales > Poaceae > Avena > Avena eriantha. Next base: position 100,610,761 of record OU342742.1, read on the forward strand.
ATGTGAAGAATCATAACTCTCAAAATCTGTAAGGCAGGTTGGCAACATGTCTTAATGTGTTTCTGTTGGCTATAACTAGCAAAGATGTTGTCATACAGAGCATTCTTGAAAGAACACACCTATATGAGCTCGACTGTAAACATCGCGGCCTATGAGACTTGGGTGGTATCTTGTAATCTCATGAAGAGACCAGGGAGTATGGCAAATATGCTCCAATCCACGGGGTAGTCTACTATCAGTTAGGTACTAGTTATTATTTTGAGTGAAATCTATTGGCACCAAACTTGCAATTCAAGGTTCGTCCATTGTTCAAGTTGCTGATAGACGTAGCGCAATATTCTAGGTGGAAGCTCAACTTAATAGTCTCTGCTGAAACACTGGTATATAAACAAGTAACAATGAATGGCAAATCTTCAAATGGGAATTTGAGATCTGGTGGGGGGTTGTCAGAAATAATTGGGCTAAATACTTTTGGCCCATGTAGATTTTAGATTTTCCCTAAATCTCAAAGCCCATATGTTTGGAAGCACATATGTGATTTGGCCCAAGTTGGTGGAAGATCACATGTGTGTGTGGCAAGAGGAGTGGGAGCTAAAGTTTATTCCACATGGAAAGTTGGAGGAGAGTTACACCACTTTATAAGGTGGAGTGTCTCACCACTTTGTAAGTGAGTGAGAAGAGAAATGCTACATGCGCTCTCCAGCGATGGTGATGCTCGCTCGGCCACTTGTCTCGTCTCGTCTCGTCATGTGACATCACATCACGACATGCACACACCATGGTTTGCGAAATGAGCCTCGATCCGATCTTATCTTTTTGATGCTCAGGTAAATTGTTGCGGGTTTGACAGACATGTCAACAAGGCTACTGTGCCCGACCCGAACTCGTGCGCGACATGGCCTCATCCCATATTGTGCCCTAGATGGTTTTTTCGAGCCGCTCTATATAGGCTCATGTGCGGCTTCCACCTCACCCAACACATCGAAACCAATCTAGGGTTTTGCTACTCTCTCTGCTTGCTCCTCCATCGTAGTCTACTCCACTCCGCGAGTTGGTGTGCACCGGTGGACGGGAGAGAAGGTCTCCAGAACCACTCTCCTTTGTGATCCTATACGAGAGAGGGTGAATAAGGTTTTTGGGAAGCACTCCATGCGACTGCTCAAGTTTGTCATCACAACACGTATTCCAAGGCGATCTCGAGGTCCATGGGAGACTCGTCTTCAATGTCGTCTCTGATGCAGGCTGTCCTACGGACGTCCCGACATCCTCACCACCAAGTCCCCCAAGTGGACCGATGACCCGTGCTCGAGCCAAGCTCCTACAAGCTAAGGTTAACTCGCTCATATCCTCATGTTATTTTGATACATCCTTGGATGGCTTGCTACTTCATGCAAATCATTGTGCATTCTTAGCTACGAAGCCCGACTAGACAGGATGAAGACCTGGGTTCTCCGGCCCTAAAACCCAGAGACTCTGCCCCGGACTATAGATAGGACTCCGGACTACTGCCTGTAGCTCTTAGTACACCCCTCCGGAGTCCGAGACGGAGAGCGTCACAAACACCGGAGTCTCTGCACACCTCGGAGTCTTCGGCCCACCGCACCGTAGTCCTCGCCCTAGGACTCCGGGCTGGACTCCGGCTACCTTCCTGAAGCTCTATGTCCGCCACACCACAATCTACCCCGAAGACTAAAGACCACCCTGGAGCCCCGGGCCACCCTAGAGTCTCCGACCTTCATACCTTGGAGTCTCCAGCCCAAGCGTCACTAGGCATTTAAAGACATTTTGAGCCTTCGGCCCATGTACCCCTAAATCCATCCAGAACTTACCTTTTATCCCTAAACAGCCCATGTTTATGTGGCTGGCCTATATATAGCCCACCCATTCATATTGTAACCCTAGACTTGGAAAATTGAATTAGAGGAAACCCTTGTGGATATATCTAGTTCTAGTCTCATCCTCCTTTGCCAAGGAGCGCAATTATCCCCCACCTCTTGAGATTTCCATCGTTTGTTCAAGTTGTACAAGTCCTTGGAGTCAGTGTCCCTTCTCCAAGTTGTCAAGGTCTCACCAAGCCTCCCGCTCGCTGACACCTTCGATACGGATTACGGATGTAGTATCGCTCTTTTCCCTAGTAGACCTAGGTTTATCGAATCATCGAGAAGCAGAAAGCATAGTGAAGTTACTTTAACGGACCTTCAGGAGTTTTAGAATTCCTTTTGTGTTTTTACCGGACCAAGAGTTTGCTATATTTTGTTGTCGATGATGGAGAGAGAGGGCCTAGGGCTTTCGGTTTCACCTGTAGCTGTGCAAAACATCTGATGGTAATAAAAGATAATAATAAAGTATGCATGTAATTATTAGAGCAAGATAAATTATATGTGGGCAGTGCATCCATACTTGCTATTGCTTTCGCAACCGCTTATAGCAATAGCCTACTAGTCTCATCCATATAAGAAAGAGAACTAATGATATGCATAGTGACATCACCGTTAATCCCAAGTAAATACCTCACATACATCCGTACTACCCCTTCTATCACTAGGGTTCCCAACCTACAGATTAGTCATTACTCATACTCCCTATACCTGGCTCAATCTTGGAGGTCTTGGGTACTTGACAGTCCTTGGATTTAGGCAAGAGAGGATACAATAATCATCATGTCATACAAACTAATACATGATCTCATCTATGATAAATAACATGCACAAAAGCTACATGGCTAGGCCGAAGCCCTTAGCCCAAGGAGGATTACTCACACATAGAGATGAAATCAAAGATCATAAACATTGCAATGGGAATCATGAGATTGATAGCAAATAGTCTTACAATGTTGCCAATCAAAGATGAGATCTACTATTACAAGTGGTGAAATATGGCTATGGTGGTGGAGAATGGTTTGGATATTAGATCTAAGTCTATTCCTCCGGCGGCTTGTGGATTCAGGGTTCTGGTGGTGAGGGGGCGAGGCAGAGCGAGAGAGCGGCTTTTGTCGTCGCCCGAGGCTTATTTATATAGGGGTCCCTTCACGGAAGTTGTTCTGTTTGACCTAGCGGTGGCGGCGACAACTATACGACCGCAACTATACGACTAGATTTGTATGCCCGTCGTATAGTTGGTCGTTAAAGCGTCTGTCTCCACTTCACGACTCCTAGTTTCTTTGGTTGTTGGAAAGCTCGTATCTTTGAATTTAATGTTGTGATTCCCATCATCAAAGGTCATTATCTGCACAGGGAAAAATAGAAAGAAAGGATTGCATACCCATTTGATCATTAGGCATTAGTGGCAGGGTTTAGAGAGATATTTCATCAAAAATATGAATAATATCCAGTTTAAATGTGGACGTAGATGGCTATATTTCAGAGCCATCAACCTCCCCAAGCTTAAACTTGATCGTCCTCGAGCAAGAAAACCAAAATCATAAAGGAACTCAGCATTTAAACTGATATAACGAGATGATGATCTTACTCATGATTGGTAGTCTCATGTTTCCTCCACTTCATAAATCTGAAAAACTTTAGCATAGATAGAGTAATGCCAAGCATATCATACGGGTTTTTATGCATCCTTGTAGCGCAACAAAATTATTGTTAACATGGATGATTCAAATGAGTAAACTTTATTCCATGTCATGTAATTAGCTCATAGGCTTGCCTTTGAACAATAAAGTATAATCATGTAAAATGGAGAGTGTGAGAGTTGTCATGAAAATCATATACACTAGAGTATCTCAATTCTCCCACACCAATAAATCAAGACTTTTCAAGCACTACTTTGCCATTCATTGTCCTTCAAGAATTGCAGTTCTTAAGTAATTGAGAGCATGCCAAAAAAACATTAGTTTATCGGGCTGTGATGGACACTCATGGTATTACTAAGGTTTTTGTTTCTTTTGCACAATGATTACTCATATTAGCCAGAGGAGTGATTCCATCATGAACACAGTTACCCAGGAGTGCCAAGAATCTTACCCATTATAGCATTGCTGCTACATATGTTTAATCAACTCATAGCCAAAATCTAGGAGTTTCCTCCACGAAGATCGTTCATAGGCTAGCGGAGTTGTTGGCATCCCATGAAGTTTGACACGTATAAAGCTATGTCATTCTTATGATTAACAAGTCAAACTTTGGCATGCTCACAAAAACCACTAAACATTAATTCAATCGAACAAATCCTTTTAAAGAGAGCTATCAAGTCAATCATTATATTCTATGGTTTTGAGTGCCTCTAGAAATAAGCCTTCAAGACTAAACACTACAACACCCAAGCCTTCAATTGTGAGACTTTTTCTTATTAAAATTGTTTAGAAAATTTTAGGCAAAACTTGGTTAACTACAGGAGCTGGAACAAAACGTACCCAACTAAATACCCATGCAAACAAAAATTTACCACATTATAAAGACTCAGACCACCAATATAATATCTCAAAATTTACTACTAACTAGCATGGGTTTATCAAACTTCAAAAGTGGGGAGTCATAAGGCATACGTATCATGTTTGGTTCCACTTCTCTCCCCTTTCAATTCGTTTCTTGGAAACTCGAAGTCAATCACTCTTCCTGCAAATACATGAGAACCTCGAGGCGGAAAGAAAAGAAAGAGGAAAAAATAAAGATAAATGGAGAAATCTTTTTGTTGTTTTTGAGAGGGGGAATTAAAGAATAGAAAATTGGCGGCAAAGTTTGGCTAGAAAATCTTGAAAACAAATAGAAATAACTAAACATAAAGTGTTGGGGAAACCAACACGAGTGCTTATAAGTTCGAATTAAAAACATAACCTCGAAATAAATAAAAGCAAATGAACGCCAAATAAAGATAAATGAGGAAACTTCCCCAAGCTTAGGCTTTTGCAAGCCCTTAAAATCATTGCCGTGTTGGGAAAAATTCGTTACTCTAGTTCGCAAATTGAGTTGATAAATTACTAGTTGTTCCTCAGAGGTTCGATGAGAGGCTATGCATTCTCTCCATAGTCCCTCCAAGTTCTTGGAAATTTTGGTATGTGGCGAACGTGGTTTGTGGCTGCTCCTCTTGATAAGGAACTTCTTGCTCCTCTTCTTGGTCCTCATCCTCATCTAGAATCTCCTCCTCGGGTTGGTGTTGCTCAACCTGCAAGTCATATAGAAAACGTCATTCCTCGATAGAGAAAAGACCATTAGGCATAGGAGCAGGGTAGAGACGCCCAACTCCAGCAATATGCAAGTAATAAACACGACCTCTCCTAGTGAGCATTCCGCAAGCCTTTCAAGTAGAGAAACCAACACGTCGCCCACCTAGCACAGGTTGCAACTCACCTAGTTCGATGCCTAGGGCAATGGAAAGCACAGTGATGACGCCTCCACCTATGATTGGTCCTTGGCTTTGGGAGGATTGGTGCTCGAGGTACGCACAAGGATTACGCCCAAGTTGAGTGGCAAGTTGCAGTTGTTGTAAGCAGCTTTTGCAAGGACTAATATGTCCTTCTCATTGAGTCTTGTGAACTCATTTCTTGCCTGCAAGGTGTTAGCAATAACATAGAACAAATAGAGAATTGCAGGATGTTGAATATTCATCCCCTTGCTCACTCTAGAAGTGAAGCTCATTCCATTATAATATTGTTCCGGGCAAGGGTCTAAGCTAGTAAAGGATGCGCGCAAGTCATTATCATTATTGTTTGGAAAATTAAAGCATGCGCACCATTCATTTAGTGATAAAGTGTAATATTTGTTCACTAGTCGGAAATAAATCGTGTCCTCTCCATGCCATAGTTTAACTGAGCTTTGCAAAGAACTTAAAAATTCAAGAGTTAACTGGCGATAAGTAGGCACATCATTGAATACAAAGTTTTGCAGGCCAACCTTATTGCAAAGTAAATTGAAGTCATTATAAATACCGAGTTGGTTCAATATAATGGGGCAAGCCCACTTGGTGGCCTTCACTTCTCGGTTCTTGATCTTATCGAAGCGATCATGTTGGAGCTCATTCCTGAACCATATCCCCATGTGTTCTTGAGCGATAGCCTGAGAAGCGCTAGCAGCGGCACGAGCACGAGTTTGGCTCCTTGTGTTCATCATCTAAAATAATAAAGAAAGATAAAAATAAAACTTTTTGATCCAACAATAATAAGTATAACATATTCCTCATCATAGCACACTAAAGAATCCGCTCAAAATAATAATCTAGGCAAGAGAATCATGGCAATTAGTTCATAGTAGGTCTCAACCTAGATTGATAATGATGATAGGTCGAAGATGAATTTGCAAAAAGTAATTGGAGGATCGGAGGAGAAACACACCGTAGATCTCTTGTGTGCGAGGAAATCGAACGAAATTGAGTAGAGATGAAGATCTCTTGAGGTTTTGAGAGAGTTTGGAGGTAGAAGAGAGAAAAAGGATTGAAGTTTTGGGGTTTGAGGTACCTTCCCGTGGCGATTTTGTGGTCGGACGCAACTATACAGGCAAACTATACGGCTGTAACAATGTGTTCCAGCCATATAGTTGGCTTGTTGTAAAAAAATTTAGGGTTTCCACCCTGGAGGTGTAGCTATACGGGCAGAACTATACGACTAGAACAAATTGTTCATACCGTATAGTTGGTCATAAAACCCTCTGTACCTGGAAAAGAAATTGTACGAAAGCATCGATATCTATACGACCTGAACTATACGGCCGGAATTTTTACTCCCGCTGTATAGTTGGTCGTTAAACCGTCAGTACTTATGAAAGACAAATTGTCGATGGCCAAAATATCTATATGGCCGGAAATATATGGCCAGAATTTTTATTCCCGCTATATAGTAGGTCGTTAAAACTTATGTATTCATCAAAAAAAATATTTGTTTGAGAATTCTTTCTTATCCTGAAACTTAGCGAAACACCTTGTTTTTGACAGAAAAATGACAATAAATATTGCCGACCAACATCATCATGTATTAAGAAGGATTTTTAGTACTACCGAACTTCTTCTCAATTGGAGCTTTCTAGCACTCTTTATTAAACATGAACTTAAACTAAAACTTAAAAACTTAACTCAAACCTTTATTTCACAAGGGTTGCCTCCTATGAAGCGCTCTTTTATGCTCAATAGATTGACCTGAATGTTGCTCACTTAGGCCAGATGAGTGGAACACCCACTCCAAAATAGTTGGCCTTCAAAGTGATGGCCTCCTTTTCATCGTGCTTGGCTTTCTTCTTCCTAGGGAAATGAATAACAAAAGGATCCCGCGAAGGCAATTTAAGCTTCACGTTCCCTTCATGTAGATTAATCAAAGCCTTAATAGTTCTTAAAAATGGACGACCTAATATAATAGGAGCAGTAGCATCTTCAGGCATGTCAACTATAACAAAATAAATAAGAGCAGGACAACCTTTAATGTATACTAAAGTGTTCTTCTTAATTCCCACATCTTATTTGTAGGTAGAATCTGCTAGATGCAATTTTAACTCGGTGATTTCAAAAGAGCCTAGATTTAACTTATTAAAAAGAGTTTTTGGAATTGTTGAGACGCTTGCACCTAGATCACAAAGTGCAGCTATCTCATTGGTCCCAATTTTAATCTTAATAGTAGGCTCAAATATATCATCAAGCTTCATAGGTAATTTTTCAACAATTTTCTTATTCTTCCTCAAGCTCACGTACCTTTATTACTACCTGATTAACAGAGTGTTGGTACATAGCTTCCTCATTTCCTTCAATTACCGGAATCTTAACATTGACAAGATCTTCAACAGTGTAATTTCGTGAAGAAGCATTACTATAATCAATTTCTTCAGGCTCCTCCCTTTGGATTCTTATCATCTTAAGGTCTTCAATAGGATTGGGCTCAGCTTTACCTGCAAATTTAGCTAGAATGAGAGTTTGACTCTCGGTTATCTTACCTAGTTGTGCCTCAACAATCCTCGTTCTTTCTTGAAGGGCCTGCAAATCATTCCTCAAACTTACAGCTTGGTTAGATAATTTACCAAGCGTAGCATCATGGTTCTCCGTTATTTTAACAAGAATATTGGTTTGCTCATTTTGTGAGTCTATAAAAGACTTAAGTGTTTCTTGGAGACTACCATTATAGTTCCCATATTATTATTAGAGTTACCTGAAGGACTAGAATAATGTTTCTAAAAATTAGGATTATAATTCTTCTTCCAAGCAGGGTTATAATCCTTACGAGCTATGAAGTCTATTTCTTCAATATTTTATTCAGGCATAGCTCTTACCTGGCTTTCCTTACCTTTTACGGCTAATATGAGCTCATCCAACTTAGCATTGAGTTCTTTATTTTCTTGTGGTGAGACATAGTTCAACTTCTTCGTGTTTGATCTATCCACATTCCATTGGGCATGGTTGTCTTGCATATTATCTAGCAGCTGCTTTGCTTCGGTTATATGTTTACCCATAAATGTTCCTCCAACTACAGTATCAAGCATAGACTTAGACATAGGGTTAAGATCATTATAAACCAAATGGAGAATTAACCAGTCTTCCATCCCATGGCTAGGATAGTTTCTCATGCATTCTTTCATCCTCTCCCATGCAGGCGCTAGTGGCTCACGCTCTTCCTGTATAAACCCAATAATATTAGATCTTAGTTGCATAGTCTTTGCAGGTGGGAAAAATTTAGTCATAAATAAAGAAGTACAATCCACCCATGATGTAATAGTATTTCTAGGCAAAGATAGCAACCATTCTTTTGATCTTCGTCTAAGAGAGAAAGGAAATAAACGTAATTTGACCGCATCAGGGTCAACGTCTTTTATGCGCATCATATCACATATTTGAGTGAAAGTATTCAAGTGCATACCTGCTCCTCAATAGCAGAGCCTCCAAATCGATTATGTTGAACCAAACTTAAATAGTGGGGCTTAATTTCATAATCATCAGCAGCAACTGATGGCTGGGTAATAGGAGTACGCGAATAATCATTGTTGGGAGTAGCAAACTCCCCAAGCTTCTTTTCAGCCATATTTCCTATGTTTTTGGGTTTTCTTAAACAGAGACTTATAATAGTAAAAACAAGAATTTAAAGACTAACTAATTTTTTTGGTTTTTCAAATAAAGACTGAAAGCAAACTAAAAATTAAAAACAAGAACTAAAACTAGAAAGGTTCCTACTAACCTCACCAGGGTAGCTATTGCTTCCCTGACAATGGCGCCAAAAAAGGGTTGATACCTTCGATATGGATTACGGATGTAGTATAGCTCTTTTTCCCTAGTAGACCTAGGTTTATCGAATCCTTAGGAAGCAGAAAGCGTAGTGAAATTACTTTAACGAACCTTCAGGGGTTTTAGAATTCCTTTTGTGTTTTTACCGGACCAAGAGTTTGTTGTCTTTTATTGTTGTCGATGATGGACAGAGAGGGCCTAGGGCTTTTGGTTTCACCTGTAGTTGTGCAAAACATCTGATGGGAATAAAATATAATAATAAAGTATGCATGTAATTGTTAGAGCAAGATAAATTATATGTGGGCAGTGCATCCATAATTGCTATTGCCTCCGCAACTGCTTATAGCAATAACCTACTAGTCTCATCCATATAAGAAAGAGAACTAATGATATGCATAGTGACGTCACCGTTAATCCCAAGTAAATCCCTCACATACAGCCGTACTACCCCTTCTATCACTGGCGTTCCCAACCTGCTGATTAGTCATTACTCATACTCCCTATACCTGGATCAATCCTCGGGGTCTTGGGTACCTGACAAGTCCTTGGATTGAGGCAAGAGAGGATACAATAATCATCATGTAATACAAACTAATACATGATCCCATCTATGATAAATAACATGCACAAAAGCTACATGGCTAGGCCGAAGCCCTTAGCCCAAGGAAGATTGCTCACACATAGAGGTGAAATCAAAGATCATAAACATTGCAATGGGAATCATAAGATTGATAACAAATAGTCTTAAAATGTCGCCAATCGAAGATGAGATCTACTATTACAAGTGGTGGAATATGGCTATGGTGGTGGAGAATGGTTTGGAGATTAGATCTAAGTCCATTCCTCCGGCGGCTTGTGGATGCAGGGTTCTGGTGGCGAGGGGGCGAGGCAGAGCGAGAGAGCGGTTTTCTCATCGCCCGAGGCTTCTTTATATAAGGGTCTCTTCACGAAAGTTGTTCTGTTTTACCTAGTGGTGGTGGCAGCAACTATAGTACTGCAACTATACAGACGAAATTTTATTCCTGCCGTATAGTTGGTTGTTAAAGCATCTGTGTCCACTTCACGACTCCTGGTTTCTTTGGGTTGTTGGAAATCTCGTATCTTTGATTTTAATGTAGCGATTCCCATCATCAAACGTCATTATCTGTGTAGGTAAAAATAGCAAGAAAGGATTGCATACCCCTTTGATCATTAGGCATAAGTGGCAGGGTTTAGATCGAAAATATGAATAATATCCAGTTTAAATATGGACGTAGATGGCTATATTTTGGAGTCGTCACTCGCCTTGCAGGTTAGAGAGAGATCCTTGCTCGCCACCGATCCTAGGGATTGTGTCGGACCGGTTGCCGCTGGCGTGAGCTACTGGCTTGTATCATGTTTTTGTGTGTGTGTGTCTGTGTTCATCGAGTTCATCGCGTGTGTGTTCGTGGATTTCATCCTCTCCCTCTTCCCCTACTTGCCTTCATCTCAATTTACATGGGGATTCGTGAAAGATCGGGCAAACCTAATGGGTCACCCCTAACATATTGGTATCAAGAGCTTCGTTGCTCAAAAATTTCCCGACCATTTTTTCTTCTGTCCACCATAAATTCGAAAATCCCCAAAAAGAGCCCCAAATTTTCCTTTGGACCGATCTCTTGATTTGGAGTGTTATTTGTGGTTTTGATCCGACCAAATCTTGTCTAAGGTCTTGGTCTAGCTTTTTCCTATGTTTCACAGCCCAATTTGGCCAATTTTTCACGGATTTGAGGCCCCAAGGCGTGGATTTCATCTGAAGAACACAAGCAGTTTAGCAGAGCCCCCGACCCTAGAGTCTCCGGCCTCAGACCCCGGAGTCTCCGTCCCATACACCAGTTTTGCATAGTTTTGCCTATTTTTCCATCTTAGCTAATTTTCCTTTGTTTATTTGTGTGTTGTGTGCATGTCATAAACTAACAAGCGTTCGCAACATCGTCCGTGCTCATCGACACCACGGAACCAGAACATCATCCCGCACCACCGACCGCAAGTTCATCATCACCAATGAAGGTATAACTTGCGTCACCTTGTTAACCCATATCTTCCTTTGTGTGTACTGATGGCCCAAATATATAGAGCTCGTTGGGGAACCCCAAGAGGAAGGTATGACGAGCACAACAGCAATTTTTCCCTCAGTAAGAAACCAAGGTTATCAATCCAGTAGGAGCAAGGAAACACCCCAAAGGTGTTGCTAGCTGAACGTTGGCAGGGCGCACTACCGGTGCTTAGCAGCAACGTGGAGACTTGCACAACACAACCACAGAACTTTGCCCCCAACTTGCGATGAGGTTGTTAATCTCACCGGTTTTGCTGAAAACAAAGGATTAAACGTATCAAATGGAAAGAAGTAAAAGTTTGTAGAAAGAAAACACAAAGCAGTAAAAATTTTGTAGATTGTATGTAAAAGAAAGGACCGGGGTCCATAGTTCACTAGAGGTGGCTCTCCTTAAGATAGATAACATGCTGGGTGAACAAATTACAGCGAGGCAATTGACCAACATCGAGAAAGCAATACATGCATATACTAATCATCTTGAATCCTTTGAGATTCGATTGGGCATTACAACATTGTACATAGACCGTCATCCAACTGCATCTGTGACTAATAATCCACCTTCAGGTTATCATCTGAACCCCCTCCAGTATTAAGTTACAAGCAACAGATTATTTCTTTACGAATTGTGTGTAATGTAAACAATACGATTGTTCTATGAACAAAGGATTTTTGTTTTCTCCCTAGTAGCAACAACACATCTAGTACCTTAGAGATTTCTGTCACTTCCCCTGATTACCAGAGGCATGAACCCACTATCGAGCATAAATACTAACTTTTGGAGTTGCTATCATCTACTTGGCCAAGATAGCTACTAACAACACAAAGCATGCAAGATCACAAATAACAAAGACATGATAGAATCAATAACCAATCTGAAATAACATCTCAATATCCATCGGATCCCCGCAAACACAACATGCAGAAATTACAAATAGATGATCTTGATCATGAACGGAGCTCACAAGATCTAAACATGAAAGCACAAAGGAGGAGAACCAGCCATCTAGCTACTACATGGACCCGTAGTCCAAAGATGAACTACTCACGCATCACACCGGAGGCTTGGATGATGATGAAGAAGGCCTCCAGGGTGAATTCCCTTCTTCGGTAGGGTGCCGGGAAGAGCTTCAGATCCCTCCCGATCTAGGGATGGAGATGACGATGGCTATAGACTCTTTCGTGGATTTTTGATCGGGTACTTATGGTTTTTGCCCCAAGGGCAATATATAGGCGGAAGGAGAGGCCGAGGGGGTGCTGGGGTCGGCCAAACCACCCCCTCGTGCGGGCCAGGCCTGGCCGCGCGGCCAGGTGGTGTGGCTGGCCCCCATCCCTTCTCCATCTCGTATTCTGGCATCTGATGACTTCCGAAAAAATATGCACTTTGGCTTTTGTCTCGTCCAATTCCTAGAATATTCATTTTCTGACTTTCCTGGAACCAAAAATAGCAGAAAACAGGCAGCTGACACTATGGCTCTTGTTAATAGGTTAGTCCAAGAAATCATATGAAAAGTAATCCAAAGTGTGGACAAAACACAAGAAAGTGGATAAAACCAAGCATGGAACATCAAAAATTATAGATACATTTGCTATGTATCAACATCCCCAAGCTTAACTCCTGCTCGTCCTCGAGTAGGTAAGTGATAAAAAGAAATAATAATTTTTGAGGTGACATGCACCATCAAAGACTTGATCAAAGTATTTGTAAAACATTGATAGCTGGGATCATAGTACTTCAATCAAAACATGAAAGACAAAGTTCTAGCAATAAGACATAGCAACTATGTTGTAACATGAAAAGGTACAAACAAAATATTCATGAATAACAATGCATTGAAAGACATTTGTTTGTTTCACATAAAGAAAACATAGCATAGTGGCATTCAGCTTGTCCCTCATAGAGTAGCAAACATAAATGCATATGACACCTTCAAAGTTCATAAGAGTGACTAGATACAAATAGTTTAAAACAATCAATATCAAGTTATGCATCAATCAACTAGTCTTGGGACAATGCACATAAAACTAAGAATGGCCACTATCCTCTCAAAGTAGGTGCATAACGATAGAAGGTGGAGACTCAATATAATGGTGGAAGAAAGGCCTTCATAGAAGGAAGCAGGGATTCAAGTCTCATAAAGAGATGCCAAAAATTATGGTACTTGTAGCTTTCAGCTCTCATTACCCCTATCATAAGCATCTTGAAGTGATTAAGGTTAAAGTGAACAAACTATGGTGTACATGCTTGACGAAGTATAAGTTAGAAATCTCATGTACCTTGAATACGAGGTCCGCTCCTCATGCTACTCAAGTTTAGTCATCGGTAAGTTCTTGTCATTGTAAGTACATGTGTATCATAGAGAACCGCCAACGAGGTACCCCTTGCCCAATGATACGGAAGAATCCCCATATCAAAATGATAAGGCAAGCAGACAACGAGCATCTCAGCAATCTTCTTATTTACCATGGGAATATGACTCTTTTTTATAAGAAGAATGCTTCATAGACAGCTCATTATGGTTATGATGTAGGTTTCCACCATGTCAGCATGGATTAGACCAGCGGCCCAGGCATTTCTCTAACACATATACATAACTCCGTGGACTTACAAGCTCCCCTTTCATTTCACACCGACGACATCCATAGACAAAAGAGCATGATATCAACTAGGTACAAGTACCAAGTGCAATGTTGAAAGCGTTCCCCATGACAGCATGGTTCTGTTATTTCCCAAAAAATAAGTGCAAGCATATACAACATAGACGACACAATGGTTCAAGTTTATTAAGGGAAAGAAAAGTAAAGTGTGCCATCAAGTTCGTGAGAGCTTTAATCACTACTTTTCTCATAACAAGTTTAATTTGGAAGGTAAACAAAAATATGAATATACTTGGAATAGCATAAGCTAGTAGGTAGGTATGGTGGACTCTTTGGAATAACTTGGTTTAGGGAGTTGGATGCTTGAGTGGAACTCATACTTGGTTGTGGAGGCTAGCAAAAGACTGGGAGCGACAAACTAAGAGAGCAATAATGGCCATAATCATGCAGAGCGACAAAACATCATTGATCAAAGCATAAAGTGATACTACAAGTTGAAACCTAAAGGATCATAAAGGCTTATGGTGACTTGAGATAGTCATAACATGGTGTGAGCATGCGCCAAGTCAACCCAAATAAAGCATCAAAGGAGAATACCACTATACTATGCTTTAATATGCTAAAACAACGCATGATTCATCCAAGGCACATTAAGCAATCTCAATTGTTTATAACAAGTCATGCTACAGCAAACAATACTAAGTATAAAGCCAAAACAATATCAAGCATGGCATGACAGAGCATAGGCCACAGTCCAAAACAAGCTCTTTTTACCACTTAAGCATGAACTTTCCTACTCTTTTCCAAACCAAACCAAACTATTTGAAAACCAATGTATGAAAGAGGGGGTCCAACCAATTTATTCAGAAAACTAATAAAACAAAAGCAAACGAAAACCCAAAACGAAAACGAAAAAGAAGACGCTCCAAGAACAACACAACTGTGCATGAAACAATAAAAATGAAGCGTTTGAAAGAAACCTGGGATTTTTATTGGTGAAGGGGATGCCTTGGGCATCCCCAAGCTTTGACGTTTGTACTTCTTGGATATTTCTTGGGGTGACACGCGTGGCATCCCTAGGCTTGAGCTTTAGTCCATCCTTCATCTCATTACTCATTCCTTCCATACACTTGAAATTTTTCCTTCATACAAAACTTCACACAATCTTTATTAGCAACATTAGTGCACTCAAGATAATAAGTCTTAAGGTTCAGTTCCAACACCAAATAAACTTCCATTAGAACACTAGCTACTGAAGTACTTACCTCAAAAAGCTCAATTCCCCAAAAGAACTCAAAAAGGAACCAACAAGAAGCAAATGCAGAAAATGGCAGAAATCGGTCAAAACAGACCAGCAGGTAAAGACGAATTTGTTCGAAGACCTTCTGTTGCTCAAATCAAGAAGTGTTGAACTAACGAAAGTTAGATAACAACCTAGGGCATAACCACAAATATTCATGCCTCAAAAAGACATTCAGAGATTTTACACGAATTTTACGGTGAAGCACATAAATCTGTTTCGGGACAAGAACTTTCCCAATTATTACTTCTCTCTCATTAGAGGTTACTCTTGGCACAAAAAGCAAATAAAAAGGATAAGGATCGGTTATTACTGAAGTAATAACTTCCAAGGCTCATCTAAAACTTTTGGGTTATCTCCCAATAAGTAATTTTCTTTAACGCCTTTAAGTTAGGCATAAGAAGCAAGAAAAAGAATCAAGTGTTCTCAAATGAAGAAGCATTAAGATCAATACCAGAAATATCTTCAACAAGACAAGGTATCTCATCCAAATAAGTTCTAGAGGATCCTCTCTCAGTACTCTTAGGTTCACTTTTTTCATCAAACGTGTTTTCAAGAACGATCCAATCAAGATTATTTTCTATGGCTTCATGCATTGCTACTAGTTTGAAAGGTGTTGGTATCTTAATTCCCCCCCATCAGGTTCAGTTTTACTCATCTTTTCTCGTGTACCAACAACATCTACACATGAGCCTAGCATACTGAAATGTTCAAAGACTTTTCTAGCCTCTTTCGCAACATCATAGAATTCCTTAAACAAATTTTCTAGAATAAAATCCCTCTTTTTAGGGTCCTCAATTTATTTAAGCTTAAGAAACATTACTTGCATTAAGGGGTTGAGGTTAACAAACCTAGCTTCTAACATGTGAATTAAAGAAGCTACAACAATCTCATAGTTTGGAGCAAGTTCTACAAGGGATCTATCCTCAGTATCTTCATGCTTACTAACATGATTAAAGAATTCTTCAATATTATCTTTCCCAATTATAGAACCACTACCAATTGAAAGGTCTTTCAGGGTGAATTTAGGGATCAACATGGTGAGCTAAGGAAGAGGCAACAACTAAGGGAGACTTAATTTTTGTGTGTTTTCAAATAAGAAAGCAAACTAGTAAAACTAATTTTTATGTGTTTTTGATAAAGAAACAAGCAAAAAAAGCAAAAAGAAACTAAGCAAAACAAAAATAAAAAAGTAAAGAGATTGGTTATGAGGGACTCCCCTTGTGAAGATGTCCTTGACTCCCCGGCAACGGCGCTAGAAAAATAGCTTGATGGCCGAAATATATCGAGCTCGTTGGGGAACCCCAAGTGGAAGGTATGATGAGCACAACAACACATTTTCCCTCACTAAGAAACCAAGGTTATCAATCCAGTAGGAGCAAGGAAACACCCCAAAGGTGTTGCTAGCTGAACGTTGGCAGGGCGCACTACCGGTGCCAGCAGCAACATGGAGACCTAAACAACACAACCACAGAACTTTGCCCCAACTTGCGATGAGGTTGTCAATCTCACCGGTTTTGCTGAAAACAAAGGATTAAATGTATCGAATGGAAAGAAGTAAAAGTTTACAGAAAGAAAACACAAAGCAGTAAACAATTTGTAGATTGTATGTAAAAGAAAGGACCGGGGTCCATAGTTCACTAGAGGTGGCTCTCCTTAAGATAGATAACATGCTGGGGGAACAAATTATAGTGGGGCAATTGACAAACATCGAGAAAGCAATACATGCATATACTAATCATCTTGACTCCTTTGAGATTCGATTGGGCATTACAACATTGTACATAGACCGTCATCCAACTGCATGTATGACTAATAATCCACCTTCAGGTTATCATCCGAACCCCCTCTAGTATTAAGTTGCAAGCAACAGATTATTGCTCTACGAATTGCGTTTAATGTAAACAATACGATTGTTCTATGAACAAAGGATTGTTGTTTTCTCCCTAGTAGCAACAACACATCTAGTACCTTAGAGATTTCTGTCACTTCCCCAGATTACCAGAGGCATGAACCCACTATCGAGCATAAATTCTAACTCTTGGAGTTGCTAGCTGCTACTTGGCCAAGATAGCTACTAACAACGGAAAGCATGCAATATCACAAATAACAAAGACATGATAGTATCAATAATCAATCTGAAATAGCATCTCAATATCCATCGAATCCCCGCAAAAACAACATGCAGAATTACAAATAGATGATCTGGATCATGAACGGAGCTCACAAGATCTAAAAATGAAAGCACAAAGGAGGAGAACCAGCCTTCTAGCTACTACATGGACCCGTAGTCCAAAGATGAACTACTCACACATCACACTGGAGGCTTGCATGATGATGAAGAAGGCCTCCAGGGTGAATTCCCCTCTCTGGCAGGGTGCCGGGAAGAGCTTCTGATCCCTCCCGATCTAGGGATGGAGATGATGGCGGCTACAGACTCTTTCGTGGATTTTTGATCAGGTACTTAGGGTTTTTGCCCCAAGGGAAATATATAGGCGGAAGGAGAGGCCGAGGGGGTGCTGGGGTCGGCCAGACCACCTCCTGGCGTGGGCCAGGCCTAGCCGCGCGGCCAGGTGGTGTGGCCAGCCCCCAGCCCTTCTTCGTCTCGTATTCTGGCATCTGATGACTTCCGGAAAAATAGGCACTTTGGCTTTTGTCCTGTCTAATTCCGAGAATATTCATTTTCTGACTTTCCTAGAACCGAAAAAAGCAGAAAACAGGCAGCTGACACTGTGGATCTTGTTAATAGGTTAGTCCAAGAAATCATATGAAAAGTACTCCAAAGTGTGGACAAAACACAAGAAAGTGGATAAAACCAAGCATGGAATATCAAAAACTATAGATACATTTGCAATGTATCGTGTACCTATCCCACCGAGAATGGCTCATCTTATGTTTGCTTGAGCATTGTGTATTTGTCCTTGGATAGTGAGAGCGTAAAATCAATAGCAAGAGTGAGTGGTAGCATCAAGGGAGAGAAAAAAGATACAAAGAAAAAGAAAAATAGTCTCTAATAGCAAAAGAGAGTCTCAAGCTTGTAAGCAAGAGAGAAAGAAGAGCGTCCAAGGCAAGTGCACAAATCTGTTGCTCATTTTCTCTTTGCAAACATGCAACCATCTCTCCTTGCATTGGCATGACAACCAAGTTTAGTATTTGTTAGGACATTTTTTTGTTTATTTTCTTAGTCGCGCTAATCCCAATAATCTCCACGTGTGTGTATAGTTGTAGGTTCCCATCACCCTTTTGAGTTGTTGACCTTTACCTTTGACTTGAGTTTTGCTCGATTTTACCCACTTTTGACTATCCCTAGTTGTTTGGTTGGTTCTTTGGCATTCCACAACCCTAACCTTCCAGCAAAAGATTTTGAGAGTTTTAGTTCTTTCTTTAGTGTGAGCTTTCTTTGCGATTTCACTTTGCAAGCTTATAGTTCTCACTTGTGGCTACTAGTTCAATACAATCTCCAAGGTGTGGTAAAAGGCTAACCCCCACCACATCACCTTCCATATACAATCCTCGTTGTCTTGCATCATGGATAGGCACGGCGAAGTGAGCCAAACCTCCACCACTGATGACTGCAAGTGCACCGATCGTTTGTAGCTAGTTTCGAAATAAAGATATCGATCCCACATGGAGCAGTAGGCGAAAGACTAAAATGCTTTTAACTACAACTAAACGAAGTACTTAAGAAATAACTTTAAGATGCAAGAAAAGTAGAGTTGTTTTTGGGGTTTTTGATTGAACAAGGTAATTTAAAGTAAAGCAAAACTTAATGCAGAAAGTAAGAATCACGTGCGTAATAGAACTTTGGAACTACAATAGGGAAAAAGGCATTCTCGGGGAATGGTGGTAACACTGCTAGCAATTTAGACTAAGCAATCAAGATTATTATAACGAATATTCTCATGATATGTATGTATGTGGGAGGAGCTCCATATATGGACAAATAGACAGCAACCGCTGATCACATCATCCTTCATAACCACAACTGACAGATAAACGACATCAATCGTATCATCCCACTATTAAGGGATTTCTCCCATGGCATGGACATGGATTTATGAGTTCTCCTTGATTCCCCAAGTTAGTACGTAAAGAATGATAACAACTTTATAGTCACAATAAGTGCTATCATCCCTTTGTCTACTAACAACTAATACCCTTCATCGAGTCCCCATAGGAGGCAAATGTTAAGGAGGTGCACAACTCCCAACATCAATATGAAGACAATTAACACATACACATAATGATGTATAACATAATAATCCCTATCTCATCTCAATCATATGCTAGGGTTTCTCCATCTCCCCAAGAACTAGATATCTACTCATACATGGAGGAAATCAACATCATGGCAATAACAATGGAATCTATCATAGATGAATAGTACTTGTATAAATCCACAACAAGTACAGAAATTACAACAAGATCTAGACAAGATGTAGATGGGATGGATGGAGATTGGGGTGATGTAGCGGTGGATGATGAAGATCGATGCCTTAGCCTCCCAGATCTGCGCATGGCGAAGATGGATCCCTGGTGGACGAGTTCCCCCTCTAGATGCCTTCCGGAGGTGAGGTTTCAGCGATTTCGGGGTGTTCTGTATGTCGTCTCCCCGATCCAATTGCATGGGGTGAAACTATTTGAGGAGGAAGTGGTGGCGCCAACTATATGGCAGGAAATATACGGCCAAAAAATTTATTCCCGCCGTATAGTTGGTCGTTAAACCGTCAGTCTCCTTTGATCGCTTCAGGTTTTCTTCTGGTATTATTAATATTTCCCAAATAAGCGATTTACATTGTTTTTGACTCCTTTCTCCTTAGTACAACAACTCCAAGAATTGTGTCCATTGGATCCATCATCTATCCTGATCCTGGTGAAAACAGACATAAAATGTGCGTGCAAGCGCCGTAAAATACCAAGATCCTACATCTACAATGGAAAATAATAATGTAAAACATGATGCAAATATTCACTCATCAACTTCCCCAAGCTTAGACTCTTGCTCGTCCCGAGCATGTTTATCTTAATGGATGTGATCCTCATATTCATGAAGTTGAGTTGATAAAATAAATGAGGCAGTTGCAGCATGTGTTTATCATATACGATACATAGGAATAAGTTCATGAATAGTACCTTACTCGAACCATCTGAATAGTATTAGCAGGCTTCCACACCTTAGCGATCGACAATTCACAAAATATGAATCTCAACATAATGTAAAAATATCCGGTTTAACCGAATGAGTTAGCAAGGTAGTCCTACTCTTGGGATTCAAAATCTCAAAAGTGTATCTTTGTCCTTCTACAATATAGTGGTATATTCCTATTTGCTCTTTGCACACTCGCTCTTTTTCTTCTTTCTTTTCTTCTCTTTTGTGTATATGCTCACACTTTTGTTTAAGTGTTGTGCAAAGGAGCTAGCCATATATTCCACTTCATGTAGGAATTCAAAGTTCAACGATCTCAATTATCAAATACCAATTGTATATGAAGCATTCTTATGACTTGAAGATTCTACCTCGAGTTGTTCTCACTCTATTTTGATAGCAGTTTTTATTTGCCTTGTTCGAGGTTTCTTTTTCAAATTAACTGCATAGATAATTTTTCTTTATAAATCAAACCGTAGACTTAGAACATATTGACCAAATTATATTTATATGTTCCTTTAATACCAATGGTGTGGAAGACTACTATTGCTATCATCGAGTGCAAGTAAAATTATACTCAAGCAATTCATATATCCAATAAGACATGCACAAACTCAATATTGCTCCATATATAATAATAAACTTGGAATTTCATTAAAGGGATCGACTATTCCTGAAGGGAATTCTAATGATGTAAATTTTATTTATAGTTTGAACTAACGCAAAACAAAAATAGTGATATAAAACTTATAAGATAGATTATAAGGTCTTTAAAGATCTCCCCAGTCTTGGAATCAGACCATGCGGGATTGAATAACTCCTTGTTGGTACCTATTCCTCCTCCTGGGTAGAAAGAGTGTTGCCCTCTTCTTTTATATTGCCATCTTTAACTATGCTTGCAAAGCGGATGCTGAGCTCGGCCATGTCGTATTGAAGCTTTAACATTTTCTTCTTGAGGAATTTCTTCTCATCTGTCAACTCAAAGACAGGTTTAATTAAGAAACCAACTCTACCATCGATGTCATCGACCTTTTTCTCAAGATCTTTGCTCATCATCCAGTAAGAATCAATCCCTTCTCCAATTGTTCAACGGATGCCTTCAAGGCTTTTTCCAACTCATAGATCTTATCATGAATCTCATCTTGCAACACCTTCTTAGGTTTAAGAGGTGATGGGCCAATAGGAGGTTTATAATAGGATCCTATGTTGTAACGATCCTCTTCATGGGCTTCTCTTCTTTTTTCTTCCAGATCTTGTTGACATGGAAGGGCTGCATGGCTTCGCTGCACGGATGTTGTTAGAGGGTCTTGTATAGGGATGGGGAGGATTTTTTGAGGCTAGAGGCTGTAGCTCTGTGAAAACTTAATGAAAGGGTTAGATGCGATCAGCTTTAAAAGGGGAGGTAAAAAACCCTAGCCACCTTTCGTAACGAGAAACTATATGAGCGCGACCCGTATAGATCCTGCCGTATAGTTATGAACCGACTATAGATTATATCTGACATGGGCATACCTTACAGGTACTCGAGTTTGGCATATACGATCTAGTCTAGCAGAAGCCCACAACATTACCAGGGCCCAATTAAGGATTTGGGTGACCTAAGGAGACTCCGACTGCTTGCGGCACATGGTGATCTCAAGATAGAAAGTTTGAAGGAAAACCCTAACTTGTAACCGACTCGACCTACTATCCGAGACCTAGCCTATCTATATAAAGGCTAGGAGGGGGCGGCGAGGAGGACAATCACAACCCTAGTATCCACATCCGTGCACCCCTGTAACTTTCGACTCCCTCGATGATTCCCAGAGCAGACAAGCAGGAGTAGGGTCCTCTACGAGGCCTGAACCTAGGTAAACCTTGTGTCCCTGTGTTCTTGTTTGCTAGACAATTGATGCCTCCAACGCTCCTCTCTTCTCCAAAACCCAAGTCCGTAACAATTGGCATTGATGAGTTTAACCCTCGTCAATTGGTGTCGTCTATGTGAACTGGGAGTGCTTATGTTGCGGCTTCCTGGGCCTCATCAACTGCGATCTACAACTCTGCGACAGCGGAGATTCACCTCCTCTTCGGTGCATTCGACTTCACCGTACACACGCTAGCCACTCGCCCGGATTTCAAGTCCGTGGGCAATGGAATCGGCCTTGCAATCGGGAGCTTACACTTTCAAGTTGGTCAGGTAGGCACACTTCGCCTCCCTGACCAGCCGAAGGTTCCCACGCTTGCTCTAGCATCGTGGTTTCCACCACCGATCGACACCCTGATCAAACTCAACGCCCAATAGCAGTCGGGAATACGATCAGCGACAGCAGTCACGAATCCGATCTAGGCGACCTGGCCATGAAGGATGGAGCCTACAGCTTTGGATCTGAAAGCTATGGAAGCAACAGCTTCCCTAAACACTACATGTGCACTGTCGTCAACACAGGCAAGAACGGTGGCACTCGGGATAATGCCAGTACTGGCGGCAGTATCCCAGTCACAAACGATGGTCCCTCTCAATGGAGCACCCACCAACAACTGGACAGAAGGAAATCCACATCTCACACCGAAGAGCGCGTGCTGATCAAGCTCAATGACGCCGAGTGGGCTCGCTGTTGAGAGGCCCTGCGGGGCAATCCCCTGCCACCAAACTCATCGCAAGACATGCTGATGAGTTACCACTGGCTGCTCAAGGAAGAATACAAGCGCCAACAACAAGTAATCGCCTAGCTCGATGCACGCAGGAGGGTGGCAGACGAGTCGAGCCTTCGGCGAGCTCAGCTCTCTTCCATGGGACGATCCTCCTCTAAGGGCAATGACCATGTAGCTGCCAAGAGACGTTCGCGACAGGCTCACCTCACTGATAAGGAGTGATAAGAGGTCTCGTGAGTCCTCGACTTCTTGTCCATGACGGTGGATACGCGGGGCAATGTGCTCCCGAAGACACCGTGGGTGGCGGTAACAGCGGCCACCATGTACCTGCTCAACAACCAGCCATCGGGTGGGGACCTGCGGGCCGCCATGCACCGATCTACGATTGCGGGCCTAGGGCTAGTCGAAGCAGCCCTCATCAAGGATCCGACGCCAGAGCCAAAGAAAAACAAGGCTCTGGCCAAACACTACTCTTTACATCCTCTAGCGATGATAGCCACGACTTGTCTCAGCGACGCCGCTCACGGCGGCACGACTACGACTACGACGCATGTGATGACATCACGAAGCATAAGGTTGACAAGATGCATGCAAGGCGTGCCCGCTCGACTAACTCGGAAGATGACAGGATAGATCTCTGTGGCGCTAGCTACTTCAGCAGAGCCATCAGGCATGCCAAAGGGGTTCAAACTCCCATCGGAGAACCTAAAGTTTGATGACCTGCAGGACCCAAAGATCTGGCTGGAGGATCACATCTCCTCCGTCAGGCTGCACGGCGGAACCACGAGCCTGACAATGCAATGCCTCCAGCTACAACTGCAAGGTGTCGCCCGTGCGTGGCTCAACAACCTCCCATGCGGATCAATTCGTAGCTGGGAAGAGCTAGTCTACAGCTTCGTGTGAAACTTCAAGGGCACTTACAAAAGGCCCGCATCAATCGAAGAGTTAAGAGGCTACTATCGGAAGTCTGGTGAGTCGCTGTGCTCATATATCCAGAGATGGTATATCATCAAAAACTCTGCAGAAGACATCTCCGAGGACCACGCAATCAACGCGTTCAATGGTG
Organism: Avena eriantha; assembly: GCA_910589775.1. Lineage (NCBI taxonomy): Eukaryota > Viridiplantae > Streptophyta > Magnoliopsida > Poales > Poaceae > Avena > Avena eriantha. The sequence continues at coordinate 100,634,708 of OU342742.1, forward strand.
GCATGCGCCACAGAGAGCTCAGGGAGGAGCTGGAATGCTCGAAGCCCAAGACAGTCGACCACCTGATGGAGATCGCGAATAGGTGGGCCGATGGAGAGGATTTGGTAAAAACCGTGTCCACTCTGATGATGATGACGACCTCGGCTGCAGGCGCGATCGACGAGAAAAACATCGAATGCGCGGTTAGGAGGACCGTGAGGAGGTCGACATGGTCGCGGCTGGCTACGCCGACAAGCGCGACAACAACAACCGCAACAGCGGATACCGCAGCAGTGGATACCACGACAACGGAAAAACCATGCAAGTGTGGCAATGCCGCACTCGCGATGAGGCACCTGGGACATCTATCCAGGACAAATTGTCTGGACCATGCAACGTACACTTCTATATAGACAAGCACGACGACAAGAAAAACTCTAGCCACCTTCTAAAGGACCGCCGCAAGTTCCTCAAACTCCACGAAGGCCTGGCCCAGATGAATCGCGACGTGATAAACCAGGGCTATGGAGCTGCCCCAGGCGTTGTGGCTCACATCACACCTCCACCACCACCCGGGCCACCACCACCTACGGTTGCACCAGTTCAGAACCATGGAGGCGAGCCATATCCCCGACCACTAGGGAACATGGGGATGATCCAAAAAGGACACCCCTCAAATCGACTGCAAAAATCAATCACTCGCCAAGTCAATCTGGCAATGAACTCTCCGCCCTCCAGCACTAAGTACCTCAGTGGAAGCGAGTCCTGCATCACCTTCGACAAGCGCGATCATCCGTGTCAAGTACCTCGCTTAGGCACAAATTGGAGGCTTCGAGATGAGTCACGTCTTCATGGACGGCGGAAGCAACATTAACCTCATGTTTGCAAGTAGATTGCGCGCAATGCGGATCCCTCTGTCATTTGTGGAAGCTTCAGACACGACTTTCCATGGAATCGTCTCAGGGAAGGGCGTATACCCCCTGGGAAAGATCAGCCTAGATGTCATCATCGGCATGCCGGTAAACTTCCGGCAAGAGCGCATCGAATTCGAAGTCGTCGACTGGCCCTCGCAATACGACTACATCCTCGGACATGTCGCATTCGCGAGGTTCATGGCGGTGCCACACTACGCCTACCTACAGATGAAGATGCTGGGCCCAAATGGAATTATCACAGTCAACGGAAGTTTTGAGAGATCCAATAGCTACGATAGGGAATTCAACAGAATTTCCCAGTCTTTCGGCATGCAAGCGGAACTGGCGAGGTTGAAGGAGTTGACAGACAACAGTCTACCTCCCCTGAGCAAGCCAAGCTCACCTGACCAATCCTTCGACACGTCGGTCCACACCAAGCCAGTCCAGGTCCACCCAACGGACCCGACCAAGACGACCCTCATCACCAACAACTTGAGTTCCGCATAGGAACTCGTGCTCGTTGAATTCCTCCGTGAGCACTGGGTGTTGGGGATATACTTTCCGGGTATCCACACCGTTCCTGACTAACCAGGGTGGCCTACTTCGGGTTAGAGCTTTGCTTCACGGGCGACCCAGTCAGGGAGAAGAGACGGAGTCCAATCCGGCTAAGGGAAGGCCCATAAGACTTACCGACATAGGCCCATAGTGTTACTTGTAGTTCAAGATGTACTCTGTAACCGAATCTTAGTCGTAGCCGGATAGATCTCTCATGTAAACCCTAGGCCGGATATCTATATAAGCCGTCCTAGGGAGAGCCTTTAGGGCAACCCTTACAATCACAATCTCAACTCGCACAGGCGAACCCCTTGTAACCCATATTCCGGCTCTGCCGTATTACTAAATTGCTAGCAGGAGTAGGATCCGTCCAAAGCCGGCGGATTCAAACCTGGGTAAACTTGTGTGCTCACCGTCCCGGAATACCGTACGACTCACACCCCTCTCTTCCGACCGCCTCGAGGACCCCCTCATGGCGTACTTGTCATCAATACGACAACAGTTGGCGCCCACCGTGGGGCAAGTGAGCTTCAGATCTATGTTTCGAGCGGAATCTACAAGAATCGGAATCGGCGAGACTATTGCCATCAGTCGCATCCTCTATGCCAACGACGTACCTCTCATCGTCCTTGACGAGACTTGGATTCCAGCTAGGGAAGCCGTGACCACCTACACCATCATGTATTTTGGCGAGATTGATGTCTACAACGGGTTTGCTGATCCTGTCCCACCCACCCCAGCAGTGATGATAGAGGTAGAAGAAATTTCTGGGTCCCCTTTTTCCACGGAGGCGACAGAGTTCCGGATCTCAGAAAATCCTAATCCCACCGAGCCCACACCAGTTGTGGAGACAGTGGAAAAATTCGAGCCTGAAGTAGACCCGGCAGTGCAAGTCGAATCTGGAGTGGATCTCCCTGGAGAGACCGAATCCCAGATCGATCCACCCATCGAGGTCGAAATCCAGGAGGAGCATAACAACAACGTTGGTTCCAGCTCTGATGACACCGGGACGGACATACCTTTCCTGAGATACACACTAAGATGCATGGTGATGCAAGACACAAGCATTGACGATATTCTCGAGACCATCAGGCGTTTCGAGGAAGCCGATCGCGAGAGCCGCAATTATCTCAGGAGGCACATGTCGCACTTCGTCGGATATGTGGGATCCGGATCCGGCTCTGCCGATGCTGGAGACAACACCAACTCCGTGCTGGAGGCTATCGGAACAAGCGTCGAATTACCGGCATCTTCGGATGAATCCATGACGTCGGCAGATCTCCAGAAGTTATCCGCAGAATATGAAGAGGAACTTAACTCCACAGTTGTTGTAGAAGGAGAAGACATGGATGAAGGATCCGGAGAAAGCTCTCCCAAAGCGTAGGACAATATGTATCTCGAAGATGATCCTGAGAACCAAATGGCCGAAAGTACCGATCAAAGTTTGACTCCAGGAAACGGGCCCAAAGCCGTCTTTGCTACCGGCGCTGCCAAGAAGGCAAAGAAGAGGAACAAGAAGAACAAAACCCCGGCAAAAAACCCTCCGACAGAGGAAGTGATTGCCGAGGAATATTAGGAAGACTCGGATGGAGCACTTATCCCAGACGAGCCCAAAGAAGAATCGGTGGATGGACACGTGATCACTGAAGGTGCGCGTAAACTCATCGATGCTGCATTAACCACACCTATTCCTACAGCTGCAGAGCTTACTGCTGAAGAGCTGGACGATAGGGCCCAAGCCCTAGAAGCACGTCGCCAAGTACTCCTCAATGAAGCCAAAAACCTTGAGAAAGAGAAGAAACGCATGGCAACTGCGGAGAAGTACAACTCTAGGCAACATCATAAGACCGGGAAACATCATACTCAAGACGACCAATTCCCACAGATTCACAAAGTCCTCTTTGGAGGAGGACATGGGATGCCTTGACATGACAGCAACAGGGATTGGGTGTATCCAAAACCAGTACAAAACACCATTGCAGCTCGAGAAATCCTATCGGCCAGGCCCGGAGCAGATCCGCTTGGGCATTAAACTACTCAACAAGGGTCTAGAACAGCAAAAGGTCGCCCTGTCTGAAAGTCAAAAACTGGTCTCCCATTCTGACAAGTGTCGCACAGATCCGGCATGGGCTGACGTAAGACCCCAACGCGTTCCGGAACAGCATCACCGTTCTGACCACCAGGAAGACAATTACTAAAGAACCGGATCTTCAGGATAGCACCACAAAACCGCACGTGACTGGCGTAACGTTACCCCAGTTGCGGAGCAAGAGGCAATTGCTGCACTGAATCCGAGGAATCCTCCCCGGCGAGACTCGAAGGATCACAGGGAAGAAGATAAAGAGAAACGTCGGGAGGAGGACCGACAAAGAATGCCACCTCCTAGACATGCAAGTTGTCCGGCTGACGAGCGAAGGAACGATGGACACCATGCCGAGTCAAACCGGCAGGGGGCTCGTCGTAATGAAGACCCTCCCCGGAACCAGAATAATGACACTCCGGATGGAGGCTAGCGATCAGCCGGAAACAACCCAGCTGCTCCACTCTCTCCACCAAGTAGCCATCACAACGGCTCCCAAGGAGGCCAAGGAGGACGTCGTGGTGGAGGAGGTGGTGGCGGAAGCCGAAGTCCGGCTCCAAGGCACCGCAGCCATAGCCGTCATTCGGGACGATCTTTATCCCCAAATGACGCAAGGCACAAGATCAATTCCAACATAGAGGCGCGATGCTACGAAAATGATGATATATACATGGGCCCAAAGTGCTTCGGACCACGCATAAGATCTACAAAATTCCCGGAAGGATTTGCTATATCAAGACATATTCAAGCCTACGACGACATAGCTCGGCCAGATACTTGGCTCCAGGATTTTTCCAAGCTTGCTGCATCGACAAAGGCGGAAATAGCTTGGTCACGACCCGGTACCTCCCACTTATGTTGCAGAAGACGGCATGATCATGGCTCAATGAACTTCCGGAGAACACTATCCACAACTGGTATGACATGCAAAGTGCGTTCTTTTGGAATTTAGAAGGCACATACCGGAGGCCCTGTACGGTAGGAGACCTACAGCGTTGCACCCAGAAAGCCGGAGAAACTTGTCAGGATTATCTCGAACGATGGATCGACACCAAGAACTCATGTGAAGGAGTAAATGACCAAACTGCGATTTAAGCTTTCATTGCAGGTCTCCCAATTGGTTTACTATGTCATCGCTTGAAGTGTGACAAAGTCACTGATTTGGGAGAGATGATAGAAATAGCGAGAAAGTATGCAGATGCTGATGACGACGCAAAGGGATTACTCAATGCCTTAGTTGTGCCACAGTCGCCAAAACAACCAAAGCAACAAGCTCAGAAGAGCAAGAATACATCAGAAGAAAAGCCCAACACGGAAACAACAGTGCTCACTGCTACTTTCGGGTCTAGAGGATGAGGAGGACGTGGTGGCGGCCGCGGACGCGGTCGTGGGACGTCAAGAGTTCAAGGTAGAGGAGACCAGCAACCTGGCAAAACCTACTCTTGGGCCGACATTGCCAATAACCCATGTGTGCATCACTTAGATGCCAATGGGGGCTCGTCCCACACAAACGCCGAGTGTCGTTTTAATGATGACATTAAGAGAGATGATACCGCTGGCTACAGAGCTAAGCAGAAGAAGGGAAAGAAGAATCCTGAAAAGGACAAAGATACCAAGGAAGATTCCGATATGGAGGAAGTTGATGCTTCAAATCCCAAGCCAGAAGGGAAAAAAATTCTGACCAAGAAAGACACTTACGTCACCTTCCTCGGATCTCAACCAGCAAAGGTCAAGAAAGCAGTTCTACATGAGCTCAACGCAACAGTTCCGGCTGTCCCTCAATTTTTGGATTGGTCGGAAGTGGCAATCACCTTTGACCGCGCTGATCATCCGCCTAAGTTGCACAAGCGAGGAAAATACGCCTTAGTTGTCAATCCACTTATTGATGGCTATGGTTTCTCCAAGACTCTCATGCACGGTGGCCGCAACATTAATATTCTGTATGTCGAAACGCTACGCCGGATGAAAATCTCGGAGACCCAGCTGAACTTCAGCTCTGTGATCTTTCACAGAGTTGTCCCAGGAAGACAAGCAAATTCCCTAGGGGAAATCACCTTGGATGTTACCTTTGGGACTCCAAAGAACTATCGGACGGAAGCACTTTCCTTAGAAGTGGTCCCGTTCAAGAGCGTGTACCACGCTATATTCGGACGTCCAGCTTACTAGGCTTTCATCCACAAGGTACATGATGAAATCATCACCAAAGGATTTTGCAATCCTCTATCTCTTACTCCTCGTGGGAGATTCATCATCATCCTTCTCTAGGACTTCCTTATGTGGTTGTTCAAAATTCTCAATAGATGCACTAGATTCAGAACAGAAGAAATTATAGCAGTGTTGTGCATATCTTTCATAGGAAACATATTCTCAAAGAATATTGCATCACGAGATTCCATTATAGTATCAACATGCATATCCGGAACCTCAGATTTAACCACTAAAAATCTGTAGCCTACACTACGCGGAGCATATCCTAGAAAGATACAATCCACTGTCTTAGGTCCAAGTTTGCGTTTGTTGAGAATCGGCAAACACCCCCAAGTGCACGAAAGTGATGGTTTTCTCATAGGCCACTCCTCATATGTGATCTTAGGAACTCTATTTAGGACATGACATGAAGTCAACAAAGCCTGTCAAAAGCTCGGCTCGACAAGATTCCCGCAACTCGCGGCACGCGTGCGTTGTGACAAGGCGGATGGGTGGGCAGTGCATGCGTGCGTGCGAGCGGCGGCATCGTCAAAGGAAGAGCACGCATGCAGTTCTCCTCTTCTCACTCACTTTACTAAGTGGTGAAACACTCCACCTTATAAGGTGGTGTAACTCTCCTCCAACTTTCCATGTGAGAATAAACTTTAGCTCCCACTCTACTCACATGTGAGCTGCCACCAAATTGGGCCAAATCAGACATGGGATTTGAGATTTAGGAAAAATCTAAAATCACACACGGGTCTAATGTCTTAGCCCATTATTTCTAACAAGAATTTGGTATGTTTCTTTGATCTTTATTTTGTTGTACTTGTAAAATCAAACCGTCTCTCATCGAGACATGCTCGAGATTTATATACTGTAATTACTATTTGTACATATACATGTCAAGTATAATTATCTGAAAACGTATTTAATGGTTTTATGAAATAAATAGATCTTTTATTGCAAGTTGTAATTGTTCACTTGGTTTAGCTAAGGACATAACCATGTAGCATATGTTTCACTGTGTAAATTGGTTACATTTGTATGCATATGGTTCATAATGTAATGCTTCATTCTCGATTTATGGTGCTGAGAGGATTGGTCTCATGCTCACATCGGTAAGTAAACTATGACTCAGCTTTTGGTACCTTCTCACGGATCGGTTTACTAGAAATCAAATGCGAAAAAATCCCCCGTGTCGTCCCCCGGGACGGCTCGGGCGGAAACCAAAAACCACCATCACCACTACCCCACCTCTAACTCTCCCCCTCGTCGCCACTAGCTCGCGTTAATAGTCAAAGCCCGGCGGCAACGGGAGTGTTTTTTTCCTATGTTGGCGCTCGGCTTCAAGTGCATCGAGCGTGTCTTGCGGAGGCCTGACGGGGCGAGTGTAGGCAACGACACGACACGACACAACACAGGGCATATGACGTGCCGGGAGATGCGGTTCGCGCGATGGGCCCTCGAGGGTCAAATCTGGAAAGATCTGGGTGTTGGAGGGTTTGCGGGCTGCAATAGTCTCGGCGTGATGGGGTTGCGAGCTCGGCACGAGGAGGCTACAGGTGTTGCTGTGGCGCGCCAGAGTGCCCACTTTCAAGCCCGTGTAGGTGTGGTAGTATACTGGTGATTTCTAGGAGGACCATGTTCGATCTCGGCTATGTTTTCTCCTTGACAATTTCATGCTCGGAGAGGAAGACGGGGTGGCAACCTCGGGACAAGGGCAATGACATCTTGGGTAGTTAGCATCCACTTGGGCTAGCCCAACTCGGCCCATGTTCTGCATGTTTATGAGCATGATACATGCATGGTATATCATCATATTTACATCATATTGTGATCATTCATAATGTTTTATCCATTAATTTCACTTTATTTATGGCCATTTAGATGAACTACGAGACTTCTTTTATAAAGTTCCTTGTATTGGTATTTAATTCTTGGGAGGCAGAAAACCCCTTCTCGTATTTTGATGTTTAGGGAACTTTAGGTACTCAATTAATTCGGAGAAAAATATCATGAAAACTTTTCATCGGAACAAAGACTTTGGGCACTTGAAGTCAAAAGGGGAGGCCACGAGGCTCCATATGGGCCCCACGATGCGGCCAGATACCCATATGTCCCTCGTGCTTTGCGTCCCCCCATATTTTTACCAAGAGTTCCGGATCAACACAAAAGTATGCCATATTTTTATTGAAATTTACAAAGGCGGCGGCAAAGAAGAAAAGTCTTCTCCTACTCCGGGAGAGGGAAGATCTTGCTGCTCCGAGGCTGCTGGAGAGGGAAAATCAAAGCCATCATCATCACCAACTCCTCTTTAGAGTAGGGGAGTCTCTCCATCATCATCTTGATCATCCTCAACATCAGCACTGACTCCATCTCAAGATCCACTTCACCCCATCATATTTTGTGATAGGTCGGAACCCTAAATAAGTGTCTAGTGATATGTGCATGATTATGCTTGGTAACTTGTGGTTATTTTGTGGGGAACTTATATTTTCAGATCTTGTTTTATAACATATGCCACTGGTCATTGTCATGTTTCACCGTTGTGAGTAGTTTCTCATGTTCCCGAGGGCACAAGATGGATTGGCTATGATTTCTATATAGTATGCTAAGAGTATTTGGTCAAGTTTTAATATTTTATGTGGTTCTATGATGATAATATAGGAACATCAAATGTATGTTACTTAGCCTATATGGGCTTACAGGGCTGCACCTTAATGTAATAAAATAGAGTGTGGATAGTGAGAGTTGATAGAAACCCTATTTAGATCGGAGTTGCATTAGGGGGGTTATATGATCGGGGATAATAAAACTTAAGGCAATGACTGGACATTTAGGCATTGGGACCAACCATTAGAGGTCTAATTGCTCATTCTTGTGGATGCACCTATATGTAGGCTCAGTCTGACGAGAATAAAACTTGATAAGATATTTACCATGTTTTCTAGAAATTTTTATGCCATGAAGTTTGTGTCCCCTTTAGGAATAGTTGTCACACATAAGATCACACCCAAACTTTTCTTGTTTATGCCTAGAGGATTGGTCTTTCTCTAAAATAGCATTTCATTCACTTGTAGTTTACTTTACTTGTCATTTACTCTCCAACATACATAAACCTAAAACTCACAAATCTTTGCATATTTTATTATGGTTTACCCGTTGAATTAGAAAACGAATACCTTTAGCTCCTCGTGGGTTCAACAACCTTCTCTATTAGAAAGGTACTACAGTTGATCTCGTATACTTGTAGGATATCAGATCACATGTCCTAACATTCCACAGGGAGCCCACTCCATCTCAAAAGCCTAGACTATTGAGAGGAAGGAATATCTCCCTTATAAGTTGGGTGTGGCCTCCTCCCGTAGGTGATATGAGACTAAACACGAAGCATATTCATCGGTAAACAAGGCCCTAACATCCCATCCCCCTAAGAAGCCCCTCAGGAAAGCATGGTGAACCTAGCTCTAATACCAAATATTAGCACTCGGCACATGTTCAGGACATTTATGCGCACATGACCTAACATTCAGTATAGAGCACACTCCATCTCAAAATCCTAGACTAGTGAGAGGATGGAATGTCCCCCTTATAATATGGATGTGCCCTCCTCCCGTAGACGAGGTGGGACTAAACACTAAGCAACTTCATTGGTCAACATGGCCCTAATAGTGTGGCAGCGTTCTTGTACCGCGCAGTGCTACTCTAGATGCTGCTTAGTGGTGCTTGGTGGTTGATGATGAAGATGTATGGCATAACTTGCTTAGCTCAGAGGACTTCGACACTCACTCTCGGGTGTAGCGAGCCTTTCTCTCAAAGAGGAGAAGATCCGGGCGAAATCTTTGCATTGGGTTGGTGCTAATGATGGAGCCTATGTGCGTCATTTCCCTCCTTGGAGACATCGTCATGGAACATTTCTTTCTCTTCAATGAGTTTAGCTTGGGATCTCTTGGTGAAAACCCAAGTTGCGGTTAGACGGAGTAGGCGATGATGGCGTCAATGTTGCTTCCTTATTGTGGGCATCACCATGGATTTTCAGCTCTGGCGGTTGTGTGTTTCCTCTCTTGCGCTGAGGTTGCTGGGCACTGGGGCAACAACAACATATGGTGGTTGAGCGATGAGGTGGCGTCCTTGGGATCCATGGTGGGAAGCAACTTCATGTGGTGGAGTAGTTCCCTGCGTGGCTTAGCGACATTCTTGTGTCACTAGTGCAGCAAGATTGTTGGCTCGGTGTACTCCCTCATTGGAGGTGGTTTGACTTTATGTCGTGGCGGTGAATCCAGATGTTGGTGTAATGCCCATGATCTATGATCGGTTCTCCCTGTGCATTTTGCGCTGCTAGCGATCGGGTCATGTGGCGTTGTGGCTTGAGAGTGAGCGGTGGTATGTCGGGACGACAATCCTGAAAGGTAGTGTTGGTGGTCTGTTGGGTGTGGCGGAGCAGCTGGATGTCGGGGCAGCAGCCCAGAAAGTGCAACACTGCTAAAGGCGTGGACCTCGTGTCGTGTGGACGACAAGGTTGCCCTTGATGCTGGTCGTCAGCGTCGCAGCTCCCTTGGGGCATGTTTGTTTGCTCGGGGCCATATTTCCCCTTTTTCCTATTAGGCCGGCTAGATGCTGCATGTGGCCAAATTTGGCTTGGGTTAAGTTTGGCACTTTATTTGGTAGCCCACATCTAATTTTCCTGCAATTTTGGCTACTTATTTGCTTTCTAATAGCTGTGAGATTCGACACCTTTTTGATGGCTTTTATTGATGGTTTTCTCACGGATATGATCATTTTCTAGCTTTACCTAATGCTAATACTTTGGTATCAAGGAAAACTTGGTTTTTAATGTTTGTTTCAGGTTCTGAACGTCAATAGAGGGATTTAACTAGAGAAACACAATATTCTGGAGAAAACAAGCGAGTCCCACCTTGGAAGCTCGCGAGGGGAGCTCACAGAAGCTTTAACGAGCAACTATACGGCGGGAATATTTTCTAGCCATATAGTTGTTGCCACCTCTGTCATGTCAAAAGGGACAACTTCCATGAAGGGACCGAGGACGAAAACACAACGCAGCAGCCGCCATACCATCCAGAAGGGAGAAAGAACAGATCCGGAGAAGAAGGGGAAGACGTTCTTCATCTCGCTCCACGATCTTCAACCTCCAAGCCAATACACCCCCATAGCCACTACTTGTACTTGAGAGAGATAGAGGGATCTCCACCTTGCAAGACTAGGGTTTGAGATTGTTTCTTCCCATCTTGAATTGTGTTGGATATTTTTATATTCTTATTGTGGATCTTCACGGTAATACAAAGACAAATTCCCTTTATTCAATTATATTGATGATCCATTCTACTCTCATGTGTGAGTAATTCCATTAGGCGTGGGAGACGCAGGGTATTGGTGAGATGTGATGTGCCTCCATAATTTTCATTAGTTTTTGATTGATTCTAATTACTATATTATGTGTGCTTCACTATCTGTGGGATGTCTAATGCTTGTTGTCCAATTAAGGGCCCAGACAACATGATGCTTTGTTCTACATAGATAAGATCTTGTTTGCTAGTGGACCGGCGACCCCCGGGTGACACGGGGATATCAATGGAAAGCTAGTTGACTCGAGGATAACGAGTAACCACTGTGCTTATTGCATTAGTCCGATCCAAGGAGCTTAATCGCTAAGCGACCTGAAGGGTCTTAATCGTCTAGTGTCTGACCATGGTTTTGGTAGCAGGCTAGTAGGATTATTGAAGTTGGGATGAAATCTACCAAGTGGAGTTCCGGCTAATTATGGGTTGCTCGCCTACACACACACACACACATATATATATATAAGATTATAATTGTTACATTTATCACTCGTTCACCTGGCACAGTCACTATCACCATGAACTGAATCTCCTCGCGCCTTCTTTCGCCATCTGCAGGAAACAACAAACAACAAATAACAAAGCCGTTCTTTACTTTTATGCTTTATATTTCTGAAGTTTACATTATAGTTCTATTTAAATCTATCGCATTTAATCAAAACCCCATTCTTATTTCAACACTTACAGTCAATTCACTCGAAGACCTGTGACAACGTCGGGTGTGACAGAGACTTCATCAATAAATACTTACCTTTGGGCTCTCTGTGGGATCAATATCTTAACTTCGAAACTAGCTGCAAACGATCTGTGCTCTTGAAGACATCAAGCTATTTTTTGGCGTTGTTGCCGGGGAGCTAAGCGCTAAGTGTTTGTCTTTTGACATTTCAGGTGTTGCTACTACAAAATGTTCTCCTTAGGAGACAAAGGGTCTACACGCTCTGGTAGGACTTACCTGTCGGATGATATTGAGCGCGTGCCTGCTCAGAGGCACGAATAAATTATTGAAAAACTTTTAAGATCAAATAAAGTTGAAGTTGAAAACCTGAGTGAAATTATGGAAATCATGTCTATTTACAGGACAACTCCTATGAAACCTGAGAAAACTCTTAGGGAATACAGTGCTCCAAGTTTTGAATTTCCTAAACAGCCAATAGAGTTCCCTAATCGTGGAGTTAGAGAATATCGATTTGATGGTGGATTTATTAAAAGTTTGCAGGAGAGAGCTTTTCAGTGGAAGGGAAGATGAAGACCTAGGAATACATATTACAGAGATTGACGATGTGATAACATCGCTTGGACCAAAAGGTTTGCCAAGAGACTTCTCTCGTCTTAAATTATTTCGATGGTCTCTTAAAGGTAAAGCTCTAGACTGGTTATATTCTCTCCCTCGCCATTACATTAAATGTTGGGAAAATTGCATTACTAAATTCATAAACAGGTTTCTTCCTTTTAAAAAGGTAACTGAACTAATAAAGAACATAGGCAACTTTAGTCAGAACGTGTGAGAAAAATACCCACAAGCCTGGGAAAGATTCTTTGGAATGATAAATAGTATTCCTAACCATGGCTATTCTGAACTAACAATTTGCCATTTATTTTACCACGGTCTCAATACTCAATGTAGAGAGTTGCTTGACTTCTCAGCAGGAGGATCAATAAATACTTTGACTATTAAAGAATGTATGGAATTAATGTCTACTAGGGCTAAGAGTGATTCTTTATATAATCCTGATTTTGGTACTAAGCCGGAAAAAGGGATACTTCGCATAACTAATGATCTTATGCCCGAGGTACGCAAAACTATGAAATAAAAAGGTACACCTTCTAAACTTGTTAAGGAAAATAAATTAGATTGTTTACAAGTTTTAACTGAAGAAGATGAAACTATAAAAGTTTTTCAAGAATTAAAACATTGATAGGTAAAATCTCTAATAACTTGCATAAGCATTTCCAAAAACACAAAAATATTTCGGTAGAACTCGCTAAAAATTATGATGAGATTGGCCAAGAAATAAAACTGTTTTACAAGTATCTTAGTATGATTGAAATCCAGTGTGAACAAATAGCATCTGGTTATCAAATGTTTCTTCGTGAAGACGAAGATATTTCTGTTTCTGCTAATGTTGTCACAAGAAGGGGTGCCATTGTTATAGGACCCTTAGGACCACCGGAATACGAAGCTGAAAAAGAGCGAAAGGAAAAAGCCTTGCTCGAACCAAGCCAAGAATATGATACATTGGTGGATCCTCAAGATGAAACTGAAATGCAAGATCAAACCAAGGAGGACCAAAATGCACATATGATCATTATGACTCTGATGCAGAGACGGTTGATCCAAGAGAAGATAAAGAAATAAGCAAGGAAGATGAAGTTGTTGTAGTAGAAAAGAAGAAAAGCAATAAGCAACAACAAAAGAAAGCAACGAAAGCGCCTGACCCTCCACAAAAGGTAAAAGACATGAGTAAGTCATGTGAGAAAAAGCTTCCTTATCCAGATCGAAAAAAGAAAGCACTATATCAGGTAATTTATAATTCTTTTACAAAGGCGCTTAGTGACCTTTGTCTGGAAATTCCATTTGTGGATGCAATTAAAGTTCCTACTTATTGTAACTTCCTCTATGATATTCTTAGTAGAAATAAAGAAATAACTGAAACTGTTGCCATGGTAACTAGCTATCCTGCTAACGGGAAGTTGTTGTCTAAGTCCGGAGATCCCGAAATACCAACTATTTCATGCTCAATAGGTAAAACGGATATTCACAATGCCTCTTGTGATCTAGGAGCAGGAGTTAGTGTAATGCCATACTCCCTCTATAAAAGGTTAGGATTAGGGGAGTATCCTCCTACTCTATCACTTTACAGATGGCTGGCAACTCCACTAAACAACCTGTCTTACTTAAGATAGATGAGCATGTTATTTCTACTAATTTTATTATTCTTGAAATGCCAGAAGATGAAAGATTATCTATAATACTTGGAAGACCCTTTCTCAGTACTGCAGGTGCATCGGTAGATTGTGCTGAAGGAAAGATAATCTTCAATGTTTATGATGTTGAAATCATCCGGTATTTTCCAAAGAAGTTAAAAGCAGGTGAAAGATATGTTCCACCGGCAAAACGAGTTCATGTGGTAAGAGCCTTTGATAAGGGGCAACCAAAGGTAAGAATTCAAGAAGAGAGAAGGGGTTGAGTTACTCAACCATTCTTAATAAATTCTTAATGGGAGTCAACCCATTTTCGTCAATAAAATAGATTAGAAAATAAAAAGTTCATCGCATTCCTACCACTTTTTCACAGACAATCTTGTGGAAGCGCGCCCATGAATATGCAACTATCAAAAAGTAGTAGAAACATCGATTGGATGAGTAGAGAATAATAATAAGAATAAAAGTTTGAGTTTTTGATTTACGTAACCTAAATTTTTGCTTTTAATATGCTAATGTTGGTCGATATTTTTACTATCAATTTTCTGTTAAAAACTATGTATTTTGCTAAGTTATGGAATAAGAAGGTATCCTGGAAGAAATATAATTTTTTTGATGAGTACTGATGGTTTAACGACCAACTATATGAGGGAATAAAAATTCCGGCCATATAGTTCTAGTCGTATAGTTATCTTTGCCATCAGCAAATGTTCTTCGAAGGCACAAAGAGTTTAATGACCAACTATACGGCGGGAATAAAAATTCCGGCCGTATAGCTCCGGACGTATAAATACCGATGCCATCGTACAAGAATTTCTGGAAAGTACTAAGAGTTTAACGACCAACTATACAGCGAGAATACAAATTCCGACTGTATAGTTCTGGTTGTATAGATATCGAGGCCTTCATAAAATTTCATCCCAAAGGTACTGAGAGTTTAACGACCAACTATACAACAGGAATAAAAATTCCGGCCGTATAGTTTCGGTCGTATAGATATCGATGCTAGTTTTAGAAATTTATCTCGAGAGGCAGACGGTTTAGCGACCAACTATACAACGGCATCGTTGTGATCCGGCCATATAGTTGCGTCTGTATAGCTGTTTCCTGTATAAAGAAACCCTAGTTAGCGACGCCGCCACAACTATACGGGCGGAGCAACATCACCCGCCCGTATAGTTCCGGCCGTATAGTTCGGTGCGACCACAAAATCGCACCGGGACAGCTAGGTATTCCTCCTCTCCTCATTATTTCTCTCATATTCTCTCTCCAAACCTCTCAAAATCCACCTAGAACTCTTAATTCTTCACAGCTTTCGTCTGTTTGAGTTGGAGAATCAACAGATTAGTATGTTTCTCTATCTATCCATGCTTTATTTTCAGATTTCCATGGTTGAAGCTCTCACATTGATCTAGTGGATGAACTCAAGCTTATTTTGTTTTTCCTATTAATTTATCATGTTAGGTTTGAATTTTTGCACGTAGAATTGTTCATATATCATATAGAAACTATATGCCTAAGGTTTTATGGTGAAATTTTCAGTGCATCACTATGAACAAAATCGGTAACCTCTTCCGTTTGAGCAAGCGCCAACGGGGCGAGGGCTCAAGATCGGGGTCCTGAGCCCCACGCAACTCCAAGTTGGACATTGTCTCATCGTGGAGGGTGCTGCCCACGCATTGGGCCGACCCTAATTTTCTCACCGCAGTAGGGTTGAAGGGGGATTTCGACCTCATGTGCAGCAGGGTGGGGTTAGCGGTGCTTGGCTTCGCAAGCCACGACACCTATGCTGAGCTCACCCATGAGTTCCTTGCCTCCCTCCACGACGACCACAGGGAGAAAGGTAATTTGTGCATGATAAGCTTCACCATGAACCAGTAGCACTATGATGTAAGTTTCAAACAATTCTGCAATGCTTTCAGCTTCCCTCATACTGGACAGCCCAATGCTACTAACCTCTATAGCGTCACTAGTGGAACGACTTGGGAGGTTATTTCTGTTAATGGTGGCAGGCACTTTTATCAGAAGAAGATGTCCACCATCCAGAACCCAACCATCCGCTACTACACTCTATTCCTAGCCAACACACTGCTGAGGAGAGGTGACACAGGCTCCATGGCCAATGCGGACATGGTAATGATCACCAAGGCTCTTTTCCCCACTTCACCGCAGAGCCCTAGTCCTGCAGCTCTACTCATCCAGCACTTCCGCCACCAAAGTAACAAGACCAAAGGTGATATTCACATTGGTGGATTGGTAACCCACATTGTCTATGCATTGAACATTGTACTACCTATTATGGAACCTGTTGACGGCTCCAAACTCATGGACGTCAAATATTTGAATGCTTGTGGCTTCCTTGGTGTTTACCATGCTAACCGGAGGCTCCGAGCATATCAATTTAGTTATCTTGATGATACACAGGGTGAGCAGGTTCAGTTGCCCTGCCCCCAAGCCTTCTCAATTGTGGACAAGAACACTTGGATCCTCACCAAGGACCAAGTGACAGGAATCTTGGCCGAACTCCAACCCGAGGAAGAGGAAGATGAAGGGCAGCAGGATGATGAGGAGCAGGAGGAAGAGCAGGGATACAGCCCTGCTTGGGACGGACAACAGCAGCAACAGCAAGTAGGAGCTTGGGACCCATGGCCCAACCAGCCACAACAGGGGTACATCTATGTCCCCTATCAGGAGTTCCAGCAGATCAACCAGCACGTTGAGGAGATCGACCACACTCCTCAGGATGTGAATGAAGATGTGAACACTTTGACTCACAACTTTAGTCACTTCATGACCTATTTCCCCGACTTCTACCAGCAGTATCTGCACCACCCACCAAATGACGGCAACAACTGAGCCTGGCAATAGCCTAAACTTGGGGGAGGTTTGAAGCCTCCAAACTTTGCATTCATATTTTCATTTCTTATTTTGACTTATTTTATTTCTTCAAATTTGCATGTTTATTTCCAGCTTTGCATTTCTAAACCTAAAATACAAAAAAATAGTTGTAACTTTATTCGCAAGTTCGTTTCTTTGTTTCTCTCGTAGATTGCTTAATTTCAGGTGACTTGGCAATAGAGAAAGCATAGAGGAGGGTCGACTCAAATATAAGAATGAAGCAAGTTAGACGAGGTATCACATTCCTTTCATCATTCTTTCTGCAACCTTAAATTGACCCTACAATTATTTATTCGCTTGCACTGAGATCGCTCCCCACTTAGCTTGTTAACCTATAAATTCTATTCCTTTGCTAAGTGTCTCCTTTTTAGCTTTGAAACTATGAGCAAAGAATTTGGTTAAAAATACTTCCTACATTTTTACAACAAGAAAAAACATCTGAAGATGACTTGAGTCCATGTTTAGCCCAAGGAATTTAATTTTAGAACTAATCCATTCCATTTGAGCTTAATATAGATAGACTTGATAGTACCTTTGATTGAAATTGCTTGATAAAATGGATGCTTCGAAGTAGTAGAAATTATGCCACTACGTTTTCTAATAATTACCGTAACATATTGCTTTACGCGTGTCATTACAACTCTGTCGTGCTCCATGGGTAACTATTAACTCCGCTGGCCAACGAACGATCTAAATGTGGGAAACCACTTGATTTCGGCTATTGAGTTATGAAAACGTCTATAGCAGCAATGCTATGATGGGTAATTTTTTTAGTCTCCTCATGGTTTCACGTTCCAAGTGAAGTTGTAGTACTCCTCTGGCCCATTTATTCCTCAACAATTATTTATTGGCATGGTCACGAGTGCACAACACAACCCAATTAAACATATAAAAATAGTGGCATGATTTCTCTATGAAAGAGCTAAAGATTTTGAAAGGCAAAAGAAAAGAAAGAGGTGCTTTGATAGCCTTGAAATATTTACATGGAATAGATGAGTTGTTCTTAAATTACATGTTTTGATGCCAACTTGAGTACTCTTAATCTATATCTTTTTATAAAGTAGACCCCCACTAACTATTCTATCTTAACATGCAAGCTATCCACATCACCCACTTTAACAATCACTCAGAAGTCCATGTCCTCCCACTAACAATCATTTATAATAGTGTATTTTATATGCAAACCAATCCATGTCATATATTTTCTTCCATCCAACTATTCATGTCATCAATTTATGTTCGTCAAATATATGATAATTTTACACCAATTAATTTACGATTTCAACTAATTTGAACAAATTCAATCTTTCTCTATAAATTCTTTTAGAAAACTTCAAGTTCTATACGTACTATACCTTTTTTATTTATACAATGTAGTTTTTGAAGAGATTTTCGCTGCAACGCGAGGGGTATTTTTCCTGTTGATTAAACAAACAAGAACAAAAAGTCTTCATCTCTCCATAAGGAGAGAGATCAAAATAATTTGTCTCACTTTCCTAGCTAAACTTTCGACACTTGCTTGGGCATATGATTTATTTGCTAACAAGATATACGTGGTTAGGAAGTGGACTCAGTGCAATCTTGTGAATACTTGTATGATCATATTTGAGATTGCAGGGATTATGGATAAAAGAATTTGACACCAATTCAAACTTGTGAGTTCCTTCATTTTTAGTCTCGAATGTCCGCTATTCTTCCTTATTTCCTTGTCACTCGAGGGCGAGCAACATCTAAGCTTGGGGGAGTTGATAGCTGTGAGATTCGACACATTTTAGATGGCTTTTATTGATGGTTTTCTCCCGGATTTGATTGTTTTCTGGCTTTACCTAATGATAATAGTTCGGTAGCAAATAAAACTTTGTTTTTAATGTGTGTTTCAGGTTCTGAACGTCAACAAAGGGATTTAACTAGAGAGACACAATATTCTGGAGAAATCAAGCGAGTCCCACCTTGGAAGCTCGCGAGGGGAGCTCACAGAAGCTTTAACGAGCAACTATACGGGGGGAATATTTTTCCGGACGTATAGTTGCCGTCGTATAGTCTTGTCAAAAGGGCCAACTTCCGTGAAGGGACCAAGGACGAAAACACAATGCAGCAGCCGCCATACCATCTAGAAGAGAGAAATAAGAGATCCGAATAAGAAGGGGAAGACGTTCTTCATCTCGCTCCACGATCTTCAACCTCCAAGCCAATACACTCCCATAGCCACTACTTGTACTTGAGAGAGAGAGAGGGGGCTCTACACCTTGCAAGACTAGGGTTTGAGATTCTTTCTTCCCATCTTGAATTGTGTTGGATATTTTTCTATTCTTATTGTGGATCTCCACGGTAATACAAAGACGAATTCCCTTTATTCAACTATATTGATGATCCATTCTTCTCTCATGTGTGAGTAATTCCCTTGGGTGTGGGAGATGTAGGGTATTGGTGAGATGTGATGTGCCTCCATAATTTCCATTAGTTTTTGATTGATTCTAATTACTATATTATGTGTGCTTGACTATCTGTGGGATGTCTAATGCTTGTTGTCCAATTGAGGGCCCAGACAACATGATGCTTCATTCTACATAGATAAAATCTTGTTTGCTAGTGGACCGGCGACCCCTGGGTGACACGGGGATATCAATGGAAAGCTAGTTGACTCGAGGATAACGAGTAACCACTGTGCTTATTGCATTAGTCCGATCCAAGGAGCTTAATCGCTAAGCGACCTGAAGGGTCTTAATCGTCTAGTGTCTGGCCATGGTTTTGGTAGTAGGCTAGTAGGATTATTGAAGTTGGGATGAAATCTACCAAGAGGAGTTCCGGCTAATTATGGGTTGCTCGCCTACACATATATCTATAAGATTATAATTGTTACATTTATCACTCGTCCACCTGGCACAGTCACTATCACCATGAACTGAATCTCCCCGCGCCTTCTTTCGCCATCTACAGGAAACAATAAACAACAAAGCCGTTCTTTACTTTTATGCTTTATATTTTTGAAGTTTACATTTTAGTTCTATTTACATCTATCGCATTTAATCAAAATCCCATTCTTATTTCAACACTTGCAGTCAATTCACTCGAAGAACAGTGACAACTTCGAGTGTGACAGAGACTTTATCAATAAACACTTACCTTTGGGCTCCTCGTGGGATCGATATCTAAACTTCGAAACTAGCTACAAATGATTTTTGCTCTTGCATACATCATCCTGATTATGGCTCGTTCTATGCAAAGCATGCATGTTTGGTTGCACCTGTGGTAGTGTTGTGGTCACCACTTCTCACAAGTGGTGATGTTACCACGCAGGAGCAAATATGCAGCAAATTAAACTAGCAGTACCAAATTAAACTAGCAGTACCAAATTTGTATCCTAGCTACTAGCAAAATCAGTTCACGACAATGTTACCTAGCTACTAGCAAATGACAATTCAGCATAATATTACCTAGCTACTACAAATGATTGTTTTCCACCAACATTAGGGGTTATTCATACAACATAAGGGTGCCACTTCATCAATCCTTCTTCTTCACTTCTTCATCTTCAGATCATGTAGTTTCCTCTCATCGCCCACATGTCGAGGGCTCACTCTCATGTTCCTCCAAGCAGCACACTCGTTATGCGCAACACCATGGCCACCATCAGTGTCATTTTCGTCAGGAACTACATCTTCTTCTTTCGAGAAGTATTTATCTGCACCAAGTTGCAAGATCAAGTTGTGCAAAATACAACATGCTAGAACAAGCTTAACTTGGGTGGGGAAAGAATGAAAAGGCTTCTGATCAAGGATCTTAAACCTGTTCTTTAGAGCGGCGAAAATCCTCTCAACCATGACTCTAAGGCTAGAGCGCCTAATATTGAAAAGTTCCTCCGGGGTCCTAGGATAGTTTCTAGCAGAGAACTCATTGAGATGGTACCTTGTTGACCTGAAGGGTGGAAGAATTCCAGGCCGGCAAGCATACCCGACATCTGCTATGTATAACTTTCCTTCATGGAGCTTGAGCCCATCTGCTCTCTCAAGGCTGTCATTCAGAATTGCGGCATCATGAGCAGTCCTTTCCAGCCATCAAGCACATATGTGAATTTTCATGTCGAAATCAACAGTGGCAAGCACATTCTGGCTGGGGTAGTTCTTTCTCCCCTATATGTAGCATGCTCGGCTTTTGGCACTCTAACCATGACGTGAGTACCATGAATTGCTCTAATACAATCCTAACATTACAAGAATGTTAGGCGGTAGCGTAATACAATCATCTCGTGAAGTACAAGGTAGGGTTGCTCACCTTGAAAAATGGGAACCATCACTTATTGCCTTTTTTCTTCGAGGGGGTTTGACCACTAGGTGGCTTGATCATCTCTCCCCTGAGCTCGCCAACATAGAACACCTCATTGAAATATCGGGAAATTGTCTCGGTAGATCTCGTTCATGTCCTATGAATCGCTCGGAATCTCTGCTTATGTCCCAGAACATAAAGAAACAGAGCCACTTCCTCTTCAATAGTTAATGTTGTCCTTAAGCTAACTCCTAGACCTTAATGTTTGCACAAGATGGTTAAAAAGATCCCTTCTCATCCTGAGCATGACGATAGCCTCTGTATCATTGTTGTTGTAGATGTAGTTCAAATTTTCCATCCTCTCTCTGCCACGCTGCATCATGGGGTCATATGTCACTTCCACCATGTTAGTCCTACCAGCCGCTCTTCTGTGGATAAGAGCATCCATGCATGAATCACATCGACCAGGGCAGCTGTCTGGAAGATAACCTTCAAGTGTTGGTCCTACATAGAGTGGCATTGCGTAAGCCCTCTAGGTACTACCCTAATATTTTAAAACCCGTGCGATGCAAAAAAATCATACGACCCAGCAACACAAGCATGCCAATTCTTCTGGCACCCTATGAGAAATGAAAAAGCGGGCTAGCAAACACACATTTTCTTCGTCTATGTTGGAGCATCAAGTGCCTACTCCTTCCATAGTAGGCGTAGCATCTTTACTCCCATAGCATTTCGAGGAGTAGTGGTTTGAGTTTGATCCTAGTGGTTCTCGGGTCATGTGTGGGCTAGGCCCCATGGTTTCGGTGTTTTGTTGTATGTTTTTTCATGTGTTTTTTACTAATTAACTAGGCATCTTCTTTTTAATTAATGGATAAATAAAAAAGTCTAGTCTTAACACGAATATCAAAAGAAGGGCAGTTCTGTTTCCACGATGCGCGCTTTCGGTACCGTCTCACAGGCCGGGTGCCCATATGCGAAGAACGTACTGGATGTGGATGGCAGGATGGGGTACGAACTGTGAAATGGCACGCGTGCGTCGTGCTGTTGTTCTGCTTTCACGTATGGGAATGTGCTTTCCATCACCGGAGTTTGCAAAGGTAAAAGGAGTAAAGTTCGTAGGTAATGTTGTGTCACCTCATCCGGTGCAGTGGTGGGAGCCGGCCGAGCGAAGCACGTCACATGCGACCACCAAATAAGAAGATGGCCGTCCCCATCTCATGATCGCTATAGCCTCTGGAATCATTAGTTCGTTTTTTTTTTTTGGAGAGTACGGGGTCCTTCCCAAATCGATGGGATCTCTCTGACGTAACTGTCGGCTGTTTGGAATAGGGGATGCAAAAGTAACTTTAGACGACTTGTACTGGATGTTGCAAAAGTTGTGAAAATTCAAACAGAGCCGAGAGGGGTTTAAGCCACCGGCAGATAGTAGGACTCTAGCCGATGATTACATGTCGTAGCTTCTCCTATTTGTTTGTAATACTAGCAGAGCGCATAGAGTTGCAACACGATGACTCACAACAGTCACGAGCTGACAAAAGCGTACATCCTCGCAATGTGCCCCAATCATACCTCGAGGCTCCAGCGATCACCATGGATTTCTCAACCGCAGACAAGATTGTTCCACCGACAAGTACAACAAGAGACCGTGACATTGCGCCATGCATGCCCGAACAACCGCACTGAAAGCTACACGTCTCCGGCAGTCTACGCGGACGAACACCGAATCTCTCTTGCATCACGGCATCTTCAGCGGCACGATCCATTTAGGACTTTGCTTTGATAGTTTGAGGAAATGGGTCACGGTCCGGCCGGCCAAGTGCGTCCAACGGCTAGACTCAAACGATCCGGTTATTCATACTTTTTTTAAACCATTTTCATTAATTTAAAAACATAATTTACACAGTGCAAAAGAAAAATAACGAAAACCTATCTACGAGCGTTGTCGGCACCGTTGGCTGCAACCAAGCTAGCTACTCGTCCTCCTCCATCGAGAGGTCGATGTACGGCAGCGGCGCATAGGGGCCCTGTTGCGGCCACGCCCGGTGGCGCCGACAGCGGTGGAACCTCCTCCTCAGTCCACGTGGCATGCGGTAGCGCATGCGGTGGCAGCGGTGGTGGAGGTGGCAGCTCTGCCTCGTGCGCCACCACCATTCCAGTCAGCTAGATGACGTCCTCCAACCTAGCCTAGGTGTACTTCTTGTCCTTGTCCTGCTTGGACAACTCGATGGCGCGTGCGGTGGCCTCCTCCTCTCGTAGCCTAGCGGGAGGGCGACCCCGCCATCCTGCTTCACGACGACGCATGTCTCGTTGCCGCCGTCGAAATCATCCTCGTCATCTGAGTCCTCGTCATCGAAGTGCATGGGCAGGTTTCCGTACTAGCCCCGATTGGAACTCGTCTCGGTACGAGCTCGCTTGCCGCTCATCCTGCTCCTAGGGGAGGAACTTTTCCAAAAAGTCCTTCTGGTGGTACCGACAGTCGTGTTGCAGCACGTATGCATCTCCGCTTCCAGCGCCGGCCCGTCAGCTCGTAGAGGCAGCACTGGTACCCTGTCGACGTTGAGGTGCCATCCACCAGGGAGGGACAAGTCATGGTGGTTACACAGATCCCCCTCGTCCCACCACCGAATGCAGTTGCACTGGCACGTACTGGCAGTCGCGTTCCTGTCGTTCGAGCTGCGGCACGGGTACATCCCCCACCGGGCCTAGGAAATCCTCCGCCTGTGGAGGCGGCGGCAGGTTACAATGGCATCTGACTGGAGTCGCTCTGGCATGTGGTGGAGGAGACGGTGTTGGCGTCCGCCGAGCTCAGCGATGACCCGAGGACGAGCCCGCCTCGTGGTTGTTGTCAGTCTTCTTCTGACACGACGGCATCTTCATGGCGCTGGCTAGGACGAGAGGGTGAGGGCAATGTCGCATGTGTGATGTGTGTAGGGAGAGACGGTCGTAAGGCCATTATAAGAAGTCCTGGCCATCAATGCTGGGTAGGCTACAGCGCCTTCGACATAAATGCCGGAGCAGGAGTTTAGGCGGCGCCTCGCAGCGGTCAGCGCCGGCATTAATGGCCATGGATGCTGGCGTCGGTCACCCATCTGAACGCCAGCGTCCAGCGCCATCGTAGGCATCAGGCACGCGGAGACTGTTTGGTCGCTTCCAAGCGGCCCCTGTGCGAGCGAGGAAGGACACGCACGCATTCGTGCCCCAAATTTGGTGAACCGATTGGTCACGTCGAACGCATCAGTCCATTTGGATCGCGCTGGAGCATACGCGGCATGCCCTCATGTCCACGTGGATAGGTTTAGATCGGTTCGGACCAGATGGGTTGTACCGCTAGAGATGTCCTTAGAGCATATTCATCCTGTAGTGGGTCCTTTGAAACGAAGAGCCGTTTTTGGGTGGGTCTATTCCCACCGCCTATTTCATAGACGGCTCCCGATAGCTTTTGAAAAGAATTGTTTACAATTTTGAATGGAAACTAAACAGTCTCGGCCATAATTCAATGTTCCGTCCAAGTAAAATACAAGTAGTCTCGACTATAATTCAAAATCCTGGCCATATTACAATAGGAAATGAAATCAAATGGAGTCAAATAGAGGACAACTCATTTATCATGCTCGTGGTTCGTCAGCTCCTCAACAGTGTACGCTGGCTCCTCGGCCATGATCGTTGGCTCTTCCCTCCCTGACAGTGTCGGCGTAGCCATTGTCGGTGCCCTTTGTATGCCCATTTATTCAAGGATTTGCATATGGATCATCAAATGTGCGCCTTCTCCTCATCTTCCATGATCGATGTGTCGACTGCCAAAAGAGCAAAATGTTCCTTCCTCTTCTTCATCGCAACTCTCGCCCATCTCGAGCTTGATTTTGTCGTGTTCCTTTTCCATGAAAATGTTCCAACTTGCATTGGCCTCTTACCGCCAAGGTCGAGCTTGATGATACCTTGGCATGGCACTTGTCGGTGGATACTTGCACCCTCTCCGACTGTTGCCAATGGGGCATCCATCGGCATCCATTGGGGACCCATTAATATCAATGATGCTACCATTTCCGCTCTTCTTGAGTTGTCGCCACACAAGCTTCCATTAATCGAGAACTTTGAGATTCATGTAACAATGCATCAACTTGAATTGTTTGTCTTTGTTTTGCACTTGATACACTGCTAGCGTGTTGACCAACTAAGCTACAAAGCACACAAAGTCGAGGTCAATTCATAGCTGAGGTCGGGTCTTCTGTGGATACTCTCTATCCACGAAATTCATTCACCCAAGTGTTGTATAATAACCCACATATTTAATATAGCCTCTTGACTCTTTTCATGATGATCATGGCGCAATTGGGGTTGACAATCTTGAGTTCATCAAATTTGGCCTTGATTCGACTCAAATAGGAACCACTAGTTTGATTGGAACCTGTGATCGCATCAAGCGACATGGCCAACCATGCATCACAAAGGCAATTTTCCTCAAAGTACTTCTATAAGGGGTCTCAAGATCCACCCTCCCTCTTGCCCTCTCCCTAGCCTTGTGTTATATGTTGATCCAAATTCTACAAAGTAAAGGCCAACTTCTGACAAAGCGGAGCGAGGCCCGTCGCCGGAGGCTTGGGCCGATGCGGAGCGTCGTTGATGACCTAGGTTATGACCGCTATATAAACCTCTTGTAAGCTGCCGGCTGGGATAAGTTGCATCTGTGAAAATCCCTAGCGTTGTGTAAACACTCCCTGTATAGTGAAGTTCTGTTGGCTGGCACCTATGGTTTTTCCCTCTCTTTGTTGGAGAGGGTTTTCCACGTTAAATCGGTGTCCCCTTTGCTGTGATTTCGTTTTCATTCTTCGTTATTTGTTTGTAGCAAATATAACAAGTGGTACCAGAGCCCTAGGTTCTAATCTAGGGTATGCGATATGTCGTCATTGAAGTTCGATCTACTACAGCTGGACTACACCACAAGATTCTGCTTGTGGCAGGTGAAGATGCGGGCGATTCTCGCCCAAACTTCAGATCTGGATCAAGCGCTGGAAGGATTTGGGAAAAGGGATGCAAAGAGTTGGTCTGACGAAGAGAAGCGGAAGGACCGTAAGGCTTTGTCTTTGATTCAACTTCATATGTCCAATAACATTTTGCAGGAAGTGTTGGCAGAGAAATCTGCTGCTGCTCTTTGGCTGAAACTGGAATCGATCTGTATGTCAAAGGATCTAACCAGTAAGATGCATGTGAAGATGAAGTTGTTCTCGCATAGACTTCAAGAAGGTGGATCGGTAATGAATCACTTATCTATTTTTAGAGAGATTGTTTTTGGTTTGCAATCTATGGAAGTAAAATATGATGATGAGGATCTAGCTCTATTACTCTTATGCTCGCTGCCTAGTTCTTATACACACTTCTGTGATACAATATTGTTAAGCCGTGATGAACTAACCCTTGATGAAGTACAAGAGGCCCTCAAACAGAGGGAAAATATGAAAACTATGATGCAGGCAGATGGGTCGTCATCCAAGGCTAAACTTTGCTGGTTCGTGGCAGGACCGAACAGAGATTAACAATTATGGCAACCGAGATAAGAGCAAGGACGGCAGAGGTCGTTCGAATTCCAAGGGAAAGGACAAGTTCTGCAGGTATTGTAAGAAATGTAATCATGTTGTTGATGATTTGTTGAAGTTGCAGAATAAGGAGAAAAGGAACGGAACTTACCAACCGAAAGATAAGGATCAAGGTACTGGTAAGGCTGTTGTTGTTTCTGGTGATAGTTCTGATGGTGAATGTTTAGCCGTTTTTGCTGCTTGTGCTTCTCGTGATGATGAATGGATATTTGATACTGCATGTTCGTTTCATATTTGTTGTAACAAAGATTGGTTTAGTTCATATGAGTCTGTGTAGACTAGAGATTTTGTATGTGTGAGGAATGACAACCCATGCCATATAGTCGGAGTTGGATCTGTTAAGATCAGAACACATGATGGCGTGACGCGTACGTTGACTGAGGTGAAGCGCATACCAAGTATGGCCAGAAATTTGATCTCCCTGAGTACCATGAACGTTGATGGATACAAGTACGCCGGTGGGCGTAGATTGTTAAAAGTATCAAAAGGTTCTCTTATTCACATGATAGGTGATATGAATTATGCTAAGCTATATGTTCTTAGAGGTAGCACGTTGCCTGGTATTGTTGCTGCTGTTACTTCTAATGATTCTGATGATTGTGGTAAAACAAATCTGTGGCATATGCGTCTTGGGCATATGAGAGAACATGGCATGGAGGAGTTGGTTAAGAGAGAGATGATTGATGGTTGCAACTTGGGTAAGTTTGAGTTCTGTGAGCACTGCGTTTTTGGTAAGCATAAAAGAGTTAAATTCAATGCTTCCGTTCGTACCACCAAAGGCATTTTAGATTATGTGCATGCTGATGTATGGGGATCTTCCCGTAAGATATTTATTGGTGGTGCTAATTGCATGCTTACTATAATTGATGTCTACTCAAGAAAAGTGTGGCCATTTTTCCTGAAACATAAATCTGATGTTTTAATGCTTTTAAGAAGTGAAAAGTTATGGTTGAAAAGCAAACTGAAAAGAAGGTAAATGTATTACGTACTAACAATGGTATGGAATTCTGTTCTAATGAGTTTGAGGAGTTTTACAGTAATGATGGTATGATCAGGCACCACATCATCCCTTACAATCCTCAGTAGAATGGCGTGGCTGAACGCATGAATATAACCATAATCTCGAGCGCTTGCTGTATGTTGTCTAATGCAGGTATGCATAGACTTTTTTGGGCTGAAGCAGCCAACACAACGTGTTACCTCATCAACTGGTCACCTTCTATTCCACTTAAGAAGAAAACTCCCATTGAGGAATGGTCAGGTTCGCTTGCTGATTATTCATAATTGAGAGTTTTTGGTTGCACTGCTTATGCTCATGTTGATAATGGAAAGTTAGAGCCTAGAGCTATTAAGTTCATATTCCTTGGTTATGGTTCAGGAGTTACAGCATATAAACTATGGAATCCTGAAACTAAAAAGATTTTGTTGAGTAGGAACGTTGTTTTCAATAAATCCATTATGTATCATGACAACTTGACATCAGATCCCTCTCTTGTTGCTATTGGAGAGGAATGAGTTAGTGTGCAGGTGGAGCACCTGCAGAAAACTATTGATTATAATGTTGTGGCTGATGATACTCATGAGGAAAATATTGATGATCACGTTGTTCAACACTCACCTAATATTTTGCAGCAACCACTGGAGTCTATTGTTGCTGATAGACCGAGGCGTAACATAGTTCCACCTCATCGTTTAATTGAAGAATGTAATCTTGCTCATTATGCCTTGAGTTGTGCTGAACAGGTGGAGCATGATACTGAACCTGCTACATACAATGAAGTTGTTGCATCCATTGATCGTGAGAAGTGGGTTTTTGCTATGCAAGAAGAGATGCAATTGCTTGAAAAGAATGGCATATGGGATGTTGTGCATTTGCCTAAACAAAAGAAGGTCGTCCGCTGTAAGTGGATATACAAGAAGGAAGGTTTTTCTCTAAATGAGCCTCCAAGGTTTAAGGCAAGGTTAGTAGCAAAAGGTTTCAGCTAGATTCCAGGTATTGACTATAATGATGTTTTCTCTCTGGTTGTGAAGCATAGCTCCATTCGTACTTTCTTTGGTATTGTTGCTATGCATGATCTTGAGCTTGAGCAGCTAGATGTAAAGACTGCTTTTCTGCATGGTGAACTAGAGGAGGAGATTTACATGGACCAACATGAAGGGTTCATAGTTCCTGGAAAAGAGGATTTTGTGTGTAAATTGAAGAGATCGCTTTCTGGTTTGAAGTAATCTCCAAGACAGTGGTACAAAAGGTTTGATTCATTTATGATCTCACAAGGTTTTAAGAGGTCTCAGTTTGATAGTTGTGTTTATATGAAATTTGTTAATGGACCACCTATATACTTGTTGTTATATGTTGATGATATGTTAATTGTTGCCAAGAGGATGAAAGAAATCACTACTTTGAAGGCACATCTAAGTAGTGAATTTGAGATGAAAGATCTTGGTGCTGCTAAGAAAATCCTAGGTATGTAAATTAAACAGGATAGAAAATCTAGATTGTTATTTCTTAGTCAGGAAAGTTACGTCGAGAAAGTTCTCCAACGTTTTAATATGCATGATGCAAAGACTATTAGTACTCCTGTTGCTCCTCACTTTAAATTGTCAGCATTGCAATGTCCTAGTTCTGATGAAGATGTTGAGTACATGTCACGAGTTCCTTATTCTAGTGTTGTTGGTTCCTTGATGTATGTCATGGTTTGTTCTCGTCCTGATTTATCATATGCTATGAGTTTGGTGAGTCATTACATGGCTAATCCTGGTAAAGATCATCATAAAGTTGTTCAGTGGATTTTCAGGTACATCTGTGGCACATCCAATGCTTGCTTGAAGTTTGGTAAGACTGGTGAGGGACTCGCGGGCTATGTGGATTCAGATTTTGCTACCGACTTGGATAAGAGGAGGTCCCTCACAGGTTATGTGTTCACGGTAGGTGGATGTGTCATGAGTTGGAAGGCAACGCTGTAATCAGTTGTTGCTCTATCTACAATCGAAGCAGAATATATGGCTATTACTGAAGCTTGCAAAGAGTCTTTTTCGTTGAAAGGTTTGTATGCCGAGCTTTGTCAGGATGATTCTTTCATTAACATGTTCTGTGACAGTCAAAGTGCTATTTACCTTACTAAGGATCAGATGTTCCATGAGAGAACAAAGCACATTGATATCAAGTACCGTTATGTTTATGATGTTGTTGCACAAGGTACACTAAAGGTATGCAAGATAAGCACTCATGATAATCCTACTGATGTGATGACAAAGCATGTTCATGTTGCTAAGTTTGAGCTATGCTCAAGTTTAGTTGGTATAACTACTTAGCCTAAGTGGCTATTGGCGCCGAAAGTGTTTTCTTTGTTTGTTCAGGGAGATGATTATTGTTGATGCTACAAGAAGGATTGTCTCAAGGTGGAGTTTGTTATATGTTGATCCAAATTCTACAAAGTAAAGGCCAACTTCTGACGGAGCGGAGCAAGGCCCGTCGCTGGCTGGGATAAGTTGCATCTGTGAAAATCCCCGGTGTTGTGTAAACACTCCCCGTATAGTGAAGTTCTGCTGGCTGGCGCCCGTGGTTTTTCCCTCTCTTTGTTGGAGAGGGGTTTCCACGTTAAATCTATGTCCCCTATGCTATGATTTCATTTTCGTTCTTCGTTATTTAATTGTCGCAAAGCTAACACCTTGGTCATCCTCCTCTTCTTCCCCATCGTCCTCTTCGTCTCCCTCTTCCCTTTCCTCTTCTTATTCCTCCTCATCTTGAAATGCACGTTGTGTGTTGTCGCCGACATTAATCATGTCATTCATGGCGCCATGATCCATCTTGACACATAAACACAAGGGCACGTAAGCCCATGATCATGGCTTGCACACACAAAAATAATGACGATGGTCATACGTCGTAGGGACGAGTCACTAGGTTGCATTCTGTTGAACATATGATAGGCATCCGGGACGAGAAACGCCAAACAAGATGCGCTAGTGAACTCATCATGAGCATGGTACCTTTAGTCCTGCATGGATGACATCATATGGATTGTTGAGTTCAATGGCGTTGGCATGGGTAGCATAGAAGCAATCGGTGAGGATCGGCGAAGACACCTCTTTTGGGTTGAAGCCATCATGCTCGCTCTCTCTGTAAGGGGAAAAGAAACTTGACAGCAGTGTTGCGCTCTTGCCTTATTGGAAGCCCACAAAGTTCTCCCTTGACTTCCTCTTAACACAGGGGCGACGGTGGTCGTGTTGATCTCTTTGTCTTACCACAATGTTCACAACCGCCATGGCCACCTTTTTCTTCATGGCATTGTGTCACCATTGCGTTCTTCTATGGCATACCTCCGTCAGATAGCGTTAGTCACCCAGACTAATTCTGGTATCTCCTCCGGCCCGACCTTAGGTTGCGGCTTCTTGCGAGGTTTGACAAAGGTCCCTTTCGGCCCATTGTTCCCTCCTTCACCTTTGGTCCATTTGGCACCTCCAGAGGTGACATTGCGGCAATGACTAGAAGTGATCGGGGGTGCTCACCAATGATGGCGTGGGATGTGGTAGTGAATGGGAGCGGTGAGGGAAACCGAAATGAGTTGTAAGGGGAAATGTGTGAAATCAAATAGCAGTCCACCGTGCCACTAACATGTATATCATGTGGGTGCTTCTATCAAGCGTGCGCAAGGCCTCTATGGGGCGGGATGACCAGGGAGCGCCGGACACACTATTAGGCCACGCCGGACGCAACGCTGCTTTGTGGGACGTAGTTGGGCGTGATTTCATGTCTAGCACGTCCAATAGCCCCGTGCCATGTTAGGTGCGCAGCTAGGATGCTCTTAACCATGATACCTAGGTGTCTTCGTGACCTTCTAAGGCCCTTGTCACCTTCAAGCGGAGAGCCCATAGGGAGTAAGGCCTTCTCCAAGCGTCCCGACCCAAACGCGACCTAGTGGCGTGACCCAAACGGGTCGACTCGTCGGACTGACCCATTCTTGGCCCAAATTTGGGATGGGAATGCGTCCACCCGGACGCGAATCGAACCACGTGCATGTTCTCCCATGTCCGCCACTAGCCTGCCTGGCAGCAACCCAATCACTCATCACCCTCTCTCTCGCCATTAACAAAGGCTACACAGTCGCTTGACTCCTACACCACCATCTATATTGGATGCTCAACCTCTGAACCGACATCAATGGCATGGCTTTTTGGCCTTTTTAAGTAGGCCACCTGTGTCCATATTCCCCACTTGCACTCCATTTCCACTTCGAGCCACCCTTACTCCCCACACAACGACACTGATAACCATGGCGGGAACATCGCCAGCCAAGGGCAGAGGATCTCGGCCAGGGACTGGGGCAAGGTTGAGGCTATTGTGCATCGTTGTCTCTATCGCCGTCGGGGTTCCCGTTGGACCTCTCCGACTTCGAGTTTGTTGTGTCCATTTTGGGACAAGCAACGACTTCCTGACAAGTTCGAGCGGGTGATCAATGGAAAGGAACCCCGTGAAGTCAACCTCACAGAGGCCAGTGTCGCCACATCTTGCCCATGGAGGTGTTGTTTGGCGACCAAGGCCGCATGCATGTCCACCATAGATGGGAGCGGTTCTCGCGCGCGCATGACTTGCAAGTTAGGAATTTCCTCGTCCTCAAATGTGATGGCCACAATATATCGCTAGGGCCACCTCTGGCCCAAATGGATCCGGACAAAAAGATTACCCGCTGACAGATTAAAACAGACTAAAATAGATATATTTGGGAACGCGGCAATTCCACATACTGTTGGGTGTGTCTGTCTTATCCAATGGTTAGCAACGTTTGAAGATTTATGCTAATCGTTTTTGCAATTTCATCCGGTACCTAGTACACATTCGCACCACTATGGAGCCGAAGGTGTACATGTGCACTTCGATTCTATTCTATCGATCCCCACACCCTCTCCCCTTTTCTCGCCCACATCCACGACGAAACGGCGGCGGCCGTAGGCTAGGCGTCGTCCTCCTCTGCCCCTCCGGTGGACACATCCGCCTCCTCCATGCCAACGAGGTGGCAGTTGTTGGACACCACGCTGCAGTCTTTCCAGGAGGGGTGGGCGGCCTCCTCCTCCATACATGGAGCTTCAGCATGACATGGACCCGGCCGCCACGCTTCTTCTTCTCACCAGATCTGGTGGTTCCAGAAACAAATGAGGAGTTTGCTTCCATAATTTTTGTTTATTTGGTTACTTTCAAGGTGGATTTTCTTCTCACTAATCTCCCGTCGGAGGCAAATGGTTTGATTCGAGGACTTTTTTAATTCTCTAGAAAACCTTCATTTAATGCTTGACGACTCTCCCGAATTAGTGAAAATATTAAAGGATACCTTCCTTCTAATTCTTTCTCCTAAAAAGAAATTGCCTGAATCATGATATTTTTCCTCTGTACTCCTAAATTTGACAGTAAATAGTTTCCTAGAATCTGGCTGGAACAAATGTCCCAGTAACATGGTGAAATGAGAAGTCTTTTGATCACATACCGGGAAAAGAAGTCATCGTTACTTTCTTTCATGAATAATCCATGTTTCAGATTCTTTTTTCTGAGAAGAGATCAACCGATGACTACCAGATAGCGTACATGTGTAATATAGGAAAAAAAATGCAGGATAAATTTTGTAAAAAAGAATGACCGACAGTGGACAAATGGACAAAAAAGAGGGTGTTTTCTGCAATAAAGAAAAGTGCTTTGCACCATGCATCAATGGATGGCTAAGAGCATCTCTAACAGAGTCCTCAAATTGGTCAAACCCTCAAACTAACCGTGTTTTTGAAGGCCGAGGCCGAAAGCTGGCGCGGAACAGAGCTTTCAAATCCATAAACCCTCAAAAAAAAATTGAAGGCTGAGCCCTCATTTTCTCACTTGACCTGGAGAAGTAAAGGCTAGTAGGCTAAACTGATGGGCCCTTCATTTTGGTCAACGTTCGGACGCGCCAGGAAAAAATCACCAACTGCCTCCTCTTCCTCGTGTCCTCCTCCTCGCGATCCACCAGCCGCCGCCGCCTCGCCCGATTCGGCCGGCAACGCTCGCGCCCCGCCATTGTTCGGGGTCCAGCTCATTTTTGGGACAAGAAAACCCTTGTGAACATCATGAAGTGTTGTGTCATTCTACACAACATGATACTTGAGGATGAGAGGGGTTAAACTTGCCATGTTTTTATGACAATGTTGAGTGCGAGCGGAGAGGAACCCCGATCGCCTTCAAGCTTCTCTCCAAGCACATTGGGATATTGAAATGCCAACACTCATAACCAGCTTCGCGATGATCTGGTCGAGCACCACTGGCAGCTGCTTGGCCGTGGCCAATGATCTACCTTTGTTTTAGTTGATTCATGTTCTATTGCTTCGAACACTTATTCATGTTCTATTTGCTTCGAACTATAATTGTAGTTTGCAGAAAATATTGTTGTAATAAGTCGACTTATTATTGTATGCTTGAAACTATTATTTGCTGGTGTGTGATGATATCTAGAATGATAATTATGTGCTGCAAACTATAATTTTATTGACTGTTGTATGAAATTATGATAAAACAGTCGAAATCTTATTTTGAGGGTTTGAAGGCCGGGCCTCAGATCAGTGCCCTCAAACCAACCCTATTTTGTTTTGGGCACTGATCTGCACCGGCCGTTTTGGTCCTTCAAAATCATAAATTCTTGACCCTCAAACTACTTTTCAGGGTTACAGGTTCGAGAGGACCGTTAGAGACACTCTAAAGATAAGACAAAGACGTGAAAGCTGTGGACTTTGTTTTTGGTGTCACCGGTGCATGGCGCACCTACTGCTACTGCTCCACCGAACACATGGCACCGGCACAGGTAACAGGTTGCGTCTGGAAAAAGCACACGAGAGATGATGAATTGATGATGACTAGTACCCTGTCCCTGTGACGATTGACCATGCCAGCGGATTAGACGGAGAAGGGGGAGATGCAGTCAGTGAACAGTTGGTATGCCGTTGGGTTAATCCCGAGCCCAACCAGAGTCCAGAGCAAGAGGAGAGGCGCTGAGTCAAGGCTGAGAGTTTAATCCGCACGGATAGAAAAAGTAGAAACCATCCGCCAATTAATGGACATGGAGTCGTTAATCGTTCTCCTCTTCCTCTTTCTTGTCAGAGCGGAGGCAGCGAGCTACGGCATTGGCGCTGGCGCCGACAGAGCAGAGAAGGCTGGAGGAGGAGCGGTTCTGCTCCCGCTCAGGGTGCAGGAGGTGGCGCCCCCGCCAGGATCGCCAGCAAACCATCTTCGGTTCCGCCACAATGTGAGCCTGACGGTGCCGGTGGCCGTCGGCACGCCGCCGCAGAACGTGACCATGGTGCTCGACACCGGCAGCGAGCTATCGTGGCTGCTCTGCAACGGGAGCTACCTGTCGCCTCTGCCTGTCCCGTTCAACGCGTCGGCTTCTTTGACGTACGGCGCCGTCCCCTGCTCGTCGTCGGCGTGTATGTGGCAGGGACGAGACCTGCCCGTCCGCCCGTTCTGTGACACGCCGCCATCGAACGCTTGCCGCGTCTCCATTTCCTACGCCGACGCCTCGTCTGCCGACGGCCTCCTTGCTGCCGACACCTTCACCCTCGGCGGCGCCGGCGCCACGCCTGTGACCGCCCTCTTCGGCTGCATCAATTCCTACTCCTCCAGCACCGCCACGAACAACAACAACTCCACTGATCCCTCGGAGGCGGCCACCGGCCTCCTCGGCATGAACCGGGGAAGCCTCTCGTTTGTGACGCAGACGGGCACCCGCCGCTTCGCCTACTGCATCGCCTCTGGTGAAGGCCCCGGCATCCTCATCCTAGGCGGTGCCAGCGGCGGCGCGGCCCCGGTACTGAACTACACGCCGCTGATAGAGATCTCCCAGCCGCTGCCGTACTTCGACCGGGTGGCCTACACCGTGCAGCTGGAGGGCATCCGCGTTGGGAGCTCCCTGCTCCCCATCCCCAAGTCCGTGCTGACGCCGGACCACACGGGCGCCGGGCAGACCATGGTGGACTCCGGCACCCAGTTTACCTTCCTCCTGGGCGACGCCTACGCGGCGCTGAAGGGCGAGTTCATGCGCCAGACGCGGCCGCTGCTTGCCCCGCTCGGCGAGCCCGAGTTCGTGTTCCAGGGCGCGTTCGACGTGTGCTTCCTCGGCACGGAGGCTCGGGTGGCTGCGGCAAGCAGGCTTCTCCCGGAGGTGGGCCTGGTGCTGCGCGGCGCCGAAGTGGCCGTGGCCGGTGAGAAGCTCCTGTACAGGGTACCCGGCGAGCGGCGCGGCGAGGAGGCGGTCTGGTGCCTGACGTTCGGGAGCTCGGACATGGCGGGCATGTCGGCGTACGTGATCGGGCACCACCACCAGCAAGACGTGTGGGTGGAGTACGACCTCGAGAACGGCCGCGTCGGCTTCGCGCCAGCGCGCTGCGACCTCGCCACCCAGCGCCTCGGCGACAAACTATAATCAGCGTGTATGTAACTATGTAACCGTGTATGTAGAGTGAAGCAGCGGCCGCAGCAGCAGGGCGTGAATCGTTAGCAGAGGGCAAAGTATTTGAGATGGTCCCTCTCCGATCATCCTGCTACTGTTGTGAACTGGTTATTTGTTCATCGCTGAATTAATTAAGGAAACTAGGCAATGTGGCGGGGCGTAATGCTACACCCGTGATGGATATCGTCGAATAGTAATCGATAAAAAGTACTACTAGCGGATATTACGCCGCAAGTAGTGTAAGATTATTGTCCGAAGTTTCTAGAGAAGACAACAGTGTTATTATCTTCCGGCAAAGAAGCTCAACAATGTCATGGATCAACCATATGCTCCTATTTTCGACTCAGCTAGCGCAACTCCGGCTCCCACCACCTCATCCTTGGAGGGCAATTTAAATAAAAGTAACCTAAAAATCGAACAAATTTAAATAATAAACCATCTGACAAACTATTTCACGAGTCTAACCCTTTTTACAACTCCCGCCGAGACGGCACACATGACATGCTGGCTCCATGGTCGACAGTAGCTCCCGGCGGTGGGACCAGCCTCGTACCTACAGCGCCAGGTCAAGCGGAGCGTGGAGTCGTGGGTCCAGGGCAGGTCCCGCATGTTAAGTGCCACGCCAGCTCGCACAACGCCGCACGCAATCTAGCAGCGCCAGCACGCACGGCGCCACACACGCTGTATGCAAATCCTCGTGCGGGTCAGCCCGGCCCGACCCTCTTTCTCTTTTTCCTCTCCACACGCGCACGAACAGAGATCAGCAGCTCCATGGCGACGACGGCTAGGGTTCTTCTCTCCCTCCTCTAATCCTTCCCCATGGCTCAGATCTGAAAAAAATCTTCGTGGATCTTGTTGTTGACCACATCCCAGGTATTCCTCTCAAATTTGTGCAAGAGATCTCCCTCATTTGCCATAATTTTGCTAGTTTAGAAAAACCCTAGTTCATCCCAAAATCTAGAAGTATAGTTGTTTTGTTGATGACTTAGTTTGGGAGTTTGGGAATAGATATTGTGGTAGTATGCTTAGGTCTAGGATGAGCTTTTAGTACGATTGTTGTTGGAAAAATTGTAGGCATAGATATTTGTAGTATGTTTGTGCTTGAAAATATTGTGGGAAAAACATATTTGTAATATGTTTGTGCTTGAAAATATTATTGGAATACATATATATTTATAGTATGATTGTTTTTTAAAATATTTTGGCACATGTGCTCTTACATTTGTGCATCTGTTAGCAATATTAGCTCTTATTATGAGGTGGTCTATAATACGCTCTTACATTTGTCCATGTGCTTTTACATTCTTCCATTTCTTAGGACTATGTGTAGAACTAGGTGTGTTTGATTCTAATATTTATTCATATTATGATTTGTTCATATTATTAGGTGGTTTATAATAAGCTCACATATTTGTATGTATTGTATTTTTTTAATTATCTAGTATGCTGGAAATCGATGAGGAAGAAACTAGCGTACTAACCGGGTTTGTCGAAGGTATGACGCTTCTTGAGCCGGCCTATGATATTCGTCACCGTGGCTACTTGATGGCCGAGCAGATTAAGGTAATAAAAATAAACCCACTATTTCATGTAATGTTGCTCTATTTTGATGGACATGTTATAATCAAACTTGTATGTGTGTAGCCTCTTTTTCCCCTATGACTGCGCACATCCAAGCGCTAGGACTGCTCCCATTCATCTATATAGTCAACTGGTCGACACCGCACATGAACCATGCTGCCATCACCACGCTTGTGACCGGTGAAGGTCAGAGAGGCACAGTTTTCACCTCTGTACCGGTGAGATGACAGTAACTCTTCAGGACATGTCGATGATCCTTGCACTCCCTATCGAGAGGGATACTCTGTGTATTAACACATCCTCTGACAACTGGCGTGACCGGATGTCTGACCTTACTGGTGGTAAGTGTCCTGGTGCCACTATAAACTCTAAGGGGGGAAATTGAGGGTCACCGCCGGAGCTACTTTCAAGTGGATAGCACAGAACTGCAGTACATGTCCTAAGAATGCTAGGAAGGATGAGATAATGATATATGACTGTGTGTACGTGTGTTATGTTATCACGAAGACTATGTTTGCTGATGGTAAGGGCAACATTGCTCACTGGCACTAGTTGAAGGCCTTAACTATAATGGATAAAAAATAGAGCTGGGGTTCGGCGACATTGGCCTTCTTGTACCGACAGGTAATGAAGTGTTTATATTTCCCATCTTTACATGTGCTCTTCAAATTTCCACATGACTGAACTTTGTTTGCTTTCGTGCGTAACTAGATGAGTCTTGTCGAAGGATTGGTGGTGAGGCTTACATTGGTGGTCCGTTGCTACTTCTCTTGATGTGGATGTGGGAACGCTTTCTAGTTGGACGGCCGAAACATATGCCTCACCCAGATTATAACGATGGCGGTAACCGGTCGAGGTGGCCCACATGGGCTTACAATTGGGACGTGGTCTCCAAGCCCCCAACCGACCAACAAACGGCATGTATGATGAAAGATCACAGATGCCGCCTAGAGGGGGATGAATAGGCGATTAAAAACTTTTACGAGATGGGCTTAACAAAGGCGGAATAAAACTAGCGTTTTCTTTTGTCAAGCACAAAGTTTATATATAATATGATTCACCTATGTGCACCAACAACTTATACTAAGCAAGACAAGAAAACAATGATAGCAAGATAGAATATTTCAAGCACGAAGGCTATCGCAATGTAAAGTGCATAAGTAAAGAGCTTAGATATAGAGATAACCAAGGCACGTAGGGACGGCAATGTTTTACTGAGTTCCTCCCAACAAGGGAGTACGTCTTGTTGGAGGGGTGGGTGGTACTAAGACCACCAACGTCACAAGAGGCCTCACCCTATTCTCCCGAGCACCCGTCGCAAGACAAGCACCTGATCCACTATGGGACACTTGAGGGCGGTCACCAAACCCATACAAGATTGGGGCAATCTGCAGAACTTAATTGGAGGCTCCCAATAAACACCACCAAGACCACTAACTTAGGGAGAGCTCAATAACTTAATTGGAGGCCCCAAGAACTCACCACAAAGACCACTAACCGTATAGGGTTCCAAGAACCCAAGAGTAACAAGCTTTTTGATTTCACCAACCAAATCCTCCGAGGTGAACTCAAACCGATGCACCTAATGCAATGGAAAGTCCTTCACTCACAAATTCCACCAAAGCTACAAAAGCTATTGGGGGAATAAGAGAGAAAGAACACTAGAGGAAAACCACAAAAGTCTCCAAGATGTAGATCCCAATATGTTCCCCTCACTTAGAGGAGAGATGGATTGGTGAGATTGTCGATCTAGATCTCCTCTCTCCCTTCCCTCAAATAGATGCAAGAATCATGAGAGGGAGAGTGAGGAAGCAAGCTCAAGATAATCAACAATGGAGGGGGCAAGGAGCTCAAAAGGATAAAGTCCAATGAAGAAGAAGGGCTCCTTTTATAGGGGGCCCTGAAAACTGACAGTTGCCTGCTACGACGAGCGGTACTATCGGACCTGATAGCGGTAGTACCGGACGAGTCTAGTCTACCGGCTAGGTACCGGAGAGAGCAACCGGACAATCCATAGAGAAAAACGAGAGGGGGCGAACTAGCTCGGTGACCACCAGTAGTGTCAGGCCCAAGGGCGGTACCACCGCTTTCCGGTAGTTTCGGACCAAGGAGCGGTACTACCGCTAATCACCAGTAGTATCGAGTGGTGGTACCGGAGCCTAAAGAGGAGGATGCCTAGCTCGCGGCTAGGCTCAGATGTAACCATTACCTACAAGCGGTACTATCGCTGCCCAAGTGGTACTATCGGACAATAAGTCCGGTACTACTGGTCATGACAGACCGAACTAGCGGCAGCAGCAAAACGCAAATAACTTGAGCAACTGAACTCTGAATCGGATGAAACCAATTTTGTTGGAAAGTTAACAACATGGAGAAATCCAACAAAAAGTGGAAATATTGGATACCACCAAGGGAGGATATCAAGAAATATTATGTGAGATACCTCCCTTGGTGAGGAGCTAGAAAAACCTCCAAGATCAAAAACACAATAAGATATACAAGGGAAATCCTTTTTTGATGAACTAGAGCTTGTTATGAAGATTACCACAAGCTCTAGAACCTCACTAGGAAAAGATCCAAATAACAACCAAGAAATATGATGCTAAGTATGCAAAGGTTTGAGCTCTCTCTGAAAGATATGATCGAGTTACTCACTCGAGAGCCCCTATTGATAGTACGGCTATCTATCCAAAACCCGGTCTCCTAACATGAGACTGGTAAAAGGGAAAACCTATCAAGATCATACCTTTACCTTGAGCAATCCACCTGAGCATGATGTAGATGATCTTGTCCTCCTCAAGATGGAACGTCTTTCTTGATTGCTCTTGCTCACGCGCACTTGATGAAGACTTGCGACTTGCTCCCCCATACACCACGGGGAAACCTCTTCTTAGCACTTGTCTTCATCGATCCATGATCACCATGAATGGCAAGATTCAAGCATGCGATCTTCTAGAGATGGCACATATTGACCTTCCACATCATTTCTTCTAACTTCATTTGGATGGTGTCTTGAAGATACACATGAGGAACTCCATATTCTTCTTCAAGACACTCTTGATCTCCTTTTCTTTATTCTTCTTCTTCCTCAAGATTCCAATAGGCCCAAAGCCTTTGAACATTGCTTCTTGTTCTTGTTCTTCTTGTTCTTCTTCTTCTTCAATTCTTCTACCTTGAAGCCAACACATGGTCCAAGTGATGACAATGGACAAATCCTACAAGTGTTACTCAATGCAAACATTAATCCATGCAGATTGTTATAATTACCAAAACCACACATGGGGCTGATGACCCACAAGTATAGGGGGTGTATCGCAGTATTTTCGATAAGTAAGAGTGTCGAACCCAACGAGGAGCAGAAGGTGCTGGCTAGTGGTATGGATCCGGAATTCTCTGCAAATACTTAGCAAACGGATTTTTAGGGGTTTTCGATAAAGCAAGTAAACAAAGTACGAGTAAATAAAAGACAGTAGGAATAAATGTAGCAAGTGGCCCAATCCTTTATGCAGCAAAGGACAAGCCGATTGTATTTCTTAAGATGACCAAACGTTCTCGAGGACACATGGGAAGACTGTCAAGTGCTTTCGCTTCATATAGTCGATTAATCTTCTTTAGCTTGCTAAGTGTTGTGTGGGTGAACCTGTGCTAATGTACCGCCCCATCCAAGACTAATACATACTTCTGGTTATACCCCTTGCAAACATCTATAAGTACAAGAAAGTAATTAAGGTAGAAACCTAACCACAGCTTTAAACTCTAAGACCCATACGTCCCTTGTGCAATGGTTTTCTAACGGGGGTTCAGGTTTCTGTCACTCCGGCAACCCCTACGATTAGTAGCCAAATACACAATGCATTCCCCTAGGCCCATATAGGTGAAGTGTCATGTAGTCGACGTTCACATGACACCACTAGAAGAAGTACACCACAACTTAAATAACAATCTATTGAATCTTTCTCAACGCAACTCCACTACTAACAACAAGACTTCTCCCATGTCCTCAAGAACAAAACGAACTACTCACAAGACATCATATGGATCATGATCAGAGATGGAATAATGATGTATAACAATCTGAACATAAATAATAATTCAATGGTTCACTCAATAGTATCAACTACAAGGAGTAATCAACACCGGGAAAGTTTCCCCTATGAACTATGCAAGATTCAACTCAATTGTTACAGCAATATGGAGATGGTGATGAGGGCGTTGATGGATGATGGTGGTGATGATGGTGATGATGATCCCGATGAAGTCCAGCTTGATGGTGGTGTTGATGGCGACAATCTCCCCTCTCCGGGAAGGAATTCCCCGGGCAGAAATCTGTCTGCCGGAGAGATCTTTCTCTCTTAGTGTTTTCCGCCCCGCAGAGGCGGCGGAATCTTTCTGTGGTCGCTCCCCGAGTCTTAGGATTTCGAGAGGATGATATACGCCAGAGGAGAGAGGCTGGAGTGGGCCAGGGCGGCCACACCACCTCCAGGCATGGCCTAGGCCTGCCCGCGCCATGGTGTGGTGTGGGCCCCCTGTGGCCCATCTCCACTCCATCTTCTGGCATCATTAGTCTTCTGGAAAAATAGGATTTTCCGTATATTTTCCTAGATTT
Organism: Avena eriantha; assembly: GCA_910589775.1. Taxonomy (NCBI): domain Eukaryota; kingdom Viridiplantae; phylum Streptophyta; class Magnoliopsida; order Poales; family Poaceae; genus Avena; species Avena eriantha. The sequence continues at coordinate 100,677,102 of OU342742.1, forward strand.
TCTGATCTTCGCAGATTTTGCCTCCAAACAGCACATTTTCCATCAAAATCCTGACTGTAGCGGTCCATGCTCCAAAAGTCATCAACCATGCAAAAATAGATGAAATAACATAAGTATCACCTCTCAATACGAAATATATCAATGAATAATAGTGAATTAAGACATAGATTAGTGATGCAAAATGGACGTATCAACTCCTCCCAAGCTTAGACTTCGCTTGTCCCAAGCGAAACTGAGCTCAATAAACATGGCCTCAGGTTTATGGAGTGAAGAGTCGATAAAAGAATACGGACAAGAAGCATCACATTCATCAAATACATAGATCATAATAGAAGACAACTCACTATTATACAACTCAACTTGTAATGAGTAAAGGAAACACAATAAAGATACATAAAGTGAATCAGAATTGGTAATGGAAAACTTACCTCTTGGTCCAAGAATAGTTGATAATTTGTTGGAGTTCACAAATAACTGGTTTTTCAATGATAGCTTTCAAAGTAGTAAACATCAAGATAAGAGCAATGTGCAAAACAAGGAACATAAGAGACATGATTGAATAAATCAACATATGAATGAATGAAACACAACAACTCAAAATACTTGCTGAGATAGAAGGGAGTAGGTTTACTGACTCAACTACAAAGTAAAAGAAGGGGCCCTTCGCAGAGGGAAGCAGGGATTGCAAGTCTCATAAAGAGCTCCCAAAAATTATGATACTTACTAGCTTTCAGCTCTCATTTCCCCTATCATAGGCATCTTTAGGTGTAAAGTGACACAACTAAGAGGATATGCTTGGCAAGTTATAATTTGAAATCTCATGCCCCTTACTTATGAGTACCGATCCTCATGCTACTCAACTTGAGTCACGAGCAAGCTCTTGTCATTGTAAATACATGTGTATCATTGAGAACCGCCAACGGGGTACCCCTTGCACATGACACTGGAGCTCTCCCATAATCAAAATGACAAGGCAAGCAGACAGTGAGCATCTCAGCGATCTTTTTATTTGCTATTTGCATAGGTTTTTATCGAGGATGCTTCATAGAATGCTCACTATAGTTATGCTGCAAGTTTCCACCATGATTAGGCATGGCTTAGGCTAGCGGCCCAGGCGTTTCTCTAACACACATATAAACTCCATGATCTTACAAGTTCCACTTTTATTTCACACCGCCGGGATCCATAAGCAAAAGAACATGATATCAACTAGGTACAAAGTACCAAATGAAGTGTTGAAAGCGGTTCCCATGATACATGGTTCGGCTAACTTCAACTCATAAAGCGCAAGCATATACGCAACAAAGAAGGGCCAAATGGTTCAAGTTTATTAAATGCAAGAAAGTAAAGTGTGCCATCAAGTTCATGAGAGATTTAATCACTAATTTTCACATAACAAGTTTAATTTGGGAGGTAGATAAAACAAGAATTTACTTGGAATAGCAATAATGCTACTAGGTAGGTATGGTGGACACAAATGGTAAAGGTTTTGATTTAAAGGAGGTGGATGCATGAGAAGAATACCCTCTCAGTATAGGTTTTTGGCTAGCAAGGTTGGGTAGCAAGTATAAGAGTTGAAGGAAACAAACAAACATACAAGTGATAAAGACAAACATGCAATCTTCCTTGGAAGCACAAAAGATCTTAACTAGAGAATACTAGACTTATGGGCAAATCAAGAAAGAAAGATGATGAAATTATTTTTTCTCTAGAGTACTTCTATCTTTTTATTTTCAACTCTCAAAAAGGTGTTGCTACTGACCGAGCCAGGTTTGCCAAAACCAACTAAATTAACTCAATGATCCCAAAGTGATACCAATACTAACAACAAGATCAATCATATAACCACGAATTAAAAACTAATATAAGCTATGCAAAAGAGTAAATGATAGAACTTCTCATTAATATTCCATAACGGAAACTCACACCAAGGGATACATATCTAACGAGAGAGGGGACACTTCCATAATTCAAACCATACTACATAATAACTCCTCTATTCATGATATGACTCTACTAATAAGGTAAAAAGATAGAAGATAGTGATATGATACCACGACACTCCCCCAAGCTTGGAACAAACCAAGGGGATGCCAAACCTGATGACGAATTCCTCCTTAGGTGGTGGTATCCTCTTGATGAGCTCTTTGATCAGTTTCCCCAAGTCCTCAATCTCGAAAGTGAGAGTGCGAATCAACTCCGAGTTGTGCTCAATACGGCTTGTGATCATTTCAGTTTGTGGATCCTAGCTCTCGTGATTCTTTTTCCGTTCTTCCCTCTTGGAGTCTTCTTTTCCTGCATGGTTATGGATGAAGGTATGGAAGGGATTCTTGGTGTGTGGAGGAAGTGACCTTGGAGCAAAACTGTGACGGGGAACTTTCCCCCCAGTCTGCATCCTTGCCGTCCTTCTAACCCTGGAAGGTTTCACCACTCCAATACTCGCAATGGTAGTGCTAGTGTGCGGGTGTTGGCCTTGCTCCTCTTCACCTTCACTCTTGATCTCCTTCTCCTTCCCGGGGTCTTGGAGGTCTTCCTCCATAAGCTCCTTCCCTTTATCCTTGGCGGACACCATTGTGCTTCTAAACTTTCAAAGAGTATGTCCTGGCAGAAACAGATCGAAACAAAAGCACGATATACGAACCTCGGGGGATCCGGGGGGGTTATATATTACGAGGTTTCATATCAAAAGGAAGGTACTGGGAGAAAACGGGTCGGAGGCGGAGTCCGGGGTGGACTCACCACCTAGTGCCGTGACCAGGGGTGGGCCCGCGCCACAGGGTGGTGTGGGCCACCCAGGCTCGGTCTCCGTCCCTTTTTTGCTTCATAGCTTTCCTTATTGATTAAAAACTACAAAAATATAGTTGGATTGTATTTTCGCGGAACTTTCCTTACCAGAACTGTTACCTATTTGAAAACAGACTCTGCAGGTCTCTAAATTTGGTATTTAGTGGATTCTTCTGGAGTCACCACTTGATTCATCAATATCTTCATCTTCATATACTTATTACTTGAGTCATAAAAGCCTTCTCTTCCTTATTACACCATTATCTCCACTTCTTGGAAATTTCTTTCATACAAAACTCCACACAGTTCTCATTAGCAATATTAGTATAAGTGAAGTGATAAAACCTTTTGAGTCCAACTTCAACTGAAAACCATCAAAACAAAAGCTACTGTAGCAACTCCTTCTGAAAACCCAAAAAGAATTCAAAAAGGAAATCGAATAAAGAAGCAAATGCAAGAGTGGCAAAATCTGCCAAAACAGACCAGCAGGTAAAGATCAATTTTTTCGAAAATCTTCTGTTGCTCAAATAAAAAAGTACAAAACTAACGAAAGTTAAATAACAACCTGGGGCATAAGCACAAATAATTACAGCTCAATCCGACAGACAGAGGTCTCTCACGAATTTTTACGGTGAAGCACCAAAATCTGTTTCGGGACAGCAACTTCCCCAAATCTTACTTCTCTCTCATTAGAGGTTGATCTTGACACAAAAACCAAACAAAACGGATAAGGAGCGTTTATTACCGAAGTAATAACTTACAAGACTCAAAGACACAAAAACAAACTAAAAGCAAAAACAAATTGGGTTGTCTCCCATAAAGCTCTTTCTTTATAGCCATTAAGATGGGCATGATAATTTGAAGAAGCTCTCATAGGGATATGAATTGTAGTGAAAGAGAGCATTAAGAAGCAAAAACACACACATTTAAGTCTAACCCACTTCCTATGCAAGGGGATTTTGTAAACAAACAAGTTGTTGAAACTAGAGGCAACTTGCATAAGAAGGCAAAAGAAGTGCAACATAAAAACTTTCAGCATAAAACGAGGAAACTTGATATTATTGAGATGCATAAGAACACTTTTCCCTCTTTCATAGTAACTTTCAGTATCATGCATAAACTTAACAATATAGCTATCACAAGGACCATCATAGCGATGATCACTTATTCTAATAGAAAACACAGGAATACTAGCTCTCATAACACTACTATGTGAAACAATATTAGAGGTATCCTTACAAAGGATAGTGTTTTCCTCTTTTTCATATTTAGTAACAAAGTCTTTCACATTTGCTATTATAGGTTCATCAACCATTTGTTTATCAGGTTCAACAGCTTTTCATACTTTCATTAACCATACTACCTATCATAGAATGTTCCTTCATCTTAACTGGGAAAGGAATTTTCTCAATATAAGGTTTAGGTAAAACATGATTAGCAGTATAAACTTCAGTACTTCTTGCAGGAACACTCTAGCAATATCTTTATAAGGTTCATGATACTTATTCCACTTCTTTTTAGGCACTTCAATGTAGGAAGCAAAATCCTTAAAACAAGAAGCAATAGCTTGAGAGTCTAGACCATAAGCATTTTTAATATTTTGAAAGTCATTAGTTGCCATAAAAGATTCAATGCATTCATAATCATAATTTATACCTGACTTTCTACCTTTGTCATTCTCCCAAGCTTCAGCATTGTCTTGAATACGGTCCAGAAGGTCCCATTTAGCTTCTTCTTCCATGCGAGTGAATGATCCAGCACAAGAAGCATCCAATAAATCTTTATCATGTAGAGGGAGCCTTGCATAAAAGTTATTGATAATAATATTGTTGGGGAGCTCATGATTGGGACATTTGAGCATCAGTAACTTCAATCTCCCCCAAGCTTGAGCTGTACTCTCTCCATCAAGAGGCCAAAAGTTGTATATTTGATTCCGATCTTTATGAATCTCACTAGGAGGATAAAACTTTGAATAAAAGAGAGGCACTATTTCCTCCCATTACAGAGCTTGACCATTCTTCAGCAGCTTATACCATTCCTCGGCTCTTCCTTTCAGTGATAATGAGAATAACTTCTTCTTAACTTGATCTGTAGTAATACCTGCACACTTGAACAACCTGCATAATTCGTGTATAAGAGTAAATGATCACCGGGATGGATAGTTCCATCCCCAACATAGTAGTTATCCATAACACGATCAATAATTCTTGTAGGTATTTTGAAAACATCATTCTCAGCAGGTGGTGGCTTATCTACTACCTTAGCAGTGGTAGTAGCATTACCAAATAAGAAACTCAGTGAATTATCCATAACGAAAATAAAGCAACTAGCAGAAGTAAACAATACTCAAAGTAGAAGTTTACTTTACCAGTTCCACTCTCCAATAGCGCTTCACTCCCCGACAACGGTGCCAGAAAATAGTCTTGATGACCCACAAGTATAGGGGGTGTATCGCAGTATTTTCGATAAGTAAGAGTGTCGAACCCAACAAGGAGCAGAAGGTGCTGGCTAGTGGTATGGATCCGGAATTCTCTGCAAATACTTAGCAAACGGATTTTAAGGGGTTTTCGATAAAGCAAGTAAACAAAGTACGAGTAAATAAAAGACAGTAGGAATAAATGCAGCAAGTGGCCCAATCCTTTATGCAGCAAAGGACAAGCCGGTTGTATTTCTTAAGATGACCAAACGTTCTCGAGGACACATGGGAAGACTGTCAAGTGCTTTCGCTTCATATAGTCGATTAATCTTCTTTAGCTTGCTAAGTGTTGTGTGGGTGAACCTGTGCTAATGTACGGCCCCATCCAAGACTAATACATACTTGTGATTATACCCCTTGCAAACATCCATAAGTACAAGAAAAGTAATTAAGGTAAAAACCTAACCACAACTTTAAACTCTAAGACCCTTACGTCCCTTGTGCAATGGTTTCCTAACGGGGGTTCAGGTTTTTGTCACTCCGGCAACCCCTACGATCAGTAGCCAAATACACAATGCATTCCCCTAGGCCCATATAGGTGAAGTGTCATGTAGTCGACATTCACATGACACCACTAGAAGAAGTACACCACAACTTAAATAACAATCTATTGAATCTTTCTCAACGCAACTCCACTACTAACAACAAGACTTCTCCCATGTCCTCAAGAACAAAACAAACTACTCACAAGACATCATATGGATCATGATCAGAGATGGAATAATGATGTATAACAATCTGAACATAAACAATAATTCAATGGTTCACTCAATAGCATCAACTACAAGGAGTAATCAACACCGGGAAAGTTTTCCCTATGAACTATGCAAGATTCAACTCAATTGTTACAGCAATATGGAGATGGTGATGAGGGTGCTGATGGTGATGATGATCTCGATGAAGTCCAGCTTGATGGTGGTGTTGATGGCGACAATCTCCCCTCTCCGGGAAGGAATTCCCCCGGCAGAAATCTGTCTACCGGAGAGATCTTTCTCTCTCGGTGTTTTCCGCCTCACAGAGGCGGCGAAATCTTTCTGTGGTCACTCCCTGAGTCTTAGGGTTTCGGGAGGATGATATACGCCAGAGGGGAGAGGCTGGAGTGGGCCAGGGCGGCCACACCACCTCCAGGCACGGCCTAGGCCTGCCCGCGCCATGGGGTGGTATGGGCCCCCTGTGGCCCATCTCCACTCCATATTTTGGCATCCTTAGTCTTCTGGAAAAATAGGATTTTTCCTATATTTTCCCAGATTTTCTGATCTTCGCGAATTTTGCCTCCAAACAACACATTTTCCATCAGAATCCTGAGTGCGGCGGTCCATGCTCCAAAAGTCATCAACCATGCAAAAATAGATGAAATAACATAAGTATCACCTCTCAATACGAAATATATCAATGAATAATATTGAATTAAGACATAGATTAGTGATGCAAAATGGACGTATCAAGGCCCACGTGCTCTTTCATCTGAGATACACCAATGAGTTTGATAACCTTCTCCTGGAGCAAGTAAGAATTTTCAACCCATCACCATATTGCATTCCCTTCATGAATGTTTCTCATTGAAATATTTTGGGTATGATTAAGGTTGTATGGGAGCATATGATCCTAGGGACAATTTTGGTTGGGAGGAGTTTCGTCTTAACCCGATGTGCGACGCAGAATGTAATCTGTGGTACATGGAGTGCCCCATGATATGTATGTGGGTAGTTGAGCATCATATGCCGCAACGGGTTATGAGATAGTTTGGCATGTATCAGTCTACACCTCTGACTTGGCAGGACACCGACACCGCTCTTCACGGGTAAGAATCAGTTGTACACATCTTTCCCAAGACGACATATGATACTTGTGTGCTAAAATTGTGATTTTTTCATATACAGTTTGGATAGGCTCAAGAGCAAGAAGACGGATTGGGACAACATTCACAGGAAGAACATGTCAAGGTTTCTCATTTATGTGAAAGAAGCTAAGAGATAAAAAAGAATGCTCACAAAACCCCATTGTGAGGACGCTCTCACCGAGTACCTCCGCTGGTTTCTAGAGAGCACTAGTGTGAAGCTCCTACCGGATGCTTATCCAGAAAACATTTTGGAAGAGCCATTTGGTTTCGACGAGCTGGGAAACCTTGAATACAACTAGATTGTTAGAGAAGGGCACCAAACCTCCTTTACTCCCATGATCAACTTTGTGGTAAGTTCAGAAGTTTCTATTCCCGTTACTACCTCAACAAATTATATAATCTATGTCTTTATTTACTTTCAAATCCGTGCACGGAGGTCAAGATGCACGCGAATGAATTGGAGGGTGCTTTGAAGTTCCCAAGGGACGAGGAGGGCTAGAAAAAGTTTAGGGATTTTGTTAAGGTACGTCCATACCACCACATTCTACCTGGGAAAAACTTCCGTGTTAGCTGTCTTATATATTTAGGAGTTCCTATTATTACAGCAGCATGCCCAAAAGATATGTAGATTTGCGAACTTGCTTGGTTGTCGGGACCTCGAGGTTGCGACATCGTCCAAGGAATGGGCCAAGTCGACCTCAGAAGTGGAAGATAGCTCTGGTGGCGAGCATTCTACTACGGCATGGCATAGCCCTTACTGATGACATCCTCATACGAATTGCATGTATCGCTGAAATGAGATACATACATTTGTTCTTTTCTAAAGGTCGAAGATGAAGGTGAGGATGTGTCTGGCGACATGAGATTGGAGAAGTATCGAGTAAAGGTACAGTCCGCAATCAAGCTAAGGCCAAGGAACAAGGTTGTTGTCGAGTCCGATGATGACGATGGTGTTATGGAGCCACGCCGGAAGATTGCTACGAGGAGAGGAGGCAAGAGCAAGCGTGCGAGAAAGTAGATGTGGCTGTAATGAAGTGAACATGGCTCGTTGGAGATGATGTTTCTTATTTATGTTCATGTTGGAGATGATGTGGTTCATGTTGGATATGATGTGGTTGTAATGCAGTGAACTTGCCTCATTGGAGATGATGTTGCTTATTTATGTTCATGTCGTAATAGATGTTGCTTGAAATCTGTCAACTCATCTCTGGATTTTGTTGCTTGAAATCTGCCATTTTATGTTTGAAATATGACTTCTTATTGAAAAGTGTCAACACACGATGCCGTGGGGCATGGCACCGCAAGCTCCCAGGCCTAGCGCGCTGCTTGACCTGGCATCGCACGCTCCCAGGCCTGCCGCGCCATCGACCTCACGCTGCACACTCCCAGTCCTGTTGCGCTGCTCAACTTGGCACCACAGGTTGGCCCACTTTGCATCACCAACTCCCAAGACAAAACTGTGTAGTGCCTGGCGCCACTAGACCTGCCGCGCCGTAGCGGATGGCATTGTTGCGCCTATCGTGCTGTGCAGCCTAGGGCCATAGCTAAGCCTACAACACCATGCTGAATGGGTTGTTGCCACGCCGGATGGGCTGGCGCCGCACGTAAGACCACAATGCCGCTCGGCCTGGTGCCGCAGACACGCCCACACCCAGCCCAAACTTCCAGGATAAAAAGAAGCGGCGCCTGGCGCTGCATGCTAGCTTGCAACACCGTGCTGCATGGAGCTGCATGCTCCGCCACGCTACTCGGCATGGCGCCACATGCTTCCGAAGAAAAATTCCAGGTTTGCCACGCCATTGAACCTGGCGATGCAGGCTTGCTTGCGATGTCGTGCTACATTGCTCCGCACGCTCCTAGGTCCATAGACCTGGTTGCTTCCTAGCTAGTGGCAACATATATAGTGGCAACATAATACAACATATATAGTGACAAAATTGCGCAGCACAAATGCACAATATATAGTGGCAACATAATTCAAAAGACATGCACAATGTATAGGGGCAACAGAATACAACATAGATCTGACATAAATAAACACAACAAGTGTTCAATCCAAAACCCGACATAATCCAACATCACACATAAGCTTTTTGACACAAACTTAATGCTAAGTCCACGAGCTTCGTTAGCGATGCGCTTCCGTCTTGGAGCGCTTCCGCCTACAAGTCTAAGAACATGAGGCCATTTTCCCTTCTTGTCGCACTCTTCGTCTTTTGCCATGGAGCGTCTCGCCATTTCACGTTTATTTTGCATCTCTGCATCACGAGCCTCCTTAGTGATGTGCTTCTTTTCCTCCTATTTCTTGCGACACTCGGCGTCACGTTGCTTGCACTTCTCTGCCACCGCATCGTTGCACAAATTCATTCCACTGATATCTAACTATTTGACCCTTGATATCCATAATAGCCTGTGTAGTTTCATCTTCTCAAGATCTATCCAAGTGTAGTTCTTGCAAAGTGGAGGGGGAGACTACAAGAAAAGAGTGCATGTTAGTTATATGATACGGAATAGGGGTTCTTAAACTAAATGGCTTTATACATACCGGTGGTGTCTCATACGGGTTGCGGGTACGCTCGGGAGAGAGAGAGAGAGAGTAGTTGGGACACATGAAAAACGTCTGGCATCTGGTATCGGAATTGTAGTCGATGGACTTGTTAACAATACAAGGATTGTTGCACCAACAAAGTGGGACCTCTTTTCCATGGGCCTCGGATGTACGATGTGCCCTCTGTGGCCTTTCCTCTTGATCGACGCAAGGTGGTCTATCATTGGCCTTTCTCTTCCTCTCTTCATATTCCTCCTCCTTTTTTGTCTTCCTCTCTTCATATTTCTTCTCCTTTATCCTCTTCCTATTCATATCTTCCTCTTCCTCCTTACTTTTCCTCAAGTCATGAGCAAGTTAAACCACCGAATCGAATTCACGAGAAACTTTCTCCTCTCGCTTCCTCTCTTCCTCTTCCTCTTTCTCCTTCCTCTCTCTCACCACCGCCAAAGCATCTGCCCATAGTTTTGAGTAATTCGCACCTTTCCCATCATTGCCCTTATTGGGTTGAGTTGCCATACCTATAGTAAGAATGGAAGGTAAAAGTTAGTAAGTATAGATAAGCATAAATGTGAACTATTTGAACAATAGTGGAACATGTCAATATATAAGGATATACATACTGGAATGGTCCATCTAGGTATGTAAACATGCTACTCCGATTAGGATCTTATTTCCTAGGAACTTGTTGTGTACGACCTCTTGTAAGACCAAGTTTCCTCCCTCTTTGTTGCCTAAAAACTTGTTGGATACTTCTTGGTTGGCTAGGAATTTGTTGGCTTGGTCCATTTTGTTGGCTACTTCTTGGTTGGCTAGGAATTTGTTGGCTTGGACCATTTTGTTGGTTACTTCTTGGTTGGCTAGGATTTTTTTGGCTTGGACCATTTTGTTGGCTGCTTCTTGGTTGGCTAGGAATTTGTTGGCTAGGACCTCTTGTGCTTGCTTCATTTCCTTTTGCTCTCTTCCTTTGGGTACAACTCCGTGCATTGTGCGCTTCACCACTGCACTTTCCACAAACGAGATCTCTCACGAGGCTCTTAAAATTGGTCATTTCCTGATTCCCGCACACCACCATGGCCCCATCCATCCATGTCACTTCTAAAACGCTTTGTCTTGCGTCTACCACGTTTGATCACCTTCCATTCCGGATATGGCCATAGTTGGATTCCATGGTACTCCAGCCATTGCGATTGGTCAAGGTATGGGTGAAATCTAGGATCCCATGTCTCCTTGGTCTTCGTGATAGAGAACTTGGACTCTCTAATGGTGCGCTCATGATTATAGTCGACGTGAAGCTTCCGAGATGCACACAGCAAGTGAAAGCAAGCGAGATGAAGCAACAATGGTCTTCTGCATGTGTAATCACAATCCCTTAGGGAGACCTTAAATGCTCGGCCTCCGTGTTGGACACCATATGAAGTGGTTCCCCCAGGATCGACCACTTGGTAAATGAGCTCGTCATTATCAAAAACCATGGCAACTTGAGAGTCTGCCTTCCATGTCTGAAATGTCCTCCAGTCGTCAACCTTGGGTGGGTACTCTTACTTGTAGTTGTTCTTGTTCTATCCTGCAATCTGCTTATCCATTTCAAGTGAGTAGTTCAGAAAATACTCATTCAACTTGTCGAATGTGTATCAAACTATTGCAGTCACGAGCAATGCACAAACACCCTTAAGCACCTTGTTGAAGGCATCTGCCATGTTGCTTGTCATTTGACCGTACCTCCGGCCATCCTCATCATAAGCTCGTGCCCACTTGCTCCGGAGTTGAATGTGCCTATTGAGAAACTCTTGACCCTTCGAATCTAGTTTTTTGTTGTTCAGCAATCTGAGGTATAAGTTTGTGAAACACCGGTCCATGAAAGCAAGACAGCAATCTTGAAGATCATCAGACAACTCCTTGCTCTTACATGCCCAATAGAAGTTGGAACAAAAATGTCTCATGCATGTGACATCGATAGTCGTCAACCCAAAACTTGAGAATGACTTACGGCTCAAGGCGTCGAGCGACACCATACCCTAGCACAACGGCGTGATGGAAATAGTCGCCTAGATTTCCATAGCCTCCAGCGGTGAATTTGTGTATTGATCGATTGTTGACCTGATGGACCGATCGCATCAGTTAGTCCCTCTCAGGCCATAGTCAGACATGCGTTGTGGGTAATTACTTAATTAGCATCGCTGCATGTTGGGCAGTTAGAATTAATGCCTCTTGCTAATTACCGATTGCTAAGTACATATTACCAGTAGCCCCTGCTAAATAATCATGGGGGAGGCCGGTTGATAGGGGGGCTAGCCACCACTCGCCCTAGATCCGCCATGATCGATCACTGATGAGGGGTGGCCTTGGCAATATCCATGGAGAAGGACTTAGAGTTTTGCACAAAAGAGAACGCTGAAGATTTCATCGGATATCAGGAGAACAATGGAGTCAAAGTCGCCTGAATACTTGGTGAATCGCACTATTACAGATCGCTTGGGGATTTTTTGGTACCCTCGCTTAGGCTTCTCCCGTCCTATATATAATAGGCCAGGTCTCAAAGATGTATGCGGTAGGTTACATATGCGTAATTTACAATACCAACACGATGTCGGTCCTTTGTTTTGTTTCCTAATACAGTAAAGCCTTTGTTGGTTGCTCCTTTTAGGCCATCATCTTGACGCTTCATGGGTCGTAAGCCTTTTATACAGCCAGGGTAGTGAATCATAGGTACCCGAGTAACCATACCTATGTCAGTAGCCCCCGAGACTCTACCCGAACCGTAGATTCGGGTCGAGTCTCAAAGATCAATGGTTTATTTTATTTCTTTTATTTATCTTGCTCAATTTTTCCCTTTGTTTTCACTATTTTTAGCTTTATAGGGATTTGGTACAATAAGCCTGATGCATCCGACGGATCGGGAATCAGTTAATTGCTCCTGGGAAAATGCAAGGTTGTCCTACATCAAATTCAAGTCCCTAGGACTGAACTCGGAATTTATTACCGGCGTAACTCAGTTTGGGCCGCTGAGGTCTTATCGAACACTGAATCCCAGTTCTATTTTATCGGGTACCCAATGTGTCCATCGGGATTTTTCATCGTATCATAGATACAGATATATTACTGGCAGAGCGCATTCTTGTGCGATTACAAGGCCACACAGGACGAATCCCAGGGTCTCACCTTCATGTTTTTGAACATGGCTGATACCTTCGATCCAGATTCACGGATGTAGTATAATAGCTTTTTCCCTAGAAGACCTAGGTTTAATCAAACCTTGGAAAGCACTGCTAAAAGGTAATAAGAAAGGACATGTCTACAAGACTTTGTTTGTTCGTTTTACCTTAGTTGACCGGACCAATCTAGTTTACTTTATAATAGGGTTGAATCAATGGATGTGAGATAGGCCAGGGTTGAAGATCCACCTGCAGCTACACGTCAAATGGGATGAAAGATAATAATAAGCATAGTCATGTATAGTGTTTGTATTGAAATAATATTTTGTGGGTAACACATCCTAATATTCTAGAGCCCCCGTGATGCAGCGGGCATAGCAATAGACTTTTAATCCAACCGAGAACACACCAAAGCCACGGGTTGCAAATGATTATTAAGTGTAAACACAGATTAAAGCTTTAAGTGGTGATGTTGTTGTTGATACACTTCCTTTTCTGTCACTGAGTTTCCTATGAGATCGCTGCTAGCCAAGTATCTCACCTCAAGCCTTTATCAATCTATGGGATCTTAGGACCTACAAGTCCACATATCGAGGCGAGAGACAAAGAAACAAAAGATACAAATCACGAATCCAAACAAAATACAATTCTCCCATGATCTAGATGCACATAATTGCTGCAAGGTTTCTCTCCAACCCGCAACCTATGAGGACTACTCACTCATAACAAATAGATCAGAGATAGAAAACATCATGCAAATACTTAGATTAAAATCAAATATTCTTACAATGGTCACCAAATCACAAGGATATCTAAAAGTACAAAGCAATGGCAATGGCTAGTGGAGGGATGGATGGTGGAAGTGATGAACAATGGATGAACAATGGTGTGGATCTCCTTTGGGGTGTTATGATGCAATATGAGAATGGTGGCTCTCTGGCTGGCGGCTGGAGCCTCAAAATATATAGGCGTCTTCACGAAAGTTGTAGGATTTGACGAGACAAAGCCATTGCCACCCGGTACAGGTGGGCGATACGGGCCTACCGCGCCTGTACCAGTGGTCGTTAAGCACACTAACGCCTTGGTTGGCTTCTCCAATTACTTGGTTGTGTGTACTTCCTCAAAATCCTTCATTATGACTCCTTATTTCGTCTTAAAATCTATGATTTCCTGCACAACATAAATCAAAGAAGGGATTTGCATATCTTTGCAATTATTAGTCATTAGTGGCAAGGTTGAGAGTTTATTTGGCAATTTCTTGACCAAAAACAACGTTTAAATGTAGTGGAAGATGGCAAAAATCAGAGCCATCAACTTCCCCAAACCTCAAACCTTGATCGTCCTCAAGCAAGAAGAACCAAAGGAACTATAAGGAATTCAGCTTTTAAACTTGAAACAACAAGAATAGGAGCTCACTTACAGTAGGTAGTCGTATGTGCTCAACACTTCATTCATTTGCAAAGCTTATCAAAGTTAGAGAGATGACAAGAATAATATACAAGCTTTGGTAAATCAAGATAATCAAAGTAAAGTTTAATATAAGTATAAATAACTAGAAGTATAGCAATCAATCCAATTCCTCTAATTAACTCTTAGCTTGCCAAGGAACACTAAGATGTTTAAATAGCATAATTGAGTAAGAGAGTTTCATGTCCCAAGTAGTATAACAATGAAGTGTCTTATTTAGACCCTCATAAATAGATCAAGTAAATCTAAAACACTTATAATCCAATTATTGTCTTTCAAGAAAACTTCATAAAGTAGTAATGAGACCATGCTAAGGACTTTTTATGTGGATCCTCATAGATACCTTTTTTTTCTTTCTTTCTTTTTCATCTCATTTTTCAAGGATCGTTGTTTGTTTCTTTTTGCTAGTATTTGCATAGCCTTTGAGAGTACCAATACTTTTGCCCATACATTGACACGGATGCCAATCATGTCATCAACTCATAGCCAAAATCTGGGGTGATACGATCATTCAAAAGCTAGCGGAGTTGTTGGCATCCCAAAGGTGTGCGTCAGAGACATAGAACAAAGTTGGCTAAGATCTTTTTCTCTCTTTTTTGAGCTAGAACCACGATTTGATCCATAAGGTTAGCTTTGGCATGCGTCACAATTACCACTAGAGTTGTTTCAATCAAACAATTCCTTTCGTGAGTGTTGTCGAGACTGTCAAAGTATCTATGGGGTTAAGTATAATCAAGGGTATACTCTCAAGACGGTCATTCATCAAACAAGTCGTAAATTTCTGAATTTTTCTTATTGTACTTGTTTGGCATTATTATTTCCAAGGCAAGACTCGGTTAACCAAAAAGAACTAGAGCAAGATCTTCAACAACTAATCATCATACTAATAAAAAGCCTTACTCTAATCATATTAAATTACTTCCCACTAGCATGCATCTTAGCAAATCAACCAAATAAGATAAACACTTCAAACTTCATAAGTGGGAGACATAGGACATACCTCTCATAAGTAACTTCCTGATCCTCTTCCTTATAGGGATGTGTTCCTTCAAAACTCAAACACGATTACTCTCGAAATGACATCAAAGCAAAGAGGCAAAGTATGAATCCACGTTTATGAAAAAAGGATAAATGGAAAAATCTTTTTGTATTTTTGAGGATAGGGATTAAAGAATAGAAAAGAACTTGCGGCCAAGCAAGGGCTAAAAAAACAAAACAAAACAAATAACTAAAACGAAATAAAATTTAAAAAGTAAAGGAAAAAAGCAAAGTGTTGGAACATGCCAACACGAGTGTTTCAAAGCTCACAAGGAGCTGACACAAATAAATTTGCGAGGGGAACACATCCCGTCAGGCTTTTGCAAGCCCCTTTGTTGCTTATTGTGGTGGTGGTGGATAATCTCTCGTGTTCCATTGGCTGCTCCAATCATGGAACTGGGTGGTGAGGCTAGCAGCGGCATCTCGAAGTTGATGGAGAGGTTGTTCATGGTGTGAATGTTTCCTTCAAGTGCATAGATATCTTCATAGGTGGTGTAGTAGTTTGGTGGCTGCACATCATGTTCGAATCCTTCTTGTTCTACTTCTTCATCTTCTCCTCCTCCCACAGGTATTTCTTGTTGGGGTAGACTAGCTTCGACCTGCGCATCATAACGCAAACGTCCATCCTCAATAGAGAATAAACCATTAGGCAAAGGAGCAGGGATCAAGTGATCCGCTCTAGGTATATTGAAGAAATATCTACCATCATTTTTAGAAATCATACCACATGCTCTTAGAGTAGATGGACCGAGACGGTTACCTCCAGTCAACGGTTGGATGTTACCTAGGTTGATGTGAAGTGCGCGCGCAAGAACGGTCACAACTCCTCCTCCACATATGGGTCCTCGAGATTGAAGAGCTTGATGCTTAAGATAAAACACAAGTAAAACACCCAAATTTGGCGTTGAATTACAATTGATAAGTTCAGCTTTTGCGAGGATCAACATGTCCTCCTCATTAAATCTAGTAAACTCACCATGTGCCTTCAATGTGTTAGCAATAACATAGAACAAATATCGAACGACAGGATGATCAATTTGGTTCCCCTTGGGTGCATGCCCATGAATTCTCATCAAGTTAAAGTATTGTGAAGGGGAAGATCTGAAATAAAGGTAGTTGTGCATACATCAGTGGTGTTGTTGGTAAATCCAAAGCATTGAGCCCATTGGCTGAGTGTCAAAGTGTACTCATAGTTCATAAGGCGGAATTTGATTCAATTAACTCCAGACTTTGTTCCTCAGAACAAACATAAGGATCCACCGTGTGTGTCAAGGTGCTGAAGAACTCAAGTGTCAAGCCACGGTATGTCGCAACATCCTAAAAGACAAAATTGTACAAACCAACATTGTTGCAAAGTAAATCGAAATCAACACGAATGCCAAGTTGGTTCAGGATATAGGGACACACCCACTTGGTGGAATTGATCTCTCGAATCTTGAGACGATCAAAACGGGTAAGATGGAACTCCTTGGTTAACTCGATGCCAAGTGACTTGGGGGTTAACGTATCAACGGGTGGCGCAGAGGACTCCACGGCCATCTCACGTGTACGACTCCTCGTGTTCATCTAATAAATAAAAATAAGACAAAGTAAATAAAATTGCTAATTTTTTGGTCCAATAGAAACATTGCATAAGTGATTCTCTACACTAACTACAAAAGAAACTTCTCTAAAAACAATGCTAAACATACTTAGTACCAAGATTGAATCTAGAACAAGACCTATGTCTAGATTGACAATGATGAATGACTAAGCCAAGCTTTTGCACGAATAAGTTGGGGATCAGAGGAGAATCATACCTTAGATCGAGTGAGTGTGAAGAGTCGAAGAAAGATTGAGTAAATTTGAAGATCCAATGGAGGTGGTTTAAAGTTTGGAGTAAGAAGAAAGAGAAAATAGATGAATTGGGATTTTTAGGTTACCTCCTCAGGTAGATTATGGCGTCCCCGTACTCGGTACAGGCAGGCGGTACGGCCGGAGCCCGCCTGTACCGGGTGTCTTACCTTGGGGGCAATGACTGATCCCAAGCGGTGCACTCGGTACGGGCGCGCGGTACGGTC
The DNA here is from genome assembly GCA_910589775.1 of Avena eriantha. Classification (NCBI taxonomy): domain Eukaryota; kingdom Viridiplantae; phylum Streptophyta; class Magnoliopsida; order Poales; family Poaceae; genus Avena; species Avena eriantha. The sequence continues at coordinate 100,694,467 of OU342742.1, forward strand.
GCGCGTGCTCGTACTGCTGGTCGTTATCGCTGCGGTGACTTTTCCTGAAATCTGATGTTTTGCTCGGGGGTACGGTACGGGCGCGTGGTACGGGCGTGTCCAACCGTACCAGTGGTCATTATCACCACTGTTTCCTTCTACAATCATCAAAATTTCAATCTCCCTTTGCCTTGAGGTGGTACGGGCGCATGGTACGGGCCACTCCGGCCGTACCAGTGGTCGTTATCGACGCTGTAAACTACAACAAACTCAAGAATTTGATTAGTAGCTCCATACGCCTTCGCACATCTTATCAAAAGGTTAGATAGCAGCAAAAACACTAAGTAATGATCCAACAATACTTCTTAGGCCAAGTGTTAGTAAAATATAATATAGAGGATTACCATATTTCTTCTCCTCTTTCCATAGGTCTTCTTCAACACTCTTTATTAAAAACAAAAACAAAACAAAAACTAACACGAAAATAAAACATAATAAAAACATAAAGAAAATTTATTTCACATGGGTTGCCTCCCATAAAGCGCTTCTAATTAAGGTCAATTAGCTTGACCTTGATGTCAATCACTTAGGTTTGGGGAGTGGGATGCCCACTCCAAAATAGTTTGCTTTTAAAGTAATCACACCATCATCATCATTAGGCTTGGCCTTCTTTTTCCTAGGGAAGTGGACTACAAACAGATCTCTAGATGGTAGCCCTATCCTTACATTCCCTTCATGTAAATTAATTAAAGCTTTAATAGTTCTTAGAAATGTCCTACCTAGAATTATAGGTGATATGGGATCTCCAGGCATGTCCACAATAACTAGATCAATAAGAGCGTGACTTCCTTTAATTTTAACAACTATATTTTCTTTGATCCCAACAGCTTGTTTATAAGTAGAATCAGCTAGATGGTGTCTTAATTCAGTTGTAACAAATGGCCCCAAGTTTAGTTTATCAAATAGGCTTTTGGAAATTGTTGAGACGCTTGCACCAAGATCACAAAGTACGGATATCTCATTAACTCCCAACTTAATTTTAATAGTGGGCTCAAATATATCATCTAGCTTAGCTGGAAGCTTATCAGCTAGTATTTTATACTCTATCTCTAAATCACAAACCTTAGATGCTACTTGTTGTATAAATTGTTGGTACATAGCATCGTTACCTTGTTCTATACTTGGATTCTTAATGATGATCATCTTTAATAGATCTTCCACGACATATTCCGGTGTTGGCGCATTGCTATAAATCTAGCTCTTTAGGCTTTTCATCTTTTGTTACCATCCTCATCATTTTGAGGTCCTCTACCGGATTTGGCTTGGGTTTGTCGGCGAACTTTGCTAGTATGAGAGCTGAGCCTCCACGGTCTTTATCCTTTCCTGTAGAGCATGCACATAATTTCTAATTGTAATGGCTTTGTTAGATAATCTTCCTAAACTACTTTCATGGTTCTCCGTAATCTTAATAAGCATATTGTTTTGTTTAGTTTGAGTTTGCATAAATGTTCTAATAGGTTTCTCAAACGAGAGATTGCCATGATTTGCTCCATTAGTATTATCATAATTATTATATAGAGCTCCTACAGGATTAGCATGATATTTTTGAACATTAGAAGCATAATTATTTTCCCATGCAGGATTAAAAGGAGTGCTAGCTATAAAATTAACATCATTGACATTGGTAGTGGTAGCATTAACTTGGGTATCTTCCTTACCCTTTACTAAGCTAAGGAACTCATCTACCTTAGATGTAAGCTCTTCATTGTTTACCTCGGTAATTGAACTTACACTCTTCGAGGTTCTTTCTACATGCCATTGGGCATGGTTATTTTGCATATCATCCAATAACTTCTTTGCAACACTTACGTGTTTTCCCATGATCATTCCTCCTGCTGTAGTATCTAGCATAGACTTAGACATTGGGTTAAAACCATTATAAAATAAATGTAATATAAGCCATTCCTCCATCCCATGATTAGGACAATTCATTATGGCTTCTTTCATGCTTTCCCATGCAAGCGCTAGTGGCTCACGGTCTTCTTATCTAAAGCTTGTGATGTTGGATCTTAGGTGCATAGTCTTAGTTGGGGGGAAATTTAGTCATAAACAAATTAGTGAATTCCTCCCAAGATTTAATAGTGCCCTTTGGTAGAGCTAGCAACCAATCCTTAGCATTTCCTCTAAGAGAGAAAGGGAATAAACTTAGCTTAACAACATTTGGATCTAGGTCTTTAATACGCATCATGTCACAAATCTCAGTAAAAGTATTTAAGTGCAATCCTGAATCCTCAGAAGATGAACCCCCAAATTGGTTTTGTTGAACCAAACTTAAAAGGTTAGGTTTTATCTCATAATTTTCTGCATCAACTACGGGTTGAGTGATGGGTGCACGAATAAAATCATCGGTGGGAGTAACATACTCCTCTAATCTCTTTTGAGCCATGGCTCTTATCATTTTGGTAAATTTTTAAGTAATGAAAACAAATAACAAGTAACTATTTTTTGGGGTTTTCAAATAGATAACAAGAAAGTAAACTAATAACAAGAATTAAACTACAACTGATAATAAAACTAAAAACAAGGTATCTAATGACCTCACCAGGATAGCGAAATTGCTTCCCCGGCAACGACGCCAGAAAAAGGGTTAATACCTTCGATCCGGATTCGCGGATGTAGTATAATAGCTTTTTCCCTAGAAGACCAAGGTTTAATCAAACCTTGGAAAGCACTGCTAAAATGTAATAAGAAAGTACATGTCTAGAAGACTTTGTTTGTTCGTTTTACCTTAGTTGACCGGACCAATCTAGTTTACTTTATAATGGGGTTGAATCAATGGATGAGAGATAGGCCAGGGTTGAAGATCCACCTGCAGCTGCACGTCAAATGGGATGAAAGATAATAATAAGCATAGTCATGTATAGTGTTTGTATTGAAATAATCTTTTGTGGGCAACACATCCTAATATTCTAGAGCCCCTATGATGCAGCGGGCATAGCAATAGACTTTTAATCCAACCGAGAACACACCAAAGCCATGGGTTGCAAACGATTATTAAGTGTAAACACAGATTAAAGCTTTAAGTGGTGATGTTGTTATTGATCCCGAATGGGGCTCTAAGCAAAGACCATACTTCCCTTTCTATCACTGAGTTTCCTATGAGATCGCCGCTAGCCAAGTATCTCACCTCAAGCCTTTATCAATCTATGGGATCTTAGGTACCTACAAGTCCACAGATCGAGGCGAGAGACGAAGAAACAAAAGATACAAATCACGAATCCAAACAAAACACAATTCTCCCATGATCTAGATGCACATAATTGCTGTGAGGTTTCTCTCCAACCCGTAGCCCGTGAGGACTACTCACTCATAACAAATAGATTAGAGATAGAAAACATCATACAAATACTTAGTTTGAAATCAAATATTCTTACAATGGTCGCCAAATCACAAGGATATCTAAAAGTACAAAGCAATGGCTATGGCTAGTGGAGGGATGGATGGTGGAAGTGATGAACAATGGATGAACTATGGATGAACAATGGCGTGGATCTCCTTTGGGGGTGTTGTGATGCAATCTGAGAATGGTGGCTCTCTGGCTAGCGGCTGGAGCATCATAATATATAGACATCTTCATGAAAGTTGTAGGGTTTGACGAGATGAAGCCATCACCACCTGGTAAGGGCGAGCAGTACGGGCGGACCCCGCCCATACCAGTGGTCGTTAAGCGCACTGACACCTTGGATGGCTTCTCCAATTACTTGGTCGTGTGTACTTCCTCAAAATCCTTCATTATGACTCCTTATTTCGCCTTAAAGCAGTGATTTCCTGCACAACATAAATCAATGAAGGGATTTGCATATCTTTGCAATTATTAGTTATTAGTCGCAAGGTTGAGAGTTTATTTGGCAGTTAATTGACCAAAAAGAACGTTTAAACGAAGTGGAAGATGGCAAAAATAAGAGCCATCAATGGCATTTGGAGTTTTGTCGCGTTTGAGTGCGATTCAATATTTTCTTATATATTGACTTTGTCGACAGCCTGATTTAGCTGCTAGAATCGAGACTTTCTTACAGACACTCATGATAGGAGTTTTTTTTAAAGTTGTTCATTTCTTTTTCTTTATCAGGTGCGCGCCAGCGCTCCTGGTAGGAGTATCCCCCGAGGCTATGTTCGGATGTATGCATCAGTACATAGGCTCGAAAATATTCTACTATACTTATGACGTCAATGTTTCCTCAAATATTTGTCGGGTGTGCAACCAGCGCTCCCGATAGGACTAGCCCCTAAGGCTACAGTCAATTTTTTTGTATTCGATTGTAGTCTCAATCTTTTCATGGAGGAATATACTTGGACTCCCTATTTTATTTTCTTCGGGTTTGTATCCTTTCCACTGAGCCGCAATTTTATGAATTGTCTTAATATGACATCATTGATGACGAATTTAATGCTATTGATTTCCAGAGAGATATCTCTTGACAAGACATTCCGAACGTCGGACCGTGCAGCAGTAATGATGACACATGGTGGCGTATTCAACGGAGTTTTTTGACTGCACGTCCCCTTTTTCACGTGAAGATCGAGGCCACGTGTGCTGTTTTCCCGTTTTTACCGCAGCAATAACTTCCTAAGATTTTTTCCTTTACGGAATCTGCTGACACGTGCCACCATCGTGTGTGTTTCCAACGATTCGATTTTACATCGAACGATCCAAGATATGTATCCTTGCTCTTTATAAAGGGAAGGGGATTTATTTTACCTCCTTTTACCCCTTCCTTGCTAGCCTCATCTTCTTCCTTGTGCCATTGCCTTTCTCTGTCTCCTTCCCCTGTTCCGGCTATTCTTCCTTCGTGCAAGTGCTACCCCTTCATCGTTGATACATTGCAAATGTATCTGTAATTTTTGATGTTCCATGCTTGGTTTTATCTACTTTCTTGTGTTTTGTCCACACTTTGGAGTACTTTTCATATGATTTCTTGGAGTAACCTATTAACAAGAGCCACAGTGTCATCTGCCTGTTTTCTGCTATTTTTGGTTCCAGGAAAGTCAGAAAATGAATATTCTCGGAATTGGATGGGACAAAAGCCAAAGTGCCTATTTTTCCAGAAGTCATCAGATGCCAGAATACGAGACGGAGAAGGGCTGGGGGCCGGCCAGACCACCTGGCCGTGTGGCCAGGCCTGGACCACGCTAGGGGGTGGTCTGGCCGACCCCAGCACCCCCTCGGCCTCTCCTTCCGCCTATATATTACCCTCGGGACGAAAACCCTAAGTACCCGATCAAAAATCCACGAAAGAGTCTGTAGCCGCCGTCGTCTCCATCCCTAGATCGGGAGGGATCTGAACCTCTTCCCGGCACCCTGTCGGAGAGGGGAATTCACCCTGGAGGCCTTCTTCATCATCATGCAAGCCTCTGGTGTGATGCGTGAGTAGTTCATCTTTGGACTACGGGTCCATGTAGTAGCTACATGGCTGGTTCTCCTCCTTTGTGCTTTCATGTCTAGATCTTGTGAGCTCCGTTCATGATCAAGATCATCTATTTGTAATTCTGCATGTTGTGTTTGCGGGGATCTGATGGATATTGAGATGCTATTTTAGATTGATTATTGATTCTATCATGTCTTTTTTATTTGTGATCTTGCATGCTTTCCATTGTTAGTAGCTATCTTGGCCAAGTAGATGCTAGCAACTCCAAGAGTTAGTATTTATGCTCGATAGTGGGTTCATGTCTCTAGTAATCTGGGGAAGTGAAAGAAATCTCTAAGGCACTAGATGTGTTGTTGCTACTAGGGAGATAACAACAATCCTTTGTTCATAGAACAATCGTATTGTTTACATTACACTCAATTCGTAAAGCAATAATCTATTGCTTGCGACTTAATACTGGAGGGGGTTCTAATGATAACCTGAAGGTGGATTATTAGTCATAGATGCAGTTGGATGGCGGTCTATGTATAATGTTGTAATGCCCAATCAAGTTCCAAAGGAGTCAAGATGATTAGTATATGCATGTATTGCTTTCTCGATGTTTGTCAATTGCCCCACTGTAATTTGTTCACCAAGCATGTTATCTATCTTAAGGAGAGCCACCTCTAGTGAACTATGGATCCTGGTCCTTTTCTTTTACATACGATCTACAAACTGTTTACTACTTTGTGTTTACTTTCTGCAAACTATTACTTCCTTCCATTCGATACGTTTAATCCTTTGTTTTCAGCAAAACCGGTGAGATTGACAACCTCATCGCAAGTTGGGCAAAAAGTTATGTGGTTATGTTGTGTAGGTCTCCACATTGCTACTAGCACCGGTAGTGCGCCCTACCAACGCTCAGCTAGCAACACCTTTGGGGTGTTTCCTTGCTCCTACTGGTTCAATTAAACCTTGTTTTCATAACTGAGGGAAACTTGCTGCTGTGCTCATCATACCTTCCTCCTGGGGTTCCCCAACGACCTCTACATCAACACTAAGCCATCAAGCACTTTTCTGGCACCGTTGCCGGGGAGTCAAGGACATTTTCACACGGGGAGTCCCTCATAACCAATATGTTTACTTTGTTATTTTTGTTTTGCTTAGTTTCTTTTTGTTTTGTTTGCTTGTTTATTTATCAAAAACACAAAAAAATTAGTTTTACAAGTTTGCTTTCTTTATTCAAAAACACACAAAAATTAGTTCCTATCTTAAGTTGTCATTATGTCTAGCCTTGCTCCAGTCACTATGTCACCCGAGGAAATGATTTTCACTTTTAAACAAGGAATTGAGGAAAGCTTCAAGGAAGCTTGGTCTAGAATCTCTGATCTACGTGAAAAAACTGAGCCTAAAATGACTAAAAGCTTGTTCCTTAGCCGTTTTTACCTTGGAATTGCTCTTTGCTATAGATATGCTTTAGATGCTGTTGTGGGAGGAGATTTCCTCCAATGTAATGAGGACGATGATATTAATGCTATAAATAAATTGATCCTTACTTACAACTTGCCTAGCCAAACTGATATTTCTTTCGCAGGAATATTTGCTAGATTGAACACTCTTGAGACTAGCACTACTAGCTTAAAAGATTGCTATAATAAGCTTAGGGAGCATCATAATTATGTTCCAATAAATTCTGAACCATCAAAGTGGCTCCCCACATTAAAGATTAATATAAATACTGAAACTTTTCAAGCCTGTTGTGATATCATGTCTGAATTTTGTCTTATGCCCAAAGATATTTATGAATCTTTGGATTTTGGGGGCTTACTGAAGGAGGAATGGAAATATCTCTTACTAATAATGCTACCATTTTACCTATTAGAATAGCTAAAGGAGTGTTTACAAAGATCCTTGGGAAAATGATTTCTACTGATTATCTTGTTATTGAATGTGCAGGAAAAGGATAAATTACACTTGGAAGGTCCCTATTAGAACTCCTTGGAGCAATAATAGATGTGGGAAAGGGGACCATGCACCTTTCTTCTCCACCAAACAATCATATTTTCCCCAAGGTTAAGAATAAAAGTAAGACAGGTAAGGGCAAGAAATTTGGTCTTAATGCTTCTTCATTTGAGAACACTTGATTCTTTCTTGCTTCTTATGCCTAACTTAAAGGCGTTAAAGAAAAGTACTTATTGGGAGATAACCCAAAAGTTTTAGATGAGTCTTGGAATTTATTACCTCTGTAATAACCGCTCCTTATCCTTTTTATTTGCTTTTTGTGCCAAGAGTAACCTCTAATCAGAGAGAAGTAATGATTGGGAAGGTTGCTGTCCCGAAACAGATTTTTGTGCTTCACCGTAAAAATTCGTGTAAAATCTCTGAACGTCTTTTTGAGGCTTGATATTTTGTGCTTCTGACCCAGGTTGTTATCTAACTTTCGTTAGTTCAACACTTTTTGATTTGAGCAACATAAGATCTTCGAAAAAATTCGTCTTTACCTGCTGTTCTGTTTTGACAAATTTCTGCCATTTTCTGCATTTGCTTCTTGTTGGTTCCTTTTTTAGTTCTTTTGGGGAATTGAGATTTTTTAGGGAAGTGCTACAGTAGCTAGTGTTCTAATGGACATTTATTTGGTGTTATAACTGAACCTTAAGACCTATTATCTTGAGTGCACTAATGTTGCTAATAAAAATTGTGTGAAGTTTTGTATGAAGGAAAATTTCCAGGTGTATGGAAGGAATGAGTAATGAGATGAAGGATGGACTAAAGCTCAAGCTTGGGGATGCCACGCGTGTCACCCTAAGAAATATCCAAGAAGTACAAGCGTCAAAGCTAGGGGATGCCCAAGGCATCCCCTTCTTCATCAATAAAAATCCTAGGTTTCTTCCAAACACTTCATCTTTATTGTTTCATGCACAGTTGTGTTGTTCTTGGAGCGTCTTCTTTTTTGTTTTCGTTTTGGTTTTTCGTTTTGCTTTTGTTTTCTTAGTTTTCTGAATAAATTGGTTGGACCCCCTCTTTCATACATTGGTTTGCAAATAGTTTGGTTTGGTTTGGAAAAGAGTAGGAAAGTTCATACTTATGTGGTAAAAAGAGCTTGTTTTTGTCTGTGGCTTATGCTTTGTCATGCCATGCTTGATATTGTTTTGGCTTTATGCTTAGTATTGTTTGTTTTAGCATGACTTGTTATAAACAATTGAGATTGCTTAATGTGCCTTGGATGAATCATGCATTGTTTTAGCATATTAAAGCATAGTATAGTGGTATTCTCCTTTGATGCTTTATTTGGGTTGACTTGGCACATGCTCACACCATTTTATGACTATCTCAAGTCACCTAAGCCTTTATGATCCTTTAGTTTTCAACTTGTAGTATCACTTTATGCTTTGATCAATGATGTTTTATCGCTCTGCATGATTATGGCCATTATTGCTCTCTTAGTTTGTCGCTCACAGTCTTTTGCTAGCCTCCGCAACCAAGTATGAGTTCCACTCATGCATCCAACTCCCTAGACCAAGTTATTCCAAAGATTCCACCATACCTACCTATTAGCATATGCTATTCCAAGAATATTCATGCTTTTGTTTACCTTCCAAATTAAACTTGTTATGAGAAAACTAGTGATTAAAGCTCTCACGAACTTGATGGCACACTTTACTTTTCTTGCCCTTAATAAACTTGAACCATTGGGTCCTTCCTTGTTGCGTATATGCTTGTGCTTTATAAGTTGAAATTAGCAGAACCATGTATCATGGGGAACACTTTCAACATTGCACCTGTACATTGTACCCCGTTGATATCATGTTCTTTCGCTTATGGATCCCGACGGTGTGAAATAAAAGTGGAACTTGTAAGATCATGGAGTTTGTATGTGTGTTAGAGAAACGCCTAGGCCGCTAGCCTAAGCCATGCCTAATCATCGTGGAAACTTGCAGCATCACCATAATGAGCACTCTATGAAGAATCCTCAATAAAAACCTATACAAATAGCAAATAAAAAGATCGCTGAGATGCTCATTATCTGCTTACCTTGTCATTTTGATTATGGGATAGCTCCTGTGTCATGTGCAAGGGGTACCCCGTTGGCGGTTCTTTATGATACATATGTACTTACAATGACAAGAGCTTACTTGTGACTAAAGTTGAGTAACATGAGGTTCGGTCTTCGTAAGTAAGGGGCATGATATTTCGGTTTATAACTTGTCAAGCATATCCTCTTAGTTGTGTCACTTTAACCTTAATCACCTTCAAGATGCTTATGATAGCGGCAATGAGAGCTGAAAGCTATAAGTACCATAATTTTTGGAAGCTCTTTATGAGACTTTAATCCCTGCTTCCTTCTATGAAGGCCTTTCTTCCACCATTATATATTGAGTCTCCACCTTCTACCTTTATGCACCTACTTTGAGAGCATAGTGGCCATTCTTAGTTCTATGTGCATTGTCCCAAGACTTGTTGATTGATGTATATCTTGATATTGCTTGTTTTAAACTATTTGTATCTAGTCACTCTTATGAACTTTGAAGGTGTCCTATGCATTTATATTTGCTACTCTATGAGGGACAAGCTGAATGCCATTATGTTATGTTTTCTTTATGTGAAACAAACAAACGTCTTGCAAAGCATTGTTATTCATGAATCTTTTGTTTGTGCCTTTTCATGTTCCATCATGGTTTCTTTGTCTTATTGCTAGAACTTTGTCTTTCATGCTATGATTGAAGTACTATGATCCTAGCTTTGAATGTTTTACAAATACTTTGATCAAGTTTATGATGGTGCATGTCACCTCAAAAATTATTCTTTCTTTTTATCACTTACCTACTCGAGGATGAGCATGAGTTAAGCTTGGGGATGTTGATACATTGCAAATGTATCTGTAATTTTTTATGTTCCATGCTTGGTTTTATCTACTTTCTTGTGTTTTGTCCACACTTTGGAGTACTTTTCATATGATTTCTTGGACTAACCTATTAACAAGAGCCACAGTGCCAGCTGCCTGTTTTCTGCTGTTTTCGGTTCCAGGAAAGTCAGAAAATGAATATTCTCAGAATTGGACGGGACAAAAGACAAAGTGCCTATTTTTCCGGAAGTCATCAGATGCCAGAATACGAGACGGAGAAGGGCTAGGGGCTGGCCACACCACCTGGCCGCGCGGCCAGGCCTGGCCCGCGCCAGGGGGTGGTCTGGCCGACCCCAGCACGCCCTCGGCCTCTCCTTCTGCCTATATATTGCCCTCGGGACGAAAACCCTAAGTACCCGATCAAAAATCCATGAAAGAGTCTGTAGCCGCCGTCATCTCCATCCCTAGATCGGGAGGGATCTGAAGCTCTTCCCGGCACCCTGCCAGAGAGGGGAATTCACCCTGGAGGCCTTCTTCATCATCATGCAAGCCTCCGGTGTGATGTGTGAGTAGTTCATCTTTGGACTACGGGTCCATGTAGTAGCTAGATGGCTGGTTCTCCTCCTTTGTGCTTTCATGTCTAGATCTTGTGAGCTCCGTTCATGATCAAGATCATCTATTTGTAATTCTGCATGTTGTGTTTGCGGGGATCCGATGGATATTGAGATGTTATTTCAGATTGATTATTGATTCTATCATGTCTTTGTTATTTGTGATCTTGCATGCTTTCCGTTGTTAGTAGCTATCTTGGCCAAGTAGATGCTAGCAACTCCAAGAGTTAGTATTTATGCTCGATAGTGGGTTCATGCCTCTGGTAATCTGGGGAAGTGACAGAAATCTCTAAGCTACTAGATGTGTTGTTGCTACTAGGGAGAAAACAACAATCCTTTGTTCATAGAACAATCGTATTGTTTACATTACACAAAATTCGTAAAGCAATAATCTGTTGCTTGCAACTTAATACTGGAGGGGGTTCGGATGATAACCTGAAGGTGGATTATTAGTCATAGATGCAGTTGGATGGCGGTCTATGTATAATTTTGTAATGCCCAATCAAGTTCCAAAGGAGTCAAGATGATTAGTATATGCATGTATTGCTTTCTCGATGTTTGTCAATTGCCCCGCTGTAATTTGTTCACCAAGCATGTTATGTATCTTAAGGAGAGCCACCTCTATTGAACTATGGATCCCGATCCTTTTCTTTTACATACAATCTACAAACTGTTTACTACTTTGTGTTTACTTTCTGCAAACTATTACTTCCTTCCATTCGATACGTTTAATCCTTTGTTTTCACCAAAACCGGTGAGATTGACAACCTCATCGCAAGTTGGGGACAAAGTTCTGTGGTTGTGTTGTGCAGGTCTCCACGTTGCTACTAGCACCGGTAGTGCGCCCTGCCAAGGCTCAGCTAGCAACACCTTTGGGGTGTTTCCTTGCTCCTACTGGTTCGATTAAACCTTGGTTTCATAACTGAGGGAAACTTGCTGCTATGCTCATCGTACCTTCCTCTTGGGGTTCCCCAGCGAGCTCTACATCAACACTGAGCCATCAATCGTCATGGGCAAGAGTAAGGTGGGGACTTCTTCCACGACCGCCAAGGCCACTAGGAAGAGATCTATCAGATGGGCCCCTTCGAAGTGCACCACGTGCGAGCTGCGTGAGGCGCGGAACTCTGGCCATCTTGTAGAGGGCTCCTTTAAGCGTCCAGGGGATGAAGCTGCTCCCATCCCCAAATCTAGCTGGAGGGTAATGTTCCTTTTTTTTGTTTCGCGGCCTTTATCTTCCTATTCACGAGTTCCTCCATGGTCTCCTCTTTGTTTATGGCATGCAGCTGTTGTTGGAAATATGCCCTAGAGACAAATAGTAGTAAGGACTATTATCATATTTCATATAGTTTATGATTAAGTTTTATATCATGCTATAACTATATTGAGTGAAAACATCAATACATTTGTGATATACAAACAACCAGGGGTTCCTAGTGAAACTCTAGTCACTGGTTCATTGGTCAACAGATGGTCAAGTTTCCTGATCATTATGAGAATGAGATGATGAACCAATACCCAACCTAAACATCGTGACCCAATCATGTCATGAAGTTGAAGTTACGATGATTAGAAATGGATCCTCGTAGACTATTCCTTAGATCATGAGGCTATATCAATCACTGTCTCCCGAGAGTGCTTTGATAGCATCAAGCGCCACTTGGTAATACAGTGGTTATAAAGGTGTGTCCATGTACTCGAGAAGTTATATCCAATAGCTGCACAACATGTGATTTGATCACAGGGATATCACTTGTCGGAACGAGTCAAGTAGCGTTGTTCGGTAACAAGATTGAACACGACATGGTGATGTCATTGATCAGATCTCAGGAAATGCAAGTGTCAAGAGACAAAGGGAATAAGACACAACTGTCCCGGTTCAAACAACAAAAGATCTTCGTGGAACGCATAGGGGTCACATGGCCATCCAGGTCCCTCTATCGATCATTGGTGTGGGAGTGTCCCGACCAGGTATGGAGTGTTCCCGAACCGTGGGGTATCACGCTTAAGGGCTTTGTGATGCTTAGAGAGTGTTTATAGGATCGGTAGAATCACCAAAGAATAGTAGAGAGAAAACCAGAAGGGTTTCGGTAAGTTCGGAGGATGTCCGGAGTGGAGGTGGAAGTGTTCCATAACCATAGAGGTTGAATAATATGTGAATGAATGTTAAATATTGATTTAATCATTTATTCATAATTATTTCATAAAGAGAAAATCAATTTAAAAAGTCAAAAGGCTTAATGGGCCAATTCCCGGAGGGGAGAGGGCCCATAAGGGAAAGGAGAGAGGGAGAAGGGGCAAGGGGGTGGCCGGCTGGGCCAAGCCCCCCCCCCCACACGCACAGGGCCCACTAGGGCTGGCCGGCAGCTGCCCCTCCCCCGCCTCTCCTTTTGTACCACCCCGGGACTTTGAGGGAGGTAGTACCTCCCATCCCCCTATATATAGTGGGGGTATTTGGCCAGATAAATACACACAATATTCAATAAAGGTCTTCTCACTTTTGGGAGGACCTCCAATTGATATTTTCTCTCTCTCTCTCTCTCTCTCTCTCTCTCTCTCTCTCTCTCTCTGTAACACCCTAGTTTTAGCTAATATTAATTAGGGCTTTGTTTGTGCATTCATGAGCATCATCTTTTAAATTGCATGCAAAATAAATAATGTAAAACCCTAGTTTCCTCTCTCTCAAATGAATTCAAAATGGTTTTTGTATTTTGAAAAGATCAAAAGTGTCCAGCCCAAATTGATTAAAGGGTCCCTACAATATTTTCATACTTTTACAAAACTCTAGTATTTTGGAAATTATTCAAAAACAGATTTGAAATGTTTTCACAAAAGAGAAAATAGAAAACAGAATTGGAGAAACGTTTTCTGTAGAAAAAAGGTAGCTCAGGTCGGCCCATTCCTTCTCTTCTCCTCCCTGTCGCTCGCGTGTAGCCCACAATCGCGCATCCCTCGGCCCAGCAGCAGCCCAGCGGGGCCCCGGCCCACTTACCCCTTCGCTGTCCTTTTCCCCGTCGTCTTCCTCGCCGGTGGATCGAGGAAGCTCCTTGCTGTCGCCAGCCCTGCTGTCCGCCGCGCCAGAATTCGTGCCGCCGACGCCCTGGATGGAGGATAAGACCGCCTCATGCCATAGCCTTCTTCTCCTCTACCTCTCACTCTCCCCCGTGCTATCTCTTCCACAAATCCTCTCTGGGCCAAAACTCTAACCCTAGCCACCGTCGGACACCAAGCACCACCACCGCTGGAGGCCACCCCAAGGCCCGATGAGCACAGCATCGCGACCACCATGTTCCTCTGGTTCTCCTAGAGCGAGGAATCGAGCCGCCGCATCCTAGTTCGACCACGACTTGCCTGTCGTCCCTGACGCCAGCCGTCGCTGATTAGGTGCCCTCGGACCACGCCAAGCCTCCCTAAGCTCTTCGCTGCCATGTCGGTGATCTCACAGTCTGGAAGGGCCTCGCCTCCGTCTCCCTTCCTCTCTGTATCTCGCTCCCATCGTGAGCTTGTAGGCTCCGCCGCCGCGTGCCGTCGTAGTTCATGCTCCGACGACTAAACAGGGGCGGAGCCGCCACTCTCTGGTCTGCCTCGACGAGCCGCGTCGAACGCGCCTGCTCCCAAAGCCCTGCTCGCGCTCCTTCTCTGCCACCTTCATCCACCTAGGAGCCCGCCAGGCTGACGTCGTGTTAACGTCATCATGATGTCAGCAGCACGCGGTCACCTCTGGTCAAACCCAGGCATGGCCCATTCCTGCCCACGTGGATGCTGAGGTGGCCTCAGGCCCCTCTGTTTGTTGCAGTGGCTAGCCACAGACCGTGTGTTAAAGGGTTGAGTGACGTCAGTCTGGCGTAGTAAATCAATTATATAATTGTTTTAATAATTTAATAAATTGGTTTAATCTTATAAATTCAATAACTTATTATTTATACGTTAGAAAAATATGTATAATATAAAATGTTCAGAAAAATGAGACCTACACTTTAGCATCAACATCATGCATTGTTCAACAACTTTATTTAACAAGTTCAGTAGAAGAACAAATCAAGCCCTCACAAGTGTTCCGGGGTTTCCCCTGTTCTAGGGTTTGCGACCCTTAGACCCTATTTAAAATGGTCAAGCATGCTTTAGGGTTACATTTTAAGATCTATTAAACTTGTCATATCATCATCATTGCTTGAGCATTGCATTGATGCCATGTGTGGATTCTTGTTCCCCTTTCTTTCCGATATTTGCTTCTTTCGGGTAGAATACGATATCGAGATCGAGATCAAACACCGAGATCAATACCATCGAATATCGATGAACAATACTTGATGAACTACAATCAAGTCTAGTACAAGATATCTGAAGATCTGCTTATTGGTTATCAACAGGCAAAGGCAAGAATAGCCCCACCATTATACAATCCTATGATTTTGAAAGCATTTCAATTCTTGCCATGATGCATACGATTCTACTATGGTCTTATATCGATAGATAGAGTATCCTATTTGTTGCATTACTCCCTTTGAGCTTATATTACCTGATCCACTACTCCTAGAATAACTAGGTTTGGCTTGTATGCACTGCTAGAGCTTATCTATGTCTTGCTTAGCCATGCTTAGATGTCAGTGCTGGTCCATCCAGATGATGTATCAGATGTAGAGAATCTAGTATGATAGGAGAACGTGATGAGATGAGATCAGTGATAAAGGTTAAACATGCTAAGGCTTGTATGGGAGGCCACGGTGGGATGTGGTTTTTGTAGTCCCATGCTCGCCACCACTAGGAACCGAGTTCTTGCCTTTGGACCAAGACGAGCGTACAGCCACACGGGGTTTATGGGGACCTCACGATTAACTAACTTCCCTAGTAGATTCCATGAGTCACATAGTTCGGGCGTTCCATTCGACATATGCATTCTGGTTGTTCTCGAAGGTGGTGAAGGAGGTGCATTCATATAGGTAGGTAAGCATGGTCGGGGTTTCTTGGGGTGGATGGAGCCCATGGTAAACCAACTTCGACTCACATCTCTAGGTATCGGCTTCGGGACTTGACCCGTTACGGCGGAACCCTCCTTAGGGCGCGACTCATGGTCTCGGCGAAGCAAGCTAAAACGGTCGGGTCCAATCACCCTCTGCCAGCACACCAAGGAAGTGTCTCAAGTGGAGCTAAGAGTCGGTTGGTACGTGTGGGTAAAGTTGTACACCCCTGCAGGGTTAAATCTTTTCGAAAAGCCGTGTTCACGGTTATGAACACTTTGTGACCGAATTCTAAGATCGTAGAGAACATGAACCTAATCGTAAAACTTGGTAGTTCAACGTGTGCTTAAGGATGCTTCCTCATGGGTACGAGGGGGTGATCCTAGTTGTGAGATTAGGATGAAGTTTTGGTGGATACCAAAAGATGATCAATTCTTCGGATATGTCGCTCTCTTATCCCCTTTAAAAATATTTTGATTAGACGAGCTTCTTCTCCCTCTTGTTTTACAAAACAAAGATGGCTTTATGCAAAATAACCCCACCAGCCATAAGACTTGCAGAGTACACCCTGTACTCACCCTTGCTTTGTTGATACTTTTGTAGCAGAATAAGTGTTCCCTTGAAGACAAGTTTGGTACGACATCGACACTGACGAGTAGCTTGGGGTTCCCGGCCGGCAACCTGGAATCTATGGGCTGGGACGTCATCGTTATGCTTCAGGCCTCTTAGGCCATTTGTTAAGTTTGCTATACTTAATAGCATAATTTGCCTTCCATTGTTTGATGTTTGTGGTCAGTGACCTCTGCTTGTAATATTTTGGTTCTTCGCTCAGTTATGAGCTTGCCGTAATAATTTTTGTGTCGCAGGGTTACTACTGTGTTACCGATTTCTCACTGAATATCCTCGAGCTCTAGGTTAAGCTTATGTTAGGCTAAGGTCTAGGATTTGTTTAACCCTGATCCCGAGGGTGTTACACTCTCCCTCTCTCTCGTGACCGTGGTCCCAAGTTCGGACTGCGCGAACGAGAGACATCTTCACCGTGGAGCGCCGTCGTGCTGCGGGATTCGGATCCAGGAGCTCTACTTCCGTGACTGCTTCTGGATCAGGGAAGCGGGAGTCATCCTCATGCACCGGATGTGTGTAACTCCCCGCGAGGTATCGCACTTGAGGCACTCAAGTCGTTGGAGCCAAGGAAGCACGAGGACTTCATCATGACATTGAGGTCGGCTTCGGCTTGTCTACATCAACCACACTCTCCTGAGCGTTGACAATGTTTTTCGGTCTTCAAGGGTAAGTTCACGAAAAGCCCCTCCCGTTACTGTATTACTAATAGATAGGTCCTGGCAACATCAGGGGTTCAGGGGCGTAGGGTAAAAAATTATTGTTTTCATGCGCGGAACCCCTACAGCTGTACCAGCTCACGCCCAATGCTATCCTTCATGTTGCCTTCTTTGTTACTCTTTGCGAGTGTTTCCTTGGAATCGATCCCTATTGGGGCCTGTGGAAATACTTTTTCTATGTTCATCGGAATGCTTCTGATACCCTTGTTCACGACGTCGGTGCCGCCATCTTTTCTGTTTGCTCCGATGTTGATTATTTTGATTTTAAAATCGCTGACTCTGTTCAAGGATGGAAAACCAAGTGGTTTTACATCAAAGATTGGCTAGTTGAGGGTCAATCTTTCGGCTTGGCCCCTTTTGATCCCAAGAAAACTTGTTGAAGACTTGCTTCCTAGGATCAGCATCCCACTCCTGAAGAAATGACACAGATTCAGCCCCTTCTGGACCGTATTTCTAAATTGCGTCATGAGGTTGGCAAGAACTGCCAGGACTTCAAATTCTTGCATACTTTTTGTGGATTCATGTCCAGCCCCTTCAGGCAAGGCCTTTTGGTATGTGGGCATATACTGGCAGGAAGGACCTGATGAGGATTTCACTGGAAGACCTTACCCTTAAAGTTTACGGAAAAAGTGTTCGGAACTTCACCACGTTGACCAAGAAAAACTTGGTTCCCTCCAATTGTCTTGTAGAGCCTTTTGGCAAAAAGAACCGCCTTCCCAAAGTAAGTTTCCATTTGTATCCCTTCTTTACTGCGGATGCATCTTTATTCAGTAACCTCCTTTTTGATTGTTTATCTTCTATCATATAGGATTATGATCATCTGCCTTCACTTCCTCCTCTCCCTGAAAGTAGTGAGCTCCTAGTCTACCCTTCCGTATCTGACGATCTTCCTATGATTGGGACTGTTGCTGATGAGGAAATGGAGGCTTCTACTTATGAATCTTCATCAAAGACGCAATCTCTTCCGTCGGCTCGCTCTGAAGATTTTCGCGTGGAGCGCACTGGCAAGAAAAGAAAACATTCTTACGCGCTGGAGACGATTGAAGACTTGGATGATTCAATGGTCTCAAACCCTTTAGGTGTCGTTCCAGTTTCGTCAGCTCCTCCCTAGATGAATATATTCTGCTTTGCGTAGGACGTATCTTCGTAAGTACTTATTGCCTCTTTACTGTTTTGTCGGATGATTCAGTTGGTGATGCTTCCCTATTTTTTGTCTTTGCTCCTGTAGTGGTGATTATGGGGAAGACCCTCCCTTGTCTCCTCTTGGTACCTTTGTTGCCCCTTCTGCAAAGAAATCCCCTCCACGGTTCAAGGACCCAATTGATTTGCTCACGTCTTCCGCGGATTCGATTATCCAGAAGGATGTTGCCACTTCGTCGAAACCACCGCCGTAGAAGAGAATAAAATAGGCTAGCAAAGGCGTGGCGATATCCGAAAACTCTGTTGAGGTGGATATGAAAGACATAAGTTAATCCGTGTTTCAAAACTTGTCCATAGCTCCTGCTTTTACTTATTTTTTCCATGATGTTTCTTGTTGTGATGTGTTTTGCAGCCTTTGATGCGCGAATGGTCGATATGGCCTCTCGTTTTATAAATCCATGATGAAGCCAAAGAGTTGAAAGGTGTGCCTTGTTCGCTTTTAGGGGTTTATGTGTGTTTACTCCCCTGTTTTTCATGAATTTTCAATTGTACATCTATTGCCAAAGAATCCGGAGTTATCTGGGACGAGGTGATAAAGTGTGCCAATGCTCCTAAGGCCAACCTGCGGGTTGCAGAGGAGGCTTTAGAGGTGGACAAGCAAAAGGCAAAGGCTGATGCTGAAGAAGTAGCCAAACAAGTTGCCATCCGAGATAAAAATCTTCGGGAGCGCTTGGAGGCCCTTAATACCTCCTTGACCCGTAAGTTGTCATCTTTTCAGCTGTGTTTTTATTTCATTCTCCTGTTCTTATCTTTTCGGTTTTTAACCTCTCCCTTCTTTTATTTCCAGAACTGACTAGGTAGAACTTAGCACTTAATGAAGACAAGAAGGTTGACCATTTGTCGGATGTTGTTGGTACTTTGGAGGCCAACATCATTCATGGGCGCAACCTTCTTATCTGCTCTTGTCGTGCTTTTAAGAGCTTACACGCTGATTTTTTCCTGTTGAAAGAGGTGCTGAATGATCTCAATGATCTTGCTGCTGTCTTTGGTGCCGACCCTAGTCCGCTTGTTGGCTACAACGTGACTCAGTCGAAGAGCGGCGCTGAAACTTTGATGGCATTGGCGATGGTGCACAGCGAGAAGGTCGACTAGGAGATGGTTAGCTCCTCTATTCTAGTCAACTCCAATGACCAAGCAGTTGATTTGAAGCCTTTCATTATGAGGGCCAAGAAATACTCCCGGTTGCTTCTGGGTATAGACTCATGTCCGAAGAAATAAGTTGCCCTTCTTCGACTGGTGCTCCTTCTTCCGCTGTTGCCCCTGTTATTCCTGTAGTTAGTGCTCCTTCTGCTAGGGCGAATTTGTCTTTGGAGAAACCAGCTCCGTAGCTTTGTAGTGTTCCATATATCTTCTCCTGTTGTTGTAATGAATATTTATCGTATCCTATTGCTCAATGCTTTCTTTTGATGAAAAGAAAGACACTATATGTATGCATATGTGTTGTTTTTTGTATGCTGAAGGCTTTTCTATCTTTCGTATATCTTGCCAGATTTTCAAAGATTCGGTGGCTCCTCCCGCACCCGTGCAATCATCGGATGCACTCCCATCCCCATCTAGAATGGGTGCAACCGATACTGGCATTGTACACACGATAGATCCGTCGTTGTATGTCGAGAAAATTGAGCAGGTGAAGAAACTTGAAGGGAAACTCCGGGTTGTTCAATCAATGGTGGATGTTTCCTAGTCAAAAATGCGCCAGGCCCTCGATCATGAGGCATACATCTTGGACGAAATTTCTAGGGCAAGTGAAAAAAATGTTGTGTAAGTCCTTTAGCTTTTGCTTTCTGCTATGTTTTTTCTATTTTTTGTTTTGTAGGCATTCGATTGTGCGAGAGGGAAGAAACCCAACGTCTGCGCAACCGAATTCAAGCTCTTGTGTCTGCATCTCAAAATTCCGGGATGGACTTTTAAATTGATCACCACCATGCTTATGCCGTGGCTCTGCTTCAGGACCGCGTATCCGATGTGGAGCAATTTGTCAAGTGATGTCGTAGATCGCTGGCCATCGTTTACAATGCCATGTTTCCTCGGGATCCCCAGCCTGACTTTAGCTGATTTGATTGCGAAGTTTCGACAGGGTGAACGAATTCATCATTTTGTAAAGCTTCAACTTGTGGCGGGTGCCAAGCTTGCGCTATCTTGGGTGCATGCGCATCATCCGATGCTAGATTTGGATGTCATATCATCAGGGTTGCCTTCTCCTTCTGATGGTGGTCTTGTTAGTTGTAACTACCTCGGTGAATTACGCTCTTAGTTGCATGCCTGGATGAGCGAAAGTGGTTAAAATAGTACGGTGGGGCCCAAGGGCCACTCACAGGTAGACCTTTCGGCCGTTCTAACCACTTTCAGAACATCGGGACAAGAACGAGCGGCGTAATCGGCAGGCGAAGGGATCAACTACATACACAAGTGAGTATGTATGCAAGCCACCATACAACTATTCACAGAGACATTCCATCTAAAAGAAATAGAAATATTACAACGCCATACGGCAAGATCCAAATATCCTAGATAGAGATAATAGTTTAGGATAGCTCCTCATACATCAAACATCAGAGTATCAGGCGGAAGCGGAACACAAGATCCGAGTACGGATAAGAAGCAAATCGGCATAAGATGCCACATAAATAAACACATCCCGCCCACAGATCTCACGGATCCCCATCCCCGAAATCTCTATACCGAGTTATCGTTGCCAACATCATCCGTCTCCTCTACCCAGTATCCATCTTGCGAGTACACCTGTTCATCTGAATCAAACAATTTATCGTGTGAGACCCTAGGGGTACTCAGCAAGTCTTTATGCCTCTAAAGGGGACATATACCTGGGGTGACGCAACTGCAGCAAAATATAATAACTAACAAGCCTATAGATACGCGCTAACCATCCACCTAACCAATGATAGACGGATGTCCGTTAATTAGTAACAACAGTTATAACAGTATAATTAACAGATCCATCCTCCTTCTCGCTTACCAACGAGAAAGCGGACGAACAACCCCAACCGTTGGCAGTTTTATTAACCATTCCATGAGTATTGCTCTATTTACTAGGCAGGTATTTAATCAAATTAAAAGCAGTACTTTAGTTATACTTGTCTATGATCGAGAAACTATGCTCCAAGTCGTCCATAACCGCGGACATGGATTTCAGAAAGATTTACCCTGCAGGGGTGCACAAATAGCAACACACACTCGTTCAACCTCGGAAAAACCAACTCAAAACCCAACGAGGCATTCACGACAAAGCGATCACAGGATTCAGAAATATTTCAGGGGGCCACCCCATTAAGCTACCCATAACGAAGTTGGCCGGCTCCGAGACGGAGCCAAGGTTTGCATCAATGGATGTAAACGACTGGGAACCCGAAAGTGTGACTGGGCTTGTCGATACCGCGAAAACACTCCGCATCCAAAACAGTACAGGTGCTCCTCGCACAATCTTTAATAAAACAGTAAAGCATGGCATAATTACAAGATAGTAATAAAGCCCCAAACTACTTTTTGGCCCCAAGAAATAGAAATGATTCAAGCTCTGGCTTAGGGGGGTCATATGGCCTCCCGGATGTGGATAGTGCGAATAGTCAACGAACAGGAATCAAGTACTCGGGGTCCTACGGGACACAAGTGAGCATGAAAAACCAAATAACAGATATTGCCCACCGGTGCCTCTTTCATTAGTTATCCCATACTACTCAGATTAAGTTGTTTAGGTACCTCGTTATCTATCAGACTCTCACATACCCTACACATGCTGTTCTACGACCCGCATGGCTCAAACAACTCATGTAGTAAAGGCTCATGGGATGGAGGAACAAGCTCGGTGGGGTTTAAAAATAAAGGCTATGCAGTACTTGGGATTCAATTTAACGCAATCGCGACTCAATGATGCAAGAATAAGATAGAGGCAATAGGTACTATATGTATGCAAGCATGTGGTAGTGCTTGCCTGGCAGCTCAGTTGAAGCGAGAGGTAGATCTGGGTAGTACTCCTGGGATTCCTGATATTTCCCCTTCTCGGCGTCTATTCGAAAGAAGAACCAAACAAACAAGGGCCAACATAAATAAAGTGCACAAGCATATAAATAAGATGCGACAAGCAGACAAGCATGCCATGATGAATGATGCACCAATTACATGGCAATAATGTAGCATGGCAAGGGTGAGGGGTGGGGACAAGAATAAATCATTTTATTAATTATTTGGTCAAGTTTTATTGCCACAAACAGTTCTGATTTTTAATAATGACATGATGCATGCTTCAATTCAGAACATAGAATGCATAGATAGAACGGGATCGTCGCGCTGATCGATTTAAACATATTATTTGTCGAATTTGGAGTTGTAGAGTTAAAGTTATTAATTTATTAAGAAAAGGGCATTTTATTGTAATTTTAATCATCTCGAAAATTTAAAGTGCTCAAACATTATTTTGAATGGCATATTTGAAATCCTCACATTTTTTTGATTAAAAAACATATATCATTTGCATTATTTGGAATTATAATTTAAAAGTTATTTTAAAACAGATTTAAATTTGTATTGAAACATTTTCAGAAATTGTTTTATTAAAACAGAATTACACAGAGACTTTTTGTACACAGAAGTAGCTAGCCCCAGTCACTGACGGGTGGGGCCAGTGCTGACTGGGCGAGACGGCGCGTCGGAAAACCTTTTGCACCGCGAGTACGCCCAGCCGCAGTGGATGACAGGTGGGGTCCGAGGCTCCACTGACCCACACGCCAGTGGGTGAGTGCGAGGCTGCCACGCGGCACAGCGGAGGGGACTGCGGGTTGATGGAAACAAAGTGCGGGGTACCTTTTTTTATAACGGTAACACACACCGACTGGTGGGCCTGGGCTAGACGCGGGTTGAGCAGCAAAAGGCGCAGGGGGTATGTGCAAAAGGGGGCGCGGTACTGTTTTTCTTCTCGTTCACTCTGACGAAACTGACGGGAATGCACGGCGACAGAGCACGCGGCGCGGGACTGGGGATCGAACTCGCGACCGAGCGCGCGCGTGGCGGCAGCTACCGCTGGGCTAGGGAGGGGTTGCTGACAGGAGGACGGTAGGTGGCTAGGTGAGGTTCTGCGACGCGACGACAAGCAGATGCACGCGCTCGCCGGCGCACAGAGGGTGTACGACGGTATGATCGACGCATACAGGAAACGACGACGACGGCGAGGATGTCTGGGAGGGTGCGTGGCTCACCTCGAGGTTGCTGGAGGTGGTGGATCAGGCAGGGGAGCGGCCGATCGGCGACGTAGCAGGCGGCCGGCCGGAGCTAGGGTTTCGGCGGCGCGTCGGTGTGCCGCGGTACAGGGACGCTCCTCCTCGGCTCCGTGTACGGGGCGGCGCATGGTGCTCCTCCAGCCTTCCTCGACGACCAAACACCACGCCCGCCTCCTCCTAGCTAGGGTGGCGAGAACAACACCGACGGTGGGCGCCGACGATGGAAGAGGGAGGGTGGTGGTCGGTGGAGAAGAAGAGGGGAAGGGCAAGGCCCTAGGGATGGATCTGGGCACGAGAGAGAGATGGGAGGGAGTGGGTAAAGCAGAGAGGGAGAGGGGAGATGCCGTGGGGAATCAGTGGAGTAAAGGTGGCTTCGGCCACCTTTTTCTCCTCCTCCTTCACGTGCTCGTCCTAGGGGGTGGGTGTGGCTGCAGGTGGGACCGGCCAAGGGGAAGAGAGGGGTAGCTCGGGTGTGGGGTAGGCCTGGCAGGGAGTGAAAGAGAGAGAGGCCGAGAGGTGAGGGGGTAGATGGAGCTAGGTTGGGGTAACTCGGGTTAGGGTTTAGAGATAGAGGGGTAGATGGCAAGGGTGGGTCCCTGTTGGCAGAGAGAGGGCGAGGGGCTCGACATGGTGAGGGAAAAGTGGTGAGAGGAGGACTCGGCTAGGTAGAGAGAAAAAGAGAAGAGGGTTTAGGGTAGGGTAAGGTGGTAGGTTAGGGTTTCCTCATGGTCAAGGCAAGGGGTGGTGATGGTGTTTAGGGTTTGAGCATGGCCAAGGCAAGACTAACCAAGGGGTTTAGGGTTTTGGTGATGAGCCAACAAGATCATGCAAGAGATGGAGAAGATGGTGGTGAGGTGAGGATGCACATGGCAAGGAAAGGAGATCAAGATGAGAAGGGTTTGAGAGGGAAAAGAGGCAGCTCAAAGAGATGATCCACTCAAAAACCAAGAAAAACCAAGGAAGACAAGATGGTGGTGGTTGTTGCATGGCCCATGCAAAAGCATTGAATGCCATGTTTTAATCTTGTGAAAACAAAGTAATAATCATGGCATTTATACATATGCATTCCAAAAATGGAGTAAGGCCAAGCTAAAAGAATTAAAAAGAAGGTTCCATGTGGAGTAGATGGAGATGATCATATTTGAATATAATTTGGACTTGCTAGTGTGTATGTTCCACTAGATGTTTAATAGTCCCAAAAATATTCCAACATAAGCATACATTCAACATAACCCATATGGAAGCTTGACAAGGGGTTCCATCCACAAAGCATGCAAGGATGGCCATGTGGCTCCACATATCAATAGTGTGAAAACAACATGATGCCACATGAGAGCATGTGGAGCTAGAAGTGGATCCATCCCAACCCACATGAGCTAGATTTAAATGCCAAAGGAAAAGTGTAAAAGCTCATGGATAATTAGGATGGTGGAATTATAAAGTGGTGACAAGGAAAAAGGTGGTGGAGTTAAATAAAAGATATGCCCCCAACTCAACTTGGGCATCAAGCATTTATCAAGAACCAAATACAATATATCCAGAGTCAAATACAATTACTAATGCATATGAGAGAAGAACCAAATGAAAAGGATTTTATATGATGCTCAAATGCAAGATAGCATGATGACATGAGCATGATATAATTATGATGCAACAATTATATGTAGGAAGTAGCCATTATATTACTAGACCATGTAGCATTACATATGTTAGACAGATGGGATGCTACAACTCTCCCCCACTAAACAGGAATCTTGCCCCGAGATTCTAGGAAGAAGAAGAAGACACGAAGAGGGTAGGATACTTGGCACGGAGCTCATCCTCGCGTTCCCAAGTGGCTTCATCAACGGAATGGTGCGACCACTGCACCTTGCAGAACTTGATGGACTTGTTGCGAGTCCTTCTTTCTGCGACTTCAAGGATTTTTATGGGGTGTTCTTGATAAGACAGATCTTCTTGGAGATTGATGAGTTCATGGTCCACGGTCCTGCCGGGATCCTTGAAGCACTTCTTGAGTTGAGAGATATGGAAAACATCATGGACCTTGAGTTTTTCAGGGAGCTCAAGAGCATAAGCAACTTCCCCTCTTCTTCCACGAACTTTGAAGGGACCGATGTATCTAGGAGCCAGCTTTCCTTTGATACCAAAACGGTGCGTGCCTCTCATGGGAGTGACACGAAGGTAAACGAGATCACCTGGGACATACTCCATGTCCGTGTGCTTTCTGTCATAGTTGCTCTTCTGGCGACTTTGAGCAACCTTCGGGTTTTCAAGAATGGTGTGAACCTTCTCCTCCGCTTGAGTTACAATGTCGGGGCCAAACAATGCTCTTTCGCCTGCGCCCGACCAACCAATCAGAGTTCTGCATTTGCGTCCATAGAGAACCTCAAATGTTGCCATCTTTAGACTTTTCTGGAAGTTGTTGTTGTAAGAGAATTCAGCATATGGAAGGCATTCTCCCCACTTCATGCCGAAAGAGATAACGCAAGCACGAAGCATATCTTCCAGAATCTGGTTGATCCTTTCAACTTGTCCTTGCGACTGAGGGTGGTAACCTGTGCTGAAGTTCGATTTTGTTCCCAAAGCATTTTGGAAACTTCCCCAGAACTTGGAAGTGAAGATGCTACCACGGTCTGAGCTGATCTCAAGAGGAACCCCATACAGAGAGACAATTCTGTTGATATAAGGCTCAGCCAACTGAATTGCAGAAATTGTTTCCTTGACGGGAAAGAAGTGAGCCACTTTAGAAAGCCTGTCGATGACAACAAAGATTGCATTGTTGCCCTTCCGCGACCTTGGAAAACCAGTTATGAAATCCATCTCTACTTTCTCCCAATTCCATTCCGGAGGCTTCAATGGCTGTAGAAGGCCGGAAGGTTTCTGATGGACAGCTTTAACTCTGCGGCAAACATCACACTCCAAGACATACTTGGCACAATATCGTTTCAACCCAGGCCACCAATATTGTGTTTTCAAGTCCATGTACATCTTAGTGCTGCCAGGGTGGATAGAAAGAATAGAATCATGCGCCTCCTTAAGAACTTGCTCTCTTAAACCCGGGTAGTTCGGAACAAACATCCGGTATTCAAAGAAAAGAGTGCCTTGGTCGTCGACGTGGAAAGACTCATACTTCGGAAGCTGAATGTTGGAGATGATCTTTTTAGTGTAAGGATCACCAAGTTGAATGGAGCGAACTTTTTCTTCCAAGAGTGGTGTTGCCAGAAGATTCAGAAGATACCCTTGATCCACAATTTCAAGGTTGAGCTTGCGGAATTCCTCGCACAAGAGGCGAGGAGTTTGCTCTCCAATGGCCTTGATTGTCGGGTGTGTGCTTGATTTTGCTGGGTGCTCATCAAGTTCCTTTTGGGCTTTTTCCTTGTTGATGTAGTCTCCGGCGATTTCCCAATTCTCACGGGGAAACCCGATGAGCGCGCCTTCCTGAAAGGACACAGATGCCGTCTAGAGGGGGGGTGAATAGGCGGTTAAAAACTTTTTCGAGAGAGGCTCAACAAAGGCGGAATTAAACTAGCGTTTACTTTGTTAAGAACAAAACCTAGAACAACTAGGGTTCACCTATTTGCACCAACAACTTATGCTAAGAAAGTAAAGCAACTATGTGATAGCAAGATATATACTTCAAGCACAAAGGCTATCACAAAGTAAAGTGCATAAGTAAGAGCTCGGATATAGACACAACCGAGGCACGTGGAGATGACGATATTTTACCGATTTCCTCCCAACATGGAGTATGTCTTGTTTGGAGAGGGGTGGTATCAAACCACCAACGCCAAAAAGGCCTCCCTTGTTCTCCTGTGAATCTCACCCCCAACGGGATCGATCCACACTTCCACTATCGGTGCACTTGTCGGTGGCAATCTGGAACCTCTCACAAGGTTGGGGCACTTCTCCACAACTCAATTAGAGGCTCCCAACAAACAAGCTTGGGGAAAGCTCCACAACTTAATTGGAGGCCCCAAGTAATCCACAAACCTACAAAACCACCAAACCGTCTACGGTTCCAATGAACCCAAGAGTAAAAAGCTTCTCAACTTTTCACCCAATCGAATCCTCACCGAGAACTCAAACCGATGCACCAAATGAAATGGCAAGAACATAAGAAGTGTTCAAATCCTTCTCTCCCAAATTCCACCAAAGCTACAAAAGCTTAAGGGGGAATAAGAGAGGAAGAACAATGGAGGAAATCCACAATAGACTCCAAGATCTAGATCCCAATATGTTCCCCTCACTTAGAGGAGAGATTGATTGGTGGGGTTGTAGATCCAGATCTCCTCTTTCAAATCCCTCAAGAATATGCAAGAATCATAGGAGGGATTGAGAGGCAAGCAAGCTCAAGAGATCAACAATGGTGGCTCGGTTTTAGGGTTCTTGAGGTTGGGGAACTCGCAGCCACCAAGGTAGAAGAAGAGGCCTTTATATAGGGCCCCTGGAATTAGAGCCGTTGGGAGCCACTTACTCCGGACAGTCCGGCAAATACAGGCCGGACAGTCCGGCCCAGCCAGACACTCCGGGCGACAACCACCGGACACTCTGGCCTGGCAAAGTTTTCGGCCTGTGTCCGAGTGGTGTCCGATATGGCACACAGAATGTTCGAGTAGGTCAAAAAATCCCCAGGGCCGGACAGTCTGACATGAATCAGCCAGACATTCCGGCCGGGCCGGACACTCCGGCTGAAAACGGCCGGACATTCCGCCCAAGGCAAAACTGACAGAAATAGCAAAACTGAAACGACCATAACTTTTGCATCTGGACTCCGATTTTGATGATCTTTGGCTCGTTTCGAAGATAGTAACTAGATCTACAAGATAATGCAGAGAACCATCATAGTACATCAAGGGAGGATAGAACCAAATGATGAAAGGTTTAACCTATCTAGAAAAGACAAACCGATAAAACCTCCAAGATCAAAAACGCAATAGAGAATGCATATGAAATCCGCTTTCGATGAACTTGGGCTTGTCATGAAGATTAACACAAGATCTAAATCCTCCCATGGATAAGAACCAAATAATGGAAGGTTTTACAAATCTCTAAAAGACAAACCGGTAGAACCTCCAATATCGAAAACACAATAGAGAATGTATATGAAATCCATTTTCGATGAACTAGAGCTTGTTATGAATATTACCACAAGCTCAAGAACCTCACATGGATAAGATCCAAATAACAACCAAGAAAGATGATGCCAAGTATGCAAAGGTTTGAGCTCTCATGAAGGATATGATTGAGTTACTCACTCGAGAGCCCCTCTTGATAGTACGACTATCTATCATATAAACTGCTCTCCCCAACTAACACCGTGAGAACGGTAAGAAAGAAACCCTATCAAGAACATACCTTTGCCTTGAGCATATTCCACTTGAGCTTGACGATAGCGATCTTATCCACCTCAAGATGTAACACCTTTCTTGATTGCACAAGCTTGGTGAAGACTTGCAAATTGCTCTCCCATACTCCATTCTGGTAGAGCTTCTCTCTTGGGCATATCATCTTCCCATATACATGATAACCATAGGATGGCAACCTTCAAGCAAATGATCTCTTCGAGATGGCTCATCTTGAACTTGCACATCATTTCTTCTTTCTTCATATTGTTGGTGTCTTGAAGGTACATAAGATATATCACTCCAACTTTAGTCTTCAAGCCACACTTGCTATAGGCTCAACTCTCACTTGACCAATCTCCGGATCACTCATTGAAACCTTGGTCAACACTTAATCTTCTTCACTTTCTTCTTCTCCCAACATTGAAGCCAACATATGGTTCAAGCATTGCCTATGGACAAATCCTACAGGTAAAACTCAATGCATGGGGGCACACATAAAGATTGTCATTAATTACCAAAACCACACATGGGGGCACACATGCACTTTCAATCTCCCCCATTTTGGTAATTGATGACAATCCCTTTGAGAGGGTTTATATAAGGAATTAACCAAACAAAACATTGTGCTAACATCAAATATAACACAAGTATGTGATGTTAGTACAACCACAATATGGAGCAAACTCCACCACAATCTATGCACGTGTGGATGAACTTGAATTTCATTGCATATATTGCCAAGCATTACCGGTGGTGGAGTTTTCTCTATATATTCAAGATGCCATGCAACACACTAAGATGCAAAGCACACGAGGCAAGTGTTTAAGTACAAAACTCACGACACACAACCAAATTCCCTAAAACCCTCTAAAATTTCTCCCCCATTGGCATCGATTGCCGAAATGGGTGAAAAACTTTAGAAGGCAAATTTAGTGAGAGTTCCACCATATGGTGTGCATTTCTCATAATATGAGTGGAATCAAATGCACGTACCCAATGACGAATACCATGAGGAAATCAAACTAAACTAAGGATCCAAAGATTGCAAAGAAATAAAATGGTGAAGAAGCATCAACGAATGAAGCAAGCAATCAAAAGATCAAAAGAAGCACTTCACAAAAGGAAGATACCAAAAGAAAGATAGATATTATGATAAGATTGAAAAGAGAGTGATCTAAATAATATGCGGAGAATCCCCAAGGTTTGTGCATTTGAATACAATATGCACAAACATGGCATCCTCATTCCCTCTATATCATTTAAACCACGAGTATGAGCAAGAGAGAAGATATTATGATGAGACCAAGTGAGTGTTCAGATGAAAAATAGGAAGCTCCCTAAGGTTCATGCACAAAAAAGTGCACAATTATGGAATCCTAACTTCCCATAATCAAACAAAACACCAAACAAGAACAAGAAGACAAATGTGTGTTCTTAGTTAAATTAGGAAAGCTCCCCAAGGTTTATGCACCAAATATAATAATTGTTTTAAACGCAAAGTGCATAAACTAGTATCCTTGCTCCCCCAAACTTACATAACAACACAAAGGCATGAGAGATCAACTTTCTTAACACCAATGAGTGCCAAAAGATGCAAACGAAAAGGTCAAGCACTCAAAGCGAAACTTTTGGAGCCACCAAAGAATAAAAAGGAGCACAAGGTGTAGACTCCAAAGCAAAAGGATATCAACTAGAGATTTAGCCATAATCATGTGTATAAGTTTCTAGGTAGACAACAATCACCAAGATATACATCCACAAAGAGACATGTACACACAAAATCGATACTCAAGAATGAACAAGATATCCAAAAGAAAGTCATAGATAATGCCAATAAGATTTTTGTTAGAAAGCATTGGTAAAGGCTCAAATATATCTTATTGATCATCAATGACCTTCAAATACCAACGAATACATCACAACTATCATAAGGGAACAAGTGAAGGGAATATGCTCGAGATGCAATAATAAAGTGGTTATTATCGTATTCCATGTTTATGATAAATGTTTATTTTGCATGCTATAATTGTATTAGTTGGAAACGTTAATACATGTGTGTTTAATAAACAAAATACAAAGCTCCTAGTAATGCCTCTCATATAAACTAGCTCGTTGATTAACAAGATGATCAAGGTTTCCTGATCATGGACATTGGATGTTGTTAATAACGAGGCCACAACATTGGTGGAATGATATGATGAACATTCATCCGAAGTATAGCATTACGATCACAGTCATTATGTTTATATTGCTATAACATCATACGAAGTAATCTTAGTCCTTAGACCATGAGATCATGTTAATTGCTAACACCGGAAGAGTATCTTGATAACATCAAACATCACACTGTAACAGGGTGACTATAAAGGTGGGTTCAGTGCTACGAAGGTGTTATGTTGAGGCTCATGGATCAAGAGTGGGATTTGTCCATTCCGATGACGGATAGATATACTCTGGCCCCCGTCGGTGATATCACATTGAATAGCTTGCAAGCAAGTGATGTGATCACTAGAATGTTATATCACGGGAATGAGAAAAGAGTGCATGTCGGTAACGAGATCAAACTAGGTATTTGGATACCGATGATCGAATCTCGAACATGTAATATATCGCGAGACAAAGGGATTTAGTTACTAGCGTTAAAGGTTCTCACGATCACATAAGTCATCGTTGAATGTGTAGGAGTCAGTATGGATCTCCAGGTCCCGCTTCTGATTATTGATCTGAGAGGGGTCTCGATCATGTCTGCATTATTCGCGAACCGTAGGGTGACACACTTAAGGGATACCGACACCATTTGGAGCAAATATGTTTCAGATAAAGATTTAAGAAAGCGCTGGAATTCTTACAATAGACACCGAAACTGTTTCGGGTGAAATTGCTGAAATTGGTTATGCATGTAATATTGAAATGTTGCAGGGGGTTTTATGTGAATGTTTGTTAATTAAAGTAATTTAAAAAAATCAGAATAAAATTAATAAAATAGTTTTATTAAATGAGAGAGCATTAAATTTGGAGAAATTTAATGCATTTAAAGTGGAGACTTTAAAAGAGAATGTGAAGGGGCAAATTTATGTGGAGGGAGTTACCACCACATGAATGAGGAGGTGAGGGGTCACCCCTTGGGCGCCGGCCATGGGGAGGGGCACCCCCCTCCTCCTATAAAAGGCCCCCCTCACACCCCTTCTTCCTCACACCTCCTCGTGAAGGATCTCTCTCCCCCTCTAGTATTTTCCCCCATGGTCTCGGATTAGCGAGATACATGTTCCCGGTGGCTTCATCTGGAAAGGAGTTGCTGCTTCCGCTGCTTTGCTGAGCGAGGGATGGAGGTTGTCGAGGTACCGGACGTGTGTGCGATCATGGATGCACCGCTGCTTTGCGGTGCTGGACTTGGTGGTGCTGGACTTGCTGGAGCTGGATCTGAAGGACGTGCTAGAGCTGGACCTGCTGGACTTCATCACAATCTTGAGATCGGCAAGTGTATGACTACATCATCCACGAGTTCCTACTCGTTAACAAAACTCGTTGTCTTCGAGGATAAGTTCTCCATGGATGTATATCCACTCGTTGCTCTGTATCTAGTAGGTAGATCTTGGCGTATAGTTCCCATCGTAGGAATTTTTTGTTTTCTATGTTGCGAACCCCAACAGTGGTATCAGAGCCTGATCTATGCATAGGTGTTTTGCACGGGTAGAACACATAAGAGTATGTGGGCGGTGATGATCATGTTATTGCTTCTTATATGTACTTTGGATATTGGTGGCACAGTGGGATGAAGCGGCCCGGACCAACCTTACATGTCATCGCACATGAGACCGGTTCCACGACTGACATGCAACTAGTTTTGCATAAGTGGCTAGCGGGTGTCTATCTCTCCTACTATAGTCAATATCTGATTTACAACGAGCTGCTAATAACTTACTTATCATCATTGTGATTCCATGTTCGCAGGTAAGACCGGTTCTATCTTCGAAAGCCCTAAGCCACGTAAAAACTTGCAATTGATAAATTAGAGGCGTCTAGTTTAGATCGTTGCTGGGCTAGTGTCATGATATGGTAATGTTGTAAGTTGATGTATAGTTGATACTCTTACAACACACATAACGTGTAAGTTCCATAGACCTTGGCCTTACACATAAAGGAATGATAGAGATCATACCATGATGCATATGATAGAGATCAAATGCATGGACCATATCATCCCACTTTACACATTAGATGTTTGCATCTTACATTGCTAGTTTGGCGTTTTAGTAGCATTATAAGATGATCCCTCATTTAAATATCAAGATAAAATGTGTTCTTCCTTAAGTATGCACCGTTTTATGGATCGTGTTTCGAGACATCACGTGATGATCGGGTGTACTCGACTCTATGCTTTCATACAAACGGGTGTAAGACAGTTTTACACATGCGAGTACTAAGGTTCTTACTTGGCGAGCCTAGCATGTACAGACATGGCCTCGGAACACGGACCGAAGGTTAAGCATGAGTCATATAGTTGATATGATGCCCATATTGATGCTCGCCTTTGAAGCTACACCAACTCACGTGATGATCAGGCTTGTTGTAGTGGATTTGGTTCATGTAATCACCAAAAAGGCACGAGGGGTGTCGTTTTTGAGTGGGAGTTCATTTCTAATTTGGATTAGTCGAGCTCAATTTGACATAAACTAAATCTAAGTGAATTTGCATAATTTGTTGTAGTCATTGTCGTCTGTTCACTACCTTATGCTTAGTTTTAATTGAGATAATAGAACTATAGATTTCTAGATATTTACTTTACGAACTAGTATCGTATTGCTTTGAATGTCAATTTAAAGTTTATAAGTCCTATTGCAAACTTTCAGCAAACTCTATTTATTCCATGAAGTTTAATAAGTAGTATTAAATCAAGAGTAAGAATTCCAATGTTAGTATCTAAAGTATCATGTTTGCCTCCATGATTATTGATATTCAAAAGTTGTTTTAATATCAAGATTATATAGGAGCTGAAAATTGTTTCAGAAACCTTCATGTGTGAAAGATATTGTGATATCTGAAACAATGTTTTTGGTTGCATTATGATAGAGCATAATTTAGCAAAATACATATTCTCATATTGTATGAGAATGTGTTAAGGTTGGAGATGCTAGGCGTCCTAATCTACCAAAAAGGTTTTGGGAACTAACATTATACTCGCGATTCTTCCTTATTGGCTATAGTAGCTTGATCATGAAAGCTGTCATGATAAGGATGAATAGAAGATGTAAGTAAAATGTTTACTACACTAAAAGATTACTAAAGAATGGATTTTTGAAAGAACACCAAACATTTGATGATGGTGATCCACTTCAAAGTGCAAGTCCAAAGGTATTATTATTTGACTATATACACTTTGTACTATGTGTCATGTGAATGACACCACTATTGATGTTGATAGATTCTTTTAAAAGATAAATGGGAATTGTTGAAAGAGAATCTATAAAATATTTGGCAGAAAAAGGTTGGAAATGTCCAACTTAGGTATATAGAAGATATACATGTTATGGTTGTATTCCTTGCTTGTTAAACAATGTGGTTCTTAGGTATTGGATACCGATATTGGATACCGAATTGGTTGGTATGAAGTGTCATACAGGACAACGCAATTCATGAACTGCAATGGCCTAAGTAACTAGCAAGAAAATAAGTGATGATGTTCATCGAAAACCAATAAAGTGTTATTGTGTTTTTCGTTGTCATCAAACCTAGCCTTCAAGATTTGTTTAAATAATTTTATTTTGTTCCGGTATTATGAGAACAATGGTTGTTCAAATAATTACCGTATTCCATAAAGGACGGATGAACTTTTACAAGTCTAGTGGGAGAAATCACATCCATAAACACTATTGCTAAAATGTCGTAAGATAAATGATTGAAATATCACTTATGAAGTGACATCGCTGTTTATTGGAAAGAAAACATGAAGAAACTTCATGTTGATGGATTTTTGGAGTCTTTTGATTTTGATCAATTGGCTTGTGAGACTTTCCTCGAGATAATTAAAACTCCGTCCATAGGCCAAAGAGGAATGGATGACTAACTTATTGGATATTATACATATTGATGTATATAGTCCATTATATGTAGCCATATGCGATGGATCTTTTTGCTTCATATGCTTTCTCCAGAAATTTAAGTGAATATATCTATATATTTACTTAATAAGGAAGAAGTATGAAACATTTGGAAATTGTTCAAAGACTTTCAAGATGAAGTGGAAAATCATTGTAACAAGAAAATAAAGAGTTTATGATTCGATCATAAAGGAAGATATTTGAGTTACATGTTTAGCAAAACACTTAAGATTTGAGGAATTGTTCCATGATTTGTGTTTCCCGATAAACCATAGGAGTATGGCATATTCGAGAGATGAAACCAAACCATGTTTGACATGGTAAGATCAAAGGTGCCATTTATAAAACTGCCATTATGTTTTAAGGATTGAAGCTTTAGATACTACCGCTTTTACACTGAAAAGAGCACCATCGTGATTCGTTGAAATGACACCATATAAGTTATGGTTTGGGATAAAACCCAAATTGTCTTTTCTTAAATTTTGGTATGCTATGCATAAGTAAAATGTTTACAACCAAAGTCGGATAAGCACGTCTTTGTAGGTTATCCCAAAGAATTTGTTGGAAATTTCTCCATAACACCGAGGACAAAAGAGTTTGTTACTTGGAACGTCAAGTTTCTTGAGAAGGAATTTTTCGCGAAAAGTTAAGTGGGAGGACAATAGAACCTTGATAAGGTTGTTGAACCTTAGCTATATGTGCTAAGTAGCGCAGCACCGGAAAGTGTCCCGGTGGCGGCCACAATGCTCATGGCTCCCGTGATTACAAAGCTTGTGATCTCGGAGATTAGAGTTCCTATTGAACCATGTTGGTCGGTAAGAATCAAATAGTTTGATTTGATAAGCAAGTCGTTATTGTTTTGATAATGATGAACCGACTACATGCAAAGAAGCTATGATGGGCCCTGACTCCATAAAATGACTAGAAGTCATAGAATCCGTGATAGTATCCATACACGAGAAATCAAGTTTCTGAACTTGGAAGACCCTCCGGAAAGGCGTGAAGCCTATCGGTCGTGTTTGGATCTGTAAAGAAATAGACATAGAAGTTTAACATCTATGAAATAGTCGACATGTCGGAAATAAGTTTACGACAATGTTCAAGGAGTTGACTATGACAAGATTTGATCTCTCATAGCGATATTTTAGTCTTGACGGATTAATGTAGCAACCGCTACATATAATTTGATGTATGGTAGTTGAACAAACAAAAAAATGTTCTTCTAATAGAATGGTTACCTAGGACGTGTACAAGACACGGTCTGAAGGGTTTTGTTAATTCAAAGGGTGCTAAAAGGGCATGCAAACTTCAATAGTTGAAGTAAGCATAGCGGAGTTGAAATCTTCACCATGATAAACTTCTAAAAGAGTTTAAATTCATCGGAGATGATGAAGATGCTTGCATTTGCATGAAATTAAGTGGGAGCGCTGAGACATATTTCTAATACATTATGTAGAGAACATATTTTTGATTGGAAATGATGTATCTTGTATTGACACAAGTTAAGAATTTCATTAAAATAAGATTTCGATGAAAGACTTGGGCAAAACCAGAATATTTTGCATCAATATCTATATGGATAGATTGAGGCTCTAATATGGTTGTGCCAGACATACATATATGAGATATTGAAAGGGTTCAATATGGAAACAACAAGAAAGGTTCTTGCATCATTGAAAGGATTGTATCAAGATTCAAGTGTTTCAACACTTGGTGAGTAAAATCACATGAAGATTTTGATCGATTATACCGTGATATGTATATATCTAGATATGTCTTATGCTCTAAATGTTATGAGCACATACCAGCATGATTCATAATATGATCATTCGACGATAGTAAAGATATTATTATGAGCTTTAGAAGAACTAAGAATATATCATGTATAAGTGACAAATAGTTAAAAAGAGTTCATTGTAAAGTGTTACATTGATACTAATTTTGTCACAAGATACAAATTAAATTTATCTCAATTTAGACTATGGGTGGCACAATGTAATGGAAAGGATGTTCCATGATGGATTTGGATGAGTTCCAAAGTTGAAACATTGTGACGGATACTACAACAAAAGGCTAAGTATATGACTGCTATAGTAGCAGCAAAGGAGGGCATTTGTGTTAAGAAGTTTGCTATCAAACTAGGTGTGGTTCAAAGTGGGCTAATACTATAAAGATATATTGTATGACAATAATATCAACATATTTAAACCTAGACGAACTAAAGGTCTCACCAAAGGACCAAATTTATACAATGCCATCTGATTTGAGAATGAGTGATGCGTAGAGACGCAAAGACATGCAAATACACACGAACCTGAAACTATCAGATCCAGAGATTATGTTAACCACTAGAAATCGCGTATATCCAACACCAGAAAGCCATAGGTGTTCAATACGCAAAGTTTTTCAATCTAGATTATTGACTCTAGTGCAAGTGGGAGACTGAAGGGAATATGCTCGAGAGGCAATAATAAAGTGGTTATTATCTTATTCCATGTTTATGATAAATGTTTATTTTGCATGCTATAATTGTATTAATTGGAAACGTTAATACATGTGTGTTTAATAAAAAAATACAAAGTTCCTAGTAATGCCTCTCATATAAACTAGCTCGTTGATTAACAAGATGATCAAGATTTACTGATCATGGACATTGGATGTTGTTAATAACGAGGTCACAACATTGGTGGAATGATGTGATGAACATTCATCCGAAGTATAACATTACGATCAAAGTCATTATGTTTATATTGCTATAACATCATACGAAGTAATCTTAGTCCTTAGACCATAAGATCATGTTAATTGCTAACACCGAAAGAGTATCTTGATAACATCAAATGTCACACCATAACAGGGTGACTATAAAGGTGGGTTCAGTGCTACGAAGGTGTTATGTTGAGGCTCATGGATCAAGACTGGGATTTGTCCATCCCGATGACGGATAGATATACTCTGGGCCCTCTCAGTGATATCACATTGAAATAGCTTGCAAGCAAGTGATGTGATCACTAGAATGTTATATCACGGGAAGGAGAAAAGAGTGCATGTCGGTAACGAGATCAAACTAGGTATTTGGATACCGATGATCGAATCTCGAACATGTAATATATCGCGAGACAAAGGGATTTAGTTACTAGCATTAAAGGTTCTCACGATCACAGAAGTCATCGTTGAATGTGTAGGAGTCAGTATGGATCTCCAGGTCCCGCTTCTGATTATTGATCTGAGAGGGGTCTCGATCATGTCTGCATTATTCGCAAACCGTGGAGTGACACACTTAAGGGATACCAACACCATTTGGAGCAAATATGTTTCAGATAAAGATTTAAGAAAGCGCTGGAATTATTTCAATAGACACCGAAACTGTTTCAGGTGAAATTGCTGAAATTGGTTCTGCATGTAATATTGAAATGTTGCAGGGGGTTTTATGTGAATGTTTGTTAATTAAAGTAATTAACAAAATTCTGAATAAAATTAATAAAATAGTTTTATTAAATGAGAGAGCATTAAATTTGGAGAAATTTAATGCATTTAAAGTGGAGACTTTAAAAGAGAATGTGAAGGGGCAAATTTATGTGGAGGGAGTTACCACCACATGAATGAGGAGGTGAGGGGTCACCCCTTGGGTGTCGGCCATGGGGAGGGGCACCCCCATCCTCCTATAAATGGTCCCCCTCACACCCCTTCTTCCTCACACCTCCTTGTGAAGGATCTCTCTCCCCCTCTAGTATTTTTCCCCATGGTCTCGGATTAGCGAGATACATGTTCCCGGTGGCTTTATCTGGAAAGGAGTTGCTGCTTCCGCTGCTTTGCTGGAGTGAAGGACGGAGTATGTCGGGGTACCGGTCGTGTGTGCGATCACGGACGCACCGCTGCTTTGTGGTGCTGGACTTGGTGGTGCTGGACTTGCTGGAGCTGGATCTGAAGGACGTGCTGGAGTCGGACCTGCTGGACTTCATCACGATCTTGAGATCGTCAAGTGTACGACTACATCATCCACGAGTTCCTACTCGTTAACAAAACTCGTTGTCTTCGAGGGTAAGTTCTCCATGGATGTATATCCACCCGTTGCTCTGTATCTAGTAGATAGATCTTGGCGTATAGTTCCCATCATAGGAATTTTTTTGTTTTCTATGCTGTGAACCCCAACAACAAGAGATAGTTGGAATGCATTGGAAAAAGCAACAAGTATCATAAATAACAAATAAACCTTACAAATTTATCCATATAGTACATGAGAGAAATTGACAAAATGATTAGCAATAGAATTGCTAGATTGGCATGTGTGGGATCGGTGAATCATAAATATGGTTGTTATATACTCCCCAAAATATGCATTCATCTCAACTTACTCATATAACAATAAGGATGATACAATAAAATCTTGCAAGAACAACAATAGAAGCAACTAAAGGAAATCATGCCATGATGCAACCACAAAGGTTGGACGCTAGAAAAGTATGCATGAGAGGGATACTTTTTACCGAGATACCATTGGTAGGATGTAGTAGATATGAGTTTGTTGATCACCCTAGCTTGCCTCCAATTATCATTAGTCACCAAATCTTCCTATTAGTGAGACAAGCATCCAGTGTATCTCCAATGTACCTAAAACAACATTAAGTACACTATGGTCCCCAAACAAATTGGGTCCAAAATAGTTAGTGCAACTACAATACATAGGAGACCCTCCACATAAATATGTGCATATTGATATGAAATTGAATTTCATGCACATCTTAGCCGATAGGATTTGGTGGAGAATCCCCTATATAATGGATCGAGAAATCAAGCATGTCATAATATAGAACATGTAGTAAATATGCATGCACAAGATTTTCAAGAACCAAAACGGAGATAGAATTTGAACAAAAATACCAAGTAAACCGATAAGTCGCACACAATAGTGTGACACGACAAAGGGGTGTCCAAATTGCATCAAAGAGCCAAATCGACACATGAATGGACACAAATTCAACAAATGAACAAGGCAAAATCCAAAGAGCAAAAGATAGACAAAAACACCAATGCTCAAGGATTTATCTCATCCTAAGGGATCAAACAAGTAACAAGGAATGAGACAAAACCAACTCCCAAAACAGCAAGGTTCCAACACACAAACCAAACTCTCTACACTTTTCATGATGGCACAAAGTACCAAAAGAAAAGATCAAACTTCCAAGCACATAAAACATGATGTGGAACAAAACAAGAAGCATAAATATGAGTGTTCTAAATAATATAGGAGAGCTCCCCCATGGATAGCGCATTATGTAGGATTTTCCTTTTGAATGCAAAGCGCACACAAATGGGATCATCACTAGTACCTACATTTAATGAAACACACGAGGATACCAATAAAATAAGAAGATCCACAAGAGGCAAGGAAAGCTTGGGAGACAACACAAAAACATTTTATTGGCAAGATGTAGTACAAAATTTAAGCAAAGTCCAAAGTGAATATGATCAATAAATTCTACCATTGAGTACTCATTGTCCAAGGACAAGAAATATTGGGTGTAATTTTCCCAAGGTAGCTTGCATGGATATCCAAGATCATAGTCACAACAATAAGCATATAACAAAATATAAGAATTAAGAATGATGCTTTGACCAAAATTCTTGGTAGCTTCCAATAGTCACACAATCTCTAGTGATTAGAGTAACTTGAAGCTAATGGTTTCCAAAAAAGATATATAGATCCAAATATGAGGAAACACATACCAAGAAACACTCTCACACACAAGATCCAAAATATGAGTAATAAAGGCATTCGAGCAAATTGGAACTTGTATGAGCACATGTGTCACATAGGAGCTAGATAAGTATCAATATCAATTCTAAGTGACACAACCTCGAATATTCACATTTTCTAGGCTTGTAATATGCACTAAGCATATGACTCCCCCATAATGTGATAAACCATAAATATCGACACGAGGCAAAAGGATCCAAATAGAGATAATTAATGGACATTATAGATTTTGAATTTCTCATGAGAAACATACCACATAGAGACTAGATAAAACTTGAAATATATATACTAAGTGACATTCCTCATGTACACAAATTTTAGGATTGTGGAATGCCCAAGCATAACACTCCCCCAAAATGGGATAGTCTTAATCTCCCGTAAGAGCCAACTAAGATATAAACAAGATGCAATAGGCTCAAACACAAAAACACATACATGGTGTGCAAGCCAACATACACAAACCTGATTTCTCAAGTTTAAACAAGTAGGAAGCACAACATATACAAAACATATGCAAGGTACAAAACTAGCACATGCACAAGGGGAAAGTAACTTTCAATGTAAATGAGTTGAGAACATGTTACCACAGGGAGGAGCAATGGATATATGATAGACATATGATAATCTAAATGACTTGGCTTGAGAGAATATAGTTGAAGCCCCCTTAAATTCTTCATGATGTAACCAAGTCTCCAATGCCCTCCAACACACACATATTGAT
This sequence comes from Avena eriantha, assembly GCA_910589775.1. Lineage (NCBI taxonomy): Eukaryota > Viridiplantae > Streptophyta > Magnoliopsida > Poales > Poaceae > Avena > Avena eriantha. The sequence continues at coordinate 100,735,953 of OU342742.1, forward strand.
AAACTTTTAGCTTTATGGTCCCCAACCAAGTTGGGTCCTAAGAGGTTAGTCACAATAGGCTTGGCAACCCAAATGGTTCTTTTCTTGACACCACTTTGAGCACCAACATGTTTGGCAAACACATTGCCACCCTCATCCTTACTAAGAGAATAAACATCATCAATCATGATTGGGTTGGATGAGGAGTTACCAATAGTGCAAGAAGAAGATATGTGACCCTTCTCATGACATAAGTAGCAAGTTCTTCTCTTCCCATTCTTTTCACTTGATTTATCCATAATGGGAGCATTACCTTGAATCTTCTTGGGAATTGGCCTTTCTCCAACTTTAGGTAAGCCATGACCTTGAACTAGGGGCCGCTTCCCTTTATTTATCTCACCAAGAGGCTTCTTCTTCAAGGGGAAATATCTAACATGGTTCCCTTCAGTTTTGCACTTGAAGCAAACAATCTTGGCTGAATTCTTCACTTGTTCTTGACCCTTCTTCTTGTTGATCTTGGACTTCTTATTGTTAGTGGACTTGTTCTTGACATTGGATTTGAATCCAAGCCCACTCTTGTCATTGGGGGATTTTTGCACACTCAAGATCTTGTTGAGTGTGGTCTTCCCTTCATGACCCTTTTTCAAGTCATTCTTCAAAGAAATGACTTGAGCCTTGAGCTCTTTGATTTCCTCTACATGGTTAGTGACAACACATATACTAGAGGAAGTAGAAATTTCATTGCTAGAGCAACAAGGCAAAGAATGTAACTCATCACAAGATTTACCAATAATGTGAGTGGACGAATTAGAAGGACTAGCACATGGCAATATAGCATTATTCGTAGAGATTCTGCTAGTGACCACATGAGGCCCAGAAGATGTTACCTTTGTACAACTAGCCTTATGAGCTAACTTTAGCCTAGCATGGGATGCTAGAAGATCCTCATGATAGCTTGATAGCTTACCATGTCTTTCTTCCAAGATCCCTGTAACACCCCAAAAATACTAATCAAGATTATCAAGTTCTAATTACCCAAGTTTACGGTTAACAAAAACTTTTATTATTAAATCTAATATGAGTATATGTGTGAAATGCATTAGTGTATGAATGAGTGCAATTTCCATGTTTGATTGCTACAAATGATAAGGAATGGTTTAAAGATGAATACTACATCATCTAGGCCAATTACAAACAAAATCCAAAGAAAGGAAATTCAAATATGAATCATATGATCAAATGGTCATGTTGACCAAAATTAACCAATAGACCACTTTGGGTGTTTCTAGTAAAAGATTTCTAATATAAATTTTCTCAATTCTTTTCACCCCTTGCTATACCAAGTGAAATTGCTGAAATTGGTTCTGCATGTAATATTGAAATGTTGCAGGGGGTTTTATGTGAATGTTTGTTAATTAAAGTAATTAACAAAATTCTGAATAAAATTAATAAAATAGTTTTATTAAATGAGAGAGCATTAAATTTGGAGAAATTTAATGCATTTAAAGTGGAGACTTTAAAAGAGAATGTGAAGGGGCAAATTTATGTGGAGGGAGTTACCACCACATGAATGAGGAGGTGAGGGGTCACCCCTTGGGTGTCGGCCATGGGGAGGGGCACCCCCATCCTCCTATAAAAGGTCCCCCTCACACCCCTTCTTCCTCACACCTCCTTGTGAAGGATCTCTCTCCCCCTCTAGTATTTTTCCCCATGGTCTCGGATTAGCGAGATACATGTTCCCGGTGGCTTTATCTGGAAAGGAGTTGCTGCTTCCGCTGCTTTGCTGGAGTGAAGGACGGAGTATGTCGGGGTACCGGTCGTGTGTGCGATCACGGACGCACCGCTGCTTTGTGGTGCTGGACTTGGTGGTGCTGGACTTGCTGGAGCTGGATCTGAAGGACGTGCTGGAGTCGGACCTGCTGGACTTCATCACGATCTTGAGATCGTCAAGTGTACGACTACATCATCCACGAGTTCCTACTCGTTAACAAAACTCGTTGTCTTCGAGGGTAAGTTCTCCATGGATGTATATCCACCCGTTGCTCTGTATCTAGTAGATAGATCTTGGCGTATAGTTCCCATCATAGGAATTTTTTTGTTTTCTATGCTGTGAACCCCAACAACAAGAGATAGTTGGAATGCATTGGAAAAAGCAACAAGTATCATAAATAACAAATAAACCTTACAAATTTATCCATATAGTACATGAGAGAAATTGACAAAATGATTAGCAATAGAATTGCTAGATTGGCATGTGTGGGATCGGTGAATCATAAATATGGTTGTTATATACTCCCCAAAATATGCATTCATCTCAACTTACTCATATAACAATAAGGATGATACAATAAAATCTTGCAAGAACAACAATAGAAGCAACTAAAGGAAATCATGCCATGATGCAACCACAAAGGTTGGACGTTAGAAAAGTATGCATGAGAGGGATACTTTTTACCGAGATACCATTGGTAGGATGTAGTAGATATGAGTTTGTTGATCACCCTAGCTTGCCTCCAATTATCATTAGTCACCAAATCTTCCTATTAGTGAGACAAGCATCCAGTGTATCTCCAATGTACCTAAAACAACATTAAGTACACTATGGTCCCCAAACAAATTGGGTCCAAAATAGTTAGTGCAACTACAATACATAGGAGACCCTCCACATAAATATGTGCATATTGATATGAAATTGAATTTCATGCACATCTTAGCCGATAGGATTTGGTGGAGAATCCCCTATATAATGGATCGAGAAATCAAGCATGTCATAATATAGAACATGTAGTAAATATGCATGCACAAGATTTTCAAGAACCAAAACGGAGATAGAATTTGAACAAAAATACCAAGTAAACCGATAAGTCGCACACAATAGTGTGACACGACAAAGGGGTGTCCAAATTGCATCAAAGAGCCAAATCGACACATGAATGGACACAAATTCAACAAATGAACAAGGCAAAATCCAAAGAGCAAAAGATAGACAAAAACACCAATGCTCAAGGATTTATCTCATCCTAAGGGATCAAACAAGTAACAAGGAATGAGACAAAACCAACTCCCAAAACAGCAAGGTTCCAACACACAAACCAAACTCTCTACACTTTTCATGATGGCACAAAGTACCAAAAGAAAAGATCAAACTTCCAAGCACATAAAACATGATGTGGAACAAAACAAGAAGCATAAATATGAGTGTTCTAAATAATATAGGAGAGCTCCCCCATGGATAGCGCATTATGTAGGATTTTCCTTTTGAATGCAAAACGCACACAAATGGGATCATCACTAGTACCTACATTTAATGAAACACACGAGGATACCAATAAAATAAGAAGATCCACAAGAGGCAAGGAAAGCTTGGGAGACAACACAAAAACATTTTATTGGCAAGATGTAGTACAAAATTTAAGCAAAGTCCAAAGTGAATATGATCAATAAATTCTACCATTGAGTACTCATTGTCCAAGGACAAGAAATATTGGGTGTAATTTTCCCAAGGTAGCTTGCATGGATATCCAAGATCATAGTCACAACAATAAGCATATAACAAAATATAAGAATTAAGAATGATGCTTTGACCAAAATTCTTGGTAGCTTCCAATAGTCACACAATCTCTAGTGATTAGAGTAACTTGAAGCTAATGGTTTCCAAAAAAGATATATAGATCCAAATATGAGGAAACACATACCAAGAAACACTCTCACACACAAGATCCAAAATATGAGTAATAAAGGCATTCGAGCAAATTGGAACTTGTATGAGCACATGTGTCACATAGGAGCTAGATAAGTATCAATATCAATTCTAAGTGACACAACCTCGAATATTCACATTTTCTAGGCTTGTAATATGCACTAAGCATATGACTCCCCCATAATGTGATAAACCATAAATATCGACACGAGGCAAAAGGATCCAAATAGAGATAATTAATGGACATTATAGATTTTGAATTTCTCATGAGAAACATACCACATAGAGACTAGATAAAACTTGAAATATATATACTAAGTGACATTCCTCATGTACACAAATTTTAGGATTGTGGAATGCCCAAGCATAACACTCCCCCAAAATGGGATAGTCTTAATCTCCCGTAAGAGCCAACTAAGATATAAACAAGATGCAATAGGCTCAAACACAAAAACACATACATGGTGTGCAAGCCAACATACACAAACCTGATTTCTCAAGTTTAAACAAGTAGGAAGCACAACATATACAAAACATATGCAAGGTACAAAACTAGCACATGCACAAGGGGAAAGTAACTTTCAATGTAAATGAGTTGAGAACATGTTACCACAGGGAGGAGCAATGGATATATGATAGACATATGATAATCTAAATGACTTGGCTTGAGAGAATATAGTTGAAGCCCCCTTAAATTCTTCATGATGTAACCAAGTCTCCAATGCCCTCCAACACACACATATTGATAAACTTTTAGCTTTATGGTCCCCAACCAAGTTGGGTCCTAAGAGGTTAGTCACAATAGGCTTGGCAACCCAAATGGTTCTTTTCTTGACACCACTTTGAGCACCAACATGTTTGGCAAACACATTGCCACCCTCATCCTTACTAAGAGAATAAACATCATCAATCATGATTGGGTTGGATGAGGAGTTACCAATAGTGCAAGAAGAAGATATGTGACCCTTCTCATGACATAAGTAGCAAGTTCTTCTCTTCCCATTCTTTTCACTTGATTTATCCATAATGGGAGCATTACCTTGAATCTTCTTGGGAATTGGCCTTTCTCCAACTTTAGGTAAGCCATGACCTTGAACTAGGGGCCGCTTCCCTTTATTTATCTCACCAAGAGGCTTCTTCTTCAAGGGGAAATATCTAACATGGTTCCCTTCAGTTTTGCACTTGAAGCAAACAATCTTGGCTGAATTATTCACTTGTTCTTGACCCTTCTTCTTGTTGATCTTGGACTTCTTATTGTTAGTGGACTTGTTCTTGACATTGGATTTGAATCCAAGCCCACTCTTGTCATTGGGGGATTTTTGCACACTCAAGATCTTGTTGAGTGTGGTCTTCCCTTCATGACCCTTTTTCAAGTCATTCTTCAAAGAAATGACTTGAGCCTTGAGCTCTTTGATTTCCTCTACATGGTTAGTGACAACACATATACTAGAGGAAGTAGAAATTTCATTGCTAGAGCAACAAGGCAAAGAATGTAACTCATCACAAGATTTACCAATAATGTGAGTGGACGAATTAGAAGGACTAGCACATGGCAATATAGCATTATTCGTAGAGATTCTGCTAGTGACCACATGAGGCCCAGAAGATGTTACCTTTGTACAACTAGCCTTATGAGCTAACTTTAGCCTAGCATGGGATGCTAGAAGATCCTCATGATAGCTTGATAGCTTACCATGTCTTTCTTCCAAGATCCCTGTAACACCCCAAAAATACTAATCAAGATTATCAAGTTCTAATTACCCAAGTTTACGGTTAACAAAAACTTTTATTATTAAATCTAATATGAGTATATGTGTGAAATGCATTAGTGTATGAATGAGTGCAATTTCCATGTTTGATTGCTACAAATGATAAGGAATGGTTTAAAGATGAATACTACATCATCTAGGCCAATTACAAACAAAATCCAAAGAAAGGAAATTCAAATATGAATCATATGATCAAATGGTCATGTTGACCAAAATTAACCAATAGACCACTTTGGGTGTTTCTAGTAAAAGATTTCTAATATAAATTTTCTCAATTCTTTTCACCCCTTGCTATACCAAGTAAAATTGAACCCATGCCCACCTTACAAACCAACAGAAACAATTTCCCAATCTATTTAAAGGACACTTCAAAATTGAATCAAGTTCATATGAATAGATCACCATTTTTTCAAAAACCACTCAAATTAATTCAACTTGGCAAACCCAAGCAACCACAGACACTCAAGCATGTGACAAACACACTCACCAAAATTTAGCCAAAAATTCAAATCTTAATCTCATGCGGCCATTTGGTCGAGCACCTGGCAGACACAGATTAAACCTTGCCTAACTTATACTGTTTTGAGCAGTAATTAACCACCCATTTGTCCCTGCTACACTCCACTCACTCACCCTAGTGCCTAGCAAGCGCAAGACACGCTCCCTTCTTTGCCATTGCGCCAGTGCCACACCGCCTGACGCTCACCGCGTCGGTCGACCATGGACAGCTCGCAGCAGCCAGCGCTGCCCTCTCCCACGAGGCCTAGGAGACAGGCGACCGTCCACCGCCACCCTCTGTCCACCCCTCGACCGTAGACACGCCATGTACCACCCTCAATCGCCGTTCCCATTTCTTTTCCCGCCATGCCGAGAGCGCGCCAGAGCGCCACAGCCGACACACACGCACACGCCGCGCCTCGCCCTCACCGTGCGTGCCCGCACTCGCCGTGACCCTAGCTATCTCCCAGACATGCTCGTTTGCCGCCGCGCAGCCTATATCCCCTGTACGCCGTCTCGAACACCACCATTTCTGCCCAGAGCGCCGACAGTTCCCGACCGTTCTCAAACGCCCCTTTCCGCGCCATCACTCACACGATGACCGCCCTGAAGCACCGCGCCAAACCCTACCCACAGCCATGCCAATAGCCCCATATATCGCCGTCACCGACGAGCCGAGCCATTCCGCTCTGTCCCTCTTGCCGGTGTATAAGTAGAGGCCGCCCAGCCCTCATTCGCCACACCATTCCACTCCGCACTCCTCACAGAACCTCCCACACCTCTCCTCGGAGCAAGGCCAGCACCAGCCCGCCAGAATTTAGCCGGAGTCCACCGCTGTAGAGGAAGAAAGAAGCCGTCGATTGGAGCCACCCCAGGAGCTGCCGTGACCGTGCCTCGAACCGCCATTGATGACAACCCCATTCACCCCCATTGCCGACCCTAGATGGAGCCCAGGTGAGCCTCACACGACCCCCACCGTCATCGTTAGGGTTCAGTCTCGCCGAAACTGTCCGTCGTAGACGATGAACGTCTGCCGTTAGATCCTAGTCTAATCGCACGACCTAGATTGAAAGATACCGCTTCGGGTTGAATGAGCCACTGACTAGTGGGACCCCCCTGTCAGCAGCCCGCTGCGCCAGCGCAGTGCAGCTGGGCCGGCCCATTTGGTTTCCCGCGCAGAGCCCGTCGATTCAAATAATTTTTTTCCAATTTAGTTAAAACTAGATTCTGTTAGTAGATTCAAAAATCAATTCAAAGAGATTCACTGAACCAAATTGCATGATTCCAATTTTGTTAGAAAGGTATTCAAATTATCTATCTAAGCTGGTTGGATTCAAACCATTTGAAACTATAGATCAGCTATACCAAAAATAACAAGATAGAGACTTTTCCAACTTCAAACATTTTTCAAAAATCAACCATAAATGCTTTTGAGTTGATTCCAACTCTCAAAAATCACATTTGACAAGATCTATCTGAATATTTAAAAATATTTAGGTTTACATGCATTGACACTAGACTGGTACCAAAAGGATGCTATATAGGCATTTCTAGTCACTTTAATTTTATTAAATAGAAATTTTAAACTTTATAAAATGTGACCACCACTTTAAATCACATTACCAAGTATTAGAATATGTAGTGATGACATGTGTCAACATGATCCCATGTTTTAATTGGATAATATTAAATCTTAAGTATTTTCAATGAGTAGAAATTACTTTTCCAAAATAAAATAAGTAAGACTAGGTATTTATTTCATGTGATGATTGTGATGATGCTAGATCATCTAGTATGAGCCTTAGTATGCTAAATAGAAGTAGTTAAGTTGTTTGGTGATTGTGTACCTCGTATTCATTTATAGACGATAGTACCGACCCGAGATACGAGGAGGAGGAGTACTACTAAGAAGAAGAAGAAGAAGAAGAAGAAGAAGAAGAAGAAGAGAACTTCAACCACTGCACTACTCAATGCAAGCTAACACTATGCAAGCTAACACTTGCAAACTTGATAACCTATGCAATATGCATTAGGCACACTTTGGTTATGCAAATTTGATTACACCAATCCCAAGTTTTACTTGCAAGATTTTATTCTTTTACTTTTACCAAAGTTATTTACCTTTAGTTAGTAATTTGTGAGTATTGGAAAAATAATATAGATACCATAAAGAGTTTACAACTAGGCCTAAGTAGTTATACTTAGATGTCATCAAAAGGCATAAAACTAGAGCTAGATAATTACACTTGATTTGCACTCCTCATTAGTGAATACCCTCAACTTTAGTGGCTAGTGCTAAGCATAAAAGTTGATCACTTTAGATGGGAATACTTGGTGAAAATGATTATGAAAGCCTTAGAATGATGAGTCATTTTATTGAAATGTTTGACATGTGTTGAGGAACACAATGGTTTGATGATGAAAATGCTGAGGCATGAGCCTTGACCCTTTATAAAAACTTATGGTTGGGTTCGGATGCGATACCATTCCAATTTTACCATACAACCACAATACCTGAATTGGGTAGGGCTTAACTAGAAGTTTATATGCCTTAGTATGGGTTCCCTCGCGGAAAGAGGTCGAGCTGAGGCTACCTCGTGAGTGTGAATGTCCACCTATGCAGTGCCCAGGATGGCAGATGGCCATGGCTGGGAGGCCAAGCTCATAGGGGAGGTGCCTATACTAGAGTGTGTAATTGAAAGGTTAGGATTGATTATCCGCATACTAAGTATGATGATTCAGGGTTATCCCTGATGGATGTATTGAATTTTGTGGTGAAAGTGTACCACCTCTCCAGAGTGTCAAACTATTCGAATAGCCGCGTCCGCGGTTATGGACAGTTGGAGTGGCCATACTGTTCCGTTGTCAGATGTTTTCAAAATGACTTGTGAATTGAACCATGACTTTGACTTGACCACAACAGGGTTGTGGATATGAAAACTAGGTTCCCACATAGGTGATGTAGAAAATTAAATTAGTTTTCTTTACTTCTAAACTCAATATGAAATAAACCTGGCCTTTTGCAAATAAACCTGGCTTTTTGCAAATAAACCTGGAGCTTAAGATTCCTACTAGAACTACATTACTTGTTAGTGATAGTTGGCGAGTACTTAAAGAGTACTCATGGCTTTGTCCCTAGCTATTCCCGTGGCCAGACTATGAGGAGGACTACCAGGAAGATGGACTGCAGGAGGTCTATGACAACTAGGATCATCGCCCATCATCAGCATTGCCTGTGACCCTGAAGATGGAGCCCCTACTACGTTTACTTTCCACTGATTTGATTGTATTAAGACTGGATCATGAGATCCTTTATTTGTAAGACCTTTATTATGGTTTGTAATGGATGATGTACTGTGGTACCAATCTATTATGTCTCGCAAAAATGGTAATCCTGGGATTGCGATGTATGGCATAACAGGCATCTGGGATTAAAAATCTGGGTGTTGACAATCCACTTGCTAGTTAGAAAAGCAAGTTGAGTCTTTAGCTCAACATTTTCCTTCAAAATAGATGCTTCACAAGAAATAGAGTTAGTAGCACAAGTATCATAATTAATTGCAAGAGGCGAGGGAAACTTTGAAGGATCTTTTGAGTAAGAGGCTTTAAGTTGCTCATGTGGCTCGGTGAGTTTGATGAGCTCACCCTTGATGACCCTAGAGCCATTTTTGAGGTGCTCAAAATCCTCAAGGAGTTTAGCATAAGCAACTTGAAGCTCATCATTTTTACTTTTGAGACCACTAGCCACCTTAGGACCTCTATCATGAGATTCCTTCACTCTAGACAACTCTAGAGCAAAAGTCTCCTCAAGAGATTCCTTAGTGGTTTGTTCCTCTTCAAGAGCTTCATTTAGATGTGCAATTTGATTAGCATACTCACTCTCAAGGCTACTCATTTTATCAATGGTGTTCTCATGCTCCTCAATTTGTGCTTCTAACTTATCAATATGTTCTTTGCTCTTAATAGCAAAGTCCAAGATTTCAATGAAGTTAGAGAAAGCAACATTATTCTTAACAGGAGCATGATAAACCATCTCACCCTTTTCATATAAACCATCAACATTCAACTCTTCTACCTAATTATCTTCATCCTCATCATCACAAGAGGTATTGGATTCCAAAGTAGGAGTTACCTTTGAATCCGTAGCCATAAGGCATAGGTGGGTACCATGAGATGCTGGTGATGGTGATGATGAATTATTTGATGCTTCATTCAAGATCTTGTCTTGGCCAATAGGATCTTCATTTTCCTCTACATGGTTAGAAACACAAGTACTAGAGGAAATAGAAGCATTTTTATCATGGCAACACGACAAGGAGAGAATATCATCATGAGATCTATTGGGGCAATTTATACATGATATGCAAGGACTATCAACACTAGCATGTAACTCATATATAGTGTTAGACGTGTTTAAGTCCAAAGATGAACCATTGCAATGAGATAGAGAGGAAGTATCAATAAGAGTAAGCTCACTATCAACATTGCAAATTCCACCACCACTCACCATATCACTACCTTGTGTCTTACCACACTTTGGTGAAGTGGAAGAAAAAGATAACTCATCTCGACCAGAAGTGGAAGCAATACAATCATCCTCAATAATGTTGGACACATCATATTTATCTTGAAGTTTTGTCCATAACTCATGAGCGCTCCAAAAAGGTATGATTGAAGAAGTAACTACATAGCTCAAAGCATTAACAAGAACATTAGAAGCTTGAGCATCTAGATATAAGTTTTTCTCATCCTCACAAGATAGATTTTCAAAATCCATTGGAGGATAAAAACCTATATCTACAATACGCTCAAAATTTGGTCCATCTCCCGAAAATTAATAAGCATACGAGTTTTCCATATATCATAATTTGTGCCATCGAATATGAACATTTCATTGTGCACTAATCCTTAGCCGGCATCTTTACTCTCAAGGCGGTGAAGCCTAAAATGAGAGACCGGGCTCTGATACCAATTGAAAGGACACATATGCCGCCTACAGGGGTGAATAGGTGGTAAAAAAACTTTTTCGAGAGAGTCTCAACAAAGGTGGAATTAAACTAGCATTTACTTTGTTAAGTACAAAACCTAGAACAACTAGGGTTCACCTATTTGCACCAAAAAATTATGCTAAGAAAGACAAGCAACTATGTGATAGCAAGATATATACTTCAAGCACGAAGGCTATCACAAAGTAAAGTGCATAAGTAAGAGCTTGGATATAGAGATAACCGAGGCACATGGAGACGACGATATTTTACCAAGTTCCTCCCAACATGGAGTACGTCTCGTTTGGAGTAGGGGTGGTATCAAATCACCAACGCCACAAAAGACCTCCCTTGTTCTCCTGCGAATCTCACACCAACGGGATCGATCCACACTTCCACTATCGGTGCACTTGTCGGTGGCAATCCGGAACCTCTCACAAGGTTGGGGCACTTCTCCACAACTCAACTAGATGCTCCGAACAAACAAGCTTGGGGAAAGCTCCACAACTTAATTGGAGGCCCCAAGTAATCCACAAACTTGCAAAACCACCAAACCGTCTACGGTTCCAATGAACCCAAGAGTAAAAAGCTTCTCAACTTTTCACCCAATCGAATCCTCACCGAGAACTAAAACCGACGCACCAAATACAATGGCAAGAACACAAGAAGTGCTCAAATCCTTCTCTCCCAAATTCCACCAAAGCTACAAAAGCTTATGGGGGAATAAGAGAGGAAGAATAATTGAGGAAATCGACAATAGACCCCAAGATCTAGATCCCAATATGTTACCCTCACTTAGAGGAGAGATTGATTGGTGGGGTTGTAGATCCAGATCTCCTCTTTCAAATCCCTCGAGAATATGCAAGAATCATAGGAGGGATTGAGAGGCAAGCAAGCTCAAGAGATCAACAATGGTGGCTCAGTTTTAGAGTTCTTGAGATTGCGGAACTCGCAGCCACCAAGGTAGAAGAAGAGGCCTTTATATAGGGCCCCTAGAATAAGAGCCGTTGGGAGCCACTTACCCCAGATAGTCCAGCAAATACAGGCCGGACAGTCCGGCCCAGCCGGACACTCCGGACGACAACCACCGGAGACTTTGGCCTGGAAAAGTTTCCGGCCAGTGTCCGGGTGGTGTCCGATATGGCACATAGAATGTCCGAGTAGATCGACGAATCCCCAGGGCCGGACAGTCCGGCGTGAATCAGCTAGACATTCTGGCCGGGCCGGACACTCCGGCTAAAAACGGCCGGACATTCCGCCCAAGGCAAAACTAACAGAAATAGCAAAACTGAAACGACCATAACTTTTGCATCTGGACTCTGATTTTGATGATCTTGGGCTCGTTTCAAAGATAGTAACGAGATCTACAAGATAATGCATAGAACCAGCATAGTCCATCAGGGAGGATAGAACCAAATGATGAAAGGTTTAACCTATCTAGAAAAGACAAACCGGTAAAACCTCCAAGATCAAAAATGCAATCGAGAATGCATATGAAATCCGTTTTCGATGAACTTGGGCTTTTCATGAGATTAACACAAGATCTAAATCCTCTCATGGATAAGAAACAAATAATGGAAGGTTTTACCAATCTCTAAAAGACAAACCGGTAAAACCTCCAATATCGAAAACATAATAGAGAATGTATATGAAATCTGTTTTCGATGAACTAGAGCTTGTTATGAATATTACCACAAGATCAAGAACCTCACATGTATAAGATACAAATAACAACCAAGAAATATGATGACAAGTATGCAAAGGTTTGAGCTCTCACAAAGTATATGATCGAGTTACTCACTCGAGAGCCCCTCTTGATAGTACGCCTATCTATCCTATAAACTGGTCTCCCCAACAAACACCATGAGACCGGTAAGAAAGAAACCCTATCAAGAACATACCTTTTCCTTGAGCATATTCCACTTGAGCTTGACGATAGCGATCTTGTCCACCTCAAGATGGAACACCTTTCTTGATTGCACTAGCTTGGTGAAGACTTGCAAATTGCTCTCCCATACTCCATTCTGGTAGAGCTTATCTCTTGGGCATATCATCTTCCCATATCCATGATAACCATAGGATGGCAAGCTTCAAGCAAATGATCTCTTTGAGATGTCTCATCTTGAATTTGCACATCATTTCTTCTTTCTTCATAGTGTTGGTGTCTTGAAGGTACATAAGAGATATCACTCCAACTTTAGTCTTCAAAACACACTTGCTATAGGCTCAACTCTCACTTGACCAATCTCCGGATCACTCATTGAAACCTTGGTAAACACTTAATCTTCTTCACTTTCTTCTTCTCCCAACCTTGAAGCCAACATATGGTTCAAGCATTGCCTATGGACAAATCCTACAGGTAAAACTCAATGTAAACATAAATCCATAAAGATTGTCATTAATTACCAAAACCACACATGGGGGCACACATGCACTTTCACTTCCTATGCGGGACCGGAAGTGGAAGCCGAATAGGTAGATTTTGCGGGTGCGTGGTGAACCTGATCTTGTGGGGTTTGCTCGCTCGAGACGCATCCTTCGTGTAGTAGTTCTTCATCCGCTATTTTCAACTGGTCAAATTGCGTCTCCATCCTGAAGGATTCTGATATTTTGTTGAATTCTCGATCATAGCTATCCGAGCCGCTGAAACTTCCTTTTACTGTTATGACCGTATTGGGGCTAGCATTTTCAGCACCAGGTATGCATAGTGGGGTACTGCCATGAATCTAGTTAAAGTTGGTCGTACCAGGATCGCGTGGTACTGTGATGGCCGGTCCATGACTTCGAACTCCAGTTTTTCGCACCTGAAGTTGCTTCTTGATCCGATGACTACGTCGAGGTGCACCTTGCCTAGAGGAGTTTTGGCTTTACCTAGAACTATTCCGTGAAAAGTTGTATCTATCGGTGCTAGATTCGCCAGGGACCAATTCATTTCCCGTAGAGTTTTGGCATAGATGAGGTTGATGTTGCTTCCTGCATCCAAGAAGACCTTGCTCATGTATAACCTGCTGATTTGTGCCTCCACTATTAGTGCTGATTGACCAGGTCGTGGGACCCGAAGTGGGTGGTCAGCTCTATTGAAGGTTATTTCTTGTTCTGACCAATGAAGATACTCCGGTGTAGGGGGCGGTGCTGTTTCCACCATGTTCACTTGTCTGGTGATCAACTTCTGTGTTCTATTATAGGGTCGTCCCTTCTGGATCATCGACATTGCTCCTTTTGATCTAGGGTACTCGTCTTCTTGGTTTGTTGTGTTTTGTGGCTATCCCGCTGGCGGATGCCGCGATGGTGGTGGTGGTGCACCGATAGCAAAAGCGCTAGGTGTAGTAGCGTAGCCTCGGTTTGTTGCTTCGGTTGCCCTTAGTTGAATAGCTCTTGCATTTTTAAGAATATTTGGAAACCTTTAGGAGGTGATTTGATCGCCTTTTCCCTATTGAGTCGACGTAGAAGTGCATATTGCATGGTCCTTCCAACATTTTTCCTACTGACATAGGTGGGTCTCGACTTTTTGGCTGGTACCGTTCCTGCGGCTGGCTTCCGCCGGCGTCATCCCTGCTACTGCGGTACCAATTATTGTAATCATCGCTTCGCCGGTTGTCCCCTCTAGAGAAACCGGTTGCAACATAACTTGGTGTGTTATATCCATCGTTGTTTCGTCACCTTCTATTGTTATTGCGCCTATCCATGTCTTCTTCGGGTGAGCGGGTTCTTTTGTTGTGTAATGTGTCTTCTCAATCGGCCCAGCGATTGGTGATACGTCCATTTTGCATCACTATTCTATGTCATAATTCACTGTTATTCATTGATATAATTCGTATTGAGAGGTGATACTTATGTTATTTCATCTGTTTTTGCATGGTTGATGACTTTTGGAGCATGGACCGCTGCAGTCAGGATTCTGATGGAAAAGGTGTTGTTTGGAGGCAAAATTCGTGAAGATCAGAAAATCCGGGAAAATATACGAAAAATCCTATTTTTCCATAAGACGAAGGAACCCAGAAGGGGGGCTGGAGATGGGCCACAGGGGGCCCACACCACCCCCTGGCGCGGGCAGCCCTAGGCCACGCCAGCAGGTGGTGTGGCCACCCTGGCCCACTCCAGGCTCTCCCCTCTGGCGTATATCATCCTCCCGAAACCCTAAGACTCGAGGAGCGACCACAGAAAGATTCCGCCGCCACTGCAGGGCGGAAAACACCGAGAGAGAAAGATCTCTCCGGCAGACAGATTTCTGCCAGGGGAATTCCTTCTCGGAGAGGGGAGATCGTCATCATCAACACCACCATCAAGATGGACTTCATCGGGATCATCATCACCACCATCATAACCATCAGCACCATCAGCACCCTCATCACCATCTCCATATTGTTGTAACAATTGAGTTGAATCTTGCATTAGTTCATAGGGGAAACTTTCCTGGTGTTGATTACTCTTTGTAGTTGATGCTATTGAGTGAACCATTGAATTATTGTTTATGTTCAGATTGTTATACATTGTTATTCCATCTCTGATCATGATCCATATGATGTCTTGTGACTAGTTCGTTTTGTTCTTGAGGACATGGGAGAAGTCATGTTGTTAGTAGTGGAGTTGGGTTGAGAAAGATTCAATAGTTTGATATTTAAGTTGTGGTGTACTTCTTCTAGTGGTGTCATGTGAACGTCGACTACATGACACTTCACCTATATGGGCCTAGGGGAATGCATTGTGTATTTGGCTACTAATTGTAGGGGTTGCTGGAGTGACAAAAACACGAACCCCCGTTAGGAATCCATTGCACAAGGGACGTAAGGGTCTTAGAGTTTAAAGTTGTGGTTAGGTTTCTACCTTAATTACTTTCTTGTACTTACGGATGTTTGCAAGGGGTATAATCACAAGTATGTATTAGTCCTAGGAAGGTCGATACATTAGCACAGGTTCACCCACACAACACTTAGCAAGCTAAAGAAGATTAATCAACTATATGAAGCGAAAGCACATGACAGTCTTCCCATGTGTCCTCGAGAACGTTTGGTCATCTTAAGTAATACAACCGGCTTGTCCTTTGCTGCATAAAGGATTGGGCCACTTGCTGCATTTATTCCTACAGTCTTTTATTTACTCGTAGTTTGTTTACTTGCTTTATCAAAACCCCCTAAAAATCCGTTTGCTAAGTATTTGCAGAGAATTCCTGATCCATACCACTAGCCAGCACCTTCTGCTCCTCGTTGGGTTTGACACTCTTACTTATCGAAAATACTGCGATACACCCCCCATACTTGTGGGTCATAAAGACTATTTTCGGGCGCCGTTGCCGGGGAGTGAAGCGCTATTGGAGAGTGGAACTGGTAAAGGAAACTTCTACTGTGAGCATTGTTTACTTCTGTTAGTTGCTTTATTTTTGTTATGGATAATTCGCTGAGTTTCTTATTTGGTAATGCTACTGCCACTGCTAATGTAGTAGATAAGCCTCCACCTGCTGAGAATGATGTTTTTAAAATTCCTACAAGAATTATTGATCGTGTTATGGATAACTATTATGTTGGGGATGGAACTGTCCATCCCGGTGATCATTTACTCTTTATACACGAATTATGCGGGTTGTTCAAGTGTGTGGGTATTACTATAGATCAAGTTAATAAGAAGTTATTCTCATTATCACTCAAAGGAAGAGCTAAGGAATGGTATAAGCTGTTGAAGAATGGTCAAGCTCTAGAATGGGAGGAAATAGTGCCTCTCTTTTATTCAAAGTATTATCCTCCTAGTGAGATTCATAAAGATCGGAATCAAATATACAACTTTTGGCCTCTTGATGGAGTGTCGTGGTGGTGTCACGGCAGATGCCATGGATAGGCTAAAGGTGGGAACTAATACACACTAGGGGAATCCAGGGAGGGATAATGAGGTGATTCCTCACATAGCAGTTTGTATTTGCTTTGCTTCCAAGATTACAAGTGCTCCTAGAGCTGTATTGACGAGAGGAGGAAGAAGTAGTTCTCTTACTCTCACACTCAGTTCACCCCCAATACCCTCAACCAAATCAGAATAGCGGAACCCCTTCTACAGAGCCCCTAGCCCTCCTTATATAGGGGTTGCTAGGTCTCCACTTAGGGCTTACGTGGAGGCATATTCCTGACAATATGCCTTCTCCTAAAGTAGTAAACCAACCGGGTTGCTTTTCCCTCGCGTCACACATGCAGAGGCTATGTGAGCCTCTGCGGCGCCTGCGTCAGCCGACATGAGCGTCGTCACCCTTGTCGGCCACGCCTCGGTGGTCCTCCCCTTGTCCGCTTCGTTCATGCAGTGCGTACCGGGGCTTCTTTTGACCAGCGAGATTCCTTCCTTCTCCTAGAAGCTAGATGTTACCCGGATCATAGTTGATCTGGCCACACTCGTTCCTGCATACAAGTTAAATAGGCATTTCCGACTTACTGCTTAAGTCGGATGAGACTTAGTTAGGCGGACGCCCCTAATCCGGGTTACCCCGTGATTTGGCCTGCCTTGAGGTGACCCGGCCAGCATCCGCTTTGGCCTTGCCGAACCTCGGCTAACTCGGCCTTTATACCCCGGCGTGACCCTACCCGGGGTATCCCCCCAACATTAGTCCCCGAAGCTGGTACGGTCTTAGCTGCCTTGGCTGCTAAGGCCACATCAGGTTCAATTATATTTGTGCTTTGGACACTATTTCCGAGTTACCTCCTTACCTCGGATTATATGGATTTACGTTCCCTTCGCACGTTCCAAGTTTTCACTTGCCGGCCGGGTTACCACTTCGACTCGGACCTCAGGGTTTTACTTTCCCTCTGCACATTCCAAGTGTTCACTTGCTGGCCGGGTTACCACGGTTCTATCCGGGTCTTCCTTCCTTCTCTCGTATGCCAACCCACGTGGAGGCTAATCATTAGGTTGCCTTATTTTAAGGGCCAGCTACAGTAACCGCCGCAGTAATTGTCAGTTATCACTGCGCGCGGGTCACGTCACGCCTGCCTCCTCGTTTACCGCATCAATGCATCATGTCATGGGATCAACCCCACCCTGTGGCCTTCTGTGTGGCTCCTTGCTGATTGGTCGATGCGGGTAATACACGACCACAGCGTGTGGCGTGCCCGCAGGATACGATCCCACTTTCCCCTCGTGGGAGACGTTAAATAGGGGAGGGGCGCACCCCTTAGGCTTTTTCCCCTTTCTGCACCCCTCTGCCCCTTGCTCTTCTTCTTCTTCGTCTTCCTCGCGACAGCGCCGCCGCCAGTGCTTCCAAGTAGCAGCGCCGCCGTTGCACCTTTCCCCCACACCTCTACATCGTCACCACCGCTACGCGCCTCCTCCACCATGGGTCGCTGCCAATCTAGGCCTTTGCCACCCGCTGCCGCTAGCGCCAGCGAGGGCTGCGCACACCAGATGACGGAGGAGGGGCTCGTCATCGCTAATCAAGAAATGGGGGAGGACGCCGCGACGGCAGACCGTGGTGCGTGGGTCGGGTCCTGGGTCTGCCAAGATGACCTGGACTGGCTCTACCGCACCAGACGCATTCCCCCCGGCGTCGTTGCGCGTCTCGCCTCCGCCGAATTAGCCCCCTCACCCAATCCGGGTGAGTACGTTGTGTTCTTGTCCCACTTCCAGCAGGGGTTCGGTTTGCCGGTCAGCGATTTCTTTCGGGATTGGCTATTACTTCTCTTTCCGCTTTCGCTTCTACGATCGAAGGCCCACGAAGGAGCTATGGATTCGGTTTTTCGGCCTTCGTCGTAATGTCATCCCGAACATCTAACTCGATCCGGAGGATAAGTAGCTCACTCCATTCGGAGCTGCGTCCATCTCACCCCGGAGGTTTTCTGTTTTCCCCCGGGTCACCGGGCTGGACTCCTGCAAAGGATGGGCCCGGACTTTCTTTTTTATGTCCGGAATACGGGCACCGAAGATTTGATTCGGCTGCTTCCCTATACTTCGGGTCCACCTAAGCCGGAATTATGGGATGTCGTCCCCAAGAAGCCCACGGCCTTGGCCAACCAGGTCAACAAGAGGTTCGCGGAGCTGAAGAAGCTCGGGTTGCGCAACGAGGATGCTATAATCACGTTCGTGCGCAACCGGATCTCCCCCTCTAGAAGCGCACTCACAAGGTGTGTCACATGAGCTTTGGCCGCGACCCCAACCGGACCTCATCCTTCGAGTTGAGCAACACGGAGATCTATTGCCAGGTCAAGGCTCTCTTCACCACCCACAAGGACTTCTCCGCTGAGTGGACGTGGGGAATTGAGCATTATTGCCGTGATAGGCTTCCTCCAGCGGTAAGCTTCGTGGCGCAAACTTACTATGAATTTAATTTTATGTCGGTCATTGTTGCATTTTTGACTCTGTTATTCATTCTTTTCCTCAGCTATTCCTTCAGCAGACCCTCGAGGACGGCACCAATCCGACCCTTAAGTGGGCGCCCGACCGGGAGACTCCAGACAAGGAAGATTCGAACCAGGAGATGTTCCTCCCGATGATAGACGCTACGAAACGACCCACCGGTAAACTCTCTTCTATTAGAGATTGGCCCGATGATGAAGCTGACTCGGATGTCGAGGTGATGGAACCTGTTGACATTGTCCCCCTTTCTTATGCTTTTTCGGCATTAGCTCACCCCGGTGGGCATATCCACGAGGACCCTCCCCTTGCTACGGGCGAACCTGTTCCGGTAGGGCCGAAGAAGAAGCGTGGAGCTGCATCAAGTTCCTCCTCCGGACCTTCTCAGCCCGCCAAAAGGCGAAAGAAGTCCGGAGACAAGACTGCCTCCAAGCCAGTAGGCAAGGCCCCAGCACGAAGGGCTCGGAAACCCAAGGAGCCCCAAACCTCGGATGCGTAAGTCTTTTTTCCCTCTGCAACTTGTTCTTCATTGCATTGTTGTAGTCTCTTTTCTGACACGATTTGATTCGTCAGGGCTGCGGTGGAGGTCCCTCAGAGTGGATCTAGCATCTCTTCCCCGCTCCGACCTAGCCCTTCTCCTCCTCGTGACGACAAGTCACGCCCGCTGAGCCCTATTCCAGAGGGTTCTGCGGCTGCTCCGGGTTCTATTCCACCTCATCAAGAGGGGGGTAACCTCGGAGCGGGGGAGACTGGCCCAGCCGAGGCGGCGGCATCCACAACTTCGCCTTCGCCGCAACCAGCAGCTACTGAGACTACCTCGGCACCAGCACCAGCTCCAGTACCAGCAACCAAACCAGCACCAACACCAACCCCGGCACCAGCACCAACTCTGGCGGCAAGAACATCAGCAATGGCACCAGCTCCAGCAACCAGAGCACCAGCGCCAAGCTCCTCCGCCTCGTCCGGGTCTTCTCAATCTCGGCGAGGAAACACTCCGGCAGCTCCTAAGGGAAAATCTACTGCAACCACTTCCTCTTCCCAGCAGCCAAAGGGCAAAAAGGCTCCTGACGCTACTAAGGCAGCATTCGTCGAAGCTGGGCAGCGTACCCTCGCATCCATGCTTCCCAAGAAAGCTCCAGCTGCGAAGGACGCCCCTGCCGAGCCAACCGATGCACAACAAATGATTTTGCACACCAGCCCAACCCTTGCCTTGGTTGAGAGGAAGGAGGCGCATGTGAAGGGCTTGGTGGCGCCCCATATGCCCACCGGTGAGCGGTACCCTCCGATGTTGATTGAATTCGTCAACAACTGGAACAAGGCAGAATTCATCCATGACGATGATCTCCCGGAGAGGTTTGGCCCCGCCGAATTTTCCGCCCAAATGAACACAGCCGCTAAGGCAATCAACCTCGCGGGTCGGATGATGGAGGTACGTCGCTTCCCCTTTACATGCTGTAGATAATGATGATATAACCATTAGTCCCCGAGCCTCCGGGGGAGTAACATGTTACTCGGCCAGATGCTCCTTAGGAAACTAACGTAGCTCCATGAGAACTTCGAATATGCACACACCTAGAGCCGGGTTAAGTTCCACTTGGCCCAGATGTTGTACACTTCGAATATGCACACACCTAGAGCCGGGCTAAGTTCCACTTGGCCCGGATTTCGTACACTTCGAATATGCACACACCTAGAGCCGGGTTAAGTTCCACTTGGCCCGGATTTCATACACTTCGAATATGCACACACCTAGAGCTGGGTTAAGTTCCACTTGGCCCGGATTTCGTACACTTCAAATATGCACACACCTAGAGCCGGGTTAAGTTCCACTTGGCCCGGATTTCGTACACTTCGAATATGCACACACCTAGAGCCAGGTTAAGTTCCACTTGGCCCGGATTTCGTACACTTCGAATATGCACCAAGCTAATTTATGTTTTTGCACTCTTTTTAGGTGACCACCAATCGTCGGAGTGCTGAATTCTAGCGTCTCCTGGATACTCACAAGATGCTACGCGCAAAGCAAGCTGCACTTCTCGCAGAATACGAGAAAAGAGGTAAATTTCTCCCTTGGCGCTGCTCCGTTTTTCTTCATCTTCTTCTGCCGAACTAATCTCATCATTCGGTTTCTGCAGCTGGGGTGGAGGCTGAGAACAAGATTATGCGGAAGAACCTGGATCAGATCAAGGGTAAGTCGTTTTTGTCTGACTTTACTGTGCTTTCCATCTCCGTTTCTCCTTGGCTTGGCAAACATTCATACCTCGGCTCTGCCGGGTCAACACACTATTTCAGCATCTCTTGAAGATAGTGTGCACGTGCCTGATATGATGCTGCATTTTCTCGAACAAGCAGGGCAGCACCAAGCCAAGCTTAAGAAAAAAGATGATGAGCTCGCCCTCCTCCGGACCAAGGACGATGAGATCACTAGGCTCAAGGCCGAGATGGAGAAAATGAGAGTCCAGCACCAGTCCGAGCTCCAAAAGGTTGGCCAGGATTTCACAGAAGAGCGCGAGCGCCTCACTCTCCAGATCGCCAAGGACCAGGATCTGCGCAAGGAGTCCGACATCCAGCTTGGGTCAGCGAATGCTGAGCTTGCGCAGCTTCGCAAAAGGCGTGATGACTGTACCAGGGAGCTAACCCGGATCCTTAGCCATATATCACGTAAGTACCTTCCCTTATCCGACATACTTCTCCGGGTTACTTCATATGTCTTTTCTTTACCTTCTTCCTTTGCCTTGTTTCCAGGCAAATTTCCAGAGGGCACTGCTATTGCGAGCGCAGCAGTTGCGGACTTCCGCCCAGAAAGGGGTAACCCCACCGCTCCTGAGGGTGAAGAGATTCCCTATGACATGGAGGACCTGTTGGTCAGCTTGTCATCTCGCGTGGAGCTCATCAAAAATTATGGCAAGGACATCCTCGACATTGCAGTTCGCATCTTCAACACGTTCTGGCCTGGAGAAGATACTCCGAAGACCACCGCAATTCTTGTTGAGAAGCTGATGGAGACCGAGACCCAGCTCGACCTATGGAGATAGTCCGCTGGACGCGCTGCAGCTGATACCGTTCTTCACCACATACTTACATGGTATGAGAAGATCGATCTCAACCTCCTGACGCGTCTACGCACCGGATCCAAATGGACCAATGACCCGGAGTGGGTAGCTCGGCATCTGGCTTGCGCCCATAGCCTTATCGAATACGCTCCCATTCATGAATGGGTTGAGGGACTGAGCTTCCTGGAAGCGGCTAGGGACGAAGAGGTTGAGAACGATGAAGATGGCTCGAACGGTGATGAAGAGGACGACACTTCGGATATCGAAGACGGCGAAGATGACGCCGAGCTTCCTCCTCCTGCTGCTCCTTGAGCGAAACACTTGAAAAAATTTCAGATCCCCGGTATGCCGGGTGGAATTGTATCCCATATACATGTGATATTTTGCTACTAAGTTCCTATGCCGGATTAACTTGGGCGTAGTCCCCGAGTTTCTTTTTCTTGTTCATCCAATCTTTTGGCTCGGCTCGTGTCTACCTTGATTCGGTTTTACAACTTACGAATCTGAGCCTCAAAAATTGTCTTAACAATACTGGGAAACTTTTAGGCTTAGTTCAAAAATAAAACAGCATAACAATTTGAAAGTAAACACAAGGTTAGTCCGAAAAAACAAACGTCGGCTCGATTAAGTTCTTTTCCTTAGTCGTTTTTCGTGTGCTACGCAATTCCAAACTTGTTCTCTTGCTTGCCATGAAGCCAATTCTTGTTGGACAACAGCAAGTCGAAGAGTTGGGTTCTTGGTGCTCACACATTACTAATCCGAGTTAAGTAGAACAACTTATTCCAGTTAACGCACAAAAGACAACAAATATTATTAAGGTAGTCCCCGAGTTACTGCTCGAGGTGCCAACATTTCATTGATTAGCTCATTGCTGGCATACATACCGACACATGAGAAGACTCGGATACATACACTTCTTTGCTAAGTGTAGAAGGGACGAAGTAGAGCTATATTCCATGGACGCTTAGATTCCTTGTTGGACCTGTCCGCCTTGTTCTTTTCCTGTGGCTTTGCATCTATAAGATAATAAGAATCATTGTGCAACGCTTTGCTCACAATGAACAGCCCTTCCCGTGGGGGGATAATTTATGCATGCCAGTAGTATGTTGTACCAACCGGAGCACCAGATCGCCTTCCCGAAAGACTTGGGGGCTTACTTTCCGGCTATGATAGCGTCAGAGATTTTGCTGATATATGGCAGATCTGGACAATGCCAGTTCTCTCGCTTCTTCCAGCAGATCAACATCATTTTGCGGGCTTCTTGCACTTCGGCTTCTGTGTATTGGGTGACCCTAGGCGAATCATGCTCTATGTCGGCTGGTAATACAGCTTCTGCCCCATATACCAGAAAAAATGGCGTGTAGCCTGTTGATCGATTCAGAGTTGTTCTTAAACTCCACAGTACCGCTGGTAGCTCTTCTATCCAACACCCCGCTGATCTCCAGGGTTTTATCCCGGATAATACTAATCCGTTGGATCTTTCCACTTGTCTGTTCGATACGGGGTGGGCTACCGAGGCTACGTCCAGCCGGATCTTCTTATCCTGGCAAAAAAGCGTGAATGCTCCTTCCGCAAAATTTGTGCCATTATCGGTTATGATTCTGTGAGGATAACCGTACCTCAAGATGATGTCCTTGAGAAACATTACGGCCGTAGCTCCATCACATTTTCTTATAGGCTTCACTTCAATCCATTTTGTAAATTTGTCCACCATGACCAAAATGTGGGTCATATTTCCCCTTGCTGGTTTGAACGAACCAACCATGTCCAAGCACCATACGGCAAATGGCCATGTAATTGGTATGGTCTTGAGTTCCGACATTGGCATATGTGTCTTGGTAGCATACCTCTGACAACCATTACTGTTGGGGATATACTTTCCGGGTATCCTCAACGTTCCTCACTGACCAGGGTGGCCCACTTCGGGTTAGAGCTTTGCTTCACGGGCGGCCCAGTTAGAGAGAGAAGACGGAGTCCCATCTGGCTACAGAAAGGCCTAGAAGACTTACCGACTTAGGCCCATAATGTTACTTGTAGTTCAAGATGTACTCTGTAACCAACTCTTAGTCGTAGCCGGATTGATCTCTTCTGTAAACCCTAGGCCGGATATCTATATAAGTCGGCCTAGGGAGAGCCTTTAGGGCAAGATCAAACAACACCAGACGACCAATAGTCTACAATCTCAACTCGCACAGGCAAAACCCTTGTAACCCATATTCTGGCTTTGCCGTATTACTGGATTGATAGCAGGAGTAGGGTCCGTCCAAAGCCGGCGGAATCGAACCTGGGTAAATTTGTGTGCTCACCGTCTCGAAACACCGTACGCCTCACACCCCTCTCTTTCGCACGCCTTGAGGACCCCCTCATGGCGTACTTGTCATCAATCCGACGACAGTTGGCGCCCACCGTGGGGAAAGTGAGCTTCGGATCTGCGTTCCGAGTGGAATCTGCAAGAATCGGAATCGGCGAGACCATCACCGTCGGTCGCATCCTCTACGCCAGCGACGTCCCTCTCATCGTTCTCGATGAGACTTGGATTTCGGCTAGGGAGGCCGTGACTGCTTATACAATCATGTCTTTTGGCGAGATCGATGTTTACATCAGTTTCCCTGAACCTACCCAACCCACCCTAGCGGTGATGATAGAGGCAGAAGAAACTTCTGGGTCCCCTTTGTCCGTGGAGGCGGCAGAGTTCTGGATCTCAGAAAACCCTAATCCCACCCAGCCCGCACTAGTTGCGGAGATAGTGAGAAATCCGAGCCTGAAGAAAACCTCGCGGACCAAGTCGAATCTGGAGTGGATCTCCCTGGAGAAGCCGGATCCCAGATCGACCCACCCGTACGGTTGGAGACCCACAGCATTGCACCCAGAAAGCCGGAGAAACTTGCCGAGATTATCTCGGACGATGGATTGACACCAAGAACTCCTGCGAGGGAGTAAATGATCAAACTGCGATTGAAGCTTTTATTTCAGGTCTCCCAATTGGATTACTACGCCATCGCTTGAAGTGTGACAAGGTTACTAATCTGGGAGAGATGATAGAAACAGCGAGCAAGTATGCAGATGCTGACGACGATGCAGAGGGATTACTTAACGTCTTGGTTGTACCACAGTCAGCAAAGACAAAGCAACAGGCTCAGAAACGCAAAAACACCTCGGAAGAAAAACCCAACGCGGAGACAGCAGTAGTCACTACTGTTTCCGGGACTGGAGGACGAGGAGGACGTGGTGGAGGCCGCGGGCGTGGTCGTGGGACATCAAGGGTCCAAGGTAGAGAGAGCAACAACCAGGCAAAACCTACACTTGGGCCGACATTGCCAATAACCCATGTGTGCATCACTTAGACACCAATGGGGGCTCGTCCCACACCAACGCTGAATGTAGTTTTAATGATGACATCAAGAGAGATGATACTGCGGGCTACAAAGCTAAGCGGGAGAAGGGAAAGAAAAATCCTGAGAAAGAAAAAGAGACCAAGGAAGATTCCGACATGGAGGAAGCCGACGCTTCAAATCCCAAGTCGAAAGGGAAGAAAACGTTTCCTACCAAGAAGGACACTTACGTCACCTTCCTCGAATCTCAACCAGCAAAGGTCAAGAAAGCAGTTCTCCACGAGCTCAACGCGATAGTTCCGGCTGTCCCTCAGTATTTGGATTGGTCGGAGGTGGCAATCACATTTGACCGCACTGATCATCCGCCTAAGTTGCATAGGCGAGGAAAATACGCCTTAATTGTCAATCCACTTATTGACGGTTATGGTTTCTCCAAGACCCTCATGGACGGTGGTAGTAGCATCAATATTCTCTATGTAGAAACGCTACGCTGGATGAAGATCTCGGAAACACAGCTTAACCATAGCTCTGTGATTTTTCACGGGGTTGTACCAGTAAGACAAGCTAATTCCCTGGGAGAGATCACTTTGGATGTTACTTTTGGAACACCAAAAAATTATCGAACGGAGGCACTTTCCTTCGAAGTGGTCCCGTTCAAGAGCGCATACCATGCTATATTCGGACGTCCGGCTTACTGGGCTTTTATGGCTCGTCCGTGTTACATTTACAATATGATGAAAATTCCAGGTCCCAACGGCATGATCACCATCAGGGTGACCGAAGAAAGCGCGGGAGTGCGAGGATGGAAATGCCGCCTTTGCCGAAACCGTGCTGCACGCCCAGGAATACTAGGAGATCAAGAAGAGCATAGATCCGTCCGAGATGCCCGCGACGAAGAAGGAGGTGACAAAACCAAATCCGGAATTCAAGGCATCAGAAGAGACGAAGACGACGCCATTGAAGGATGATGACCCCTCCAAGGTGACCCAGATAGGTGCAGGCCTAAGTAGCGCATAGGAAGGCGCGCTCGTCAAGTTCCTCCAAGCAAATCAAGAAATCTTCGCATGGCAGCCATCTGACATGACCGGAGTACCTAGGGAACTTGCCGAGCACTCTCTAAATGTAAACCCGAACGCTAAACCCGTCAAACAGTCATTACGACGGTTTTGGTGACGAAAAGCGTAAGGCAATAGCTAAGGAACTAGCGCGGCTCGAGTTAGCCGGATTCATAGAAGAGGTCATCCATACTGAATGGTCGGCCAACCCTGTAATGGTCCCTAAAAAGGACACTACTAATTTAAGGATGTGTGTTGATTATACTGCCTTGAACAAGGCTTGTCCAAAAGATCCGTTCGCTCTGCCTAGAATTGATCAAGTTATCGATTCTACGGCAGGCTCGGAACTCCTCTGTTTTCTCGACGCATATTCCGGTTATCACCAAATCCGGATGAAGGAATCTGACAAAATCAAGACTTCATTCATAACCCCTTTCAGAACCTTCTGTTATGTTACGATGCCCTTTGGGCTGAAGAACGTAGGAGCTACGTACCAGCGCACGATGCAGCGTTGCCTCCATGATCAACTTGGGCGCAATGTACATGCATACGTGGATGATATCGCGGTCATGTCCAAAAAGAAGGAAACATTGGTTTCCGACTTAGAGGAGACGTTCGCCAATTTACGAAAATACAACATCATGCTTAACCCGAAGAAATGCTTCTTTGGAATACCAGCCTGAAAATTGTTAGGTTTTATTGTGCCTCAACGAGGCATAGAGGTGAATCGTGACAAGATCAAGGCTATTCTCAATATTTCCAGGCCAACTCGCCTGAACGATGTGCAAAGACTAACTGGTTGCATCGCCGCGGTCAGTCGATTTGTAAGCCGGCTTTGTGAAAGAGCCGCACCATTATACAAACTCCTGAAGAAAACCAAGGATTTTGTCTGGACTGACGAAGCCGAAGCTGCACTACAAGACCTGAAGAAAGTACTCTCATCTGCTCCTATCCTTGCAGCACCGGAACCTCAGGAACCGATGTTGCTTTACATTGCTGTGACAAATAGGGTTGTCAGTATAGTTATGGTGGTGGAGAGACCAGAAGAAAATCAAGAGCACCTGGTGCAGCGTCCGACGTACTTTGTCAGCGAGGTCCTGACAGAATCAAAGCAGCGATATCCGCACTATCAAAAGTTGGCTTACGGTGTTTTTCTGGCATCTCGTAAGTTACGACACTATTTTCAGGAGCACCCAATTACCGTGGTGAGCAAAGCTCCCATGAGAGATATAATCAATAACAGTGATGCTACAGGACGCATCGCCAAATGGGGCATAGAGCTTGTAGCTTTCAATATCGAGTACAAACCCCGGACAGCAATCAAATCCCAGATCCTTGCCGACTTTGTCGCTGATTGGACAGAGACCAAGGAGAACATGGTCCTCCCGAAGTCGGAATATTGGACCCTCTTTTTTGACGGATCCAAGGCTAGGGGGGGCTCGGGGGCTGGCGTGGTGCTCAAATCACCCCAAGGAGATAAACTTTTATATGTGCTGCAGATCCACTTCACAGCGACAAACAACATTGCCGAGTATGAAGCACTGCTGCATGGAATCCGGATTGCTAAGGATATTGGCATCCGACATTTGATGTGTTATGGAGATTCGGATCTTGTTGCTCAGCAAGTGTCGGATATTTGTAATGCAAATAAGCACATGGCAGCATACAAAGTTGTCGTGGATGATCTATCTAAATCGTTCGAGGGGTTTGAAGTTCAACACATCCCTCGAGCAGAAAACGAGGAAGCAGATGCACTATCTCGAATAGGTTCTGCGCGGAAAGGGGTTCCGGATGGCGCATTTTTAGAGCACCTCAAAGTTCCCTCGATAAAGGGAGTAGATGAGGAGTATCCGACCAAATCCGACTCACCTTTAATGGCAGTTCTAGCTGTAATTCCCAGCTGGACTCAACCCTACCTTGATTACTTGGTAGATGGCAAATTACCCGAAGATGAGGTGCTGAGCCGGCATATTATCCGACGAGCAAAAGCCTATACTATTGTTAAAGGTGAGCTCCATAAACGGAGTGTTTCTGGGGGTTTTCAGCGCTGTGTAAATCCAGAAGAAGGAGTGGAAATCTTAAGAGAAATCCACAAAGGCGAGTGTGGTCACCATGCTGCAGCCAAATCTTTAGTGGCAAAAGCTTTTCGACATGGTTTTTCCTGGCTTACAGCTCAGGCAGATGCCGAACGATTAGTCAAGACATGCAAAGGCTGCCAAAAGTACGCCAAGCAAGCTCATGTTCCGGCTGATCAGCTGCGAACAATACCTATAACATGGCCTTTTGTGGTCTGGGGGCTTGATATGGTAGGACCTTTTAAACGAGCTCCAAGCGGATTTACTCACCTCTTAGTGATGGTGGATAAATTCACGAAATGGATCGAGGCTAAACCTGTCACTAGTTGTGATGGAGAAACAGCCAAAAGATTTGTCGAGTATGTTATAATCCAGTATGGTTATCCGCATAGCATTATCACGGACAACGGGAGTAATTTTTCCATGGGAGAGTTGGCTGAATTCTGCGATGAGCAAAATATCCGGCTTGACATTGCGTCAGTCGCACATCCACAGGCTAACGGACAAGTTGAAAGAGCAAATGGTTTAATTCTACAAGGCTTGAAACCAAGACTCGAAGCACCACTGAGACGTGTTGCGGGGGCTTGGGCAGAGGAACTACCCTCTGTAATTTGGAGTTTGCGAACAACTCCGAACAGGTCAACAGGATATACACCTTTCTTCTTGGTCTATGGCGTAGAAGCAGTTCTTCCTAGTGATTTGATTCATACTTCTCCTAGAGTGGCCGCGTATATTGAAGAGGATGCTGAGATTTCTTGACAAAATGATCTCGACTTAGTCGAAGAAGTTCGTGTCGTTGCTGAAATGAGATCTACAGCCTATCAGCAGAAGTTACGCGAGTATCATAGCCAGAGAGTCCGAACTAGATCTTTCAATAAAGGTGATTTGGTTCTCCGGCTTGTGCAACAAAGAAAGCACAAACTTTCCCCAATATGGGAAGGGCCCTTTTTGGTTAGTCGAGTATTGCACAATGGGTCGTACTACTTAACTGACATGAGGCAAGTCAAAGAAAGACCTGCTACTAAGAAGAGAAAGAGAGCTAGAGGCAGTACAAATCCAGAAGAATTAGCCAGACCATGGAATATTGCTCAGTTACGTCCCTTTTATTCTAGTTTTATCTTTCTTTGTAATTATACATATGTACATGCTCTGTGAGAAATAAAAGTTTTGGTTACCTCAAAGTTTTCCTGAGAATTTTTTACCATCTTATTTCCTAATGATCATGTCATAGTCGAAAATCCCAGAATGCTTGAAAGTACTTTATGCTCATGTTCATTCTGGTTTAAATTTCCGATTCTAAAACTGCTACCTTCGGGTATAACTCTAAAAAACTCTAGTCTTTACTTGGGTTATTTGTCTGATTGCTGGATGCGGGTATCTTCCGAGTAGTGAATTGTTGGTACTGGAAGCCGGCTTTGTTTCCGAGTTTAAACTGGTTTAGCAATTGAGCTCCGTTGCTCGGCAAAGTTTTCGGCTGAAGGTTTAGCCGGCTCATGAAAGGGACGAGGCGGGAAGCCAGAATAACGATAAGTAGAGGCGGAAAATTCCAAGTGCTTATGCAAACATTTCAGGCACACAAATAATTTAAGACAAAAGTGCTGAATAGATAAAAAATCTTGGCACTAGCAAAAGTCATAGTACTTAATATTTACAAAACGCATCATGTCTTTCCAGAATAATACATAGTTTTGTGATCTATGATGCAGGAGGAGATGAAGGAACTATCGGATCGCTGGTTACTCCGCCTTGATATCGTGTCGAGATGTCCGGATCCGAGGTGGTCTGTTCATCGTCGGAAACTTCTTCGGCGTCTTCTGGAGGAGGTGGCGGAGTATCCACGCGGGTGAAGAAGGGCGTCTCGTAGCTGGTCAGATCAGCTACGTGACACCCATATCCGGCGCAGGAGTGCATGATAGCTTGAAGGTCTTGCTCCTGGCCGTCTTCGTCTACTTTGCAGTACCCTCTGGTCACCTGCCATATCTCCATGTTTCCATGGTGGCTCATGACCATGGTGAGAGCGTTCTGCGTAGCGTTCCGCGCGTAGGACATGTTCCAGTCCTGAACAAGCTGTAGCATCTCCTTGGCCTTCTCCCGCACTTGGAAGTCCGACATGCTTGGCATGTCCAGAATCCTGAGAGATTCGCCAATGTCCTCAAGGGACTGGCGGTAGTCATGAATAAGCTCACCGACTTGGGTAAGCCGGTGAGTGCGGGGTTCGGACGAGGAGGAGTCCGTCAAATTCAGAGGACGTATACACAAAACAAGTCAATGAAAATCCGACATTGATGAAAGTCGAAGAAATGAAAACTCAGATAGATGGAACATACCAAGAATGACGTCGTCAATCTTGGCTTTCTCCTCCCGAAGACTCTGGAGTTCAGCCCGGAGCGCCTGGGAGATATCCTTCTCTCTGCCAACCTCATTTTTGAGGTCCAAGATAACCTTATCCTGAGCGGCAATCTTGAGATCGCGCTCTTTAGTGGCCATGGAGGAGGACTCGATAACTTGAGCTATGCTCCTTTCATGATCCGCCTTAAGCTTATCTGGCTCTTGGCAAAGTCCCTTGTTCTCCACCACTAAGGTTTTGAGGTTCTCGGCCTCTTCAATCATAGCGATGGATTGTTTCACCAACGCTGTAAGTCAAAAAGAACAACAGTTCAGAAAAATTCGATATTGGAAAAAGTAAAAGACAAGGTTTGAATCTCAAAATGTTACCTTCGGCTTCATCCTTGGCTAGCTTGAGTTCAGCATTTTAAAGCCGGAGAGCTTTGATTTCTCTCTGCTTATCACAGACATTTTTTAACAATTCCTGGTTATAGGAATACACTTTCTGTAAGTCAGAATACCCAAAGTCAGAAAGCTACTTAAGACTCGGGCTAATATTTTTTGCTAAATATCAGCACGAGCCTTGGGGGCTACACTAGTTCGTTCTTTGGCATCCTAATGAAAGCATAAACTCGGATTTCTATATCCTACTTCATGCTTGGGGGCTAGAGGATATGATATGATATAACATAAGGTAAAAAACAAGAGTTGGAATTCCGACTTACATATTGCTCGCGGGTGAGTTTGTCTAAACCCGCGTTCACCTCAACTGCCACCTTCTCGGCGAGAGTAAGAGGAATTACTGGGGCTGTTGGAAGCTCTCCAGTCCTGATCCTCTCGTCGCGAAGGCGGACTTGGGCGAGAAGGTCAGAGAACTTGACGTCCTCTACTTCTTGCGCTTCCTCTTCGGGGGATAGATGGCTTTTGTCCAGGACTTGCCTGGCCAGCCGCTGGATCTCCTCTGCAGATTTCCGGGATAAGCCAAACTTGGCAAGTCCGGGATTGCTGAGGAGGTTGTCGGCGAAGACTTCAACCGAGGGATCATTACCCGGAGAGGGTTCACCCTTATCTTGAGATGACGCACCCACGGTGACGTCAGTGTGCGATCCAAGGATCACAGGCGCCATTGGAGGAGACGGATCTTCTGCAACAATCGGAGAAGGAGTAATCGCCGGTGTTACAGAAGGTTGAGGGGCAGGAGTCGAAGGAGCCGTGGCAGGGGAAGCTATGGTAAGCTTCGCCTGTCGCAGGGGCTTTGCAGGAATCCACTTCCCCTTACCCTTGATGAGAGGCTTTGCTCTGAGAATGTAGTAATGTCGGAAATATTACATCTCAGAAAGAAATTCGAGAAAGGTATAAAGGCGGAAATTGTGAATGAAAGTTACCTCTTCACAACGGGCACTTCCTTTGTGCCTACTGCCACTGTCGGAGCTTTGCGCTTCCTGAGCGCAAGGTCCGGCAATGGAACCACTTCAGCTTCCTGAGAAAACTCAGGAGGATATCCTTCGAGTGGAGCAAGCTCCAACTTGGGGAGTTCGACAAGCTGAAAACAAGAAAACAGATCAGCATTGCAATATATGACTTAAAAGATTGAAACACGTAAAAGGTGTACTGATGGAAGCTTATCGCTACCACGGGGTTTTCCGCCGTGTGCATGTCCAGAGAGATCTCCGGAATTTTTCTCTCGATCCGCTCTTTAATCAGCCATTTGATCTGGCTTATATAGCCTTGGCTGGTATAGGCCTTGGGGCTGATGTGGAGAAAATCTTTTTTGGAAGACGTGATGGAGTGCATCAGTCTATCCCCGTGGTACTGAAGTGGCTGGATCCGACGTGCGACCCAGCACTGGACTAAGTCGGATCCCCTCAGACCCTTATGCTTGATAAGATATTCGATCCTCCTCTTAGCGAGGATCAAATCGTCCGTAACAGCTGGAGCAGCCTCATCCCAGGAAGGTTGGGCTGTGGTGGCTCCGTCGACAAAAGCCGGCAAAGCAGTAGCTTTGCCGGGAGCCAGAATATCCCTATGATAGAAAAAGGTGGCTGGCCATTGTTTGACCGAGTCACTGGCAGCAATTTTGGGATAGGACCGGTCTCGTCTAACAGAAAAACTAATAGTACCGGTGATATAAGGAACACCAGCGGTAATAGAATTTCTCCGGACATGGAAGTAATACCGAAAAAGAAGAAAACTCGGCCTAATGCCGAGAAATCCCTCGCAAAGCGCAGCAAACGCGCTCATCTCTAGAAGGGAGTTGGGAGGAAGATTATGGAGTTGAACTCCATAATGGTCAATCACCTCGGAGAAGAACTCCGAGGGAGGAAAAGACAAACCTCGGTCTAGATGGGTGCCGAAGTGGACACGCTCGCCCTCGCACGGATTGGGGATGGTTTCGCCGGAACCGCTCCGCCAGTCGCCGGTGGCGAGAAGCCCCTCCTTCTCCACGTTCTTGAGCGCTGCCTCGTCAAGGGCGCAGGGGATCCAGATTCCCCGGAAACTTTCTTTTTCTGCAGCAGCTTCTTGCGACGCTGCCGCCGCCGCCAGAGAGGAAGAAGAGGATGAAGCCATTTCTCTCCGGTGGAAAGGGGTGACCCTAAAGTGGCGGCGCTAGGAGCTCTGTGGGGGGAAAATGAAAGGGCTCTGGGCGCGCTGGAGATTTGGGAAGAAAGGAACGGCGAAAGGCAGGTGGAGAGGAGAAGGAAAAATCTAGACCCCTTATATCTACCTACCTGCGCCAAGATTCGTGCAAATGCTATAGTGTAACCGCCACGCGTCGTGGAAAGAACTGGGAAGGGCCCGCGCGATGATTGCGTCGCCTCGATCTGCACGCACGCATTGAAACGGCGCCTCGGTTCCGCGAACTGCGGACCCACCAACGGTCGTGCTGACGGAACGTCTGTCAGATGACGCAACTGGACCATGCTTGTGTCAGGTGGCGTTAGAGACCAAGTTTTCCGGCTTAGTTTAAAAAGCGAGCTGGAAAATCCGACTAACTAATTGAAAGGTCCGACTTACTTTTGAAGACCCGGATCGTACTTCTTGTTATAAAGTTTCAGGAACCCTTCAAGATTCTGCAAGCCGAAGATCAAGCTAGACGATGATAAAATCCGACTTTTGATCTTGGAGGCCTCGGGGGGCTACTGTTGGGGATATACTTTCCGGGTATCCTCAACGTTCCTTACTGACCAGGGTGGCCCACTTCGGGTTAGAGCTTTGCTTCACGGGCGGCCCAGTTAGAGAGAGAAGACGGAGTCCCATCCGGCTACGGAAAGGCCCAGAAGACTTACCGACTTAGGCCCATAATGTTACTTGTAGTTCAAGATGTACTCTGTAACCAATTCTTAGTCGTAGCCAGACCGATCTCTCCTGTAAACCCTAGGCCGGATATCTATATAAGACGGCCTAGGGAGAGCCTTTAGGGCAAGATCAAACAACACCAGACGACCAATAGTCTACAATCTCAACTCGCACGGGCAAAACCCTTGTAACCCATATTCCGGCTTTGCCGTATTACTGGATTGATAGCAGGAGTAGGGTCCGTCCAAAGCCGGCGGATTCGAACCTGGGTAAACTTGTGTGCTCACTGTCTCGGAACACCGTACGCCTCACACCCCTCTCTTCCGCATGCCTTGAGGACCCCCTCATGGCGTACTTGTCATCAATCCAACGACAATTACATTTTCTCACCAGATCTTCTGCTTGCTCTAAGGCACTTGGCCAAGAGAATCCGTGCCAGAAAGCTTTCGCCACCAAGGCTCGGGACAAGGCATGATGCCCACACTCCCCTTGATGTATATCTCGGAGGATGTCGAGCCCTTCTTCCGGGTCAACGCATCGCTGGAGTACGTTGGTCACACTCCTTTTGTATAGCTCGGAATTGATGATCGTGTACGCCTTTTCCCTCCTCTGTGTTTGCCTGGACAACACTTCCTCAGTGGGTAACGTTCCATCTTTCAGGAATTGAAATATGGGTAGTGCCCAAGCTGGTATCGCTCGCACAGGGAACACATCCTCATCAATTTCCATCATATCCACCGGCATAACTTCTACCGGATCAGGCTGAGCAGTCCCCGGGTCTTACAAAGCAGTCCCCAGGTTCGCCGAGGCAGTCCCCGGGTTTCGCGCGCCACCTCCCGTGTCAATGTCCATGGGCACAACTCCGGATTCCGTGTCCTCCGGGACATAAATGGAGTCGGTTTCTGGGGATGGTCTGATGGATGGTTTCCTGAGGCTACACCCGGTGGAACTGCTTGTCAGGTTGACCTGAGCTTTGGTAGCATGTCGGCAGCCTCATTTTCCACTCAGGGTACATGATGAAATTCGCACCCCTCAAAGTAACCAGATATCTTCTGCACATGAAATCTGTACAGTGCCATGTTTGGATTAAGGGCGTCCCACAGTCCCGACACTTGCTGTACCACCAACTCCAAGTCGCCAAAGCATATGATCCGACGTATCTCGATCTCTTTTGCCACCTTGAGCCCGTGCACAAGCGCTTCATACTCAGCGACATTGTTTGATGCCGCGAAATGGATCTGCGGCACGTATTTCAGCTGGTCCTTCTTTGGCGAGGTAAGTACAACTCCGGCACCTAGCCCGGTTTTTGTTTTTGATCCATCAAAGTGCATTCGCCAATAGTTCGGATCTGGCAATGGCGGTTCGTATTGCACCTCGGCCCAGTCCACAAAAAAGTCCGCCACAGCTTGAGACTTGATTACCTCTCTTCTGTCATATTGTGGCGCATAAGGTGCTAGTTCAATTGCCCATTTTGCGATTCTTCCACTCACATCCTTGTTACTCATTATCTCGGATATGGGGGCCTCACATATGACCCTGATAGGATGTTCCTAAAAGTAGTGCTTCAGCTTCTTAGCGGCCATGTACACGCCATATGCCACCTTTTGATAGTGTGGATAGTTCTGCTTTGAGGCTGATAACACCTCGCTCAGGTAATACACTGGCCTTTGCACCGATTTACCTTCCTCGTCCCGCTCCACCACTATCACTGCACTTACAACTCGGTTGGTTGCGGCTATATAGAGCAACATTGGCTCCTTTGATAATGGTGAGGCTAACACTGGTGCAGTGGCTAACATCTTCTTCAGGTGGGCAAAGGCTTCATTGGCCTGCGGCGTCCAAACAAACTTATCCGACTTTTTCATGCGTTGGTAAAGAGGCAATGCCTTTTCTCCCAACCAACATACAAACCGACTTAACGATGCCAGGCAACCCGTGAACTTCTGGACATCGTTAAGACACTTCGGCAGTTCCATCCGTTCGATGGCCCGGATTTTAGTTGGATTAACTTTGATACCTCGGTTGGAAACAAGAAAACCGAGCAATTTCCCGGCCGGGACACCAAAGGTACATTTTTCCGGGTTAAGTTTGATCCAGAACCTTCTTAGGTTCGCAAACTTTTGCCTGATATCGTCAAGGAGCGTTTTGCTTTCCTTGGTCTTGATAACCACATCATCCACGTACACTTGTACATTTTGACCGATTTGGTCGTGCAAACATTTTTGCATACATCTTTGGTACGTTGCCCCTGCATTACGTAAACCAAGCAGCATGGTGCGATAGCAATAAGCCCCATACGGGGTAATAAACGCAGTCTTTATTTGATCATCCGGATTCAGAGGTATCTGGTGGAAACCAGAATATGCATCAATGAATGACAACAATTCACATCCAGCAGTTGAGTCTATGACCTGATCTATCCTTGGTAGTGGAAATGGATCTTTTGGACACGCCTTGTTCAGGTTCGTGTAATCGATACACATACGCCAAACCACCACCACATTCGGATCATCCTTCTTCTTTTCCACCAGCACCGGATTAGACAGCCAATCCAGGTAAAGAACCTCCATGATAAATCCTGCAGCTAGCAACCGAGCTATCTCATCCCCGATGACTTTCCTCCTATCTTCAGCGAAGCGACGGAGAGGTTGCTTCACCGGCTTTGCTCCGGGTCTCACATTCAAAGAGTGCTCGGCCAACTCCCTCGGAACACCTTGCAAGTCCTGTGTGGACCAAGAAAAAATGTCCCGATTCTCACGGAGGAAGCTGACGAGCTCGCTTTCCTATTTATCACTTAACCCGGCACCAATTGTTACGGTGCGCTCTGGGAACATATCATCAACGGGAACCTTCTTGGTATCTTTCGTGGCTTGGAAGGAGACACTTCCATGCGGGTTACTCAGCGCCGGCATATACTGCTGCGCGGACTGAGCCAATGCTGCCACCTCTCGAATCTTCCTTTTCTCCTGCGCAATCACAAGTGACTCGGCTAAGTTAGACCCGGCCGACGCACATTCCATGGAACGTCGGAAATCCCCAGCAATGGTAATCACTCCGTTTGGTCTGGGCAATTTCATCTTCAAGTAACTAATGTGACAGCTTGCCATGAACTTGTTCAGCGCTGGCCTTCCGAGTAACGCGTGGTACGCACTTTCCAAGTTCACCACCTCGAACTCCAAATTTTCGGTTTGGCAGTTATCTCTCGTGCCGAACAATACGTCAACCCGGACCTTGCCTATGGGCTCGCAAGAAATGCCGGGCACAATGCCATGGAAAGTTGTCCTCGTGGCCTGTAGCATGTTCTCCGAGATACCCAACTTGCGCATTGTGTCTCCATACATGATGTTAATGCTACTGCCATTGTCGATCAGTACCTTTGAGAATCTTACATTAATGCTAGGCCCAATGAATGTCGGATCCAGCACCAACTCATACGAACCAGGACTTGGCATAAGCTTGGGATGATCCTTTATGCTCCAGACGATTTCTTGGTCAGACCAAGGTGTATACCTTGTCACTGCAGGCATTACTGCATTCACCTCCATATGTCGGCTCTACAAGCTCTTTCTATCTGTTTCCTCAGTGGTGAATACGCAGTAACTCTGATGATGCTCTCTGTACTCATTCCTCCCTTCATTTCCGGGGTACCTCTGATCCGGCTGATGCTGGTTTTCCACCTGATGCACCGCATCCCTTCTTTCATTGGTATCATACCTTGGCAGAGGGGAGGCAACATTAGTTGTTGCGTGTTCGCTCCGGAGAGCAATTGCTGCCGGGGTAACTCTTGCCGAGGTTGATCATTCCGGGGTGCCTGAGCATTCCCCGAACCACCTTGTTCAATCTTGCGCATCCACTCACATTGCCTCGTTGTATGACCCGCTGGGTTGCTCGGATTTGGCGTGTGAAACTTACACGGCTGGTCCAACATCGACTCATAAGTATACCTCAGATGGTCCTTCTTTTCTTGCCACTGTTTCTTTTGCTCTAGCGTCCAAGTTTTCTTTCCATCGTTTCTCGGAGTCCATTGCCCTCTAGTTTTCTAGCGTTGACTGCCCCCTGCTCCGGGCCGATCTTGATTCACAGCAGCAACTTGTTGCGAACCGTATCGATGATCCGGTCTGTCATCTCTTCTTTTCCCTCTGTAGTTATTCCTCCGGGATTACCCGGCTCCATCTCTCTGGTAGTGCTCATCGTTTGACTCGTTCGACACGAGCCTAGGTTGAGTCGGATCACCCAGAGCATACGAATCATCTCTACCAACGTGGTTGGCATTTTCCTTTGCAACTTTTGCCACAGTTCGCTTGCATATCTGCACCCTTGCGCAAACCATGCTATGGCATGTGATTCTATCACGCCCTCACATGAGTTTCTCACCATACACCACTGGGTTAAGAACTCCCGGTCTGTCTCATTCGGCCTTTGCTTGCACATAGCTAGGGTCTGCGGCCTATTTGGCCTCTGATACGTACTTGAAAAATTGCTGATGAACATCTCCTCGAAATCTATCCAGCAGTTAATGCTTCCGGGTGGCAAATTATTCAGCCATACCCTTGCCGGCCCTTCCAACATCTGGGGTACGTATCGTACAACCCATCTCAAGTTGCCTGTGGCAATTTTCACAGCTGTAGCATAGTTTATCAACCAATCCTCTGGCTTGGTACTGCCTCATACGTCTTCGTGCCCCTGGGTAACTGGAAGTTGGGTACCAGTGGCTCCTTCATGATCCGGGGCCCGAAACATGCTGGACCTGGTGGACCTTGACATTCGATTTGTTCCAATCTATACAGTCGATCCAGTTTCAACCTGGCATCATCCGGCATCAAATCCCTGCTTCCCAATCTTGACCCTATCACATGATAGTCCGGCCTTGGGTATCCCGCGTTTGCCGCTTCCGAATTTCCATCGTTGTACCGGTCTTGCTCTCGTGGAGCACCTCTCTGTTGCATACCTCGGCCGGCACTTTGCTCTTGCCTTGGTATATTCCGCTGTTGCGGTTGTTCGGATCCTGCCGAGTTTCTCTGTCCGGCTTTGCCGTTGATGGCGTTCCCTGGACCGGCATTGCCTTGGTTGTGGTTACCCCGACCAGCTTCACCTCGGCTCACACTTCGTCGATCATTATTTTTCTGTGTTTCTTTTCCTTTCCCTGCCCGTGTTGGGTCATACGGGACGATCTTCTTGTTCCTTCTGGCCGAGGTTACTACCTCTTCTCTCCTTGGTCCACCATGAGGAGACGATGCGGCTCTAGCATATTTCTCCGGGTTACCGATCGCCAAATGAACAATCTTGGAGGCCCCAGCTCTCTCCGGGTTAGCTCTGAGTAGTTCCTCATTTTGTCTGTTCGCGATTCGAACCAGCTCATTAACCCTATCTTGTTGCCTTTGCCGGGCCTCACCCGTTAGACCCTCTAACTCGGATGCAGCTGCGTCTGTTGCTCTGAGGTTCTTTGCCGGGGTACTGTACCTTGGCAGCTCCACGGACAAACAGTTCTCTGATCCCTCAATTCTAGTATCACCTTCTCTGTTCATTTCGCTCATGAGATTTCTCCCCTTCACTTTTACAACATCAACTTTGTTTGCCTTTGCGTACTCACACAGCGTCATGTTCAACGACTGCTGAGCCACGGCTATCTTTTTCGCACCCTCTAGTATTTTTTGTATAGTTTCCTCTAGCTCGGCCTGTGCCCGAGCCGGATCTACTGCTGCTACTACAGGGTTTGCCAGGCTATCCATCGCTTCCCTCAACACATTCTCCGGCCTCTCTAGTGGAGGACCTCTAGCTTTCCTCGGTGCCTTAGGCGTTACCTCCAGATCTGGCGCCGGATCCTTGCTTGCGCCAGCACCAGGCGCAGTCATCATCACCTCTGCATGGTCTGGGGAGCGAGCGATACGCGCCCCGCGAACCATGGTAAGGGGTGGCTCCCCTGCCTCGACGATGTGCCGCGGATGAACACATGACACATCGACAGCAACGTAGACCTTGTGCACACCGAGCTTGACGAAGAGGCCGTTGCGCGGAAGTGGGCGCGTGCCGAAGCAGCCAGCGTTGTCCCTGACGAAGTCCAGCGCTGAACAAGCCCGGAGACGATGCGTTCGCCGGTGCCGATGAAGTTTCCCGTCCGGATCTTGACCCCTGCTAGCGCCGCTAGCCCCACGGTGGGCGCCAACTGTCGTGGTGGTGTCATGGCAGATGCCATGGATAGGCTAAAGGTGCGGACTAATACACGCTAGGGGAATCCAGGGAGGGATAATCAGGTGATTCCTCACACAAAAGTTTGTATTTGCTTTGCTTCCAAGATTACAAGTGCTCCTAGAGCTGTATTGACGAGAGGAGGAAGAAGTAGTTCTCTTACTCTCACACTCAGTTCACCCCCAAAACCCTCAACCAAATCAGAATAGAGGAACCCCTTCTATAGAGGACCTAGCCCTCCTTATATAGGGGTTGCTAGGTCTCCACTTAGGGCATACGTGGAGGCATATTCCTGAGAATATGCCTTCTCCCAAACTAGTAAACATACCGGGTTGCTTTTCCCCCGCGTCACACATGCAGAGGCTATGTGAGCCTCTGCGGCGCCTGCGTCAGCCGACATGAGCATCGTCACCCTTGTCGGCCACAGCTCGGT
This sequence comes from Avena eriantha, assembly GCA_910589775.1. Classification (NCBI taxonomy): domain Eukaryota; kingdom Viridiplantae; phylum Streptophyta; class Magnoliopsida; order Poales; family Poaceae; genus Avena; species Avena eriantha. The sequence goes on from OU342742.1 coordinate 100,776,959, forward strand.
GGTCCTCCCCTTGTCCGCTTTGCTCATGCAGTGTGTACCAGGGCTTCTTTTGACCAGCGAGATTCCTTCCTTCTCCTAGAAGCTCGATGTGACCCGGATCATAGTTGATCCGGCCACACATGTTCCTGCATACAAGTTAAAACCTATGCAAATAGCAAATAAAAAGATCGTCGAGATGCTCACTGTCTGCTTGCCTTGTCATTTTGATTATGGGATAGCTCATGTGTCATGTGCAAGGGGTACCCCGTTGGCGGTTCTCAATGATACACGTGTATTTACAATGACAAGAGCTTGCTCGTGACTGAAGTTGAGTAGCATGAGGTTCGGTACTCGTAAGTAAGGGGCATGAGATTTCAATTTATAACTTGTCAAGCATATCCTCTTAGTTGTGTCACTTTAACCTTAATCACCAAAAGATGCCTATGATAGGGGCAATGAGAGCTGAAAGCTAGTAAGTATCATAATTTTTGGGAGCTCTTTATGAGACTTGCAATCCCTGCTTCCCTCTGCGAAGGGCCTTTCTTTTACTTTGTAGTTGAGTCAGTAAACCTACTCCCTTCTATCTCAGCAAGTATTTTGAGTTGTTGTGTTTCATTCATTCATATGATGATATATTCAATCATGTTTCTTATGTTCCTTGATTTGCACATTGCTCTTATCTTGGTGACATGGGTATACCCTACAGGTACTCGAGCTTGGTATATACGGTCCAAATACGTACAGGCCCACGGTGTCGCCAAGGCTATCATTCAAAACCAGTTATTTGTGAACTCCAGGAATTTATCAACTATTCTTCGACCAAGAGCTAAGTTTGCATTACCAATTATGATTCACTTTATGTATCTTTATTGTGTTTCCTTTACTCATTGCAAGTTGAATTGTATAATATTGAGTTGTCTTCTAATTATGATCTATGTATTTGATGAATGTGATGCATCTTGTCTGTATTCTTTTATTGACTCTTCACTCCATAAACTTGAGGCCATGTTTATTGAGCTCAGTTTCGCTTGGGGACAAGCGAAGTCTAAGCTTGGGGGGAGTTGATACGTCCATTTTGCATCACTATTCTATGTCATAATTCACTATTATTCATTGATATATTTCGTATTGAGAGGTGATACTTATGTTATTTTATCTGTTTTTGCATGGTTGATGACTTTTGGAGCATGGACTGCTGCAGTCAGGATTCTGATGGAAAAGGTGCTGTTTGGAGGCAAAATTCGCGAAGATCAGAAAATCCGGGAAAATATACGGAAAATCCTATTTTTCCAGAAGACGAAGGAAGCCAGAAGGGGGCTGGAGATGGGCCACAGGGGGCCCACACCACCCCCTGGCGCGGGCAGCCCTAGGCCGCGCCAGCAGGTGGTGTGGCCACCTTGGCCCACTCCAGGCTCTCCCCTCTAGCGTATATCATCCTTCCGAAACCCTAAGACTCGAGGAGTGACCACAGAAAGATTCCGCCACCACTACGGGGCGGAAAACACCGAGAGAGAAAGATCTCTCCGGCAGACAGATTTCTGCGGGGGGAATTCCTTCCCGGAGAGGGGATATCGTCATCATCAACACCACCATCAAGCTGGACTTCATCGGGATCATCATCATCATCACCATCATCACCCTCATCACCATCTCCATATTGCTGTAACAATTGAGTTGAATCTTGCATTAGTTCATAGGGGAAACTTTCCCGGTGTTGATTACTCTTTGTAGTTGATGCTATTGAGTGAACCATTGAATTATTGTTTATGTTCAGATTGTTATACATCATTATTCCATCTCTGATCATGATCCATATGATGTCTTGTGAGTAGTTCGTTTTGTTCTTGAGGACATGGGAGAAGTCATGTTGTTAGTAGTGGAGTTGTGTTGAGAAAGATTCAATAGTTTGATATTTAAGTTGTGGTGTACTTCTTCTAGTGGTGTCATGTGAACATCAACTACATGACACTTCACCTATATGGGCCTAGGGGAATGCATTGTGTATTTGGCTACTAATCGTAGGGGTTGCCGGAGTGACAGAAACCTGAACCCCCATTAGGAAACCATTGCACAAGGGACATAAGGGTCTTAGAGTTTAAAGCTGTGGTTAGGTTTCTACCTTAATTACTTTCTTGTACTTACGGATGTTTGCAAGGGGTATAATCACAAGTATGGATTAGTCCTAGGAAGGTCGGTACATTAGCACAGGTTCACCCACACAACACTTAGCAAGCTAAAGAAGATTAATCAACTATATGAAGCGAAAGCACTTGATAGTCTTCCCATGTGTCCTCGAGAATGTTTGGTCATCTTAAGTAATACAACCGGCTTGTCCTTTGCTGCATAAAGGATTGGGCCACTTGCTGCATTTATTCCTACTATCTTTTATTTACTCGTACTTTGTTTACTTGCTTTATCAAAAAACCCTAAAAATCCGTTTGCTAATTATTTGCAGAGAATTCCTGATCCATACTACTAGCCAGCACCTTATTCTCCTCGTTGGGTTCGACACTCTTACTTATCGAAAATACTGTGATACACCCCCTATACTTGTGGGTCATTAATTGGCTATGTCCATCAACTGTAAAATTGTCCTTGGTTTGATTCACCCTAGTTCTTAAATGAATACTTGCCGACGAAGTCCATCGTTGAAAGCATCGATTGCTCTTTCATCAGATATAATTTCAGCCGAGTTTTTGATAATGTTCCATCGCTAGATGAAATCTCGTATTGAATCTCCTGGTTTTTGTTTACAAGCTCGCAATTGTTCCAGAGACGTGGGTCGCTTGAATGTGGATTGGAAATTTTTGATAAATTTTTCCTCAAGATCATTCCAACTGCTGATAGAATCTTCGGGTAGTTGTCTTAGCCAAGAACACGTTGCATCGGTTAAGTGCGGCTGCAAGCTTTGCATTGCGGTAGCCTTGGAGCCACCTTGTAGCTTTACTGTTGCTAGATAATATGTCAACCAAGCTTCAGGTTCTTGGAGGCCATCGTATTTCTAACGATCGTGAGGTAATTTGAAGTCTTTTGGTAATGGAGTCTTGCAAACTCGTCGGGTAAAGCAACTAGCTCCACATAGTTCTTGTTCTTCTTCGCTTTCACCATCATAGTATCTTTGACTGCTATGATCTTCCCTGGATCGATCGATCCTTCATTGTGTAATATCATTTCTTGCATCATTCCATGGCTCTGATCCCGAGAAGTGGACCCGATGTGGCGATCATGATTGTCGGGTGTGACCTACTTGCTGAGGGTTGTTGCGATGGCGTGGGGATCTGTCAGGTTGCCGTGTGGTTCCTTGTTCTGCCTGCGCGAGAGATGCTCCTGCCATGCCGAGGTTCATCAAGCCGGAGCGGTGGAGGGCCACGCGAGGATCATCGGGTGAGGGTTGAGTTGTGGTCAGATATGTTTGTGTGGCTACAATTGCTGCTTGAGCCAATTTGGCCTTAATGTTTCCTGCTTGATCTATTGACATAAACGATAGATCAAGGTCTCAGATCAGTTCACTTCTTTCTGGTTCGGGGATGTTCTGTAATCGAGATGTTCCCTTTCTTGTCGGTGCTCATCCTGTTATGCTTCCTGATCCTCGGGTGAAATGGATCGTATGGGCACCTAGAGGGGGGTGAATAGGTGCTACACCAATTTTTAATTCTTTTTCAAATTTAGGCTTAACCCAAAGGTAAATTCTCTAGATAAACTAATGTGTGGAATTTCCCTATATGCAAACCTATCTACTAGCGAGTAAAGAGCGAGTGGAAGAGGAACGAATGAACCGAAGTGAAGCACGCGGAGACACAGGATTTGTTTGACCGCAGTTCCTTCCTTGTTAAGGGAAGTACGTCTGCGTTGGAGGGGTGGGCGGTACTAAGACCACCACGCCACAAAAGGCCTCACCCTGTTCTCCGATGGATCTCGCCACAACAGGCCTGATCCACCTTCCACTATAGGTACCCTTCGAGGCGGGCACCGGCGCCTTTACACAACTAGCGGGGCAACAACTCCACAACAACTTGGAGGCTCCCGAAATGACAACAAGCTGCCACAAGAACAAAGTTGTCAAATACAATAACAAGATCTAGGTATTAACAAGAATACTAGATCAGGGATTTCTCCAAGTGAATGGAGAGGAGTTGAAGCGCTTGATTCTTGATGTTGATGATGAACTTCTCCTCCTTCAATTCCACCAAAGATCAAGACCTTCGGGTGGTTGAAGTGGGGGATCGAGATTTGGAGCTCTTGCACAAGGTCTGGTCAAATTCGAGTGAATCAAGAGATCTGGACGTTGGGGAAGAAGGGGTACTTATACCCCTTCCAAAAACCAGCCGTTGCACACTTTGGGGGCCGGACTATCCGGCCCAAGTGGGGGCCGGATTATCCGGTCTGGGGAAACTCCGCCCCAGACTCGGAATCTCCGGCAGAAAATCCGCCCCCTCACAGTGAGACGCGCCGAGATTGCCCTTGATCATCTTCTGGGGGCCGGATTATCCGGTCCTATGCGAAGGCCGGATTATCCGGCCTGGGGAAGAAAAACCGCCCCAGTTCGGATTTTCCGGGAGAAAATCCGACCGGATACCGAGCGACGCGCCTTGGCTCCTTTTGCACGAAAACTGGGGGCCGGATTATCCGGCCCTTGGGAAACCCGGATTATCCGGCCTGGGGAGGAAAAACCGCCCCAGTTCAGATTTTCCGGGAGAAAATCCGACTAGACACAGAGCGACGCGCCTTGGCTTCCTTGAGAGATGAGGTAGGCCGGATTATCCGGCCCTTGGAGGGGCGGATTATCCGGCCCCCCCCTCAAAACTTCCTGCACACTTAGCACACATGAAAAGTCTCCATAGTATTGTTATCTAACACGCAAAACAAAGGAAAACATGAAATGTTCTTTCATTCTCCCCCTTTTTGGTGTTAGATGACAATACCAGGATTTGCAGGAGAAAGACACAAGACAAACAGCGATAGCTATGAAAGGAACTCCCCCTCAATGTGTGCATAATAGAGTTTTGCATTGGAATACAAATGCACACAAATAGGTGAATCTATTCCATAGACATAAGGGAAAAAGCACATACCACCGAAGTAGAGAATAGGCATCCTTGACAAAAATCACAATTATTATTGGATAACCATTATGAGCGCGCGCCTTCTGTGATAAACCTCCAGCAATAGGATATGAATAGATATAGCCATGAGCATAATCCATGATATGAAGTCCATAGGTACCATCTAGACAACCACATAAAGCCTCAACCACAAATCACAAACCACGAATTTAAAAGTTCTAAATGGGCATAAGCAAGAAATAACGAATAAAAAGTGCAAGTGCTTATGCCCGACCCATGCAAATCCATGGACAACCTAATAGAACTACTTCTCCCCCTTTGGCAGCGAGACCAAAAAGGGAGAAGAGCGATGCTAGCGCCCCATGGGATCACTCAGGCGGCGGCTGGGAAGAAGGAGAGGGCTGGGGGAGAAGTGCTGCTCGAGATGAGCCCTTCCCCCCGAGTCCTGCCCTTTAAGACCGAATCCGCCAGGGCCGGATTATCCGACCAACACGTGGGCCGGATTATCTGGCCTAATTCTGGGATTTTGTTATACACAGAACCAGGCCCGCGCGTCCCCAAACAACACCCCCACAAGGTGTACAAGGGACTTGTGTGCAAGAATAGATGGCTTAGGAGTAGGGAAGGCTTAGGATTGAGAAAGCCAAACTGAGATGGTACTAGACACTCAAGGTTGCAAAATCCAAATCGAATAAAAGCCAAGATTGAGTGTGATTCCCATAAGAACATGAGAGAGAAAATAACATCCAAAAAGATCCAATTCTCCACAAGGGAGAGGGCGGTGGCCGAAGCCACCTTGTTGGAGTGTATGGTGTGACACCGCGAAGATATATCTTGGGTTCACGACCAATACTCATCAATAAGCTCACATATCACAACATCATATTAAGAGAAATGATATAACTTGCTATTGGCATTATGGGGGGAGGGTTAGCCCAATAAGTTAGGACCACACTCCCCCTATATCCATGCCCACACCTAGACCAAACAAGGATTGAGACGTACGAGTGAGTGCATGGGTAATCAAGACAAACTCCCGGAATCAATGATATTTAGCTCATTCCTCAAATAGCAGAATCTAGCTTCATCAAGTGGCTTTGTAAAGATATCCGCTAGTTGGTTCTTCGTGCTCACAAAAGATAGATCAATATCGCCTCGAGCAACATGGTCACAGATAAAATGATTCTGAATCTCAATATGCTTCGTCCTTGTGTGTTGAACTAGATTGTACGTAATTTTGATAGCACTTTCATTATCACATAAAAGAGGCACTTTGTCACAATTGACACCGTATTCCTTTAAAGTTTGCATCATCCACAATAATTGAGTACAAGCGCTGGCAGCAGCAACATATTCAGCTTCGGCGGTGGAGAGAGATATACAATTCTGCTTTTGGGAGGACCAACATACAAGAGATCTTCCCAAGAATTGACAAGCTCCAGAAGTGGATTTCCCATCATCCTTATCACCAGCCCAATCTGAGTCAGTATAACCACATAAAGAGAAATTGGAGCCCTTGGGATACCAGAGACCAAAGTTGGGGGAATGAACCAAATATCGAAAGATCCTCTTGACCGCCACTAAGTGGCTTTCTTTAGGAGCTGCTTGATACCTTGCACACACTCCCACACTCAACACAATATCGGGTCTAGATGCGCAGAGGTAAAGAAGAGAGCCGATCATGGATCGATATACCTTTTGGTCCACATCTTTACCGTGAGGGTTGAGTTCGAGATGACACTTTGTTTGCATCAGAGTAGCGACACCATTTAGATCCGTCATCTTGAATCTGTTGAGCATGTCTTGGATGTACTTTGCTTGATTAATAAAGGTTCCTTCTCTAAGTTGCTTAATCTCGAATCCAAGAAAGAACCGTAATTCCCCCATCATAGACATCTCAAATCTGTCAGTCATAAGCTTTGAAAATTCATCGTTAAAAGCTTTGTTAGTAGAACCAAAAATGATATCGTCTACATATAGTTGGCATACGAAGAGCTCCCCCTTAACCTTCTTAGTAAAAAGAGTGGGGTCAATTTGCCCAACTTCGAAGCCACGATCTAACAAAAGCTCTTTAAGGTGCTCATACCACGCACGTGGGGCTTGTTTAAGGCCATAGAGTGCCTTATCGAATTTGTAGACATGGTTTAGGAAGTTAGGATCCTCAAACCCCTGGGGTTGCTTTACGTATACCAACTCATGTAGAGGACCGTTAAGGAAGGCACTCTTGACGTCCATTTGCTGCAACTTGAAATTGTTATGAGCAGCATAAGCAAGTAGGATACAGATGGACTCAAGGCGAGCCACAGGAGCATAGGTCTCGCCAAAGTCGATGCCCTCAACTTGGGAGTAACCTTGTGCCACAAGTCTTGCCTTGTTCCTCACAAGAATGCCATTCTCATCTTGCTTGTTCTTGAAAATCCACTTGGTGCCGATAACATTGCGGCACTCTTTGGGTTTCTCCACTAGTTTCCAGACTTTGTTGCGCTCGAAATTATTCAACTCTTCATGCATAGCAACAACCCAGTCTGGGTCTTCAAGAGCTTCAAAGAACTTCTTAGGTTACACCATGGAGATATGAGCTTGATGCTCACCAAAACTGGCCAATTCTCTTCTTGTAGACACCCTTCGTCGAAGATCACCAACAACCTTGTCGAGGGTGTGACCCCGCAACTCAAGGTTACGATCCGCCCGAGCCTTGCGACGAAGTTCAATAAGTTTGTTGTCTCTTGGTGGAGGAGATTCATCACTTGAGTCTTCATTGGAAGCATTTTCTCCGCCTTTATCAGTAGCTGGAACATCAGTAGCAGGTGGTGGAGATGCATGCCCTTAAGGTGAATCCGAAGCCATAACAGGAGGCTGCAGAACTGGAGAGTCAGGGCCGGATAATCCGGCCGATGAAGAGGCCGGATAATCCGGCCTGGGAAAACTTGCAGCAGCTTCATCAGGAAGCCTGGGACTTGCTTGAACTGGCGAGGGGCCGGATAATCCGGGGTCAGCCGGAAAATCCGGCCTGGAGCTTGTATTGATATCTTCACCACCAGGAGCTGCATGGTCAGCTGGAGCGGGGTGGCCGGATAATCCGGTATCCACCGGAAAATCCGGCATGGAGCTTTCTGGAGCATTTTGACCTTCAGCAGTTGATGGAGATGGTGTAGACATTTCCCCCGTGGTTGAAGCATGTTGCGTATGTGTAGATGAGGGCTCTATATGAGTAGAGCATTGTCCTTCCCGGTCCGCCACAAGGGGTTCCTCAATGGGGCGGAAGAATCCCACGCCCATTCTTCTTATGGCATCTTGGGGTATTTCAACATCTGCATCACAAACACCAACTTGCTCCGCATGGGAACCGTCATTTTCCTCGAACACCACACTACAAGATTCTACAACAGTTCCGGAGAGCTTATTGTAGACTCTATAAGTGTGGGATTCGGCACCATAACCAACAAAAATACCTTCTAGAGCCTTAGATTCAAACTTAGATAAACGAACTCCTTTAATAAGAAAGAAACACTTACACCCGAATACCCGAAAGTATGAGATGTTTGGCTTGTTACCAGTAAGTATTTCATACGGAGTCTTGTCCAAAATCTTGCGGAGGTATAAACGGTTGGATGAATGACAAGCAGTAGAGATTGCTTCGGCCCAAAAATTATATGGAGATTTGAATTCGGCCAACATTGATCTTGCCATGTCCATTAGAGTTCGATTCTTCCTCTCGGCTACACCATTTTGTTGAGGGGTGTACGCAACAGAATATTGATGTCTTATCCCCTCTTCACTTAGGAACTCATTTAAGGTGTATTTCTTGAACTCCGAGCCATTATCACTCCTTATAGCCAGAATGGGGACGTTGTGTTGACGTTGAACCTCGTTGGCGAAGTCGATGACAGTTTGTTGAGTTTCACTCTTCAACTTGAAGAAATAAACCCAAGTGTATCTTGAGTAATCATCAACAATCACAAGACAATACTTCTTTCCACCGAGGCTTGCATGAGATGGAGGTCCGAAAATATCCACATGAAGGAGCTCCAAAATCCTTTTTGAAGAGATAATAGTTTTCCTTCGATGAGGAGAATCATGCATTTTCCCTTCAACACATGCCCTGCAAACACGATCTTTGGCAAAAGAGACATTTTCTTTTAGTCCAAGAATGTGGCCACCCTTGTGGAGACTTTGCAAAGTTCTCATATTGACATGGGCTAGTCGGCGATGCCATAGCCAACCCGCGTCAGCCTTTCTGAAAAGACACATCGGACCTGTAGTGGTTTTCCCTGAAAAGTCCACCAGTACAGGTCGTTTTCGACATATCCCACGAAAGCGACTTTTAGAGACTTGCTCCATAAGAGTACCACCAAATCAGCATCAATGTAAACTGCAAAGCCCATCTTACCAAGGGCACGAACTGAAAGTAAGTTATACCCGAGGGTCTCAACAAGCATGATGTCCACGAGAGAGATATCGTGAGCCACCACAACTTTGCCGAGACCCAATACCTCAGATTTTGACTTGTCACCATAGGATACAGTAATGTGATCAAGGTTTGGCTGCATCTTCGTGATGATCTCCTTGCTTCCGGTCATATGACTCGTACAACCGCTATCAAGTACCCATGTAGACCCACCGGAAGCATAGCCCTGCAAGAAAATTACTTCTTGGTTTTAGGTACCCATTTTTCAATGGGTCCTCTCATGTTAGTAACAAGGGTCTTGGGAACCCAAATAGACCAAGGAATGAAACAATCATAAGACCCTACATAACTATCATAAACATCACCATAAGAATCACAATATAGTTCGAAGTTAGGATTGTTGATCCTTGCAAAACCATCATAATTAGTCTTGTCATTGGTAATGTTGCTAGTCTTCGATTGAGCAGTCTTCTTCTTCTTCTTCTTCTTCTTCTTGTTTTTCTTGCTCTTTATCTTGGGTATGTAACCAAGACCTTCTTTACTATTGTTTGTCCTTTGCCTACTCAGTATCTCATCAACAACCCCTTTACCTTTGTGTTGAGAACTCCTTGCAAGATCTTCTTTTCCAAAGGATGAAGAGGAGGTACTTGGCACATCATACCGTTTCAATTGAGTTTGGAGCTGGTAATGAGACTCATTTAGAGTAGAATGATCACTCTTCAATGCCTTGTGAGCACTTTCAAGATCATCAAACTTCTCCAAAAGTCTAGCATGAACAGCCCCAAAATCAATCTTTTCTTTCTTTAGTTTCTTTACCTTGGCAAGAGCATGGTCATGTTCTTTAATGAGCTGAGCTACAGCTTCTTCTTGTGACTCCTCTAGGGATTCGAGTCTTTCTTCCAAAGAAACTCGAGTTTCCTCTTCCTCTTCCAAGGCATTCTTCAAAGAGGCTATCTCCAAGGCATCTTCTCTTTCAATTCTGCCCTTTTCTTCAAGGAGATCTTCGGCTTGAGCAAGTTGACTCATAAGAGCATCAAAATGGAGTTTGTACTCACCTTGTAGGTTAGTGATAAAAGTATCCAAGGCAATAACTTCTTCTTTCATTTCAAGACTGTCATGATCATCCATATCCAAAATTATGTTAGTCTTAGGAAATGAGGAGTTAGAAGTTGATACCTCGGATCCTCTTGCCATTAGACAAGTGGCGTTGTTGTTGATGGCGTTCTCGTTCGGCGAGTCGAAGAGAGAGGAGGGAGTCGATGTGGTGGCTATAGCAGCCACTTCGCGGGAACTATCATCATCCTCTTCATCTTCACTTGCGGAGGAGTATTCCTCTTGAGCTACAAGGACCATCTTGGGTTGCTTCTTGAAAGGGCCATTCTTCTTAGCAAACGGCTTCTTCTTCGGAGCTTTGGATTTCTCTTTGAGAATGAGCCTGCCACCATTGTCTTCTCTATTTTGATACGGACACTCGGCTACAAAGTGCAGTCTATCTCCACAGTTGAAGCAGGTTCTCAATCTTGGGCCACTTTCTCTTCTTCCATTTGACCCATTCTTACGCTCAAGTTCAGACTTGGCTTTGGCAGGGTCCTTCCAAAAGTTCCTTGCATAGAATGCCATGTACTCACCATGAGCACGTTTGACCTCATCGGGGCAGTCCATGGATACCCTCTCAAAAGCTCCTTCAACGTCCTCTTGCTCAACAACATTGGCTTTGAGAGCCATATTGACACCCTTTTGCATTCCAATGGACCGAGCACGGGCATCTTCAGCATTCTTTGCCGCCACTTTGAATGACGCCATTTCTTGCATGACTTCATTGGATGTCATTTGATGATAGTTGTGTCTACCTTGCAAGCTCTTCAAATCCGTCGGTTCAAAAGGCATTAAGGCACTCACATACTTTCTTTTTATCCATGCATCATCAATGTGAGTGGCCCCATGCTTCTGAAATGTTGTTGCGATGCCCTTGAGTCTTCTATACATGTCCTCATGGTTTTCACAATCCAACATGTAGAATCCCTCAGCTTCGTTACTAAGGGCATCATACCGGTTTCTTCTCATGCTTTCATTTCCAACAAAAAGGTCCGTAAGAGCATCCCACGCCTCTTTAGCTGTGTTGACATGTTCAATGTGTGGCATGTCCTTGGGACCCACACCCAGCTGTATCATGTGGAGAGCAGTGGCATTCAACTGGCTATCCACAACTTCCCTTCTTGTTAGATTGGTTTGATCTCCAATATGAAGACCTTCTTCAATAATCCTCCACAATTCAATAGAGGAGCTCCAAACATGAGATTTCATTAGAAACTGCCATTGGTTAAAAGAAGATGCAGTGAGCTTGGGTGGATCACCCCTATTGTTTATATGAGGATGAGGGATAGGTGGGTCGGGGGAATATACGTGGCGAACCTCACTATACTCCTCCTTACCATTTCCCTTTTTGGGGATGGAGCCATTTAGTTTTTCACCTTCCACATCATCATCCTTGGATCCGGTGTTACCCTTTTCCTTAGATGATGGTGTGGGAGCCTCAGAGGAGGATGGAGATGGGGCTATGGATGATGTAAGGCGAGCAATCATTTGATTCATCTCCTCCATCTTGGCCTCAAAGGATTTCAACAAGGTTGTTTCCAACGACTTGAGATCATCCATTGTGACCTTATCCACAGCCTCATTTCCATCATCCCTGGTACCCATACTACTCTTAGGCGGTTAAGCCCGAATTAAGAGCCGGGGCTCTGATACCAATTGAAATGGATCGTATGGGCACCTAGAGGAGGGTGAATAGGTGCTACACCAATTTTTAATTCTTTTTCAAATTTAGGCTTAGCACAAAGGTAAATTCTCTAGATAAACTAATGTGTGGAATTTCCCTATATGCAAACCTATCTACTAGCGAGTAAAGAGCGAGCGGAAGAGGAACGAGTGAACCGAAGTGAAGCACGCGGAGACACAGGATTTGTTTGACCGCAGTTCCTTCCTTGTTAAGGGAAGTACGTCTGCGTTGGAGGGGTGGGCGGTACTAAGACCACCACACCACAAAAGGCCTCACCTTGTTCTCCGATGGATCTCGCCACAACAGGCCTGATCCACCTTCCACTATAGGTACCCTTCGAGGCGGGCACCGGCGCCTTTACACAACTAGCGGGGCAACAACTCCACAACAACTTGGAGGCTCCCGAAATGACAACAAGCTGCCACAAGAACAAAGTTGTCAAATACAATAACAAGATCTAGGTATTAACAAGAATACTAGATTAGGGATTTCTCTAAGTGAATGGAGAGGAGTTGAAGCGCTTGATTCTTGATGTTGATGATGAACTTCTCCTCCTTCAATTCCACCAAAGATCAAGACCTTCGGGTGGTTGAAGTGGGAGATCGAGATTTGGAGCTCTTGCACAAGGTCTGGTCAAATTCGAGTGAATCAAGAGATCTGGACGTTGGTGAAGAAGGGGTACTTATACCCCCTTCCAAAAACCAGCCGTTGCACACTTTGGGGGCCGGATTATTCGGCCCAAGTGGGGGCCGAATTATCCGGTCTGGGGAAACTCCGCCCTAGACTCGGAATCTCTGGCAGAAAATCTGCCCCTCACAGTGAGACACGCCGAGCTTGCCCTTGATCATCTTCTAGGGGCCGGATTATCCGGTCCTATGCGAAGGCCGGATTATCCGGCCTAGGGAAGAAAAACCGTCCCAGTTCGGATTTTCCGGGAGAAAATCCGACCGGATACCGAGCGACGCGCATTGGCTCCTTTTGCACGAAAACTGGGGGCCGGATTATCCGGCCCTTGCGAAACCTGGATTATCCGGCCTGGGAAGGAAAAACCGCCCCAGTTCGGATTTTCCGGGAGAAAATCCGACTGGACACAGAGCGACGCGCCTTGGCTTCCTTGAGAGATGAGGTAGGCCGGATTATCCGGCCCTTGGAGTGGCGGATTATCCGCCCCCCCTCAAAACTTCCTGCACACTTAGCACACATGAAAAGTCTCCATAGTATTGTTATCTAACACGCAAAACAAAGGAAAACATGAAATGTTCTTTCATCGGGTAGAGCTTAACTATGCTTGTCGCAGGCTGGATTCATCGGCTAACCTCTTTCTTTTGTTGAGTTGCCTTTGCATCCTTAGTAGGTTTCTCTTCTTGTGGTGAAGCAAATATTGATGTGCTAATAAATCTTCGCGTGTGGCGTCAGCTGTCATTGGAACCGCACCTAAAATTGTTGCTCTTGCTCTTTGCCATGCATCCGCTGGTAAGCGGAGAGTTTGCCTCTCGCCTCTACGTGGTTCTCCTTCTCCCTGGATTACGCAGTTGACTGCTGGGTTTCCCCCGTTTCCTTGGCTTCCTTTGTTACCGTGGTTTCCTGCATTGTTTCTTGATAGGATATCGTCAGGGTTAAAAATAGGATTACAGTTGGAGTCTTGCTGAGTCGATGCGTCTACGATGATCACGCATACTTGGTGTTGGGTAATATATGAATCGGTGACGTCGTCATATGAACCGAGGGAGACACTGTCGGGTGGATCATTGAAGTCCATTAGTTTCTATTCTGGGTAGATTCCTGCCATCCTTATCCCGAAGTCGATGCTTTCGCTGCTTTCTTTGGGTTTAGAGTTTGCTGGGCTTGTTCCACATGGTGGAGTTAGTTGAGAGTCTGATCCAAAGGAGAGATTGTCGTAAAGACCATCAAGGTCCCCTAGATCAGTCTCATCTTGCTTGTTTTCTTCGACTGCTTCGATCTACGCCGTGACTTCCATGGAGGATCCGGTAGATGATGTTGGTATTGCCGTATGCGTAGTCTTTTCCACCGACGCTTCTGATGTAATCAGGGTCGAGGGGGTGTGATTCTTGGTGGTCTTCTACTTGGAAGTGGAAGCTTTCGATGATTAGATCGGATCCGCCGTTGAAGTCGGCGGGTACTAACACAGGAGTGGACGGGTGTGGATCCGCTTTTGTTGGGTTGCTGCTTGGAAAAAGAGGTCCACCGGATCCATGGTTCCAACGTTCAGGATTCCCACAGATGGCGCCAATTGACGAGGGGTGACCTCGGCAATGTCCATGGAGAAGGACTTAGGGTTTTGCGGAAATGACAACACTGGGGATTTCATCAGATATCAGGAGAACAATGGAGTCAAAGACGCCTGAATATTTGGTGAATCGCACTATTACAGATCGCTTGGAGATTTTTGGTACCCTCGCCTAGGCTTCTCTCGTCCTATATATAATAGACCGGATTTCAAAGCTATATGCGGATATGTTACATATGCATAATTTACAATACCAACACGATGTCGGTCCTTTGTTCTCTTTCCTAATACAACTAAAGCCTTTGTCGGTTGCTCCTTTAGGCCATCATCTTGACTCTTCATGGACTGTAAGTATTTTGTACAGCCAGGGTAGTGAACCATAGGTACCGAGTAACCATACCTATGTCAATCACACCTAGCTATTATATCAGCATGGCGGAGCATGCATACCAACCTATTTAATTTAGGACGGCACTAAAACGACAACCAATAACACTAAATGTGTTACAATCATTGGTGATGCCGCCAAAAATATCTCGATCGCCCCATGCCTACGAAGTGCCCAAGTGCTTTGTAGGCGACGCGGTGAAGCAAGCTTCCTTTTCTAGTTTTATTACTTAAAGCATGCATGTTATTGGGCAAAGCTCCTTTTCCTCTTTGCTAAGCTATAATTGGGCGATAGTCCAAGTGCCCGACGGCCCTCTTTTCTCCTTTCTGTCTTTTCGAGATAGGATTCTTCCAACATAACAAAAATGAATACGTAGCTGACTAGATTTTATTATACTTGCTCTTATACACGAGACTATAGATGATGTCTTTAAATGACATGGTAGCTTTATATAACCATCAATTGGATACACTAGTATTAAACATGCTCTAATGGAATGGCTATTTTTTTGCATACTACCTCGGTATAATAATATTAAACGTTTTGGTAGTAAATTTTTTCGTAGCATGATCTACTAGGTCGATGCTATCCTTTGCAGTTTGTAGCTTATATTTAGGGCAACAAAGACCATAAGGTCATAATCAAATGGACGGTCTAGATGAAGCCACGCACCTTGCACAGCACAACGCACACGATCTGAAACCGCCAGAAAAGAAAATGCCTTTCTCGCTCTCTAGCTCTTTCTCCTCTACTGCTCCCCCTTTCCCCCCTTTCCAAGCCGCTACCGCGTCCGCGCGAGCAGAACGCCGGCTCGAGGTGCCTATTGTCTCCGATCAGGTGCGCGCTTCTCGAAATCTCGCTCCAATCCTCGAATCCACGCCCGTTTTCCCCGATTGGGCCCTGAATTCGCGCGACGTCGCAGCTAAGCTTCCGGAAGCTTCAGGGTTATCGGGGCGTTTTCCGCGTCGGGACCGCCGGGATTCCGGAAATTACAGTTTCGGTTGGGGCGTCGCTTTCCGCCGCTTGTTTGATTTGCATTCTGGGTGCCCTCTTCGGCTTCAGCGGCGGCGTTGCTGCGTAGGCTTGTCAGAGTTTTTGTTGCCTTGTGGGGGAGGAAGGCGCCGCTTTGGAGCCCATCTTACATCTGGTGGTAGACTGGTAGTGGTGGCGGTGGCCGTTGGACACCATGAGCTTCGTATTCCGGGGTAGCAGAGCCGACATCGAGGCCGGTGGCTTCCCGGGGTTTGCGCCTGAGCGACGTGCCATGGTGAGTTCCTGTTGTGCATTTCTGCTGAAATATTTCTTTCGGCATTTCAACCTAGAGCAGATTTGTTGTTCTATATGTCTGATTTCGTTCATGTGGGTGCTTGTGTGTAGCGGATTCATGCCGGAGGGCGACCAGTGAATCGCAATTCCTTAGCTTTTCTTGTAACTGGTAATGTGGGTCTATCATGTGTACCACTGGTATTGCTAAGCTGTTAATGAGTAGTGATTTTAGTTATATATGATGGTTGTTTCTTATTGGGTAGTTCTGGTTCTGTTCATGGTATTAAGCTCGCACCAGATGTCTCCGAATTTTTTGGTAAGTTGTTCATGCACAATGCAGTTATGTATATGCTCATATGCTTGTGAAGCTTGATGAGGTGTTTTCATAAATTTTGTCGGATTGCTCGTAACTTTCTGTTCTTATAGCTTTGGCTGGTGTTGGGTGTGTTCCTAATGGCCACCAGCCTTAGGATGTACGCCACGTGCCAGCAGCTCCAAGCGCAGGCGCAAGCACATGCTGCAGCCGCCAACGGCTTCCTTGGACGCACTGAATTGCGGGTGCATGTCCCGCCAAGCATAGCCCTGGCTACGAGAGGCCGGTTGCAAAGTCTTAGACTTCAACTTGCTCTGCTTGACCGCGAGTTTGATGATTTAGGTACATAGTACACTGATACTTTCTGTCGCACTATCTGGTGTTTATATTATTTCGTGCAGATATATCACCACTCTTGGATCTTGTGCTTGCAGATTATGATGCTCTTAGAGCTCTAGATGCTGACAATAGCCCACATGCTCATTCTATGAGTGAAGAAGAAATAAATACTCTTCCTGTTTTCAATTACAAATTTCAGGCTCAGCCGGGAAGTGCCCCTGCCCAAAAAAGGCAAGATAAATTATCCTTTTGGGTGATTATGTCCAGAGAAAACTGATTATAAGTGCCTTCTTTATTCAATATGGAACCAACCAATTGTAGCACAGTAGGAGCCTCTATATTGAGTTCCCCGGTGAAAAAAGTAACCAATCATGTATAAGTATAACTGCCTGCTTCTAAAGAATGTAGCTGATTGCTTAATATTTTTTGATGCAGTAGTGATGGACCATCTGAATCATTGCTTTCCTCTCCTGGATCTGTCAAGGAGGTAATGAATAGATCATGTTTCTTCTGTAGAGCCTTGTTATATCCATCCCCATTTTGGTATGACTAGACAACTAGCAGTGTAGCCTGAGCTTGACTACCTGTTCTTTTGAATTTCATTATATGATTATATTCAACTGTGGTAGTAAAAATCACACAGCTAATGCTTGTGCTCTTTTTCCCGATTAAGCATGTATCCTAGCGCATGCATGGTCTGGACCGTACTACCTCAGTGTGCAGTACTTTTTGTTTTGATTATTTCATATTCGCGTTTGCTACGCAGAAAAAGCAAGATGCAGATGGAACCAGCAAATCCCCAGAGGATGAGTTGATGTGCAGTGTTTGCTTAGAGCAAGTTGTTGTTGGTGATCTATTGAGAAGCCTGCCATGCTTGCATCAGGTAATTATCATACTGATCATCTTACAGTTGTTTTCTTCATTCTGACAGCATAGGACTTCTATTTCTCCTGTGTTATGGTTATATGCATGACTTGCTAACCTTAGTACTATTTGACTGTAATAGAATAGAATAACTTAGTCGACATAATATTGGCGACCTTCCTGTGAGCTGACTAGGAAACAGAAACCGTGTTTGATGGCAGCGCATTTTGCACAATGCATGCATGATTAGCTGGTTACAATGATGAAGCAACGAACATGAAGTTTTTACCTCATTCCTTTGAATGTTCCACGCCTCCACCTGGTTGGACACTTCCTTTTTGTACGCAATGCTGCAGACTACTCTGAATTGCTGATACTGTACAATCTGCTAGCCTCCCACAATAAATTAGGGATTACCATAACATTGGTGTGTGACCTTTACCCGGATTCGAAATCCGTTAGAGTTTTTAACCAAATTCCAGTTTGAATGGCCAATTGCCACATTAATAATAGGTATAGCTCTGAATTACCTTATTGCCAACACTTACATGCCCAAATCATTATAAGTAACATATGAGGTGAATCTGATAAGTAATGACCAATGATCATCGTTTATTTCTGGTCCTCCACCCTGTTGCGTATTAATACCATGTCATGAGGCTAGACTGCAAGGTTGACTCGATCTACATCTTGTTTCGCAGTTTCATGTGGACTGCATCGACCCATGGTTGCGCCAACAAGGGACATGCCCGGTCTGCAAGCACCAGGTGAGCGATGGGTGGCGCGGCGCGGGAAACGTCGAAGTGGACGCTGCTTACATGGTGTGACATTACATGAGCAGTTCAGGCTTTAACCTGATAGTACTAGGTACTAACAAAAACCTTTGTATCGCGGACTAGCTTTCTTGTCCTGCTGAGAGTATTCTGTACATGACAATACATGTTCCCAGCTCCCTCCTCTGTGATGTTTATGCATCCAAAGGGGGACGATATGTTTTGGTTGAGTTTTATTTACCCTGCCTGTTGAGAGCTAGCTCCTGTCTGAGTATCAGAGGATGCTTTTGGCTTGGTCGATGCTGTACTGGTTTGCTCCAGCGCTGACGACGCGAGGATTGGCATCGGTTGTCAGCTGAAATTTTCGCTAGCCAACTCTAGTGGGGAGATCCTCGCTGTTGGAGCCTTTGGATCTGCGATGGGCCGTCATATTCCATGGGGACGAGCGCATGGGCTTCCCGTGCGCTTCACGTGGATACCAGGATCTTCTGCTATGGCTGGAACCTCGAGCTGAAGCTCTACTGGAGTTAAAAGCACGCACTTTCCACGGTTCAACCCACCTCCCGTCGCACAGAAGATCCTGGCCCTCAAGAGCCGATAGGAATCCGTGGGGCCCTGGTGACACTGCGGAACAACGGCATATGTGCGCCGTACTCCCTCCCTCTCCCTCTCCATATCTTAATCACAACACCACTGAAGAAGCTACAGCTGCCTCTGTTTCTCCCTCGCTGTCTCTAATGGATCGTGGCGGAGCAGGTCGCGGGATGCCACGGGAGGAGGAGGAGGCGGCGGCGGCGGCGGGTTCCACCAACCAGAAGACCGAAAGCTTCGAAGGCTGGTGAGTGAGGCATCCTCTTCCTCTCCTCCATACGCGTGTTGCTAGCTCTTCCTGCTAATTCGCCTGCCATTAGTCTTTCATCCATTGAGGTAGCTCTGCCTTTTATTCTTCTACTTTGGTGATTAAGCGAGAGCTTAAGCTGGAGTAGTTCGATCGTAGCGGCCCAGGTGAGATCTCTCTGAGGGAAATGGGGAATCTCTTAAGAGGTTTTGCTACTGTAGCTGACAGTAGCCGGCAGCCTTGCAGCAAGACCAAATTCAAGACCAAAGCCAAGTATTTCGTGAGCTTCTTATAGTGTTGTTGGCTTTCAAATTTGTGTTTAAGCTCACGACTGAGTGGATCGGAGAAATGTGGGTGAAGTTCGGGAAGAACGGCCGAGGGGTGTGTGACAGGGTGACTGCGGCAAGGTTAAGCAGGAATTTGTGTTGCGGTGGGTTACTGAACACAGCACTAATAAGGTGGGGTTAATCCAGGATGCACCCAAAGCAAGCTGTTAGCTTTCCCTATTGAACGGTTATAACAGATAAGGGTTTCCTGTTGGGTGCTATTACTAGTTAGTTTCTCTATTCCTTTCATTTTGCTTCTTTGGGAAGGGATGGCAGTTGAGAGTTTGTAGTAGTAGATAATACTCCCTCCGTCCAATATAGGATGTTGTTACAACCAATAGTAATTATGGGACGGAGGCGGTACTTCATAATTTATTCCTTAGCTGCTGCGTTCATGTAATTTGGCATATGCTTTGGTTGGTGATACACAGTTATACCATAGAGTCGATTTGATAACCACCACCAATCGTTCATGGTCTGGATGACACTTAGCCACATTGGTTCGGATGGTTGTGACAGCGCAAGCAGTGTGATGTCCTAGGAAAGATCTGGTCCTAAGCTTCTTGAGAAATATCCTCCCAAATCTTAACTGAACTGTCCTGTGTGGATCAGATGTTGGTAGATCATATGTTGATAAGAAAATCATGTAACAAGAAAAAATAGATGTAGATATTCTGAGGTGCATGAACATGATGTGCAACAACGTGAAAATTATTTTGGAATTGATAGGATAGGTATGTATTGTTATGCATGTGAAATTGGCAAGTTGTGTTTCCAATGCCTGCCATTTAGATTTTTGATATCTCAGACATATCCTAAGGTCTTAACGGTTTAAGTCATGGAGCAACATGAACTGCAAATTTGGCCAATTACAGTGTGTAATGTTATTCTTTCACTTGATTGCATAGTTAGGACTGGCTTGGCCACTATATGTTCCATTTTGATATGTTAAATTCTGTTAATTTGTCATTTATTGTAATCCTTGTTCATTCAGACTCAGTTTGCAATTGCTGAATTATGCCATGATTAACTTATTTTATAATTTGCTGCTGAAAAGTAGCTGTGAAAGCATATAAGTGTTGGTTAGCCTCATGGTAAAATCGGCAAAAATAGCCATTGAAAAGGCTGGATTGTCATAATCCAAATCCACCGTTATGCCGGACACATCCTTATCTTAGTCAGAATTCTTGGACATGTTTTTTTTTTTGAATTGTCATCTTGGACATGTTTGCAAAATGGAGCATTACCAGAAACTGAAAAGATAATGTGGTGGCCAAACGAAATAAGAAAACCGTTGCTCAAGTGTGAAATTACTGTAGTGCATCTTGTATATTACCTCTGGGTCTCCACCTCATGGTCTAAGTTTATATTTATTCTGTAAAAGTGTTTTTCTGTTGCTTGATGGGAATATTTAACTAAGCGTAAATGAATTACTCACCATAATGGGAGTGTGGAAATGATAACTTGGGATATTTTTCTTCTTGAAACTGGTGAAAAACACTCTTCCTATGGCAAAATAGGGAATAATTTTTGCTAGCCAGCTGGTTGGTTGATGCTTACTGTTATGTGCAAATAAATTTCAGGATTGTAATAATATCTCATGCTATATTGCTATTGTTTAGTTCCAGCTCCAGTAGCGTGAAGAAAATTTACCCTATTGACAGTCCAATTAAGAAACGGAAACCACAGTATGATCTCAATGATACAAGGGTGTCATTGCTAAAATACAAGTTCCAGGACCGATTAGCTTGGCAGGAGAATGAGACTGCGAGAACAGAAAGCTTAGGAGGTGATGGCATTTTCATCGAAAAGAATTGTGACACCAACATGGTCAATGGTGTTAAGGAATTGGACTCTTGTGAGAATACTCAAAGCATTTTAGGTGGGTGCATTGAAGTCGACTCCATAAATGGAATCGAGAGCCAATCTATGAGAAAACGGGCATCTATGTCCAGCAGCTCAAGCAACAACATTTCATCTAAGAGAAATCGGACATGTTCTTTCAATAGCTGTGGCACCAAAGAGACTGACAGCTGGGTGAGACCACACCTGGAGCATGATCACTTGGGGTTGATGCTGCAACCATACGATGATGACATTGAGAGAATGTGCGATGTGATGAATGAGCTAGCAAGTGGTGGCGTTGATGGTTCTGCAGACCATATCATGGACGAGAAGCTTTACTCGAATGGCGTCGAAGATTTCATGATTTTGCCAGCAGGCAAGGCTGCGTGTCATGGTAAGCACTCACGCATATATTTCCTTTACTTATGCTTGAATCTGTTTGCTGCCTGTATGAGTTTACTAAAACCTTGTGTGCGGCAATCAAATTCAGGTGAGAAGAAGAGGCTAACAATTGATCAAGAATTCGAGCAGTACTTTTCGAAACTCATGCTTTAGCATGACAGTAATGAAAAATTCGCTACCTTGGAACTTTCAAAGATGCTCTGCATCCTAACCAATCTTGAACTAGCAACTGCAAGTCTGATCTACTGTTGGAGTTAATTATGTATCTTTAACTTAAAATCTTACCTCTGCAATGTTACTACCATTTTCAAACCATATTTTGAATGGCCATCAAATATTGGCCTCCCATGTATCATGTGTGTAGATGAGTAGATCTGTGCATAAAGGTAAATCTTGGATTCTAAATAGCGTGTTACTCTCATCTGTTGGTGTTATGAAAGGATCTGTAAAGCCATATCCCCCACCTGGAAGTGGAAGAATTATTTAGAAAGCTTCTGCCATTGTTTTTTTGAAACGTGTCATTCTTCAATGCTTGATGGCATGTGCCATTGGTAAACGGATGCTCAGTAGAGGGCGTAGGACCGTGTAAGGCTCAGCATGCAAATCAGACGGTGTGTTTTGTTACCTCCGTTCCCGCCAACCATAACTACTCCGTGCGTTTAGTATATACTCCCTCCGTTCAGAAGTTACATTTTAGCTTTGTGAAATGAATGTATCTAGACACTTTTTAATGTAGGTTCATTCCCAACCTTTATGAACCTATATACTAAAAGATGTCTAGATATATTTGATTCATAAAGCTAAAATATCTTATATTTCTAAACGGATGGAGTAGATACATACGAATCTAGACAAATGCAAGTCACTATTGGAAAGGAGGAAGTAAAAACATATTGTTAGGGGTGATCTCTTGGGTTGGCCCGATCTTTCACGATCTCCGGGGACTAGCGGTGAACTCGCGGGGGTGAGAGAGAAGATGAACACCAAACGAACACACGTGCGAAGAACACAATAAACTCGCTCCAAATTCCAAAACACAAACGCAAATACAAGACCAAGGCTCACTTCGGCGGCTACCGAACCAACACAATCCCTAGGATTGGTGTTGGCTAAGAAACTCTCTGGAACCGACACTGCGAGGGCAGGGATCTTAGTGAGATCTTGATAGCTTGGAAAGAGACCACTCAAACCAAGGCCTTGTACAGCGTGGATGCAACTAGGCAAAATCCAACGAGATTTGTGATACTAGGTGCTCCTTGTCAAGGAGCATGAGACCAAACTAGAGATATTCCACAAGGGAATTTTCTTCTATTTCTATTATCACGTCTAGGGTTTACAATGGAGGGGTGGTGCTATTTATAGGCCAACCACATAAACATGGGTAATTTGGGGATAAACGATAAGTTCTAGACGGATTGCAGAGTACATGGGCCGAAGGCCCAGCTGCTGGCGCGCAGGCTCATCACTTAGCTCGAAGACTACAGAGTCGTGGAGTCGGAGACTCCAGTCGAGGCTGAGACTTCGGGATTGCAGGCGAAGACTCCGGACGCGTTCCAGGAGCTTGCAGACGCGGGCCAACTGGAACTTAACCCGGCTCTAGGTGAGTGAATATTTGAATCTACTCAAGATCCGGGCCAACTGGAACTTAACCTAGCTCTAGGTGAGTAAATATTTGAATCTACTCAAGATCCGGGCCAACTGGAACTTAACCCGGCTCTAGGTGAGTGAATATTTGAATCTACTCAAGATCCGGGCCAAGTGGAACTTAACCCGGCTCCAGGTGAGTGAATATTTGAATCTACTCAAGGCCCGGGCCAAGCGGAACTTAACCTGGCTCCAGGTGAGTGAATATTTGAATCTACTCAAGACCCGGGCCAAGTGAAACTTAACCCGGCTCTAGGTGAGTGAATATTTGAATCCTACTAAGGAATTTAGCATAGCTAGATATACTTTGGATTGGAGCATCCGGTCGAGTAACATGTTACTCCACCGGAGGCTCGGGGACTGGAGGATATATCTACAGTTGTGTGCACTTATGTAAAGGCATGATGAAGAGGTTTACCTCCATCATTCGTCCTGCAAGTGTGATGGCCTTAGAAGCTGTATTCATTTGGGCGCTGAACTCGGCGGGACCGAACTTCTCCGGGATTTCATCATTGAGGTTGATGAACTCGGCGTCATTTGAGTTGTTGACATATTCAATCAGCGCTGTACCATAGTTTTCTCCGCTGAGCGTCTGGGTTGCCACCAAGCCCTTGGCATGGGCCTCTTTCCTTGCGATCTAGGCAGCAACTGGGCTAGTATGAAGAGTGAGATGCTTGCTGCCAGCAGACTCGGAAGCAGCAGAGCCGAGGCGGTACTCCCCTTCTTATCATGGACGCGAGAGTACACTGTCCAAATTCTACGGATGATCCCTTAGGGGTTTTGGCAGCCTCCACAACTGTTTGGCCCTTGGAGGCATCAGTACCCTTTTTGATCTTGGTGGCGGGTTTACCCTGAAGCTTTTGCTAGAAGATATCCTTAGCAGAAGGTGTTGGCACATGGGCTTTGTCCTTGGGGCTGAGCTGAGCTTGATCTTCTCGCTGAGTCTTGGAAGACTCGGACAAGGCAGGAGGACTTGGTGCAGAACTTGAAGCTAGTGCTGGTGTTGATGCTGGTGTTGGTACTGGTGCTGGTGCTAATGAAGGAGAAACTTGGGTCGGTGCTGATGTAACTGGCACCTCGGTGACGGCAGGTTATGGCTGAGCCGAAGAAGAGCTGGGGTGATCCGACATAGCTGTATCCTCGGCAACGCCACTTCCCCCCGCACCGATGTTGCCCTCCTCGTGACGAGGTGGGCTAAGGTTTGGAGAGGCCGCGGACCTCTCCAGAATAGGGCTCAGCTGGCACGCGTCGTCATTGCAAGGGTGAGATGGGGCACTTCGGGTATGCGAAGAAATGCTCGGGCCGCTCTGGGGGATCTCCCTAGCAGCCCTGCCGAATCAGACAAAGAACAATAAGTTATAACAGAAAAAGAGAAACAAGAAATACATGAAAATAGTGAAGTATAATACAAAAAATGGACAAGGAAGAAAAAGAGACTTACTCGGATGAGGTTGGAGGTTCCCTGGGCTTTGGCGCTCTCTGAACTGTGGCTTTAATCCAGGGGATATTCTTGGTGGTGGCCTTGTCACGGGATTTCTTCTGCCTCTCCTTAGTCGGGGGCGGCTCGTGTTGGGTCCGCAACATAGAAAACAAAATTTTTCCTACGATGTGAAATACACGCCAAGATCTATCTACTAGGTACAAAGCAACGGGTGGACATACATCCAAAAAGAACTTACCCTCGAAGACAACGAGTTTTGTTAACGAGTAGGAACTCGTGGTTGATGTAGTCGTACACTTGCCGATCTCAAGATCGTGAGGAAGTCCAGCAGGTCTGGCTCCAGCACGTCCATCAGATCCAGCTCCAGCAGCACCAAGTCCAGCACCGCAAAGCAACGGTGCATCCGTGATCGCACACACGTCCGGTACCCTGACAACCTCCGTCCCTCGCTCCAGCAAAGCAGCGGAAGCAGCAACTCCTTTCTAGATAAAGCCACCGGGAACATGTATCTCGTTAATCTGAGACCATGGGGAAATAATACTAGAGGGGGAGAGAGATCCTTCACAAGGAGGTGTGAGTGAGAAGTGAGGAGAGGGTGGCCTTTTATAGGAGGAGGGGGGTGCCCCTCCTTCATGGCCGGCGCTTTCTTAAATCTTTATCTGAAACATATTTGCTCCAAATGGTGTCTATATCCCTTAAGTGTGTCACCCTACGGTTCGCGAATAATGCAGACATGATCGAGACCCCTCTCCGATCAATAATCAGCAGCGGGACCTGGAGATCCATACTGACTCCTACACATTCAACGATGACTTCTGTGATCGTGAGAACCTTTAACGCTAGTAACTAAATCCCTTTGTCTCACAATATATTACATGTCCGAGATTCGATCATCAGTATCTCCATACCTAGTTTGATCTCGTTTCCGACATGCACTCTTTTCTTGTTCCCGTGATATAACATTCTAGTGATCACATCACTTGCTTGCAAGCTATCTTAATGTGATATCACCGAGAGGGCCCATAGTATATCTATCCGTCATCGGGATTGACAAATTCCACTCTTGATCCATGAGCCTCAACATAACACCTTCGTAGCACTGAACCCATCTTTATAGTCACCCTGTTACGGTGTGACGTTTGATGTTATCAAGATACTCTTCCGGTGTTAGCAATTAACATGATCTCATGGTCTAAGGATAAAGATTACTTCGTATGATGTTATAGCAATATAAACATAATGACTTTGATCGTAATGCTATACTTTAGATGAATGTTCATCACATCATTCCACCAATGTTGTGACCTCGCTATTAACAACATCCAATGTCCATGATCAGGAAACCTTGATCATCTTGTTAATCAACGAGCTAGTCTATAAGAGAGGCATAACTAGGAACCCTTTTTGTTTATTAAACACACATGTATTGACGTTTCTGATCAATACAATTATAGCATGCAAAATAAACATTTATCATAAACATGGAATAAGATAATAACCACTTTATTATTGCCTCTCGGGCATATTCCCTTCAGTCTCCCACTTGCACAAGAGTCAATAATCTAGTTTGAAAAACTTTGAGTATTGAACACCTATGGCTTTCTTGTGTTGCATATACTCAATTGCTAGTGGTTAACATAATCTCCGGATCTGACAGTTTTAGGTCCGTGTGTATTTGCATGTCTTTGCGTCTCTATGCATCACTCATTCTCAAATGAGATGGCATTGTATAAATTTGGTCCTTTGGTGAGACCTTTAGTTCGTTCGGCTCAAAATATGTTGATATTATTGTCACACAATATATCTTCATAGTATTAGCCCACTTTGAACCATACCTAGTTTGATAACAAACTACTTAACACAAATGCCCTTCTTTGCTGCTACTATAGCAGTTATATACTTAGCCTTTTGTTGTAGTATCCGTCACAATGTCTCAACTTTGGAACTCATCCAAATCCATCATGGAATCCTTTCCATTACATTGTGCCACCCATAGTCTAAATTGAGATAAATTTAATTTGTATCTTGTGAAAAAACTAGTATCAATGTAACACTTTACAATGAACTACCTTTAACTATTTGTCACTTATACATTATATATTCTTAGTTCTTCCAAAGCTCATAAGAATATCTTTACTATTATCCAATGATCATCTTATGAATCATTCTGGTATATGCTCATAACATTTACAGCATAGGACATTCTAGATATATACATATCATGGTATAATCGATCAAAATCTTCATGTGATTTTACTCACCAAGTGTTGAAACACTTGAATTTTGATACAATCCTTTCCATGCAGCAAGAACCTTTCTTGTTGTTTCCATATTGAACCCTTTCAATATCTCATATATGTATGTCTAGCACAACCATATTTGCGCCTTAATCTATCCATATAGATATTGATGCCAAATATTCCGGGTTTGCCCAAGTCTTTCATCGAAATCTTATTTTAATGAAATTCTTAACTTGTGGCAATACAAGATACATCATTTCCAATCAACAATATGTCCTCTACATAATGTATTAGAAATATGTCTCAGCGCTCCCACTTAATTTCTTGCAAATGCAAGCATCTTCATCATCTCCGATGAATTTAAACTCTTTTAATAGTTTCATCATGGTGAAGATTCCAACTCCGCTATGCTTACTTAAACTATTGAAGTTTACATGCCCTTTTAGAACCCTTTGAATTAACAAAACCCTTCGGACCATGTCATGTACATGTCCTAGGTTACCGTTCTATTAGAAGAACCTTGTTTTGTTTATTCAACTACCATATACCAAATTATATGTAGTGGTTGCTACATTAATCCGTCAAGACTATATATCGCTATGAAAGATCAAATCTTGTCATAGTCAACTCCTTGAACATTGTCGTAAACTTCTTTCCGACATGTCGACTATTTCATAGATGTTAAGCATCCATGTCTTATTTCTTTATAGATCCAAACACGACCGATAGGCTTCACGCCTTTCCGGAGGGTCTTCCAAGTTCAGAAATTTGATTTCTCGTGTATGGATACTATCACGGATTCTATGCCTTCTAGTCATTTTATGGAGTCAGGGCCCATCGTCGCTTCTTTGCATGTAGTCGGTTCATCATTTTCAAAACAATAACGACTTGCTTATCAAATCTTACTATTTGATTCTTACCTACCCACACGGTTCTATAGGAACTCTAATCTCCGAGATCACACCTTTTGTAATCACGAGAGCCATGAGCATTGTGGCTGCCACCGGGACACTTTCCGGCGTTGCGCTACTTAGCACATATAGCTAAGGTTCAACAACCTTATCAAAGTTCTATTATCCTCCCACTTAACTTTTTGCGAAAAATTCCTTCTCAAGAAACTTGACGTTCCAAGTAACAAACTCTTTTGTCCTTGGTGTTATGGAGAAATTCCCAAAAAATTCTTTGGGATAACCTACAAAGACGTGTTTATCCGACTTTGGTTGTAAACATTTTACTTATGCATAGCATACCAAAATTTAAGAAAAGACAATTCGGGTTTTATCCCAAACCATAACTTATATGGTGTCATTTCAACGGATCACGATGGTGCTCTTTTTAGTGTAAAAGCGGTAGTCTCTAAAGCTTCAATCTTTAAAACATAATGGTAGTTTTATAAATGACACCTTTGATCTTACCATGTCAAACATGGTTTGTTTTCATCTCTCGAATATGCCATACTCCTATGGTTTACCGGGAAATCCAAATTCATGGAACAATTCCTCAAATCTTAGGTGTTTTGCTAAACATGTAACTCAAATATCTTCCTTTACAATCAAATCATAAACTCTTTTATTTTCTGTTTACAATGATTTTCCACTTCATCTTGAAAGTCTTTGAACAATTTTCAAATGTTTCATACTTCTTCCTTATTAAGTAAATGTACAGATATATTCACTTAAATTTCTAAAGAAAGCATATGAAGCAAAAAGATCCATTGCATATGGCTACATATAATGGACTATATACATCAATATGTATAATATCCAAATAAGTTAGTCATCTGTTCCTCTTTGGCCTATGGACAGAGTTTCAATTATCTCGAGGAAACTTTCACAAGCGTCAATTGATCAAAATCAAAGACTCCAAAATTCCATCAACATGGAGTTTCTTCATGTTTTCTTTCAAATATAATTTAAACAGCGACGTCACTTCATAAGTGATCTTTCAATCATTTGTCTTGCGACATTTTAGCAATAGTGTTTATGGATGTGATTTCTCCAACTAGACTTGTAAAAGTTCATCCATCCTTTATGGAATACGGTAATTATTTGAACAACCATTGTTCTCATAATACCGGAACAAAATAACAATTATTTAAACAAATCTTGAAGGCTTGGTTTGATGACAACGAAAAAACACAATAAGACTTTATTTTTTTCGATGAACATCATCACTCATTCTCTTGCTAGTTACTTAGGCCATTGTAGTTCATGAATTGCGTTGTCCTGTATGACACTTCATACCAACCAATTCGGTATCCAATACCGGTATCCAATACCTAAGAACCATATTGTTTAACAAGCACGGAATACAGACATAACATGTATATCTTCTATATACCTAAGTTGGACATCTCCAAACTTTTATTTTCTGCCAAATATTTTATAGATTCTCTTTCAGCAATTCCTTTTCTTTTAAAAGAATCTATCAACATCAATAGTGGTGTCATCAACATGACACATGGTACAAAGCGTATATAGTCAAATACTAATACCTTTGGACTTGCACTTTGAAGTGGATCACCATCATCAAATGTTTGGTGTTCTTTCAAAAATTCATTCTTTAGTAATCTATTAGTGTAGTAAACATTTTACTTACATCTTCTATTCATCCTTATCATGACAACTTTCATGATCAAGCTACTATAGCTTATAAGGAAGAATCACGAGTATTATATCAGTTCCCAAAACCTTTTTGGTAGATTCGGATGCCTAGCATCTCCATCCTACACAGATTCTCATACAATATGAGAACATGTATTTTGCTAAATTATACTCTATCATAATGCAACCAAAAAAATTGTTTCAGATATCACAATATCTTTCACACATGATGGTTTCTGAAACAATTTTCAGCTCCAATATAATCTTGATATTAAAACAACTTTTTAAATATCAATAATCATGGAGGCAAACATGATACTTTAGATACTAACATTGGAATTCTTACTCTTGATTTAATACTACTTATTAAACTTCATGGAGTAAACAGAGTTTGCTGAAAGTTTGCAATAGGACTTATAAACTTTAAATTGACATTCAAAACAATACGATACAAGTTCGTAAAGTAAATATCCAGAATTCTATAGTTCTATTATCTCAAATAAAAACTAAGCCTAAGGTAGAAAATGAATGCCAATGACTACAACAAACTATGCAAATTCACTTTGATTTAATTTATGACAAATTGAGTTCGACTAATCCAAATTACTAATGAACTCCCACTCAAAAACGACATCCCTCGTGTCTTTTTGGTGATTACATGAACCAAATCCACTACACCAAGTCCGATCATCATGTGAGTTGATGTAGCTTCAAAGGTGAGCATCTATATGGGCATCATATCAACTATATGACTCATGCTTAACCTTTCGGTCCGTGTTCCGAGGCCATGTCTGTACATGCTAGGCTCGCCAAGTAAGAACCTTAGTATCCGCGTGTGTAAAACTGTCTTACACCCGTTCCTATGAAAGCGTAGATTCGAGTACACCCGATCATCACGTGATGTCTCG
This sequence comes from Avena eriantha, assembly GCA_910589775.1. Lineage (NCBI taxonomy): Eukaryota > Viridiplantae > Streptophyta > Magnoliopsida > Poales > Poaceae > Avena > Avena eriantha. The sequence continues at coordinate 100,807,626 of OU342742.1, forward strand.
AAACACGATCCATAAAACGGTGCATACTTAAGAAAGAACACATTTTATCTTGATATTTAAATGAGGGATCATCTTATAATGCTACCAAAAGCGCCAAACTAGCAGTATAAGATGCTAGCATCTAATGTGTAAAGTGAGATGATATGGTCCATGCATTTGATCTCTATCACTTGCATCGTGGTATGAGCTCTATCATTCCTTTGTGTGTAAGGCCAAGGTCTATGGAACTTACACGTTGAGTGTGTTGTAAGAGTATCTATCATACATCTACTTACAACAATACCATATCAAGACACTAGCCCAGCAACGATCTAAACTAGACGCCTCTAATTTATCAATTGCAAGTTTTACGTGGCTTAGGGCTTTCAGAGATAGAACCGTTCTCACCTACGAACATGAACCAAAACGAGGATAACCAAGTTATTAGCAACTCGTTGTAAATCAGATATTGACTATAGTAGGAGAGACAGACACCCGCCAGCCACTTATGTTAAACAAGTTGCATGTCAGTCGTGGAACCGGTCTCATGTACGATGACATGTAAGGTTGGTCCGGGCCGCTTCATCCCACTATGCCACCATTATCCAAAATACATGGAAGATGCAATTACATGATCATCATTGCCCACATATAAACATATGTGTACTACCCGTGCAAAGCACCTACGCATAGATCAGGCTCTGATACCACTGTTGGGTCTGCAGCATAGAAAACAAAAAAATTCCTACGATGTGAACTACACGCCAAGATCTATCTACTAGGTACAAAGCAACGGGTGGACATACATCCAACGAGAACTTACCCTCGAAGACAACGTGTTTTGTTAACGAGTAGGAACTCGTGGTTGATGTAGTCGTACACTTGCCGATCTCAAGATCGTGAGGAAGTCCAGCAGGTCCGGCTCCAGCACGTCCATCAGATCCAGCTCCAGCAGCACCAAGTCCAGCACCGCAAAGCAGCGGTGCATCCGTGATCGCACACACGTCCGGTACCCCGACAACCTCCGTCCCTCGCTCCAGCAAAGCAGCGGAAGCAGCAACTCCTTTCCAGATAAAGCCACCGGGAACATGTATCTCGCTAATCCGAGACCATGGGGAAATAATACTAGAGGGGGAGAGAGATCCTTCACAAGGAGGTGTGAGTGAGAAGTGAGGAGAGGGTGGACTTTTATAGGAGGAGGGGGGTGCCCCTCCTTCATGGCCGGCGCATGGAGGAGGTGCCTCTTCACCTCCTCCATTCATGTGGTGGTAACCCCTCCACATTAAAATGCCTCTTCACATTCCCTTTTAAAGTCTCCACTTTAAATGCATTAAATTTCTCCAAATTTAATGCTCTCTCATTTAATAAAACTCTTTTATTATTTTTATTCAGAATTTTGTTAATTACTTTAATTAACAAACATTCACATAAAACCCCCAGCAACATTTCAATATTACATGCAGAACCAATTTCAGCAATTTCACCCGAAACAGTTTCGGTGTCTATTGAAATAATTCCATCACTTTCTTAAATCTTTATCTAAAACATATTTGCTCCAAATGGTGTCGGTATCCCTTAAGTGTGTCACCCTACGGTTCACAAATAATGCAGACATGATCGAGACCCCTCTCCGATCAATAATCAGCAGCGGGACCTGGAGATCCATACTGACTCCTACACATTCAACGATGACTTCTGTGATCGTGAGAACCTTTAATGCTAGTAACTAAATCCCTTTGTCTCGCGATATATTACATGTCCGATATTCGATCATCGGTATCTCCATACCTAGTTTGATCTCGTTTCCGACATGCACTCTTTTCTCGTTCCCGTGATATAACATTCTAGTGATCACGTCACTTGCTTGCAAGCTATCTTAATGTGATATCACCGAGAGGGCCCATAGTATATCTATCCGTCATCGGGATTGACAAATTCCACTCTTGGTCCATGAGCCTCAACATGACACCTTCGTAGCACTAAACCCATCTTTATAGTCACCCTGTTACGGTGTGACGTTTGATGTTATCAAGATACTCTTCCGGTGTTAGCAATTAACATGATCTCATGGTCTAAGGATAAAGATTACTTCGTATGATGTTATAGCAATATAAACATAATGACTTTGATCGTAATGCTATACTTCGGATGAATGTTCATCACATCATTCCACCAATGTTGTGACCTCGTTATTAACAACATCCAATGTCCATGATTAGGAAACCTTGATCATCTTGTTAATCAACGAGCTAGTCTATAAGAGAGGCATAACTAGGAACCCTTTTTGTTTATTAAACACACATGTATTGACGTTTCCGATCAATACAATTATAGCATGCAAAATAAACATTTATCATAAACATGGAATAAGATAATAACCACTTTATTATTGCCTCTCGGGCATATTCCCTTCAGCTCGAAGGATGCAAGCGAGGTCGCCGCACGTTTCTTGGAGGGGGCAGGAACCAGGTCAACCATGGCAAGAGGAGGATCCTCGTGGACCTGCCCGGCCGGATTAGCTGAAGCCGAATCAACCGGAAACGCGTAAGAGATGGGCATCGGGTCAAGTACCTCCAAAATCCAATCATCATCTTCATCATCATCAAGCCAATCCCTTAAAGAAGAGGCCTTACCAGAAGTTCGTTTGGAGCCATCCGGAGTGGGAAAAAACATTTCTGAATCCAACTCCTCCGTGTCCGAGTCTTGACAATCCTTCCCCTATTTAAGGGACGGCTCCATACCATCTTCAACAGTCTGCTAAAGAAACAACTAAAGGCAAGAATATAAAAGAATCGAGTAAGAGGATGGTCCAACATAAGACGTGACTCAGAAAAGGGATCAAGTGGGAAACATACCGGAGGAGGCATCTTATCCCGTCAGAAATGTTCCAACCCCCATTCCCACTCCTCAGTGAACTCCTTCTCTATCTTGAAGATATTCTTGACCCGGCGGAAAATCTCGGTGTTGTTGAGCTCCAAGGAGGAGGTTTGGTTGGGGTCAAGATGCCCACTCATATGGCAGAGTTTGTGCGTGCGTTTCTGAAGGGGAGAGATTCGGCTACGAACGAAGGTGATCATCACATCCTCGCTACATAGCCCCATCGTGTTCAGCTCCTTGATTCGTTTCTCCACCTGATTCGCCAAGGGAGTTGGCTGCCTTGGGATTCGGTTCCACAAAGATGTATCTGGCACGCCTAGTTGGAAGGGACGCATCCTAATCAGATCCTCATCAGTTTATTTCCTCACGTAGAAGAACGTCCGGGCCCAGCCTTTGCAAGACTCAAGGCCAGTGACTCGGGGGAATACAGAGTTTTTACGGGGAGAGATAGAGGCTCCACCGCACTGGGTTAAGGATTTGTCGGCGGGGGCATCCAAAGGATCAGGGATGACATTTTTGCGGAGGCCAAAGAACTTGAACCAAAGCTGAATGGTGGGCCAAAGGCCGACATACCCTTCTAATCCGGATGCAAAGGAGGAAAGCGAGGTGATGGCGTTCGCCAGAAGGTGTTGCGGTTGGAGCTCGTATGTGTTGATGAAATCATGGGAAAAATCGCTGACGGGGAGACCGAAGCCGCGTTGGAAGTGAGAAAGGAAGACCATGAACTCACTGATATGTTGCAAACGTATCTATAATTTTTGATGTTCCATGCTTGTTTTATATCTACTTTCTTATGTTTTGTCCACACTTTGGAGTATTTCTATACACTTTCTTGGACTAACCTATTAACAAGATGCCACAGTGCCAGTTGTCTGTTTTCTGCTGTTTTTGGTTCCAGGAAAGTCAGAAAATGAATATTCTCAGAATTGGACGGGACAAAAGCCAAAGTCAATATTTCACCGAGGGGGACACGGAGCCAGAATACGAGATGGAGAGGGGCCACCCACACCACCTGGACGCGTGGCCAGGCCTGGACCACGCCAGGGGTGGTGTGGCAGCCTAGGACACCCCCTCGGCCTCCCCTTTCACCTATAAGATGCCTCCGATACAGAAACTGTAACAACCTCGGACCCTACGCTCTAAGTTCAAGCCTGGATGAACCAAAAGTGGTTAAAATAGTACAGCGGGGGCCTAGGGGCCACCCACGTGTAGACCCGTCGGCCGTCCTAACCACTTTCAAGAACATCGGGACAAGAGCGAGCGGCGTAGGCAACATGCGAAGAGATCAAATACATACACAAGTGAGTATGTATGCAAGCTACCTTACAACCGACCTTAGAGCCATTCCATCTAAAAGAAATAGAAATATTACAACGCCATACGGCAAGATCCAAATATCCTAAAATAGAGATAATAGTGTAGGATAGTTCCTCATACATCAATCATCAGAGTATCAGGCGGAAGCGGAAAACAAGATCCGAGTATGGATAAGAAGCAAATCGGCATAAGATGCCACATAAATAAACACATCCCGCCCACAGATCTCACAGATCCCCATCCCTGGAATCTCTACACCGAGTGATCGTTGCCAACATCATCTGTCTCCTCCACCTAGTATCCATCTTGCGAATACACCTGTTCATCTGAATCAAACAATTTATCATGTGAGACCCTAGGGGTACTCAGGAAGTCTTTATGACTCTAAAGGGGACATATACCTGGGGTGATGCAATTGCAGCAAAAGATAAAAGCTAACAAGCCTATAGATACTCGCTAACCATCCGCCTAACCAATGATAGACAGATGTCCGTTAATTAGGAACAACAGTTATAACAGTATAAAATAACAGATCCATCCTCCTTCTCGCGTACCAACGAGAAAGTGGACGAACAACCCATCCGTTGGCAGTTTTATTAACCATTCCATGAGTATTGCACTATTTACTAGTCAGGTATTTAGTCAATTAAAAGCGATACTTTAGTTATACTTGTCTATGATCGAGAAACTATGCTCCAAGTCGTCTATAACCGCGGACACGGCTTTCAGAAAGATTTACCCTGCAGGGGTGCACAAATAGCAACACACACTCGATCAACCTCGGAAAAACCAACTCAAAACCCAACGAGGCATTCACGACAAAGCGATCACATGATTCATAAAATATTTCAGGGGGCCACCCAACTAAGCTACCCGCAACGAAGTTGGCCGGCTCCGAAACGGACCCAGGGTTTGTGTGGACGGCGGTAAACGACTGGGAACCCGAAAGTGTGACTGGGCTTGTCGATACAGCGGAAACGTGTCACGATCCAAAACAGTACAGGTGCTCCACGCACAATCGTAAATAAAACAGTAAAGCATGGCATAAGTACAGGATAGTAATAAAGCCCCAAACTACTTTGTGGCCCCAAGAAATAGAAATGATTCAAGCTCTGGCTCAGGGGAGGGGGTTCATAAGGCCTCCCGGATGTGGATAGTGTGAATAGTCAAGGAACAGCAATCAAGTACTCGGGGTCCTACGGGACACAAGTGAGCATGAAAAACCAAATAACAGATATTGCCCACCGGTGCCTCTTTCATTAGTTATCCCATACTACTCAGATTAAGTTGTTTAGGTACCTCGTTATCCATCAGACTCTCACATACCCTACACATGCTGTTCTACGACCCGCATGGCTCAAACAACTCCTGTAGTAAAGGCTCATGGGATGGAGAAACAAGCTCGGTGGGGTTTAAAAATAAAGGCTATGCAGTACTTGGGATTCAATTTAATACAATCGCGCCTCAATGATGCAAGAATAAGATAGAGGCAATAGGTACTATATGTATGCAAGCATGTGGTAGTGCTTGCCTGACAGCTCAGTTGAAGCGAGAGGTGGATCTGGGTAGTACTCCTGGGATTCCTGATATTTCCCCTTCTCGGCGTCTATTCGAAAGAAGAACCAAACAAACAAGGGCCAACATAAATAAAATGCACAAGCATATAAATAAGATGCGACAAGCAGACAAGTATGCCATGATGAATGATGCACCAATTACATGGCAATAATATAGCATGGCAACGGTGAGGGGTGGGGACAAGAATAAATCATTTTATTAATTATTTGGTCAAGTTTTATTGCCATAAACAGTTCTGATTTTTAATAATGACATGATGCATGATTCAATTCATATCATGGAATGCATAGTTAGAACGAGCTCGTCGCGCTGATCGATTTAGACATATTATTTGTCAAATTTGGAATTATAGATTTAAAGTTGTTAATTAATTAAGAAAAAGGCATTTTTAATGCAACTAAATAATTTCGAAAATTTAAAATAGTCAAACATTATTTTGAATGGCATATTTGAAATCCTCACATTTTTCTGATGCAAAAACATATATCATTTGTATTATTTAGAATTGTCAATTAAAAGTTATTATTTTCTGGATTGAAATTCATATTAAACATTTCTGGAAAACATTTTTATTAAACAGAAAAGATCTCAGACTTTTTGCACACAGAGGCAGCTAGCCACAGACACAGACAGGTGGGGCCTGCGTTGAGCTGGCGCAAACAACGCGCGGCATAATTTTCTTACCGCTCGTCCAGTCAGCCACATCAGCTGACAAGTGGGGCCACGACTGCCACGGGACCACACGCGGGCGCGCCAGCGGGGGCCTGCCACGTGGGGGAGCTAGGGAGCGCGGGTTGAGGACAAGGTTTTATCGGGTGCCTTTTTGTAAAACAGCCACATCATATGACGTGTGGGCCTTGTTTGGAGTGCGGGTTGAGGGTTAAAAGCACCGGGTACTTTTCTGTAATTGTACACAGAAGCAGACAGGTGGGGCCAGGTGAAGCGCGGTTTGAGTGAAACAAAAAGCCAAGGGGTTATTCGCAAAAGGCTTGCGGGTACTGTTTCTCTTCTCGTCAGTTTTCTAACGAATCTAACGGACAGAGCGCGGCGCGGCAGGGGATCGAACTCGCGACGCGGCGCGCGCGTGGCGGCGGCTACCACTAGGGCTAGCAGGGGTTGGTGTTGGGTACCAGCTACGCGACTAGAAGGCCCTACTGCGTTGCGACGGCGGAGAAGTAACTGCGGCTATTGGGGATATACTTTCTGGGTATCCTCACAGTTCCTCACTGACCAGGGTGGCCCACTTTGGGTTAGAGCTTTGCTTCACGGGCGGCCCAGTCAGAGAGAGAGAGAAGACGGAGTCCAATCCGGCTACAGGAAGGCCCAGAAGACTTACCGACTTAGGCCCATAATGTTACTTGTAGTTCAAGATGTACTCTGTAACCAACTCTTAGTCGTAGCAGGATTGATCTCTCCTGTAAACCCTAGGCCGGATATCTATATAAGCCGTCCTAGGGAGAGCCTTTAGGGCGAACACCTTACAACACCATAGTCTACAATCTCAACTCGCACAGGCGAAACCCTTGTAACCCATATTTCGGCTCTACCGTATTACTGGATTGCTAGCAGGAGTAGGATTCGTCCAAAGCTGGCGGATTCGAACCTGGGTAAACTTGTGTGCTCACCGTCCCGGAATACCGTACGTCTCACACACCTCTCTTCCGCACGCCTCGAGGACCCCCTCATGGCGTACTTGTCCTTAATCCGAAGACAGTTGGCGCCCACCGTGGGGCAAGTGAGCTTCGGATCTGCGTTCCGAGCAGAATCTGCAAGAATCGGAATCGGCGAGACCATCGCTGTCAGTCGCATCCTCTATGCCAGCAACGTCCCTCTCATCGTTCTCGACGAGACTTGGATTCCGGCTAGGGAGACCGTGACTGCTTATACAATCATGTCTTTTGGCGAGATCGATGTTTACATCGGTTTCGCTGAACCTGCCCAACCCACCCCAGCGGTGATGATAGAAGCAGAAGAATCTTCTGGATCCCCTTTGTCCGCAGAGGCGACAGAGTTCCGGATCCCAGAAAACCCTAATCCACCCGCCCGCACCAGTTGCGGAGATAGCGGAGAAATCTGAGCCTGAAGAAGACCTCACGTTCCAAGTCGAATCTAGAGTGGATCTCCCTGGAGAAGCCGGATCCCAGATCGACCCACCCGTGGAAGTCGAAATCCAGGAGGAGCATATCAACGACACTGATTCCGGCTCTGACGATGCCGGGACAGACATGCCTTTCCTCAGGTACACACTAAGACGTATGATACTGCAAGGCGCTAGCGCAGATGCAATCCTCGAAACCATTAAAAGTTTTGATATGGCTGATCACGAAAGACGCAGGTACCTCAGGAAGCACGCATCGCACTTCATCGGGTATGTCGGATCCGGATCCGGCTCTGCCGATGCTGGAGAAAACACCGACTCGGTGCTGGAGGCAATTGGAACAAACGCCGACGTTCCCGCATCCTCGGATGAATCCATGACGTCGGCAGATTTCTGAAAGTTCTCCACGAAATATGAAGAGGAGTACAACTCCAAAGCTGCAGAAGAAGGAGAAGCCATGGATGAAGCATCCGAGGAACACTCTCCCGAAGCGCAGGATGACATGGACATCAGAGATAATCCCGAAGTCCAGATGTCCGAAAGTACCGATCAGAGCTTGACTCCGGGAAATGGACCCAAAGCCGTTTTTGCTATCGGCGCTGCCAAGAAGGCAAAGAAGAAGAACAAGAAGAACAAGACCCCGGCAAAAGACCCCCTCATAGAGGAGGTAATCGCCGAGGAATACGAAGAAGACTCGGATGGAGCACTTATCCCAGACGAGCCGAAAAAAGAAGCATCGGTGGATGGACACGTGATCACTGAAGGTGCACGTAAACTCATCGATGCCGCTTTAACCACACCTATCCCTACAGCTGTAGAACTTACTGCAGATGAGCTGGACGAAAGGGCCCATGCCCTAGAAGCGCGTCGGCAACAACTCCTTGATGAAGCCAAAAACATCGAGGTGGAGAAGAAGCGTATGTCAAACAAGGAGTACATGTCCCGTCTACATCAGAAGACATGGAAGCGTCACATAGATGACAACCAATTCCCACGTGTCTGTGCCGTCCTTTTCGGAGATGAGATGGGAAAGCCACGGAAGGATAGAAACGGAGATTGGGTATACCCAACACCAGTGCAAAATACCGTGGCAGCTCGTGAAATTCTATCAGCTAATCCATGGCCAGAGGAGATACGCTTGGGTATCAAGCTACTCAACAAGGGACTGGAGCAGCAGAAGGTCGCCCTGTCCGGAAGTCAAAAACTGGTCTCGGATTCTGACCAATGTCGCACAGATCCGGCATGGGCTGACGTAAGATCCCATTATGTTCGGGCGCAGTACCATCACCCCGAACGCAGGGAAGACAATTATTCAAGAACTGGATCATCGGGACAACATCATAGAGCTACACATAACTGGAGCAACGTCGCTCCAGCAGCCGAGAAAGACGCGATCGCTGCACTGAATCCGAGGAATCCTCCCCGACGAGAATTCAACGATCGAAAGGGAGAAGATAGGGAGAAACGTCGGGAGGAGGATCGTCAGAGAATGCCACCTCCTAGACATGAGAGCCGTCCGGTTGAGCCTCACCATGGTGGGAACGATGGACGAAGGAACGACGGAAACCACGCTCGAACAAGCCAGCAGGGGGCTCGTCATAGTCAAGAACCTCCCCGGAACCGGAATAATGACGCTCCGGACGGAGGCCGGCGATCAGCCGGAAACTATCCAGCTGCACCACCCTCTCCACCACACAGTTATGACAACGGCCCCCAAGGAGGTCAAGGAGGACGACATGGCAGAGGAGGTGGTGGCAGAAGCCGAAGTCCGGCTCCAGGGCACCGCAGCCGTAGCCAACATTCGGGACGATATCTATCCCCCAACGACGCAAGGCACAGGATCAACTCCAACATAGAGGCTCGGCGCTATGAAAACGATGACGTGTACGTGGGCCCAAAGTGCTTCGGACCATGCATCAGAGCTACAAAATTCCCGGAAGTATTTGCTATCTCAAGACATATCCAAGCCTACGACGGCATTGCTCGGCCAGATACCTGGTTACAAGATTTCTTCCAAGCTTGCTGCATCGCTAAAGGCGGAAACAGCCTGGTCGCAACCCGATATCTCCCACTTATGTTGTGGAAGGCGGCACGATCATGGCTCAATGAACTTCCGGCAAACACCATCCACAACTGGTATGACTTGCAAAGTGCGTTCTTTCGGAATTTCGAAGGCACATATCGGAGGCCCTGTACGGTTGGAGACCTACAGCGTTGCACCCAGAAAGCCGGAGAAACTTGCCAGGATTATCTCGGACGATGGATCAACACAAAGAACTCCTGCGAAGGAGTAAACTATCAAACTGCAATTGAAGCTTTCATCGCAGGTCTCCCAATTGGTTTACTGCACCATCGCTTGAAGTCTGACAAGGTTACTGATCTGGGAGAGATGATAGAAACAGCGAGCAAGTATGCAGATGCTGACGACGATGCAGAGGGATTACTCAATGTCCTGGCTATGCCTCAGTCAGCAAAACAACCAAAGCAACAAGCTCAGAAGCGCAAAAATACCTCGGAAGAAAAACCCAACGTGGAGACAACAGTGGTCACTACTCTTTCCGGGTCTAGAGGACGAGGAGGATGTGGCGGAGGCCGCGGGCGTGGCCGTGGGACGTCAAGGGTCCAAGGCAGAGGAGAGAAACAACCAGACAAAACCTACACTTGGGCCGACATTGCCAATAACCCATGTGTGCATCACTTAGACGCCAATGGGGGCTCGTCCCACACCAACGCTGAATGTCGTTTTAATGACGACATCAATAGATATGATACCGCGGGCTACAAAGCTAAGCGGAAGAAAGGAAAGAAAAACCCCGAAAAAGACAAGGAGACCAAGGAAGATTCCGACATGGAGGAAGCTGATGCTTCAAATCCCAAGCCGGAAGGGAAGAAGACTTTTCCCACCAAGAAGGACACTTACGTCACCTTCCTCGGATCTCAACCAGCAAAGGTCAAGAAAGCAGTTCTCCACGAGCTCAATGCAACAGTTCTGGCTGTCCCTTAGTATCTAGACTGGTCGGAAGTGGCAATCACATTTGACTGCACTGATCATCCGCCTAAACTACACAGGCGAGGAAAGTACGCCTTAATCGTCAATCCACTTATTGACGGTTATGGTTTCTCCAAGACCCTCATGGACGGTGGTAGCAGCATCAATATTCTCTATGTCGAAACGCTACGCCGGATGAAGATCTCGGAAACACAGCTGAACCATAGCTCTGTGATCTTTCACGGAGTTGTCCCAGGAAGACAAGCTAATTCCCTGGGAGAGATCACTTTGGATGTTACTTTTGGAACTCCAAAGAATTATCGGACGGAGGCACTTTCCTTTGAAGTAGTCCCGTTCAAGAGCGCGTACCACGCTATATTCGGACGTCCGGCTGACTGGGCTTTTATGGCTCGTCCATGTTACATTTACAATATGATGAAAATTCCAGGTCCCAATGGTGTGATCACCATCAGGAGAGACCCGAAGAAGGCCCGAGAGTGCGAAGATGGAAATGCCGCCTTTGCCGAAGCCGTGCTGCACGCCCAGGAGTACCAGGAGATCAAGAAGAGCATAGATCCGTCCGAGATGCCCGCAACGAAGAAGGAGGTCACAAAGCCAAATCCGGAGTTCAAAGCATCAGAAGAGACGAAGACGACACCGTTGAAGGATGATGACCCCTCCAAGGTGACCCAGATAGGCCTAAGTAGCACATAGGAAAGCGCGCTCGTCAAGTTCCTCCAAGCAAATCAAGATATCTTCGCATGGCAGCCATCTGACATGACCAGAGTACATAGGGAACTTGCCGAGCACTCTCTAAATGTAAACCCGAACGCTAAACCCGTCAAACAGTCCTTACGACGGTTTGGCGATGAAAAGCGTAAGGCAATAGCTAAGGAACTAGCGCGGCTCGAGCTAGCCGGATTCATAGAAGAGGTCATCCATACTGATTGGTCGGCCAACCCTGTAATGGTCCCTAACAAGGACACCACTGATTTAAGGATGTGTGTTGATTATACTGCCTTGAACAAGGCTTGTCCAAAAGATCCGTTCGCTCTGCCTAGAATTGATCAAGTTATCGATTCTACGGCAGGCTCGGAAGTCCTCTGTTTTCTTGACGCATATTCCGGTTATCACCAAATCCGGATGAAGGAATCTGACAAAGTCAAGACTTCATTCATAACCCCCTTCGGAACCTTCTGTTTTGTTACGATGCCCTTTGGGCTGAAGAACGCAGGAGCTACGTACCAGCGCACGATGCAGCGTTGCATCCATGATCAAGGCTATTCTCAATATTTCCAGCCGGAAAATTGTTAGGTTTCATCGTGTCTCAAAGAGGCATAGAGGTGAACCGTGACAAGATCAAGGCTATTCTCAATATTTCCAGGCCAACTCGCCTGAAGGACGTACAAGGATTAACTGGTTGCATTGCTGTGGTCAGTCGATTTGTAAGCCGGCTTGGTGAAAGAGCCGCACCATTATACAAACTCCTGAAGAAGACCAAGGATTTTGTCTGGACTGACGAAGTTGAAGTAGCACTACAAGACCTGAAAAAAGTACTCTCATTTGCTCCTATCCTGGCAGCGCCGGAACCTCAGGAACCGATGTTGCTCTACATTGCTGCGATAAATAAGGTTGTCGGTATCGTTATGGTAGTGGAGAGACCAGAAGAAAATCAGGAACACCTAGTGCAGCGTCCGACGTACTTTGTTAGCGAGGTCCTGACATAATCAAAACAACGATATCCGCACTATCAAAAGTTGGCTTACGGTGTTTTTCTAGCATCTCGTAAGTTACGACACTATTTTCAGGAGCATCCAATTACCGTGGTGAGCAAAACTCCCATGAGAGATATAATCAACAATAGGGATGCCACAGGACGTATCACGAAATGGGGCATAGAGCTTGCAGATTTCGATATTGAGTACAAACCCTAGACAACAATCAAATCCCAGATCCTTGCTGACTTTGTCACTGATTGGACAGAGACCAAGGAGAACATGGTCCTCCCTGAGTCAGAATATTGGACCCTCCTTTTCGATGGGTCTAAGGCTCGAGGGGGCTCGGGGGCTGGCGTGGTGCTCAAATCACCCCAAGGAGATAAACTTTTATACGTGTTGCAGATCCACTTCATAGCGACAAACAACATTGCCGAGTATGAAGCACCGCTGCATGGAATCCGTATTGCTAAGGATATTGGCATCCGACGTTTGATGTGTTACGGAGATTCGGATCTTGTTGCTCAGCAAGTCTCGGATATTTGTAATGCAAATAAGCACATGGCAACATATAAAGCTGTCGTGGATGATCTATCTAAATCGTTCGAGGGGTTTGAAGTTCAACACATCCCTCGAGCATAAAATGAGGAAGCAGATGCACTATCTCGAATAGGCTCTACGCGGAAAGAGGTCCCGGATGGCGTATTTTTAGAGCACCTCAAAGTTCCCTCGATAAAGGGAGTAGATGAGGAATATCCGAGAAAATCCGACTCACCTTTGATAGCAGTTCTGGCTGTAATCCCCAGCTGGACTCAACCCTACCTCGATTATTTGGTAGATTGCAAATTACCCGAAGACGAGGTACTAAGCCGACAGATTATCCGACGAGCAAAAGCCTATACTATTGTCAAAGGTGAGCTCCATAAACGGAGTGTTTCTGGGGGTTTTCAACGCTGTGTATCTCCGGAAGAAGGAGTGGAGATCTTAAGGGAAATCCACGAAGGCAAGTGTGGTCACCACGCTGCAGCCAAATCTTTAGTGGCAAAAGCTTATCAACATGGTTTTTCTGGCTTACAGCTTAGGCAGATGCCGAACGATTAGTCAAGACATGCAAAGGCTGCCAAAAGTACGCCAAGCAAGCTCATGTTCCGGCTGATCACCTGCGAATAATACCTATAACATGGCCCTTCGGTCTGGGGGCTTGATATGGTAGGACCTTTTAAACGAGCCCCAAGTGGATTCACTCACCTCTTAGTGATGATGGACAAATTCACAAAGTGGATCGAGGCTAAACATGTCACTAGTTGTGATGGAGCAATAGCCAAAAGATTTCTCGAAGATGTTATAATCCGGTATGGTTATCCGCATAGTATTATCACGGACAATGGGAGTAACTTTTCCATGGGAGAATTGGCTGAATTCTGCGATGAGCAAAATATCCGGCTTGACATTGCGTCAATCGCACATCCACAGGCTAACGGACAAGTCGAAAGAGCAAATGGTTTAATTCTACAAGGCTTGAAACCAAGACTCGAAGCACCACTACGACGTGCTACGGGGGCTTGGGCAGAGGAATTACCCTCTGTAATTTGGAGTTTACGAACAACTCCGAACAGGTCAACAGGATACACACCTTTCTTCTTGGTCTATGGCGCAGAAGCAATTCTTCCTAGCGATTTAATTCATACTTCTCTAGAGTGGCCGCGTATATCGAAGAGGATGCCGAGATTTCTCGACAAAATGATCTCAACTTAGTCGAAGAAGTTCGTGTCGTTGCTGAAATGAGATCTACAGCCTATCAGCAGAAGTTATGCAAGTATCATAGCCAGAGAGTCCGAACTAGATCTTTCAATAAAGGTGATTTGGTTCTCCGGCTTGTGCAACAAAGAATGCACAAACTTTCCCCAGTATGGGAAGGGCCCTTTTTAGTTAGTCGAGTATTGCACAATGGATCGTACTACTTAACTGACATGAGGCCAGTCAAAGAAAGACCTGCTACTAAGAAGAGAAAGAGAGCTGGAGGCAGTACAAATCCGGATGAGTTAGACAGACCGTGGAATATTTCTCAGCTACGTCCCTTTTATTCTTAGTTTATCCTTCTTTGTAATCATACATATGTACATGTTCTGTGAGAAATAAAAGTTTTGGTTACCTCAAAGTTTTTCTAAGAAGTTTTTACCATCTTATTTCCTAATGATCATGTCATAGTCGAAAATCCTAGAATGCTTGAAAGTACTTTATGCTCATGTTCATTCTGGTTTAGATTTCTGATTCTAAAACTGCTACCTTCGGGTATAACTCTAAAAATTCTAGTCTTTACTTGGGTTATTTGTCTGATTGCTGGATGTGGGTATTTTCTGAGTAGTGAATTGTTGGTACTGGAAGCCGGCTTTGGTTCCAAGTTTAAACTAGTTTAGCAATTGAGCTCCGTTGCTCGGCAAAGTTTCCGGCTGAAGGTTTAGCCGGCTCACGAAAGGGACGAGGCGGAAAGCCAGATAAACGATAAGTAGAGACGGAAAATTTCAAGTGCTTATGTGAACATTTCAGGCACGCAAAAATTTCAAAAGCCAAAAAGTGCTGAATAGATTAAAAGCTTAGCACTAGCAAATGTCAATAGTATTTAATATTTACAAACGCATCATGTTCTTTCACAGAATAATACATAAGTTTGTGATCTATGATGCAGGAGGAGATGAAGGAGCTGTCGGCTCGCTGGTTACTCCGCGTTGATATCGTGCCGAGATGTCCGGATCCGAGGTGGTCCGTTCATCGTCGGAAACTTCTTCGGCTTCTTCTGGAGGAGGTGGCGGAGTAGTACGCGAGTGAAGAAGGGGATCTCGTAGCTGGTTAGATCAGCTACGTGGCACCCATATCCGGCGCAGGAGTGCATGATGGCTTGAAGGTCTTGCTCCTGGCCGTCTTCGTCTACCTTGCAGTACCCTCTGGTCACTTGCCATATCTCCATGTTTCCATGGTGGCTCATGACCATGGTGAGAGCGTTCTGCACAGCAGTCCGTGCGTAGGACATGTTCCAGTCCCGAACAAGCTGCGGCATCTCCTTGGTCTTCTCCCGCACCTGAAAATCCGACATGCTTGGCATGTCCGAAATCCCGAGGGACTCGCCAATGTTCTCAAGGGACTGGCGGTAGTCATGAAGAAGATCACCGACTTGGGTAAGCCGGTGGGTGCGGGGCTCAGACGAGGAAGAGTCCGTCAAGTTTAGAGGACCTATACACAAAACAATTTAAGAAAAAAAACCGACAATGATAGAAGTCGAAGAAAAAATAAGTCAGAGAGGGGAAACATACCAAGAATGACGTCGTCAATCTTGGCCTTCTCCTCCCGGAGAGTCTGGAGTTCAGCCCGGAGCGCCTGGGAGATGTCCTTCTCTCTTCCAAGCTCATTCTTGAGGTCCGAGATAACTTTATCTTGAGCGGCAATCTTGTGATCGCGCTCTTCAGTGGCCATGGAGGAGGATTGCAGGACTTGAGCTATGCTCGTTTCATGATCCGCCTTGAGCTTATCCAGCTCTTGGCGAAGTCCCTTGTTCTCCACCACTAGGGTCTTGAGGTTCTCGGCCTCTTCAATCATAGCGATGGATTGTTTCACCAATGCTGTAAGTCAAAAAGAACGACAGTTCAGAAAAATTCGACATTGAAAAAGCAAAAGACAAGGTTTGAATCTCGAAATGTTTACCTTCGGCTTCATCCTTGGCTACCTTGAGCTCAGCATTTTTAAGCCGGAGAGCTTTGATCTCTCTCGGCTTATCACAGACATTGGATAATAATTCCTGGTTATAGGAACATACTTTCTATAAGTCAGAATACCCAAAGTCAGAAAGCTACTTAAGACTCGGGCTAATATGTTTTGCTAAATATCAGCACGAGCCTTGAGGGCTACACTAGTTCATTCTTTGGCATCCTAATGAAGCATAAACTCGGATTCTATATCCTACTTCATGCTTGGGGGCTAGAGGATATGATATAACATAATGTAAAAACAAGAGTTGGAATTCCGACTTACACATTGCTCGCGGGTGAGTTTGTCTAAACCCGCGTTCACTTCAGCTACCACCTTCTCAGCGAGGGTAAGAGGGATTACTGGGGCTATTGGAAGCTCGCCAGTCCTGATCCTCTCGTCGCGAAGGCGGACTTGAGCGAGAAGGTCAGAGAACTTGATGTCCTCTGCTTCTTGCGCTTCCTCCTCAGGGGATAGATGGCTTTTGTCCAGGACTTGCCTGGCCAGCCGCTGGATTTCCTCTGCAGATTTCTGGGATAGGCCAGACTTGGCAAGTTCCGGAATGATGAGGAGGTTTTCGACGAAGACTTCAGCCGAGGGATCATTACCCGAAGAGGGTTCACCCTTATCTTGAGCTGACGCACCCACGGTGACGTCAGTCCGCGACCCAAGGATTACAGGTTCCGTTGGAGGAGCCGGATCTTCTGCGACCACCGAAGAAGGAATGATCACCAGAGTTGCAGAAGGTTGAGGGGTAGGAGTTGGAGGAGCCACGGCAGGAGAAGCTATGGTGAGCTTCGTCTGTCGCAGGGGCTTCGCAGGAATCCCTTTCCCCTTACCCTTGATGAGAGGCTTTGCTCTGAGAATGTAGTAAAGTCGGAAACATTACATCTTAGAAAGAAATTCGAGAAAGGTACAAAGGCGGAAATTGTGAATGAAAGTTACCTCTTCACAACAGGCACTTCCTTTGTGCCAACAGCCACTGTTGGAGCTTTGCGCTTCTTGAGCGCAAGGTCCGGAAATGGGACCACTTTAGTCTCCTAAGAAAACTCAGGAGGATATCCTTCGAGTGGAGCAAGCTCCGATTCGGGGAGGTTAGCAAGCTAAAAACAAGAAAGCATATCAGCACTGTAGTATATAACTTAGAGATTGGAACACATAAAAGGTGTATTGATGGAAGCTTACTGACACCACGGGGTTTTCTGCTGTATACATATCCAGAGAAATCTCCGGAATCCTCCTCTCGATCCGCTCCTTGATCAGCCACTTGATCTGGCTGATGTAGCCTTGAGTGGTGTAGGATTTGGGGTTGATGCGGAGGGAGTCTTTTTTGGAAGACGTGATGGAGTGCATCAGTCTATCCCCGTGGTACTGAAGTGGCTGGATCCGACGTGAGACCCAGCACTGGACCAAGTCGGATCCCTTCAGACCCATGCGTTTGATCAGATATTCGATCCGCCTCTTAGCGAGGATCAGATCGTCGGTGCGAGCCGGAGCAGCCTCATCCCAGGAAGACTGGGCTGTGGCGGCACCGTTGACAAAAGCCGGCAAAGCAGTAGCTTTGCCGGGAGCCAGAATATCCCTATGGTAGAAAAAAGTGGCTGGCCATTGTTTGACCGAGTCACTGGCAGAAATTTTGGGATATGCCCGGTCTCGTCTAATAGAAAAGCTAATGGTGCTGGTGATGTAAGGAACACCGGCAGTGATGGAATTTCTCCGGACATGAAAATAATCCCGGAAGAGAAGCAAACTCGGCCTAATGCCGAGAAAGCCCTCGCAAAGCGCAGCATATGCGCTCATTTCTAGAAGAGAATTGGGAGGAAGATTGTGGAGTTGAACTCCATAGTGATCTATCACCTCGGAGAAGAACTCCGAGGGAGGAAAAGACAGACCTCGGTCCAGATGGGTGCCGAAGTGGACACGCTCGCCCTTGCGCGGGTTGGGGACGGTTTCGCCAGAGCCGGTCCGCCAGTCGCCAGCGGCGAGAAGCCCCTCCTTCTCCACGTTCTTGAGACCATCCTCGTCAAGGGCGCAGGGGATCTAGATTCCTCGGAAGCTCTCCTTCTCCGCAGCTGCTTCCGCCGACGCCGCCGCTGCTGCTGCCGCCGCCAAACCAGAGGAAGAAGATGATGAAGCCATTTTTCTCCGGTGAGAAAGTGACCTAAAAGGGGCGGCGCTAGGAGCTCTGTGTGGGGAGGGCGAGGAGGCTCTGAGCGTGCAGGGGGATTGGGAGGAAAGGAACGACAAAGGACTGGTGAAAAGGAGAAGAAGAAATCTGAACCCCTTATATCCACCTACCTGCGCCAAGATTCGTGTAAAAGCTACAGTGTAACCGCCACGCATCATGGAAAGAACTGGGAAGGGCCCACGCGATGATTGCGTCGCCTCGATCTCCATGCACGCATTGAAATGACGCCTCGGTTCCGCGAACCACGGACCCACCAACGGTCGTGCTGACGAAACGTCTGTCATATGACGTGACTTGACCATGCTTGTGTCAGGTGGCGTTAGAGACCAAGTTCCGGCTTAGTTTAAAAGCGAGCTGGAAAATCCGAGTAACCTATTGAAAGGTCCGACTTACTTTTAAGACCTGGATCGTATTTTTTGTTGTGAAGTTTCAGGAATCCTTCAAGATTCTACAAGCTGAAGATCAAGCTAGATGATGATAAAATCTGACTTTGGATCTTGGAGGCCTCTGGGGGCTGCTGTTGGGGATATACTGAGCTTTGCTTCACGGGCGGCCCAGTCAGAGAGAGAGAAGACGGAGTACAATCCGGCTACGGGAAGGCCCAGAAGCATTACCGACTTAGGACCATAATGTTACTTGTAGTTCAAGATGTACTCTGTAACCAACTCTTAGTCGTAGCTGGATTGATCTCTCCTGTAAACCCTAGGCCGGATATCTATATAAGCCGTCCTAGGGAGAGCCTTTAGGGAGAACACCTTACAACACAATAGTCTACAATCTCAACTCGCACAGGCGAAACCCTTGTAACCCATATTCCGGCTCTGCCGTATTACTGGATTGCTAGTAGGAGTAGGATTCGTCCAAAGCTGGTGGATTTGAACCTGGGTAAACTTGTGTGCTCACCGTCCCAGAATACCGTACGTCTCACACCCCTCTCTTCCGCACGCCTCGAGGACCCCCTCATGGCGTACTTGTTCTCAATCCGACGACAGCGGCCGCCGTGCACCAAGGGCGTTTGATGGAAAGATTGACGCGACCAGGAAGCCAAGAGGAACATGGGCATGTCTAGGGGGACCAGTGGCTCACCGCGGGGGTCTCGGTGGCGTTGGATCGGCTTGGTACGCAGGAGAGCGATGACGATGCTGGCGGACGGCGAGCTAGGGTTTGCGTCGGGCTCGACGACATGCAGCAGGTACCGGCCGCCTCCTCCTCGCTGCTATGTACGGGGACGGTCCAGAGGGTCTTCTCGGTCTTCCCCAACGGCTCAACGCCACGCCCGCCTTCAGCTATGGTGGTGGTGGAGCGATGCCGACGGTGGGGTAGATGGAGGAGGGGAGAAAGCAGCGGCAGGTAGGGAAGGAAGAGTAGATGGGCACGGCCTTCTGGATCTGGTGTGCAACCAGGCAAGGGAGGGTAGATAAGAACGAGGGATGAGGGGCACATGGGGTGGCTCGGTGTAAAAATGTGGTGATCACCTTTTTCTCCACCCTCTCTCTCTCGGCCGGTGGACCTGGGGCTCGAGGGGAACCCGGGAGGTTGTCCAGCTGGGGCCAGATGGCAGCGAGGCAAGGTGGCTCGAGTGGGCTTGCTTGCTGGCGAGAGAGAAAGCGAAGAGGGGAGGTGAGTCTCGGCTAGGGTTTAGATGAGGGTTGGCTTGGGAGGCTCGGCAAGGGTAGGGGTTAGGTTTAGCCGAGGCTAGGAGAAAGGGTTAAGGTTATGTTTTTTTTAAAAGCCCTCCCTAGATCAAGCATGGGGTGATGAGGAGGTGGAGGAGTAGGGTTTGATATGGTATGAGACAAAGGTAGGGAAAAAGAAATGTAAAACAAAAGCACAAGCTAGATGGGATAGAATGGAGTAGAACCAAAACAAGGAAAAGAAAAGAGTAAGAGGAAGATGTAGGGTTTCTTTTGTATAGTACAAGCAAGACCCCATCCATGCATGCATTAAATTGGTGGTGGAAGTGAGGTTAGGGGATGGTTCCAAAATAGAAGAAGAAAGGGAGAGACACTTAGTTGGATCATGGGGAAAAATACCCATGCCCCACTCAATACCTAATAAAACCAAAGAAAAAGAAAAGAAGATGACCTTGCATGGCCCATGCATGTATAATAAATGCATTATTTACTATGGTGAAAACAACAGTAAACGACATGGCATATATTTAGCACATGCTTCAAAATATGGGGTTAAGACCAAGCCAAAAGAACAAGAGTGGTGTCCCAAGTAGAACAGATGGAAATGCTCATATTTGAATATAATGTGGGCATGCTAGTGTGTATGTTCCACTAGGTAAGTACATAGCCACAATTATATTCGTACACGATCAAATTCTCCAAACCAAACCATATGGAAGCTAGACAAGGAAAAATACTCACATAACATGCAAAGGTGGCCATGTGGCTCTCCACATATCAACATTGTGAAAACAACATGATGCATCTATGGGAGCATGTGGAATTAGAAGTAGACCCATCCCAACCCCCATGAGCTAGATGTAAACCCAATTAAATGCAAAGCTCACATAGAGTTGGATGGTGGAATTATGGGGTGGTGACAAAGAGAGTTGGTGGAGTTAAATAAAAGATATGCCCCAAACTCAACTTGGGCATCAAGCATTTATCAAGAACCAAATACAATTGATAAATGCATATGAGATAAGAACCAAAAGAAAAGGGTTTTATATGATGCTCAAATGCAAGGTGGCATGATGACATGAGCATGATATAATTATGATGCAACAATTATATGTAGGAAGTAGCATTTTATTATTAGACCATGTAGCATTACAGCTGTTAGACAGATGGGATGCTACAACTCTCCCCCACTAAACAGGAATCTCACCCCAAGATTCTAGGAAGAAGAAGACACGAAGAGGGTAGGATACTTGGCACGGAGCTCATCCTCGCGTTCCCAAGTGGCTTCATCAACGGAATGGTGCGACCACTGCACCTTGCAGAACTTTATAGACTTGTTGCGAGTCTTTCTTTCTACGACTTCTAGGATTTTTGTGGGGTGTTCTTGATAAGACAGGTCTTCTTGGAGATTGATGAGTTCATGGTCCACCGTCCTGCTGGGATCCTTGAAGCACTTCTTGAGTTGAGATATATGGAAAACATCATGAACCTTGAGTTTTTCAGGGAGCTCAAGAGCATAAGCGACTTCTCCTCTTCTTCCACGAACTTTGAAAGGACCGATGTATCTAGGAGCTAGCTTCCCTTTGATACCAAACCGGTGCGTGCCTCTCATGGGAGTGACACGAAGGTAAACGAGATCACCAGGGACATACTCCATGTCCGTGTGCTTTCTGTCATAGTTGCTCTTCTGGCGACTTTGAGCAACCTTCAGGTTTTCGAGAATGATGTGAACCTTCTCCTCCGCTTGAGTTACAATGTCGGGGCCAAACAATGTTCTTTCACCTGCGCCCGACCAACCAATCGGAGTTATGCATTTGCAGCCATAGAGAACCTCAAATGGTGCCATCTTTAGACTCTTCTGGAAGCTGTTGTTGTAAGAGAATTCAGCATAAGGAAGGCATTCTTCCCACTTCATGCCGAAAGAGATGACGCAAGCACGGAGCATATCTTCCAGAATCTGGTTGTTCCTTTCAACTTGTCCTTGCGACTGAGGGTGGTGGGTGGTAAGCTATGCTGAAGTTCAACTTTTTCCCAAAGCATTTTCAAACTTCCCTAGAACTTGGAAGTGAAGATGCTTCCACGGTCTGAGCTGATCTCAAGAGGAACCCCATACAGAGAGACAATTCTGTTGATATAGAGCTCAGCCAACTGAATTGCTGAAATAGTTTCCTTGACAGGAAAGAAGTGAGCCACTTTAGAAAGCCTGTCAATGACAACAAAGATTGCATTGTTGCCTTTCTGCGACCTTGGAAACCCAGTAATGAAGTCCATCTCTACTTTCTCCCATTTCCATTCCAGAGGCTTCAATGGCTGTAGAAGACCGGAAGGTTTCTGATGGACCGCTTTAACTCTGTGGCAGACATCACACTCGGAGACATACTTGGCACAATATCGTTTCAATCCAGGCCACCAATATTGTGTTTTCAAGTCCATGTACATCTTAGTGCTGCCAGGGTGGATAGAAAGAACAGAATCATGCGCCTCCTTAAGAACTTGCTCTCTCAAACCCGGGTAGTTCGGAACAAACATCCGGTGTTCAAAGAATAGATCTCCTTGGTCGTCGACATGGAAGGACTCATACTTCGGCAGCTGAATGTTGGAGATGATCTTTTTGGTGTAAGGATCACCAAGTTGAATGGAACGAACTTTTTCTTCCAAGAGAGGGGTTGCCAAAAGATTCATAAGATACCCTTGATCCACAATTTCAAGGTTGAGCTTACGGAATTCCTCGCACAAGAGAGGTTGTTGTTCTTCCACCATGAGGTTGTTGACATAAGCTTTTCGGTTGAGAGCATCGGCCATGACATTAGCTTTGCCCGGAGTGTAGTTGATGGTCAAATTGAAATCATTAATTGGTTCAATCCACCTCCTCTGATGAAGGTTGAGATCAGGTTGTGTAAATATATACTTCAGACTCTTGTGATTAGAAAAGATCTCACAACGGTTGCCAAGCAAGTAGTGCCTCCATACTTTCAAAGCAAAGACAACTGCTGCGAGTTCGAGGTCATGTGTAGGATAGTTGATCTCATGCATCTTCAACTGTCGAGAGGCATAAGCAACAACTTGTTTTTCTTGCATAAGGACTGCACCCAATCCTTGCAAAGAGGCGTCACAGAATATCTGGAAAGGCTTTGATGTATCTGGAGGAATCAAGACTGGTGTGGAAGTGAGCTTCTCTTTGAGTGTTTCAAAGCTAGCTTGACATGCAGGAGACCAAAGGTATTTCTTGCCTTTCTTGAGGAGATCAGTAAGAGGCTTCGCAATCTTCGAAAAGTTCTGAAAGAAGTGATGGCAGTAACTAGCCAAACCAAGGAAACTCCGGACTTCTTTGACATTTTTGGGTGGAAGCCACTCAACAATTGTCCGAACAGTTTCTGGGTTAACGACAATGCCCTTAGCAGAGATGATGTAAACCAGATAGGTGACTTCAGGCAGCCAGAACTCACACTTGGAGAACTTTGCATACAGGCGGTTCTCATGAAGCTTGATGAGGACACACCGAAGGTGTTCTTCATGTTCTTCCTTTGACTTAGAATAGACTAGAATGTCATCCAGATAGACCACGACGAACTTATCAAGATACTCCATGAAAACCGAGTTCATAAGCCTCGAGAAGGTGGCAGGTGCATTGGTGAGACCGAAGGACATGACCATGTACTCATACAGGCCATAGTGGGTGGTGAAAGTTGTTTTAGGAACATCTTCCTTGCGGATCTTGATTTGATGATATCCACTTCTCAAGTCAAGCTTAGAGAATACCATAGCTCCAGCTAGTTGATCGAAGAGATCATTAATCCGCGGAAGGGGATATTTATTCTTGATGGTTTTAGCATTGAGAGCCCGATAGTCAACACAAAGTCTATGAGTCTTGTCTCGCTTCTTCACAAAGATGATTGGGCTACCCCAAGAAAAGTGTTGTGCTGAATTAAATCCAACTTCTCTTGTTCATCAAGCTGACGTTTCAGTTTAGCCAACTCAGCAGGACCCATTTTATAAGGCCGCTTGGAGATTGGAGCGGTTCCAGGTTCAAGCTCAATCACAAACTCGACCTCACGATCAGGAGGCATACCTGGCAACTCTTCAGGAAAAACATCTGGGAACTCATAGACCACCGGAACACTCTGAATAGCATCCATAACATCATCATTCAGAGCCGCCAAAGAGAAAAGCTGAATGACAGGAGTCAGACTTGGAGAATAGACTATATGGCCTTCAGGAATTTTTAGAGAAACCGAGCATTCAGCGCAATCATCACAGCTGCATTTGCTGTTAACCAATCCATGCCCAAGATAACATCAATGTCAGAATTGCCCAGAATAATTAAGGAAGCCGGGAACGAAGAGCCACCAATCTCAATTTGATTGCCATGGCTGATATGAGCAGCCCTCATGTTTGACCCAGGAGATTGTACCACAAGACGATGCAATAGAGGACCCATAGCCAGATCATGCTCATGTGCAAACTTGTGAGAAACAAAAGAATGCGAAGCACCAGAATCAAACAAAACTCGTGCAGGGACTGAGTTAACGGGAAGCGTACCCATCACAACTCCAGGTGCATGTTCAGCTTGAGCGACGTTGACACAGTTGGCACGAGCAACAGTGGACCTGGGCTTGGTGTTGATGTTGAGAGCCCGAGGTGGAGGTGCACGAACCATAAAAGAACTTCCTATAGGTCTTGGAGGTGGTGGAGGAAGAGCTTTGTTGTTCATGGGACAACTCCAGTGTTGATGCCGAGTGTTCCCACAAGTGTAACAAGCACCAGGTGGACGTGGAGCAGCGTAGCTAGGGACTCCGCCAAGCGCTCCAGGGTAGTTGTGGTTGTAGCCCCTAGGAGCCGCGGTGAAGGATTTTGGTGGCCTTGCTGTGTAGCTTGGAGTTCTTGGTGGAGCCGGGAGCGACGGTGCGGTATTAGGAACCCACACGCGGCGCTTAGAAGGAGCTGTCATAGCTAAAGAGCTTGCTGCGTCACGGCTGTGTTTCTTGGACTCCTCAAACACTTGCTTACTTGCTTCTTCCTGTAGAGCTGTATGTTGGAGTTCTAGAAAAGACCCCGGCCTTGCATGAGTGATTGCATATTTGGTAGATGCATTGAGCCCTTGCCTTAACCTCTTTTGCTTCTTCTTGTCATCAGAGATCTCATCGACACCATACCGAGAAAGGTTCATGAAGTTTCTGATATAGGTATTGACATTGTCATTGCCCTGCTTGAGGTTGAGAAACACTTCCTTCATCCTTTCCATGACAATTTCTGACAGATATTGCTCTTTGAAAGCCCTAGTGAACTGCTCCCAAGTAGGGTGAAAACCAGAGTGGTTTGCCTTCAGGTAATTCTCCCACCACAGAGCTACGTCTCCCTTTAGAAGGTGAGTGGCACATTTTACCCATTCTTGCTCAGGAACATCAGCAGTCATCAGCAACCTTGACATCTCACGCAACCAATCATCAGCATCCGGTGGCTGATCAGACACCTCAAAGTGGCGCGGGTTGAACTTTAGAAAGCTCTTGATGTCTCCTCGCTTGGGAGGTGGAGGTAGTGGAACAAACTCATTCCTCTTGACACTTTCTTCAATGCGTTGCTGGTTCTGTTGCATTGCTCCCAAGGAATTAGCAATACTTGCCAACGTAGCCCCCAGTTCAGGTGGTATGTCCTCCTCAGAACGGCGTGGTGGTGCCATCCTGTGATTGATATAAAACTCAAGTCAGTACCATAATGGAGAATAATAATAATCCAAAATAGTACCAAAATGGAATTAACCAAGATTAAAGGATACAAATTACTAAGATGATATTAAAATATCAACAAAGTTCAAAGCACCTAGAAGATATCAAGCATATCGCACATGACTGAACAAGGATTTGGTACACAAAGCTATCAAAGAAAAAATTTCCGCAATTTCGGCATTAAAATACCGCTATATGCGCAAAACCACTTAACAAATCAAGAGTAGTAACTCTACCAATTCAATATACAAGAGCGAATGATAAAAGTAGTGGTATGGTCACGACTCCATCCCGCACTCAAATCATTACTCCGCACATGAATAAGTAAAACACATATCCCAACTCCTTTCCTTCTTAAGATGAACCTAAAGATTGGCAACTATGGAAAAACAAACACCCCAAATAAGATAGCGTCGGATAACAAAGAGTAAGACAGATCGCGTCGGTTTACAACGAATCAGATAGATCGCGTCGGTTTACAAAAGCCTGTCGGTATGGAATGTACCAACAGTTGATAAACAAAAGGCAGATAGCGACAACAAGTTGGATACAACAGATAGAAAAGGAATTACACACACACACTCACACAACCTATGGTACTACGGAACCCATAACACGTGAATCCTAGTTTGAATTTTAGAAGAGGATTGAAACGTTACACTTCCTTACCAGAAAAGGGTGGGTGGGTGGGTAAGAAGAAAAATGGAAGCAGTCCTACTCTCACGTTTTTGTTTTTCCCTAGTATACATAGCTACCAAAATATTTGCTAGACTGACAACGACCATTTGGCTGAGACCCTGAAGGGCGGGATGGCTCTGATACCAATTGTAACAACCTCGGACCCTACGCTCTAAGTTCAAGCCTGGATGAACCAAAAGTGGTTAAAATAGTACAGCGGGGGCCCAGGGGCCACCCACGTGTAGACCCGTCGGCTATCCTAACCACTTTCAAGAACATCGGGACAAGAGCGAGCGGCGTAGGCAACAGGCGAAGAGATCAAATACATACACAAGTGAGTATGTATGCAAGCTACCTTACAACCCTCCTCAGAGCCATTCCATCTAAAAGAAATAGAATATTGCAACGCCATACGGCAAGATCTAAATATCCTAAAATAGAGATAATAGTGTAGGATAGTTCCTCATACATCAATCATCAGAGTATCAGGCGGAAGCGGAAAACAAGATCCGAGTACAGATAAGAAGCAAATCGGCATAAGATGCCACATAAATAAACACATCTCGCCCACAGATCTCACGGATCCCCATCCCTGGAATCTCTACACCGATTGATCGTTGCC
Organism: Avena eriantha; assembly: GCA_910589775.1. Lineage (NCBI taxonomy): Eukaryota > Viridiplantae > Streptophyta > Magnoliopsida > Poales > Poaceae > Avena > Avena eriantha. The sequence continues at coordinate 100,834,762 of OU342742.1, forward strand.
AACATCATCTGTCTCCTCCACCCAGTATCCATCTTGCGAATACGCATGTTCATCTGAATCAAACAATCTATCGTGTGAGACCCTAGGGGTACTCAGCAAGTCTTTATGCCTCTAAAGGGGACATATACCTGGGGTGACGCAATTGCAGCAAAAGATAAAAGCTAACAAGCCTATAGATACTCGCTAACCATCTGCCTAACCAATGATAGATGGATGTCCATTAATTAGGAACAACAGTTATAATAGTATAAAATAACAGATCCATCCTCCTTCTCGCTTACCAACGAGAAAGCGGACGAACAACCCATCCGTTGGCAGTTTTATTAACCATTCCATGAGTATTGCACTATTTACTAGTTAGGTATTTAGTCAATTAAAATTGGTACTTTAGTTATACTTGTCTATGATCAAGAAACTGTGCTCCAAGTCGTCCATAACCGCGGACATGGCTTTCAGAAAGATTTACCCTGCAGGGGTGCACAAATAGCAACACACACTCGATCAACCTCGGAAAAACCAACTCAAAACCCAATGAGGCATTCACGACAAAGCAATCACAGGATTCATAAAATATTTCAGGGGGCCACCCCACTAAGCTACCAGGAACGAAGTTGGTCGGCTCCGGAATGGACCTAGGGTTTGTGTGGACGGCGGTAAATGACTGGGAACCCGAAAGTGTGACTGGGCTTGTCGATACAGCGAAAACGTGTCACGATCCAAAACAGTACAGGTGCTCCATGCACAATTGTAAATAAAACAGTAAAGCATGGCATAAGTACATGATAGTAATAAAGCCCCAAACTACTTTTTGGCCCCAAGAAATAGAAATGATTCAAGATCTGGCTCGGGGGGGGGGGGGGTCATAAGGCCTCCCGGATGTGGATAGTGCGAATAGTCAAGGAACAGGAATCAAGTACTCGGGGTCCTACGGGACACAAGTGAGAATGAAAAACCAAATAACAGATATTGCCCACCGGTGCCTCTTTCATTAGTTATCCCATACTACTCAGATTAAGTTGTTTAGGTACCTCGTTATCCATCAAACTCTCACATACCCTACACATGCTGTTCTACGACCCGCATGGCTCAAACAACTCATGTAGTAAAGGCTCATGGGATGGAGGAACAAGCTCGGTGGGGTTTAAAAATAAAGGCTATGCAGTACTTGGGATTCAATTTAATGCAATCGCGACTCAATGATGTAAGAATAAGATAGAGGCAATAGGTACTATATGTATGCAAGCATGTGGTAGTGCTTGCCTGGCAGCTCAGTTGAAGCGAGAGGTAGATCTGGGTAGTACTCCTGGGATTCCTGATATTTCCCCTGCTCGGCGTCTATTCGAAAGAAGAACCAAACAAACAAGGGCCAACATAAAAAAAACGCACAAGCATATAAATAAGATGCGACAAGCAGACAAGCATGCCATGATGAATGATGCACCAATTACATGGCAATAATGTAGCATGGCAAGGGTGAGGGGTGGGGACAAGAATAAATCATTTTATTAATTATTTGGTCAAGTTTTATTGCCATAAACAGTTCTGATTTTTAATAATGACATGATGCATGCTTCAATTCATATCATGGAATGCATAGTTAGAACGAGCTCGTCGTGCTGATCGATTTAGACATATTATTGGTCAAATTTGGAATTATAGATTTAAAGTTGTTAATTAATTAAGAAAAAGGCATTTTTAATGCAATTAAACAATTTCGAAAATTTAAAATAGTCAAACATTATTTTGAATGGCATATTTGAAATCCTCACATTTTTCTGATGCACAAACATATATCATTTGTATTATTTGTAATTGTCAATTAAAAGTTATTATTTTCTGGATTGAAATTCATATTAAACATTTCTGGAAAACATTTTTATTAAACAGAAAAGATCTCAGACGTTTTGCACACAGAGGCAGCTAGCCACAGACACAGACAGGTGGGGCCTATGCTGAGCTGGCGCAAACAACACGCGGCATAATTTTCTTACCGCTCGTTCAGTCAGCCACATCAGCTGATAAGCGGGGCCACGGGGCCACACGCGGGCGTGCCAGCGGGGTGATAAATTGCAAATGTATCTATAATTTTTGATGTTCCATGCTTGGTTTTATATACTTTCTTATGTTTTGTTCCAACTTTGGAGTACTTTTCATAGACTTTCTTGGACTCACCTATTAACAAGATGCCACAGTGTAAGTTGCCTATTTTCTGCTGTTTTTGGTTCCAGGAAAGTCAGAAAATCAATATTCTCGGAATTGGACGGGACAAAAGCCAAAGTTCCTGTTTTACCGGAAGACTCATGGAGCCAGAATACGAGATGGAGAAGGGCCAGGGCCTGGCCACACCATGTGGTGGCGTGGGCTAGCCCTGGCCACGCCACCAGGTGGTGTGGGCCCCCTAGCACTCCACCGACCTTGCCCTCTGGCCTATAAGAAGCCTCCCGATACCAAAACCCTAAATAGTCAAGCCTCTAGCCGCGAAATGTTCCACAACGCCGCCACCACTGAAGGGGAGATCGGGGGACAGAAAGTCTCTGTTCCGGCACCCTGCTGGGACGGGGAAGTGCCCCCGGAGCCATCTCCATCGACTCCACCACCATCTCCATCACCATTGCTGATTCCCATGATGAGGAGGGAGTAGTTCTCTCTCGAGGCTAAGGGTTCTACCGGTAGCTATGTGTTCATCTCTCTCTCTCTATGCATGATCATATTGTGATCATGAGCTTTGTAATCAATTAGATCTACCTTGCTACTCAAGTGCTTTATTAGATCTCTGCTCTCCCCATGTGTGTGAAAGTGACAGCGTGCACAGCATGGTGGCACTTAGGCTAGAGATTACAAATACTTGTTACGAGTTATATTTGGAGTTGGATGTCTTTATGAAATTGTGGTGTTTGTTGGAACCGTCTAGTGCTCAAGGTGACAGTGTGGGGTTTTCTAGATGGGGAAGGCTTACTTTGAGGAGTGATGTTATAGCCCTACCATCGATTAGAGTGTTCAACCGGAGAGTAGTTAAGAGTAGTATCATAAAGAGAAGATATATTTATTAGAGAGTGTTCACTAGTGAAAGTATGATCCCTAGGCCTTGTTTCTAAGCATCGATACACCGTTTGCTACTAGATCTGTTACATGTTTGCTTGCTTCCATCTTTATTTCAGTTTGCCTTTAGTCTTTTCCACGCCATCAAGTTATTTTCCATCACCGTTACCACTTATAATTATCCATACCACTTGTATTTCACTATCTCTTCGCCGAACTAGTGCACCTATACACCTGACAAGTGTATTGGGTGTGTTGGGGACACAAGAGACTTCTTGTATCTTGATTGCAGGGTTGCTTGAGAGGGAATACCTTTGACCACTTCATCCTTGAGTTCGATAAACCTTGGGTGATCCACTTAAGGGAAAACTTGCTGCTGTTCTACAAACCTCTGCACTTGGAGGCCCAACAACTGTCTACAAGAATAGAAGTGCGTAGACATCAAGCTATTTTCTGGCGTCGTTGCCTGGGAGGTAAGGTAAAAGGTACTCACATCCTGCGGTGTGAGTGCTCGAAGTTATTTCCTTTAGATTCTGCAATTTGGTCTTTTTGTTTCTTGTTTTCACTAGTTAGGCTTAATGGAAAACAACAACAAAATTAGAGAGCTTTATAGTATTTATCTTGAGTTAGGACATGAAGTGTTTGAAGAGAAAATTAAAAAGCCTATGGAACTTTATTTGCATGCTAATAGCAATGTTATTAGTATGAATTCTTTGAACACCATTATTTCCAATGCTATGGAAAAGTCTAAGCTTAGGGAAGCTAGTATTTATGAAAATGATCTTTTTAGTTCCCCAGCTTTGGAAGATAGCTATTCTATTCCTTTGATGATACCAAACCTCCAATATATGATGATTACAATGATGAATATGTTATTTTCAGTCCACCTACTATTGAGGAGAAGATTAATTATGATTATAATATGCCTCCTATATTTGATGATTATGGTGATGAGAATAATAATGGTAGCTATTTTGTTGAATTTGCTCCCACTACAATTAATAAGAATGACTATGCTTATGTGGAGAGTAATAATTATTATATGCATGTGGCTCATGATAAGAATGTTTTATGTGATAGTTATATTGTTAATTTTATTCATGATGCTACTGAAAGTTATTATGAGAGAGGGAAACATGGTCTTATGTGTCTCAACAATATTAAGTTTCCTCTCTTTATGTTGAAAGTCTTGAAGTTGCACTTGTTTTACTTTACTATGCTTGTTGCTTTGTGATTTCATGACTTGTTTCTTTACAAGATTCCTATGCATAGGAAGTGGGTTAGACTTAAATGTGTTTTGAATTTGCTTCTTGATGCTCTCTTTTATTTCAATTCATATTTCTTATGTGAGCATCTTCTCAAACTATCATGCCTAACTTAAAGGCGTTAAAGAAAAGTACTTATTGGGAGATAACCCAAAAGTTTTAGATGAGTATTGGAAGTTATTACCTCTGTAATAACCTCTCCTTATCCTTTTTATTTGCTTTTTGTGCCAAGAGTAACCTCTAATGAGAGAGAAGTAATGATTGGGAAAGTTGTTGTCCCGAAACAGATTTTTGTGCTTCACCGTAAAAAATCGCGTAAAATCTCTGTACGTTATTTTGAGGCGTGTATTTTTTTGCTTCTTCCCCAGGTTGTTATCTAACTTTCGTTGGTTCAACACTTTTCGATTTGAGCAACAGAAGGTCTTCGAAAAAATTCTTCTTTACCTGCTGGTCTGTTTTGACAGATTTCTGCCATTATTTGCATTTGCTTCTTGTTGGTTCCTTTTTGAGTTCTTTTGGGGAATTGAGCTTTTTTAGGGAAGTGCTACAGTATCTAGTGTTCTAATGGAAGTTTATTTGGTGATAGAACTGAACCTTAAGACTTATTTATCTTGAGTGCACTAATGTTGCTAATGAGATTGTGTGAAGTTTTGTACGCAGGAGAACGACGACGATGCTGGCGGACGACGATCTAGGGTTTGCGTCGGGCTCGACGATGTGCAACAGGTACCGGCCGCCTCCTCCTCGCTGCTGTGTACGGGAACACTCCAGAGAGTCTCCTCGGTCTTCCCCAACGCCTCAATGCCACGCCCGCCTTCAACTATGGTGGTGGTGGAGCGATGCCGACGGTGGGGTAAATGGAGGAGGGGAGAAAGCAGCGGCAGGTGGGGAAGGAAGAGTAGAGGGGCAGGGCCTTGTGGATCTGGTATGCAACCAGGCAAGGGAGGGTAGATAAGAACAAGGGATGAGGGGCACATGGGGTGGCTCGGTGTAAAAAGGTGGCGATCACCTTTTTCTCCACCCTCTTTCTCTCGGCCGGTGGACCTGGGGCTCGAGGGGAATCCGGGAGGTTGTCCAGCTGGGGCCAGATGGCAGCGAGGCAAGCTGGCTCGGGTGGGCTTGCTTGTTGGCAAGAGAGAAAGCAAAGAGGGGAGGTGAGGCTCGGCTAGGGTTTAGATGAGGGTTGGCTTGGGAGGCTCGGCAAGGGTAGGGGTTAGGTTTAGCCGAGGCTAGGAGTAAGGGTTAAGGTTAGGTTTTTTTTAAAGCCCTCCCTAGATCAAGCATGGGGTGATGAGGAGTTGGAGGAGTAGGGTTTGATATGGTATGAGACAAAGGTAGGGAAAAAGAAGTGTAAAACAAAAGCACAAGCTAGATGGGATAGAATGGAGTAGAACCAAAACAAGGAAAAGAAAAGAGTAAGAGGAAGATGTAGGGTTTCTTTTGTATAGTACAAGCAAGATCCCATCCATGCATGCATTAAGTTGGTGGTGGAAGTGAGGTTAGGGGATGGTTCCAAAATAGAAGAAGAAAGGGAGAGACACTTAGTTGGATCATGGGGAAAAATACCCATGCCCCACTCAAAACCTAATAAAAACCAAAGAAAAAGAAAAGAAGATGACCTTGCATGGCCCATGCATGTATAATAAATGCATTATTTACTATGGTGAAAACAATGGTAAAAGAACATGGCATATATTTAGCACATGCTTCAAAATATGGGGTTAAGACCAAGCCAAAAGAACAAGAGTGGTGTCCCAAGTAGAACAGATGGAAATGCTCATATTTGAATATAATGTGGGCATGCTAGTGTGTATGTTCCACTAGGTAAGTACATAGCCACAATTATATTCGTACATGATCAAATTCTCCAAACCAAACCATATGGAAGCTAGACAAGGAAAAATACTCACATAACATGCAAAGGTGGCCATGTGGCTCTCCACATATCAACATTGTGAAAACAACATGATGCATCTATGGGAGCATGTGGAATTAGAAGTAGACCCATCCCAACCCCCATGAGCTAGATGTAAACCCAATTAAATGCAAAGCTCACATAGAGTTGGATGGTGGAATTATGGGGTGGTGACAAAGAGAGGTGGTGAAGTTAAATAAAAGATATGCCCCCAACTCAACTTGGGCATCAAGCATTTATCAAGAACCAAATACAATATAGTAAGAACCAAATACAATTGATAAATGCATATGAGATAAGAACCAAAAGAAAAGGGTTTTATATGATGCTCAAATGCAAGGTGGCATGATGACATGAGCATGATATAATTATGATGCAACAATTATATGTAGGAAGTAGCATTTTATTATTAGACCATGTAGCATTACAGCTGTTAGACAGATGGGATGCTACAACTCTCCCCCACTAAACAGGAATCTCGCCCCAAGATTCTAGGAAGAAGAAGACACGAAGAGGGTAGGATACTTGGCACGGAGCTCATCCTCGCGTTCCCAAGTGGCTTCATCAACGGAATGGTGCGACCACTGCACCTTGCAGAACTTTATAGACTTGTTGCGAGTCTTTCTTTCTACGACTTCTAGGATTTTTGTGGGGTGTTCTTGATAAGACAGGTCTTCTTGGAGATTGATGAGTTCATGGTCCACCGTCCTGCTGGGATCCTTGAAGCACTTCTTGAGTTGAGATATATGGAAAACATCATGAACCTTGAGTTTTTCAGGGAGCTCAAGAGCATAAGCGACTTCTCCTCTTCTTCCACGAACTTTGAAAGGACCGATGTATCTAGGAGCCAGCTTCCCTTTGATACCAAACCGGTGCGTGCCTCTCATGGGAGTGACACGAAGGTAAACGAGATCACCAGGGACATACTCCATGTCCGTGTGCTTTCTGTCATAGTTGCTCTTCTGGCGACTTTGAGCAACCTTCAGGTTTTCGAGAATGATGTGAACCTTCTCCTCCGCTTGAGTTACAATGTCGGGGCCAAACAATGTTCTTTCACCTGCGCCCGACCAACCAATCGGAGTTCTGCATTTGTGGCCATAGAGAACCTCAAATGGTGCCATCTTTAGACTCTTCTGGAAGCTGTTGTTGTAAGAGAATTCAGCATAAGGAAGGCATCTGTAACACCCTCAAATCGGCCCTATGCAAGTTTTAGCGATTCAGCCAAACCTGCATAGAAACAATTCAAGGACGCCCACCAGGCACTTTCGTGCGGGTGGAAAACGAAGTAATACCATTACACATTAGTCCACGATGGAACCCACAGAACATATATACACAACAACGACTCCATGAGTCAAGAATACATATATACTATACAAAGATTCAAATCACCTTGAAAACGATAGAGCGTCCGACTACGGACAAGAGGCAAATGGGGCTAAGAGCCCTGAAGAATAACCAATGGCATCCATAACCCTGCCCAGGCCAAGCCGGAAGGGTAACCCAACTAACGACGTCGATCACAAACCTGCTAAAACAAAAGGGGGTGCCGACAAAGGGCAAAGGAAAAAGAGGAGCGTCAGTACTGAGGCCAGTACACGGCGAGGCTAGAATTCGGTGGCTCTCGCCTACATAGGTATGGTGGACTGAAGCAACAGCGAAGCATGCACTACACAACCTATAGAGACTCGATGCAACTGTCGGCTATTAGAGAGAGATAAGAAAGACCTATCCGGATCCAACCTGATAGTAACACCAAACATACCCATCCTGGTATCCCCCCTCGAGACCAAACGAGGAAGTCAAACCGAGGAACTCACAGAGTTGGCAGTTTTATTCATTCGATTACAATTGGAGCACTTACTAGTCAGATATAGATAGCATGAGTCATCCTGAAGCATAAGTAGTGGGCATTCTTAATTACCATTCTGTTGTAGTTGGAACATTTACTAATCAGATATAATTGTCCTGAGGAATCCCAAAAACCCAGCAGTTGTTGGCACTTTTATCACATTCCATTGGAGTTGCAATACTTACTAGGCAGATATATCAGAACACGATACAAGCCAGATCCATCAGTTGTTGGCATTTTTAATATCCATTCTGTCATAATTGAATCTGATTACTAGTCACATATTAAGTCAAATTTATAGTACTACTTTAGTTATGCTTGTCTATGATCGAGATACTGTGCTCCAAGTCGTCCATAACCGCGGACACGGCTTTTAGAAAGTTTTACCCTGCAGGGGTGCACAAATAGCAACACACACTCGATCAACCTCGAAAAAACCAACTCAAAACCCAACGAGGCTTTCATGACAAAGCAATCATAGGATTCATAAAATATTTCAGGGGGCCACCCCACTAAGCTACCCACAACGAAGTTGGCCGGCTCTAGAATGGACCCAAGGTTTGTGACGACGGCTGTAAACGAGTGGGAACCCGAAAGTGTGACTGGGCTTGTCGATACCGCGAAAACGTGGCACGATCCAAAACAGTACAAGTGCTCCACGCACAATCTTAAATAAAGCAGTAAAGCATGGCATAGGTACAGGATAGTAATAAAACCCCAAACTAGTTTGTGGCCCCAAGAAATAAGAAATGAATCAAGCTCTTGCTCAGGGGGATCCCGTAGGGTCTCCCGGATGTGGATAGTGCGAATAGTCAAGGAACAAGTATCAAGTACTCGGGGTCCTACGGGACACAAGTGAGCATGGAAGAACCAAATAACATCTATTTCCCACCGATGCCTCTGCATTAGTTATATCTATTCCCAGCAATTTAATAGTTGTAATTAAAGACATGATCAAATCCACCATAAACATCTGCTAGCATTTGTCGTTGTATTGGGAACGGCAGTACCTGAGGAGGTTAAATAGAGGTGTGGGGACTAGCAGGGAAGCTATCGACGGCGTCCGCAGGCGGGATTGGATACAAGCGAGCGTAGCGGGATGCAAGAAGTACCCAGGTTCGAGGCCCTCGTGGTGAGGTACAGCCCCTACTCCTGCCGGATCTGACTATGTGGAATACTCGAACTACAAGTGCTCCTCGAGATGTATATGCTAGCTACTGCCTTAAATGCTGTAAGACCAACCCTTTCTACTGAGGCTTTGCCTCTCCTTATATAGGCAGAGAGGCAAAGGTCTCACTGACCAGTCCGACTAGCGGGCCCCACAGGCGGGTCCCAGCCGACTAGTCATCTACAGTGTCCGATATGGCTTGTCTCATCGGAGTATGAGCGGTATAGCTATCGTAGGCACAGTGGACGCTGTGCGAGCCTGTCGTTAGCACCGGCCACTGTTCCTGCGTCACCTACGCAAAGTCTTCGGTATGGCTGGGTAGTTGCCAGTCTTGTCACCGTACAGGGCGTATCGTGCACTGATACACACGTCGCCCTGTCCCATTGATTGAGTCCGGCTACGTTGCCGTATCCAGCTGCCTCTTGCTGATCCGGCTACCGGGGGATAGTCGGACTGTCTTGCCCTGTCCGGCTGCATCTGGTCAGCCGGACGTGATCCAACTGTCTTGTTTCTTATTCGGTTGGGGTACCTGGGGATCACCCCCCTAACACTAGCCCTCGAGCGCGTGTGGATTCCGCCCTTAGGCGAAATGTGCGCGCGCTTCCTCTTGCTTTTGAATTTGTGTCCGGCTGAGCTTGGCGGTTGCGCTACCCGTGACGTCAGTGCTGACGCTGGCCACGCGCGTACACGCCATCATTACTCTGCGGCGGGCAGCGTAACGTCCTGTCACACGTCGCCTCGAGAAACTACTGTCCGGCGCTTCGGTTCTTGCTCCAGGATCTACTGCGCATCCTGCTCTGGCACACGGGATCTAGGCGGTGGTTGGGGTGTGGTTTGCCCGGATGCGCGCCACGTGCCCCGTCGACAGTTGCCCTTCTGGCCCTTTAAAGGGACGCCGCAGGGGAGGCAATTTCTTTCCTTCGCTCCCCCGCTGCAGTTTCCTTCTCTCTCGCTGCTTCTGCTCCCGTGCCCTTGCCCTTTGCGCCGCCCACTCGCCGTCATCCACGCTACGGGCCACCGTCAATCTTCCGTCGCCGCTCCCCCTCGTCAACCGGAAATGGCCGCCGACCGCGGGGCCTGGTGCGGCTCCGCCGTCATCAAGGACCAAATCGCGAAGTACCACGCCACCCGCGTCCTCCCGCCGGCGGAGGAGGTGGCGGTGCGGCTGGCGCCGCCGGGGAGGTGTCACCGCATCCGGCGGAGGGAGAGCGCGTCATTTTCCTTTCCCACTTGGCACGCGGGTTCGCCCTTCCGGTGAACCCATTCCTCTTGACCTTCCTTGCTTTCTTTGATCTTCGCCTCCACCACCTCGGCACCAACGCAATCGGAACGTTGGCGCACTTTGTGGCTTTCTGCGAGAGCTACCTCGGGATCCAGCTGGATCTCGGGCTCTTCTGAGTCCCACCGCAGGTGCAATTCACCCAGGGGCCACTAGTCGTCTGCGGCGGCGCCTCCATCTACTCTCGCTCGCAGACTGGCTACCCCAAATTCCTTCTTCACGATACGGTACGACTGTGGCAACAGTCGTACTTCTACGTGAAGAACCTCACCAACATCGACCGGATCAATCTGCCGGCCTTCCAGGACGTCGAGTCCAGCCGGCAGAACTAGGACTTGAAGTTCCACGGCGACAAGGCAGAGACGGATGAGCTGCTGAAGCGCATGCGCTCGCTCGTCCACTGTCGGCTGACCGGCCTGGACGTCACTCTCAGCTGGATGTCCCGGCTGATGATGTCGTTGCAGCAGCGAGCACACAAGATGTGCTACTACTCCGGCCGGCTGGACCCGACCCGGCTATCGCGCCGCGATCCCCGCTACCACAACCTGAAGGAGTGGATGTGGACGATCACCAAGGAATGACTGCCGGAGAACTAGAAGTTCAGCATGGCGCCTTATACTCAGGAGAACCGCGCGCCCCGGGTAAGCTCTTCTAAAGGATGCTCTTTTGGTGTTTCTTGTACTTGTTCTTTGTTTTCGTCTGGCTGATCTCTTGTATTCGGCAGATGTTCCCTTGCATCATCCGCGAGGAGGGCGCGGCGGCCCTCGAGGAATTCATGCCCGACCTGCCCGAGCCGCGCGCTCGGCGGTCTGGCAAGGAATCGGATGGGGACGGCGACGCCTTCCCTAGTCGAAATGACGAGCCGGCCGCCGACCCGCACGCGGCGGTGCACGAGGAGGAGGCCGCGCCGACCACGGAGCCGGCGACGCGCTCCGCGACGGACGGGGAAGCGGGTGGGAGCGGCTCCAGCCGTTCCGGCTCCCGCCGCCCTGCGACGGAGGAGCCGTCGCCCAAGAGGAGCCGGTCTGGCGCCCTGCCGCCAAGCCGTCTCGGCCGGAAGAAAGGGCCGCCTCCTATTGTGCCGGGGTATGCTGCTTCCCCCCTCCACTTTTTCTTTCGGCGCCCTCTGCCTATTTGCCCTTTTTCTTCTTTTTCTGACTTTGTTTTGTTTTGCCTTTGCCTTCTCCTTTTTCTCTTTAGCACACTGGTTTCCTTCGGAGCCGCGAGCCCGGCACGCACGCCAGCCGGGTCGCCGCCCCGTGCCCCGACTGCGCCGACCAGCGCCCCTCCTTCTGAGGCGCAGCCTTCGCCTCCCCCTCGGGCTGAGCCGACTGCCTCCGCCCAGCCGGAAGCGGGGTCCTCCCAGCCGGAAGGCTCCACCACGGGCGCGCAGGGGGCTGCCGGTAAGGAGCTCGTCGTCGTTGGCGATGACAACTCCGACGAGGAGCCCGGGGAGGAATGGCAGACGGCGGTGGTCGTGGCGAAGGAGTCCTTGGCCGTCAATGCCGTGGACGACGATGCTTCCCCTGCCGCCTCGCTGTCGGACCTCGCCGCCACGCTTGAGCTGGCGGTGAAGGAGATCCGGCTGCGGGAGGCCACAGCCGACGGGAACCGGGCGTTGGAGCAGAAGCTCGCTGCCACCAACGGGACCTCCCAGAGTAAGTTCGCTTCACCCGGCTTGCCTTTTTTTGGGTACTAATAGCCGGTCTTGTTGCAGCCATCCTCGTGTGCGCTCAGCGCAAGATCGATCGCTTGAAGAAAGCGAAAGACCGGCTGAGCAAGTCCAATTCTACTATGCGGCAGCAGAACAAGGATTGGCACGCGAGGGTGGACGGTCTGGAGGCCACCATCAAGGAGCACGACGCCTTGCTCGCTAGCCGGACCGAAGCCTTCTCCCTTCTCGAGGCCTAGAACAAGGACCAAGAGAAGGAGATCAAACGGCTAGCGACCAAGGAGAAGGCGCTGGTGGAGGAGCTGATGCAGGTCGGCCACACTGCCAAGGGTGAGTCCTTTTCCCGTCTTCCTTTCTTTCTGGATCCGGTAGCCGGATCTGACTTCTCTTTTCTGACAGCCTTTTACCCCGGCATAGACCTGCTGGCCTACAACCGGCTACATGAGAACTGGCCGGGAGCGCAGCCGACGGCCCAGGAGCTCGTCATTCTCCTTGGCGAGGAAGCTGCCAAGCTTCGCCAGGCGGCGCGGGACGTCTTCTCCTTCGTGTGGCCAGAGGCTCCGGTTCCAGAGACGATGGCGCAGCTAGCTGCGAAGGTGGGGGAGGTGCCGGCTGCGGTGGACCAGCTGCGAGACTTGGCGGCGCAGGCCGGAGCGGAGATGGCCTTGGCCCTCATGCTCTCCTGGTACAAGGACACCCGCGTCGAGAAGATCGACGCTGGCTTCTGTGCTGGAGCCGATCTTGCTGCCATCCGCCAGGCCCATCTGGAGCTCCGCGGATCCGCCATCAAGATCGCCGATTACGTGGATCCTGACAAGGTGCTCACCGACTCGGAGTCTGTCGGTACTCCTGATGTGGAGGTCCCGATGCCGCCGCCTGCCAGCACCGGAACCGGATCAAGCTCCGCGCCCCCTCCGCCGCCCGAGGCTTCTGCTGGCCAAGATCTCCCTCACGACAAGGGTCCCACCGTTTAGTTATCGCCCCGGGATGCTGGGTGTATTTGTCTTGTGCTACATACTTATGAACCTTGTCTGTTTGTGCCGGCTGTCTTTGACGCCGGGTAACTTATGGGAGCTTCGTCTCTCTTTTGTTTGTCATTGTTGAAATTCTTGAGTTTCCCTTGACTTGTGTGCTTCGAATTTCTTTCCATACTTCGCCGGTTAACTTTATCCGGCTTACTTCACCTGGCTACACACTTTTAGTCGGGGGAACCGCACCTCTAGTGGGGGCGCGCGAGCACACCCACTGGGTGTAGCCCCCGAGATGCGCAGTAGCTGGCGTAGCCAGGTGCTTCGAATCTTCTTCTTTCCCAATTCTTTTATTTTTATCTGACTAGACTCGTCCCGGTCGGTTGCTTTCACCGGCTGAACACCTTCAGCCGGGGGAACTAACATTCCAGTGGGGACGCCCGAGCGCACCCACTGGGTGTAGCCCCCGAGATTCAGAGTAGCTGGCATAGCCAGGTGCTTCGAATCTTCCTTGTCTTCTCTTGCTCCTGCCCTTGCCCTCACCTAGGCTCCGATCGGCCGGCTAAACGCCTTTAGCCGGTCGGGAACCACAAGATTTCACTGGGGGCGCGCGAGCGCACCCAGTGGGTGTAGCCCCCGAGATTCGGAGCGCTTGATGAAGGCAAGGACTTCAAATCTTCTTTCCTTCTCCTGAATTCCGACTCTAGGTAGTCGGACAAAATGTACATACGCATACACACATGTCCACATAGGTTAGTAGGTTAGTCTGCCAAATTGTGGCTAGAAAACGGCTTGTTTTTTCGAAAACTGGCTTGTTCCTTTCTAGACACTTAGTCGCTTTCCCATGCGCTCTGCTGTTTTTGATGTGTCCTTGCTGGGCAGCAGGGTTGCGGTCTGCAACCGGAATCGAAGGGAGCTGATAGTACATTGCACACGGTACTAATGGCTTAGCAGCTGGATTGGTTCAAGCTAGTTGCAGGGCCGGGACACCCGATCTGTCGCGTCTCCTCCCCGTTTTTCGTGTGGGATGCCTCGGGCTTTTGCTCTTGCTAGCCGGACAGCCGGGTTGCGGTCTGTAGCTGAGACGAAGAGTGGGCTTCTGACATCGTCGCACAGTACTCAGCCGGTTTGTTGACTTAGCAGGCCGGGCCAGCCGGCGAGCCCCTGGGTAGGGGTTGCCGGAGCCGGAAAATCATAACCGGAAAACAGATGCATACACATTTCTAGCAAGGAGCCCCCGAGATTCTCGTGGGGGTCCGCATTTTCATTCATAGGGTTTTCGGGATACATACACTGCCTGGCGACTAGGTGTAAAACGGGCGCAGCAGGGCCGCGTTCCAGGGACGCTCGGTTTCCTCGTCCGATTTGTCCATCTTGTTCTTGCGTGGCTGCTGCGCGTCGATGAGGTAGTAGGAGTCGTTGGGCAGCGCCCGGCTGATGATGAAGGGGCCCTCCCAGGGTGGTGATAGCTTGTGCATGCCCTTCATGTCTTGCACCAGCCGGAGAACTAGGTCGCCCTCGCGGAATGCGACTGGGCGGATCCGGCTTGAATGGTAGCGACGTAGTCGCTGCTGGCACAGGGCTGATCTGGACAAGGCCAGCTCGCGGGCCTCCTCCAGGAGGTCCACTCCGTCCTCTCGCGCCTCCTGGTTGGCTTTTTTGTTGTAGAGGAGCTTGCGAGGGGAGTCGAACTCGATGTCGGCGGAGAGGACGGCTTCCGATCCATAGACCAGGAAGAATGGCGTGTAGCCGGTTGACCTATTCGGCATGGTGCGAAGGCTCCACAGCACAGCCGGAAGTTCTTCGATCCAACATCCGGGTGACCGCTCTAACGGCTCGATGAGACGTGGCTTGATGCCGGCTAGCACCAAGCCGTTTGCTCTTTCGACTAGCCCATTGGATTGCGAGTGCGCGACAGAGGCGAGGTCCAGTCGGATGCCCTTGTTGCTACAGAACCGGGCGAAGGCCCCCTTGGTGAAGTCCGTGCCGTTGTCGGTGATGATGCTGTTGGGGTAGCCGAAACGGTTGATGATGTTGGTGAAGAAGGTAACAACCGTCGCCCCGTCCAGCTTCCGGATAGGCTTAGCCTCGATCCACTTCGTGAACTTGTCCACCGCCACCAGCAGGTGGGTCATGCCCGCGCGGGCTCGCTTGAAGGGACTGACCATGTCAAGGCCCCAAACCGTGAAAGGCCAGGTGATCGGTATGGTCTTGAGTACCGAAGCTGGCATGTGCCTGAGCTGCCCGAAGCGCTGGCACCCGTTGCATGCGCGGACCAGCTGCTCAGCGTCCTCGAGGGCGGTGGGCCAATAGAAACCATGGCAGAATGCCTTGGCGACTATCGCCCTTGACGAAGCATGGTGCCCGCACTCGCCCTGGTGGATATCTTTGAGTAGCCGGTAGCCCGTGTCCACATCAACACATCTTTGGAAGATACCGGATACACTGCGCTTGTACAGCTCGCCGTTTATGATGGTGTATGTGTGCGCGCGGCGCCGGATTTGCCTGGCCTTCACCTCGTCGTCTGGAAGTTCTCCATCAGCGATGTAGCTCATGAAGGGTTGTGCCCAGGATGGCACTTCCCGGATAACGAGGACGCTCTTGTCCTCCGGTTGACGGGTGTCGGGGGGTCGTCCGGGTGGCGTACCCGGAACGGCAGCACCCGAGCCGATAGGAGAGCCGGCAGCCCCCGGGTCTTGCGAGCCGGAAGGCACTGCCTGGCCGGAATTGGTGCGGGTCTTCTTCTTTCGCGGTTCTGCCAGCTCCGCTTCCGTCGTTCCGTCAGCCGGGACGGTTCCTGCCCAGACGATGGAGTCCGATTCTGGCGACGGGTTGATGGATGGCTTGCGCAGGTGCTCCAAGGAGACCCCTGGTGGGATGGCCTGCCTGGTGGAGCCGATCTTGGAGAGCCCATCGGCTGCCTCGTTGTTGACGCGGGGGATGTGGTGAAATTCGCACCCATCGAAGGAGGCGCTGAGCTTCTGGATGTGGAACCGATAGAGAGCCATGTTAGCGTCTCTGGCGCCCCATTCTTCAGATACCTGTTGCACCACCAAGTCCGAATCACCGAAGCACAGGATCCGGTTGACACCGATCTCCTTGGCCAGCCGGAGCCCGTGCGTCAGTGCCTCGTATTCGGCTACGTTGTTGGAGGCTTTGAAGTGGATCTGCAGCACGTACTCCAGCCGGTCTCCTTTGGGCAAGGTGAGCATGATGCCGGCTCCCAAGCCCCCGAGCATCTTCGACCCGTCGAAGTGCATCCGCCAATGGTCCGAATCCGGAACCGGTGGGAGATACTGGGTCTCGGTCCAGTTGACGAGGAAGTCCGCCAATGCCTGCGACTTGATCGTGAGCCGGGGCTCGTATTGGATGGAGTAGGCGGCAAGCTCGATGGCCCACTTGGCGACTCGGCCGGTGGCGTCCTTGTTGCCGATGATTTCCGAAAGGGGTGAAGTGCACACGACCTTAATCGGGTGCTCCTGGAAGTAGTTCTTGAGCTTCTTGCATCTCAGGTGCATGCCGTAGCACATCTTCTGGTAGTGGGGGTAGTTCTGCTTGTAGAGGGAGAGAACCTCGCTGAGGTAGTAGACGGGTCTCTGAACCGGCTGAGCCTTGCCTTCCTCGGGGCGCTCCACCACCAGGACGACACTGATGACCCGGCTGATGGCTGCTATATAGAGCAACATTGGCTCCTTACTAGCCGGCGTGGCTAGAACCGGTGCTGTGGATAGCATGCTTGAGGTCGTGAAACGCGGCGTCGGCTTGCAAAGTCCAGGAGAACTTGTCCGTCTTCTTCATCAACTGGTACAACGGGAGTGCCTTCTCCCCCAGCCGGCTGACGAAGCGACTGAGGGAAGCCAGGCATTCGGGGAGCTTCTGGACTCCAAGCAGGTTCCTGGGCGGCTGCATCCTCTCCATGGCCGTGATCTTCTCCGGATTCGCCTCGATACCTCGCTATGAAACGAGGAAACCGAGTAGCTGGCCGGACGGTACTCCGAAAACACACTTCTCTAGGTTCAGCTTCATTTGGTACTGGCGGAGGTTGCCGAACGTTTCTCTCAGATCCTCGAGGAGGGTGCGCTTCTCTTTGGTCTTGATGACCACGTCATCCACGTAAGCGTCCATGTTTCGGCCTATCTGTGAGTGCAAGCATTTCTGCATACATCGCTGATAGGTGGCGCATGCGTTCTTTAGGCCGAAAGGCATGGTTACATAGCAGAAAGCCCCATAGGGGGTGATAAATGATGTCTTAATCTGATCAGCCGAGTTTAGTCGGATATGATTGTACCCGGAATAACAATCTAAAAAAGACAACAAATCACAGCCGGCCGTGGAATCGATGACTTGATCGATACGGGGCAAGGCGAAGGGGTCTTTCGGGCACACCTTGTTCAGGCTAGTGTAGTCGATACACATGCGCCAGGTCTTGTTCTTCTTCAGCACCAGGACTGGGTTTGCCAACCAGTCTGGGTGGTACACTTCCATGATGAACCCGGCTGCAAGGAGCTAGGTGATCTCGTCACCGATTATCTTTCTCTTCTCCTCTGCGAACCGGCGCAGAGGTTGCTTGACCGGCTTGGCATCCGGACGCACGTGAAGTGAGTGCTCGGCGAACTCCCTCGGCACACCCGGCATGTCCTTGGGGGACCACGCGAAGATGTCCCGATTCTCACGGAGGAAGTCGACGAGCGCGCCTTCCTATTTGCTATCCAAGCCGGCGCCAATGGTGACGAACTTGGTCGGATCGGAGGGGTCGAGCAGGATCCTCTTCGTCTCCTTTGCCGGTTGGAAGGCTCCTTCTCTAGCCGGTTTGCTGCTAGCCGGAATGTCCTGCTGGGCCATGGCCACATTGCGCATGATCACGCGCTTCTCCTCGGCTATGATGAGGGCCTCTGCCAGTTTGGAACCGGCTAAGCACACTCCATCGACCGCCTGAAGCAGCCGGCGACGATGATCACGCCATGGGGTCCCGGCATCTTCGTCTTGAGGTAGGCGCAGTGGGGGATGGCCATGAACTTGGCGAGGGCGGGGCGCCCGAGGAGAGCGTGGTAGGAGCTCGTCAGATTTACCACCTCGAACCAGATTGGTTCGCGGCGGAAGTTCTCCTCGGTCCCGAAGATGACGTCCAACTGGATTTTCCCCAGCGGGGCGCAGGCTGGCCCCAGCAGTACGCCATGGAACGTCGTGGTAGTCGGGCGCAGGTCGCTTTCGCGAATGCCCAGCTTCTCTAGCGAGGACTGGTAGAGGAGGTTGAGGCTGTTGCCTCCGTCGATGACGACGCGCGAGAATCGGCAGGTGCGCGCGTTGGAGACGATGAGGGGGTCGAGCACCATAGCGTAGCCCCCGGGAGTCGGTAGATGCTCAGGCTGATCCGCCCAGCTCCAGGTGATGGGGGTTTCCGACCAGTTCAGGTACTGGGGGACCAAAGAGGCGATGGTATTGACCTCCTTGGAGCGTCGCCTACGGCTGTGCTTGTCGTCCTGCTCCGTCTCGAAGATGTGGTAGGCGGCGTGCGGCTGGGGGTAGCCGTTGTTGTTGTTGCCACCATTGCCGCCGTTACCATCATTGCCGGCTCCCCTAGCCGGTGGTGGAGGTCCACCCGGTGGGGGAGGCGGGGGACGAGGCTGGTTGCCCTGGTCCTTTAGCTGGCGGGTCTAGCTGCAGTTCCGGGTGGTGTGCGTAGCCGGCTTGAAGGGACCGCTATGCCACTTGCACGGGCCATCGAACATCTGGTCGAAGGTGAGTCGTGGCTTCTGCCTCCTTGTCTCATTAGCCGGCGCGTCGGGTGCGCCCTCCACAGCGTTGACTTGCCGCGCGTGGTAGCGAGGCTTCTGCTGTCCGGCCTGGCGGTCCCCATGGAACCGGTTGTCGCTGCCGTGGCGCCTGGAGGATCCGGCTTCTCCAGCCGGATTGCTGGGTCGGTAGCGAGCCGGCTCTGTGGGAGTCAGACGCCCGTCTGCGTTTACTCGGAGGGGCTTCTTCATGGCGGCATCCACCGTGGCGTATTGGTCTGCAACCGTCATGAGCTCCGCCATGGTTTTCGGCTCGTCACACAGTAGCCGGTGGCGAAGCATGGTGCCCTCTCGGCAACCCTCGATGAAGAAACCGATGGCTTGGCTCTCCAGGATGCCCTCGCAGGTGTTGCGCAGCTCCGTCCACTTGGCGAGGTACTCGCGGTCGGTCTCGTGGTCGCCCTGGACGCACAAGGCCAGGTCGCGCGGGCGCCCTGGGCGCTTGTACGTGTCGTTGAAGTTGCGGACGAACACCTTCTCGAAGTCAGGCCAGGCGTTGATGCTGTTGGGCGCGAGGCTATTGAGCCATGTCCTCGCCGACCCGGTTAGCATCAGGGGGACGTAGCGCACGGCTGTGCGCTTGTTCCCGTGGGCGATGCCGACTGCCGTAGCGTAGTCGGTCAACCAGTCTTCCGGCTTCATGCTGCTGTCGTACTTGGGGGTGTCCCTGGGCAGGGAGAATTTATCCGGAAACGGCTCGTTCTGGATGCGGGGTCCGAAACAAACCGGACCGGTAGAATCTTCCTCCTCCGTGATGCGCGCTTGAGCGAGGAGCTCGATGCGGTCGAGGGCATCCGGACAATCCGGGTAGGGCGCTCCCACCCGGCCCAAGAGACGGGAACCGGCTGGTCTGGGCGCTCTGGCTGGCGGAGGGGGAGGTGGCGGGTTGCTGTTCACCGTCTGCTCCTAGCGCGGCTGGCCCCTGTTGCCAGAGCTACGACGCCTACTGCGGGCCCTGGGCGGTTGAGGGGAGGACGCCTACTGGGTGTCGCGCGGCGCGCCCCTGCTGTTGGCAGGTAGCCTGCTCCCCTGGAGTAGCTAAGGTCTTCCTGCATCTGCCGGTTAGCACCGGCCTGCTCGTCCGCGACGCGGAGGAGCTCCTGCACGCGAGCGTGCTGGCGGGCTCGCTCCTCGCCCTCCAGGCTGGGTAGTTCCTCTGCCACGGCTCGAGCCGTGCGCAAGTTCTTGATGGGCGTGCTGTAGGTGGGCCGTGTGAGGGCAGGCACGGGGTCCAGTTCCTCGTCCTTTTCCAACCTACCGCCCAGCTCGCCGCCCCGACGCCGTACCTGGCCGCGCTGGCTCGGCTCCGCGGTAGCTGGAGTGAGGCCGTGCGCGCGGTTGTACTCGCGCCGGGTGATCTCGAGCTGCTTGCGGGCTGCTGCTAGCTCCATGGCCTCATGGAGGAGGATCTGTCTCTCCATGTTGAAGTTGGCCTCCGCCTCCTCCGGGTTATCCCCGAGGTTAACCGGCGTCAGGAGCCGATCAATGGCATCCTCCACCGGGTTCCGGGGCTGCAGGGGAGCGGAAGTTCCGACCTCGTCCGTGCCTTGCTCCCGCGGCTGGCGGGGATGGGAGCTGGAACCGGCCATCATGATCTCTACGCCGCGAGATGCGGCAGAGGCACTGCCGCCTGAGCACGGCAGCTCCGCGACAGAGATGATTTCCCTAGGGAAACGCTCCGGGACAGTGGCGACGTAAGCGAGGAGGTCGCCGAATAGCAGGACGGTGCCGTTCGCCGGGAAGGAGGTTCCGGCGAAGCAGGAAGCGTTGTCGATGACGCAGTCGAACTTGCCGAGCGTGAGCACCAGGCCAGAGGCTATGCGCTCACCGGCTGAAGTGCGGGGTCCCGTGCGGAACGTGACTCCGGTCGAAGCCATCTGCCCCACGGTGGGCGCCAACTGTCGTTGTATTGGGAAGGGCAGTACCTGAGGATGTTAGATAGAGGTGTGGGGACTAGCAGGGAAGCTATCGACGGCGTCCGCAGGCGGGATTGGATACAAGCGAGCGTAGCGGGACGCAAGAAGTACCCAGGTTCGGGGCTCTCGTGGTGAGGTAAACCCCTACTCCTGCCGGATCTGACTATGTGGAATACTCGAACTACAAGTGCTCCTCGAGTTGTATACGCTAGCTACTGCCTCAAATGTTGTAAGACCAACCCTTTCTACTGAGGCCTTGCCTCTCCTTATAAAGGCAGAGAGGCAAAGGTCTCACTGACCAGTCCGACTAGCAGGCCCCACAGGCGGGTCCCAGCCGACTAGTCATCTACAGTGTCCGATATGGCTAGTCTCATCGGAGTATGAGCGGTATGGCTATCGTAGGCACAGTGGACATCGTGCGAGCCTGTCGTCAGCACCGGCAACTGTTCCTGCGTCACCCACGCAAAGTCTTCGGTATGGCCGGTAGTTGCCAGTCTTGTCACCGTACAGGGCGTACCGTGCACTGATACACACGTCGCCCTGTCCCATTGATTGAGTCTGGCTATGTTGTCGTATCCGGCTGCCTCTTGCTCATCTGGCTACCGGGGGATAGCAAGCCTGTCTTGCCCTGTCCGGCTGCATCTGGTCAGCCGGACGCGATCCGACTTTCTTGTTTCTTATTTGGTTGGGGTACCTGGGGATCACCCCCCTGACAGCATTCCAACAACTGTGGTACTTGACAACACGGGATCGCACCTAAGCAAGCAACTATGACTCGCAAGGCCAGCTATCTACCAAGCACAGGTAATAGGAGGTGTCCAAGGCAATATAGAGGCTGCACGGGATATAACTGGTGTACGGAAACTAAAGCATCGCGACACGGATAGCAATAGATCCGCAGGAGGAAATAAAGACTATAAATGCAAAATAGGTAGAAGGGGGAGAGATGCTCGCCTGGGAAACACTGCCGAAGGTTCATATCCGGAGAACTTGTCGATACTCGCATCATTTCATCGGCCTAATCCGCGAAGGAGCAAACACTAGAAGAAACACCGGATGCAATATTTAATACTATGGCAGAAGATCCGGCATGCTTATGATATGATGCATGGCATGGCGCAGATGCGGTGCAATTAGGCAATAGTAAGTGGAACCGGGGTCCCGACAAATAATTATACGGTTCGCGTTATTTAACTACCCCGCAATTTAAATGTTGTATTAACAGGGCGAAACATGGTATCGGTTCGCTACACAAATTTAAATGGAGTCCAGAATAAGACTAGAATAGCCCGCATATAGACTCCATATTTAATTTCGGTGAATCGACTAGTTAACCCAACCCACCAGATGACATGTATGCAAGCATGATGATTTAATGATGCGACAGGTATATGTCATATTATAAAAAATAGAGGCTTAGGGTCGCACATCTGTGTTCGGAAGATCTTGGGCTTCGGGGGGTTCGGGTTCGACAGGGTTGGACGAGATCGGGGGATGGAAACGGGATCATTCTCGGACAACTGAAGGAGAGCTTGGCGTTCCGGGAAGAAGGACTTGGTTTGGCGTCGGGGCGCATCGGATTCGTCCTGGTCGGTGTCGATCTTGTCGTCGCGAAGATCTTGTCTGATTCACGTATCGGGTCGGTCTTGGCGTTTGGGATGAAGAATTTGGCGTTCCGGTGGCGATCTTGGCGGTCCTCGGATCCGGGTCTCGCATCCGGGAAGGAGTACTTGTCGCAGCTGATGGATCGGTCCTCGGGGTCGAAGAGCTTGGCGCGCCAGGGTTCGGTCTTCGAATCTTGGTCGGGTCGCCGGTAGATCTTGGTTGCCTTCGGGCTCCTATGGTCGATGGCAACTTTGTTCGGGCAACGACCGAGATCTTGTTCGGAGGATTCCCCATAGTTTGCTCTTCGGTGGTACTCGGACGGCTTCAACAACACACCATCTCTCATCTACACCATCTCACATCCATCATCAAAACGCCACTGCTTCGTCACTGCAACAACAGGAACCAAACAAAAACACCACTTCCTGTACATCACCACATAGGCACTACACCACACGACAGGGTCACGTCTCTGGGTCATACGGCGGAAGGAGACCAGCCGCAGGTCTTGAAGACACACAGGCAGAGCTGGCTCCGGCGAGACGTGGCACAGGCGACGGGGCCGAACGGGTCTGACCGAAGAGGGTGGCGGCTACTGGCCGGGGACGAGGCAGTCGAGCTAGGGCTCGGTCTCGAGGAGGAGGCCACAGCACAGATAAAGGAGGACGCAACGGCGACCTCAGAGGCAGCGGAGATGACCCTTGGCGGCTGACGACGACGTGCTCGCTGGGGCGGCACTGCGAGGCGTGGCGCCACCGGCGGCGAGGCCTGGGGCAGAGAGCTCGTCGGCGGATGACCTGGGAAGGAGAAGGCGGGGTCGCGGACGGCGGGGCGGGGCGGGGATCCGGTGAGGCGGGAGATGGAGGCGCGCGGCGACCCGAGGTAGAGGAGGCCGACGGCGGATGACGGCGAGGAGGACGCGGAAGGCGGCAGGGTGCAGCGGCGATGCAGGGTCGAGGAGGGCGACCCTGGGCGCGAAGAGGAGAGCGGGCGCGGGGACGGCGAGCTGAGCGGCGGCGGGGGCCCCTGCAGCGGCGAGGATGGAGGCGGGAGCGGGGGAACTAGGGTAGGTGGAGGAGCGGGGCCTCGTGTGCGAGGGGTGCGGGGCGCAGGTGGCGGGGTTGGCGAGTGGTGGGACCGGGTGAGGGTTGGTGGAGGTGCAGGAGTTGGCAACACGGGGATCGGGGCAGGTGGCGTCAGGGGATGGGGTAGATCGGGTCGAGGAGGGACCAAGTGAGAGACGCGAGGTGGGAGTTGGGGCCAGGCGGGGTGGTATGTCGGTGTGGAGTTGGTGGGGTGGAGTGGGGAGGTGTGCAGGGGGATGAGGTGGCGGCCCGGGATAGGTCGGTGTGAGGTGGAGGGAAGCCAGGGTGGCGGCAGGGATTGGTGGGCGCTGGGGCGTGCGTGTGTGTGCGTGTCCAGGAGCGGGTGCGGGGTGTGGGCGAGTTGGGTGTGGCGGCGGGGCAAGGAATGGGGTTAGACGTGGCTAGGGTTTGGTCTAGGGGATTTTAGGGTTAGGCTGTTTTTAGGGTGGGCTTTGCTATTGGGGGTGGCCGGCTGGGCCGGGTCGGGCCTGGTTCGGCTGCCCCTTTAAAACAATATCAAATTTTATTTAATTTTTGAATAGACTTTTGCAATTAGTTTTTAGACAAATAAAAGACCCGGAAAAGCCCGGCGTTTTGATTTGAAATAAAGACGGGGTATTTAGAAAACCAAAACTAGACTTTTCGAAAATAGTTTTATGCAAAAAAATGCAAGACGACATGACGATGCTCAAATGCAGGGTGGCATGATGACATGAGCATGCAGTCATGATGATGCAATGCACAAAAACACCGCGATTTTCTAGTAGTGGTTTTTGGCGGGATGCCACAATTCGACACCACTAACAAGGGATCTCGCCCTCGAGATCCGCCTCATGGTACCGGGAAGAAGGTCGGCGATCTGAATTTTATCGCTTCGTGTATATCCTCGCGACACCACTAACAAGAGGTCATTGTCCGTGATGGTCGAGAGAAGACTCCGGAAACAAAGGGCGAAGGTAGAGGTATCAACAATTAAAGCCACCTCTAGCTTCCGTGGACGTAGTAAAATTGCTGGAGCCACCGATTCGATATACGAAAGCAAATGATAAGAGTAGTCAGATGGTGATCAGTCCATCGCGCACCCAAACCATTACTCTGCACACGAATAGGAGAATTATGCAACCAACTCTCGGAATCAGACTGAAGATCTCGACAAGCGAGGCTCGGAGACAGAAGAGTGATGCAGACTCTGCATCGGATCTGGCATAGATGATGTCGTCGCGTCGGAAAACACCGGAAGGCACAAACAAGGAACAAAGAATGGTACCACAGATAAAGGATCACTCAGATAGCATGAAGACCGGATGTAGCAACACCGTTACCAAAGGAGGAAGCGAAACCCTGAAGGTACGACGGAAACCCGACCACGAGAAATCCTAGACTCGAAGAAAAGATGAGAGAGCAGATTCAAAACACGCAGAGGTAAGAGGAGAACAGCAGAGGGGTAAGGAATAAAACCAGACCTAATCAGATCTATCCAACCAATTTTGCAAAATAGT
This sequence comes from Avena eriantha, assembly GCA_910589775.1. NCBI lineage: Eukaryota > Viridiplantae > Streptophyta > Magnoliopsida > Poales > Poaceae > Avena > Avena eriantha. The sequence goes on from OU342742.1 coordinate 100,859,817, forward strand.
TTTGACACTCTACTTTAGCCGTTAGCTAGGTTATCCTACAGGCTGGACTTGTGGAGTATCGCAACTGCTGAGCTCTGATACCACTCTGTAACACCCTCAAATCGGCCCTATGCAAGTTTTAGTGATTCCCGCCAAACCTGCATAGAAACGATTCAAGGACGCCCACCAGGCACTTTCGTGCGGGTGGAAAACGAAGTAATACCATTACACATTAGTCCACGATGGAACCCACATAACATATATACACAACAATGACTCTATGAGTCAAGAATACATATATACTATACAAAGATTCAAATCACCTTGAAAATGATAGAGCGTCCGACTACGGACAAGAGGCAAATGGGGCTAAGAGCCCTGAAGAATAACCAATGGCGTCCATAACCCTGCCCAGGCCAAGCCGGAAGAGTAACCTTGCTAACGACGTCGATCACAAACCTACTAAAACAAAAGGGGGTGCCGACAAAGGGCAAAGGAAAAAGAGGAGCGTCAGTACTGAGGCCAGTACACGGCGAGGCTAGAATTCGGCGGCTCTCGCCTACATAGGTATGGTGGACTGAAGAGGCAGCGAAGCATGCACTACACAACCTATAGAGACTCGATACAACTGTCGACTATTAGAGAGAGATAAGAAAGACCTATCCGGATCCAACCTGATAGTAACACCAAACATACCCATCCTGGTATCTCCCCTCGAGACCAAACGAGGAAGTCAAAACGAGGAACTCACACAGTTGGCAGTTTTATTCATTCGATTACAGTTGGAGCACTTACTAGTCAGATATAGATAGCATGAGTCATCCTGAAGCATAAGTAGTGGGCAGTTTACTTACCATTCTGTTGTAGTTGGAACATTTACTAATCAGATATAATTGTCCTAAGGAATCCCAAAACCCAGCAGTTGTTGGAAATTTTATCACATTCCATTGGAGTTGCAATACTTACTAGGCAGATATATCAGAACACGATACAAGCCAGATCCATCAGTTGTTGGCATTTTTAATATCCATTCCGTTATAGTTGAATCTGATTACTAGTCACATATTAAGTCAAATTTATAGTACTACTTTAGTTATGCTTGTCTATGATCGAGATACTGTGCTCCAAGTCGTCCATAACCGTGGACACGGCTTTCAGAAAGTTTTACCCTGCAGGGGTGCACAAATAGCAACACACACTCGATCAACCTCGGAAAAACCAACTCAAAACCCAACGAGGCTTTCACGACAAAGCAATCACAGGATTCATAAAATATTTCAGGGGGCCACCCCACTAAGCTACCCGCAACAAAGTTGGCCGGCTCCGGAATGGACCCAGGGTTTGTGACGATGGTTGTAAATGACTGGGAACCCGAAAGTGTGACTGGGCTTGTCGATATCGCGAAAACGTGGCACGATCCAAAATAGTACAGGTGCTCCACGCACAATCTTAAATAAAGCAGTAAAGCATGGCATAGGTACAGGATAGTAATAAAACCCCAAACTAGTTTGTGGCCCCAAGAAATAAGAAATGAATCAAGCTCTGGCTCAGGGGGATCCCATAGGGTCTCCCCGATGTGGATAGTGCGAATAGTCAAGGAAGAGGTATCAAGTACTCGGGGTCCTACGGGACACAAGTGAGCGTGGAAGAACCAAATAACATCTATTGCCCACCGTTGCCTCTGCATTAGTTATATCTATTCCCAACAATTTAATAGTTGTAATTAAAGACATGATCAACTCCACCATAAACATCTGCCAGCATTCCAACAACTGTGGTACTTGACAACACGAGATCACACCTGAGCAAGCAACTACGACTCACAAGGCCAGCTATCTACCAAGCACAGGTAATAGGAGGTGTCCAAGGCAATATAGAGGTTGCAAGGGATATAACTGGTCTACGGAAACTAAAGCATCGCGACACGGATAGCAATAGATCCACATGAGGAAATAAAGACTATAAATGCAAAATAGGTAGAAGGGGGAGAGATGCTCGCCTGGGAAACACTGCCGAAGGTTCATATCCGGAGAACTTGTCGATACTCGCATCATTTCATCAGCCTAATCCGCGAAGGAGCAAACACTAGAAGAAACACCGGATGCAATATTTAATACTACGGCAGAAGATCCGGCATGCTTATGATATGATGCATGGCATGGCACAGATGCGGTGCAATTAGGCAATATTAAGTGGAACCGGGGGTCCCGACAATTAATTATACGGTTCGAGTTATTTAATTACCCCACAATTTAAATGTTGTATTAACAAGGCGAAACATGGTATCGGTTCGCTACACAAATTTAAATGGAGTCCAGAATAAGACAAGAATAGCCCGCATATAGACTCCATATTTAATTTAGGTGAATCGACTAGTTAACCCAACCCACCAGATGACATGTATGCAAGCATGATGATTTAATGATGCGACAGGTATATGTCATATTATAAAAATAGAGCCTTAGGGTCGCACATCTGGGTTCAGAAGATCTTGGGCTTCGGGGGGTTCGGGTTCGACAGGGTTGGGTGAGATCGGGGGACGGAAACAGGATCGTTCTCGGACAATGGAAGGAGAGCTCGGCGTTCCGGGAAGAAGGACTTGGTTTGGCGTCGGGGCGCATCGGATTCGCCCTGGTCGGTGTCGATCTTGCCGTCGCGAAGATCTTGTCAGATTCGCGTATCGGGTCGGTCTTGGCGTTTGGGATGAAGAATTTGGCGTTCCGGTGGCGATCTTGGCGGTCTTCGGATCCGGGTCTCGCATCCGGGAAGGAGTACTTGTCGTAGTTGATGGATCAGTCCTCGGGGTCGAAGAGCTTGGCGTGCCAGGGTTCGGTCTTCGGATCTTGGTCGGGTCGCCGGTAGATCTTGGTGGCCTTCGGGCTCCTATGGTCGATGGCAACTTTGTTCGGGCAACGACCGAGATCTTGTTCGGAGGATTCCCCATAGTTTGCTCTTCGGTGGTACTCGGACGGCTTCAACAACACACCATCTCTCATCTACACCACCTCACATCCATCACCAAAACGCCACTGCTTCGTCACTGCAACAATAGGAACCAAACAAAAACACCACTTCCTGTACATCTCCTCATAGGCACTACACCACACGGCAGGGTCACGTCTCCGGGTCATACGGCGCACGCAGGCGGAAGGAGACCAGCCGCAGGTCTTGACGACACGCGGGCTGGGCTGGCTCCGGCGAGACGTGGCACAGGCGACGGGGCTGAACGGGTCTAACCGAAGAGGACGGCGGCTACTGGCCGGGGACAAGGCGGTCGAGCTAGGGCTCGGTCTCGAGGAGGAGGCCGCAGCGCAGAGAAAGGAGGACGCAGCGGCGACCTCAAAGGCGGCGGAGATGACCCTTGGCGGCCGACGACGACGTGCTCACTAGTGCGGCACTGCGAGGCGTGGTGCCACCCGCGGCGAGGCCCGGGGCAGAGAGCTCGTCGGCGGACGACCTGGGGAGGAGAAGGCGGGGTCGTGGACGGCAGGGCGGAGCGGGGATCCGGTGAGGCGGGAGATGGAGGTGCGCGGTGACCCGAAGTAGAGGAGGCCGACGACGGATGACGACGAGGAGGAGGCGGAAGGCGGCGGGGTGCGGCGGCGATGCGGGGTCAAGGAGGGCGACCCTGGGCGCGGAGAGGAGAGCGGGCGCGGGGACAGTGAGATGAGCGGCGGCGGAGGCCCCTGCAGCGGCGAGGATGGAGGCGGGAGCGGGGGAACTAGGGTAGGTGGAGGAGCGGGGCCTCGCGTGCGAGGGGTGCAGGCCGCAGGTGGCGGGGTGGGCGAGTGGTGGGACCGGGTGAGGGTTGGTGGAGGTGCAGGAGTTGGCGACACGGGGATCGGGGCAGGTGGCGTCGGGGGACGGGGTCGATCGGGTCGAGGAGGGACCAGGTGAGAGACACGAGGTGGGGGTTGGGGCCAGGCGGGGTGGTCTGTCGGTGTGGAGTTGGTGGGGTGGAGTGGGGAGGCGTGCATGGGGATGAGGTGGCGGCCCGGGATAGGTCGGAGTGAGGTGGAGGGAAGCCAGGGTGGCGGCAGGGATTGGTGGGCGTTGGGGCGTGCGTGTGTGTGCGTGTCTAGGAGCGGATGCGGGGTGTGGGCAAGTTGGGTGTGGCGGCGGGGCAAGGAATGGGGTTAGACGTGGCTAGGGTTTGGTCTAGGGGATTTTAGGGTTAGGCTGTTTTTAGGGTGGGCTTTGCTGTTGGGGGTGGCCGGCTGGGCCGGGTCGGGCCTGGTTCGGCTGCCCCTTTAAAACAATATCAAATTTTATTTAATTTTTGAATAGACTTTTGCAATTAGTTTTTAGACAAATAAAAGACCCGGAAAAGCCTGGCGTTTTGATTTGAAATAAAGACGGGGTATTTAGAAAACCAAAACTAGACTTTTCGAAAATAGTTTTATGCAAACAAATGCAAGACGACATGACGATGCTCAAATGCAGGGTGGCATGATGACATGAGCATGCAGTCATGATGATGCAATGCACAAAAACACCGCGATTTTCTAGTAGTGTTTTTTGGCGGGATGCCACAATTCGACACCACTAACAAGGGATCTCGCCCTCGAACTTGCTCTCTCAAACCCGGGTAGAAAGAATAGAGCTCCTTGGGTAGTTCGGAACTTGCTCGAACTTGCTACCAGGGTGGATAGAAAGAATAGAATCATGCGCCTCCTTAAGAACTTGCTCTCTCAAACCCGGGTAGTTCGGAACAAACATCCGGTGTTCAAAGAATAGAGCTCCTTGGTCGTCGACGTGGAAGGACTCATACTTCGGCAGCTCAATGTTGGAGATGATCTTTTTGGTGTAAGGATCACCAAGTTGAATGGAACGAACTTTTTCTTCCAAGAGAGGGGTTGCCAAAAGATTCAGAAGATACCCTTGATCCACAATTTCAAGGTTGAGCTTACGGAATTCCTCGCACAAGAGAGGCTGTTGTTCTTCCACCATGAGGTTGTTGACATAAGCTTTTCGGCTGAGAGCATCGGCCATGACATTAGCTTTGCCCGGAGTGTAGTTGATGGTCAAATCAAAATCATTAATTGCTTCAATCCACCTCCTCTTACGAAGGTTGAGATCAGGTTGTGTAAAGATATACTTCAGACTCTTGTGATCAGAAAAGATCTCACAACGGTTGCCAAGCAAGTAGTGCCTCCATACTTTCAAAGCAAAGACAGCTGTTGCGAGTTCGAGGTCATGTGTAGGATAGTTGATCTCATGCGTCTTCAAATGTCGAGAGGCATAAGCAACAACTTGTTTTTCTTGCATAAGGACCGCACCCAATCCTTGCAAAGAGGCGTCACAGAATATCTGGAAAGGCTTTGATGTATCTGGAGGAATCAAGACTGGTGTGGAAGTGAGCTTCTCTTTGAGTGTTTCAAAGCTAGCTTGACATGCAGGAGACCAAAGGTATTTCTTGCCTTTCTTGAGGAGATCGGTAAGAGGCTTCGCAATCTTCGAAAAGTTCTGAACAAAGCAACGGCAGTAACTAGCCAAACCAAGGAAACTCTGGACTTCTTTGACATTTTTGGGTGGAAGCCACTCAACAATTGTCCGAACAGTTTCTGGGTTAACGGCAATGCCCTTAGCAGAGATGACGTGACCCAGATAGGTGACTTCAGGCAGCCAGAACTCACACTTGGAGAACTTTGCATACAAGCGGTTCTCACGAAGCTTGTTTAGGACACACCGAAGGTGTTCTTCATGTTCTTCCTTTGACTTAGAATAGACTAGAATGTCATCCAGATAGACCACGACGAACTTATCAAGATACTCCATGAAAACCGAGTTCATAAGCCTCGAGAAGGTGGCAGGTGCATTGGTGAGACCGAAGGACATGACCGTGTACTCATACATGCCATAGTGGGTGGTGAAGCTGTTTTAGGAACATCTTCCTTACGGATCTTGATTTGATGATATCCACTTCTCAAGTCAAGCTTAGAGAATACCACAGCTCCAGCTAGTTGATCGAAGAGATCATGAATCCGCGGAAGGGGATATTTATTCTTGATGGTTTTAGCATTGAGAGCCCGATAGTCAACACAAAGTCTATCAGTCTTGTCTCGCTTCTTCACAAAGATGGTTGGGCTACCCCAAGAAGAAATGTTGTGCTGAATAAAACCCAACTTCTCTTGTTCATCAAGCTGACGTTTGAGTCCAGCCAACTCAGCAGGACCTATTTTATAAGTCCGCTTGGAGATTGGAGCGGTTCCAGGTTCAAGCTCAATCACAAACTCGACCTCACAATCAGGAGGCATACCTGGCAACTCTTCAGGAAAAACATCTGGGACCTCACGGACCACCGGAACACTCTGAATAGCATCCATAGCATCATCATTCAGAGCCGCCAAAGAGAAAAGCTGAATGGCAGGAGTCAGACTTGGAGAATAGACTATATGGCCTTCAGGAATTTTTAGAGAAACCGAGCGTTCAGCACAATCAATCACAGCTGCATTTGTTGTTAACCAATCCATGCCCAAGATAACATCAATGTCAGAATTGCCCAGAATAATTAAGGAAGCCAGGAACGAAGAGCCACCAATCTCAATTTGATTGCCATGGCTGATATGAGCAGTCCTCATGTTTTACCCAGGAGATTGTACCACGAGATGATGCAATAGAGGACCCATAGCCAGATCATGCTCATGTGGAGAAACAAAAGAATGTGAAGCACCAGAATCAAACAAAACTCATGCAGGGACTAAGTTAACGGGAAGCGTACTCATCACAACTCCAGGTGCATGTTCAGCTTGAGCGACGTTGACACAGTTGGCACGAGCAACAGTGGACCCGGGCTTGGTGTTGATGTTGAGAGCCCGAGGTGGAGGTGCATGAACCATAGAAGAACTTGCTGCAGGTCTTCGAGGTGGTGGAGGAAGAGCGTTGTTGTTCATGGGACAACTCCAGTGTTGATGCCCAGTGTTCCCACAAGTGTAACAAGCACCAGGTGGACGTGGAGCAGCATAGCCAGGGACTCCGCCAGGCGCTCCAGGGTAGTTGTGGTTGTAGCCCCTAGGAGCCGCGGTGAAGGAGTTTGGTGGCCTTGTTGCGTAGCTTGGAGTTCTTGGTGGAGCCGGGAGCGACGGTGCGGTATTAGGAACCCACACGCGGCGCTTAGAAGGAGCTGTCATAGCTAAAGAGCTTATTGCGTCACGGCTCTGTTTCTTGGACTCCTCAAACACTTGCCTACTTGCTTCTTCCTGTAGAGCTGTATGTTGGAGTTCCAGAAAAGACCCCGGCCTTGCATGAGTGATTGCATATTTGATAGATGCATTGAGCCCTTGCCTGAACCTCTTTTGCTTCTTCTTGTCATCAGAGATCTCATCGCAACCATACCGAGAAAGGTTCATGAAGTTTCTGATATAGGTATTGACATTGCCATTGCCCTGCTTGAGGTTGAGAAACACTTCCTTCATCCTTTCCATGACAATTTCTGACAGATATTGCTCTTTGAAAGACCTAGTGAACTGCTCCCAAGTAGGCTGAAAACCAGAGTGGTTTGCCTTCAGGTAATTCTCCCACCACAGAGCTGCGTCTCCCTTTAGAAGGTGAGTGGCACATTTTACCCATTCTTGCTCAGGAACATCAGCAGTCATCAGCAACCTTGACATCTCACGCAACCAATCATCAGCATCCAGTGGCTGATCAGACACCTCAAAGTGGCGCGGGTTGAACTTTAGAAAGCTCTTGATGTCTCCTCGCTTGGGAGGTGGAGGTAGCAGAACAAACTCATTCCTCTTGACACTTTCTTCAAAGCGTTGCTGGTTCTGTTGCATTGCTCCCAAGGCATTAGCAATACTTGCCAACGTAGCCCCTAGTTCAGGTGGTATGTCCTCCTCAGAACGGCGTGGTGGTGCCATCCTGTGATTGATATAAAACTCAAGTCAGTACCATAATGGAGAATAATAATAATCCAAAATAGTACCAAAATGGAATTAACCAAGATTAAAGGATACAAATTACTAAGATGATATTAAAATATCAACAAAGTTCAAAGCACCTAGAAGATATTAAGCATATCGCACATGACTGAACAAGGATTTGGTACACAAAGCTATCAAAGAAAAAAATTCCGCAAATTTCGGCATTAAAATACCGCTATATGCGCAAAACCACTTAACGAATCAAGAGTAGTAACTCTACCAATTCAATATACAAGAGCGAATGATAAAAGTAGTGGTATGGTCGCGACTCCATCCCGCACTCAAATCATTACTCCGCACATGAATAAGTAAAACACATATCCCAACTCCTTTCCTTCTTAAGATGAACCTAAAGACTGGCAACTATGGAAAAACAAACACCCCAAATAAGATAGCGTCGGGTAACAAAGAGTAAGACAGATCGCGTCGGTTTACAACGAATCAGATAGATCGCGTCGGTTTACAAAAGCCTGTCGGTATGGAATGTACCAACAGTTGATAAACAAAAGGCAGATAGCGACAACAAGTTGGATACAACAGATAGAAAAGGAATTACACACACACACACACTCACACAACCTATGGTACTACGGAACCCATAACACGTGAATCCTAGTTTGAATTTTAGAAGAGGATTGAAACGTTACACTTCCTTACCAGAAAAGGGTGGGTGGGTGGGTAAGAAGAAAAATGGAAGCAGTCCTACTCTCACGTTTTTGTTTTTCCCTAGTATACATAGCTACCAAAATATTTGCTAGACTGACAACGACCATTTGGCTGAGACCCTGATGGGCGGGATGGCTCTGATACCAATTGTAACAACCTCGGACCCTACGCTCTAAGTTCAAGCCTGGATGAACCAAAAGTGGTTAAAATAGTATAGCGGGGGCCCAGGGGCCACCCATGTGTAGACCCGTCAGCCGTCCTAACCACTTTCAAGAACATCGGGACAAGAGCGAGCGGTGTAGGCAATAGGCGAAGAGATCAAATACATACACAAGTGAGTATGTATGCAAGCTACCTTACAACCGTCCTCAGAGCCATTCCATCTAAAAGAAATAGAAATATTGCAACGCCATATGGCAAGATCCAAATATCCTAAAATAGAGATAATAGTGTAGGATAGTTCCTCATACATCAATCATCAGAGTATCAGGCGGAAGAGGAAAACAAGATTTGAGTACGGATAAGAAGCAAATCGGCATAAGATGCCACATAAATAAACACATCCCGCCCACAGATCTCACGGATCCCTATCCCCGGAATCTCTACACCGAGTGATCGTTGCCAACATCATCTGTCTCCTCCACCCAGTATCCATCTTGTGAATACACATGTTCATCCGAATCAAACAATTTATCGTGTGAGACCCTAGGGGTACTCAGCAAGTCTATATGCCTCTAAAGGGGACATCTACCTGGGGTGACGCAATTGCAGCAAAAGATAAAAGCTAACAAGCCTATAGATACTCGCTAACCATCCGCCTAACCAATGATAAAATATTTCAGGGGGGCACCCCACTAAGCTACCTGCAACGAAGTTGGCCGGCTCCGGAATGGACCTAGGGTTTGTGTGGATGGCGGTAAACGACTGGGAACCCGAAAGTGTAACTGGGCTTGTCGATACAGCGAAAACGTGTCACGATCCAAAACAGTACAGGTGCTCCATGCACAATCGTAAATAAAACAGTAAAGCATGGCATAAGTACAGGATAGTAATAAAGCCCCAAACTACTTTGTGGCCCCAAGAAATAGAAATGATTCAAGCTCTGGCTCAGGGGGGGTCATAAGGCCTCCCGGATGTGGATAGTGCGAATAGTCAAGGAACAGGAATCAAGTACTCGGGGTCCTACGGGACACAAGTGAGCATGAAAAACCCAATAACAGATATTGCCCACCGGTGCCTCTTTCATTAGTTATCCCATACTACTCAGATTAAGTTGTTTAGGTACCTCGTTATCCATCAGACTCTCACATACCCTACACATGCTGTTCTATGACCCGCATGGCTCAAACAACTCATGTAGTAAAGGCTCATGGGATGGAGGAACAAGCTCGGTGGGGTTTAAAAATAAAGGCTATGCAGTACTTGGGATTCAATTTAATGCAATCGCGACTCAATGATGCAAGCATAAGATAGAGGCAATAGGTACTATATGTATGCAAGCATGTGGTAGTGCTTGCCTGGCAGCTCAGTTGAAGCGAGAGGTAGATCTGGGTAGTACTCCTGGGATTCCTGATATTTCCCCTGCTCGGCGTCTATTCGAAAGAAGAACCAAACAAACAAGGGCCAACATAAATAAAATGCACAAGCATATAAATAAGATGCGACAAGCATACAAGCATGCCATGATGAATGATGCACCAATTACATGGCAATAATGTAGCATTGCAAGGCTGAGGGGTAGGGACAAGAATAAATCATTTTATTAATTATTTGGTCAAGTTTTATTGCCATAAACAGTTCTAATTTTTAATAATGACATGATTCATGCTTCAATTCATATCATGGAATGCATAGTTAGAACACGCTTGTTGCACTGATCGATTTAGACATATTATTTGTCAAATTTGGAATTATAGATTGAAAGTTGTTAATTAATTAAGAAAAAGGCATTTTTAATGCAATTAAACAATTTCGAAAATTTAAAATAGTCAAACATTATTTTGAATGGCAGATTTGAAATCCTCACATTTTTCTGATGCAAAAACATATATCATTTGTATTATTTGGAATTGTCAATTAAAAGTTATTATTTTCTGGATTGAAATTCATATTAAACATTTCTGGAAAACATTTTTTTAAACAGAAAAGATCTCAGACTTTTTACACACAGAGGCAGCTAGCCACAGACACAGACAGGTGGGGCCTGCGCTGAGCTGGCGCAAACAATGCGCGGCATAATTTTCTTACCGCTCGTTCAGTCAGCCACAGCAGCTGACAAGCGGGGCCACGGCTGCCACGGGGCCACACGCGGGCGCGCCAGCGGGGGCCTGCCACGTGGGGGAGCTGGGGAGCATGGGTTGAGGACAAGGTTTTATCGGGTGCCTTTTTGTAAAACAGCCACAACATATGACATGTGGGCCTTGTCTGGAGTGCGGGTTGAGGGCTAAAAGCACCGGGTACTTTTCTATAATTGTACACAGAAGCAGACAGGTGGGGCCAGGTGGAGCGCGGTTTGAGTGAAACAAAAAGGCAGGGTGGTATTCGCAAAAAGGCTCGTGGGTACTGTTTCTCTTCTCGTCAGTTTTCTGACGAATCTGACGGACAGAGCGCGGCGCGGCGGGGGATCGAACTCGCGACGCGGCGCGTGCGGGGCGGCGGCTACCGCTGGGGCTAGCAGGGGTTGGTTTTGGGTACCAGCTATGCGACTAGAAGGCCCTACTACGTTGCGACGGTGGAGAAGTAACTGCGGCCGCCGTGCACCGAGGGCGTTCGACGGAAAGATTGACGCGACTAGGAAGCCAAGAGGAACAGGGGCATGTCTAGGGGGGGCAGTGGCTGACCGTGGGGCTCTCGGTGGCGTTGGATCAGCTTGGTACGCAGGAGAGCGACGGCGAGTTAGGGTTTGCGTCGGGCTCGACGACGTGCAGCAGGTACCGGCCGCCTCCTCCTCGCTGCTGTGTACGGGGATGGTCCAGAGGGTCTCCTCGGTCTTCCCCAATGCCTCAACGCCACACCTGCCTTCAGCTATGGTGGTGGTGGAGCGATGCCGATGGTGGGGTAGATGGAGGAGGGGAGAAAGCAGTGGCAGGTGGGGAAGGAAGAGTAGATGGGTAGGGCCTTGTGGATCTGGTGTGCAACCAGGCAAGGGAGGGTAGATAAGAACGAGGATGAGGGGCACATGGGGTGGCTCGGTGTAAAAAGGTGGCGATCACCTTTTTCTCCACCCTCTCTCTCTTGACCGGTGGACCTGGGGCTCAAGGGGAACCCGGGAGGTTGTCCAGCTGGGGCCAGATGGCAGCGAGGCAAGGTGGCTCGGGTGGGCTTGCTTATTGGCGAGAGAGAAAGCGAAGAGGGGAGGTGAGGCTCGGCTAGGGTTTAGATGAGGGTTGGCTTGGGAGGCTCGGCAAGGGTAGGGGTTAGGTTTAGCCGAGGCTAGGAGTAAGGGTTAAGGTTAGGTTTTTTTAAAGCCCTCCCTAGATCAAGCATGGGGTGATGAGGATGTGGAGGAGTAGGGTTTGATATGGTATGAGACAAAGGTAGGGAAAAAGAAGTGTAAAACAAAAGCACAAGCTAGATGGGATAGAATGGAGTAGAACCAAAACAAGGAAAAGAAAAGAGTAAGAGGAAGATGTAGGGTTTCTTTTGTATAGTACAAGCAAGATCCCATCCATGCATGCATTAAGTTGGTGGTGGAAGTGAGGTTAGGGGATGGTTCCAAAATAGAAGAAGAAAGGGAGAGACAGTTAGTTGGATCATGGGGAAAAATACCCATGCCCCACTCAAAACCTAATAAAAACCAAAGAAAAAGAAAAGAAGATGACCTTGCATGGCCCATGCATGTATAATAAATGCATTATTTACTATGGTGAAAACAATGGTAAAAGAACATGGCATATATTTAGCACATGCTTCAAAATATGGGGTTAAGACCAAGCCAAAAGAACAAGAGTGGTGTCCCAAGTAGAACAGATGGAAATGCTCATATTTGAATATAATGTGGGCATGCTAGTGTGTATGTTCCACTAGGTAAGTACATAGCCACAATTATATTCGTACATGATCAAATGCTCCAAACCAAACCATATGGAAGCTAGACAAGGAAAAATACTCACATAACATGCAAAGGTGGCCATGTGGCTCTCCACATATCAACATTGTGAAAACAACATGATGCATCTATGGGAGCATGTGGAATTAGAAGTAGACCCATCCCAACCCCCATGAGCTAGAGGTAAACCCAATTAAATGCAAAGATCACATAGAGTTGGATGGTGGAATTATGGGGTGGTGACAAAGAGAGGTGGTGAAGTTAAATAAAAGATATGCCCCCAACTCAACTTGGGCATCAAGCATTTATCAAGAACCAAATACAATATAGTAAGAACCAAATACAATTGATAAATGCATATGAGATAAGAATCAAAAGAAAAGGGTTTTATATGATGCTCAAATGCAAGGTGGCATGATGACATGAGCATGATATAATTATGATGCAACAATTATATGTAGGAAGTAGCATTTTATTATTAGACCATGTAGCATTACAGCTGTTAGACAGATGGGATGCTACAGAAACCCTAAGTACCCAATCAAAATTCCACGAAAGAGTCTGTAGCCACCGTCATCTCCATCCCTAGATCGGAAGGGATCTGAAGCTCTTTACGGCACCCTGCCAGAGGGGAGAATTCACCCTGGAGGCCTTCTTCATCACCATGCAAGCCTCTAGTGTGATGCGTTAGTAGTTCATCCCTGGACTGCGGGTCCATGTAGTAGCTAGATGGTTGGTTCTTCTCCTTTGTGCTACCATGTCTAGATCTTGTGAGATCCGTTCATGATCAAGATCATCTATTTGTAATCATACATTTTGTGTTTGCGGGGATCCGATGGATATTGAGATGCTATTTCAGATTGATTATTGATTCTATCATGTCTTTGTTATTTGTGATCTTGCATGCTCTCCGTTGTTAGTAGATATCTTGGTCGAGTAGATGCTAGCAACTCCAAGATGGAGTATTTATGCTCGATAGTGTGTTCATGCCTCTAGGAATCTGGGGAAGTGACAGAAATCTCTAAGGTACTAGATGTGTTGTTGCTACTAGGGAGAAAACAGCAATCCTTTGTTCATAGAACAATCGTATTGTTTACTTTACACGCAATGCTTAATGCAATTATCTATTGCTTGCAACTTAATACTGGAGGGGGTTCGGATGATAACCTGAAGGTGGATTATTAGTCATAGATGCAGTTGGATTACGGTCTATGTATAATGTTGTAATGCCCAATCAAATCTCATAGGAGTCAAGATGATTAGTATATGCATGTATGCTTTCTCGATGTTTATCAATTGCCCCGCTGTAATTTGTTCACCCAACGTGTTATCTATCTTAAGGAGAATCACCACTAGTGAACTATGGACCCCGGTCCTTTCTTTACCATCAATCTACAACTGTTTACAGTTTTCTGTTTACTTTCTGCAAGCTATTACTATCTTCCACACAATACGTTTAATCCTTTGTTTTCAGCAAAACAGGTGAGATTGACAACCTCACTGTAAGTTGGGGGCAAAGTTCTGTGGTTGTGTTGTGCAGGATTCCAAGTTGGAAACAACACCTTGGAGGTGTTTCCTTGCTCCTACTGGTTCGATAACCTTGGTTTCATAACTAAGGGGAAACTTGCTGCTGTGCTCATCATACCTTCCTCTTGGGGTTCCCCAACGAGCTCGAATATATTTTGAGCCATCAAGCTATTTTTCTGGCGCCGTTGCCGGGGAGTCAAGGACATCTTCACAAGGGGAGTCCCTCATAACCAATCTCTTTACTTTGTTTTATTTGTTTTGCTTAGTTTATTTCTGCTTTGTTTGCTTGTTTCTTTATCAAAAACACACAAAAATTAGTTGTACTAGTTTGCTTTCTTTATTTAAAACACAAAAATGACTACTCTTGAAAACACTAAGTTGTGTGACTTTACTAGCACCAACAACAACGATTTCATGTGCACGTCTACTGCTCCACCTATTCCTGAAGCTACTTTCTTTGAAATTAAACCTGCTTTGCTTAATCTTGTTATGATAGAACAATTTTCTACTATTGGTACTGAAGATGTTGTTGCTCATCTTAATAACTTTGTTGAACTTTGTGAGATGCAAAAGCATAGGGATATAGATGGAGATATTATTAAGCTAAAATTGTTTCCTTTCTCTTGGAGAGGAAAAGCTAAAGAATGGTTGCAATCCCTAACTAGAAATAGTATTGATTCTTGGACTAAATGCAAAGATGCTTTCAATGGAAAATATTATCCTCCTGCTAAGATTATATCTATGAGAAGTGAAATAATGAAATTTAAACAATCTGATAATGAACACGTTGCTCAAGCTTGGGAGAGAATGAAATCTTTGGTAAAGAATTATCCCACTCATGGACTGACTTCTTGGATGATTATTAAAACCTTTTATGCAGGATTGAATTATTCTTCAAGAAATCTACTGGATTCTGCTACTGGAGGTACCTTTATGACCATTACTTTGGGTGCTGCAACAAAGCTTCTGGATAATATGATGGTTAACTATTCTGAATGGCACACTGAGATAGCTCCACAAGGTAAGAAGGTAAATTCTGTTGAAGAGACCTCTTCCTTGAGTGATAAAATTGATGTTATTATGTCTATACTTGTTAATGGGAAAGCTCATATTGATCCAAATCATGTTCCCTTAGCCTCTTTGGTTGCTCAATAAGAGCAAGTTGATGTGAACTTTATAAGAAATAATAATTTTAGCAACAATGCCTACAGGAATAATTTTGGTAATAACAATTATATGCCATATCCTCCCAATAATGGTAATGCTTATGGAAATTCCTACAGCAATAATAGGAGTGCACCCTCTAAACTTGAAGTTATGCTTAAAGACTTTATTATTAAATAAATTGCTTTCAATAAAACTATTGAGGAAAAACATCATTGGCTGAAGCACAATCTTCTTTTAATAAAATGGTTGCTAAACCTGAAACTATTGAAAATCCCTTTGCTGCTACTAATGCCATACAAGTTAGAATTGATGAAAATGTTAGACTATTAGCTGAATTGCATACTAAGTGGGAAAGAGAAGATGAAATTGCTAGAAATATTAGTGTTTCTACTATCACTACCACTAATGTGAAGCTAGTAAACCCAATGGAACTGTTTCTAATAAAAATGCTGAAATTCTTCGGAATATGGGAAACAATAGCTCTACTACTTTAGATGATAATTATGATTTTGATCTTGATGGTTGCAACATCTCTGAAGTTATTATGTTTCTACAAAAGCTTGCTAAAAGTCCTAATGCTAGTGCTATGAATATGGCCTTTACAGAACACATTACTGATGCTCCCATAAAAATTAAAGAAGAAAAGATGAAACATAAAGCTTCTATTCCTATGAAATTAGAAGATGGTTGGGAACCCATCATTAATATGAAAGTAAATGATTTTTATTTCAAAGTTGTATGTGATCTTAATAGTAGTGTTTCTATTATGCCTAGAAAGATTTATGAAATGCTTGATTTGCCACCATTGGAAGATTGTTATTTAAATGTCCCACTTGATGATAATGCTAAAAAGAAACTCATGGGGAGTATTAATGATGTTCTTATTATGGTTAACAATGCCTATGTCCCTATTGATTTCTATGTTTTCGATGTTGAATGCAATGCTTCTTGTCCTATTACTTTGGGAAAACCTTTTCTTAGAACTATTGGTGCCATTATTGATATGAAAGAAGGCACCATTAAATACCAACTCCCACTCAAGAAAGGTATAGAACACTTCACTAAGAAGAGAGAGAAGATTCCTTTTGCCTCTCCTATGAAAACAAAATTTTCTCTTAATGCTTCTTCATTAGAGAATACTTGATTCTTTTCTTGCTTCTTATGCCTAACTTAAAGGCGTTAAAGAAAAGTACTTATTGGGAGATAAACCAAAAGTTTTAGATGAGTCTTGGAAGTTATTATCTCTGTAATAACCACTCCTTATCCTTTTTATTTGCTTTTTGTGCCAAGAGTAACCTCTAATGAGAGAGAAGTAATGCTTGGGAAAGTTGCTGTCCCGAAACAGATTTTTGTGCTTCGCTGTAAAAATCTGTGTAAAATATTTGTCCGTCGGTTTGAGCTGGGATTTTTTATTCTGCCCTAGGTTGTTATCCAACTTTAGTTAGTTCAACACTTTTCGATTTCAGCAACAAAAGGTCTTCTAAAAAATTGGTTTTTACCTACTGGTCTGTTTTGACAGATTTCTGGCATTATTTGCATTTGCTTCTTGTTGATTCCTTTTTGGGTTCTTTTTGGGGAATTGAGCTTTTTGAGGGAAGTGATACAATAGCTTGTGTTTTAATGGAAGTTTTATTAGTGTTGAAACTGAACCCAAAGACTTATTATCTTGAGTACACTAATGTTGCTAATAAAGATTGTGTGAAGTTTTGTATGAAGCAAAAAAATTTAGGTGTAAGGAAAGAATGATGTAATGAGATGAATAGTGGACTAAAGATCAAGCTTGGGGGTTCCACCCATGTTACCCCAAGAAATATCCAAGAAGTACAAGTGTCAAAGCTTGGGGATGCCCAAGGCATCCCCTTCTTCATCAATAAAAATCTCAGTTTCTTCCAAACACTTCATTTTTATTGTTTCATGCACAGTTGTGTTGTTCTTGGAGCATCTTCATTTTTTTCGTTTTGGTTTTAGTTTGCTTGGTTTGCTTAGTTTCCTTGAATAAATTGGTTGGACCCCCTCATTCATACATTAGTTTTCAAATAGGTTGGTTTGGATTGGAAAAGAGTAGGAAAAGTTCATACTTAAGTGGTGAAAAGGAGTTTGTTTTTGACTGTGGCCTATGCTTTGTCATGTCATGCTTGATATTATTTTGGATTTATGCTTAGTGATTTTTGCTGTAGCATGACATGTTATAAACAATTGATATTGCTTAATGTGCCTTGAAAGAATCATGCGTTGTTTTAGCATATTAAAGCATAGTATTGTGGTATTCTCCTTTGATGCTTTATTTGGGTTGACTTGGCGCATGCTCACACCATGTTATGACTATCCCAAGTCACCATAACCTTTATGATCCTTTAGTTTTTGACTTGTAATATCACTTTATGCTTTAATTAATGATGTTTTGTCGCTCTGCATGATTATGGCCATTATTGCTCTCTTAGTTGGTCGTTCCTAGTCTTTTGCTAGCCTCCATAACCAAGTATGAGTTCCACTCATGCATCCAACTCCAAATAAAACCAAGTTATCCCAAAGAGTCCACCATACCTACCTATTAGCATTTGCTATTCCAAGTATATTCATGATTTTATCTACCTTCCGAATTAAACTTGTTATGAGAAAACTAGTGATTAAAGCTCTCACGAACTTGATGGCACACTTTATTTTCTTCCACTTAATAATCTTGAACCATTGTGTCCATCTTTATTGCGTATATGCTTGCGCTTTATGAGTTGAAGTTAGCAGAACCATGTATCATGGGGAACGCTTTCAACATTGCACTTATTATTCCGTTGATATCATGATTCTTTTGCTTATGGATCCCGGTGGTGTGAAATAAAAGGGGAACTTGTAAGATCATGGAGTTTGTGTGGGTGTTAGAGAAACGCTTGGGCCGCTAGCCTAAGCCATGCCTAATCATGGTGGAAACTTGCAGCATAACCATAATGAGCACTCTATGAAGCATCCTCAATAAAAACCTATGCAAATAGCAAATAAAAAGATCGTTGAGATGCTCATTGTCTGCTTGCCTTGTCATTTTGATTATGGGATAGCTCCTGTATCATGTGCAAGTGGTACCCTGTTGGTGGTTCTCTATGATACATATGTACTTACAATGACAATAGCTTACTTGTGACTGAAGTTGAGTAGCATGAGGTTCGATACTCGTAAGTAAGGGGCATGAGATTTCAACTTATAACTTGTCAAGCATATCCTCTTAGTTGTGTCACTTTAACCTTAATCACCTAAAGATGCTTATGATAGGGGCAATGAGACATGAAAGCTAATAAGTACTATAATTTTTGGAAGCTCTTTATGAGACTTGAATCCCTGCTTCCTTCTATGAAGGCCTTTCTTTTACTTTTATGTTGAATATCCATCTTCTATCTTTATACACCTATTAAGAGAGCATAGTGGCCATTCTTAGTTCAATGTGCATTGTCCCAAGACTTGTTGATTGATGCATAACTTTGATATTCTTTGTTCTTAAACTATTGTATCTAGTCACCCTTATGAACTTTGAAGGTGTCCTATGCATTTATGTTTTGCTACTCTATGAGGAACAAGATGAATACCATTCTCATTATGCTTTCTTTATGTGAAACAAGCAAACGTCTTGCAAAGCATTGTTATTCATGAATCTTTTGTTTGTGCATTTTCATGTTACAACATAGTTGATATGTCTTATTGTTAGAACTATATCTTTCATGCTATGTTGAAGTACTATGATCCCAGCTATCTATGTTATATAAATACTTTGATCTAGTTTATGATGGTGCATGTCACCTCAAAAATTATTCTTTCTTTTTATCACTTACCTACTCGAGGACGAGCAGGAGTTAAGCTTGGGGATGTTGATATGTTGCAAACGTATATATAATTTTTGATGTTCCATGCTTATTTTATATCTACTTTCTTATGTTTTGTCCACACTTTGGAGTATTTTTATACACTTTATTGGACTAACCTATTAACAAGATGCCATAGTGCCAGCTGCCTGTTTTCTGCTGTTTTTGGTTCCAGGAAAGTTAGAAAATGAATATTCTCAGAATTGGACGAGACAAAAGCCAAAGTCAATATTTCACCGAGGGGGCACGGAGCCAGAATACGAGACGGAGAGGGGCCAGGGGACGCCCACACCACGAGATTAGTATATGCATGTATGCTTTCTCGATGTTTGTCAATTCCCCCGCTGTAATTTGTCCACCCAACATGTCATCTATCTTAAGGAGAATCACCACTAGTGAACTATGGACCCCGGTCCTTTCTTTACCATCAATCTACAATTGTTTACTGTTTTCTGTTTACTTTCTACAAGTTATTACTATCTTCCACACAATATGTTTAATCCTTTGTTTTCAGCAAAACCAGTGAGATTGACAACCTCATTGTAAGTTGGGGGAAAAGTTCTATGGTTGTGTTGTGCAGGATTCCAAGTTGGAAAGACCACCTTGGAGGTGTTTCCTTGCTCCTACTGGTTCGATAACCTTGGTTTCATAACTAAAGGAAAACTTGTTGTTGTGCTCATCATACCTTCCTCTTGGGGTTCCCCAACGAGCTCGAATATATTTTGAGCCATCACTCACCCAGATTGGGTGAGGGAGCGATCTCCTGGCAGGGGAGGCGGCAGGTTACCCCTTCGAGGATGCGGCGGGTCTGATAGAGCCAATCAAGATCGTCTTGACAGACCCAGGAGCCAGCCCAGGCACCGCGCTTGGGCACCTCTCCCTCCTCCTCCTCCTCAACAATGGTGATCTCCTTTGTAGTCATCTTCAAGTCGATGTCCTCGCAGACCCAATCTATGGTGGGGGTCAGTGGCCTGGATTGGCGTGGCCCCATGGCAGCGTGGCTACGTGGAAGCGGAATCGTGGCTACGTCAGAAAGGCACAACAGCAGGGCGCGACGACGGCGAACGCGGTGGCTACGAAGAATATTGAGGAAAAAGAGAGGCAAATGCGTGCGAGGATGGGGGAAATGACCAAGGGGCGCCGCTCACCCCCTATTTAACCGTGCCCCTGAGAGGGGTAGTGGGATCCAGCGATGCGGCTAAGCCACATGGTGTGTTCGTGTATGCACCGGATCAGCCAATCAAAAGCGAGCCACGGGAAGGGCCACGGGGAGCAAGCAAACCCACGACACGATGTGGTGATACAGTTAACAAGGAGGCAGTCACGATGTGATGTTTGCAGCAGTTATCCCTGATAGTGAATACAGTAACCGGCACAGTAACTAGTGTAGGCCCTTAAAATGAGGCAAAACAATGATTACCCTCCATGTAGGATGTGGGGAAGCGTGCGAGAGAAGGAAGGATAACCCGGATAAATAGGAGGTAACCTGGCCAGCGAGTAATATCTCGGAATGAGCTAAGGGAATGCCAAGTCACGAGAGCTGAGTTACAGGATAACTCGGCCAAGAGAGCACATAACTTGGTAGGTTGAACCTGACGTGGCCTTATCAGCTGAAGTTGTTAAGACCGCACCAGCTTCGGGGACTAATGTTGGGGGATACCCCTCGGTAGGGTCACGCTGGGGTATAAATGTCGTGTTAGTCGAGGTATGACAAGGTCAAAGCGTAAGCTGGCCGAGTCACCTCAAGGCAGACCGACCTACGAGGTGACTCGACACGAAGGATACTCGTCTAACACTAACCCAGCCAGAATATAATGTATGTCGGCTAGCCCTTTGAAACTTGTTTATAGGTACCCATAGGACCGAGTTAACCAGGCCTGAGCCGGGTTACCACTTGGCATATAAGGGAAGGAAGGAATCTTCTTGGTCAAAGGTTTCTGTAATATTCCAGCATTAGAGCTTAGAAATAAGCTGAGTTAAGATGTGTACATTGCATTCATGCATAGAAAATCCGGAGAATTTTTGCGCCAAACTAAAAGAGTAGAGTAAATCAGAGTTCTCTCACTCCGATGAATTAGGTTTAGATCATCTGAGATGAGTGAGGTGGATTTTGACATGATCTCTAGTCTTTTATGGTTTATGAGGGAAGAATTTTGAGTTTTGAATCTGAATAAACAATTTAGTTACCTAAAAGGAAATAAATAATGAAAATAGATTTTAAAAGAAATAAAGAATATTTTATATTACATGTAATTAATAAAATAATTGAATACAAATAAGAAAGTGGTATTCTTTAATTTTAATCCATATAATTATGGGATTAAGAAATTGTTATAATAATCCATTTACAAGTATATAACAAACTGAAATACAAGGAAAGATTAAATTTTATTAATTGAAACAGGTATTACAATACTCTTTTACAATAAAAGAAGAAAGGTAAACAGTAAGGAAATGTAATTAAGAAATGAAACAAATAAAAGAATTATTATTTACAAGAATCTTACTATTACATTGTTTTCTACAAACAAGTAAATGAATTAAGAATGTTATAGAAGGATAAAAGAAAATCCTAGACTATTTCTCTGAGTTGAGACATAAGCCATTTTTTAATTTGTTAGAATGATCTGAGTTCCTGCAAAATACAAACAAAAGATAAAATAAGAGAAAAGGGGGTTAGTGTGTTAGTTATACTCTCAGATTAGGCATAGAAGTACTATGCCAATATCATCATTGAGTAAATTAAAGGGGCCAATTTCACCAATGAATAATATCTATTCTTTTAAGCAAATAAGCTTCAGTTCAACATCATCAACACAAGAAAAGAGGAAAGTTTCACCATGCTGGTAACCAGTAAAAGGTTAAGAAGTGAAAAACAATTCACTTGATCTGATCCAAATAGGCCAAACAGTAAAGCAGCTTACTCTGCTTACTGCTTGCTATGTGTTGTCGACACAACAGCAGCAGTCCAAGCAGCCAAAAGGGAAACTCTGCCGTAGCACATCTGCTGGTCATCTCATTCCATCACCACACGTTTAAGCACATAGTCAAGAGCACCACTGATCTTGCCAAAAATCCAACAAATCCACTAGCCAATATACACAACAAACCACCAGATCATCCTCAGGATGGTAACATAGAGTGGGGGTGGTGTAGGAAGATAGCAAGGTCTGTAACAGATCAAAGGAGCTAGGAGGAGCAGGATCAATATAGGGGGGGGGGTGCAAAACAAGCTCCAAGGAGTGATCAAGCCACCAAGATCAACCCAACAAGATCAACCAGCAACAACACCAACAACTCAATTGTTGTGGTGAGTGATATAAAACCTTCACATGATCTAATTATCTTAGAAGTCATGTACTTAACTTCTCAGAGATCACCCAAGTGGGGTGTATCCATCCCAGAAGTATTTAGATAAAAGCCAACAATAAGTCTTTACAAACAAATCCAAGATATCAGCCTATGCATCATACATCTTGGATATAAACTTAAATCTCCACATTCCTATATAACAGAAGCCTTAGAACAAGATTTTAGGGCACATATCTTGAGGAGTAGCACCTCTGAAATCTAATGATCTTAAGGATCTATATTTAACAGTGAGGATGCCAATCTTTTTCTTAAAAAAATTCAGGAATCATTAGATGATACCATGCATCAGAGCACATCTATGAGGGACAACTAGTAACAAACTCAATTTTACTTCGTTATGCCTTAGACCAACATCATAGGCTAATAGATTTGTAGCATCTTAGGATAATAAATCTAGCAGAAGATTTCAATTCAATTAGCCCAGCCATACTTGGACACGGGTAGAATTTAGCCAATAGAAGTATGGACACTTGTGTACCATTCTAAAGAAGGTATCACAAGTATAACTTCTAAACCAAGCAAATGCTATACTTAGATTTCATCAGTAAACTTGCAGTTAGCTAACTAATCATTTTCCTGGAATAGACACTCAGGAATCATAATCATGGTTGCTTATTGATACATTGCAAATGTATCTATAATTTTTTATGTTCCATGCTTGGTTTTATCTACTTTCTTATGTTTTGTTCCAACTTTGGAGTAATTTTCATATGATTTCTTGGACTAACCTATTAACAAGTGTCACAGTGCCAGTTGCCTATTTTCTGCTGTTTTTGGTTCCAGGAAAGTCAGAGAATCAATATTCTCGGAATTGGACAGGACAAAAGCCAAAGTTGATATTTTACCGGAAGATTCACAGAGCCAGAATACGAGACGGAGGAGGGCCAGGGCCTGGCCACACCATATGGTGGCGCGGGCTAGCCCTGGCCACGCCACCAGGTGGTGTGGGCCCCCTAGCACTCCACCGACCTTGCCTCTTCGCCTATAAGAAGCTGCCCGATGCATAAACACTAGATCGTCAAACCAGAAATCCACGAAAAGTTCCGTTGTGCCGCCGCCATTGAAGGGGAGATTCGGGGACAGAAAGTCTCTGTTCCGGCACCCTGCCGGGACGGGGAAGTGCCCCCGGAGCCATCTCCATCGATCTCCACCACCATCTCCATCACCATTGCTGATTCCCATGATGAGGAGGGAGTAGTTCTCTCTCGAGGCTAAGGGTTCTACCGGTAGCAATGTGTTCATCTCTCTATCTATGCATGATCTTGTTGTGGTCATGAGCTTGTAATCTATAGATCTACCTTGCTACTCAAGTGCTTTATTAGATCTCTGCTCTCCCCATGTGTGTGAAAGTGACAGCGTGCTCACCATGGTGGCACTTAGGCTAGAGTTTACAAATACTTGTTATGAGTTATATTTGGAGTTGGATGTATTTATAAAATTGTGGTGTTTGTTGGAACCATCTAGTGCTCAAGGTGACAGTGTGGGGTTATCTAGATGGGAAAGGCTTACTTTGAGGTGTGCTGTTATAGCCCTACCATCGATTAGAGTGTCCAACCGGAGAGTAGTTAAGAGTAGTATCATAAAGAGAAGATATTTATATGAGAGTGTTCAGTAGTGAAAGTATGATCCCTAGGCCTTGTTTCTAAGCATTGAAACACCGTTTGCAATTAGATCTATTACATGTTTGCTTGCTTCCATCTTTATTTCGGTTTGCATTTAGTCTTTTCCACGCCATCAAGCTATCTTCTATCAACATTACCACTTATAATTATCTATACCACTTGTATTTCACTATCTCTTCGCCGAACTAGTGCACCTATACACCTGACAAGTGTATTGGGTGTGTTGGGGACACAAGAGACTTCTTGTATCTTGATTGCAGGGTTGCTTGAGAGGGAATACCTTTGACCACTTCCTCCTTGAGTTCGATAAACCTTGGGTGATCCACTTAAGGGAAAACTTGTTGTTGTTCTACAAACCTCTGCACTTGGAGGCCCAACAACTGTCTACAAGAATATAAGTGTGTAGACATCACTTATACACAATCAGAGAATCATTGGAGTATCATATTAACTCCAATCTTTAATAACTACATACACTAGTGTATAAAGATCAAGTGAACCATTACTGATAGTACCATTGGTAGTACTAAGATCAGGAAACAATAGTGAAATCAACATCACTAGAATAAGTGGACAAACATCCAGGACAGTATAACCGCTACAATCAGTCCTGATAAAGTCATCATAATCCAACCAGAAGGATGAACCCTAATCAAACCATCAACCCAATTAGGGATTGATCTCTGGAAGCACACAGAGGCTATCGAGCATGGCATGGAGTCGAGATAAGATAGATCACAGAGAGGAAATGAGAGCACTTACTCGTGTTCCTCGTAAGTTTATCAGAGAAGAAGTAGAGAGGAGGCCGATGGTAGAGAGGTGGCGGCACGGGGAGCACCCCGAGGGGCGCTGCAACCCGCGCCTGCACACGGCAGTGGCGATCATGGAGGAGCGGTGCCACGAGCACCACAACATCATCGAGTACAACGCCAGAGCATGGTCGACCAAACCCTAGCCATGAGGTGGGAGGGTCACAACGGCCAGCGGAGAGCACCAGCACTAGGTCGAGCAGGATAGCATCATGTGGCGTCATCGTCCACACCGTCTTGCACCACAGCGGCGGTCGCGATGGCTTGGGGCCGCCGAAATCGTAGCAGCGACGGTGTCGCCAGGGCATCGCCAGGGATAAGGTCGAGAGGGAGAAAGAGGAAAATGACGGGGCCGATTGAGGCCAGTCCAGTGACCCTGGGTTGGTTTGACCCAACCCAGTGGGCTGGATCGGGCCAGGCCAACCCAGTGGGTCAGATCGGGCCGGGCCAGCCAGTGGGCCAGGCCCATGTTTAATAAAAAGGTTTGTTTAAAATTTCTAATTACAAATATACCCCTTAACTTATTTCAACTCTAGGAAAATAAATAAAAATCCTAAAGATATATATAATATATTAAAATGATCACAAAAATAATATCTACCTAAGAAAAATATAACTTAACTTATTTAAGTTTAATAAAATGCAAATAAACAATAACACTATTAACTTCCAAATGAAATTTCATGAAACAAGTAAAAGTCCTAAAAATCAATAAAAATCATTTCTGTGTACTAAAATCATTATACTACCTTATAAAAATTATTAACTTTAATTATTACAAATAAAACTTAAAGCAGATATTCTAAAGTATTTAATCCTTTGTGGAATTTTATAAAAATAAGAATAATACTTAAAAATAAATAAAAATCATTTTTAGGATCTAGAATACATATTGTCTACTAATATAATACTAAATATAATATTCCATAAGTTTTTAAGGTTTTAAAGTAATAAATTTTGAACTATTCTATATATTACCATTTTATAAATTCTTTAGCAACATTTCCTAAATAAGAAATAATCACAATTTGGTACTAAACCTAAACTCTCTTATATGAAAATACTTGTTCTAAAGTTATAACTTAAATACACTTTAAGTATAAGATAATAATTTAAAGAAAAATTCTTTATAAAACCTTAAATTCAAGTAAACCAACAATTTTAACTAAGTTTTAAACATCATACATTTATGATAAAAGTAATACTCTTCACTTCTCAACCACACCATACTTAACATGTTTTTTTAAACCCTAACACATTAATGTTATTAGCCAAAAATTTCTTTATCTAATAAGACACGTCAAACTCATAATAACTAAGCACATTTAAACTCATCATTCACTTAAATCGGAAGTGAATGATCTCACATTCTCGAACATGCTTATTATAAAACTTAAAACTTCTAAATACTTTAAACACATCACACCCTAGATCAATTTATGTTTTAAAGTTAACTTTAAGTCATAAAGTTATTTAGATAATGTATAAAGTTTAATTATGTTTTATAGTTAACTTTTGTCTGTTTCAATCAAATCATAAGGCATCTCAAATTCATATAATTTGAGCCAATACAAACAACATCGATCATGTTCTATTAACCACACAGATTATTTAAACCTTGGCAAAGAAACCTTTTCCTCAAAGGTTATTTGTTTTGCCACTTCAAATGACAACCTTATAAATAAGTTCTTTAACTCTTACCAATTTATCACACCAACATCCATCATAATTAACAAATAGTAATTCACCTCAACCTCAAAGTGATATTACACTCCACTTGCACCCTTTGCATATTAAACATTTAAATTCTTTGTAGTTATCTTGACTTGAGAAGTAAACATGAGAAATAGCCAAATCTTAAAAAAAGTGTCACCTAAAATAACTCATTCCTGTTATTGGGAATTTATCTCGGGATTTTTACAAAATGCATTACATTACTTATGCATCAGCATATTGCTTCTTTAAACATTAGTCCTTATCGGACCAATGATGTTGTTTATAGAATTTGGATCTTCTATTGTCTTGAAGACCGTGAGTGCATAATCTTGCAATCACAAAAGGCAAGTTCACAACTTGCTCATGTCCTTTGATTATTTTCTATCAAATGCTTGTAACTCAAATGTTGTCATCGCCTGCATTTGAAAAGGGATAGAAAATATTATTTTCATAATAATATGATTATGGATTATTTACCAAGTGGTAATAATCTATTGATACAGTTCTGGTGGTAAAGGAACATAATATCTAGTACTTAACAACCAATGTCGCCAGTGATTCTAGCGCCGTATATTACGCGTTAACCATGAGATTTGGAATGGGACAGAGAAGTCAGCTGTATCTTCTTCCTTTCATATGGAGGCAAGATGACCTTATCATGACGATAGGATTCCTGGTATGGATCCAACATATGGGTGGGCACCCTTAGGCCCCATGATTTTGGTGTCTAGATTATTTATGAGTGGCTGCCGGAGGTATAGTCAGGCCTTTAATGGAGCTTGCCAGGGGCATCACCAACTCATAGAGTCTTCGGGAACTCACCAGGGTTATAGGTTGCCCTAGTTGGAGGCTTAACGGAGGTGTAGTCAGCCACGGAGGATCGTGCAGACATATGGGGTCACGGAGAGGGCAGTGATTGGCTTGGATCACCTACTGGGCCCCACATCAAGGAATTGTGGACGGGAAAGATCGCTCGGTTGTGCAACAAGGAGTTGGTCTCTCATGGGTAAAGCAACGCACCTCTGTAGAGTGTAAAAATTATGACATGTTACTCCTTGTTCCAAGAAGGAGCTACGAACACGATAGGAAAGGAACTCCATGAAGTTCTGGTCAACCTATGAAGGCTGGCGGACATAGTTTTCAGAATAAAAGCAACCTTTGAAGAAATGTTTACGAAAACCTGCATTGCCTACGACCTATGGTCTGTGGCTGTAGAGATAGTGCATCATACACTCCTCTTTAGTGAACTTGCTGAGTACGCTCGTACTCAACCATATCTTCTTAACCCTTGCTAGATTCTAAGCCGTTGAAGATGACGTCAACATCAATTTCTGCTCAAGAAATCGTCATCGACAACTCAAGTTCTTCAATAAAGTCAATGAAATCAACATATATATCAGCAGAAGTGAAGACAAAGTTCTTAAGTAGATAGGAGTAAATTCTCTAACTATAAAACCTACTTCTGTAGAGCATTGCAATAGCAGAGATGGCAAGACAAATAGTTTATATGCTAGTCTTACTTACTAAATATTTCTGAGTTATTATTTCTGGTTCTTCTTTGTAAGAAGTTTCTTTCTCTCTTTAACCTAGAATGTTCTCTGGATTTTTTTGTAAAGAGTCGAGTTGTAATCTATAGTCATGTCTTGGACCTGCTGTGTTTCTGTTGTACCACTCTGAGGGATGTAATACTAGTGAACGGTGTTTCATTGGTGTTATGTCAACAACTATAGTGTACTACATCATGCAGTGGTATGCTGGGTCACTACAGTTTCTCTCTCCACTATAGCATGAGCTTAGCGGATAGAGGGATGGACCAGCGATTGTAGGCCGACAAAGGTGACATTGCCTCTGTCGGGTGATGTTGGCTATGTCGGATGATGCAGCGCCGCAGAGGGGCTCAGAGAGGCTTAGGCCCTGAGTCCGGATTAGCTTAGACAAAAAAAGAGGAGCACCGCGTTGCTATTTTGGGAGAGGCATATTCGTATGCCCTAACTTGTAACCTTGCCCCCTATATAAGGAGGGGCGGGATCTCCATAGAGAGGGTTGTTAGGAAACCTGACACGAACACGATCGCACACGATCGCATGTACATACGTACCCTTGAGGAGTCCTGTTCACGTGAGGAAGGGATAGATAGAGTTTGTTTAATCTGTTTCCATAACTGTGTACGATCTCATCCATCGTATAAGGATGAGATCAATCTCCTTTAATCTCTCCCCTTATGTTGTAACGATCGATGTAATCTCTCGAGGCTTGCCCTCCTATATTAACACGTACTGAGCCGAGCTCCAAGGCATCGTTCCCAAAAACCTCTATACGATCATATGGTATCAGAGCCAACACCTTCCTAAACACATCTATGTGACTCGCTTCCTCTTCCTCCTCAGCGATGGCTACGTCAAACCCCCTCGCCGGCCAAGGTGTTAGCGAGAAGCTCACCCACGACAACTACCTCCGATGGTTGTCGTAAGTCCTCCCTCCGATCTGAGGCGCCAGGATCATGGACTTCCTAGATGTGAAGAAAAGGCCGGCGGAGGAGATTACCGTCGACAAGGGTGGTGACAAGGGCGAGGTCAAGGAGCCCAACCCCGCCTTCGACGCCTGGCTCAGCACGGACCAGCACGTGTTGTCCTTCCTCCTCAACACCCTCTCTAAGGAGATCTTGGTGTCCATGATCAGCCTCGACTCAGCTATGGAGGTATGGTTGGCAATTAAAACAATGTTTGCCGTGCAGAATCGCATGCGGATCTCCAACCTTCGGGTCGCCCTCGCCAAAACAAGAAGAGAGGGCATGACCACACCCGCCTACTTCGCCAAGATGAAGGGGCTGGCCGATGAGCTGGCAGCGGCGGGACGGCCCATCGATGATGAAGAGCTCGTCGAATACCTCCTCGCTGGTCTCGACGATCAATACAACCCTCTCTTCATCGCCATTGGGGTTAACGACGGCAAGGACCTAACGGTCAACGACCTCTACTCCAACGTCATGTCCTACAACCACCGCATGGAGCTCCTCCTGGACATCGGCGAGAATGGCTCCTCTGTCAACGCCGCCTCTCATGGTCGTGGTGGACCGTGTGGACGCGGCTACCGCAGTGGCAGACGATGGGGCGGTCGTGGCAATGGCCGCGGCAATGGACGGCATCAACAACAATGCGGTGGTGGCAACATACGCCGCGGAGGAGGACGAAACAAGGGCAACGGCAAGGACCGCGACTTCGTCACGTGCCAGATCTGCGGGAAGCCTGGCCATGAAGCCTGGCAATGCTGGCATCGCTACTCCGACGATGAAGAGGAGGAGGAGGAGAAGAAGGGCGCAAACACAGCGTCTTATGGGGTGGCAAACTGGTACGACGATACCGGTGCCACCGACCACATCACCGGTGAGCTCAACAAGCTCACCATGAAGGAGAAGTATCACGGCCGAGAAAAAATTCATGCGAACAATGGACAAGGTATGAGCATTAGTCATGCTGGTCACGTAATCGTTAATACCCCCTCTCAAAAATTACACCTTAAGAATGTTCTTCATGTTCCACATGCCACAAAAAATCTTGTTTCTATTCATAAATTCACTCTTGACAATGATGCCTTTCTTGAGTTTCACCCTTGGTGTTTTTGTGTCAAGGATCAGGCCACAAAGAAAGTTCTTCTTAAAGGTAGATGCAAACAAGGCCTCTACCCCTTGATCTCTTCATCTCCAATCAAGAATAAGCAAGTTTTCAGTGTCACCAAGCCTTCAACTCTTCGGTGGAACAGTCGTTTAGGTCACCCATCTTTTCGTCTTGTTCAACAAATTATTAGCAATCGTGAACTTCCATGTTCCAATAATTCTAGTATTGAGTCTATTTGTGATTCATGCCAAAGAGCAAAAAGTCATCAATTACCCTATAGGCGATCCACTAGTGTATCTAGTGCTCCCCTCCAACTTGTGTTTTTCGATGTTTGGGGTCCTGCACCTAGCTCTGTAGGACGATACATCTACTATGTAAGTTTTATTGATGACTATAGCAAGTTTGTATGGATCTATCTTCTCAAGAAAAAGTCTGATGTGTTTCAAATCTTTCACAACTTCCATCAATTTGTTGAACGCCAATTTGATAGAAAAAAACTTGTTTTGCAATCCGATTGGGGTGGAGAATATGAAAAACTAAATTCCTTCTTTCAAAAAATAGGCATTGAACATCATGTATCTTGCCCACATGCCCATCAACAAAATGGATCAGCAGAACGCAAGCATTGCCACATTGTAGAAGTTGGGCTTGCTCTCCTTGCAAATGCATCCATGCCACTAAAATTTTGGGATGAAGCTTTCCCGACAGCTACATATCTAATAAATATGCTACCCTCCAAAACCATTGATCATGACACACCCATGGAGTGCCTTCTTTAAAAAACCCGGACTATGCCTCCCTACACACCTTTGGTTGTGCTTGATGTCCGAATCTTAGACCCTATAACAAAAGAAAACTCGCTTTTCGCTCCAAACAGTGCGTTTTCCTCGGCTGTAGTCCACTACATAAAGGTGTCAAATGTCTAGATGTCAACTCCGGTAGAGTATACATCTCTCGTGATGTAGTGTTCGATGAGTTGGTATTTCCCTTTGCCAATCTACACCCCAACGCCGGCTCTCATCTTCGTCACAAAATTCTCCTTCTACCCGACATGCTCCAAAATTCATCGGTGTCATCTCATGAGGGGGAAAACATTGCACTGATCTAACACCTAATAGCTCTATAATTCCTAGTATTTCAAGTTGTTCCTCTCAGGTACAACAAGCAGCAGGAGAAAATGGTGAATAAAATGGTGCAGAAACAAGGGAAAACGAAGTTGTACAAAATAATGTACAAGACCGACAGAATGACAACCGAAATGAGGCAAATCAGCCTTGGATCGAGAGCAGATCCCCTGCCTCCAGCGAATCCACGCCGGGATCCACGTCCGCGTCAGACTCATCGCATCAGCCTTCTCCACGCCAATCCAGCACCGCCACATCGAGCGGTCCCGCAGCAGGAGGGCGTGCAATGCCTGCTCGCGAGCAACGCGACGCGTGGACTCCACCTACCACATGCGTGCACGGCAACTCGGGACATGACGCGTGTAGCATCCCATCTGTCTAACATCTATAATGCTACATGGTCTAATAATAAAATGCTAATTCCTATATATAATTGTTGCATCATAATTATATCATGCTCATGTCATCATGCCACATTGCATTTGAGCATCATATAAAAACTCTTTTCTTTTGGTTCTTATCTCATATGCACTATTAATTGTATTTGCCTCTTGATATATTGTATTTGGTTCTTGATAAATGCTTGATGCCCAAGTTGAGTTGGGGGCATATCTTTTATCTAACTCCACCACCTTTTCTTGTCACCACCCCATAATTGCACCATTCAACTATATGTGAGCTTTGCATTCTATTGGGTTTACCTCTAGCTCATGTGGGTTGGGATGGATCCACTTCTATTTACACATGCTTCCATATATGCCTCATGTGGTTTTCACATTGTTGATATGTGGAGAGCCACATGGCCACCTTTGCATGCATGTGGTTAGTTTCACTTGCCCTACCTTCCATATGGTTTGTTTTGGGAATAATTGAGCATTGTTTAAATATAATTGTGGCCAAATGATCTTCTAGTGGGACATACACACTAGCATGGCCTATTATATTCATTATTGCTTAAATCCACCCTTGCCATATTTTATCAAGCTTGTAGCTTATGTGGTGGTCTTTATTCAAGTATGGATGTGCATGGGGGTAATAGATGCCCATATGTATATGTAGTTGTTTTCACAACTAATGAATGTGGCAAGTATTCTTCATGCATGGCCCATGCAAAGCCCTCACTTGTTCTTCTATTTTTGGGTTCTTTTGGAATATTTTTGGGTAGACTTTGTTTGAACTCAATTGAACAAATGAACCAATTAAATACTTCTTTTCCACTTGTCTTCCACCTTGCCCCTCTTTTAGTGGTTTCCTCTTTGTCAAGTATACATGGGATATATTTTGTTTTCACAAAATATTATCATGTGCATGAGGCATGCAAGATCATTTTTCTTTCTTCCACCTCTCTCTCTTTTGGTCCTATTGTTTTCTTCCTTGTCATAGGTTAAACCTTTTGGTTTTCTTAGCTACTCTAAAACCTAGCTCATCCATCTAGTTGTTTTTCCCTCTCTCTTTTCTAGCTAAACCGAGCCCTCTCTCTCTCTCTATCTTCACCTAGCAAAACCCTAGCCACCCTCACCTCCCTTTTCCCTTTCACTCTAGACCGAGCCACCCCTACCCTAAACCCTAGCCGAACCCCATCCCTTCTTCCTTTGGCTTGAGCCAGCAACCACCAGACCCCCCAAGTTACTCCCCTCTGGTCCGTCTCCCCTCTCCACTCGTTGCTACAGGACAAGAGAAAGAGGGAGGGAAGAAAACCTAACCCGATCCCCTCCTCCTCACCTTTTGCAAAAGATACCACCCTCCCCATGTGCTCTCCCCTCCTCCCTCATCTACCCCACCACCTCACCCCACCTCAGATCCTATCCAGGAGGCGCCCAGGTCCCTCTCTCCCTCCCTTATTCTTCCTCTCCTTGCCGCCTCCCATGGCCATGGCCCAAAACCCTAGCTAGCCATACCTTCCTCGAGTTCGTCGAGCTCTGGTGGACGTCAAGGCCGCGCGAAGTGAACCAGACGCCCATCTACTTCCTCTTCGACGCCCTGTAGACGGAGCAGCGGCCGGAGATCGCCGGAGTCTCGTCGTCGCCGCCGTGCCCGTGAGGTGGCCGAAGGAGCGGATCGCCAGCACTACGACAGTACCCCGCCACCCCTGCTTCCACACCTTTGCGGGCGCACTCTCGTGAGCACCCCCTCCCTCCCAAACAACCTCCTTCCCCCTCTAGTTCGCCGGATCGCCATTGCACTCCGTCGAGCGCCCTCCGTGCGCCGCCGCTGCACTGTCTATCGCGTTTGCAGCAGTAGCAGCATCCGACCCACCTCTGTTCCTCGTCGTGTCCCGCGCACTGTAGAACTCCTCTGGCGATGCCACCTGAACGAAAGTTGTAGGCCTTGGATCCCTCCGCATCTTTCCTTTTTACGGCATGGCGAAACTCGTCGCCGTTTAGTCGCAGTCGCAGCCGCAACCCAGCCCGAGCTCGCCGTTTCTCCACCGAGGACGTGCAGCTCGTCAGTCCAGCAGCCCACCACGCTTTTGCAAGAAACCCCCTCTGCTTTTCGTCGCGCACGGGCTAGCCCCTCCGCAGCTCTTTAGGCCCACCTGCCAGCCCCTGTGCAATTTTGCAAAAAGGCGCCCGTGCTTTGAGGTTTTCCAACCCGCGCTCCCTCGGATTCCCCACGTGGCATGCCCCCGCTGGCGCGCCCGCGTGTGGGTCCGGACGCCCGCGGGTCCCACTTGTCATCCCCCGCGGCTGGCTGATCCCGCGGTGAGAAAAGCCCGCGCAGCCCGCTGCGCCCCACCTGTGTTGAATTAGTGGCTGGCCCACCTGTCAGCGTCAGTGGCTAGCTTCCTTTGCGTACAAAAAAAATCTCTGGTCTTTTTCTGTTTAATAAAAATGATTTCAGAAATTGTTAAATATGATTTAAATCCAAGAATTAATAACTTTTTATTAATAAATCCAAATAATGCAAATGATATATGTTTTTGAATCAGAAAAATGTGAGGATTCCAAATCTTCCACCCAAAATAATGTTTGACTAAATTAAATTTTCGAAATTGTTTACTTGCAACAAAAATGCCTTTTCTTAATTAATTAATAACTTTAGTTCTATAACTCCAAATTTGACAAATAATATGTCTAAATCGATCAGCGCGACGAGCTCGTTCCAACTATGCATTCCATGTTATGAATTGAAGCATGCATCATATCATTATTAAAAATTAGAACTGTTTATGACAATAAAACTTGACCAAATAATTAATAAAATGATTTATTCTTGTCCCCACACCTCACAATTGCCATGCTACTTTATTGTCATGTAAATTATGCATCATTCTTAATGCATGCTTGTTTGCTTGTCGCATTTTATTTATATGCTTGTGCACTTTATTTATGTTGGCCCTTGTTTGTTTGGTTCTTCTTTTCGGATAGACGCCGAGCAGGGGAAATATCAGGAATCCCAGGAGTACTACCCAGATCCACCTCTCGCTTCAACTGAGCTGTCAGGCAAGCACTACCACATGCTTGCATACATATAGTACCTATTGCCTCTATCTTATTCTTGCATCATTGAGTCGCGATTGCATTAAATTGAATCCCAAGTAATGCATAGCCTTTACTTTTAAACCCCACCGAGCTTGTTCCTCCATCCCACGAGCCTTTACTATAGGAGTTGTTTGAGCCATGCGGGTCGTAGAACAGCATGTGTAGGGTATGTGAGAGTCTGATGGATAACGAGGTACCTAAACAACTTAATCTGAGTAGTATGGGATAACTAATGAAAGAGGCACCGGTGGGCAATATCTGTTATTTGGCTTTTCATGCTCACTTGTGTCCCGTAGGACCCCGAGTACTTGATTCCTGTTCCTTGACTATTCGCACTATCCACATCTAGGAGGCCTTATGAACTCCCCTGAGGCAGAGCTTGATTCGTTTCTATTTCTTGGGGCCACAAGTAGTTTGGGGCTTTATTACTATCCTGTACCTATACCATGCTTTACTGTTTTATTTAAGATTGTGCGTGGAGCACCTGTATTATTTTGGAACGTGCCACGTTTTCGCGGTATCGACAAGCCCAGTCACACTTTCGGGTTCCCAGTCCTTTACAGCCGTCGTCACAAACCCTGGGTCTGTTCTGGAGCTGGCCAACTTCGTTGCGGGTAGCTTAGTGGGGTGGCCCCTTGAAATATTTAATGAATCCTATGATCGCTTTGTCGTGAATGCCTCGTTGGGTTTTGAGTTGGTTTTTCTGAGGTTGATCGAGTGTGTGTTGCTATTTGTGCACCCCTGCAGGGTAATCTTTCTGAAAGCCGTGTCCACGGTTATGGACGACTTGGAGCACAGTTTCTCGATCATAGACAAGTATAACTAAAGTACCGCTTTTAATTGACTAAATACCTGACTAGTAAATAGTGCAATATTCATGAAATGGTTAGTAAAACTGCAAACGGATGGGTTGTTCGTCCGCTTTCTCATTGGTAAGCGAGAAGGAGGATGGATCTGTTACTTTATACTTTTATAACTGTTATTCCTAATTAACGGACATCCGTCTATCGTTGGTTAGGCGGATGGTTAGCGAGTATCTATAGACTTGTTAGTTATTATCTTTTGCTGCAATTGCGTCACCCCAGGTATATGTCCCCTTTGGAGGCATAAAGACTTGCTGAGTACCCCTAGGGTCTCACACGATAAATTGTTTGATTCAGATGAACAGGTGTATTCGCAAGATGGATACTGGATAGAGGAGACAGATGATGTTGGCAACGATCACTCGGTGTAGAGATTCCGGCGATGGGGATCCGTGAGATCTGTTGGCGGGATGTGTTTATTTATGTAGCATCTTATGCCGATTTGCTTCTTATCCGTACTCGGATCTTGTTTTCCGCTTCCGCCTGATACTCTGATGATTGATGTATGAGAAACTATCCTACACTATTATCTCTATTTTAGGATATTTGGATCTTGCTGTATGGCGTTGCAATATTTCTACTTCTTTTAGATGGAGTGGCTCTGAGGACTATTGTAAGGTAGCTTGCATGCATACTCACTTGTGTATGTATTTGATCTCTTTGCCTGTTGCCTACGCCGCTCGCTCTTGTCCCGATGTTCTTGAAAGTGGTTAGGACGGCCGACGGGTCTACACGTGGGTGGCCCCTGGGCCCCGCTGTACTATTTTAACAACTTTTGGTTCATCCAGGCTTGAACTTAGAGCGTAGGGTCTGAGGTTGTTACAACGCGCCAGCATCGCGCGAGGACGTGACCAGCTTAGCGCGGTCTTCGTCAACGACCGAGCGTATGGGCGCGCCAAGGGTGGGAGGATCGGATGCGGCAAGTGCGGGAGGATCGTCTGCGGACTCCTCTCCTGTGGTCCAACCTGCAGCAGTTCATAGAACAAGGTCAAAAACGGGTAACACTAAACCAAAATAGTTTACTAACGGTACGGTACGTTACAGATTGTCCTGTCTATCTAGTGAACCTGCTAATTTGCAAATAGCTCTAGCAAATTCAAACTGGAAAAATGCAATGAATGAGGAGTATAAGGCATTAGTTGATAATAAAACATGGCACCTAGTACCACCTCAACAAGGAAAAAATCTTATAGACTGCAAATGGGTTTATAGGATTAAGAGGAAAGCTGATGGCACAATTGATAGATACAAAGCTAGATTAGTAGCAAAAGGATTTAAACAGAGGTATGGAATAGATTATGAGGATAATTTTAGTCTTGTTGTTAAAGCTGCTACTATCAGACTTGTTCTAGCCATTTCAGTTTCACAAGGATGGATTCTAAGGCAACTAGATGTGAAGAATGCGTTTCTTCATGGCATTCTGGAAGAAGAGGTCTACATGAAACAACCACCTGGTTATGAGGATCCACGTGCACCTTATCATGTGTGCAAACTGGACAAGTCATTGTATGGCTCAAACAAGCTCCAAGGGCATGGTTCTACAAGAGCTTGGTTTTCTGGCATCAAAGGCAGACACATCATTATTTATATACAATAAGTCAGGTATTATAATTTATGTGCTAGTGTATGTTGATGATATTATTGTCACCAGCTCATCCAACAAGGCTATCACATCGCTCCTTCAAGATCTTAGTTCGGCTTTTGCTCTAAAGGACCTTGGTGACTTGCACTTTTTCTTGGGAATAGAGGTAAAATCATTTAATCAAGGTATTGTATTAACTCAAGAAAAGTATGCTCTAGATTTTCTTGGCAGAGTTGGGATGAAGAAGTGCAAAAAATTCTCAACACCACTGTCATCATCAGAAAAACTTCCAGTCACAGGAGGAGAGCCTCTAGGACCAGAAGATAGCACAAGATACTGGAGCATAGTTGGAGCACTACAGTACCTGACTCTCACACAACCAGATATTTCTTTCTCTATCAACAAGGTATGTCAGTTTCTTCATGCCCCAACCACCATACACTGGACAACTATAAAAAAAATATTGAGATATGTCAGTGGTATAGTAGGAATTGGTCTAACCTTCGGAAGATCATCCTCTACTTTAGCCAGTACTTTTTCAGATGCTGATTGGGCAGGATGTGTAGATGATAGGAGATCCACGAGAGGTTTTGCTGTATTTTTTGGACCTAACTTGATCTCATGGAGTGCTAGAAAACAGACAATAGTGTCCAGGTCAAGCACAGAGGCAGAATACAAATCTCTAGCAAATGCTACTGCTGAAGTTATCTGGATAGAGTCTCTTCTTGGGGAACTCGGAATTCCAAAGAAACAAGTTTCTTGTCTATGGTGTGATAATATGGGTGCAACTTACCTTTCAGCTAACCCTATCTTTCATGCAAGAACAAAGCATACAGAGATAGACTTTCATTTTGTAAGAGAAAGAGTAGCAAATGAACAACTAGAGATCAGATTCATTTCCTCTAAAGATCAGGTGACATATGGCTTTACAAAAGGATTACCAGCTCGGCTGTTTGAAGAATTTAAGAACAATCTTAACCTCAAGAAGGCTATGATTGAGGAGTGTTAGGAAACCTGACACGGACACGATCGCACACGATCGCACGTATGTACCCTTGAGGAGTCTTGTTCACGTGAGGAAGGGATAGATAGAGTTTATTTAATCTGTTTCCATAACCGTGTACGATCTCATCCATCGTATAAGGATGAGATCAATCTCCTTTAATCTCTCCCCTTACATTGTAACTATCGCTGTAATCTCTCGAGGCTTGCCCTCCTATATTAACACGTACCGAGGCGAGCTCCAAGGCATCGTTCCCAAAAAACCTCTATACGATCATAAGGGTCGGCTATTTTTACTAAAGGAAAACCCTAAATAGATAGTTGTGGGTAGTAAGAGCAATAGACCCCTTCCCACGAATAGGTCAAAGAGCCCTTATAATCCACCATTAATAAGAGAGAAATACAAGCATCTGTGTATGGAATCACCACACTATCCCTCCATGGATTCCTCTAGTGCACATTAGCCTCTTTAGCCTATACATGACATCTGCCGCGCCACCATCACGACAAATCTCACGCAAGAAATTGCTTAATAATCCAATATTATAATCACTTATCAACAAACTACCTGCTACATACTATTATTATTCTAAGCTAATATAAAGCATAGTCTGCTAAATCACGTACGTAAATCAGTACTTAAGGATCATCTTCATCACGAGGATTTGTAGACTTTCATCACAGATTCACAGGCTATTGTCCACCAGCCAGGCTAAATGCAGGTTCGTTGCCAAACTTTTTTTTTAATATTTCACCCGTTTGTTTAGCTCCAGCTACTTCTCTAATCCTACCATCTTAAGTTGCTTGTCGTCCAACCGATGTAGCTCAGATAAACATGCACCAACTTTCTGTAGTGCAGTACTCTCTCCGTCGACTTAGGTTTGTCTAGATTCAAATGCATCTAGACATGTTTTGTGTAGATACATTCGAATCTAGATAAATTCAAGTCAGTTAGTTATTTCTGAACAGAGAATTAATCTTTTTCACTTAAAAGATGATGCCCTATAAATCGTCCTTCGTGTTATACTTGTCTTGTTGGACTCTGGGCAGTCCTATAAATAGATAAGCTAATAGACTACGACACGTTATGTGATGAGTCTATAAAAGTTTTTCTGTAACAAATGAAATGATTATAAAACTATTCTATATACTCGTCTTTAAGCCGTTAGAAGATAATTTATTTACTGTACAATGTTTCTGTCTTGGAGATTGACTGAAAGTGAAGGAAGGAGGGCCTTGGCTATTTCGTAAGAACGCTGTCATCATCGAGCAATATGACGGTCTGTGTGACACAAATTCAGTTGAGTTAAATTCAATAGCAGTATGGATTCAAATACACAAGCTGCCTATTGGATACCGTAATGAGGCATTAATCCAAAACCTTACGGAGAAAAAGATTGGCAAGGCTCTTGAGGTTGAAACGGATATCCCAGGGTTGAATAATTTTGTGCGTGTCCGTGTGAAGCTTGATGTGACTATGGTGCTGGGGGGATTTGTGACCGTCTCAAGAGGCGGCCAAAGGGAGTTTTACCAAATTAAATTTGAGAAATTTCCAAATTTTTGTGGTGCTTGTGGCTTCCTAGGTTATACCCACCTTGAATGTGGATCCGGAGAGCATGATGTGGAGACACTAAAGTGGGGGATTGGTTGAAAGCGGATTGGGAGTCCTGGCGCGGAAGGTCATTTGCGGCTGGCCGTGGAGGTTCTGTTGGTGGTCGAGGAAGTTTTGATAATTCTCGTGGTCGTGGAAGGGATCAGGTTGGTCGTGGACGTGGCAGGGATCATGCTGGTCGGGGTGATATACCCACGAGTTGGAGGTACAGCGCCATCCCTTACCTTGATGGAATAGTGGAGCCTGAAGATCCAACACTTAAAGATACTGCCACTAGTCCGATCAAATCGGTTAATACGGACATGGAGGAAGATGCGCACCTGACTGTTACGGCTAAGAGGCGGGTACCAATGAAGAACGTAGCACCTGATGATACTGCAAGGGATGTTGGTGATGGCACAGAACCAATTTCTATGATTATGGATGGGAGCATACCCTTGATGGTGCTCTATTGACCTCTGAAACGGAGAATGACAGGAAGAAACGCAGAAAAAAGACTGGAGCTGACTCCTCTTCACTAGGATCGGCGGGTTCCTGCGAGGAGCCCGTCCGGTCACAATGAAACTCTTGTCTTGGAACTGCCGTGGATTAAGTAATGAAGCGGCAGTTCGAGCCCTGCTGGATGTGTTGAGTCGTAACAATCCAGATGTTATGTTTTTATCGGAGACTCATTTAGATGATTTTCTAGAGAGTGTTTGAGAAGGCGGATTAAAATGGATTTTAAAATTGTACAAAGAAGTGACGGCAGAAGGGGTGGTGTCATGATGTGTTGGAAGCGTGAGGTAAAGCTGACCCAGATTTACTCTCACCCAAATTACATTGATGTGAAAATCGAAGAGGGGGCTAATAAAGTGTGGAGATTTACTGGGTTTTACGGAGAATTTCAGTGGAGCCAGAAATATAAAACGTGGGACAGATTTCGATCACTTCATCAGCAGATGGACATACTGTGGCTAATTATGGGTGACCTCAATGAGATCTTGTACTCACATGAGAAGGAGGGGTAACGTTTGCCCACAACAGTATATGCAATATTTTAGGGATCCGATGGAAGATTGTGGGCTTGTGGATATTGGTTATATTGGTGACACGTTTACTTGGAGAAGAGGTGGAATCAGAGAGAGGTTAGATATAGCCCTTGGAAATTCGAGCTGGATGGATCTGCAACAAGACGTGGCTTTGATACACCTTGAGTATAATCATTCTGATCATCGACCTATTCTTATGGATACGGAGTTTTATGCAAACCGGGACATTAACCAATAGCCTAGGCCCTTGTGCTTTGAGGCAAAATGGTTGAAAGAAGAAAATTTTGCGGAGGTGGTGCAGCAGGAATGGGAATCGGCAGCTAATTCAAGTGCGATAGACGTACTTCAGAAGTTGAAACGCATGCATGTTGGGTGAAAGTGCATGTGTGCCCTCATGTGTGGTTTTGGTAATTAATGACAATCTTTATGGACTTATGTTTGCATTGAGTTTTACTTCTAGGATTTGTCCATAGGCAATGCTTGTACCATATGTTGGCTTCAAGGTTGGGAGAAGAAGAAAGTAAAGAAGATCAAGCGTTGACCAAGGTGTTCAAGGAGAGATCCAAAGATTGGTCTTGTGAGAGTTTAACCTATGGCAAGTGTGTCTTGAAGAATAAAGTTGGAGTGATATCTCTTATGTGCCTTCAAGACACCAACATAATGAAGAAAGAAGAAATGATGTGCAAGTTTAAGATGAGCCATCTCGAAGAGATCATTTGCTTGAATCTTGTCATCCTATGGTTATCATGGATATGGAAAGATGATATTCCCAAGAGAGAATCTCTACCATAGTTGATTATGGGAGAGCAATTTGCAAGTCTTCACCAAGCTAGTGCAATCAAGAAAGGTGTTCCATCTTGAGGTGGACAAGATCGCTATCGTCAAGCTCAAGTGGAATATGCTCAAGGAAAAGGTATGTTCTTGATAGGGTTTATTTCTTACCGGTCTCATGGTGTTAGCTGGGGAGACCGGTTTATAGGATAGATAGCCGTACTATCAAGAGGGGCTCTCGAGTGAGTAACTTGATCATATCCTTCGGAGAGAGCTCAAACCTTTGCATACTTGGCATCATATTTCTTGGTTGTTATTTGGATCTTATCCATGTGAGGTTCTTTAGCTTGTGTTAATCTTCATGACAAGCCCAAGTTCATCGAAAACGCATTTCATATGCATTCTCTATCGCGTGTTCGAGGTTGGAGGTTTTACCGGTTTGTCTTTTCTAGATAGGTTAAACCTTTCATCATTTGGTTCTATCCTCCATTGCTGGACTATGATGGTTCTCTGTATGATCTTGTAGATCTCGTTACTATCTTCGAAACGAGCCCAAGATCATCAAAATTGGAGTCCGGATGCAAAAGTTACGGTCGTTTCAGTTTCGCTATTTCTGTCAGTTTTGCCTTGGGCGGAATGTCCGGCCGTTTTCGGCCGGAGTGTCCGGTCCAGCCGGAATGTACGGCTGATTTTCGCCGGACTTTCCGGCCCTGGGGTTTCGTTGACCTGCTCGGACATTCTGTGTGCCATTTCGGACACCACCCAGACACTGGCCGGAAACTTTGCTAGGCCAGAGTGTCCGGTGGTTGTCGCCCGAAGTGTCCGGCTAGGCCGGACTGTCCTGCCTATTTTGCCGGACTGTCCGGGGTAAGTGGCTCCCAATGGCTCTATTTCCAGGGGCCCTATATATAGGCCCCTTCTTCTACCTTGGTTGCTGCGGTTTTCCCAACCTCAAGAACCCTAAAACTGAGCCACCATTGTTGATCTCTTGAGCTTGCTTCCCTCTCAATCCCTCCTATGATTCTTGCATATTCTTGAGGGATTTGAAAGAGGAGATCTAGATCTACAATCCCACCAATCAATCTCTTCTCTAAGTGAGGGGAACATATTGGGATCTAGATCTTGGAGTCTTTTGTGGATTTCCTCCATTGTTGTTCCTCTCTTAATCCCCCATAAGCTTTTGTAGCTTTGGTGGAATTTGGGAGTGAAGGACTTGATCACTTCTTGTGTTCTTGCCATTGCATTTGGTGCATCAATTTGAGTTCTCGGTGAGGATTTGATTGGGTGAAAGGTGAGAAGCTTTTTACTCTTGGGTTCATTGGAACCCTAGACAGTTTGGTGGTTTTGCAGGTGTGTGTGGATTACTTGGGGTCTCCAATTAAGTTGTGGAGCTTTCCCCAAGCTTGTTTGTTGGGAGCCTCCAATTAAGTTGTGGAGAAGTGCCCCAACCTTGTGAGAGGTTCCGGATTGCCACCGACAAGTGCACTGATAGTGGAAGTGTGGATCGA
Source organism: Avena eriantha (assembly GCA_910589775.1). NCBI lineage: Eukaryota > Viridiplantae > Streptophyta > Magnoliopsida > Poales > Poaceae > Avena > Avena eriantha. The sequence continues at coordinate 100,903,076 of OU342742.1, forward strand.
TCCTGTTGGGGTGAGATTCACTAGAGAACAAGGGAGGCCTTTTGTGGCATTGGTGGTTTGTTACCACCCCCTCTCCAAACGAGACGTACTCCATGTTGGGAGGAACTCGGTAAAATATCGCCGTCTCCGCGTGCCTCGGTTATCTCTATATCCGAGCTCTTACTTATGCACTTTACTTTGTGATAGCCTTCGTGCTTGAAGTATATATCTAGCTATCACATAGTTGCTTGTCTTGCTTAGCATAAGTTGTTGGTGCAAATAGGTGAACCCTAGGTTTTCTAGGTTTTGTGCTTAACAAAGTAAACGCTAGTTTAATTCCGCCTTTGTTGAGCCACTCTCGGAAAAGTTTTTAAACCACCTATTCACCCCCCTCTAGGCGGCATCTATATCCTTTCAATTGGTATCAGAGCCTGATCTCTCGTTTTAGGCTTCACCGCCTTGAGAGTAAAGATGTCGGCTAGGGGATTAGTGCACAATGAAATGTTTATATTCGATGGCACAAATTATGATATATGGAAAACTCGTATGCTTATTCATTTTCGGGACATGGACCCAAATTTGGAGCGTATTGTAGATATAGGTTTTTCTCCTACTATGGATTTCGAAAATCTATCTTGTGAGGATGAGAAAAACTTATATCTCGATGATCAAGCTTCTAATGTGCTTGCTAATGCTTTGAGCTATGTAGTTACTTCTTCAATCATACCTTTTTGGAGCTCTCATGAGTTATGGACAAAACTTCAAGATAAATATGATGTGTCCAACATTATTGAGGATGATTGTATTGCTTCCACTTCCGGCCGTGATGAGTTCTCATCTTCTTCCACTTCACCAAAGTGTGGTAAGACACAAGGTAATGATATGGTGAGTGGTGATGAATATTGGAATGTTGATAGTGAGCTTACTCTTATTGATCCTTCTTCTTTATCTTATTGCAATACTTCATCTTTGGACTCTAACACTTGTAGCACCCAAAACTCCTTATATGCTTGTGTTGGTAGTCCTTGCATATCATGTAGAAATGGCTTGAACAAATCTCATGATGATATGCTTGCTTTGCCTTGTTTCCATGATAAATGTGCTTCTATTTCCTCTAGTACTTGTGTTGCTAACCATGTAGAGGAAATCAAAGAATGTGTGGGCCAAGACAAGGTTGCTATTGGAGCTTCAAGTGTTCCCCCATCATCACCTTCTCCCAACATTCACTTATGCCTCATGGCTAAAGAATCAAAGGTAACTTCTCCTTTGGATCCCAATGCACCTAATGATGATGTGAATGTCGACTTAGATGAGGTAGAAGATGATGTTGCTTCTTTAAAAGAGAAGGGGGAGCTCGTTCTTCGTGCTCTACACAAAAATAAAAATGCTTGCTCCACTTTCATTGAAATCTTGAACTTTGCCATTGAAAGTAAAGAACTAATTTATGAGCATGAGGACACAATTGAAAACATGAGTAGTCTTGAGCGTGAGTATGCTAATGACATTGCAAACCTAAATGATGCTCTTGAGGAGGAACAAACCACCAAGGAATCTCTTGAGGAGACCTTTGCTCTAGAGCTTTCTAGAGTGAAGAAATCTCATGATAGAGAATTTGAGACAGCTAGTGCCCTCCAAATTAAAAATGATGAGCTTGAATTTGCTTATGCTAAACTCCTTGAGGATTTTGAGCACCTCAACAATGGATCTAGGGTTATCAAGTGGGATCTCATCAAACTCACCGAGTCACATGACCAACTTAAAGCTTCATACTCTAAAGAGCTTTCCAAGTTACCCTCACCTATTACTACCATTAATGATGCTTGTGCTACTAACTCTATCCCTTGTGAAGCATCTATTGTGAAGGAGAATGTTGAGCTACATGCCCAACTTTCTTTGCTAACTAGCAACTATGGTAAATTAGAAGAGAGTCATGCTAAGCTATCAAGCTCGCATGAGGATCTTCTAGTTTGCCATGGTAGGCTAAAGTTGGCTCATGGGGCCATCATGTCAAAGGTAACATCTAGTGGGCCTCATGTGGACATTAGCACTATATCTACTCCAAATGTTATATTGCCATGTGTTAGTCCTTGTAATTCATCCTCTCACAACCATGCTATATCTCGTGATGAATTACATTCCGTGCCTTGTTGCTCTAACAATGTAGCATCCACTTCCTCTAGTACTTTTGTTGAAACTAACCTGTAGAGGAAATCAAAGTTCTCAAGGCTCAAGTCACTTCTTTGAAGAATGACTTGAAAAAGGGTTATCAAGGGAAAACCGCACTCAACAAAATCTTGAGTGTGCAAAAATCTCCCAATGACAAGAGTGGGCTTGGATTCAACTCCAATGTCAAGAACAAGTCCGCTATCTATTTGAAGCACAAGTACAACAAGAAGAATGGCCAAGATCAAGTCAAGAATTCAGCCAACATTGTTTGCTTCAAGTGCAAGGAAGAAGGGCATCATGTTAGATCTTTCCCATTGAATAAAAAGCCTCTTAGTGTGAAGCAACAAGGGAAGCGGCCTCAAGCTCTACCTCAAGTTAGTGATGGGCCTCTTCCTAAGAGGACTACTCGAGCTCTTCCTCGAGTTGTGGCTTCACCTAAGAAGAAAGATGGCAAGAGAAGAACTTGCTACATATGCCGTGAGAAGGGGCACATTTCTTCCTCGTGAACTATTGGTATCTCCTCATCCAACCCTAATATTATTGATGATGCTTATTCTCTTTGTAAGGATGAGGTTGACAATGTGTTTGCCAAATTTGTTGGTGCTCAATGTGGGTTCATGAAAAGAACCATTTGGGTTGCCAAGCCTATTGTGACTAACCTCTTAGGACCCAACTTGGTTCGGTACCAACAAGCCAAAACTTGATCAATAGGTATTGTTGGAGGGCATTGGAGGCTTCGTTACATTATGAAGAATTGAGGGATCTTCATCATTTATTCTTGTCAAGTCAAGCCATTTGGATTATCATGCTTGTATCATATATCCAATGTTCCTCCTTGCGGTAACATGTGCTTAACTCATTTACATTGAAAGTTACTTGCTCCGTTGTGCATATGTTGGTTTGTACCTTTGTATGTGTTTGTACATGTTGTGCTTCCCTCGTACTTATATTGAGTTATCAAGTATACCTGCGTATGTTGGTTGTCACACCATGTATTTGTGTCTCTTGGGTTGGAGCCTTTGTTGAATTTATTTGGTATATTTCTTGGCTCTTGGTGTCTCTTGGGTTGGAGCCTTTGTTGAATTTATTTGGTATATTTCTTGGCTCTTGTGAGAGATTAATGGACTATCCTATTTTGGGGGAGTGTTATGCTTGGGCATTCCACAATCCTAAAATGTGTGTACATGAGGAATACCACTTAGTATGTATATTGCAAGTTTATCTAGTCTCTATGTGGTATGTCTTTCTCATGAGAAATTCAAGTTCCATAGTGTTCATTAATCATCTCTATTTGGATGTTTTTACCTCTTGTTGAGTATTCTTGGTTTTACCACATTATGGGGGAGTCATTTGCTTTGTGCATATTACAAACCTACAAAATGTGAACATTTGAGGTTGTGTCACTTAGAATTGATATTTATATTTATCTAGCTCCTAAGTGGCACATTTAGCTCAAACAAGTTCTAATTCCCTTGGGTTGATTTTATTGTTCATCGTTTGGATCTTGTTTGTGGGAGTTTTCTTGCTATGTGTTTCCCGTATTTGGAACTCCATATCCTCCATGGAAACCAATTGCTTCAAGTTACTTTTATGATTGTGTGACTATATGGAGCTATCAAGAATCTCTATCTAAGCATCAAGCTTAATTTTTATATTTCTTCATATGCTTCGTGTTGTGAATATGATCATGATATCCTTGAAAACTATCTTGGGAAATGTTTCCCCATAATTCTTGTCATTGGACAAGTGGTACTCCATATATGGTAGAAGTTATTGATCATATTCACTTTGGCCTTTGCTTAAATTTTGTACTACATCTCGCCAAGAAAATGTTTTGTGTTGTCTCCCAAGCTTTCCTTGCCTCTTGTGGATCTTCTTATTTTATTGGTATCCTCGTGTGTTTTATTAAATGTAGGTACTAGTGATGATCCCATTTGTGTGCATTTTGCATTCAAAAGGAAAATCCTGCATAATGCACTATCCATGGGGGAGCTCTCCTATATTATTTAGAATACTCATATTTATGCTTCTTGTTTTGTTCCATATCATGTTTTATGTGCTTGGAAGTTTGATCTTTTCTTTTGGTACTTTGTGCCATCATGAAAAGTGTAGAGAGTTTGGTTTGTGTGTTGGAACCTTGCTTTTTGGGAGTTGGTTTTGTTTCATTCCTTGTTACTTGTTTGATCCCTTAGGGTGAGATAAATCCTTGAGCATTGGTGTTTTTGTCTATCTTTTGCTCTTTGGCTATTGCCTTGTTCATTTGTTGAATTTGTGTCCTTTCATGTGTTGATTTGGCTTTGATACAATTTGGACACCCTTTTGTCGTATCACACTCTTGTGTGCGACTTCTTGGTTTACTTGGTGTTTTTGTTCAAATTGTATCTCCTTTTTGGTTCTTGAAATCTTGTGCATGCATATTTACTACATGTTCTATATTATGGCATGCTTTATTTCTTGATCCGATATATAGGGGATTCTCCACCAAATCCTATCGGCTAAGATGTGCATGAAATTCAATTTCATATCAATATGCACATATTTATGTGGAGTCTCTCCTATGTATTGTAGTTTATCTAACTACTTTGGACCCAATGAGTTTTGGGACCATTGTGTACTTGAATGTATTATAGGTACATTGGAGATTCATTGGATGCTTTTCAATAATAAGAAGAGGTGGGGACTAAATGATAATTGGAGTCAAGCTAGGGTGATCAACAAACTCATATCTACTTCATCCTACCAATGGTATCTCGGTAACAAGTATCCCTCTTAGGCATACTTTTCTAGCATCCAACCTTTGTGGTTGCATCATGGCATGATTTCCTTCAGTTGCTTTTATTGTGGTTCTTGCAAGATTTTATTGTATCATCCTTATTGTTATATGAGTAAGTTGAGATGAATGCATATTTTGGGGAGTATATAAAATTCATGTTTATGATTCACCAATCCCACATATGCCAATCTAGCAATTCTATTGCTAATCATTTCCTCAATTTCTCTCATGTGCAATATGGATGAATTTGCAAGGTTTATTTGTTCTTTATGATACTTGTTTCTTTTTCCAATGCATTCAACCTAGATCTTGTTCCCTTGTGATAGTTGTGATGTATTCGTTGGTGTTTGAAGGTCATTGATATTCAGTAAGATAAATATGAGCCTTTGGCCATACTTTCTAGCAAAAATCTTATTGGCAGTATCTATGACTTTCATTTGGACATCTTGTTCATTCTTGAGTATCCATTTTTGTGTGTGCATGTTTCTTTGTGGATGTATATCTTAGTGATTGTTGTCTACCTAGAAAATTATACACATGATTATGGCTAAATCTCTAGTTGATATCCTTTTTTGCTTTGGAGTCTACACCTTGTGCTCCTTTTATGCTTTGGTGGCTCCAAATGTTTTGCTTTGAGTGCTTGACCTTTTCATTTGCATCTTTTGGCACTTGTTGGTGTTAAGAAAGTTTGGGGGAGCAAGGATACCATGTTTATGAACTTTCCATTCAAATCAATTATTATATTTGGTGCATAAACCTTGGGGAGCTTTCCTAATTTACCTAAGAACACACATTTGCCTTCTTATTCTTGTTTGGTGTTTTGTTTGATTATGGTGAGTTAGGATTCCATAATTGTGAACTCTGTTGTGCATGAACCTTAGGGAGCTTCCTATTTTCATCTAAACACCCATTTGCTCTCATCATAATATCTTCTCTCTTGCTTGTGCTCGTGGTTTAAATGATATAGAGAGAATGAGGATGCCATGTTTGTGCATATTGTATTCAAATGCATATTATAATTTGTGCACAAACCTTGGGGAGTCTCCTCATATTATTTAGATCACTCTCTTTTCAACCTTATCATAATATCTATCTTTCTTTTAGTATCTTCCTTTTGTGAAGTGCTTCTTTCGATCTTTTGATTGCTTACTTCATTCGTTGATGCTTCTTCACCATTTTATTTCTTTGCAATCTTTGGATCCTCAGTTTAGTTTGATTTCCTCATGGTATTCATCATTGGATACGTGCATTTGATTCCACTCATATTATGAGAAATGCACACCATATGGAGGAACTCTCACTAAATTGGCCTTCTAAAGTTCTTCACCCATTTTGGCAATCGATGCCGATGGGGGAGAAGTTTTAGAGGGTTTTAGGGAATTTGGTTGTGTGTTGTGAGTTTTGCACTTAAAAACTTGCCTCGTGTGCTTTGCATCTTAGTGTGTTGTATGGCATCTTAATTATATAGAGAAAACTCCACCACCGGTAATGGTTGGCAATATATGCAATGAAATTCAAGTTCATCCACACGTGCATAGATTGTGGGGAGTTTGCTCTATATTGTGGTTGTACTAACATCACATACTTGTGTTGTATTTGATGTTAGCACAATGTTTTCTTTGATTAATTCCTTATATAAACCCTCTCAAAGGGATTGTCATCAATTACCAAAATTGGGGAGATTGAAAGTGCATGTGTGCCCTCATGTGTGGTTTTGGTAATTAATGACAATCTTTATGGACTTATGTTTGCATTGAGTTTTACTTGTAGGATTTGTCCATAGGCAATGCTTGTACCATATGTTGGCTTCAAGGTTGGGAGAAGAAGAAAGTAAAGAAGATCAAGCGTTGACCAAGGTGTTCAAGGAGAGATCCAAAGATTGGTCTTGTGAGAGTTTAACCTATGGCAAGTGTGTCTTGAAGAATAAAGTTGGAGTGATATCTCTTATGTGCCTTCAAGACACCAACATAATGAAGAAAGAAGAAATGATGTGCAAGTTCAAGATGAGCCATCTCGAAGAGATCATTTTCTTGAATCTTGTCATCCTATGGTTATCATGGATATGGGAAGATGATATTCCCAATAGAGAATCTCTACCATAGTTGATTATGGGAGAGCAATTTGCAAGTCTTCACCAAGCTAGTGCAATCAAGAAAGGTGTTCCATCTTGAGGTGGACAAGATCGCTATCGTCAAGCTCAAGTGGAATATGCTCAAGGAAAAGGTATGTTCTTGATAGGGTTTCTTTCTTACCAGTCTCATGGTGTTAGTTGGGGAGACCGGTTTATAGGATAGATAGCCGTACTATCAAGAGGGGCTCTCGAGTGAGTAACTTGATCATATCCTTCGGAGAGAGCTCAAACCTTTGCATACTTGGCATCATATTTCTTGGTTGTTATTTGGATCTTATCCATGTGAGGTTCTTTAGCTTGTGTTAATCTTCATGACAAGCCCAAGTTCATCGAAAACGCATTTCATATGCATTCTCTATCGCGTGTTCGAGGTTGGAGGTTTTACCGGTTTGTCTTTTCTAGATAGGTTAAACCTTTCATCATTTGGTTCTATCCTCCATTGCTGGACTATGATGATTCTCTGTATGATCTTGTAGATCTCGTTACTATCTTCGAAACGAGCCCAAGATCATCAAAATTGGAGTCCGGATGCAAAAGTTACGGTCGTTTCAGTTTTGCTATTTCTGTCAGTTTTGCCTTGGGCGGAATGTCCGGCCGTTTTCGGCCGGAGTGTCCGGTCCAGCTGGAATGTACGGCTGATTTTCACCGGACTGTCCGGCCCTGGGGTTTCGTCGACCTGCTCGGACATTCTGTGTGCCATTTCGGACACCACCCCGGACACTGGCCGGAAACTTTGCTAGGCCGGAGTGTCCGGTGGTTGTCGCCCGAAGTGTCCGGCTAGGCCGGACTGTCCGGCCTGTTTTTGCCGGACTGTCCGGGGTAAGTGGCTCCCAACGGCTCTATTTCTAGGGGCCCTATATATAGGCCCCTTCTTCTACCTTGGTTGCTGCGGTTTTCCCAACCTCAAGAACCCTAAAACTGAGCCACCATTGTTGATCTCTTGAGCTTGCTTCCCTCTCAATCCCTCCTATGATTCTTGCATATTCTTGAGGGATTTGAAAGAGGAGATCTAGATCTACAATCCCACCAATCAATCTCTTCTCTAAGTGAGGGGAACATATTGGGATCTAGATCTTGGAGTCTTTTGTGGATTTCCTCCATTGTTGTTCCTCTCTTAATCCCCCATAAGCTTTTGTAGCTTTGGTGGAATTTGCGAGTGAAGGAATTGATCACTTCTTGTGTTCTTGCCATTGCATTTGGTGCATCAATTTGAGTTCTCGGTGAGGATTCGATTGGGTGAAAGGTGAGAAGCTTTTTACTCTTGGGTTCATTGGAACCCTAGACAGTTTGGTGGTTTTGCAGGTGTGTGTGGATTACTTGGGGTCTCCAATTAAGTTGTGGAGCTTTCCCCAAGCTTGTTTGTTGGGAGCCTCCAATTAAGTTGTGGAGAAGTGCCCCAACCTTGTGAGAGGTTCCGGATTGCCACCGACAAGTGCACCGATAGTGGAAGTGTGGATCGATCCTGTTGGGGTGAGATTCACTAGAGAACAAGGGAGGACTTTTTTGGCATTGGTGGTTTGTTACCACCCCCTCTCCAAACGAGACGTACTCCATGTTGGGAGGAACTCGGTAAAATATCGCCGTCTCCGCGTGCCTCGGTTATCTCTATATCCGAGCTCTTACTTATGCACTTTACTTTGTGATAGCCTTCGTGCTTAAAGTATATATCTAGCTATCACATAGTTGCTTGTCTTGCTTAGCATACATTGTTGGTGCAAATAGGTGAACCCTAGTTGTTCTAGGTTTTGTGCTTAACAAAGTAAACGCTAGTTTAATTTCGCCTTTGTTGAGCCACTCTCGGAAAAGTTTTTAAACCGCCTATTCACCCTCCCTTTAGGAGGCATCTATATCCTTTCATTGGGCTTCATGCATGGGACCAACGTGTTTTGAAGAAGCCCAAGAAGCAATTACGGCAGGTACATAGAGAATTGGAGGCTATTATGCGGGCTCCAATGACGCCAGAAAATGATAAAAAAAGGATTATTTTTGGCTCAGCAAATTGAAAAATTACTAGAACATGAAGAGATACGTTGGAATCAAAGATCACGTGCTAATTGGCTCCAGAACAGAGATAAAAATACGGCGTATTTTCATAACTTTGCTTCATCCAGGAAGAAGAGGAATTTTATTAAAAAGCTTAAGGATCCAAATGGGGAGTTTGTGGAAGGTACGTAACAGTTAAATCCTTTAGTCTCAAATTATTTTACTAATCTCTTCTCTTCTGAGATTGATGCAACAGATCCATTGTTTTTGGCAAAAATTGCTCCAAAAATTAGTGATGACATGAATGATAAACTTATTATGCCTTTCACGGCAAGCGATGTGAAGAAGACAGTGTTTAGTATTGAAGATCTAAAGGCGCCATGCCCGGATGGTTTACATGCTCTGTTCTATAAAAAATTCTGACACATAGTTGGAGATGATATAACAAATGTTGTGCTTAGTGCTATTAATGATAAAGTCATTCCTCCTGGTTGGAATGAGACAGTGGTCATCTTAATACCGAAAGTTGAGACTCCGAAAGAGGTTTCACAATTTAGACCTATATCACTTTGCAATGCTGTTTATAAAATCATCTAAAAAATGCTCGCTGCAAGGCTTAAGGTGATACTCCCGGATATTATCTCCCCCACTCAGAGTGCTTTTGTGCCAGGGCGCCTAATAACTGATAATATTCTTGTTGCTTATGAGTGCATACACAAGATAAAGAACAAGAGGAAGGGGAAGACGAGGTTGTGTGCTGTAAAATTGGATATGCACAAGGCATACGATAGAGTGGAATGGACTTTTCTCCGTAATATGATGTCGAGGATGGGTTTTCATGAACAATGGGTGGATCTAGTGATGGCATGTGTCACTTCAGTCACCTATTCTATGAGGTTCAATTCACAAACGACGGATAGCTTTACTCCTACCAGGGGTATTCGACAAGGAGATCCTTATCTCCATACTTGTTCCTTTTGTGTGTAGAAGGATTGTCAAGTTGTTTGCTGCATGAAGAGGAGGTTGGTGGCATCGACGGAATTAAGGTGTGCAGAAATGCACCATCAGTTTCACACTTACTTTTCACAGATGATTCCTTGATTCTCATGAAGGCGGATTCAAATAATTCAACCTCATTGCAGCGTGTTCTTGATGATTATTGCGCAAATTCGGGACAGCTTGTTAGTGTGACTAAATCAAGTGTCTTCTTTAGTCCAAATACCCTGGTTGATACAAGAGTGGATATTTGCAATACTCTACATATTGACACAGAGGCTTTGTCAGAGAAATGCCTTGGCCTTCTGGCCCTTGTTGGTGCGGACCGTAGTGATTGTTTCATGCACTTTATCGAGAGAATCCTCCAACGGATCAAAGGGTGGAAAGAAAAATACCTCTTAGTTGGAGGAAAGGAAATACTTCTGAAAGCTGTTATTCAAGCAATTCCGGTATATAAAATGTTTTTCTTCTGCCAAAAAAAGTGTGTAAGAAAATAACAGATGTGATTGCACAGTTTTGGTGGGGAGATGATGATGATGGAAAGAAGATGCATTGGTATGCTTGGTGGAAAATGTGCTTCCCGAAAAGCGAAGGAGGTATGAGGTTCCGAGACTTGCACTCTTTCAACCTTGCTATGCTTGCAAAGCAGGTTTGGCGATTAATTACAGAACCCAATTATCTTTGTGCACAAGTTTTGAGAGCTAAATACTATCCCTCTAGAGACCTTCTTAAGACAGGACCAAAGACAAATTCATCGTTCACATGGCAGAGTATATTGGCTGGTTTACAAACTTTTAAAAGGGGCTATATTTGGCGTGTGGGGAAAGGCGAGTCAGTTAACATTTGGACTGATCCTTGGATACCAAGCTGCCCGAATGGAAAGGTGAGCACTCAAAGGGGTAATGTGATCTATACAAAAGTAGCTGAATTAATTGATCCTGTTACAGGAAAATGGGACCATGGTTTGCTGAATAATTTATTCTCTCCTTTGGATATACAACGTATCCTGCAAGTTCCTCTTAACGTGGATCCTTTTGATGATTTTATTTCCTGGAAGGGCAACCGGTCAGGTATTTTTTCTGTGAGATCGGCTTACGACATTGAGTGGCGTCATCAGTTCAATGGAATTACATGCCGATCTCTGGTTCAAGGAAACTCAATGGAGAACACAATAGGGCGAATTCTATGGAAATTGAAGGTGCCGGCAAAGATTAATTTTTTTTGCTGGCGGTCCATGCATGGTATATTACCCCTGAAATCTATCCTTTTTAGTAGGCATATCGGAACATCGGCTCAATGTCCTGTATGTAATCAAGGCCTAGAAGATATGAATCACCTATTGTTTCAGTGTCAAGATGCAGCCTCTCTATTGAAAGCTCTAGGTTTGGAGAACACGATCAATAATGCTTTGCTAGCTGACCTATCTGGCTCGGCAGTACTGGAAGAAATATTACGTTCTGCACCATGCCATGCTCCTGATTATTCCAGCTTCAATCTTCAAGAGCTAGTAGAAATAACCAGTTGGTATATCTGGTGGATCCGCAGAAGAAAGACCCATGGTGAAACGGTTCCTTCAGTTCATAAATGTGCTACTTCTATTAGAGGCCTAACTGCTAATTTTGCGAGAGCATCAACAATTCAACCTGCTGTGGTCAAGAGGACCTGGGAAAAACCTAGAACAAATTTTCTAAAGCTAAATGTCGATGCTTCATTCTCCATGGAAGATAAAGCTGGAGCTACTGGGGCAATCATACGTGATTGTAAGGGTGATTTTGTTGCTGCATCTTGTACATATATAACCCATGTGGCGTGGACATCGATGGCTGAGGCTACAACAATGCGACATGGCCTGGAGTTGGCAGTATTGATGGGTGCTCATGCAATACAAGCTCAGTCTGACTCCGTTGAGGTGATAGAATATTGTTCTGGAGAGGTGCAGATGTGGAATGACGCTACCTAGTTTATGCTGATTGCCTGACTAATGCACGTCTTATAGGGAAGGTTGAATTCACTCACAGCCCGAGGGATATAAATGAAGTTGCACACTTGATAGCTAGGTCTTGCTTTGATTCGAAAATTAGATGTAATTGGGTCAATGAGCCCCCTAGCTTTATTTTGCAATCCCTTGTAAACGATGTAACGATTGTGTGATGAGCTGCAGTTTCAGACGCACTCTTTTTTCTTACCAGGGTACCTAAGGGGACTGAAAGGTTTTAATGAGACGGCTTATATGCTTAATATATGATGTTTTACCTAAAAAAAACATGTATATACTCGTGTTGGTAACATTGTGAAAATAATGTTAAGTCATGTAGACAAGTACTACTACCACTGTTTTAGCCTATCTAAATTGTCTTATATTATGAAATAGAGATAGGAGTTGAACATCATCTTTATCATGGGATATTTTAGACTTTTATCACCTGCTGCTACATGTACTCCGGTCATCCTTAAAAGCAAGTTGTAAAACGATATTTTTACATTTCACCGGGCTTTTCACATCGTTACCAGCTCCAGTTGCTTCTCGTCCGGCCATGGCTTAAACAAACATGCAATAAGTACCTCCCTACCTTCTTTAGCACCGCAAGTGCTAACTTCCTGTAATTTAGTACTAGTACTTACTTTGTTTATAAAAACAAGTTATGTTGGCTTGCTAAAATATTTTATATTTAAGAACGGAGTGGGTACATTTTTGGGGAGAAAAAAAACCGGTCGCTCCTGTCTCGCCCCAGCGTGGGTGAGCAGGAGCTCCCTCCCTCCACCTTTCTCGCCCTCGACCTCCGTCGGCGCCTGCCGCCGGGCCCATCTCGGGCGGTGCCGGCGGTGGCACCTTCTTCCTCAACCCCTCCCCCGCTTCGTGGACGCGCACGGGACGGCCCTCGTCGGGTGGTGCGCCTCGGGACGACTTCTAGCCGCGGAACAAGCACGCCGACGCCGGGAGCCTGCGGGACAACGCGGTGAACGGCGGGAAGACGCCGGTCTAGGCTGGGCGGCGGCCGGTGCTCCCAGATCTGGGGCCCTTCGAGGCCCATCTGGGTCGATGGCGGGCTGCCCCCGTTGTGACGGTGCCTTCTCCAGGCGGTGGTGTTGATGGTTGCTCGATGCTAGGGTTGGCACGTCGGCAGCCAGCCTGTTGCAGCGTGGAGACGGACTTTACGGGCATGCTGGGCCCGACTGGACCTTATTGGGACCGGTGTGCCTCTGCGGAGGCTTTCTTATGGACCTGGCCGGACCCTACTAGGACTGGTTTGTCAGGCTGCCACGTCTGGTCGACTACCGCCTTCGGCGGTGGAGGTAGCTCCCTACCGCGTGGCCGCGGTACTGCCGACCATGATTCAGGCGACCTTTTCACCTTTGTTTTTCTGGCCTCGTGTTGCTAGCTTTGGTTCGTGACCATAGGGGCGCATGCTGGTGGGCGACGAGTTTGGCGGTTGAGGCTTCGACCTCGCGGGACTCCTGAGCTACGAATCGTCCGAGGGTAGTCGGGAGAAATCCTTGTCGGCATGCTCGACACCGACGCGGTGCCGCCTGCGGGTGGCACCATTCCTTCCTGGAGGGCGTCGTGGCTACCGCATCTACTTTCCTCTGTGTACTAGGAGAAACTCTAAGACCAGTTCGCTGAACCGGGCAGCAACGTCGTCGCTTCCTTCTTGAAGGTGTTGCTTGGTACTTGACGATCCGATGCTAGAAGTGTGGTGAAATTTCTTCGGTGGGCGCAGCTCCTTCGTTTAGTCGATCCGTCTCTGTCTCCTTTGTTTCTTCTTCTTTTATTTTGGGTTTGTGTTTGCTGCTGCCCCAGCATTTGTTCGTGGTGAAACTTTGTGTATCTTATGGTTGCTACATTAATATAGCTAGGCGAAAGGATATTTCGGAGTGGGTACATTTTTACTGGAAAAAAAGGAGTAGTTCCTGCTAAACTTGTCTTGTTGTTCTCCCTGTAGTTCTATAAATAGACAAGGTAAATAGAGTATGACACACGTTATGTGATGAGTTTATGAAAGATTTTTCTGTAACGAATAAAATGATTCACAAATTGTTTGCGGAAAGGAGATTGCACAAAAAAGAAGAAGAATGAATAACTCGGACTATACATATGCAACATTCCAAACTAAGTACACCTGCTAAATTTTGAATATATGTGAACAGGTACAAAGCATATTTGCATGAAAAAGGCAAAGTTTGTACGGCAGTTTGAACTTTGAACAGATCGTACTACTCCGTACCCACATGTAGATTTATTATACAGTACCTATATATACTATAAAAGAAATCCGCAGTGTTGTCCCTGGCTGAAGTCTGGGGCTCAGGAGTCAGGGCGCTAGTTGCCAAATTTAATTTTATTTTCATTTTTTCGAATAGGACCCTCGCAGCCTATGTTAAGCCCTGGGCTAAGCCCTTGCTGCTAGTTTGCCTAGTTTGATTGGGTTCCGCGATTTTTGCCTCCCCGCCGCCGCCGCCGCCGCCACAGTTTCTCGGCGCCGTCCCAATTTCTCCTCCCCGCCCCACTGCTCATCCATCTCTTCGGCTCCGCCAAATCCAGCGTGCCGCCTCTCCTCCCACGCCGCGCATCTCCACCAAACGCCACCCCAATAGTCCACCCCCTCCACAACCGCACCCGCCGCTCCTCGTCCCCCCTCCGTTCCTTCCCTTTTCCAACCCATCCCTGCAGCCTCCAAGCTCCAGCGGGGCGCCGAGCGCAGCTTGCTAACCCCCCTTGCCGCCGCCGTTTCTCGCCGAGCCCGCTACTAGTTTTTGTCGGGTTCCTGTATTAGGTTTGGAGTGTAGACATGGCGGAAGTGGAGGATAAGCTCAAAGACTACGAGATCAAGAAGGAGGGCGAGGCCGAGATCCTTATGCTTAAGAGTAACGCCGTCTTCTTCAATCCCGTGCAGGTATCTTAGCGTTAACATTTTTCTGTGTTTTTTTACACGCTCTGGATTAGGGATTAAATCTGTGCTCCTTAAGTTTGTGTAAACACGCAAGGCGTAGACTATAATGATTGCGGGGCTTTGGTTCATTGTTTGCACTGTATGTATAGTTACAGTCACGGCTGGTTTCTAGTTGATCGGTGTTTGCAGTTTCAGAGCTTTGAGTTACTTTTAAAGTTCCCAAATATGGTGTTGGTGGCGATTAATGTGTGATTGTGCTTGGTTCTGTGGGCGTTTGATCTCATTGTACCATGGTGGTGGTTTCTGGGTAGATAAAGTAGTTTTTCTTATTCTGAATATGATGTACTATGTAAGTGGTCTGCGGACTGCGGTAGACCGTTTTAACTTTTCAGTTTACTAATGGCCAGAGAGATATCAAAGCCCTAACACTCTAACAGCTAACCGGCTTTGTCTGTAACGGTTTCAAATTGCATAGTTTGTTTTTGTTTTATAAAATTACTTTTTTAGAAAAGGGTCTCAAGTTGCATTGTATGCCCTTAACTGTTGCCATAGATAAACATGCTGATGGAATGTCTATTTCTGTTGTGAAATAATTACTGTCTGTTAATAGTAAGTAATATTATCATGTCAAATGTCGGTCATGTTGGCCAATATTGGCTATGGTGTCTGACATGTACCCCCAAGATTACAGAACGATATATTTGCGGGATTTGATCTGTGTTGGCAGGCGGCAAGAAAAACGTTATATAGATGCCTGGTTAAGAATCGCTATATTAAAGGGAAACTACATACCATAGACTTAGGGATTCCCCCCAGTTAACCTTCATCCATATTGTGTAAGTTCAACTTTACTGCTTTGATTAGGTGCACAACAGAGATATGTCCATTGCTGTTTTAAGGACATTTGTTACCAAGCGCAAGGAAGAACATGAAGCACTGATGAATAAAAGGAATAAGTCACATAAAAAAGATAATCAGATTGAAGCATCTGTTGCAAATGGAGATGCTGCTTTAACTAGTGAGAATGACAAAATGGATGTTGTTAATGAAAAGGAGCCAAATCAGGCTACAAATGAAATCGAAGATGTGTCAAAAGAAGCAAAGAAGACACCTTCCTGGAAAGTAATCAGAGAGCTTAAGCCACCAGTTGTCCTTGAGGTGAGGCATCTCTTACATATGAAAGATGTAGAATCTATTTCTGCATGAAGTTTGGACCATTACATTTATCAATTATTTATTCCCATATTAGCACTACCTGATATTGAATTTGTACTGACCAAAAAAATGCAGGCTTTAGCTGCTTCTGGGTTGAGGTCTCTTCGATATGCTCGTGAAGTCGATGGGTTAGAAAAGGTGGTTGCTCTGGACAATGATAAATGTAATACACAGGTTTCTCAACTTCGTTCATGCTAATGTTACGGATTCTCCTGTGCTTGCATTCAATGTGTTTTTCTTCCTTCAGCCTCCGTTGAAGCTTGCAAGAGGAACATAAAGTTCAACGGGTCTGCTGCTATTAATAAGGTGGAAGCTCACTTGGCTGATGCTCGAGTTTACATGCTCACACATCCAAAAGAATTTGATGTGGTAAGGCTTCTAAATATTTCCAAATTGAACTTTGCTGTGGAGCACAGGGTGGTTGCTTGTTCTATGCTCTGTCCACTAATTTGCGAATTTGCGATAACTCCGGACTATTCTCGATCATCTTAAATTGTGGATTTGTTTCCTTCTTTGCCTTTTTTTTAATTGTAATGTGCTCACTCAGGCAGACTATTGAGTATATTGACCAAATCCAATGTTCTAATGTTGTACTGTTTGGAGTATCGGGAATTTAATGTTGAAAAGGCTTTTGGTTGACCCTTGTTCTTGGTCTGAAGGCTCAAAATACACCTGTAAATAGGACATTGGATTACCGCATTAATGTATGCATGATTATGACAATAATTTTATGGATTAATGTTATATAAAATGCTTTACACTGCTTTTATTTTTCTTCTCTTTATTATTCTTGCCAGCTCATGTTTCTGAGTGTTTTTTAGGTTGATCTTGACCCATATGGGTCACCATCTGTATTCCTCGACTCAGCTGTACAGGCTGTTGCTGATGGTGGACTACTGATGTGCACAGCCACTGATTTGGCAGTTCTGTGTGGAACTAATGGAGAAGTTTGTTACTCCAAGTATGAGTTGTACTTTGCAAAAAAGTTTCAACTGAAGAGTATGTTTTTTGGTTGTTGTGTAAGTTGTAACAATCAATTCTGTTTGTAGGTATGGTTCCTACCCAGTTAAAGGCAAGTATTGCCATGAAATGGCTTTGAGAATCCTCCTTGCCAGTATTGAGGTACACAGCTCCAAAGCAAATTCTGAGTGATTACACTCTGAACTTTCGTTATGCTTAACCATGATTAAGGATGAACTATCATAAAATGCTACTCCCTCCATTCACTAATGTAAGTCCTGTTAGATATTTTAAAATGGACTAGGTACACTCTAAAATGAGTGAACCTACACACTAAAACATGTCTACACACATGTGTTTTAGAAAAAGGCTAGACTGTCTTACATTAGTGAACCCAAGGAGCATCATATAAAACATATTTTACTTATCCAATCAAAGAATCCACAAATTTTAAGTAGTTTCAATTACAAGCTTTTGCTGAATGACCCTTAAGTTTAAGTCTAGTTCCCATGTTTCATCCTTTGGGTATGTGCTTATCGTTTTCTCTTTATATCAGAGCCATGCAAATCGGTACAAGAGATATATTGTGCCTGTTCTCTCTGTGTTTATGGACTTCTATGTCCGTGTTTTTGTTCGAGTATTCACGTGAGTTCGTATTACCTTCGTTGAGCTCACCTTATTTTTGCAACTACTCTATTATGTTCATTATTTGCTCGTACCTGGTAATGTTTCTAATTCAGCATTACATATGAATTTCACTGCAGTTCTGCAAGTGAAATAAAGAATACCCCCCTTAAACTTTCATATGTATATCAATGTGCGGGTTGTGATTCTTTCCATCTTCAGTCCCTCGGGAGGACTGTTACCAAGGTATGTTTTGCATTCCGTTCGCCCTTTAGTATAAGTTTCCTCAATTCAACTCGACAATCTGAAGCTTCCTTTTCCTGTTCTCTCTGTACGAACTGAAGAATAACAGTGTGAAATATGCACCTGGTATTGGACCAGTTGTTCCTCAAGAATGCAACGACTGTGGGAAGAAATTTAATGTGGGTGGACCAATATGGTCTGCTCCTATTCATGATCAAGATTGGGTACTTTCTACGCTGACAGATGTTAGGCCAATGAAGGACAGATATCCCGCATACAACAAAATTACTTCAGTTCTAACTACTGTATCAGAGGTATTGCCATTGCTATAATCTCTCTTTTCCCAAGTTGTTATTGGTGATGCATATGTGAATTATGCAAAGCTGATCTGTGAATTCTTAGTGTTATTGCATCAACAGATTGTTGCTACTCTTGAGAATATTAAACCATGATGCACTAGACACTCTAGGTGTACTGTACTAAGCACCTGCACCCACACGATACTAAAATCACATGCGCAAATATATATACATATTGCCCCTCAGTTATGCTATTTTGGCAACAGAAGAAGTGGTTCTCTATGGGTTTTCACAAGAATTGTATCTATGGTCAGGCACAGTTTGCCCAACATATTTTCATGAAAAAAACAAACAAGATTCTTTTCTGAATAAAAAATACGTTATGGTTCAGACAAGTTCCATAAGCATTTGAATTTATTTTTGTTGGTTCCATTAAGTTTTCAGGAAAAACATTTAATTAAATTTCATATGAATATTACAAATACTTGAGCATTTCCAAAAAATTAGTTAACCCTTACATGGATTTTCATAGGTTTCGTGCACATTTCTTCTCGGGCATGTGTTTCCAACAGGTTTGTCATGGCCATCTAAGTAAAAATTTAACTACTATAAACTTCAGTGTATGAAAAGTTCGATGAAATCATGAAGCCTTACTGAAAGTCTGAAAACTTTTTATGAAACCTACATAAATAGAATAATAGTTTTATATACATTACGTCTGAGTGTTAACAAATGAAAACTTCAAATTTGAGAACATAGTCAACATTTATCTTGTTTCGAAGTGCTCATCTAGACCAAGACGATGGTGAAAACGGATCCCGAACCAGATGCCCGGTTCAAAATAGTCTTTTCTTAAAAAAGGGCGTACCCAGTGCCGAAATCCTTGGTACATTCAAACATGTGATGCTCCTGGTAAAGATAAAGAAACAATGACAATTTTGCCGTCCAGTAAACTGGTTACTCCAGCTACAGGTAGTTGAATATTTCCTGGTCGGTTCTTCCCGTATGCTTGATAAAAGGCGAAAGGTTATAAATCAAAGCCTTGGTTGTAACGAGTGTTTGGCAGGATTTTGCAGAATTTAGGCTATCTTGCTGAGCATTTGATTGTTATGTCTCGTTCATATTTACAGAGAAAATATATACAGTTGATGAATTATTATGTACATTCTTAAACTTAATCCATGTTTTCTTGATATGCAGGAATTGCATGACATTCCGTTGTTTTTTAGTCTCCACAGCATATCTGGCACTGTTAAGTGCACATCTCCATCTGCAGTTATGTTCAGGTCGGCAGTTATAAATGCAGGATATCAGATCTCAAGCAGTCACGTTAATCCGCTTGGGCTGAAGTCTGATGCCCCTTGGGATGTTATTTGGGACATCATGCGCTGCTGGGTAAACATTGATTATTACTGCTATTGATCATAACTTTCATTCGGTGTAGCCTGCGAACTTCTATTAACCTTACAACATTTTGGTAAATTTCTACATAGGTGAAAAATCATCCCATCAAGGAACAACCGCATGACACTCCAGGCACAGCAATCCTTTCAAAATCGCCGCAGCTAGAAGTACGTCATCCGCTGAGATGCAATGTCCCTTATATACTTGTCACCGCATGTGAAAAGAATTGTATATTTACTCTTCAATTTGTGTTTCCATAGGCGAATTTCTCTAGAGCAGTTGCTGCCCTCAGCAAGGCTCAGACGAAGAAGGTGAAGCGGTTCCTTCCAAACCCTGAAAGTCATTGGGGTCCGAAGGTCAGGGCAGGTCGGACAATTACTAGTAAGCACATCTCTCTGTTAGGTGCAGAGGCTATAAATGGAGCTATCGGCCACCAAGATGGCAATGGAGAGGTGACAGATAAACCAGCTTCAGATACCGGAGAGACTGTTACAGAGGAAGTGAACGAACCTTCAACCAAACGCCAAAAAACCAGCGATGGTGAACAGGCTAATGAACCTTGATTGACTTGTGTTTTTTAATCTTGATACCCCACAAGCTGTTTGTTGCTTGTGAGCTTGCAGACTTGATATCAACTGTGTTGACATGTTTTTGGCAATGAATTTTGATCGGTACAATTTCAGTGGAGAGTTTATCGTGTTTTTCTGTATGTATGATGCGCCACTTGATTTTGATTTAGTGGTTGTGACGGATACAGCTATACGAGAGAAGGCTATGCTGATGTCTAACCTGACTGGGCTGCAGCATGGTGCCGTGTCATGTGAAAAAAATGGAGTATTTCTGAAAGTCAGGGGGGGGGGGGGGGGGGGGTGGGTATTTACTACACTTTCTCTATAGTAACATTCCTACCGAGATCTATAATTCGAGCTCCGCACCACTCTTAGCTCTCCCATGTTAGAAGTTCGTATAAAGTTTGTGTAAACCGTTGTGAAGTTTTATGACATCTTTTGGAATTGTAGGAATGGTAAAACCTGGCCTGGCCTGGGTGTGTACTGTGGTAAACCCGTCGTGCCGTTTCTTTTTGGACCGGTGCTTTTCTTGCAATGCAAAGGACATAAGTGTTCCAGCCTAAGCATATAAAGGGATCAACGCTGATGACAGAGATGTGATCTAGGGAGATATAGCATATACATATTGTATCGCTGGATAAGCAGACTGCACATGAGATGTCACATGAGACCACAGTGGTTTGCTCCACATAAAAACCTAAACCTATTACCCGTCTAAACCCACAGTGTTCCTTTAACAACGAGTAGACACTCAAAGGAGTTTTTGGGTTGTGCCGCTGTGGGCAATGCATGTGCAAAGTCCAAACTCCAACAAAGTCGACAGACAGCAAGTCTACAAGGGCACAGAGCAGCCTTCTCCTGGTCCAAGAAATTATTACTTCGCCTCCAAGTACCACCACCTGCAGGCTGCAGCGTGTGCGTGTGCGCGCACGACGTAAGTAGAGTTGGTGGTGTACCCGCTTGGGTCCGTGCGTACATGCAGCCATCGCAGATAGTCAAAACCACCGCGCTCTGTGCAGGCCCTTGTCGCCCAAATGTAATCGTTCTTTTCTTTCACGTGCATATGCGTGTCCTGACTGTGCAGTGTGCACATGATGCGGTCTAATTTTCTGGAAGCTTGTTCAGTCCACCGGCAGATTTTCCAGGGGCCAGGCGCTAGGACGCGCGAGAGGTCAAGAAAATAGAGGCTTTCGAATAATAAGTACTACTACTAGGCAGGTTTTGCAGAGTCCTGTGTGTGAAACCAGTCGCCGTTCGTGTGAGTGTGAGCTCGTCGAGCCGGGCTGCCGGCGCTATATGCGCCCTCGGCGTCCGCCAGCGTGGCACAACGGCAAGTTGACGGGGGCCCGCCGCACGTGGCCTGGCTCCCCCGGCGCGCCGCCGTGGATTGCACGCCGTGAAGCGCCTACCTACGTGAGTACGTGGCCGGCCACGGCGACGTGACACGCCACCCACGGGCAGCGCGCGGTCCCGGCCGCAACCGCGGTGCGCCGGGGTCCGGGGCGTCCAAATCAGCGGGGTGGATCCAGGTCCGGTGGGTGGGGGAGCGTGGGCCCACCTTCCCCACGTGCGATGTTGAGGCTTGTCGTCGCTCGCCGGTTTTCTCGTCGTCTGGACCGGGACCGGCACCGGAATGCTACGTTGTACAGTACCGCCGGAGTCCAGCCCACCATCCGCCCGTGGGCTCCCCCCGCACCGCTAAGGCAGGTCAACGGTCAGCGTCACGGCCCATGCCCACTCCTGTCGCGACCGCCCGTGCGGCAGCGTCGATCTTAAAGCACGCACGGTCACGGGCACGCGCACGTCGGTACACGTGTGCTGCCTCGGGTCAGTTCCACCGGCACGACCAGCGTGAGCGTAACCTGCCGCGCGGGCCTCCACTCACGCTTGGGATGCCGTCCGTGCGCGTGGAAGATCCGGCTACGCTGCACCGCACCGCACGTGTGACGAAACGCGAGATACGGGGAGGAGTTCCGTCAGGTGACGTGGTGAGAGAGGTGCGTGCGGACGAGGAGTTGGATGGAACGCTCGTGGGATGGAGCGAGCGAGCGAGCGCGCGCCGTGTCTGCCGGCCGGTGTCGTCTCTACTACGCACGCACCCGATATGCACAGCCCAGCCAAAGCATGGCGTTCGTGCGTGCGGCCGCGGCGCAGAATTCCCGCTTCGCGCCCATCTCGCGCGGCCGGATATCGTTCGCGCACGCACACGCACATCATCGGCCAGCACAGTGGACAGTGGTGCTGAAACCAATTTTGCATGATGACACTCCGCCGGCTCCACCTGCCGGCCGCTCCCCGTGCGCGCGGCGGCAGCTCTCGAGTGCAGGGGAGGAAAGATCTGGGCCTCGACCCGTCGCATCCGCGCGCACGGGTGGGTGGTTGGTTGCTGGCTCGGTACTTGAGTCGAAATGGGTGGAGGACCGTGCTGGGTTGCCGGCCGGTAATGTTTTCCCCGTCTCGTCTTTGCGCTCCATGGACTTGTCATTTCCGTCCAGATCATGGATCAATCGTCCGGTACTATTGTACTCGTGATCTATATTTTCCCTTGTCATCTTCCATGTGATCGATGGCACCCAATAGTTACCCGACGATCCTGCTGCCGGCCCGGTAAAGAGTGGTCGGTCAAGTATGTACAGCGGCTATATATATTTCCCCACAGAAGATAAAAGTACAATGTTCAACGGGTTCAACGGCACACCACTACTAGATCTGAGCTATATACAGTTCCAAATATATCAACTATTTCTGTTGTAGCACATGCAGGAGCGCCAATTCGGACGCGTCAAGCCCGCACGCGCTCTCTGACACGAAATTTATCGATGAGAAAAGATTATGTTGACAGGGGACAGACTTTCCCATTAACGAAGGCAAAAACATGATGCCTTTCTCCAGATGCATCTAGGGCCGGCGAGCACTACAATCATTAACGCATATCTAGGGAAACTCGAGTATCTAGCGCCCACTTGAAGAATCCATTCAGCAATCGGCGGCATGATAAAAAGCATCCGACTTGTCATATATGTCCTCGTTTGGTCCGTTGAAGTATGATCTAAATTTTATTAAAAAGATTAATTTTTGACGGAGCGGAACAAGTCCTGTCGTCGGAGGTTTGGGCTAATGGTATAAAATTCTGTTCTAATGAGTTTGAGGAGTTTTATAATAACGATGGTATGATCAGGCACCACACCATCCTTTACACTTCTTAGCCGAATATCGTGGTTGAACACATGAACAGAACCATCGTCTCGAGAGCTCGCTGTAGGTTGTCCAATGCAGATATGCATATACGTTTCTGGGCTGAAGCAGCCCACACAACATGTTATCTCATCAATAGATCACCTTCTATTTCCTTTGAGAAGAAAACACCCATTGAGGTATGGTCAGATTCACCTGCTAATTATTCGCAATTGAGAGTTTTTTGATTGCACTCATATGCTCACGTTGATAATGAAAAGTTATAGTCTAGAGCTATTAAGTGCATATTCCTTGGTTATAGTTCAGGAGTTAAAGCATATAAATTATGAAATCCTAAAACTAAAAACGTTTTACTAAGTAGGAATGTTGTTTTCAATGAATTTATTATGTATCATGACAATTTGTCTTCAGATCCTACTCCTATTTTTCGTGGAGACGAGAGAGTTAATGTGCAGTGGAGCACCTGCAGAAAACTATTGATAATGATGTTGTCATTGATGATACTCATGAGGAAAATATTAATGGTGATGTCGTTCAGCACTCACCTACTATTTTACAGCAACCACATAAGTCTATTGCTGCTAATAGACCGAGGCGTAGCATAATTCCACCATCTCATTTAATTGAAGAGTGTAATCTTGTTCATTATGCTTTGAGTTGCGCTGAACGGGTGGAGCATGATTCTGAATCTATTGCATATAATGAAGACATTGCATATGTTGACCGCGAGAAATGAGTTTCTGCTATAAAAAAAGAGATGCAATCGTTTGAAAAGAATGGCACATGGAAAGTTATGCGCTTTCCAAACAAAAGAAGGTTGTCCGCTATAAGTGGATATATAAGAAGAAGGAAGGTTTGTCTCCTAATGAGTCTCAAAGATTTAAGGCAAGGTTAGTAGAAAAAGGTTTCAGCTAGATTTCAGGTATTGCCTATAATGATATTTTCTCTCTGGTTGTGAAACATAATTCTATTCGTGCTTTCTTTGGTATTGTTGCTATGCATGATCTTGAAGTTGAGCAGCTAGATGTAAAGACTAATTTTCTGCATGGTGAACTAGAGGAGGAGATTTACATGGACCAACCTGAAGGGTTTATAGTTCCTAGAAAAGAGGATTTTGTGTGCAAATTGAAAAGATCGCTTTATGGTTTGAAGCAATCTCCAAGACAGTGGTATAAAATATTTGATTCATTTATGATCTCACAAGATTTTAAGAGGTCTTAGTTTGATAGCTGTGTTTACATAAAATTTGTTAATGGATCACCTATATACTTGCTTTTATATGTTGATGATATGTTAATTGCTGCCAAGATCATGAAAGAAATCACTACTTTGAAGGCACACCTAAGTAGTGAATTTGAAATGAATGATCTTGGTGCTGCTAAGAAAATCCTAGGTACAGAAATTAAATGGAACCAAAAATGTAGGTTGTTATTTCTTAGTCAGCAGAGTTGCGTTGAGGAAGTTTTTCAATGTTTTAATATGCTTGATACAAAGTCTGTTAGTACTTCTATTGCTCCTCACTTTAAATTGTCAGTATTGCAATGTCCTAGTTTCGATAAAGATATTGAGTACATGTCACGAGTTCCTTATTCTAGTGTTATTGGTTCTTGATGTATGCCATGGTTTATTCTCGTCCTAATTTGTCATATGCTATGAGTTTGGTGAGTCATGGCTAGTCCTGAGAAAGAACATTGAAAAGTTGTTCAGTGGATTTTCAGGTACCTCTGTGGCACATCGAATGGTTGCTTGAAGTTTGGCAAGAGTTGTTAGGGACTCGCATGCTATATGGATTCAGATTTTGCTGTCGACTTGGATAAGAGAAGGCCCCTCACAGGTTATGTTTTCACGGTAGGTGGATGTGTTGTGAGTTGGAAGGCAACGCTGCAACCAGTCGTTGCTCTATCTACAACCGAAACAGAATATATGACTATTGCTGAAGTTTGCAAAGAGTCTGTTTGGTTATGCCGAGTTTTGTCAGGATGACTCTTGCATTAACATGTTCTGTGACAGTCAAAGTGTTATATACCTTACTAAGGATCAGATGTTCCATGAGAGATGATATCAAGTACCATTATGTTCGCGTTGTTGCACAAGGTACACTAAAGGTATGTAAGATAAGCACTCATGATAATCCTGCTGATATGATAACAAAGTTTGTTCCTGTTGCTAAGTTTGCGCTATGCTTAAGCTTAGTTGGTATAACTGTTTAGCCCAAGTGGCTGTTGGTGCTAAAAGTGTTTTCTTTATTTGTTTAGGGAGATGATTGTTGTTGATGCTATAAGAAGAGTTTGTCTCAAGGTGAAGTTTGTTTAAGTATGGTCCAAATTCTATTAAAGAGGCTATTGTTGATGATCTAGGTTACCACCGCTATATAAACTTCTTGTAAGCCGCTGGCTGGGATAAGTTGCATATGTGAAAATCTTCGGCGTTGTGTAACACTTACTGTTATAGTGAAGTTTCGTTGGCTGATATCCGTGGTTTTTTCCTCTCTTTGTTAGAGAAGTCTTTCTACGTTAAATGTGTGTCGTCTGTGATTTTTGTTCCGTTCTTCGTTATTTACTATCGGAAAGCTAACATGGTCATGCGTGGTAACTGTGTCTGCTATCGCCTATATGAGCAATTGGCACGAGTAGGCCCCGAAAGACTACTACGCGATCCACGAACGATAGATAGATAAGCAAAGTGTCGTGAGGGATAAATTCCCATATCATCTTTATGAAAAGGAAAATGGCCTCACGCTTTGCACGAGCTGAGTCACCGGGGGCAAGTGAAGTATCGTATCAACTATCAGGCAGCTGGCCAGGGCAGGAATGATCGGCACGTACAGTGCTTTCCTCCAGTGCCGTATCGTATCGATGATCCGGCCGCAGGATCTACTGGCTGGTAAATGCCGTGGCACGCATGGCGATCAAGCTGTGGTTATCGTTGCAACTGCTACTGCTACTACTAGTTGTTACTACCAGGCAGAGCATGACAAGATAGGGGGCGTCACATCGGTGTTTGGTGCAGGCACATGGAGTGTCTCGGCCAGGACAGGGGAGGAGGGGCCACGGAGACACAGTGTTCCTTGTTTGCTCGACGGAGGAACGAGCGAGCACTTGGGCTCTCGCTACCGCGCGCGTCCTGCTCGTGTTTTCTACTACTGCTAGTAGCTATAGTTGATGGTGGATTGCTGGTGGTGTATAATCGTTGTCCCCCATGGAGCAGTAGTAATATCTGCCGTGCTACTGCACTCGCTTTTCTTCTGAGAAAATGAAATCTTTATTTCCTGCAGCGAGACAGTGATCCCGCGTGCCTTTTCCCCCCGTCTTTTTCTCTGGCTGCCAACATCACCCAATCGCTATGTATGCTGGCTGCCTCCTCTGGACATTGCCATCGCATCTTGGTTGCTACGGGGTGGGGTGCAGGCAGGCTGCTTGGGTGCCAAGAGCCCATGCGTCTCTATCGATCGATTCAACCGGGGTCCGGACACAACCGATCCAGGGGACCCGACCCGAGTCCATCTCACGGTTAATTCTGGTCTGGTTTTAGTTTAGCAAGCAAGTTACAAAGAAAGGAAGAAAAAATTGCAGGGCTGAGAGCGCACGTCTTCTTCTCTTTGACGACGACTTGGCTACATTCTGCGATCGAGACGATTCAGTTCGTCACTTGGGGAGTCGGGCAGGAGTAGCCGATATCGTATACTAATCGGCATGGGTCTCCGGCAGCGTTGAGAAAGATTACTAATTAGTAGCTTTCGCGTGATCCAAAGGAGGAGGAGGAGGAGGGAGGTAGGGTGGTGGACCGGAGTTCCCGATTCGGCACCAACCGGTAACAGCGGACTAATTGCTCGTTCGTCCTAATGCGTTTTGCTGGTCATGCAAGAGCCCGATACTTGGGGCCTACTTGTTCTGTTGCTCGGTAGCCAGGTCCTTGTCACGTTTCCGACCCATTTCAGGGAAGATTTTTATAAACTGAAGAAACTCCTCCTTGAAGCAGTAGGGCTACTACTACTAGTGATTGCGGTGCAGATTTGCCTAAATCACTGGGATAGTAGTAGTATATGAATGATTGATTAATTGCAGGTGATTGATACGATACTCCGTAGAATGGCCGCCGGCCGGATCACACATTCTTTGAAGGTAGCAGGAGTGTATCATTGGTACGTAGTAGATGATACTACTGATCATACTAGCTAGCATGCATGGTGGATTGTGCGCTTTGGCGCATCTGCGCAGAGGTGCATGTAGCAAGATTCAGGTGCGATGCCAAACGCATCCTTGCACACACACAGTCTCTCTCTCTCTCTCTCCGACTGTGAGATCACGGGCCGTCGTGCGGTAGCAGGCGCAGCGCATCGTCCGTACGGGCATGTACAGGAAAGGCGACCCGACCCCGGCCCGGCCCTCCACACGAGCGCACAGCGCGACCGCGAGGGTCCTCTCCTCTCGCGCGGTGGCCAATGGCGGCGCGGCCGTGCAGCGCAGAGCGAGGCCATGATGGCAAACACCAACGCTTTGCCCCGGCGATCTGTGGCCTAGCTAGTACTGCGCGCGTTGATGATCAGCAGGCGTGGCCCGATTCACCTGCAGCGACGGACGTACTGGTACGTGCCGTGCGTGAGGACGGAGGAGGAGAGGGCCAAAGCCGAAAGCAGTGGCATGGCATGGCATGGCATGGCCTGGCGCGCACGCAGACACACATGTACTAGCACATTGTTTGATGCTTTGATTCCCCTCTCGGTTGATCGATCTATTCACCCAACGTTTCCTGCAATTAACAATGGGTTTCAAAGCGTACTCACTCACACTGACGTAATGTGACTGCCCAAATATTAAGAAACTCTTATCACCCTCAGATCAGAGCGTCCTTGTTCCTATAAAATATATACTACTACTACATTCCTACTACAAGCGAAGTGAAATGAGGCCGTGCGTAGATTTCTTCTTCTTCCTTTTCGCTATCTCTTGCATTTGTGTGTGTGTGCTCTACATGCATACATTGTTTCATGGTTGCTGTTGCTCCAAGCCGAGGGTGGAGGGAGGGGAGCACCAAGTGCAATAATGGAGTGGCGTCAGATGGCCACGCCGCAAATGGCAGTCCCAGAAGGGTGAGGACAAACGAAAGGATGCCATCACCGTCACCATCCCCATTTACTGCCCCTTACTTCCTCTTCCTCTTCCTCTTCCTCTTCCTAATCCCAACGCAACGCAGGCAGCTACCCCTCCTCCCCTTGCTCAGCAGCAGCTCACCGGCCGCCACTCGTCTTCGTCTTCCTTCTTCCATTTGATTCCTCTTATGTCGACTTGCGCCTCTCTCAATTTGGCATCCTCTCCTCGCGGCGACCCGGCACGGAGAAACGGCGAGATCGAGGAGGCTGAGAACACGAAACGAATGCTGCGGCGGTGACATCACAATACCGGAGTAGTACTAGCAGTATGTTGCTGCGTCTCATTTCTTTACCTATATACATAATCGGTAGTGACAACTTTCCAGCCTTGCACTGGCAGTACAATAGTAGCAGTAGAAGAAGATCCACTAGATTTCAGCTAGGCCTAGCTATAGCCCTGTCTGAGTTTTCTTTCTCCTAGCTAGCTACCCAGCTAGCTTCTGCAGCTGCAGAAGCTGCTGTAACGACCAGATCCCCATCTCCTTCAGAAGGTGATCCCAAAACTTGCCCACGGTACCACATCTAAGTACTCTACTAATCACTGACTAATCAAGCACTAGTAATTTATCCGACGAACATCCCAGAAATGGGACGAAAAATATGAAGAAGAGAGAAACAGAGGACTCCTAATTTAGGCTGCTGATCTGTACATACATCACCCAGACCCAGTCAGCCGCCTCCTCCTCGAAATCCCTTTGCTTCCGTCCTCTGGCTAATCCGGAGGACAGACAGCGGCTGAGAGATCTTGAGCGCGGCGGCGGGAGGCTGTGGGCTACGAGCAGTCCTTCCAGCACACCAGCATGGTGACGCAGCGGCGCATGATGTAGAAGCGCGCCCGCTGCTCCTTCACTAGCCCCGCGCACCGGCTCGAGAACGAAGGCGCCGCGCACCCGCTCGCTGACGAGGACGCGGCGGCGGCGGAGCCCGACCGCCGGCCGATCACCTGGTCCCTTGTGCTGGCTGACCTCTTGAGGAACGGGTCTCCGCCGCCGCCGCCAGAGACGCGCCTGCAGCTGCCGTTGTTCCGGCTCTTCTTGGAGAACTTCCACTTCTCGTCCACGTAGAACTCCATGGATCTGCGCTTCACCTGACCTGAGGTGAGCTGTGCTCGGAGTGGAGGGTGAAGTGGTGGAGAGAGAGAGAGAGAGAGAAGCAGGGTGTGTGGGGAGGGCGAGGACTGAGGAATCCACGTTATTTATAACGGGTGAGGCTGGAGAGGATGGGGATGGACTGGTGGACCAGCCGGGTTGGATTGGTTTTAGATTTCTACTGGTCTTTGTGAGTCTATGTGTGGAAACCATGTCCGCACTTTGTTGATTTTGCATGGCCGTAAAATGCATTTTAGTGGTAGAGCGTTTTCTTCATCACAGTTGCCGTCACAAAACTAGGGAGTTAGAAATTAAAAACACTTACTCTCGATTGTGGTAAAATGTCCAACCATCTTTTACAAAGATTGCTCTTTGAAACATAACGAAATCTTGGGACCACGATAATATCGGAAGTCATGGTCATTCCTTCCCTTCCATTTTAGAATGGTGCCACGACTTGATTAAAGGGAAAACAAAAAAAAAGCAAAATTACCTTAGTGGCGGCATGCTATAAGTAATGTGGAATGCTTGGAAGGAATGAAACTGAACAATCTTCACGAGTCGCCCTATGTTGATGTGGCTTCCATTGTTAGAGACGACATCCTTGAGCGGACGAGTGCTTTTGATGTGCATGGGCCGGCTACTCCAGCTGAGCTAGATATGTTTTTTCGGTTTTCATTCATTCCGGTGGTTTCGGCATGTTTACATCTTAATTTAAACATGCATCTCTGTACTATGACCGTCTAATCCCTCTTCTAATAGAAAAGACAGTGCTCCTACCGGTTACTCTAAAAATGTCCAACTACATCATACTCTTGCCCTCGTGTATCCTTTGATTTTTTTTTGCATAGAGGAGGGGTCTCGAAGGACCCCGAAGTAGCTACATTAAGTCTTCGTCGGTGGATACAGTTTAGTTACAGGACATTGAAAGAAACTCGAAATTACACACTAGTCCTGAAAAATTACAAGAAGGACCTCAAAACTAAATGTAGAAAAACAATCGGGTCCTCGGTCTTCTCCACCATCACTGAACTTCCTTCCCCAACCGCCTTGCCGTTGCCGGGGACGCATCACTTGGCAGCAGAAGATGGTTGAGTCTGGCGAGAAGCTCCAGAACAGGCCTTCGGCCTGGAGGTTGTAGTGGACGCCCTTCAGACGTCTCGATTGGCCGCCGTTTCAGCCTGAAATCGTGGCAGTGGCCGCGTGAGTCGCACATCGATGCAGTAGCTCGGACCAACACCTCATCGTCATTGAAGAAGACATGCCGCTACACCTCCTCCCCTCGCCTCCACGGCTGGCCAGTGGATGATTAGCATAACATCTCCCCAACATCTCGAGGTGGAAGCACACCACCGACCCTTCCAACCGTGTCCACACCGCATCAGCCCAAACGCCACTCACCTCCTTCCTCCCTCCGCCACGGCCGACCATAGGGAGGGAAGTAGCACTGCCAAAATTGGTGTAGAAGAAGATGGAAGAAACCGAACTCACTGCCAAAATTGGTGTAGAAGAAGATGGAAGAAACCGAACTCACTACCTTGGTCCCCTTCCCATAATATCTTGGTGGGAAGGGTTGCCACATGGTGACAATAGAGTGGGCAGGTGCCTAAAACTACTTTAGACCATGGACTTGGTCCATGGAAGGTAAAGCGTGGTCCATGGCAGAGATGTGGGTCCCACCGCCGATATGCTCATATGTGGCCTTGCAACGTCCACAGTCTTCTTTCACCAAAGGGGTATGCATCGGGATTCGCTTTGGTGGCTGTCGACCACACTTTACTTGTAGGTGGGGAAGGTTCCTTCCTTGTACAGAAGAGATGGACTTGTCCAACTGTGCCATCTATGGTGTATGTCATAATCATTATCACGCCCGTGATCCCGTGCTCCATCTTTGACTAGGCGCTAAGTCCCTAGAGCACTTCACGCTGCTCCCTCGCGAGGGAGCCCTTACGAGGGTGAATTCTTTCCTTGGGGAGGCTTCTAGAGGTATCGCTCGGCTAGGGTGCGTCACGAGGCTTGTGTCCCCCTTGAAGGAGGGCTCCGCAAGGGTCACTCCCTAGGAAGCGTTGGGCTTCGTGAGGGAAGCTTCCCGCTATACTGTAGCAGACCTTGCTATCAGGGACCAGTAGAAGGTGGGTTGTGCTACCCTCGTTGCCACTAGACCGATAGTATCCCCCGGGCCCCCGGCCCGCACGTGTCCCTTGGTGAAGGCGAAGGGGCAGGGGCCCTAAAAGATGCTAGGCCCAGACATAGGCACATGGCAGAGCACGGTCGTGGGCGCATCCATCCTGGTCGAGGAGACCAAATGGCAGAACTGATGCATGCCGTTAGATTTGGAAACTGCCGCAATGATGACTCTATCTTGGTAACTGCTCCTCTTTGCCTTAAAAGCAGAGCCGGCGCTAGCAGTAGACCTTTGTTCTCTCCTTCTCTGCCTCAACTTTCCCCTTCAAGCTCGCGTACCGTTTCCCTGCAAGTTCGCTCGACTCCTCCACCCACATATCTCTTCGCTTGAGTAATGGTGACCAAGAAAGCTCAGGCCACCAAGAAGGACAAGGAGGTGGCGTCGGAGGCACCGGCGAGGCCCTTCGATGCATTGGAAATGTACCATATCTGCAATAAGGAGGGATTCCTCAAGGTCCGCTTCCTGGTGACAGGGAAGGAGAATGAGTGGGGGCCTACAGGCCTTTGGCACACCATGACGCCTCGCTCCGACCTCACCGCCATGGCATATCCATTCTTCTTGCACACCATCAAGGCCGAGTTGGTGCCGGTGTTCTCCCTCTTCTTCCTCGCGCTCCTGGAGCACTACAAGATCCACGTGCTGCACGTGCAGCCCAAATCGACCACCACCATTGCCATCGTTGTGTTCTTCTGTGAGGCATTCCACGGCGTGAAACCCTAAGTGGAATTGTTCCACCACTTCTACAGCCTGTCACCGCTAGGAGGCAGTGCTCCGGGTGCATCTCCCTTCACACCATCGATGGTGAGGGGTCCATGAACATCCCCATGGATTGGTCGAAGAAGGTGTAGGATTATAGTGTGTGCTGGATCTGGATGGACACCCGCGAGGCAAACACATGGTTCAAGGTCCCGACGGCACCGGCGATGAAGATTCCTAGATGGGGAAGCAAGTTGCTCACCGGCGATGCAGCCATCCTGATTGCGTCGCGCCTTAGGGCCCTGCACAATGTTGAGCTGATGGGGGAGATGGTCGTCAAAGAGTACATCTCCTGGTGCATCTCTCCTCCCTAGGCCCACCAACAGCCCATGTGGTCCTACACCGGCACGACCAACCATATGAGGCTCCAACGCAATGAGCTCACAGCCGACATCCTCATAGAGGTAATGAGGTTAATCCTTTCCAAGGAGGGAGTGGCCGATCCTGCCGGAGGGCCCTCCCATTGTACCTACAGGAGGTGACGAAGAGGGCCAAAATCCTTGTAGCAATGCATGCGTTCGACGTGTAGGGGCTGGTCCAGGCGGTGCCAACGGAGGAGAAGGAAGCAGTGCAGGAGGGGAAGGGCCAGGATCTTGAGGCTCATGCCCCCGAATCCAGCCTTGTCGTCGGATTGATGACAAGTATGCCATGAGGGGGTCCTCGAGGCGTGCGGAAAAGAGGGGTGTGAGACATACGGTGTTCCGGGACGGTGAGCACATAAGTTTACCCAGGTTCGAATCCGCCGGCTTTGGATGGATCCTACTCCTGCTAGCAATCTAGTAATACGGTAGAGCCGGAATATGGGTTACAAGGGTTCGCCTGTGCGAGTTGAGATTGTAGACTATTGAGAGTGCCCTAAAGGCTCTCCCTAGGACGGCTTATATAGATATCCGGCCTAGGGTTTACAGGAGAGATCTATCCGGCTACGACTAAGAGTTGGTTATAGAGTACATCTTGAACTACAAGTAACATTATGGGCCTAAGTCGATAAGTCTTCTGGGCCTTCCCGTAGCCGGACTGAACTTCGTCTCTTCTCCCTGACTAGGCCGCCCGTGAAGAAAAACTCTAACCCGAAGTGGGCCACCCTGGTCAGTGAGGAACTGTGAGGATACCCGGAAAGTATATCCCCAACAGCAGCCCCCGGAAGTCTCCAAGATCCAAAGTCGGATTCATCATCGTCTAGCTTAATCTTTGGCTTGCAGTATCTTGAAGGGTTCCTGAAACTTCACAACAAAAAATACGATCCGGGTCTTAAAAATAAGTCGGACCTATCAACAGGTTACTCGAATTTTCCAGCTTGATTTCAAACTAAGTTGGAACTTGGTCTCTAACGCCACCTGACACCAGTCATGGTCAAGTCACGTCATCTGACAGACATCCTGTCAGCACGACCGTTGGTGGGTCCGCAGTTCGCAGAACCGAGGCGCCGTTTCAATGCATACGTGGAGATCGAAGCGACGTAATCATCGCGTGGGTCCTTCCCAGTTCCTTCCACGACGCGTGGCGGTTACACTGTACCATTTGCACGAATATTGGCGCGGCTAGGTGGATATAAGGGGTGAGGATTCTCCTCCTCCTTTCTTCACATGTTCCTTTGCCGTTTCTTCTCCTCCAAATCTCCCCCGCGCACAGAGCTCCTCTGCTTTCCCCAAAAACTCCCAGCGCCTCCCATCTTAGGTCACCGGTGCACCGGAGAATGGCTTCATCTTCCTCTTCCGGTTTGGCTGCGGCGGCAGCGACGACGGAGAAGGAAAGCTATCGCGGGGTCTGGATCCCCTGTATGCTGGACGACGAGAAGCTCCGGGACGTGGAGACAGAAGGGCTCCTCCGTGCCGGCGACTGGCGGAGCGGCTTCGGGGAGACTGCCCCCAACACGCGCACCGGAAAGCAGGTACACTTCGGCACCCACCTCGATAGAGGTTTGTCGTTTCCTCCCTCAGAATTCTTTTCCGAGGTGATAGATCACTATAGTGTTCAACTCCACCATCTTCCTCCCAACTCCCTCCTAGAGATGAGCGCCTATGCGGCTTTGTGCGAGGGATTTCTCGGCATTAGGCCGAGTCTTACCTTATTCTGGTACTACTTCCATGTCCGGAGAAATTCTATTACTGCCGGTAATCCGTATATTACCGGTACAATTAGCTTTTCACTTAGACGTGAGCGCGCATATCCCAAGATTCTTGCCAGTGACTCCGTCAAACAGTGGCCAGCCACCTTTTTTTATCACAAGGATATTCCGGCTCCCGGCAAAGCCACTGCTTTGCCAGCTTTCATCGACAGAGCTGCCACGGCCCAACCATCTTGGGACGAGGCCCCTCCGGCTCTCAGTGACGATCTGATCCTCGCTAAGAGGCGGATCGAATATCTGATTAAACACAAAGGACTGAAGGGATCTGACTTGGTCCAATGTTGGGTGTCACGCCAGATCCAACCCCTTCAGTACCATGGAGACCGACTGATGCACTCCATCACGTCGTCCAAAAATGATTCCCTCCGCATCAGCCCTAGAGCCTATACCTCGCAAGGTTACATAAGCCAGATTAAATGGCTGATAAGGGAGCGGATCGAGAGGAAGATCCCGGAGGTTTATCTGGATATGCATACAGCGGAAAACCCCGTGGTGCCGGTAAGCTTCTAACAGTAAAACTTTTTAGGTGTTTCATTCTTTTAGGTTATATCGCAATACTGATATGTTTTCTTCTTTTCAGCTTGCTGACCTCCCCGAGTCAAAATTTGCTCCACTCGAAGGATATCCTCCAGAGTTTTCTTAGTTGGCAGAACTGGTCCCATTGTCGGACATTGTGCCCAAGAAGAGAAGGGATCTGACAGTGGCTGTTGGCACAAAGGAGGTGCCTGTTGTGAAGAGGTAACTTTCAACACAACTTCTGCCTTTGTACTTTACTCGAATTTTCTTCCAAGATGTAATGTTTTCAACTCTATTACATTCTCAGAGCTAAGCAGCTCATCAAGGGTAAGGGGAAGGGAACTTCTTCAAAGCCCCTGCGACAGAGGAAGCTTACCATAACTTCTCCTGTCGTGGCTCCTCCGACTCTTGCCCCTCAACCTTCCGCAATGTCGGTGATCACTCCTTCTCCGGCTGTCGCAGAAGATCCAGCTCCTTCAACGGATCGTGCGATCCTTGAATCACAAACTGACGTCACCATGAGTGAGTCAGGTATAGATAAGGGTGAACCCTCTTCGGGTAATGATCCCTCGGCAGAAACCTTTGCCGAAAACCTTCTCAGCAATTCGGGACTTGCCAAGTTTGGCCTATCTCGGAAATCTGCAGAAGAGATCCAGCGGCTGGCTAGGCAGTGCCTGGAGAAAAGAAATCTATCTGCCGAAGAAGAAGCACAAGAGGCAGAGGACATCAAGCACTCTGACCTTCTTGAACAAGTGTGTCTTCGCGACGAGAGGATAAGGACCGGTGAGCTTCCAACAGCGCCAGTGGTCCCTCTGACTCTCGCCGAGAAGGTTGCTGTTGAAGTAAATGCGAGTTCGGATAAACTTACTCGCGAACAATATGTAAGTTGGAATTCTACCTCTTGTTTTTCCTTTATTTCATATCATATCCTCTAGCCCCCAAGCATGAAGTAGGATATATAATCCGGGTTTATGCTTCCTTAGGATGCCAAAGAATGAACAAGTGTAGCCCCAAGGCTCGTGCTGATATTAGAAAAAATATTAGCCCGAGTCTTTAGTAGACTTCTGACTTTGGGTATTCTGACTTATAGAAAGTATGTTCCTATAACCAGGATTTGTTGAAAAATGTCTGCAACAAGCGGAGAGAGATCAGAGCTCTCCGACTTAAGAATGCTGAGCTTAAAGTCACCAAGGATGAGGCCGAAGGTAATCATTTCGAGACTCAAATCTTGTATTTCATGTTTTCATAGTCGAATTTTTACTGAATTGTTGTTCTTTTTTGACTTACATCGCTGGTAAAACAGTCCTATGCTGTGATTGAAGAGGCCGAGAACCTCAAAACCTTGGTGGTGGAGAACAAAGAGCTTCGCCAAGAGCTGGATAAGCTCAAGGAGGATCATGAGAAGAGCATAGCTCAAGTTCTCGAGTCCTCCTCCATGGCCACTGACGAGCGTGATCGTAAGATTGCTGCTCAGGATAAGAAAATCTCGGACCTCAATAATGAGCTGTGCAGAGAGAAGGACCTTTCCGAGGCGCTCCGGGCTGAACTCCGAAGTCTTCGGGAAGAGGAGACCAAAGTTGACGACGTCATCTTCGGTATGTTCCATCTGTCTGATTTGTCTATTTTCTTCGACTTCTTTCAATGTCGGATTTTCTTAACTGTTTTGTGTATAGGTCCTCTGAACTTGACGGACTCCACCTCCGCCGAGCCCCGCACCCACCGACTTACCCAAGTCGGTGACCTGCTTCATGACTTCCGCCAATCCCTTGAGGATATTGGCGAAGCTCTCAAGATTCTAGACATGCATAGCATGTCGGATTTTCAAGTGCGGGACAAGGCGAAGGAGATGCCACAACTTGTCCAGCACTGGAACATGTCCTACGCACGGTCCGCAGCGCAGAACGCTCTCACCATGGTCATGAGCCACCATGGAAACATAGAGATATGGCAAGTGACCAGAGGGTACTGTAAGGTAGATGAAGACGGCCAGGAGCAGGACATCAAGGCCATTATGGACTCCTGCGCCGGATATGGGTGTCATGTGGCTGACTTGACCAGCTACGAAACTCCTTTCTTCACCCGCGTGGACACTCCGCCTCCGCCTCCAGAAGAATCAGCAGAAGTTTCCGACGATGACCAAACCATATCGGAAGTGGACATCTCAGAATGATATCAAGGCGACGTATCCAGCGAGCCGGCAACTCCTTCCTCTCCTCCTGCATCATAGATTGCCAGAAATATTTGTATTATTCTAAAAAACATGATGGGTTTGTAAATATGCAGTACTATAATTTTGCTAGTGCTAAGCTTTTGATCTATTTAGCACTTTTGGCTTTAAATTTTTGTGTGCCTGAAATGTTTACATAAGCACTTGTGCTTTTTTCGCCTATACTTATCGCTTATCTGGCTTTCCGCCTCGTCCCTTTCGTGAGCCGGCTAAACCTTTTGCACGGAAACTTTGCCGAGCAACGGAGCTCAATTGCTAAACCAATTTAAACTCGGAAACAAAGCCGGCTTCCAGTACCAACAATTCACTACTCGGAAAATACCCGCATTCGGCAATCAGACAAATAACCAAAGTATAGACTAGAAACTTTAGGGTTATACCCGAAGGTAGCATTTTTAGAATCGGAAATCTAAACCAGAACAAACATGAGCATAAAGTACTTTCAAGTATTCTGGGATTTTCGACTATGACATGATCATTAGGAAATAAGATGGTAAAAACTTGTTAGAAAAAACTTGAGTCAACCAAGACTTTTATTTCTCACAGAACATGTACATATATATGTTTACAAAGAAGGATAAACTAAGAATAAAAGGGACGTAGCTGAGCAATATTCCATGGTCTGTCTAACTCATCCGGATTTGTACTGCCTCCAGCTCTCTTTCTCTTCTTAGTAGTAGGTCTTTCTTTGACTGGCCTCATGTTAGTTAAGTAGTACGAACCATTGTGCAATACTCGACTAACTAAAAAGGGCCCTTCCCATACTGGGGAAAGTTTTTGCTTTCTTTGTTGCACAAGCCGGAGAACCAAATCGCCTTTATTAAAAGATCTATTTTGGACTCTCTGACTATGATACTTGCGTAACTTCTGCTGATAGGTTGTTGATCTCATTTCAGCAACAACGCAAACTTCTTCGACTAAGTCGAGATAATTTTGTCGAGAAATCTCTGCATCCTCTTCAATATACGCGTTCACTCTAGGAGAAGTATGAATTAAATCACTAGGAAGAACTGCTTCTGCACCATAGACCAAGAAGAAAGGTGTGTATCCAGTCGACATGTTCGGAGTTGTTCATAAACTCCATATTACAGAGGTTAATTCCTCTGCCCAAGCCCCCGCAGCACGTCGTAGTGGTGCTTCGAGTCTCGGTTTTAGGCCTTATAGGATTAAACCATTTGCTCTTTTGACTTGTCCGTTAGCCTATGGATGTGCGACTGACGCAATGCAAGCCGGATATTTTGCTCATTGCAGAATTCGGCCAATTCTCCCAAAGAGAAGTTACTCCCATTGTCCGTGATAATGCTATGCGGATAACCATACCAGATTATGACATCCTCGACAAATCTTTTGGCTGTTGCTCCATCACAACTAGTGACAGGTTTAGCCTCAATCCATTTGGTGAATTTATCAACCATCACTAAGAGGTGAGTAAATCCACTTGGAGCTCGTTTAAACGGTCCTACCATATCAAGCCCCCAGACCGCAAAAGGCCATGTTATAGGTATTGTTCGCAGCTGATCAGCCGGGACATGAGCTTGTTTGGCATACTTTTGGCAGCCTTTGAACGTCTTGACTAATCGTTCGGCATCTGCCTGAGCTGTAAGACAAAAAAATCCGTGCCTAAAAGCTTTTGCTACTAAAGATTTGGCTGCAGCATGGTGACCACACTCGCCTTCATGGATTTCTCTTAAGATTTCCACTCCTTCTTCCAGAGATACGCAACACTGAAAACCCCCAGAAACACTCTGTTTATAGAGCCCACCTTTAAGTATAGTATAGGCTTTTGCTCGTCGGACGATCTGTCGGCTCAGAACCTCGTCTTCGGGTAATTTGCCATCTACTAGATAATCTATGTAGGGTTGAGTCCAGCTGGGAATTATAGCCAGAACTACTATTAGAGGTGAGTCGGATTTGGCCGGATATTCCTCATCTACTCCCTTTATTGAGGGAACTTTGAGGTTCTCTAAAAAAGCACCATCCGGGACCTCTTTCCGTGCAAAGCCTATCCGAGATAATGCATCTGCTTCCTCGTTTTCTGCTCGAGGGATGTGTTGAACCTCAAACCCCTCGAACGATTTAGATAGATCATCCACGACAGCTTTATGTGTTGCCATGTGCTTATTTGCATTACAAATATCCGAGACTTGCTAAGCAACAAGATCCGAATCTCCGTAACACATCAAACGTCGGATGCCAATATCCTTAGAAATCCGGATTCCATGCAGCAGTGCTTCATACTCAGCAATATTGTTTGTCGCTGTGAAGTGGATCTGCAACACGTATAGAAGTTTATCTCCTTGGGGGTGATTTGATCACCACGCTAGCCCCCGAGCCCCCTCGAGCCTTAGACCCATGAAAATAGAGGGTCCAATATTCCGACTCAGGGAGGGTCATATTCTCCTTTGTCTCTGTCCAATCAGCGACAAAGTCGGCAAGGATTTGGGATTTGATTGCTGTCCAAGGTTTATACTCAATATCAAAAGCTGAAAGCTCTATGCCCTATTTGGCGACGCGTCCTGTGGCGTCACTGTTGTTGATTATATCTCTCATGGGAGCTGTGCTCACCACTGTAATTGGATGCTCCTGAAAATAATGTCGTAGCTTACGAGATGCTAGAAAAACACCGTAAGCCAACTTTTGGTAGTACGGATACCGCTGTTTGGATTCTGTCAGGACCTCACTGACGAAGTAAGTCGGACGTTGCACCAGGTGTTCCTGATTTTCCTTCGGTCTCTCCACCGCCATGATGATACTAACAACCTTATTTGTCGCAGCAAGATAGAGCAACATCGGTTCCTTAGGTTCCGACATAGCAAGGATAGGAGCTGATGAGAGTACTTTCTTCAGGTCTTGTAGTGCAGCTTCAGCTTCGTCTGTCCAAACAAAATCCTTGGTCTTTTTCAGGAGCTTGTATAATGGTGTGGATCTTTCCTCAAGCCGGCTTACAAACCGACTGACTACAGCGATGCAACCAGTTTGTCTTTGTACGTCCTTCAGGCGAGTTGGCCTAGAAATATTGAGTATAGCCTTGATTTTGTCCTGGTTCACCTCTATGCCTCTTTGAGACACGATAAAACCTAACAATTTTCCGGCTGGTATTCACAAGAAACATTTCTTCGGGTTAAGCATGATGTTGTATTTTCATAGATTGGTGAATGTTTCTTCCAAGTCGGAAATTAGCATTTCCTTCTTTTTGGACATCACCGCAATATCATCCACGTATGCATGTACATTGCATCCGAGTTGGTCATGGAGGCAATGCTGCATCGTGCGCTGGTACGTAGCTCCTGCGTTCTTCAGCCCAAAGGGCATCGTAACAAAACAGAAGGTTCCGAAGGGGGTTATGAATGAAGTTTTGACTTTGTTAGATTCCTTCATCCGGATTTGGTGATAACCGGAATATGCTTCGAGAAAACAGAGCAGTTCCGAGCCTGCCGTAGAATCGATAACTTGATCAATTCTAGGCAGAGCGAATGGATCTTCTGGACAAGCCTTGTTTAAGGCAGTATAATCAACACACATCCTTAAATCAGTGGTGTCCTTTTTAGGGACCATTACAGGATTGGCCGACCACTCAGTGTGGATGACCTCTTCTATGAATCCGGCTAACTCAAGCCGTGCTAGTTCCTTAGCTATTGCCTTACGCTTTTCATCGCCAAAATTTCGTAAGGACTGTTTGACGGGTTTGGCGTTCGGGTTTACATTTAAAGAGTGCTCGGCAAGTTCCCTAGGTACTCCGGTCATGTCAGATGGCTGCCATGCGAAGATATCTTGATTTGCTTGGAGGAACTTGACAAGCGCGCTTTCCTATGCGCTACCTAGGCCTACGCCTATCTGGGTCACCTTGGAGGGGTCATCATCCTTCAACAGCGTCTTCTTCGTCTATTCTGATGCCTTGAACTCCGGATTTGGCTTTGTCACCTCCTTCGTTGCGGGCATCTCAGACGGATCTATGCTCTTTTTGATCTCCTGGTACTCCTGGGCGTGCAGCACGGCTTCAGCAAAGGCGGCATTTTGATCCTCGCACTCTCGCGCTTTCTTCGGGTCTCCCTTGATAGTGATTATGCCGTTGGGACCTGGAATTTTCATCATATTGTAAATGTAACACGGATGAGCCATAAAAGCCCAGTAAGCCGGACGTCCGAATATAGCGTGGTACGCACGCTTGAACGGGACCACTTTGAAGGAAAGTGCCTCCGTCCTATAATT
Organism: Avena eriantha; assembly: GCA_910589775.1. Lineage (NCBI taxonomy): Eukaryota > Viridiplantae > Streptophyta > Magnoliopsida > Poales > Poaceae > Avena > Avena eriantha. The sequence goes on from OU342742.1 coordinate 100,944,760, forward strand.
ATTTGGAGTTCCAAAGGTAACATCCAAAGTGATCTCCCCCAGGGAATTAGCTTGTCTTCCTGGGACAACTCCGTGAAAAATCACAGAGCTATGGTTCAGCTGGGTCTCTGAGATCTTCATCCGGTGTAGCGTTTCGACATAGAGAATATTGATACTGCTGCCGCCGTCCATGAGGGTCTTAGAGAAACCATAACCGTCAATAAGTGGATTGACGATTAAGGCGTATTTTCCTCGCCTGTGCAACTTAGGCAGATGATCAGCGCGGTCAAATATGATTGCCACTTCTGACCAGTCCAAGAATTGGGGGATAGCCGGAACTGTTGCATTGAGCTCATGTAGCACTGCTTTCTTGACCTTTGCTGGTTGAGATCCGAGGAAGGTGACATAAGTGTCTTTCTTGGTCAGAAATTTTTTCTTCCCTTCTGGCTTGGGATTTGAAGCATCAGCTTCCTCCATGTCGGAATCTTCCTTGGTGTCTTTATCTTTTTCGGGATTCTTCTTTCCCTTCTTCCGCTTAGCTTTGTAGCCCGCGGTGTCATCTCTTTTGATGTCGTCATTGAAACGACATTCAGCGTTGGTGTGGGACGAGCCCCCATTGGCGTCTAAGTGATGCACACATGGGTTATTGGCAATGTCGGCCCAAGAGTAGGTTTTGCCCAGTTGCTGGTCTCCTCTACCTTGGACTTTCGAAGTCGCACGGCCACGTCCGCGGCCTCCGCCACGTCCTCCTCATCCTCCAGACCCGAAAGTAGCAGTGACCACTACCGTTTCCGCGTTGGTTTTTTCTTCCGAGGTATTTTTGCGCTTCTGAGCTTGTTGCTTTGGTTGTTTTGTCGACTATGGAACAACTAGGGCATTGAGTAATCCCTCTGCATCGTCATCAGCATCTGCATACTTGCTTGCTGTTTCTATCATCTCTCCCAAATCAGTGACCTTGTCACACTTCAAGCGATGGCGCAGTAGACCAATTGGGAGACCTGCAATGAAAGCTTCAATCACAGTTTGATCATTTACTCCTTCACAGGAGTTCTTGGTGTCGATCCATCGTCCGAGGTAATCCCGACAAGTTTCTCCGGCTTTCTGGGTGCAACGCTGTAGGTCTCCAACCGTACAGGGCCACCGGTATGTGCCTTCAAAATTCCGAAAGAACGCACTTTGCATGTCATACCAGTTGTGGATGGTGTTCTCCAGAAGTTCATTAAGCCATGATCGTGCCGTCTTCCGTAACATAAGTGGGAGATATCGGGTTGCGACCAGGCTGTTTCCGCCTTTGGCGATGCAGCAAGCTTGGAAGAAATCCTGTAGCCAGGTATCTGGCCAAGCAATGTTGTCGTAGGCTTGGATATGTCTTGAGATAGCAAATCCTTCCGGGAATCTCGTAGCTCTGATGCATGGTCCGAAGCACTTTGGCCCCACGTAGATATCATCGTTTTCATAGTGCCGCGCCTCTATGTTGGAGTTGATCTTGTGCCTTGCGTCGTTTGGGGATAGAGATCGTCCCGAATGTCGGCTGTGGCTGTGGTGCCTTGGAGCCGGACTTCGACTTCTAGCACCACCTCCTCCGCCACGCCGTCCTCCTTGTACCCCTTGAGAGCCGTTGTGATGACTACTTGGTGGAGAGGGTGGGGCAGCTGGATTGTTTCCGGCTGTTCGCCGGCCTCCGTACGAAGCGTCATTATTCTGGTTCCGGGGAGGGTCTTCACTACGACGAGCCCCCTGCCGGCTTGTCCCGTCATGGTTTCCGTCGTTCCTTCGTCCGTCGTTCCCACTACGATGAGGCTCAGCCGGACGGCTTGCATGTCCAGGAGGTGGCATTTTTGACGATCCTCCTCCCGACGTTTCTCTTTATCTTCTCCCCTTCGATCGTTCGACTCTCGTCGGGGAGAATTCCTCGGATACAGTGTAGCAATGGCCTCTTGCTCGCCCGCTGGAGCAACGTTGCTCTAGTCACGTGCAGATCTGTGATGCTGTCCTGATGATCTGGTTCTGGAGTAGTTGTCTTCTCGTCAGTTGGAACGGTGATGCTGTTCCGGAACACGCTAGGGCCTTATATCATTCCAGGCTGAGTCCGTGTGACATTGGTCGGATTTGAGGACCAGTTTTCCACTTCCGGATTTTGTAGCCATTTGTTGCTCCAGACCCTTGGTGAGAAGCTTGATGTCCAATCGAACCTGTTCCGGGCCTGGGTTATTTGACAGGATATCTCGAGCCGCGACAGTGTTCTGTACCGGTGTTGGGTACACCAGATCTCCTTTGCTGTCAAGACGAGGCATCCCTGGATCTCCTTCAAAGAGGACCCTGTTCACTTCCGTAAATTTACCATCACGTGTGTAACGTTTCCGTGTCTTCTGATGCAACCGAGACATGTAATCCTTAGTTGCCATGCGTTTCTTTTCCTCCTCGATGTTTTTGGCTTCATCCAGGAGTTGTTGACGACGCGCTTCTAGGGCTTGGGCCCTTTCGTCCAACTCTTCCGCAGTAAGTTTTGCAGCTGTAGGGATAGGTGTGGTTAACGCAACATCGATGAGTTTACGCACACCTTCAGTGATCACGTGTCCATGCACCGATTCTTCTTTTTTCGACTCTTCTGGGATAAGTGCTCCATCCGAGTCTTCCTCACATTCCTCGACAATCACCTCCTCTGTTAGAGGGTCTTTTGTCGGGGTCTTGTTCTTCTTGTTCTTCTTCTTTGCTTTCTTGGCAGCGCCGGTAGCAAAGACGGCTTTGGGTCCGTGTCTCGGAGTCAAGCTCTGATCGGTACTTTCGGACATTTAGACTTCGGGATTATCTCTGACTTCCATGTCATCCTGCGCTTTGGGAGAGTGTTCCCCGGATCCTTCATCCATGGCTTCTCCTTCCTCTGTAGCTTTGGAGTTATACTCCTCTTCATATTCCGCGGAGAACTTTCGGAAATCTGCCGACGTCATCGATTCATCTGAGGATGTGGGTGCGTTGGCGTTTGTTCCAATTGCCTCCAGCACAGAGTCGGTGTTGTCTCCAGCATCGGTAGAGCCGGATCCGGATCCCACGTATCTGACAAAGTGCGTTGCGTTCCTCCTGAGGTACCTGCGGCTCTCGTGATCAGCTTCATCGAAACTTTTGATGGCCTCGAGAATTGCATCTATGCTTGAATTTTGCATTATCATACGTCATAGTGTGTACCTTAGGAAAGGCCTGTCGGACCCGGCATCGTCAGAGCTGGAATCACTGTCGTTGATAAGCTCCTCCTGGATTTCGACTCTCGCGGGTGGGTCGATCTGGGATTCGGTCTCTCCAAGGAGATCCACTCCAGATTCGACTTGGGCCGCTGGGTCTTCTTCAGGCTCGGGTTTCTCCACTATCTCCGCAATTGGTGCGGGCTGGGTGGGATTAGGGTTTTCTGATATCCGGAACTCTGCCACCTCTGCGGACAAAGGGGACCCAGAAGATTCTTCTGCCTCTATCATCACCGCTAGGGTGGGTGGGATAGGTTCAGAAAAACCAATGTAAACATCGATCTCGCCAAAAGACATGATTGTGTAGGTAGTCACAACCTCCCTAGCTGGAATCCAGGTCTCATCAAGAACGATGAGATGAACGTCGCTGGCGTAGAGGATGCGACCGACAATGATAGTCTCACCGATTCCGATTCTTGCAGATTCTGCTCGGAACGCAGATCCGAAGCTCACTTGACCCACGGTGGGCGCCAACTGGCGTCGGATTGATGACAAGTATGCCATGAGGGGGTCCTCGAGGCGTGTGGAAGAGAGGGGTGTGAGACATATGGTGTTCCGGGACGGTGAGCACACAAGTTTACCCAGGTTCGAATCCGTCGGCTTTGGACGGATCCTACTCCTGCTAGCAATCTAGTAATACGACAGAGCCGGAATATGGGTTACAAGGGTTCGCCTGTGCGAGTTGAGATTGTATACTATTGAGAGTGCCCTAAAGGCTCTCCCTAGGACGGCTTATATAGATATCTGGCCTAGGGTTTATAGGAGAGATCTATCTGGCTACGACTAAGAGTTGGTTACAGAGTACATCTTGAACTACAAGTAACATTATGGGCCTAAGTCAGTAAGTCTTCTAGGCCTTCCCGTAGCCGGACTGAACTCCGTCTCTTCTCCCTGACTGGGCCGCCCATGAAGCAAAACTCTAACCCAAAGTGGGCCACCCTGGTCAGTGAGGAACTGTGAGGATACCCGGAAAGTATATCCCCAACAAGCCTCGTGGAGGATGCGGAGGCCGCTAAGGGAGAGTAGGGTCCGTAGCACAAGGGAAGATTGCGCAAGAGGGCGACTGCCTCGGAAGACGAGGGCGGCGCTGAAGAGTTTCATGACGTGCCCTCCCAACACGTCCTCGAGATGAGGATATCATTTCGTGTCCCGAAAGTTGAGAGGCCAAGGAATAGTGGGGTCCGAGTTTCTTGTAATCACCATGATTCGAAAAGTTGGAGGGGATTGCCGAGAGGGGTATTTTGAGTGAACGGTGGCCAAACCAAATATTTTCGAATCTTCCCTGTTATGTCAGTATATTCCATTACGCTAGTACCCGTCGTGCCCCTTATAAGCCACCATGCACGTGTAGTAGGGGCAAATCCATTTTTGTACTTTCCTAACCCTACCCCCGACATTGAATCCGGTGGCGGCGGTCCTTTTTCTCCCTCTCTCACCTTTTCCCAACCCAGCATGTCTAGCAAGGCGAAGATGGTAGCTATGTCGGTGACTGATTTGGGTCCATCGGAGCTAGAGTCCTGGGCGCAACACCGGAGAAGTGAAGCAGTTGTAAGGTCTTCAGCCCATGTTAGCGAGGAGGTCTACCAGAAGTTTGCTACCAAGGTACCTACGAGCAGCGGGTTGAGGAGAAAAGCAAAGTCGGTGGTGGATTGTTCGACGGTGGTACGGGGTCGTGGCACCCAGATCTTGACGAAAACTACCTGGGAGAAAAGCGAGAGGTGAATTTTTCTTATTTGTGCCTTATCTTACAAGTAGATTAGTTACTGCAAAATAGACTCGAATGAACTGAAGAGTCCTTTTTAAATCAAATTAGGACCAGCTACGATACAACAGACCTATATGAGTTTACAGTTCATGTCCGCCCGTACACTATAAAACTAGATTTTGGTTGCGAGAGGATTGTGTTCGGGCAGGATGTGCCTCTGCTTATGAATTACAAGGAGGTTGTGTCTGTTTCGTAGCTGATAGATATGCTTCATGCTAGGATTCCTTGGGGATCCAAATAGAGGACAAAATTGGTGTGGCGCCACATGAGGGATACCTATATGCAAACTGAGCACTCCCATGAGCTTCAGATGGTTTGGGGGTGTTGTCCAGCTGATTGTAAGGTGAAACTTGAAGCGATAATTGATGAAATGTATGTTGATACTAGAGATCTTACTTCTAGAGCTTCTGATGCTCGTGATTACAGACCAACAGATGTTGATCAAGCTAAGTTCAGTATACACTTAGAGGTGGATTCATACATGGCAAAACTTTATGGCAGAGTTAAAAAGCTAGTTTTGTCATGTACTATGGAGATCACCGTCGATTCCAAAAACATAGCTATTGATGAAATGAGAGATATGATTGGTAAGAACGTGACCATAGACTTTGAGAGATGAAACTCTATTAGGTGACTTAAGTATAGATTTCATAGGTATAGAGATACGGATAACGAAGCTGTTGAACTACTTTCGAAACAAAAGGGCCACTCTTTTGTTCAATAGAAGGCCAAAACAGAAAGGTGTTTCGGTGGAGAGGACTCATAGGAGTCACAATGAACATGTAGCGAGAGAAATTTTTGATTACTATAATCATAGTCTCTCTTATAACATGGTTGAGGAAAAGAAAGAAACTCTTTATTCATCCAGGTTTATCAAAATATTTGCCGGGGATCTTAATATCACTTTACACCACCAGGATGATTAAATAACAAGATTCTTGATAACATGAGAAAAGAAACTTCATTCTCAGACTTCGAGTACTTGGCATGACAAATTGCTTGCCAATGCAGAAGGGTCTGGAGGATATACCGAGAGACATTCAACAACACTACTTCAAATGTTATCCTTGATGTTCGAGACACGAGACATCAAGTAAAGGTCAGACTTCATATACAAAGGAAACCATAAGCACAACTCCTGTAATAAACCTCGGAAGAAGCCTCATGAGGAGTAGTTGTTTTTGTGAATTAAGGGAATATGACATTAGGCCTTCTGACTAATTGTGTCAACCATTACGTCAATCTTGCCGGATTTACCCTATGTCAAAATCTTGAGGAACACCAACCATAATTACTGCTTATGATTCAGCTCTGGTTAGTGTAGGGGTTCCGTGCATGAAAACAATAAATTTTACTCTACGCCCCTGATCCCCTGAAGCTGCCAAGACCTATCTATTAGTAATAGAGTAATGGGAGGGGATTTTCGTGAATTTACCCTTGAAGACCGAAAAGCGTTGTCAACGCTCAGGAGAGCGTGGTTGATGTAGACGAGCCGAAGCCGACCTCAAGGTCGTGATGAAGTCCTTGCGCTCCTTGTGGCTCCAACGACTTGAGTGCCTCAAGTGCGACACCTCGCGGGGAGTTACACACGTCCGGTGCCTAACGATGACTCCCGCTTCCCCGATCCAGCAGCAGTTGCGGAAGTAGAGCTCTCGGATCCGAATCCCGCAGCACGACAGCGCTCCGCGGTGAAGATGTCTCTCGTTCGCGCAGTCCAGACTTGGGACCACGGTCACAAGAGAGAGAGGGGGAGAGAGAAAATATCAATTAGAGGTCCTCCCAAAAGTGGGGCGACCTTTATTGATTATTGGTGTATGTATCTTGGCCAAATACCCCACTATATATAAGGGGAGGAGGGGGTACACCCTCCCTCAAAGTCCCGGGGTGGGACTAAAGGAGAGGACGGGGGAGGAGGTGGCCGCCGGCCACCTAGTGGGCCCCGCGCGGGGGGCTAGGACCAGCCGGCTAGCCCCCTTGCCCCTTCTCCCTCTCTCCTTTCCCTAATGGGCCCTCTCCCTCCGGAAATTGGCCCATTAAGCCTTTTTGACCTTTAATTGATTTTCTCTTTATTAAATAATTATGAATAAATGATTAAATCAATATTTAACATTCATTCACATATTATTCAACCTCCGTGGTCATGGAACACCTTCCACCTCCACTCCGGACATCCTCCGGACTTACCAAAACCCTTCCGGTTTTCTCCCTTCTTTTCTTCGGTGATTCCACCGATCCTATAAACATTCTCTATGCATCATCAAGCCCTTAAGCGTGATACCCCACGGTTCAGGAACACTCTAGACATGGTCGAGACACTCCCGCACCAATGATCGACAGAGGGACCTAGATGGCCATGTGACCCCTGTGCGTTCCACGAAGATCTTTCCTCGTTTGAACCGGGACAGTCGTGTCTTATTCCCTTTGTCACTCGATACTTGCATTACCCGAGATCTGATCAATGACATCACCATGTCGTGTTCAATCTCGTTACCGAACAATGCTACTTGACTCATTCCGACAAGTGATATCCCCGTGATCAAATCACGTGCTGCGCAGCTATTGGATATAACTTCTCCGAGTGGGCCCTTGAGTATCTTCCCGTCACATGGACGGACAAATCCTGCTCTTGACATATATTGCCTCTACGGTTTCCTCCGAATACCTGAACACACCTTTATAACCACCGTTTTACCAGATGGCATTTGATGCTATCTAAGAACTCTCGGGAGACAGTGATTGATATAGCCTCACGGTCTAAGGAATAGTCTACGAGGATCCAGTTCTAATCATCGTAACTTGAACTTCGTGATATGATCGGGTCACGATGTTTAGGTTGGGTATTGGTTCATCATCTCATTCTTAGAATGAGATGACCTAATTTCCAACTGGCATAAATGCCACATGATCAGGAAACATGATCATCTGTTGACCAATGAACCAGTGACTAGAGTTTCACTGGGAACCCCTGGTTGTTTGTATATCACACGTGTATTGATGTTTCCACTCAATACAGTTATAGCATGATATAAAACTTTAATCATAAACTATATGAAATATGATAATAGTCCTTACTACTATTTGTCTCTAGGGCATATTTCCAATAGTTAGGTGGAATGATACTTCAGACTCAGCATGTCCGAATAGAAGGTGTGCAACATTTACCACAAAGGTCAAGTAACTAGATTCTCAAGATATGGACTACAGTGTCAAGCTCCAAAAGACTGAGCTACATTATTAGACCCATGTATTAGCAACTTGTCAGAGGACAACTGCTCATACATCAATTACTTGGAACAAAAAACACATGTGTCCTTGAGGTAACAAAGAGAACCCTACTCGAATCCACAGCGACATCTTTCAACAATTGCACATGAATCGGAGAAGGTTACTTCCAACATCCAGAACACGTACTTCAAGATAACATGAAGAAGGTTCTTAAAAGTTTCCAATATTAATCCCAATTGTTCCATACGAATATGGCCTAGCTTGGAGAAGATAAGGATGTCATCGATGAGCTCAACAACAAACTTATCGAGGTAATCCAAGAAGATGTACTCATATGTTATGAACAAGGCAAAACTATTGGTCAAACCAATGGACATGAGGATGTACTCAAGTGAGACATCACGAGTAACGACATCATCAATATAGTCCTTGAAATTAGGTTTGATTTGCTGATAACCCAATTCAAATCAAAGGCGAGGAAGATAACATATCCACGGAGGATATACTATCTTTCTTCATCACAAACAACACTAGACATCCCTTTAAAAAGGAACTTAGTCAGATAGAACTTTTCTATTTACAACTCTCCAAGTTGTTGATTAAGCTCAACTAACTAGTTCAGGGTATCTAGTATGGATCCTTGGAGAAGGGAGTAGTTCAAAGAACTATCTTGCTCAAGAACTTGACAACACGGACATGTGGCAACATGGCAATACTTCTAGGGATATGCCTAGAATATCATGAACCACTAATCTGTCACTTAGTTTGAGAGGAAACTTAGATGGTAAGGCAAGAAGTGTTGGGGGGATACCCCCGGGTAGGGTAATACCGGGGTATAAAGGCCGAGTTAGCCGTGGTACGGCATGGTCAAAGCAAGTGGTGACTGGGTCACCTCAAGCCAGGCCGAACCACGAAGTGACCCGGCCCGTGGAGCATCCCCTTAGCTGTAGCCCAGACGACATAAAGTATATGCCGGCCATGTTTGTCTATCTGTTTTGTAGGTATCTTAGTAACCGGATTAGCCACGTGCTAGCCGAACTATCGTATAGCCTCCAAAAGAAGGAAGGAATCTCCCGCTGGTCAAAAGGTGGCTTTATTAGCTATAGCGTGAGCAAAGAAAAGTAGAGAGGAGGACCAGCTGGTCAGGGGCGACCAAGGTGATGCGAGAAATGTCGGCTGACGTAGCCCGTGTCTAGTGACGCTTAAAGACAAAGATTACGCTGCTGGTTACGTCCAAAGCCCGGATGAGCAGTTAAAGAGAATAAAGAAGCATCTAGCTTTAGACGAGGAGCATATTCGAAGAATATGCTGCCACGTGTGCCCTAACATTGTAACTCGGGCTCCCCTATAAAAGGAGCATCGGGGCCTCCATAGAGGGGGATCGATCATTTTCTATGTCTAAGGTAGAGCTCTAGAGCTAGTTTGTAGGGAGTAAGAGACATAGTCTCCTTCTTACCAAGAGCTTGAAGAGAACTTGTAAACACCATTGATAGAGAGAATACAAGAACATCTATGCGTGGAATCACCACGTTCTCCCTCCCTGGATTCCCCTAGCACACATTGGCCCCATCTTTAGCCTATCCATGGCATCTGTCGTGCCACCACCACGACAGTTGGCGCCCACAGTGGGGCTAGCGGTGCTAGCAAGGGTGAAAATCCAGACGGGAAGCTTCTCCAGCACCGACGAGCGCATCGTCTCCGGCCTGGTTCAGCGCTTTGGAGCGCTGGACTACGTCAGTGGCAACGCAAGGAGCTTCGAAAGGAACCCCCCTCCGTTCAATGACGTCTTCATCAAGCTTGGCACGCACAAGATCTACGTCGGTGTGGACGAGTCCTGCATTCATCCGCGACACATCGTCGAGGGAGGCAAACCACCTCTCAGCATAGCTCATGGTGTGCATATCACTCGCCCCACCAACAGCGTCGAGGTCCTGATGACCGTGCCAGACGCGGAAGCGAGCAAGGGCCTGGCGCCAGAGCCAGAGGTCACACCGAAGCAGACTAGGTCTAGGTTTCCTCCAATAGAAAGGCTAGAGAATGTGCTCCAACAAGAAATAGATAGCCTAGCAATGCCAATAGCACCTGTGGTAGATCCGGCTCAGGCGCAAGCTGAGTTAGAAGAAACTAGGCGAAAAATGTTAGCTGGGGCAAAGAAGGTAGCAGAGCTGCAGCAGTCCTTGAACATTACCTTGAGGGAATATGCAAAGGCAAACCGCATAGATGGAGTGAAAATCCGAGGTAGGAACCTGATTACTCAGATTGACAAGGATTACGAGCCTAGGCTGGGTCAAACAACCACGATAGTAACAGGAGGGCTGGATAGGTACAGTACCCCGGCAAAGAACCTCAGGGCAGCAAATGCGGCCACGTCCGAGTTAGAAGGTTTAACCGGAGAGGCCCGACAAAGGCAACAAGAGAGGGCGAACCACTTGCTGAGAGTTGCTTGCCAGCAAAATGAGGAAATGAACAAGGCTAACCCGGCGCCACCAGGAGCGTCACACGTGGTTCATTCGGCTAGGAATAACTCGGCAAGATCTGGGGGAGCCGCATCATCTCTGGGCCACAATCCCAAGAAAGAAGAAGTAGTAAACTTTGGAAGAAGGGACAAACATATGGTTCCTTATGATCTCATAAGGGCCGGAAAAGGCAAAGCAGTGCAAGTTGATGAAGATCGGCACAATACTAGCAGAGGTGTGGCCGGCCGAGGTAACCGTGACCAAGGCAATGCCGGTCAGAGGAACGCTGCCAACGGCAATGCTGGACATCGTGATCTCGTGGTAATGGGGCAAAATATACCTCGGCAGCAGCAACAACGCACACGTCGGCAAGAGGGAAGTGCAGGACAAGCAGCACAACAGCAAAATGCCTGTCCGAATCAGGGAAGATACAATGACGGTTATTCGGCTATGATCAATGATGGGCATCCCAGACCGGATCACCACATAATCGGGTCAAGACTGGGAAGCAGGAACTTGTAGCCAGATGATGCAAAGCTGAAACTAGATAGAATTTATAAGTCGGAGCTAATCGAAGTACAAGGTACACCGGGTCCGACATGCTTTGGGCCCTGGATCATGAAGGAACCACCAGTGCCGAACTTTCGGCTGGCTAGAGGAACCAGAACCTATGATGGTAGTACTAGGCCAGAGGATTGGCTGATTGATTACGCGACGGCGGTCAAGATCACAACCGGAAATTTGAGATGGGCAGTAAGACATGTGCCACAAATGTTGGAAGGACCAGCGAGATTTTGGCTGAACAATTTGCCACCAGGAAGTGTCAACTGTTGGTTGGATTTTGAGGAGTTGTTCGTTAGCAACTTCTTGAGCACCTACAAGAGGCCCAACAGGCCACAGACTCTGGCGCTATGCCAGCAAAGACCGAATGAGCCAGACAGGGATTTCTTGACTCGATGGTGCAACGTGCATAACTCATGCAAGGGAGTAATTGAATCACAAGCTATTGCGTGGTTCGCCCAAGGATGCAGATATGGAAGTATGTTGTGGCAGAGGTTGCAGCGAGATATGCCAACCACTTTGGCTAAGACGATCTAGATCGCAGATTCATATGCTTTGGGATATCCAACGCAACCCCGGCTAATGTCAAGCGAGGAAAACGAGGAATATTACAACCGAGATGGCTCTGGGTCATCAAGGAGAAATGATTTTCGAGGAAAAAGAAGGGAAGGGTGCCCGGATTACAGATATAACTCGCAGCAAGTGGCAGCGGTAGATCGGGACCAGCCCAATGCCGGTGCCAGCCAACGCCAGAAAAGTGGAGGGAAAAACTGGCAACAGAGAAACAAAGGGAAAAAGCCTTGGACCCCAGAGCAGAAAAAGCAATGACAAGAGCAGAAAGATAGACCGAGGTATATGTTCGAGTCTATGTTGGATCAACCTTGCAAGTTCCATACACCAAGTCCGAATAGTCCAGCAAACCACACAACCCGGCAATGTGAGTGGATGAGAAAGTTAGAGCAGGGCAGTTCGGGGAATGCTCAGGCACCTCGGAATGAAGCACCTAGAAACATGGCACCACGGCAGCCGTTACTAACAGGGGGAGTGGACAACAACTAATGTTGCCACCACCTCCACCGAGGTACGAAAATCAAGAAAGAAGAGATGCGGTACATCAAGTAGATAATAACCAGCAACAAGGTCAAGGTTACCACATGAATGAGGGACGAAACAAGTACATGGAGCATCAGCAAAGTTACTGTGTGTTTACCACAGAAGAAAATGACCGGAAAAGCTTGCAGCGCCGACATATGGAGGTAAACACAGTAATGTCGGCAGTAGTGAGATACATGCCCTAGGCGGATCAGGAAATCACGTGGAGTATTTAAGATCACCCAAAGATCATGCCTATCCCTGGGACCTATGCATTGGTCCTGGATCCAACGTTCATCAGGCCGAATCTCAATGTGAGGTTTTCCAAGGTACCGATTGATAATGGCAGCAGTATCAACGTTATGTACAAGGATACTATGCACAAGTTGGGAATAACAGAGAACATGCCGCAAGCAATGAGGACCACTTTTCATGGCATTGTACCAGGTATTTCCTGTGAGCCAATTGGTAAGGTCCGGGTTGATGTGTTGTTCAGCACAAGAGATAACTGCCGGACTAAAAATTTGGAGTTCGAAGTGGTGAATCAAGAGAGCGCTTATCACGCGTTACTCGGCAGGCCCGCGCTGAACAAGTTCATGGCAAGTACTCACATCAGCTACCTTAAGGTGAAACTGCCCGGACCAAGGGGTGTGATAACTGTATCGGGTGACTTCCGACGTTCGATCGAGTGCGCCTCAGCCGGATCTAACTTAGTCGAGTCACTCGTGATAGCTTAGGAAAAGAGGAAGATACTGGAAGTGGCGGCATTGGCTCAATCCGCGCAACAACATATGCTGGCTCTGACCAACCCGCACGGAAGCGTGTCATTCCAAGCGACCAAGGACACAAAGAAAGTGCCAATCGATGATCAGTTCCCAAGCGCACCGTAACCATTGGTGCCAGGTTAAGCAGCAAATAGGAAAGTGAGCTCATCAACTTCCTCCGTGAGAATTGGGATATCTTTTCTTGGTCCACTCAGGATCTGCAAGGTGTACCGAGGGAGTTGGCCGAGCACTCATTAAACATAAGACCCAGGGCTAAGCCGGTAAAGCAGCCTCTCTAGCGTTTCGCCGAAGACAGAAGGAAAGTCATTGGGGATGAAATTGCTAGGCTCCTAGCAGCCGGGTTTATCATGGAAGTACTATATCCGGATTGGCTCTCTAATACGGTGCTTGTGGAAAAGAAGAAGGATGATCCGAGCATTGCCGTGGTATGGCGCATGTGCATTGACTACACGAACCTGAATAAGACGTGTCCTAGAGATCCATTCCCACTCCCCAGAATAGATCAAGTCATAGACTCAACAGCCGAATGTGAGCTACTGTAATTCATTGATGCGTATTCTGGTTTCCACCAGATACCCCTGAATCCGGATGATCAAACAAAGACTGCATTTATTACCCCATACGGGGCTTATTGCTATCGCACTATGTCGTCTGGACTACATAATGCAGGAGTAACGTACCAACGATGCATGCAAAAATGCTTACACGACTAAATAGGTCGGAACGTGCAAGTTTATGTGGATGATGTGGTGATAAAGACTAAGGAAAGCAATACACTCCTTGATGATATCTGACAAACATTCGTGAACTTAAGAAGGTTCCGAATGAAGCTTAACCCGGAGAAGTGCACCTTTGGCGTGCCCGCTAGGAAGTTACTCGGGTTTTTAGTGTCTAGCTGAGGTATCGAAGCTAACCCGACAAAAATCCGGGCCATAGAGAGAATGGAACTGCCAAAATGCCTTAAAGATGTGCAGAAGTTCACTGGTTGCCTGGCATCGTTGAGCCGATTCGTATGTCGGTTGGGAGAGAAGGCCTTGCCCCTCTACCAGTTAATGAAAAAGGCAGACAAATTCACGTGCACGCCATAGGCGGACCTTGCGTTTATTTCACCAATCCTAGCAGCACCACTACCCAAGGAGCCAATGTTGCTCTACGTAGCCGCGACCAACCGAGTCGTAAGTGTAGTAATCGTAGTGGAGTGCATGGAAGAAGGAAAGTCGGTGCAAAGGCCGGTGTATTATCTGAGCGAGGTGTTGTCTGCTTCCAACATAATTACCCTCAATATCAAGAGATGGCGTATGGCGTGTATATGTCGGCCAAGAAACTCAAACACTATTTTGAGGAACATCCCATCAAAGTGATATGCGAGGCACCCATATCAGAGATTATGAGTAACAAAGATGCAAGTGGCCGGATAGCAAAATGGGCAATTGAGTTAGCCCCGTATGCGCCACAATTTGATAGAAGAGATGCTATAAAATCGCAAGATGTGGTGGATTTCTTCATGGACTGGGCTGAGATGCAATATGAGCCATATCTACCGGACTCCAATTATTGGCGAATGCATTTCGATGGATCGAAACTGAAAGATGGGTTGGGCGCCGAAGTAGTGCTTACCTCGCCCAAGAGGGATCAACTGAAATATGTCCTTCAAATCCACTTCAGTGCCTCGAATAATGTTGCGGAGTATGAAGCATTGATACATGGTCTCAAGGTAGCGAAAGAAGTGGGGATACGTTAGATACAATGCTTTGGAGATTCGGATTTGGTGGTACAACAAGTGTTTGGAAATTGGGATGCCTTGGATGCTAACATGGCCCTATATAGATTCCATGTCCAAAAGATAAGTGGATTTTTCGAAGGGTGTGAATTCCATCACATACCTCGGATTGAAAATGAGGCAGCGGATACGCTGTCCAAGTTAGGCTCATCCCAGCAACCAATCCCGCCAAATGTTGCTTTGGAACACCTGAGAAAACCATCTATCACGCCATTGCCTGAATCAGATTTAATTTATATCCCGGGACTATCCGAATCAGGAGCTGCACCTATGGAGATAGAGTGGGGAGGCACCTCAGCAAACCCGAGGACTGCTTCGGCAAACCCGGGGACTGCCTTGGCAATCCCGGGGACTGATCAGCCAGACTCGGCAGGAGTTATGTCGATAGATGCGATGGAAATTGATGAGGAACCATTTCCCACCCGAACTATACCATCTTGGGCCAAGCCAATATATGTTTTCCTAAAAGAAGGAGTTTTGCCGGATGATGAGATATCCTCAAGGCAGATCCAAAGAAGAGCAAAGGCCTATACTATCATAAACGCCGAATTATATAAAAGGAGTGTAACAATAGTACTGCGGCGGTGTGTTGACCCGGAGGAAGGGATTGACATACTCCGAGATATTCACCAAGGGGAATGTGGCCATCATGCCCCCTCAAGGGCGTTGGTGGTAAAGGATTTTCGGCATGGATTTTATTGGCCAAGTGCTTTGGATCAAGCAGAGGATTTGGTGATAAAATGCAATGGCTGTCAAAGATACGCCACGAAAACTCATTTACCAATGTCGGAGCTGAAAACTATACCCATTACCTAGCCATTCGCTATATGGTGCCTAGACATGGTAGGGCTATTTAAGCCGGCTAAGGTAGGAATGACCCATATCCTAGTTATGGTCGACAAGTTCACCAAATGGATTGAAGTGAAGCCAATCAAGAAATGTGACGGGGCAACAACAGTAAGATTACTCAAGGATATAATCCTGAGATATGGCTACCCCCATAGCATCATAATTGATAATGGCACGAATTTCGCTGAAGGAGCATTTGCGAGGTCCTGCCAGGAAAAGAAAATCTGGCTAGATTTAGCTTCAGTGGCCCACCCCACATCAAACGGGCAAGTGGAAAGATCCAACAAACTAGTTCTTCCGAGATAAAACCCCGGCTCATAGAGCCGCTGCAAAGATCAGCGGGGTGCTGGATAGAAGAACTACCAGCAATACTATGGAGTTTAAGAACAACTCCGAATCGATCAACAGGCTATATGCCATTCTTTCTGGTATATGGGGCAGAAGCTGTATTACCAGCCGACATAGAGCATGATTCGCCAAGGTTCACCCAATACATAGAAGCCGAAGTGCACGAAGCCTGGCAAAATGATGTTGATCTGCTGGAAGAAGCGAGAGAATTGGCATTGTCCAGATCCTCCATATATGAGCAAAATCTCCGGTGCTATCATAGCCAGAAAGTAAACCCCCGAGTCTTTCAGGAAGGTGACCTCGTACTTCAGTTGATACAACGCACTACTAGCATGCATAAGCTATCCCCTCCATGGGAAGGACCTTTCATTGTAAGCAAAGCCTTGCACACTGATTCCTACTATCTTATTGATGCACAACCACAGGAGAAGAACAAGGCAGACATGTCCGGAGAGGAATCTAAGCGACCGTAGAATGTAGCACTACTTCGTCCTTTCTACACCTAACAAAGAGGTGAATGTATCTGAGCTACTCATATGTCAGTATGTATGTCGGCAATGAGCTTATTAATAGAACTTTGGCACCCCAAGCAGAGACTCGGGGACTATCGTAATAATTGTCTTTCTCGTTTTTGTATTTTTATGTTGGCTGGGTTAAGTCACTTATATCTTAGCCGTGTTAGTAATGTGTGAGCACCAAAAACCCAACTCTTCGACTTTGCTGTTGTCCAACAAGAATTGGCTTCATGGCAAGCAAGAGAACAAGTTTGGAATGGCAAAGCACATGAAAAACGACTAAGGAAAGAACTTAAGCGGGCCGACATTCGTTATTTTGACTAACCCTTGGTTTACTGCAGTTATCTAACGCCGGATCATTTTGAGCTAATCTCAAAGTTTCAAGTATTGTTAAATCAATTTTTTGAACCTCGGACTTGAAAGTTTCAAGTAAAAAAGCCGAATCAAGGTAGACGCGAGCCGAGTCAAAAATTGGGGGAACAAGAAAATGAAACTCGGGGACTTCGCCCACGATAATCCAACATTAAGAACTTAGTTCCAGACAATAAGTTGTAGCACAACCAAACCAGAGTACTTAGACACATTTCCGCCCGGCATTCCGGGGATCTAACAAATATGATAAGTGTTTTTAAGGAGCAGGTGCATCAGTCGAATCATCAGCCGAAGAAGGAGGTACTTCGGAATTTGGGGGAGGGGCGCTAGCCTCGACTTCAACCTCAGGGTCAACCTTGCCATCCTCCGGGTCTTCGGCCTCGTCACCAAGCTCGGAGGCCTCACCCTCACTCCCTTCTTCTTCTTCTTCTTCTTCTTCTTCTTCTTCATCTCTAGAAGCAACTTCATCATCGAAAACGTCGAGATAACTCGGCCCTTCGTTCCAAGCGTGGAAGAAGGAGTATTGAATAAGCTTATTGGCACAGGCTTTGCGGCGCGCAACGCAATCCGGATCTTTGAACCACTTAGATTCGGTGCGCATACGGGTAAGCAACCCCAGGTCAATTCCTTCATACCATGAAAGGACGAACTGCAAAGCGGTGTTAGCCCCGGCTCGCGCAGCTGACTCACGCCACAGATGCAACTGCGTATCACACTCCATTAGTTTGGCAATGAGAGCGACATTTCCCTTTGGGGTGGGCTCACCGGGCCAGAGAGAGTTCAGCATCCGCATCGCAGCCGACATGATATCCGTGCCATAGTTCTTTACCAGTTCCAGGCGAGCAATAAGGCTAACAAGCAAATCTTCCGTCGAGTAAGGGACTGACCCGGATCTAGGAACCGTAGGAACACCACGTTGATCACGGGACTGGGTTACAACAGTGCTAGCAAGAGTATCGCCCTCTAGAAACTTTCCTAAGATCAAGGCAGAGGGAGCAATGAGCAAACACATTAATTCGGGAAAAAGGAGGGTTGAAAAGGAGAAAGAAACTCACGGGAAATTTGGAAAAGGAGACGCTAGAGCTCGGCATCAATGTTGGCATTGCTGGCCTGGAGTTTCTCGTATTCAGAGGTTACCGATGTAAGTTTTACGCCGGCTTCCTCCAATAGATCCTTGTCCTTGGAAATTTGAGTTGTCAAACACTCTTTTTCCTCGGCAAACTCCTGGTCCGCCTTGTCCAGCTCAGTTTTGTGGAGGTCTTTAAGCCTCTGGATTTCGGCATTCAGCCGAGTAATCTCTAAGTCATGGAGCCGTAGCCGAGCTATCTCATCATCCTTCTTTTTCAGTTCAGCCTGATGCTTCCCTGTTTGTTTGAGGAAATGGGTCATCATGTCAGGCATGGGCACACTATCTTCAAGAGTAACTGCAACAGTGGGTTAATCCGGTAGAGCCGGAGTATAAATATACAACAGATGAAGAAAAGAGCGCACAATAATGGGTTGAACGAGATAGGATACCTTGGATCTCAGCTAGATTCTTCTGCATGATGATATTTTCAGCTTCAACCTCGGCTGCATAGTCTGGATAAACAAATTAATACGGGTCACAGAAAACTCGAGGAAACGACAATGGAAGAAGGAAAAGTCTAAGTCAAAAACATTACCCTTCTTTTGGTGCTCCTCCAAGAGTTTGCCATAACGCGTGCGAATGTCTTTATAGGAGTCCAGCAGGCGCTGGAACTCAGCGGATCAGCGGTTAGTGGTAATCTGGAATAAGCAAGGCAATGTCAAGTTCAAAGGCAAAGTAAAAAACAATTCGAAGTCTACAAGATCCGCGCCAAGCGGAACTTAACCCGGCTCTAGGTGTGTGGA
Organism: Avena eriantha; assembly: GCA_910589775.1. Classification (NCBI taxonomy): domain Eukaryota; kingdom Viridiplantae; phylum Streptophyta; class Magnoliopsida; order Poales; family Poaceae; genus Avena; species Avena eriantha. Next base: position 100,963,595 of record OU342742.1, read on the forward strand.
TATTCGAAGTCTACAAGATCCGGGCCAAGTGGAACTTAACCTGGCTCTAGGTGTGTGGATATTCAAAGTCTACAAGATCCGGGACAAGTGGAACTTAAACCGGCTCTAGGTGTGTGGATATTCGAAGTCTACAAGATCCGGGCCAAGTGGAACTTAACCCGGCTCTAGGTGTGTGGATATTCAAAGTCTACAAGGTCCGGGCCAAGTGGAACTTAACCCGGCTCTAGGTGTGTGGATATTGGAAGTCTACAAGATCAGGGCCAAGTGGAACTTAACCTGGCTCTAGGTGTGTGGATATTCGAAGTCTACAAGATCCGGGCCAAGTGGAACTTAACCCGGCTCTAGGTGTGTGGATATTCGAAGTCTAGAAGATCCGAGCCAAGTGGAACTTAACCCGGCTCTAGGTGTGTGGATATTCGAAGTCTACAAGATCCGGGCCAAGTGGAACTTAACCCGGCTCTAGGTGTGTGGATATTCGAAGTCTACAAGATCCGGGCCAAGTGGAATTAAACCCGGCTCTAGGTGTGTGGATATTCGAAGTCTACAAGATCCGGGCCAAGTGGAACTTAACCCGGCTCTAGGTGTGTGGATATTCGAAGTCTACAAGATTGGGGCCAAGTGGAACTTAACCTGGCTCTAACTTTGTTCATATTTGAAATTGCTAAGGATAGAAACCAAATTCTCTAGGAGCATCCGACTGAGTAACAAGTTACTCCCTCGGAGGCTCAGGGACTAGGGGTATATCTACAAGTGCTCATCTATACAAAGTACCACAGCGGAGCAAAAAAATTAACTCCATCATTCGGCCAGCCAAAGTGATGGCCTTGGTCACGGAGTTCATCTGTGCGCTGAACTCGGCGAGGCCAAACTTCTCCGGCAGATCATCTTTTGGATCGATGAATTCAGCATTGTTCCAGTTCTTCACATACTCCAGGAGTAGCGGACTGTAACTATCGCCGCTAGGAGAGTAGTTTGCCACAAGGCCTTTGACGTGGGCCTCTCGCCTTGCAGATTGAGCTACAGCAGGGCTGGTATGCAGAACCAGTTGCCTGCTACCCTCTGATCCGGCAGCGTATGACCCAAAAGAGACACCCATAGCTGGTCCGACGGCTCTATTGAGCCCGCCGGATGACGAAGGACGTGGCGGAAGATCCAAGGCCGCTGACCCGGAAGGAGCTTGAGAGGCTGGCAGAAAAATTTCTGCAATAGACGTTATTGATCCAGGGGCCACTGATGGAGCCTTCTTCTTTGGGGCCTTGGTCGATGCTGGTGCTGCTGCTGGTGCTGATGCTGCTGCTGGTGATGTTGTTGCTGCTGGTGATGCTGTTGGTGCTACTGCTGGTGCTACTGGTCTTGAAAACACTTGAATGGGAGAGGAACTTGTTGGGGGCGGTGCCGATGAAACTGGCACCTCATCACTTGGCGCTGGGGCTGAAGAGGAACTGGGGAGATCCAGCATGGCCATATCCAAAGCTGCCCCACCACCCCCCGTGCTGACATTGTCCTCCTCATGATGAGGTGAGCTCAGATCAGGCGCAGCCGCGGAGCCCTCTTGGATAGGGCTGAGCGGGCGAGTGTCGTCATCGCGGGAGGGAGAAGGGCTGCTCCGGATTGGAGATGCTATGCCAGAGCTGCTCTGGGAAATGACCCTAAGAGCTCTAAGAAGCAGAAAAGAACTAAGTAAAAAAGAGAAAAAGAACCAATAAGAGACAAAAGCAAACACAGAAAGGGAAAAACTTGAAGGGCAAATGCAAAAATACTTACTCGTCTGAGATTGGGGGAGCCCAAGGTTTGGGCGTCCTCCAGACCGTGCTCTTGGCGGCCGACTTAGTCGAGGTTTTCACCCCGGATTTTTTCTGCCCCTTCTTGGGCGGCGGCACCTCCGAAGCGGCGGCCGAGGCAGCCGCACGCTTTTGGGAAGAAGTAGGGACTAGACCACCAGTGGTGAGGGGAGGAACCTCGTGGACCTGACCGGCCGGGTTAGCTGAAGATTCGGACATAACCAGATGCGCGTAAGAAATGAGAACCAGATCAAGTACCTCCAGGACCTCAATATCCGAGTCATCATCATCTGGCCAATCCCTTAGAGAAGAGGCCTTACCAGAGCTGCGTTTGACGATGTCCGGAGTGGGCAGGAAGGTCTCCGGATCATGCTCCTCCTCGTTCTCCTCGGCACGGTCTGGTACCCACTTGCTCGCCAACACCTCGCCATCCTCTAGTGGTTACTGGAGGAATCGCTGAGAACAAGACAACAATTGCTAAGTTACGAAAGTAAACAGACATACAGAGAAGATCCGGAAAATAGTAAGAAGTAAGTTTACCTTTGGAGGAGGGTTTTCCCGAGTGAAGGGCTCGAGCCCCCATTCCCAATCTTTAGAGAATTCCTTCTCCACATTGAAAATGGCCTTAACCCGGCGGTAAACCGCCGAGTTATCGAGCTCAAAGGATGAAGTCCAGTGGGGATCGAGGGGGGCACTCAAGTAGAAGATCTTGAGGGCTCACTTATGAAGGGGGGATACCTGGCTGCGGACAAAAGTAATCATGATGTCCTCCCCCCGGAGCTTCTCCTTGAGCAGCTCCTTGATCCGGCGCTCCACCTGATTCGCCAGGGCGGTGGGTCGCTTGGGGATGCTCTCCCAAAGAGAGGTATCTGGAGGCCCGAGCTTGAAGGGGAGGAGCCGGATCATGTCTTCCTCGGTGGTGTTCCGAACGTAGAAGAAGGTCCGGGCCCAGCCTTTGCAGGACTCGAGCCCGGTGACCCAGGGAAATGCGAAGCCCTTGCGGGGAGATATGGAGGCAGCGCCGCATTGGGTCAGGTGCTTCTCCTCCAGAGTAAGCTCCTTAGCCGGGACCACATTCCTCCAGAGACCAAAGAATTTGATCCACGGTTCCTTGGTTGGCCAGAGGCCGATATATCCCTCGATGCTAGAGGCAAAAGAGGACAACGAGGTGATGGCATTGGCAGGGAGATGATGTGGTTGCAGTTTATACATAGAGATGAAATCAAAAAAGAAATCGGAGGTAGGAAGGCTGAAGACACGTGAAAATGAGAGAAAAACAACATATTCTCTAGGATTGGGAGAGGGGGAAACCTCGTCGGCAGCGAGGCGACAGGCGACGCCGGCGGGGATGCGGCGCATGCCACGGAGCTAGTCCAGGTCATCCTCGCAGACAAACGCGCCGTCCCAGCAGCCGCGCTCGCGGCCTTCTGCTTCTTCCTCCTGCTGCGCCACCACGGCTGCCTCCTCCTCAGTCATGGTGGACTCAAGATCTTCGAGAAGGAAATCGGAATAGAAATAACCGATGGAGGGGAAACGGGGAGCGCAAGGCCCCGTGACGAAGCTCTTGAGCAGGAACAGTGGCGTAGGCGCAAGTTGTTGCCTGTGCATGGTCGTGACGGCATGGGTGCAACAAAGAACTAGCGGCGGCGGTGAGGTCGCAATGAGAGAGAAAGAAGGCTGGGAAGCACGAAGGAAATGGGGAACTTCCCCAGAGATTACCCTAGGCCCCCTACTTAACCGCACATGAGGGCGTGTAGTGGGATCCTTTGCGGTTGCCATGCCACACGCAACGGGCGTGTACTCAGCCCAGTCAGCCAATCAGAGCGTGGCCACAGCAAGGGCCATAGGGGCAGAGGATCCCATGACGCTATGCGATGTTACAGTTAACGAGGCGCTGTAGTGAAGGGACATGCGCAGCAGTTATTCCTGACATTGCGACAGTAACAGGCGCATTAAATGCGCGTAGCCCTTAAAATGAGGTGAAATGATGATTACCCTCCACGTAGGATGTGGGGAAGTGTACAAGAGAAGGAACGGTAACCCGGATAAGCAGGCAAAAACCCGGCCAACGAGGAATAACTCAAAATGAGCCAAGAGATCGCCTAGAGGAAAAAGGCCCAGGTTACTGGATAACTCATCCTAAGAGGCAAAGATCGGGATATGGGAACCTACTGTGGCCTTAACAGCTAAAAGTTGCTAAGACTGCACCAGCTTCGGGGACTAATGTTGGGGGGATACCCCCGGGTAGGGTAACGCCGGTGTATAAAGGTCGAGTTAGCTGGGGTACGGCGCGGTCAAAGCAAGTGCTGACCGGGTCACCTCAAGGCAGGTTGAACCACAAAGTGGCCCGACCCGTGGAGCATCCCCTTAGCCATAGCCCGGCCGACATAAAGTATATGCCGGCCATGTTTGTCTATCTGTTTTGCAGGTATCTTAGTAACCGGATTAGCCACGTGCTAGCTGGACTATCGTATAGCCTCCCAGAGAAGGAAGGAATCTCCCGCTGGTCAAAAGGTGGCTTTATTAGCTATAGCGTGAGCGAAGCAATATAGAGAGGAGGACCAGCGGGTCAGGGGCGACCAAGGTGACATGGGCAATGTCGGCTGACGTAGCCCGTGTCTGGTGATGCTTAAAGACAAATATTACGTTGCGGGTTATGTCCAAAGCCTGGACGAGCCGTTAAAGAGAATAAAGAAGCATCTAGCTTTAGACGAGGATCATATTCGGAGAATATGCTGCCACGTGTGCCCTAACATTGTAACCCGGGCTCCCCTATAAAAGGAGCACCGAGGCCTCCATAGAGGGGGATCGATCATTTTCTCTATCTAAGGTAGAGCTCTAGAGCTAGTTTGTAGGGAGTAAGAGACATAGTCTCCTTCTTACCAAGAGCTTGAAGAGAACTTGTAAACACCATTGATGGAGATAATACAAGAACACCTATGCGTGGAATCACCACGTTCTCCCTCCCTGGATTCCCCTAGCACACATTGGCCCCATCTTTAGCCTATCCATGGCATCTTTCATGCCACCACCACGACATGAAGACATAGTCTCAGAGCTTCGGCACGAGCCTAACTCTTTGATCGAAGAGTGTACCAGAATAGCAGACTTGGTAGCACAATCATACTTTACTTAGTGACAGGGTTTAACTAATCACACTAAGATTAACATGAATGTCTATAGTTTAAAGTAATGAGAATTGCTAAGAGTCTTAGATGGCCACATTATTATGCACACGCATCATTCTTGAGCATGAAAGCTCAGAGGAAGGGTGGGTAAAAATGTGTAAGAGCCTCACTTTGTTAAGGGGTCATGAAACTCAACACGACATCTTGGTATAGAAGAGTGTGATACTCTAAGGTGGAATAGATTGAAGCTAATTAAGCCTCTTACTCTACGGATTACAACACTTTGTTGTTCCTAGATATGAAGAGGCACCGGAGTTTGTGTCTCCTAACATCCCGAAATGGTTCGTCTTGACAGACCACAAGAGTATCTTGCATCAGAAGACACCGATGCATGTTTAATACTTGGCTACCAACTGATAGACAAAGGCCGGAAACAACAAGGGAGAAAGAACATGCTTGGGATAGAATCCCGAGATGTGGATGCATAGATTATCAATCTTCCAAAAACCAATGCATAGAAGGGGTGATGTGGTAGAGTCACGAATATAGATGCGATACTCATGATGAGTACCCTTGCCGTGACCTATTTGGTTCCATTAAATAACATATGTCATAACATGTGGTAGGGGACGTCCTTGGTTGTCACAATTCAATCGCGACGGTAACCACCAAATGGAAGACTATATTTGGAATTAGTCATCCCGATATAATGCATGAACATTAACATTAGGGGTCAATGCAATGGATCTTTGGTTAAAGGCCAGCTTCATGTACAAGATTCACAACACCAGAATCCAGCACACTTAGGGACCTTCGGTTCAAGTCCAAGGTTTAAAACCCAAGAAATAAGTAACTACTACTTGAGTGACACAACATGCACTACAAGGTAGTAATCACGAGGTAGCTTCCAAGAGAAGAAACGACTTCTGAAGTATCCAAACAAATCAAAAGGGTGCACATGAGGCAAAAGGAAACCTCGAAGCCTAGAACAGAATACTATGGCACCTACAATATAATATTATGGGCCCATAAGATAGAGAGATCATGATGGACATAAATCTCTCAACTGAAGCAGGGCAAAGGTAAACAGGGAACACACACACACACACACACACACACACTGACTCTAGAGAACTCAACAATAGGTCAAGTGGTTGAGAAACGACTTTCCTAGAAGGCACCTAAGCTTTGGAGGACTATAAGAGATATCAAAAAATTCCAAGTAAACGCATGATAAGAATACCCATAGTTATAGCGATACCACATAAAGATTAAAAGAAGCATACTAGATTTTTCGCAAATACTTTTCATCTTTGAAATAGTTTTCACAAACACTAGACTCAATATTGACCAATAGCAAGGTTTTACTACGGCCAGTAATGCTCTGATACCAAACCCGTGACACTCCCGGGATAAAGGTTAAACAAATCTCATACCTTAGCCTATCATAAGCTTAACATAGAGATCGAGGATATCTAGTGGAATAATCGGTAACACGGCAGTGACCCTATGACACAAAAAATATTATAGCAAGATCATAACTGAGCAGAGAACCAAACTATTACAAACAGAGGTCACTGACCATAAACATCAAACAACCAAAGGCAAACTATTTTATTAAGTATAGAAAACTTATAAATGGCCTAAGAGGCATGAAGCATAATGATGACGTCCCACCCCATAGATTCCAGGTTGTGGGCTAGGAACCCCAAGCTACTCGTCGGTGTTGATGTCGTACATAAGTCATATTTAGTGGAACTCTTACTCTACTACAAAAGTACAAACATAGCAAAGGTGAGTACATGGTGTACTCCGCAAGACTAATGGCTGGTGGAGTTATTTTGCATAAATCCATCTTTGTTTATAAAATAGGAGGGAGAAGACGCTCGTCTATCAGAACATTTTAACAGGGGATAAGAGAGCGACATCTCCAAAGTATTGATCATCATATTTTGATTTCCACCGAATGATCATCAGTCTCAACTCATAACTAGGATTACCCCCTCGTACCCATGAGGAAGCATCCTTAATATACCTTAGTTGCGGTGGTTAGGCATGACCACCTTGCTTTCTCCTAGTCCATGAGTCACCAAGAAAGGGTTCTCTCGTCCCAATCTCTACGTCCAAGAATCATGAGTACCCCCAGATCCTCCTTCCTCCTTGGACACGCCCTATATGATGCACCTTCTTCAACCCATCCAAATATGTAGATACCAATTATCAAACTACGAACTCATGGATCAGACTAGACAGGTTAGTGAGTCGAGGGGGTTCCATAGGTCCTTGTGTGTCTATACGCTCGTCTTGGTTCAGAGGGTAAGAACTCTCGGGTCCTAGGGTGGCGAGCATGGGACTACAAAAACACATCCCACTATGGCCTCCCATACAAGCCTTATCATGTTTAACTCACTTCACCACTGATATCATCTCATCAGCATACCTCGTTCTCCTATCATAATAGACTCTTTGCATCTGATACATCATCTGGATGAACTAGCACTAACAGCTCTAGGAGCACACATATATAAACTCTAGCAGCGCAAGCCAAACCTAGTTATGCTTGGAGTAGTGGATCAGGTAATATAAGCTCAAAGGGAGTAATTCAAGAGATATGATACTCTATCTATCGATAAAAGACCACAACAGAATCGTATGCATCATGGCAAGAATTGAAATGCTTTAAAAGCATGGGATTGTATGATGGTGGGGCTATGCTTTCCTTTACCCGTTGATAACCAATAAGCAGGTCTTCGGACATCTTGTACTTTACTTGGTTACAGTTGGTCAAGTATTGATCTTTAATCTTCGATGGTGTTGATCTCTAACTTCGATCTCGATCTCAGTATCGTATTCTACCGTAAAGAAAGGGAAATAATCAACACATGCCATCGATGCAATGATCAAGAAAGAATGATTATATGAAAATTTTAGTACGGGGTCCGAGGGGTGTAAACCGCAAAACAGGGAAACCTCGGAATCACGTGCAGGGGTTCATTTTGTTCTTCTAATAAACTCAACATTCTGGTTGTTGAATAATGCATGATTTTGATGCTAACAGATAGGTCTCACTTTTCTAAACATTTTGATATATTATTCATATTTTTTTGATAAAGTATGAATTAGTTAATGATTTTCCAATATTTAAACCTTTTATAAAATTATTTAAAGCCTTTATTGCATCAAGCTAACATTAGCACATGGTGGAGGTTATTTCTCACTAGGGATGGGTCTAGCCATTGTGGCTGACGGGTGGGCCTAGGCTACGTCGTATGCCACTGTGGCAAAGCTTGCATGGCGCTGACACAAGCGCCACGTCAGGCCACCTTGACGCCATGTCAGCTTGTCGGCAGACACACCGGACGGTGGCAGAGAGCGTGCGGGGTTACGCGCGGGTGCGTGTTCGAAAGAGCACAGCTAGGCGGACCTAAAAGGGGCGGCGACGCTACCTAGGGGTCACCGGAGCAACTACTACGATGGTGGGCGGCGGTGGTGCTTGCAGAGCATTAATACTCGATGGCCACAATGCGCGAGGAAGACAAAGAAGAGGTCCATGAGGATCAGAAGCTCACCACGAGCACAATGGTGTGGTCGGAGAATCAAGGCGAGGTCGAGGTGCATCGTCAATGGCGACGATGGCGCTCAATCGGTTGCGGTGAGAACGAGATCGATTCTAGCGAGAGAGGCATCCTAGCAAGCACCCTTCAATGGGGATGAAGGACGACCAGGCGGTTCTAGCACCATGCTTAGCGGGGCTCAGGATGGTAAGGAACAACGGGGTGCAGGCGAGTCTGCGGGCTAGGGTTTACAATCTCGCACGGGAGAGAAGAGAGAGGCAGGGAGAGAGAAGGGAAAGGATAGGGAGAACTAGAGCATCATCAGCGGGACTTATCCTCTCCTCCAGGGCGGCTTGGCAGGGATCTTGGCATGGTAGCAATTGAAAGCAACGCCAGAGACACCGAGCTGCTTCCTCTCACGGAGGAAGATGACGACGAATAGGATGGGCCAGGTGGGCTAGCTAGGCCGGTTATGGGCTACGGCTGCTGTGGACGAGCGACAGTTAGCGAGGGAGAAGGTGGGTTGCAGCCTGGCTAGGTTTGGTTCTCTCTTTTTTACCAAAAACTGTTTTTCCAATTCTTTTTCTCATCTATCTTTTGCAAATTAAACCAAAACTAGTTTTGGACATATAAAAAATGCCCAAGGTTTTGTAAATAGTTTTAAAACATTGCAGGGATCCTAGTTACTGTTTGGGCTCCATACTTTTGATCTTTTCAGAATTCAAAAACCATTTGAATTGATTTCAGAGCGGGAGGGAAATTAGGGTTAGGGTTTTATTTTGTTTTGTTTGCATTACTTTTGTCTAAGAAAAATAATGATGCTCATGAATGCACAATCAACCCTAATTACTATTTAGTAGAACTAGGGGTGTTACACTCTTGTCGCCCGCGAGGAATCTGTCGCCACCCGCGAGAGGGAGGCTTTCACCGCTCGAGAGGGGGCTCTCACCGACCGTGAGAAGGAGGTCTTGGATGACCGTGAGGAGGTGAACTTGAGGCAGCAGGAGCTTCTTCTGCGCAAGCAGGACCTGAGCACCGCGCAACAGGAGCTCCTTCAGCTGGACCAGGATGTAGCCTCCCGCATGACTAGCTTAGATATTAGGAGAATGAGTTGGGCTTGGAGCGCGGCCGCCTAGAGAAGATGAAGGTCCAGCTTGAGGAGGGCAAGAAGGAGCTCGAGAAGGCACGCATGGAGCTCCACAAACACCTGAAGATCCAGGTGGACCGCTTCCTCGAGGAGCAGGGAGGCTTCAAGAAGGTGAAATAACATCTGGAGGCGGAGCTCCAGAGTGCCTGCTCTAGCCTTGACCAAGCGACACTAGTGAGGAGCGAGACCTCTGGTGAGATCAATAGGTTTCATGAGGAGCTTGACAATGTCATCGAGGAGGAATGTCACCAGCTATTGGGCATCACAAGAACATGCAGCTTCAGCAATCTCCTTCATTCTAGTAGAGGCCAAGAAGCACATGGATTCTCTCTTGGCGAGGCCTCTGAATCTTCTAGCCAGGAGGGCTTCGACGAGGAATCGTGTGGGAAGTCTGGGGAGGGTGCGGAGGATAGGGCCTCACGTGAGTAGATGCTAGATGTGCATGGCTTTCAAAGGCCTATCTTGTATCATGTGCTATGTGTAACAAACATGTGTTTGTTAGGACACTGACCTAGTGGGCCTATTAGTGTAATATAAATATCTTGCATGCGCATTTTTTATTTGTCCTCAAGATCTTAGGCCCTAGTCCTTCATGAAGTGTAGGAGAAGGGCGCAGAGAGGGGAGTGGCAAAAATTAGCTTGTACTTAGCTTTCAGCGAGGAGTGGATCCTATAAATTGCCTATTGTGAGGCTCATCCCTACATCTAGTTCTCGTGAGGCTTGGCGAGAACACCTCGTGGGCCTCGGGAAGAATCTCTGGCGAGACTTGGCAGGGCACCTTGTGGGCATCAGGAAGATCTCTAGTGAGACTTGGTGAGGGAACCTTGTGGGCCTCAAGGGGGACCTCTCGTGAGGCTTTGGCGAAGAGTCTCTTGTGATACTTAGGCGAGGACATGTTGTGGGCCTCGGTGAGGACCTCTTGTGAGGCCTCGCGAAGCACATCTCGTGAGGCCTCCCTAGAGGAGATGCCAGATGTTCTGTTTTGGTAGCATAGGCATGTCCTCGGTGAGGTTACATTGTGGGCCTCTAGAGGGACCTCTCCTGAGGCCCCTGGCTGGCTCCTTGTGGAGTAGCTTTGACTCTGTGTTCTGCTTTTAGGGGCATAGGCATGCCCACCGAGTTGGAAATAGGATGAATGCATGCGCTCGTTGGTTCATGCGTGTGTGTTACATGAGGATATCAAGCACTAAGGACCTTGGTGAGGTGACGTGAATGGGGTGATCAGGCCCTACAGTCAAAGCTCGGTCACTCGGGTATTGCACTAACAGGAAGGACCTGAGCATATGCACCGTGCCCAGCCCTCGCTTGTGCGACATACAAGAGAGAACCCATGATCGTATGAAAAATGTGAAATACATATTTCGTACCAAGGTAAGGATACATAAACACCATTCAAGAGTAGTTCATCTTTTATTGATGACACGAATGTGTTCGTTACAAAAAAGTTGTCATGGTGGAAACGAGGCCCCACAAGGTGGGCGGAAGCTCTCGTGGACTGGTGTCGATGTTTGATGTCTTTAAGTGCATAGATTGTTTGTAGCTAGTTTCGAAGTATAGATATCGATCCCACAGGGAGCCCAAAGGTAAGTGTTTATAAATGAAGTCTCTGTCACACTCAAAGTTGTCATAGGTCTTCGAGTGAATTGACTGCAATTGTGGAAATAAGAATGAAATTTGGATTAAACTGGATGTATTTAAATAAAACTTAAATGTAAACTTCAGGAATAAAAAGCATAAAAGTAAAGAACGATTCGATTGATTGTGGTTTTCTGCAGATGACAAAGAAGGCGTGGGGAGATACAGTTCATGGTGATAGTGACTGTGCCAAGTGGATGAATGGTAAGTGTAACAATTATAATCTTATAAGTATATGTGTAGGCGAGCAACCCATAATTATCCCGAACTCCTCTTGGTAGATTTCATCCCAACTTCAATAATCCTACTAGTCTGTTACCAAAACCATGGTCACTCACTAGACGATTAAGATCCTTCAGGTTGCTTAGAAATTAAGCTCCTTGGATCGAACTAATGCAAGAAGCAAAGTGGTTCCTCATGATTCTCGAGTGAAACTAGTTTCCCATTGATATCCCCGTGTCACTCGGGGGTCACTAGTCTGCTAGCAAACAAGATCCTATCTATGTAGAACAAAGCATCATGTTGTTTGGGCCCTTAATTGGACAACAAGCATTAGGCATCCCACAGATAGTCAAGCACACATAATATATTATATAGAATCAATCACAAACTAATGGAAAATATATGGAGGCACATCACATCTCACCAATCGCTTACATCTCCCATGCCCAAGGAACTTACTCACACATGAGAGAATAAAACATCATCGATATAATTGAATAAAGGTAGTTCTTCTCAGTATTACCGTGGAGATCCATAATAAGAATAGAAAAGTAATCCAACACAATTCAAGATAGGAAGAAACAATCGTAAACCCTAATCTTGCAAAGTGTAGATCTCTCTCTCTCTCTCTCTCTCTCAAGTACAAGTAATGGCTATGAGGGTGTGATGGCTAGGAGGTCGAAGATCATGGAGCGAGATGAAGAACGTCTTGCCCTTCTTCTCCGGATCTCTTCTTTCTCCTCTCTAGATGGGATGGCGGCTGCTGTGTTATGATTTCGCATCCTGTCTCTTCAAGAAAGTTAACCCTTTTGACAAGACAGAGGCGGAGGCAATTGTACGGCGGGAACTATATGGTCGAAAAAATATTCCTGCAGTATAGTTGCTCGTTAAAGGTACTGTATGCCTCCCTTGATTGCTTCCAAAAAGGGACTTGCCTGTTTTCGCCTGAATATTGTGTTTCTCTTGTTAAAACCTTATGTTAATGTTCAGAACCTAAAACACACATTAAAAACCAAGTTTTCTTTGCTACCGAAGTATTAGCGTTAGGTAAAGCTAGAAAACGATCAAATCCAGAAGAAAACCATGAATAAAAACCATTAAAAATATGTCGAATCTCACAGCTATCAATGCTCAAGAGATTCTTTGGGGGCGTGAGGCTACTATGATGCTAATGGCTCACGAGGTGACCATCTAGAGCTCGTACTGTAGCCTCACAGGTAGAACTTGCAGAGGTGTTGTATGTTCCATGGGTTTGGCACCTTGACCCCCTCTTCCGTCACCATACATGTTGCACCAGGCCGAGAAACTTGCATGACCTTGAAGGGGCCTTAACACATTGGAGAGATCTTGTTTAGGCCTTATAGGGAGAGAATCCTTCGGATGACAAGATCGCCCACCTCGAGCGTGCATGGGTGGATGTTGTGGCTGTGGTAGCAACACAGAACTTGCTGTACCGGACAGCACAGATGGCAGCCGGTGATGAGCCTCCTTGAGGGTCAGTAGTTCCTCCTCCCGGAGGTCAGCTTGGGAAGCCTCATCGAAGGCGATAACTCATTGTGATCGATGTTTAAGCTCAGCAGGAAGGACCGCTTTCACCCATAGATGAGGGAGAAGGGTGTTTTGCCTGTGGGTTTTGTCGATGTAGCACGTCGATTGACCACAACACAGACGTGAGCACGTCGATCCAACCCTTACCACTGGCCTTGAGCTTCTTGAAAATTTTATCTTCAGGCCCTTGAGCACCTCGGTGTTGGCACGCTCAGCTTGGCCATTGCTTCACGGGTGAGGTATGAAGGCATAGAAGATGTTGGTGCCGAGGATTTGAGTAGGACTTGAACAAGTCAGTAGTGAATTGGCTACCATTGTCGGTGATGATCCGATTGGGTACTCCGAAGCGGCATACCAACCCCTTGATGAACATGACAATAGACCTCGCCAGGATGGTGCAGATGGGCTCCAGTTTTGCCCACTTGGTGTGCTTGTCAATGGCAATGTAGAGGTGCGCGATGAGGAGTAGTGACCACATTCTCAGGCATGGATGTCAATGAGGAGCACGTGTCCTTCTTCCGTAGAGAGGCACTGTAGTGCCACCTCCTTAGGGAAGCTACGTATAGGTCTCCATCCACCACACATTAGTTCTTGGACTAGCAAGCGATGCGCTCCGCTTCAACATCGTTCTCAGAGAGAGTCCCGATCTTCAAGTAGTCCTTGAGCTCATCGATCCAACTTGTGTCTTGGTGAGTGATTTCCATCATGCGTGGGTGACAACCCAGGGCACCTATTGTAGGTGGTGGTGGAAGCTCCTCGATGAGGGAGGTGTTTATGGTGGCCATAGGCATGGCTGATGGAGTTAGCAGCCTCTCCTCAAAGATGCCTAGGTGCTGAGGTTCACGCCGTGATGCTCACCTAGCGAGTTCTTCAGCCTCCGAGTTTTCTCCACGAGGAATGTGCTTCTTATCCATGTTGAGGAAACACTTCTCGAGCATGCGGACCTCTTCAAGGTATGTCGCCATGTGCTCGTCCTTGGGCTTGTAGCTTTTGTTGGAGAACTTGACGAGGAGCTAGGAATAGCCTTGAATTATAATTCGCTTGATGCCAAGAGCTATTATAGCTATGAGCCCGGCGAGGAGGCCCTCATATTCGTCGATGCTATTGGAGCGCTTCTCCTCGTCCTTGAAGATGAGTTGCACATAGTAGTAGAGCTTATGTCCAGTTGGGGAGGTGAGCACTATGCCTGCCCTCGCACTCACACGAGCAAACACACCATCGAAGTTCATGGTGCCTAGGAGAAACCTTCCCTGGCAGTTGCAATTCTTCCTCGTGGAGGTCCTCCGTGAAGGGATCACTCCACTCCACGGTGAAATCTCCTAGGGCCTTGCTCTTTATGGTGCTTGTGGTGTGGAATGTTAGCTCGAAGGGTTGTAGCTCGATGGCCCACTCTAGCACATGGCCGGTGGCATTGGGGTTGTGCAGTACAAAGTAGACAGGGTGCTGCACGAGGCTTGGCTCCTTAGGCGTTGAGGCATGATCCTCATGAAGCATGGTTGGCGGCTCGCCGATGTATTCCTTGTCGGGTAGCTTGCCGAGGTTCTCCTCCTCGATGAGGCTGACCTTGGCAAGGATGATGACGTGGCTCCCTCATCAGGGGCTCGGGGATCAGTAAGGTGACTTGTGCTTTCCTGTCCATGACAAGAATCATGCTTGATGTTTGCAAAGTGGTTGGCAAGTACATAAGTAGAGGCTCGCGGGTCCATAGAGTGACCATGATGGGAGGGCTGGTGAGATACCTCTTGAGGCCCTCGATTGCCTCTGCAGCTTATGGAGTCCACTTGAAGGTGCCTGATCGCATCATGATCTTGAAGAAGTACAAGTCCTTGCCAATTCTGGCGATGAATCACCCGAGGGAAACCATGCATCCCGCCAAGTGTTGCATGTCTTTGAGCCACCATGGAGGCCACATTTCTTCAATGTCCCTGATCTTGTCGAGGTTTGCCTCGATGCCGTGATGCGAGACAAGGAACCCGAGGAGCTTGCCTGAAGGCACCTCGAAGAGGCACTTGGAAGGGTTGATCTTGATGTTCACCTTGCGTAGGTTGGCAAAGGTCTCCTCGAGGTCCATAGTGAGCATGTTCTCCTCACGAATCTGGACAACGATGTTGTCAACATATACCTCAGAATTTTTGCCCATCTTCTCTCTAAGGGCGATGCACATGAGCATATGGAAGGTAGCTCATGTGTTCTTGAGCCTGAAGGGGATGTACTCATAGCAGAACACACCATAGGGGGTGATGAACATTGTCTTCTCCTCATCCTCCATTGCCATATTGATTTGGCGATAGCCCGAGAAGGCATCCAAGAAGCAAAGGAGATGGCAACCTGCCGTGGAGTCCACGATCTGGTCGATGCGTGGCAGCAGATATGGGTCCTTGGGGCAAGCCTTGTCGAGGTCAGTGAAGTCGATGCAGAGGCGCCTTCCGCCATTAACCTTGGGAACCACCACGGTGTTGGCGAGCCATTCTGTGTGCTCAGCCTCATGGATAATATTGGCCTTGTTGAGCTTCTCGATTTCCTGAATGATAAAACTTTGCTTCTCCGGTGCCATGCAGCACACCTTTTTGCTTCATGGGACACGCAGTGGGACACACTATCAAGTGGTGCTCTATCACCTCTTTGGGTACGCCGGGCATATCTGACGGTGTCCATGCAAACATGGCTTCGTTTGCTCGCAGGAAGGCGACGAGCATGCTTTCCTATTTGCTAGGCAAGTTGCCACCAATGGTGACGGTATCCCTCAAGCCACTCGGGTCCAGTACTTTCTTGGCCACGAGCCGCTCTTGGGAGAACAATTGCTTTTTCTTTGCTAAGAGCTTGATGGCGTCCTTGTTAGTAGGGTGTGTAGCAGCGCTCAGCCTTGTAGACATGCTCGCTGGAGTACACGACATCCTTCTTGTCGCCATGGATGGTGATTTTGTTGCTGTAGCCCGGCAACTAACGGCGTTATAGGTGTGGTGGGTGATCGCCATGAACTTGGCGAACATGGGGTAGCCGAGGATCGCATTGTAGGGTAGTCCCACGTGTGCGACATCAAAGTTGATGTGCTTGTTGCAACAGTTCTTGCGATTCCCAAACATGATGGGGAGACATACCTGCCCTAGGGGCATCATGGTGTTAGGAAAGATGCCATAGAGGCTCACTTTACGCCTTGTGTTTGTAACCTGTAATCCGGCTTAGAGCTAGTTGTGCATGTCATGTAGTTGTTGCAGGTGTGTAACCATGTACTTACATCTAGCTCTAGCCAGTTTGTCCTTAGTCGTTTGAGGTTGCCGAGAGTAATTTGTAAGTTGGAAGATGAGAAGGTTTCACATGTCATGTGCATGGAGATGCTATCCTCATTGCATTGGCTAGTCGGAAGAGGTACGATAGCTAGACGGATCCAAACGTTAGTAGGACATGAGCACACCGTCATACGTTACGACTAACACAATTGAATCCTTAGACCTGTGGGAATCACACGATCTGAGTTTTGGAAGAGACATCTTTCATTACATCTTTCGCTCACCGTAACTAAGAGTCATAAGGGTGGTCTTGGACCGACTTAGAAGCAAGCCACGTGATGTGGATCAACCAATATGGAATTTGCCCCTCCACCATGAAGAGATATTCTCCAGGACCACTTGTGTGATATGATTCGGAAGCATGGTCGTGTACTATTGGATCAAGTGTTGATCGAGGTAGTCCGACTTAGAGAAGTCAGAAGAAATTAGTTATCACTGCAATGAGAGAAGAGAGTTAAACCGGCACTAGGATGATGGAATCTCTCTTGTGGTGTACCACCAATATGGTGTAGGGACTCAGACAGATCATCACACTAAGGGCACTTGCGGGTATTGGGAGTCGACAAGCCTTGCTAGAGGCTGCTATCGATTATCTACTCTAGTTGAAATATCACTGAGCTACGACTTTGGTTGAATACTACTGAGCTGTGTCCGTCTTACTATAAGCCTATGGGATCACATACTTAGGAGAGTGGAGCTGGGCGGATAATGATCCGACTATCACAAGCAAGCAAGTTGGACTTGCTCGGACAGGGACACATGTCAATTGGTTGGACCCACTTTTACTATGGTTATGGTTTAGGACCGAGGGACACAAGTGTTGTGTGCCCTCACCTACTCACCTATATAAAGGTAGGTGGGTGGCGGTGGACATACAATCAAGCGTTTCAACCTGAGCGTTTCACTAGACTTGTCCATTCCCACCTTCCTATCCCGCGGTGGCAAGACCGAGGCTAGCACCTCACTTGTTGATGTTCCACCATGTACGTATGTTAGGCAGTAGAGGCACTACACTTGCGGTGCTTGTTGGCATTGGGTGGCGAAGTTTGAGGCAGAAGGAGGAGGAGCAGCAGAGCCAGTGACTTGGAGGTCCCAGGATCAAGCTGTTCGCGGGGGCCGGACAAGACGAAGGGGAATGTACGACACCACCGCAACATGCTTCCTCAACTTCTGCAAGCGCGCATCAAGAGGTACGAACTATTGCCTCTAACCTTGGCCGGATCTTGGAGAGGATCACTGGAGTCTCGCTGGAGTAGAATTATTTTTGGCATGGCTTTGCGTGTTGCCCAACAGAGGTATCATAGCATCGAATCTAGGTTTTTGTCGTAGTTCTTGCACATGTGATGCGCTGGTGAGAAACATTGGACCTTTTTCGTTGTTTTTGTTTGCCTTTTTTATCTGTTTTTGATCTAGGGCAGTGGTAGGATCTAGTTTGTATTGACCAAGAAATTGGTCATAGGTCCATATCTGAGTGGGAGATCACATCGCTGACATCCATGATCAACCACTAAAGTTGTTTTTCTTTTTGGACAAGAATAGGATAGTTGTACCCTGTCAAAGTTACGAATAAGAGTTAGCTAGAGTAAGACAGAAAGGTTCTGACTTGCAGTCATATTTGCTTCTTCTCCCTCAAAGAAGATCTAGTCGGATTACCCCACCATTTGCTGCACCACTACAAGTCATACATTTTGGTTAGTGGGCTCATATTTTTGGGGCACTACCAATTCTCTTCGGTAAAGTGTGAGAGATTTAGACTCTCTTTGTAGGGCACTTGGTAGCTAGACGAAGATATCACAACGGTTGCGGGCTTCGAGATAATGAGGATCGTTGGAAAATGCAATAGGAGTCGGATAGAGATCCGATTGGCAAGGTGTTGCCTACTCGGAAGGTTCTTCGGCTAGCAATGACACCTAGGCTCACTAGTCGGATAATTGACTAGGATCCTGAATCATTGTCGACTGTTGGAGGGATATTAGTCTCAATAGGAGTGTGCACAATTAAAGAGTTTAATCTGCCTTCTCCTTTTACAAATACATTGTCTTAAGTGTTTTACATCGTTCATTTGTAAATGGCACCGACTAGCACCATTCACCTATCCAACTTTTCTTTGCGTACGATCCTTGAGAAGTACAAGTTAAATGGGACTAACTTTACCAACTGGTATCATAACTTGAGAATTGTTCTCAAGCAAGATAAAAAGGAACATGTCCTAGACAATCTGATTCCAGACAAGCCGAGTAATTATGAGCCTACTACTATGAAAACCACCTTTCGTTGGGCTCATGATGAGTCTACGGAAGCCAGCTACCGCATGCCCACTTACATGGAGCCAACACCACATTAGTAGTTCACTAACCTAGTTTCTCCCTATAGCGACCAAGTAGGAGCGCAGGCGTGATCGTAGCAAGCGACGACATGATAAATGCCAGTGGTGGCACGATTAGAGTGGCATGCGGTGAGAGGCTGGGAGAGGCAGAGGTTGACTGCATGAGTAGAGGATGCTAGAATCAGGTAGACGATAGCGGCTGGGCAGAGGTCACCGAAGAGGTTTCCTGGGAACCAACTTTCGTAGCTCTTGTAAGCTGGCTCTTCCGCAACTCAATTTTCGTTAATAGCTTATATCATTTGCATCAACATTTTTTGTCTGTTTAGCTATCCATTGTGAAATTGGAGCTAATTGGGAAAATCAAAAGGCAACCAAAATTGAAGGAGAAGGAGGTTGTTAGCATGAGCATTGTTTATCATGTATAATAGGAGAATGTGAAGCTGGTGCAGAAGTGTTCCCAATTGGAGCTTGTGATCAGGAAGATGAATGAAGAGAAGAGAAGGATGGAAAGGCATCATAGGCTTGAGCTCAGATGGAGGTGTTTGGCACAAGTTTATCAACTTGTAAGCTTCTTCAGTGTCAGTCTTCATTTATTCAATATTTTTTGCCACTTTGGTACATTTGTTGACCTAGATATTTCCTAGAAAGTATTTTTAAGTACTTCTCCTTTGTGCTACTTTATGAAATTTTTGGTAGAACTGCCTAACAAAGAATCCGTGTTGTACATCTAGCCAACCCTTTTTTACATCATTTATTAAACCCCACTGAAAGTATATTGATTTCTCTTTGTATTTTTGTGTTGATGACAACTTATATTGTGGTTTAACCAAGTGCCTAAGTTGCAAGTTTTTCTTAAGGACAGTTTGGTGTCCGGACTCACCTCTTGAAGGTTCATGAAGATGACGTCTCTTATTTGCACTTTCTCTCTTTATGTTTTAGGGGACCGTACTATCAAGAGTGGGTCCACCTAGGAAGGTTGTGGGAAATGACACTTTCATGCACAGACCATACTTGCACATCCACATCCCTCCAATTTTTCAGCAAGAGAGTGATCTTTCTAGGTGGATGAGCCTTTTCTATCTTGACCGGAAGTACTGGCCAGGCGCCGGTTGTTCCACTCATAGGGTTTTGTGAGGCTAGCCTAGAGGTAATTCTGGCTCAAGATCCAGGGCTAGTTCCGCTCAGGTTCAATAGATTCTATGTCCAAGTGAACTATTTGATGGAAATAGCATCGGAACCTGGCCCGGTAGTACCGGTCAGAAGTTTCAGTCGTCCTTGATGGGAACTTCCGGACAACACTACCATGCCACACCTCTTGAGCGATAGTACCACTGGGCCCGGTAGTACTGGTCAGGAACCTCGCAACCCTGTACTTCCAGTGCTAGTTCCGTTCTAAATTCCACCTGGCATCTATTTCATTTCAGTACACTTCTATCTCAAAGTGTCATATTTGTCGAAATTTGGACCAGAACTTATGCCGGTAGTACCGATCAAGAACTCGTGCTTGCTGAGCTGGCTTTTTGACCGTTCTAGGGAGCGGCTCTAGGCCGTTGGAGCTTGCTCACCGGAAGTACCAGTGGTATCGTAGGGACAGAAATCTTCTCGGTTTGAAAGGGCCTATTTAAGGCACCCTTCTTCCTCCTCTCATCTTATCTCTTCGTTTTCTCTCTCCTCCATTGATACAAGAGCTTCATATTCCTAGATCTCTCTCCCTAGCCACTCAAACCTCTTGATCTTTTGAGGAGTGGGAGAGGTGACCTAGATCTACACTTCCACCAAAGGAATCGTGATTTCCCCCACCCATACTTAGTGGATCTTGTTACTCTTGGGTTCTTGGAACCCTAGACAATGTAGGGAATCATCGTAGCTGTGGCAATAGTTGTGAAGCTTCATAGTGTCGTTGAGGGCCTCCAATTGAGTTGTGGATTCTCCCCTCAACCTTGTTGTAAAGGTTTCGGTTGGCGCCTTCAAGGTCACCGGTTAGTAGATTGTGAGGCTGACTTTGTGGTGGTGCTCACCGGAGAAGAAGGTGAGGTCTTTGTGGCACTCGGGTGACCTTGTGTGGCCCCGACACCTCTCCAACATAGATGTAGCTTCCTTGGAAGTGAACTACAGGAATTACATCTTCGTGTCCCCTCGCTGGTATATCCGTTCCTCTCCTTTACTCCTTGCATTTACCGTCTTGTTTACTTGTTGCATCACTTATCATATAGGTTGCTCATCTAGTTGCATCTCTAGAGAACTTAATTTTGTGCAAAGCCAAATTTTGTAAGAAAATACTAAAAATTGGTAGTCTCCTATTCACCCCCTCTAGTCGACCAAAGTTGGACCTTTCAATTGGTATCAGAGCCAAGGCTCTTACTTCGGGCGTTACCGCCTAAGATATGATGGCTGATGAAGAGGGTACTGGGTTGGAACCACCAAGAACTTAGCCTCCATGGATGACCTTAATCGATTGGAGACATCCATGATGACCAATTTTGAGGAAATGATGATCCTTTTGTAGTCCCTTAATCCTAACCCCATGGTATCCACTCCTCATGTTGCATCCCAAACCACCGAGGCTCCTCCCACGACTGCGCACGTGGTCGCCCCCGGGGTGAATCCCGTGGCCGCCTCTAATCACTTGGTCTTAGGCTTTGTGGCTCAAACCACCAAGCCCCCAAGTTAGAGCACTGAGGGGCTAGGTGACTCATCCTCCAAAGAGGGAGAGAAGGGAAAGTATTACTCGGCGGTTCCCCCACCCCCGAAGTACACTCCGGACCCACCAAATCCCATGTCGCATATCATACCTCAAGGAGCACCTCCCATGCTAGATACTTCAAATTTGCCAATTGGCATTATCTAAAGCAATCTCACATTCCAGCTCTTCTATTGAATTGATGAGGATTGTGGAAGAAGGATTCTTGACATATGATGCATAGAAGTTGACCCGGGCCAAGGTTGTGGACAAGAAGCTCAATGCCACCGCCTTGGGCATGATCCAAAAGGCATTGAATCCTAAGGACTTTGCTCACATTTGCCAATTCTCCACTGCCAAAGAAGCTTGGGATCATCTCACCGAGTTATATGTCAGGAATACTAGCATTCAAAGCTCCAAGTTTGATGAAGTCAACAATGAGTCCGATGGCTTTGCTATGCAAGATGATGAGACTCTCGAAGACATGTATCATATTCTCAAGGTTCTTTGTTGAACTATGAGGGACCTTGGTGCTACCTATGTTGATGACAAGTTCATGAAGAGGAGGTTTGTTCAAGCCCTTCTTCCCTTTGAGGAGCAAAAACTCAATTCTATCAAGAGGAGAAGCAACTATCACATCATGTCATGTCAATACGTGTTGAGTGAAGTTATTGCCATCACAATTGCCAAGAAGAATGGAGAGTCCGCTCGTGCTCGTGCCTATGGATCTCAAAAGGTGAACCTAGCCTTGAAGGCCCAAGTCACTAGTGGAAAACAGGCTTCTAATCCCGGCCCGTAAGGGGCTTTAGTCCCGGCCCTGGTAACCGGGACTAGAGGGGCGGGACTAAAGGCCCACCCACTAGTCTAGACCCTCTTACCAGCCGGGACCAATGGGCATCCACGTGGCTGTCTCTGCGGGCGCTGGGTGCCCCCCATTAGTCCCGGTTCGTATTACGGACCGGGACAAATGGTTCTCTGCCGTGGCAGAATTTTAGGCACTTTCTCTGCCGTGGAAGAGAATTCAATTTGTATCCTTTTTTTTCATTTCAAAATAGTTTTCTACGCTACCACATACCGTACATGTTCGTGCATACATAAGATAACTTCTCTTAAGATCGAGCATACAAATATATACATGATAGTTACACATGGAGATCACAATTATCGGGACTAGAGCCCGTCTATTCAATTACACGGCCGGGGATCATCGGCGCCTATTCACACTAAATTCTCCGGCGTCATCTATCATCTCGTTCAACAAGAATCCTGCCAGTTCTTCAGCAATTGCTACTACGCATTGCTGTGGTAGGAACTGATCCCGCATTTTCTCGAACTATATAAGAAAAGGAGATCAATATGGATATCAATCATGATAACAAAAAGTGAAGGTAATAAAAATAATGTGATGAATGTATTGCTTACATCGACTCTATAATCGTTCAGCTCACTGGTAAATGTGCGAATGAACTCGCAAACATAGAATCCACATAGATTCGTCTTTGGTGGCTGCCTCGCGCACTTTACAAGAATAGAATTCAATCAAAATAATAATCCAACATCATAATTGTATTGAAACTAGAAGTAAAGAGATGAGCGTACTACTTATCGAGACCGGCTTAAATGTCAGCTTCTCACTAAAGTTACTCGTAACCGCACTCTTGAACTGGTTCCAAACCCTACCCGGTAAAGAAAATGAATGAGTTATTTATTACGTGATATCTCAGGAAATCAATGAAAGAGACCGATGTAGCGCGAAAATTACCTCTCGAGCATGTCCTGCATGTCCCCAAACATTTCCAGGGGTCTCTTTAATGGGTCCATGACTTCAACTCTTCCCTTATCAAGTTGAATGTCCATGAGAATCCAGTGGAAACTGTACACGTTTATATATACATCAGTAACTCATCATTACACTTAACATCGAGTAAGCAAAAGAGAATGTGTACAATAGAGTAAGACCCTCAAGAAATTGTAAGGAAACAGTATGTGGTCACATAAATTTTGCTCCATTAGAAACCTTAGAAGGTTTTCCTGCGTCTCCTCGGGTTTATCCGTTAGCGTCTTTATATGTATTTTATCTGGGTCAATGAACCCAACACTAAATATTGACCTTCTTTTACATCCCATGATCTTCATTCTGCATAATAATAGAGTACAAAAGGATATAATTAGGGTAATTACATGCAATGAACTGAACAACTGAAAAAAATGAACAACTTATATATAGACAATGAATTCAACAACTTACAGACAATAGCAACTCATGAGACTTTTGTCGAGGGCGTCGAAAGTGTATAACTGGAAGAGTTCTGGAAACTCAACATGGACCTCTTCTTCTCGGAAGTAGTAGTCATGTGGGACTTTCGCCACGATGATTATTCTCTCCTGATTTACGGCTTCAAGTACCATTTATGTAAACTCCGCATTTGTGTTGGCAGTTGTTGGAACTGCTCAAAGCTGACCAGAGGCTTCCCTGGGACATATGTAGGGACTACCTGAGCCTTGGGTAACTTGTCGTCCTGGGAACCTAGCAATTCCTCAACAGTCACATTCATAGCGGCCGCAAGCTTCTTAGCTTCTTCCATATCCTGCTGGGGAGTGTCATAGGATAACACCTAGAGGGGTGGGATCGATGTTTTGGCATGTTCCCCGAGCTGGGGGATGTCCATTGTTTTCTCGGTTGCACTTTGACCTGATGATTTGCTCCCGCTTGCACTTCTACTTGATTTGCTCTTCTTCACTACCTTCTGAAGTGTGCGTCGATAGTCATCTGGCTTATGGTGCAATTCATATTGCAATTTTGTGTTCAGAAAAGAAAGTGCATACGCTTTTGCTTCTCGATGTATACCGGGGCGGGCTCGGGTTTCTTCTTTTGAAGCTGCGCAACACATTCGGCCTTTACGATCATGTCGGTTTCCTCGTCAATACGATCGTAAGGTCTGATGGGAAGATTCTTATGAGGTACTCTTGGGAGGGGCGACATTTGTCGTTTTGGGCTCCTGCGTCGTTTAGTACTGATCGGAGGCTGCGGCGGAGATCGAGATGGACTCAGGCTGTGGTGGTCGTAGTCATGGGGTGGGCTTCTTGGAGGTGATGGAGGTGAAGGTGACATGCGACCACTCGGAGGCGGTGTTAGCTTTGGCGTCCAGCCTGGAAGCTTGATGTTGTTCTTGTCCCATAGAATGATACCACCCAGTACTTCTCTGAGTGTCCTCTCACCTTCAGGTCCAGGGATGTCAAGCTCCATTGAGTCCCACCCTATTGCGATTTCATCCATAGAAACTTTAGCATAGCCAGCTGGAATCTCACGGCCATGCCAGCGTGCGCCAGGTGGACAAGGTAAAGCACATCCGACCGCCACCTTGATGGATAGGTTCTTCACCTTCTGATGGAGCTAACAAGATGGCTGCTCCTTGATTCCATCCACGGGGTAGCCGGGACCGCCATCTACCATACGTGCATCGTCAGAAGGTACCTCCGATTCAGCCACGCTGCTTCTTTGCTGAGATGGGATGGCGGTAATATCGAGTATAGGATCTTGCAGGCGGGCTGCTCCTCGAAGTTCGTCAATCTGTTGCTGATTCATTCGAAGTGTTCCTAGCAACTCGGTGAACCTGTCTCCCTCCTCCTCCTGCCGTCGCCTCTTTGCTCTCTCTCGGCTCCTATAAGTATCTCTGTCTTTGGGAAACCCCATCTCCCACGTATAACTAGGGCCAAGGCCTCGTACACGTCCTCCATGTTCATCATTCCCGAGGACCTTTGTCAGCAAGTCTTTCTCTCTATCGGGACGGAACTTTGTTTTCCCCGCTTTAATTTCCTTCACCACTTTTGCCATGTATCCTGGGGTATCCTAATCCCGTCACTGCAAATAAGGTCCCCTGTACTTTTGTCATACTCACTCCCATGCCCAAGGAACCAATTCCTTGCCTTCAGATCCCATTCTTCGCGTATTGGTTCTGGAGTGATCCCTTTAGCAAGCAGCTCATTCTCTTTAGCATCCCACTTTGGCATGGCAGCCGCGTAGCCCCCTGGCCCCAGGTGATGGTGATATTTCTTCATCGCGGCATTTTTCTTGTTTTTTCTGACATTTCCATAGCAGGTTGTGACCCCTTGTACTTCACAAATGCATCCCAATTAGCCTGCTGCTTCGTTAGATAGCATTCAAATTTAGGAGTCTTCTTCGTCTTCTGATACTTTTGCCATAATGCTTTCTTCCAGTTCTTGAATAGTTCGGCCATCTTCGTAAGAGTCCACTGCTTGACTTTCTTCCTCAATGCAGCTGTGTCGGCATCATCCTCACATTCTGGCAGGGTGAAATGTGTCATGAGGTCATTCCAAAGACCCTCTTTGCACCTGTCGGCGACATACTCACCCTCTTTCGCCCCTTTGGTCTTATTCCACTCTCGAACGGTGATCGGGATGCGATCCCTAACCATAACTCCGCATTGTTGTTTAAATACAGTTTTAGCCTTTTCGGGTTCCACCGGTTCACCCCGTGGTGATACCCGCGTAATTGTATAACGCGTAGATGCGTCCAACTTTTTGGCCGGGCCTCGTTTGGAATATTTTTTGCTCGATATGGAGGCCTAAGAGAAGAAACATTCGTCAATATATATATATATACAACTCAGTTAATGCATCTACTGATCACCAGACTTCATATATATACCTCGCCGTCGGCTTCTCCACCACTGGAGCCGTCGGCTTCTCCTTGATCATTTCGGTCGACCTCCTCTCCCTCACCGGAGGGGTTCCGATAAATCGACGGAGATTCAGGTGGATCAACATGGGGGGTGTCATTGATCATATCCTCGAGAATTTCTTCCTGTGCTAGGTCTCTCTGGATTGGATCCATAGTTTTCTACAAAATGCACACAATAACATTTTTCATTCAATATTGCTGCATAAAATAATACTAAACAATAATATGAACACGCAATTTGCTACAATAATACTAAACAATAGCAATTTGCCTGCGAGCACTACCACCCTAACCCTAAGTCCGGTGGCCTGCGAGCACCACCACCAACCCTAAGTCCGGCTGCCCGTGAGCACTACCACCCTAACCCTAAGTCCGGTGGCCCGCGAGCACCACCACCCTAACCCTAAGTCCGGCTGCCCGCGAGCACTACCACCCTAAACCTAAGTCCGGCTGCCCGCGAGCACTACCACCCTAACCCTAAGTCCGGGGGACCGCGAGCACCACCACCCTAACCCTAAGTCCGGTGGCCCGCGAGCACCACCACCCTAACCCTAAGTCCGACGGCCCGCGAGCACCACCACCCTAACCCTAAGCCCGGCTGCCCGCGATCACCACCACCCTAACCCTAAGTGCGGGGGCCCGCGAGGACTACCACCCTAACCCTAAGTCCAGGGGCCCGCGAGCACCACCACCCTAACCCTAAGTGCGGCGGCCCGCGAGCACTGCTATAATATTACAATATACTACTATAATGCAATATACTACTATTACAATATACTACTATAATATTACAACTATATACACTACAAAATAATATTATAATATACTACTATAATGCAATATACTACTAAAAAAATTACAACTATATACACTACGGAATAATATTACACTACTAAATAATATTACAAGTATACACTACTATTACACTACTAAATAATATTACACACAAAATTAAATAATATTACACTACAAAATAAAATTACAACTATATACACTATTACACTAGCTACTGAATAATATTACAACTACTAAATAATATTACAATTATACACTACTATTACACTACTAAATAATATTACACACAAAATTAAATAATATTACACTACAAAATAAAATTACAACTATATACACTACTACTACACTAGCTACTAAATAATATTACAACTACTAAACAATGTTACAATTAACTATATACTACAAAATAAAAAAATGGAAAAATTAAAAACAGAGAACTTGGCCGGGGGCGCCGCCCCGGCCGCATCGCCCGCACCGCCGCCGGCGTGCACGTCTGTCGCCGGCCTAGCCTGCTCACCCACAGTGGCCGGCAGCACCGCGCCGCCGCGTAGCCGGACGAGGGAGCGAAGGGGAGGGGCGGCAGGCCGGTGTACCTCTAGCTGGGGGTGCACGCGAGGCGGCTGTAGTGGCGGCGACGGTTGGGGGCGGTGGCGGCTGGAGTGAGTGGCGGTGGCGGTTGGGGTGGTGGCGGCCAGAGAGTCGGGCAGCCTGCCGGCTTCGATTCGTCGTCCTCGCGCGCGTGGGTGTTCTCTGCGTGGGGAGAAGAAGGGGCGCGTGAGGAGAAGATATATAGGTGGGGAACCTTTAGTCCCGGCCCGTATAACGAACCAGGACTAAAGGGTCATTAGTCCCAGTGCGTTATACGGACCGGGACTAAAGGTCCCCCCTTTAGTCCCGGTGCGTGCCACCCACCGGGACTAAAGGGTTTTCAGCACTGCCCAACGCGCGCGCGCCAACGCCACACCTTTAGTCCCGGTGTGTAGCACGCACCGGGACTAAATGTCATTTTTTCAAAATTTTCACCCCAGGGGCGCGCCTGTTAAAAAAAATTCAATTAGCATATTTTTTAAACATTTGAATTTTACTGTTTTTGCATACTTATGAATTCGATAAAAGTTTCAACATGAAAAGTTCTTGAATTTGAATAAGTAATCCAAATATATTTTATGTTTTATAAAATAATTATTCTAACTAGTGAAACTAATAACCATTTTGCCATTTTCAATTTAAAAATGCATTAACTATTATATTTTGTATATTTTTGAATAAGTGATTCAAATAAATTTTCGGTTTTATAAAATAATTATTCTAACTAGTCAAACTATTAACCATTTTGCCATTTTCAATTTATAAATGCATTAACTATTATATTTTGCATATTTTTGAATAAGTGATTCAAATCAATTTTCTGTTTTATAAAATAATTATTCTAACTAGTCAAACTATTAACCATTTTGCCATTTTCATGTGATTCCGACGCTCCGGTGGTTTAGGGTTTAGGGTTTAGGCTTCCCTCCTCTAACTTCCCGCCATTTCTCACTATATATATGTAGGCTTGGTTGTTGCCATAGCACATCTAGACTCATATCTGCCGCCTCTCTCCACTCTATCCCATGGCTTCCACCACACCTCTAACCCCAGGGAGGCGGAGATGGAGTCTTTCACGGGCTAGCAGGAAAATATTTTCCGAGGCGGAACTTCCGAAGATGCCATAGGGCGTGTGCACCAAGGGCATCTTCGAGAAGTTCCGCCACGGGAGATTTCCCAACCCTTTCCTCCATCCATGGGGATGAAACTCTCCATCCATGTTGGCTTGTTGAGTTGCTTGCCATGGCGTATCGATGCTCCTTTTATAGGCATGACGCCGCTTCTACTTTGTCTTCTTCCTCCGACAGGGCGTCGTGCGCTACATGCTTTATCTCATCGAGCAGTGCGTCCACCCACGCGTCCTTATCCTACCGATAGCTTTTGTCCCGGTTTGAGCCCCCACCCTGTACTAAAGGTTTACCCACGCGTCCTTATCCCACCGACAGTTTTATTAGATGACACAAAAACCATCTTTAGTCCCGGTTGCACCCACCAGCCGGTACAAAAGGTTAGCCACCCCCCAGATAAGGCCCTCCTAGATAAGCCTCCCCCAGATAAGGCCCCCCATCTTTTGTCCCGGTTTGAGCCCCCACCCAGGATGAAAGTTTCCCGCGCCACTGTGTTCCTGCGCTTTCCACCGGTTCCCACCTCTGTCTTCCCGCCATTTTTTCAGTATATATATGTACGCTTGGCCTCCATTTACATATCACATCTAGACTCATCATTCTCTTCCCATGGCTTCCATCGTATCTCTAACCTCCCGGGAGGCGGAGGCGCTTTGCGCCTCGAACTACCCCTGCCCACTGGGCTACCGCGTCCCCACCAGCTGGATGCTCTCCTGTCCCTCTAGGTGTGGAGCACCGGATGGCCATCACGAACCACTACTACCTCGAGCTCACGCCAGAGCAGCGGAGGAATCCCAACTGGCATCCCAACTATTTCCCGACTTGGGAAGCCTTCTTCATCAATCAGCATGAGAGGGCGCTCGCCAGGCACGAGGAGGACGGCCCACCTCCTTCGAACTTCAACGAGGCCGGCCGTCGGCTGTGGTGGCGCAGCCGGACTCTCCAGAGTGTCATGGCCTACAATACGACCGGCAATAACCCCCGCCTGTGGTACCCTAAAATCCAGCCCACGCGTGCCCAACCTTCAAGGTTCGACTACGGCGACCCCGATGACGACAGCGACGATGGCGCCGGTGACTACGACGACTATAGTGGTGCGTATTACAGGGCTAGGCAGGAGCATGACTAAATCACTCCAACATTAGGCATGTTTCTTATTTTTCAGTTGTGCTATGTATCTTAATTTTCAGTTGTGCTATGTATCCTTAGTGTTTGTGGGTTCCTTCTCTTGTGATGGTTCCTTCTCTTTGGGTGATCAGCTCCCGTGGCTCGGAACCCGGTCGTCAATGTCTAGTTTGATTGAGCAAGATGTATTACATGAAAGGGGACCATTATGTCTCAAATAAAAGGTTTAATACATTACATAGATTTATGTCTCAAATAAAAGGTTTAATACATTATTACACATCACCAACATCTAGTGTTGTGGTTTTCTTCTGCACCGTAGCTATGGAGAATCTTCATCATTTAACAGGATGCTTGGGTCACTTTTCACTTTGAAGGGCAGAATTTCATGAAACTTATTGTAATCTTCTGACATGTCTGTCTTGTCATCCACTCCCATGATGTTTCTTTTCCCTGAAAGAACTATGTGGCGCTTTGGCTCATCGTATTCTGTACTCTTTTGCTTATCTTTCCTTTTTCTCGGTTTGGTAGAGATGTCCTTCACATAGAAAACCTGAGCCACATCGTTGGCTAGGACAAATGGTTCATCCATGTGCGCAAGATTGTTGAGATCCACTGTTGTCATGCCATACTTTTGGTCTACATGTACCCCGCCTCCTGTCAGCTTGACCCATTTGCACCGAAACAAAGGGACCTTAAAAGTAGGTCCATAGTCAAGTTCCCATATCTCCTCTATGTACCCATAATATGTGTCCTTCTGCCCATTGTCATCTGTTGCATTAAAGCGGACACCACTGTTTTGGTTGGTGCTCTTTTTATCTAGGGCGATCGTGTAAAATATATTCCCATTTATCTCGTACCCTTGGAAAGTACATATAGTCGAAGATGGTAACCTGGCCAACGAGTACAACTCATCTCCAATAGTGGTGTTTTTCATGAGATGTGTCTGCAACCAATTGTCAAAATTCTTCTCGTGTTCCCCTTTAATCAAGGTTTCAGGCTTCCCCGGGTTTTCAGAGCGTAGAATATTCTTGTGTTTCTCGATATACGGAGCCACCATAGTGGAATTGTGTAGAACTGTGTAGTGTGCTTGAGTGAAAGAATGCCCGTCCCTACATACCATTGATTTCTTTCTTAGTGTGCCTTTTCCAGTCATCCTCCCCTCATACCGAGATTCAGGAAGACCAATCGGCTTAAGGTCAGGAAGAAAGTCAACACAAAACTCAATGACCTCCTCTGTTCCATAGCACTTGGAGATGCTTCCTTCTGGCCTAGCACGGTTATGAACATATTTCTTTAAGACTCCCATGAACCTCTCGAAGGGGAACATATTGTGTAGAAACACAGGACCGAGAATTCTAATCTCTTCGACTAGGTGAACTAGGAGGTGCGTCATAATATTGAAGAAGGATGGCGGGAACAACAACTCGAAGCTGACCAGACATTGGACCACATCAATCTGTAACCCTGATAGACTTTCTCGATCGATTACCTTCTGAGAAATTGCATTGAGGAATGCACATACCTTCATAATGGCTAGTCAAACATTTTCTGGTAGAATTCCCCTCAATGCAACCGGAAGCAATTGCGCCATAAGCACATGGCAGTCATGAGACTTTAGGTTTTGAAATTTTTTCTCTTTCATATTTACTATTCCCTTTATATTCAACGAGAAGCCAGACGGGACCTTGATACTGAAAAGGACTTCAAAAAATATTTCCTTCTCTTCTTTGGTAAGAGCATAGCTAGTAAGCCCTTGAAACTGCCCTGGATGCTTGCCGTCTCGTCCTTTATGATGTTGCTGGTCCTCCCGTGCTGCCGGGGTATCTTTTGACTTCCCATACAAGCCCAGGAAGCCTAGAATATTCACGCAAATATTCTTCGTCAGGTGCATCACGTCGATTGCAGAGCAGACCTCATGCACTTTCCAATAGGGTAGCTCCCAAAATATAGATTTCTTCTTCCACATGGGTGCGTGTCCGGTAATGGGGTATTTCGGAACAGGTTGTCCTCCAGGACACTTTCCAAAGATTACATCTAAATCCTTGACCATACCAAATACATCAGCACCACTACGGGGGACAGGCTTCGTCCGGGTTTCTGCCTTGCCATTGAAATGCTTGCCTTTCTTCTTTAAGGGATGACTAGGCGGAAGAAAACGACGATTGTACGGGTACACATTCTTTCTATATTTATCCAGATATATACTTTCAGTCTCATCTAAACAGTGCGTGCATGCATTGTATCCTTTGTTCGTCTGTCCTGAAATGTTACTAAGAGCAGGCCAATCATTGATGGTTACGAACAACAACGCTTGTAGGTCAAATTCCTGCTGTTTGTGCTCATCCCACACACGTACACCTGGTTTGGCCCACAACTGTAGAAGTTCATCAACTAATGGCCTTAGGTACACATCAATGTCGTTGCCGGGTTGCTTCGGGCCTTGGATGAGCACTGGCATCATAATGAACTTCCGCTTCATGCACAACCAAGGAGGAAGGTTGTAGATACATAGAGTCATGGGCCAGGTGCTATGACTGCAGTTCTGCTCCCCAAAAGGATTCATGCCATCGGTACTTAGACCAAACCATAAGTTCCTTGCGTCACTAGCAAAGTCCGGGAAGTCTCTCTCGATTTTTCTCCACTGCCGACCATTAGCAGGGTGCCTCAACATCCCGTCTTTCTTACGGTCTTCCATGTGCCATCGCAACAACTTGGCATGCTCTTTATTTCTGAACAAATGTTTCAACCGTGTTATTATAGGAGCATACCACATCACCTTGGCAGGAACCCTCTTCCTGGGTGGCTCGCCCTCAACATCACCAGGGTCATCTTTTCTGATCTTATACCGCAATGCAGTGCATACCGGGCATTTATCCATATTCTCGTACTTCTCACTGCGGTAGAGGATGCAGTCATTAGGGCATGCATGTATCTTCTGCACGTCTAATCCTAGAGGGCAGACAAGTTTCTTTTCTTCGTACGTACTGGAGGGCAATTGGTTATTTCTTGGAAGCAGCTTCTTCATTATTACCAGCAACTTTTCAAATCCCGAGTCAGTCATACCAGTCTCTGCCTTCCACTTCAACAATTCCAATGTGCTACCTAGCTTCTTCTGGACATATTCACAAGTTGGATACAGCAATGTGTTGTGGTCCTGTAACACCTGCTCGAACTGCAATCTCTCCTTTTCTGTGTCGTAGTCTCGCCTTGCATCACTAATGACCCGACCAAAATCATCAACGGGCTCATCTGGTTCCTGTTCTTCACCCCCTTCTTCTTCATTATCTTCAACTGCGATATCATCGTATTCAGGGAACATAGATCGGTAGTTGTCATCATCATTCTCTTCTTCATCGACGTCTTCCATCATAACCCCTCTTTCTCCATGCTTGGTCCAAACATTATAGCCGGACATGAAACCGGACCGAAGCAGGTGGCTCTGAATGACTCTTGAGGAAGTGTGAGCCTGCTCATTCCGACATTCAACACATGGACAACACATAAAACCATCCCGCCGCTTGTTCGCCTCGGCCACAAGGCGAAAAGAACGCACGCCTTCTCTGTAAGCGTCAGAGCGTCGGTCACCATACATCCATGGGTGGCTCATCTGCATCATACAACCATGCATATATATCAAACGCAATCACGATTCTTAAATTAATACCACGCGGTCAAAACGAGAAAACAGTTGCTAACCTTTTAGGACACTTCAAAACAAAGAGGAGAAACCTTAAGTGTCACTCTGGCACCTCATATCATATTTTGTCTTGTATGAACTCAAGTGGCATCGCTCTAACAGGCATTTCACCGAACACCTCTAGTGCATATGAAGAAAAAAAGTTAGCACAAAGTTATACCCACCTCTCACATAGGAAAAAAACAGGAGAGAGTGGAGGGCTGGGTGCATATATATAGGGCCAGGCCATTAGTCCCGGTTTGAGATACAAACCGGGACTAAAGGTTCTGCCAGGAGCACGGGCGCCGGCCCAGACCCATTTGTCCTGGTTTGTATCTCAAACCGGGACTAATGGTTCCTTACGGACCGGGAAAAAGTGCCTCGGCCTCCTCGGGCCGTCTGGTTCGGACCATTAGTCCCTGCCCCAGCCACGGCCGGGACTAGTGGCCCGAACCAAAGGCCCATTTTCTACTAGTGAGTGGTGGATGTTGATGAAGATGAAGACACTAGTGAGTGGTCTCAAGAGAACATCAAGTACGCCTTCAATGAGCACTTGGATGTCGCTTGAAGGGCCTTTTGGAACAAACCGGACATGAAGTCAAGGTCAAGGGACAACTCAAGATTCAACTCAACCATGAAGGCTCCTAAGGAAAGATCTTGATAAAATT
Organism: Avena eriantha; assembly: GCA_910589775.1. Classification (NCBI taxonomy): domain Eukaryota; kingdom Viridiplantae; phylum Streptophyta; class Magnoliopsida; order Poales; family Poaceae; genus Avena; species Avena eriantha. The sequence continues at coordinate 100,997,584 of OU342742.1, forward strand.
GCAATGACAAGAGTCACTTTGTGGCCCAATGTCCCTTCAATAATAGAGAGGACAATGGTGGCCTTCTTATCTACAAGAGCAAGCCAAGACCTCCTCACCCCATGAACAAGAACTTTCAAAACAAGAACCTTCCAAAAAAGGAAAGGGAAATGGTGGTCCATGAAGAGTACTTCTTGGGCGCGGATGATGATGATGATAGTGAAGGTCAAGGTAGAGAGATCGTGGGAGTTGCCGCTATTGCCACTTTGTCTACCCCATGCGTGTTTCTCTTCGACTCGCCTAATGAGAACATCATCGACCCCAACCAAAAATGTCTCATGGCCAAGGCCACCGAGGTAACACCCGCTTCCAAGTCTCCCTCAAATGAAGTTCCTTTGCATGATCTAGATGGTCTAGAGGTAAAGAAAGAGATGGTAAGCATGTGTGAATTCATGGAGCACCTAGATGATGATACTAGCGTGTGCTTTGAAACTCTTGCAGACCAACTTGACCATGCTAGGGAAATGCTAGACGAGAAGGAAGAACTAATTGACATGCTAGGCAAAAATGAAAGAGAGGCCACCGATGAAATTGCATCTCTCTCACAATATCTTGAAGATGAACATAATATGAGAGTAACTCTTGAGGAGAGTGTTTCTAAGCTTGTAGATGACCATAATGCCTCCATGTCTCAACTTGTTAAAGAACATGATCATGCTCTTGCTTTAATTGATGTCCTTAAAAATGAAAAGGTTGAGTTTGGTGTTGCTCATGAATGCCTAAAGGACTTTGAGAAACTCAAAGAGGAACACCATGCCTTGGAGAGAAAATTCTCAAGTCTCTTTGAAGCTCATGAGCAACTTCAAATTCAATTGAACAATCAAAGTCTCCCGCTATGACTATTATAGGTGTGTCTTGTTCAACTAATCCTTGTTGCAAGCATGTGAAACTTGTTGAGAAAAACAAGGAGTTGAAAGAACAACTTGCAAGAGGGCAAGTTGACAAGAAGGGTATTGGGTATGCTTCTAAGCCTAAGAAGAAGAAGAACAACAATAAAAATAAGAAGAGCAAGAATTTTTCTCAAGGATCCGCTTATGATTTCACCTTTGTGCAAAGTGATAGCTTTGTCAAGAAGAACAATAAAGATTTGGGTACCAAAGACCCTTGTGACTAACAAAATGGGAACTATTGCAAAATGGGTACCTAAAACCAAAGCTTGATTTTCTTGTAGGACTTTGCTTATGATGGAGCTAAATGGGTACTTGATAGTGGAACTACATGCCATATGACCAGAAGCAAGTATATTATGTGAGATATTAGGCCTAATTTTTCCAATACTATGGTCTCCTACGGTGATAAAACAGGATCTCAGGTATTGGGTTTTGGTAAGGTGGTAGTAATCCCGGATTTTTCCTTGGTTAATGTCATGCTTGTCAAAACTCTTGGGTATAATCTCCTTTCCATTCGTGCTTTATAAAATATGAGTCTTTCATATTTCTTTAATGAGCATTCTGTGGTCCTCATGTGGAGAAATACTCTTATGGTGACTTTCGTTGGATATGTAGAGCAGGATTTGCATGTGGTGAATTTCTCCGGAAAGCCCTCTACACATGCTATATGTCTCTATGCGAAAACCGACGTGGGCTGGTTGTGGCATCACCACTTGGCCCATGTAAACATGAAGTCTCTGCAAAGTCTCTACACCAGGGGCCACATCCTTGGACTAAAAGACATTTCCTTTGCCAAAGATTGTGTGTGTGCATGGCGTGTATTGAAGGGAAGATGCATGAGAAGCCTCATAAGATCCTCAATCAAATTACCACCGAGCGGTGCTTGGAACTCCTTGACATGGATCTTTTTGGGCCTCCTTCTCATGATAGCCTTGGAGGAAAGAAGTATTGTTTGGTGATTGTGGATGACTTCTAAAGATACACATGAGTCCAATTATTCAAGTTCAAAAGCGAGACTCAACAAATCATCATCGACTTTGCCAACCAACTTCAATGGAAACACAATGCTACAATCCTCACCATTAGGAGTGACAATGGGACCGAGTTCAAGAACTACACTTTGGATGAGTTTCTTAGTGATGAGGGGATCAAGCATAAATATTCAACTCCTTACATACCTCAACAAAATGGTGTTGCCAAAACGAAGGACCGTACTTTGATGGATGCGCCCTGGACAATGTTGGCGGAATTCAAGTCACCCTACAACTTTTGGGTTGAAGCCATTTCCACCGCTTGCCATGCTACCAACCGCCTTTACCTACACAAGAAGAATAACATGACTCCATATGAACTCCTCACCGGATGCAATCCCAATGTAAAGTACTTCCAGGTGTTTGGTTGTAGATGTTTCATTCTCAATAAGGGTGTCCGGCTGTCAAAGTTCTAGTCCAAGGCTCAAGAAGGCATTTTTGTTGGATACTCAAATCAATCCCATGCCTATAGAGTCTACAATAAAGCCACTAGAAGAGTTGGAGAATCTAGCAATGTCGAGTTCGATGAAGATCATGAGTCTCTCGTGAGGAAAGATAGTGTTCGTGATCCAAGTGATGAAATTCCTCCCAAGCCATAAGAAGAATGGGTGTGGGATTCTTCCACCCCATTGATGATCCCCTTATGGCCAAAGGAGAAGGACCAAGCTCTACTCAAGTGGAACCCTCACTCTCACAAGACCATCTTGTCTCTTAAGGAAAACTTATTGCTCCTCAAGGTTCTCCAAGATCTTCGCAAGCTTCTCATGACCATGACTCTCCAAGCCTCATCAACATCAAGATTCTCAAGCTCTACCTCTCCAAGATTGTGGAACCCCACAAGACAATGTTCATCAAGGTCAAGCTATAGAATATGAAGATCAAGCTAACAATGACCAAGGCCAAGGTAATGTCTCTCCACCCATTGATGATGATTCTCCTACGGTTGACGTTGATGAAGATAATGATCAAGTTCGTGCATATAGTCAAGGCAGGGACTCAAATTGTGGTGATGACCAAGTGTTTTCTCAAGAATCTCGTCTTGAGACCCAAGCCCGCCGTCAAGCATATCGTCTCGCTAAGATCATCAAAGATGGCAATATCCTTGATAATGTCTATGGAGATTTCAATAGGGGTTCTACTACTAGGAGGCAACTAACCTATTTTAGCTCTCAACATGCTTTTATCTCTCATGTTGAACCCCAAAAGGTCTTCGAAGCACTTGAAGATGATGATTGACTTGATGCTATGAATTAAGAACTTCACAACTTTAAGAGGAACAAGGTGTGGACATTAGTGAAGCGGCCACGAGATTGTTAAAATGTCATCGGGACCAAGTGGATCTTCAAGAACAAGCGAGATATCAATGGGATAGTCATCCGCAACAAAGCAATGTGGGTTGCCCAAGGATACTCCAATTTGAGGGCATTGACTATGGTGAAACTTATGCTCCTGTTGCTCATCTTGAATCTATTCACATGCTTCTTTCTTATGCTACTCATCATAATTTTAAATTGCAACAAATGGATGTTAAGAGTGCTTTCCCTAATGTTCCCTTGAAGGAGTTGGTTTATGTCAAGCAACCTCCATGTTTTGAGGATCCCCTCTTCCCAGACCATGTCTACAAACTTGATAAGGCTCGCTATGGCCTTAAACAAGCCCCACGCACGTGGTGTGAGTGCCTTAGAGAGCTCTTGTTAGACCGTGGTTTTGAAGTTGGGCTAATCGACCCCACTCTTTTTACTAAGAGAGTTGGAGGAAACTTGTTCATTTACCAAATTTATGTTGAGGCATTATTTTTCGGTCTACTAACAAAGCTTTTAATGATGATTTTGCCAAGCTCATGACCGACCGCTTTGAGTTGTCTATGATGGGGGAGTTGGAATTCTTTATTGGTTTTGAAGTCAAGCAATTGAAGAATGGAACCTTCATCAACCAAGGCGAATTTATTCAAGACATGCTCAATAAGTTCAACCTCGATCAAGTAAATGGAGCCAAAACTCCCATGCCCACAAAGGTTAATATTGATCTCGATCCCAAGGGTAAGGATGTGGATCAAAAACTTTATCGTTCGATGATTGGTTCTTTGCTCTATCTTTGTGCATCTCGACCAGATATTATGTTGAGCATGGGTATGTGTGCAATATTCCAAGTCATACCAACGGAAAGCCACATGGTGGCGGTTAAGAGAATCTTTCGATATTTGGTTCATACCCCAAACTTTGGGTGTTGGTACCCCAAGGGAGCTAGCTTTGACCTCATTGGATAGATGGATTCGGATTGGGCGGGAGACAAAGTGGGAAGGAAGTCAACCTCTGGGGCATGTCAATTTCTCAGAAGACCCTTGGTGTGTTGTCCTCCAAGAAACAAAACTGTGTGTCTATGTCCACCGCCGAAGCCGAGTACATATTCACCGCTAGTTGTTGTGCTCAATTGCTATGGACAAAGCAAACTTTGAAGGATCTTGGTCTATCTTTCAACAAGGTGGCCCTTCTTTGTGAAAATGAGACTGCCATTGCCATTGCTCACAACCCGGTGCAACACAACTGAACCAAGCACATTGAGATTCGTCAGCATTTCATTCGGGATCATGTTGCAAGAGGAGACATTTCTTTGGAGTATGTTCCTACCAAGGCCAATCTAGCGGATCTTTTCACGAAGCCTCTTGACGAATCAAGGTTTCGGGAGTTAAGGCATGAGCTAAATATCATAGATTCGAGCAATGTGGCTTGAGTGCCTTGCACACCTACCCATGTCTCAAAGAATATCTTGTTTGGATGTATACATGGATTTAGGGGGAGTGTAGTTCCACACATGAATCAACACTCTCCTTATTATGCACACATTAATGTTTTCATTCTCTCTTGTCTCTCAAGGAGACAAAATGAGCTTAAATGATGAGTTTTGGTAATGAACCCAAGATATCACTTCGCGATGTCAAGCCAAATTTACTCATATATGGTGGCCTCGGCCACCAACCTCTTGTGTGTTCCTCTTAGTGTTCTTTCTTGGTTTATCTTTGTTTTTGGTGTGTTTGCTCGAGTTTTGAGTCCTTATTTGGTTCTTCACTATTTGTGTTGTCTATCCCAAGCCTTTGTTCGTCCCCAAAACCCCTCTATCTCTTGCACCAGTTCGTTCCCTGCCAATTTCTGAAATCTGGGATACTTTGTCTGGTAGCACCGGAAGTTCCAGCCAGAGCCGGTAGTACCGCTCCTGGAGTTTTTCTCTAGAAATTCTCCCCAGGACGGTACTACCACCCGGGCCTGGACTTTCTGCGTCACCGGTAGTTCTGGCCCCTGGCCGGTACTACCGGTCGGGTTCGTAAAATCGGGCCCAGGAAGAAAACAGGGACCACTCCCCATTTTCTTCCCCGACCTAGTTTTTATAGGGAGCCACCGCCGGTCAAGGAACTCACGCGGAGGTGTCGCCGTCCCCTCCAATTCCAGCTATATATTCCAGATCTGCTCTACGGGATCCTTCCCACCTCGATCTCCTGCCGTGTACTCCGGTATTTGCCCCTCATTCCCTCCATTCATGGAGATCTTACCATTCCATTGCTTGAGTAAGGGCATGCCATGTCTAGGGCTACTTCTTTAGCTAGAACTGTCTAGGGAGATCTTGGTAAGCCTAGGAACCTCTGCTAGAGAAGATTGACCAAATACATTGATGGAATCCATGTTACTGTGCTCCCAGATCTAAGGAACCACCCGGTTCATGTTCGCACCGGTACTACTGGTGGGGTACGACCGGTACTTCCGGTGGGCTCCGCACCACCGATAGTTCCGGCGGCTCACTAGAACTTCCACTGCACACAATTTGGATTCCAACCCTGTATTTTTCAGTCTCTGTCTATTTTTCCTTTCGAACTTGTGCACTTAGCCACCCTTTCCCTTCCTACCTTATGCTTTCTTCTCAGGGCAAGGTGGTTCCCGTGGTGGCTCTAAGTGGCTCGAGTGGTCCACCGGAGACCGATGAGGATAATCTAGAGGTTGTGTGTCCGATTGGCAGACTGCCCGTCACGGAGCTGCTGCAAAGCGATGTGCTGCTATGGCTGATGGAAAGAGGCTTGCTATTGCCTCTTAGAAGAAAATGGCCTCAGGGCCAGACTCGTCCAAGAAGAAGATCTCTTCATGGCCTCAGGCAGCTTATGAGCAGTTTCGCAAGTAGGATCCCTATGTTGCTCCCCGTGACCAGCTGCCTCATGACCCCTAGTTCCATACAAAGCTTCAAGAATAAATCTATCTTGAAGTGTACGCCGCCAAGAAGAAGCATAGTGTTGCCCCTTAGAAGCACATCAATGTGACTCACATGGAGTGCAAGCATGCTTATTTTGGTGAAGCCCTTGAGCTATGCTAGAAGTTTGGGCTGATCAAGATCATGGTACATCGATAGAATTATGATGAGAGGGCGATAGCTCAGTTCTACACCACTCTCTACATTGATACTGATCCTCAGGGTAGAACTCTAAAGTGGATGACTCATGACAAGATTCTGACTCCCAAGTGGTCCGATTTTGCCGATCTTCTTGGTTATCCCATTCAACAAGGCAAACACGCAAATGGTAGACGCATCCATAGGTCGAAGGCTTCCCCTCCTGAAGTTTTGGAACCCTTCTACATTGAAGGCTGGGGTGTGAATGGCAATGTGGCTCATCTTCTTCCTGAAGGGAATATGCCCGAGAGGCAATAATAAAGTGGTTATTATCTTATTCCATGTTTATGATAAATGTTTATTTTGCATGCTATAATTGTATTAATTGGAAACGTTAATACATGTGTGTTTAATAAACAAAATACAAAGTTCCTAGTACTTCCTCTCATATAAAATAGCTTGTTGATTAACAAGATGATCAAGGTTTCCTGATCATGGACATTGGATGTTGTTAATAACGAGGTCACAACATTAGTGGAATGATGTGATGAACATTCATCCGAAGTATAGCATTACGATCAACGTCATTATGTTTATATTGCTATAACATCATACGAAGTAATCTTAGTCCTTAGACCATGAGATCATGTTAATTGCTAACACCAGTAGAGTATCTTGATAACACCAAACGTCACACCATAACATGGTGACTATAAAGGTGGGTTCAGTACTACGAAGGTGTTATGTTGAGGCTCATGGATCAAGAGTGGAATTTGTCAATCCCGATGACGGATAGATATACTCTGGGCCCTCTCGGTGATATCACATTAACATAGCTTGCAAGCAACTGATGTGATCACTAGAATGTTATATCACGGGAACGAGAAAAGAGTGCATGCCGGCAATGAGATCAAACTAGGTATGGAGATACCGATGATCGAATCTCGGACATGTATTATATCATGAGACAAAGGTATTTAGTTACTAGCGTTAAAGGTTCTCATGATCACAGAAGTCATCGTTGAATGTGTAGGAGTCAGTATGGATCTCTAGGTCCCACTTCTGATTATTGATCTGAGAGGGGTCTCGATCATGTCTGCATTATTCGCAAACCGTAGGGTGACACACTTAAGGGATACCGACACCATTTGGAGCAAATATGTTTCAGATAAAGATTTAAGAAAGCGCAGGAAATGTTTCGATAGAAACCGGAATTGTTTCGGGTGAAATTGCAGAAATTGGTTCTGCATGTAATATGGAAATGTTGAAGGGGTTTTTATGTGAATGTTTGTTAATTAAAGTAATTAACAAAATTCTGAATAAAATCAATAAAAGATTTTTATTAAATGAGAGAGCATTAAATTTGGAGAAATTTAATGCATTTAAAGTGGAGACTTTAAAAGAGAATGTGAATGGGAAAATTTATGTGGAGGGAGTTACCACCACATGAATGAGGAGGTAGGGGTCACCCCTTGGGGCGCCGGCCATGGGGAGGGGTACCCTTCCCTCCTCCTATAAAAGGCCCCCCTCTCACACCTTCACACTCACACCTCCTCGTGAAGGATCTCTCTCCCCCTCTAGTTATTCCCCATGGTCTCGGATTAGCGAGATACATGTTCCCGGTGGCTTTATCTGGAAAGGAGTTGTTGCTTCTGCTACTTTGCTGGAGCGAGGGACGGAGGTTGTCGGGGTACCGGACGTGTGTGCGATCACGGATGCACCGCTGCTTTGCGGTGCTGGACTTGGTGGTGCCGGACTTGCTGGAGCTGGATCTGATGGACATGCTGGAGCCGGACCTTCTGGACTTCATCACGATCTTGAGATCGGCAAGTGTACGACTACATCATCCACGAGTTCCAACTCGTTAACAAAGCTGTGTTGTCTTCGAGGGTAAGTTCTCTATGGATGTATATCCACCCGTTGCTTGTATCGAGTAGATAGATCTTGGCGTATAGTTCCCATCGTAGGAATTTTTTGTTTTCTATGCTGTGAACCCAACACTTTGTACCTATGATATCATGCGCAGAGTGTACCAGAACTCCATTGCTCCCAAGGTAGGTAATTTTGATCAGCTCCATGCCTTCCAGATTAATCTTATGTACTAGACTTATCGCCATAGGAATTCTGAGGAGCATCTTGATGTTATGGATTATCTGTTCTAAGAGATTTGGCTTGCACTGATTGAGAAGAGGTCGTGTCCCTATGCTCCATTCATTCAGACTCTTATCAATGCCAAGTGGCTGGAGGTCACCCACTCCCGCTTTCCAGAAGATGGTTGTATTGTCCATGAGGAAACGACTCTCCGTGTGATTAAGCATGAGAAACCAAGGACTCAAGATGAGAGGGAAGCTGCTGCTTTGAGGGCTGCCAGGGACAATGTTGAAGCTTCAGGCCATGCTAGATCTAGTGATGGGGACCATGCTGAGGCTTGTCCTCCACCCCGACTTGAGAGGCAGTAATCTTGGGCCAAGAAACTGTTGTAGAAAGTGAAGAAGACCTTCTGTTTCATTCAAGACCGTGAGTATAAATCCTATGTTGCTTAGAGGTACAGCGTTGTATGATCCCAAAACTTTAATCCAAGGTTATTAAGATCCAAATCACAAAAATTAGGGTTAACAAAAACTTTTCCAATTAAAATTATTAAAGCATTCATATGTGTGTGCATTTAATTAGGAGTTGATTTGAATTGCCATTATTAAGTGATCCATTGCTTGTAAAATGATTCTTTGGTAAAATAAACATCATCTAGATCATTCCCAAACAAATCCCAAAGAAAAACAAATCAAAATGAATAAAAGAAGCAAATGGTCATTTCTGCCAAATTAACTACCATGCCTACTTTGGCTATTCCTAGTACTCAAAACCTAACAGAAACAAATGTGGATCTTTGCACCCCTTTCTAGTACACATAATGATGTACCAAGGCCCACTTTGTGATCTGCCAAAAACATTCAAAAACTAAATTTAAATGGCAGTTGAAAATTGAATCTATTTCATATGGGAAGATCCCACTATTTCAAAAACCACTCAAATGAGCTCAAATTTCAAAACCCAAGCACCCACAGAGTCTCAAGCTTATGCCTAGCACACCCACCAAAAATCTTTTCAAAATTCAAAAATAAGTTTCTTGCGGCTATTTCTATAAACACATGGTAGGCAGGGTTTACACTCTAAATATAGCTCACTGTTTTGAACAGGGTTTTGCCTCCAAATGATCTCCATTTAATCCCTTTGTCCCCTCTTGATCCAACCAGAGACTAAGCACCCATCCCCTACCCCCCAGCAGCAAGGCCATGCCACCCTGAGCACCAACTCGCCGGCCAAACCTTGCCTCGCTGCAGCAGACTGCCCCTCTCCCTCTCACCTTGTCTACGAGCTAGCCAGGACCTCACCGCCACCCACTGTCCCCTCCCTGAGCCAAGCCAGAGCATGGACCACCGCCAATGCGCCGCACACCAAGTGTCTACACAATGCCGAGCACGCGCCAGAGCGCCGCGCCCGACACGCGTGTACATGCTGCCCCTCGACCACAGCCCATGCCCATCGCGTCGCCACGACCCTAGGAGCACGCCAGACATGTCCGTTCACCGCCAAATGCACCACAGCCACCGCTCGTCGTTGAGACCGCCGCCTGTGCTGCTCAGAGCGTGCTCACCACCCGACCGCATACCACCGCCCCTAGTCCCGCATTTAACCCGTAGAGCATCGCCAGGAGACCAGCCACCGTCCCCTACCTTGAGCCATGCTGCTAGAACGCTGTGCAGCCCTCGCCAGAGCCGCCTGCCCATGCCTCTTGGTGGCATAGTCATCCTATAAATAGAGGCCTTCCCCAGCCATTTTCTGCACACCACTCACCTCCCCTCACCCCACTGAGCCTTCCCCACATCTCGCCGGAGCAAGGCGAGCAGCAGTTGGCCAGAATTGCACTGGAGCTGGCCGCGTCTGGAGGAGAAGGGCCCTGCTGATTCCAACCACCCCCGGAGCTGCCTCAACCATCCCTGAATTCGTCTCGACCACCAGTCCGTTTGCCCGCCTCGCCGTCGTCGATGGAGCCCTGGTACGCCCCCTGAGTACCCCCACCGAGCCGCTAGGGTTCGACCTCGCCGGCGACCTGTTCATCGTCGGCGACGAGCCCCAACCGTTGATCCCCGTTCTAATCTGATGGCCCACATAGCCACGTACCGCTTCGCGCATTATAAGCACTGACCGGTGGATCCCCCTGTCAGCTGTGCCCCGCGCCATGTAGTGTCACTGGGCCGTCCCGTTAGCTTTCTCGCGCAACCCAGTTAGTTTGAATTAGGATTTTTCTTTTTAGTTTAAACCTAGTTCTGTCTCCTAGTTTCAAATTCAATTCAGAGAGATTTACAAATCCAAATGGAGTGATTCCAGTTTTGTTAGAAAGCTACTGAAAAGATCAACCCAAGCCCGTTGGATTTAATTCAATTAGAGTTAGAGATCTCTCCTAGTAAAAATAATAAGACAGAAGCATTTGCACCTTGCAACATTTTTATAGAATCAACCATGATAGCTTTTGAGTTGATTCCAACTCTCAAAAATCACATTTCACCATACCTATCTGAATATGTAATAATATTAAGGTTTACATGCAGTGACTTTGGACTAGTACCAAAATAATGCTATATAGGCATTTCTAGTCACTTTAAATCATTAAATAATGAACTTAAAACCAAAGTAATTGTGATCCAACCCTTAAATCACATTCCCACATGTTAGAATATGTGGTGATGACATGTGTCCACATGATCCCATATTTTAAGTGGTGAATATTAAACCTTAGTTGATTTTCAATGAGTAGAAATTACTTTTCTAAAATAAAAAGAAGGACACTAGTTAATAAAACTTGTGATGCGTGTGATGATAATAGATCATCAAATGTGTGCCTTAGAGTGCTAATTGTACTAGTTAAGTATTGTTTGGTGATTGTGTACTCCGTATGTATTTATAGACGATAGTACCGACCAAGTCTACGAGGAGGAAGAAAACTTCAACCACTGCACTAACCAAGGAAAGCTATTGTTAGCAAGCTAGAATTAAGCTAGATGACTTAAGCAAGGATGCTTTAGGCATGCTTGAGCTATACCACTTTGACTATTATTTACCCCAAGTATTATTTTCAAGCTTTACTTCCTTTACTTTACTCAAAGTTCTTTTCTTTTTTAGAAGGTAGCATAAAGAGTATAAAACTTGACCTATTTAGATAAACTTTAGATGTCATTCTATGGCATGAGATTGATCTCATTTTTCGACCTTAGCGAACACTCTTAACTTAGTAGTTTAGAGTAGATAAAACCTTGAGTCACTTTAGATGGGAGCACTTGGTGAAAATGAATTATGAAAACCTTGGAATGATGAGTCATTCTATTGAGATGTTTTGACATGTGTTGAGAAACATAAATGGTTTATGATGATGAAAGTGATGAGGCATGAGCCTTAACCCTTTTATAAAACTGATGGTTGGATTCGGATGCGATACCATTCCAAATTTACCGTACAACCACAATACCTGAATTGGGTAAGGCTTAGCCGGAAGTTTATATGCATTAGTATTAGTTCCCTCGCGGGAGAGGTTTGAGCTGAGGCTACCTCTCAATGTTGTCCACCTATGCGGTGCCCAAGATGACAGATGGTCATGGTTGGGAGGCCATGCTCATAGGAGAGGTGCTTATACTAGGGTGTGTAAAGGAAAGGTTATGTGTGATTATCTGCATACTAAATATGATGATTCAAGGTTATCCCTAACATATGTATCGAATCTTGTGGTGAAAGTGTACCACCTCTGCAGAGTGTCAAACTATTCGAATAGCCGTGTCCGTGGTTATGGACAGTTAGAATGGCCATACTGTTTCATTGTCAGATGTTTTCAAAATAACTTATGAAAGAAATGATGAATCTTGACTTGACCAAACAGGGTTGTGTTTATGCTAGAGAGTTAGCCAACTAGAACTGTGCCATTGCCGACCAGAAGGCCCGGACTTTCACATTGCTCGTCCAGGATCGCCAGTCTCTTCGCCGCCAGCGTGCAAAGAAGGATTGCACCATCGCCCGTCTTCGCAAGAAGGTGGACGAACTCGAGAAGACCATCAAGGAGCAGGAAGCTCAGCTTGCAGCAAAGGAGGAAGAAGAGGAGGGTGAAGCCATCCAGGGAGACATAGATTCTTACCTCAGCAACGATGATGATTTTCTAGAGGAGGATGATGTGGACTTCTACACTGACGATGAGGACTCCGACTTCATCGACGATGAGTAGATGCACTAGAGAACTATCGTAGCATGAGATGTATAGGTCCCACTGTATCGTAGCTTACAAAATGGTTCTTCAAACCATCTGTTTTCCTTTGATTGTTGTGGTGTGTGTTTGTATCGTGTGCTTGTTTGCATGAATGAAATGGAGTTAGTTGCAAAACCCGAGTCAAACTCAAAGTTTTAGCGTTGAAACCAAAACCATGAACCTTAGAACTTTCCCTCTTACCCCTTTATCTACCTCAATCTTCAGATGACTCGTGGAAACCAAGGAGGGAGCAGCTCGTCGCAAGACCCAATGCTGCAGATTATGCAGATGTTAGTTGTAGACCGTGAAGCAAGCATGGCAGAGCGCCAAGACAACTTAGCAACATTGCAGCAGATAGCTCAGATGGCCCAAAACAACCAAGTACATGGAAATCAGGATCACCATGGATCCAAACTCAAAAACTTTCAGAATACCAATCCCCCAATCTTTAACCAAGCTGGAAACCCATTAGATGCTGATGACTGGTTGCAAACAATGGAAAACAACTTAGAAGTTGCAGGAATTGATGACAACGAGAAAGTTCTCTTCGCCACCCACTATCTGGCGGGAGATGCAAGAGCTTGGTGGACTAGTATCCTCAACATGAACCATGGCCAAGTGATGACATGGGAAGCATTCAAAGTCAAGTTCAGCCGCACCCACGTGCCACAGGGTCTAGTCAATAGAATGAGGGATGAATTTCGCGACTTGAAGCAAGGCAAAATGACTGTGGTGGAGTACTGTGATAGATTCCTATCACTTGCTAGATATGCACCTAATGAGATCAACACGGAGGCCAAGAAGAAGGAGAGATTCTTGAACGGACTGCATGATGAGATGCAGACTGTCCTTGTCAACATCCGCTTCGAGGATCTCGAAGAGCTAGTCGACTCTGCCATTCAGATGGAAGGGAAGATTAACCTGGCAAACGACAACCGCAAGCGTCGTATGATGCAGCAATCTGGATCCAACAGTCACCAGAAGTACCGTCCAACCCGCTCACCAGGATATGCACCAAGGAACAATCGACCCCCAATGTCTCACCCAAGCTACCCCAACCATAGCGGAGGCAATGTGAAGTCCGGAGGAAACAATCACAACTCTGGCAATGCCAAAAATTTCAACAGTGCACCTCCCAAGAGCAACAACAACAACAACAACACTACACCTAGAACTAGTAGCAATGCTATTCCTGTCGCAGCAAAGGACAAGTCCCAGATCACTTGTTTCGAGTGTGGAGTAAAGGGTCACTATTCCAATGAGTGTCCCAAGAAGACTACAACCACTGCCAATGTGAATGCCCCAGCTCAACAGCAGCGTCATGTTCAATCAGGGAGAAGATTTTCCCCAGGGAACCCTCACAACCGCAATGGTCGTCTCTTCCACATGAACGCAGAAGAAGCCCAAGAAGCGCCAGATGTAGTGCTGGGTATGTTTTCTGTCAACTCATTGTTAGCAAGAGTGTTGTTTGATTCGGGAGCATCACATTCATTTGTCACCGAAGAATTTGCATGCACTAGTAAGATTCACCCAACCAACTTGAAGCATGTCATGATAGTTCAAATCCCCGGTTCAATAACCAAAGCTAGAAAAATTTGCAAAGTTGTGCCTATCAGAATACATGGGATAGATTTTTATGCCAACCTAATTGTACTCGGAACCAAAGGATTGGAAGTAGTACTAGGTATGGACTGGATGTCAAGGCATAAAGGGCCGATAGACTATGCTAAGAAAGCCATCACCATGACCAGTAGCTCTGGAGTCATAGTAGAGCATATCTCTGAAACCTTACCCCGTCAATTCAAGTGCAACAAGAGTCTAGCCCTACCCACCTTAGACCAAGTCAGAGTAGTCTGTGAATACCCTGACGTATTCCCAGATGAATTACCAGGTATGCCCCCGGATAGGGATATTCAGTTCATTATCGAACTAATCCCCGGAACCGGACCCATAGCCCAGAGACCCTATAGTATGAACCCCTCAGAGTGAGTGGAACTGAAGAAGCAGTTGGATGCCATGTTAGAAAAAGGCTTGATTCAACCAAGCGTATCTCCATGGAGATCACCAGTGTTATTCGTCGACAAGAAATATGGAGGCAACCGTTTGTGCATAGGTTACAGAAAGTTGAATGACGTCACCATCAAGAACAAGTACCCCTTGCCAAAGATAGAAGATCTATTTGATCAATTGACTGGATCCCAGGTATTCTCAAAGATTGATCTTAGGACTGTTTATCACCAACTTAAGATTCGTGCAATGGATATTCCTAAGACCGCCTTTACTACTCGCTATGGTTTATACGAGTATACGGTTATGTATTTTGGATTAACCAATGCCCCTACTTATTTCATGAATCTCATGAATAAGATCTTTATGAATTTCTTAGATAAGTTTGTAGTTGTGTTTATCGACGACATCCTTATCTACTCCAACTCAGAAGAAGAGCATGAGCAACATCTGAGAATCATCCTAGAAACCCTGAGAGAGCATCGGTTATATGCCAAGTTTAGCAAGTGTGAGTTTTGGCTGAAAGAAGTAGGATTCCCAGGACATATTGTGTCTGCCGGAGGATTCTCTGTTGATCCCGCCAAGATCAAAGATGTCGAAGAATGGGCAGCCCCGACCACTCAAACCCAAGTCCGTGCATTTCTCGAATTAGCGGGATACTACCACAAGTTCGTAGAAGGATTCTCGAGCATCACCAAACCCATGACCCAATTGTTGAAGAAGGACAAAAAGTTTGAATGGACAGACAAATGAGAAGCCAGTTTTCAGGAGCTGAAGAAGATATTGATAGCAGCCCCAATATTGATCATGCCAGACATCAAGAAGCCGTTTGATGTATATTGTGATGCATCCAAGATTGTTCTCGGATGTGTGTTGATGCAAGAAGGCAAAGTCATCGCGTATCTGTCTCGGCAACTGAAGTAACATGAGCAGAACTATCCGATCCATGATCTTGAATTAGCAGCCGTAGTTTTGGCATTGAAGACATGGCGTCATTATCTGATGGGTAATCGCTGTGAGATTTACTCAGATCACAAGAGCTTGAAGTATATTTTCACTCAGAAGGAGCTGAATATGAGGCAAAGGAGATGGATAGAGTTAATCAAGGATTATGACCTTGACATTCACTATCACCCCGGCAAAACCAATGTGGTAGCGGATGCTCTTAGTAGATTGCCTTGTAGGCTAAACACTATGATCAAAGAGAAGCAACCAAGTTTGTATGAGGAGTTGGAGCAGTTCAGAACCGAATTAGTTAGCAAAGGATTCTTAGCTAGAATTGAACTTCAACCCACTTTGATTAGCGAAATCAAGGAAGCCCAGAAGGGAAATGAAAGTATTGACAGAATCAAATGTCGTGTTGGTACAGGAAAGGTACCGGGATTCACTGAATACGAAGAAGGAGTGCTGTGGTACAAAGGGCATATATGTGTGCCAGCAGATTCAGAGCTGAAGGAAGTTATCATGAAGGAAGCTCATGATACTCTTTATTCTATCCACCCTGGAGGAACGAAGATGTATCAGGATTTGAAAGAGCAATTTTGGTGGCATAAGATGAAGAGAGAAATCGGAAGCTATATCGCCAAGTGTGACATCTGTCAAAGAGTCAAAGCAGAGCACCAGAGACCTGCAGGACTGTTGCAACCATTGCAGATTCCGGAACGGAAATGGGATTCCGTTGGAATGGACTTTATCACCAGTTTGCCTACTTCCAGTAGGGGAAATGACTCAATTTGGGTCATAGTTGATAGACTGTCCAAGGTAGCTCACTTTATCCACGTCAAGACTACATACCAGAGTTCGAAGCTAGCATAGCTGTATATTGCTAGGATTGTTAGTCTGCATGGAACCCCCAAGACCATAGTATCAGATCGAGGAACCCAGTTTACCTCGAGATTTTGGCAGAAAGTCCAGGAAGGATTGGGAACCAAGTTGAACTTCAGCACCTCTTATCACCCACAAACTAATGGACGGACTGAGAGAGTCACCCAGATCCTAGAGGATATGTTAAGAGCTTGTGTGTTAGAGTACGGATCAAAATGGGAAGACTGCCTGCCTTTCGCAGAATTCTCATATAACAACATTTATCAAGCTAGTTTGCAGATGGCACCATTTGAGTTCCTATACGGAAGAAAGTGTCGTACCCCTTTGAATTGGTCACAAGTAGGAGAGAGTCAGATTTTGGGACCCGACATTCTTCGAGAAGCCAAAGAGAAGGTTCACAAAGTCCGTGAGCACCTCAAGACCTCCCAATCCAGACAGAAGAGTTATGTTGACAAGAGAAGAAGAGACCTGACTTTCAATGTTGGAGATTTTGTATATCTCAAGGTTTCGCCATTGAAGGGAACATAGCGCTTTAGTCTGAAAGGGAAGTTAGCCCCCAGATATATCGGACCATTCAAGATTCTAAACCGTCGAGGAGAAGTATCGTATCAACTAGAACTTCCGGAAGAGATGTCAGCCATCCACAATGTGTTCCATATCTCGTTACTTCGCAAATGCTTGGAAGTGCCGGAGATGACTGAAGTTTTCAAGAACATCGATCACAGAGCTGTGGAGATCAACACCTAACATATCAAGAAGTGCCCATCCGTATCTTAGAAGAAGCTTACATAACCACCAGGACCAGGAGTATCAAGTTTCTCAAGATTCAATGGAGCAACCATACCGAAGAGGAACCCACATGGGAGCGAGAAGATTACATTAGGACAGAGTTCCCAGATCTCTTTAGTTCCTAGTTTTCTTTGTAAATCTCGGGACAAGATTTTGTTTAAGGGGGGAAGGTTTGTAACATCCCAAAACTTTAATCCAAGGTTATTAAGATCCAAATCACCAAAATTAGGGTTAACAAAAACTTTTCCAATTAAAATTATTAAAGCATTCATATGTGTGTGCATTTAATTAGGAGTTGATTTGAATTGCCATGATTAAGTGATCCATTGCTTGTAAAATGATTCTTAGGTAAAATAAACCTCATATAGATCATTCCCAAACAAATCCCAAAGAAAAATAAATCAAAATGAGTAAAAGAAGCAAATGGTCATTTGTGCCAAATTAACTACCATGCCTACTTTGGCTATTCCTAGTACTCAAAACCTAACAGAAACAAATGTGGATCTTTGCACCCCTTGATAGTATAGATAATGATGTACCAAGGCCCACTTTGTGATCTGCCAAAAACATTCAAAAACTAAATTTAAATGGCAGTTGAAAATTGAATCTATTTCATATGGGAAGATCCCACTATTTCAAAAACCACTCAAATGAGCTCAAATTTCAAACCCAAGCACCCACAGAGTCTCAATCTTATGCCTAGCACAACCACGAAAAATATTTTCAAAATTCAAAAATAAGTTTCTTGCAGCCATTTCTACAAACACATGGCAGGCAGGGTTTACACTCTAAATATAGCTCACTATTTTGAACAGGGTTTTGCCCCCAAATGATCTCCATTTAATCCCTTTGTCCCCTATTGATCCAACCAGAGACTAAGCACCCATCCCATACCCCCTACCAGCAAGGCCATGCCACCCCCGAGCACCAACTCGCTGGCCAAACCCTGCCTCGCTGCAGCAGACCGCCCCTCTCCCTCTCACCTTGTCTACGAGCTAGCCAGGACCTCACCGCCACCCTCTGTCCCCTCCCTGAGCCAAGCTAGAGCATGGACCACCGCCAATGCGCCACGCACGAAGTGTCTGCACCATGCCGAGCACGCGCCAGAGCGCCGCGCCCGACACACGTGTACACGCCGCCCCTCGATCACATCCCGCGCCCACCGCGTCGCCACGACCCCAGGAGCACGCCAGACATGTCCGTTCACCGCCAAATGCACCACAGCCACCGCTCGCCGTTGAGACCGCCGCCTCTGCCGCTCAGAGCGCGCGCACCGCCCGACCGCATACCACCACCCCTAGTCCCTTATTTAACCCGTAGAGCATTGCCAGGAGACCAGCCACCGTCCCCTACCTCGAGCCATGCCGCTAGCACGTTGTGCAGCCCTCGCCGGAGCCGCCTACCCATGCCTCTCGGTCGCATCGTCGTCCTGCAAATAGAGGCCTTTCCCAGCCACTTTCTGCACACCACTCACCTCCCCTCACCCCACTAAGCCTTCCGCAGTTCTCCTCGGAGAAAGGCGAGCAGCAGTTGGCCAGAATTGCACCGGAGCTAGCCGCCTCTAGAGGAGAAGGGTCCCGCTGATTCCGACCACCCCCGGAGCTGCCTCGACCGTCCCTGAGTTCGTCGTCGACCACCAGTCCGTTTGCCCGCCTCGCCATCGTCACTAGAGCCCTGGTACGCCCCTGAGTACCCCCACCGAGCTGCTAGGGTCCGACCTCGCCGGCGACCTGTTCGTCGTCGACGACGAGCCCCAGCCGTTGATCCCCGTTCTAATCTAACGGCCCACATCGCCCCGTACCGCTTTGGGCGTTATAAGCCACTGACCGGTGGATCTCCCTGTCAGCTGTGCCCCACGCCGCATAGTGTCACTGGGCCGGCCCGTTAGCTTTCCCGCGCGACCCAATTAGTTTGAATTAGGATTTTTCTTTTTAGTTTAAACCTAGTTATGTCCCCTAGTTTGAAATTCAATTCAGAGAGATTTACAAATCCAAATGGAGTGATTCCAATTTTGTTAGAAAGCTACTGAAAAGATCTACCCAAACCCGTTGGATTTAATTCAATTAGAGTTAGAGATCTCTCCTAGTAAAAATAATAAGACAGAAGCATTTGCACCTTGCAACATTTTTATAAAATCAACCATGATAGCTTTTGAGTTGATTCCAACTCTCAAAAATCACATTTCACCATACCTATCTGAATATGTAATAATATTATGGTTTATATGCAGTGACTTTGGACTAGTACCAAAATAATGCTATATAGGCATTTCTAGTCACTTTAAATCATTAAATAATGAACTTAAAACCAAAGTAATTGTGATCCAACCCTTAAATCACATTCCCACATGTTAGAATATGTGGTGATGACATGTGTCCACATGATCCCATATTTTAAGTGGTGAATATTAAATCTTAGTTAATTTTCAATGAGTAGAAATTACTTTTCTAAAATAAAAATAAGGAAACTAGTTAATAAAACGTGTGATGCTTGTGATGATAATAGATCATCAAATGTGTGCCTTAGAGTGCTAATTGGACTAGTTAAGTATTCTTTGGTGATTGTGTACTCCATATGTATTTATAGACGATAGTACTGACCAAGTCTATAAGGAGGAGGTGTTCTACCAAGAGGAGGAAGAAAACTTCAACCACTCCACTAACCAAGGCAAGCTATTGTTAGCAAGGTAGAATTAAGCTAGATGACTTGTGTCGTCGGATTGAGGACAAGTACGTCATGAGGGGGTCCTCGAGGCGTGCGGAAGAGAGGGGTGTGAGGCGTACGGTATTCCGGGACGGTGAGCACACAAGTTTACCCAGGTTCGAATCTGCCGGCTTTGGACGGATCCTACTCCTGCTAGCAATCCAGTAATACGGCAGAGCCGGAATATGGGTTACAAGGGTTTCGCCTGTGCGAGTTGAGATTGTAGACTATTGAGGTGTTGCCCTAAAGGCTCACCCTAGGACGGCTTATATAGATATCCGGCCTAGGGTTTACATGAGAGATCCATCCGGCTACGACTAAGAGTCGGTTACAAAGTACATCTTGAACTACAAGTAACATTATGGGCCTAAGTCGGTAAGTCTTCTGGGCCTTCCCGTAGCCGGATTGGACTCCGTCTTTCTCCCTGACTAGGCCGCCCGTGAAGAAAATCTCTAACCCGAAGTGGGCCACCCTGGTCAGTGAGGAACTGTGAGGATACCCAGAAAATATATCCCCAACAGCAGCCCTTGGAGGCCTCCAAGATCTAAAGTCGGATTCATCATCATCTAGCTTGATCTTCGGCTTGCAGAATCTTGAAGGGTTCCTGAAACTTCACAACAAAAAATACGATCCGGGTCTTAAAAATAAGTCGGACCTATCAACAGGTTACTTGGATTTTCCAGCTTGATTTCAAACTAAGATGGAAGTTGGTTCCTAACGCCACCTGACACAAGTCATGGTCAAGTCACGTCATCTGACAGGCATTCCGTCAGCACGACCGTTGGTGGGTCCGCGGTTCGCGGAACCGAGGTGCCGTTTCAATGCGTGCGTGGAGATCGAGGCGACATAATCATCACGTGGGTCCTTCCCAGTTCCTTCCACAACGTGTGGCGGTTACACTGTAGCATTTGCACGACTCTTGGCACAGTTAGGTGGATATAAGGGGTTAGGATTTTCTCCTTCTCCTTCCACCAGTCCTTTGACTTTTCCTCTCCTCCCAATCTCCCTGCGCACAGAGAGCTCCCCCGTTCCTCCCCCACAGAACTCCCAGCGCCGCCCCTTTTAGGTCAACTGCTTGCCGGAGAAATGGCTTCATCTTCTTCCTCCGGCTTGGCGGCGGCGGCGGCGACGGCGGAAGCGGTGGCGGAGAAAGAGAGCTTTCGCGGGCTCTGGATTCCCTGCGTGCTCAACGAGGAGGGCCTCAAGAACATGGAGAAGGAGGGGCTTCTTGCCGCCGGTGACTGGCGAAGCGGCTTCGAGGAAACCGTCCCCAACCCGCGCGATGGCGAGCGGGTCCACTTTGGCACCCACCTCGATAGAGGTTTGTCGTTTCCTCCCTCGGAGTTCTTCTCCGAGGTGATTGATCATTACGGAGTTCAACTCCATCATGTTCCTCCCAACTCTCTCTTAGAGATGAGTGCGTACGCTCCATTGTGTGAGGGCTTTCTCGGCATTAGGCCGAGTTTGACTCTTTTCCGGTACTATTTTCATGTCTGGAGAAACTCCATTACCGCCGGTGTTCCTTACATCACCGGCACTATTAGTTTTTCGCTTAGACGCGAGCACGCGTATCCCAAAATTCTAGCTAGTGACTCGGTCAAACAATGGCCAGCCACGTTTTCTATCATAGGGATATTCCGGCTCTCGGTAAAGCCACTGCTTTGCCGGCTTTTGTTGACGGAGCTGCCACGGCCCAACCTTCTTGGGACGAGGCTGCTCTGGCTCTCTCCGACGATCTAATCCTCGCTAAGAGGCGGATCGAATACTTGATCAAACACAAGGGACGAAGGGATCCGACTTGGTCCAATGTTGGGTCTCACGCCGAACCCAGGCCCTTTAGTACCATGGGGATCGACTGATGCGCTCCATCACGTCATCCAAGAAAGACTCCCTCCGCATCAGCCCCAAATCCTACACCACTCAAGGCTACATAAGCCAGATCAAGTGGCTGATCCAAGAGCGGATCGAGAGGAGAATCCCGGAGGTTTCTCTGGATATGCATACGGCAGAAAACCCCGTAGTGTTGGTAAGCTTCCATCAGTACACTTTTTATGTGTTTCAATCTTCGAGTTATACTACAATACTGATATGTTTTCTTATTTTCAGCTTGCCGACCTCCCTGAGTCAGAACTTTCTCCGCTCGAAGGATATCCTCCTGAGTTTTCTCAGGAGACAGAGGTGGTCCCATTGCTGGACCTTGCGCTCAAGAAGCGCAAAGCTCCGACAGTGGCTGTTGGCACAAAGGAGGTGACTGTCGTGAAGAGGTAACTTTCAGTCACAACTTCCGCCTTTGTACTTTACTCAAATTTCTTTCCGAGATGTAATGTTTCCGACTTTACTACATTCTCAGAGCAAAACTGCTCATCAAGGGCAAGGGGAAGGGAACTTCTTTGAAGCCCCTGCGACAGACGAAGCTCGCCATAGCTTCCCCCGCCGTGGCTCCTCCGACTCCTGCCCCTCAACCTTCTGCAACACCCGCGACCATTCCTTCCCTGGTCGTCGCAGAAGATCCGGCTTCTTTAATGGAGCCCGTGATCCTTGAATCGCACACTGACGTCACCATGGGTGAGTCAGATATGGATAAGGGTGAACCCTCTTTGGGTAATGATCCCTTGGTAGAAACCTTCGCCGAAAACCTTATCAGTAATCCGGGACTTGCCAAGTTGGGCCTGTCTCGGAAATCTGCTGAAGAAATCCAGCGGCTTGCTAGGCAATGCCTGGAGAAAAGTAGTTTATCTGCCAAAGAAGAAGCGCAAGAAGGAGAGGACGTCAAGTTCTCCGACCTTCTCGCCCAGGTGCGCCTTCGTGACGAGAGGATTAGGACTGGTGAGCTCCCAACAGCCCCAGTGATTCCTCTGACTCTCGCTGAAAAGGTGGCCGCTGAAGTGAACGCGGGTTTGGATAAACTCACTCGCGAACAATATATAAGTCGGAATTCCAACTTCTATTTTTTCCATTATTTTGTATCATATCCTCTAGCCCCCAAGCATGAAGTAGGATATATAATCCGGGTTTATGCTTCATTAGGATGCCAAAGAACGATCTAGTGTAGCCCCCAAGGCTCGTGCTGATATTAGCAAAAATATTAGCCCGAGTCTTAAGTAGCTTTCTGACTTTGGGTATTCTGACTTACCGAAAGTATGTTCCTATAACCAGGATTTACTGAAGAATGTCTGTGATAAGCGGAGAGAGATCAAAGCTCTCCGGCTTAAAAATGCTGAACTTAAAGTTGCCAAGGATGAGGCCGAAGGTAAACATTCCGAGGCTCAAACTTTGTCTTTGTTATTTTCAACGTCGAATTTTTCTGAACGGTTGTTCTTTTTGGCTTACAGCGCTGGTGAAACAATCCTGCGCCATGATTGAAGAGGCCGAGAACCTCAAGACCTTGGTGGTGGAGAACAAGGAGCTTAGCCAAGAGCTGGACAAGCTCAAGGTGGATCATGAAAAGAGAATTGCTCAAATCCTTGAATCCTCCTCCATGGCCACTGATGAGCGTGATCGCAAGATCGCTGCTCAAGATAAAACAATCTCGGACCTCAAGAATGAGCTATGTAGAGAGAGGGACCTTTCCCAGGTGGATATATAATCCGGGTTTATGCTTCATTAGGATGCCAAAGAACGATCTAGTGTAGCCCCCAAGGCTCGTGCTGATATTAGCAAAAATATTAGCCCGAGTCTTAAGTAGCTTTCTGACTTTGGGTATTCTGACTTACCGAAAGCATGTTCCTATAACCAGGATTTACTGAAGAATGTCTGTGATAAGCGGAGAGAGATCAAAGCTCTCCGGCTTAAAAATGCTGAACTTAAAGTTGCCAAGGATGAGGCCAAAGGTAAACATTCCGAGGCTCAAACTTTGTCTTTGTTATTTTCAACGTCGAATTTTTCTGAACGGTTGTTCTTTTTGGCTTACAGCGCTGGTGAAACAATCCTGCGCCATGATTGAAGAGGCCGAGAACCTCAAGACCTTGGTGGTGGAGAACAAGGATCTTAGCCAAGAGCTGGACAAACTCAAGGTGGATCATGAAAAGAGCATTGCTCAAATCCTTGAATCCTCCTCCATGGCCACTGATGAGCGTGATCGCAAGATCGCTGCTCAAGATAAAACAATCTCGGACCTCAAGAATGAGCTATGTAGAGAGAGGGACCTTTCCCAGGTGCTCCGGGCCGAACTCCAGAGTCTCCGGGAGAAGAAGACCAAAATTGACGACGTCATTTTCGGTACGTTCGATCTGTCTGACTTATCTTTTTCTTCGACTTCCTTCAATGTCGGATTTTTCTTAACTTGCTTTGTATATAGGTCCTCTGAACTTGACGGACTCTTATTCCACCGAGCCCCGCACCCACCGGCTTACTCAAGTCGGTGACCTGCTTCATGGCTTCCGCCAATCCCTTGAGGACATTGGCGAAGTTCTCAAGATTCCGGACATGCACAACATGTCGGATTTTCAGGTGCAGGACAAAGCAAAGGAGATGCCACAACTTGTTCGGGACTAGAACATGTCCTACGCGCAGACTGCAGCGCAGAACGCTCTCACCATGGCCATGAGCCATCATGGAAACATGGAGATATGGCAAGTGACTAGAGGGTGCTGCAAAGTAGATGAGGACGGCCAGGAGCAGGACCTTCAAGCCATCATACACTCCTGCACCGGATATGGGTGTCATGTGGCTGACCTGACCAGCTACGAGACCCCTTTCTTCACCCGCGTGGATACTCCGCCTCCTCCTCCAGAAGAATCCGCAGAAGTTTCCGACAATGAACGCACCACCTCGGATGCGGACATCTCGGACCGATACCAAGGCGGCGTAACTAGCGAGCCGGCAGCTCCTTCATCTCCTCCTGCATCATAGATCAGAAATTTTTGTATTATTCCGGAAAAACATGATGCGTCTGTAAATATGCAGTACTTTAACTTTGCTAGTGCTAAGCTTTTGATCTATTTAGCACTTTTTGGCTTTGATTTTTTTTGTGTGCCTGAAATGTTTACATAAGCACTTGTATTTTTTCATCTACACTTATCGTTTATCTGGCTTTCCGCCTCGTCCCTTTTGTGAGCCGGCTAAACCTTCTGCTGGAAAATTTGCCGAGCAAAGATGCTCAATTGCTAAATCAGTTTAAACTCGGAAACAAAGCCAGCTTCCAGTACCATAAATTCACTACTCGGAAAATGCCCGCATCCAGCAATCAGACAAATAACCAAAGTAAAGACTAGAATGTTTAGAGTTATACCCGAAGGTAGCAATTTTAGAATCGGAAATCTAGACCAGAACGAACATGAGCATAAAGTACTTTCAAGCATTCTGGGATTTTCGACTATGACATGATCATTTGGAAATAAGATGATAAAAACTTCTCAGAAAAACTTGAGGCAACCAAAACTTTTATTTCTCAGAGAACATGTACATATGTATGATTACAAAGAAGGAGAAACTATGAATAAAAGGGACGTAGCTGAACAATATTCCACGGTCTGTCTAACTCATCCGGATTTGTACTGCCTCCAGCTCTCTTTCTCTTCTTAGTAGCAGGTCTTTCTTTGACTGGCCTCATGTCAGTTAAGCAGTACGATCCATTGTGCAATACTCGACTAACTAAAAAGGGCCCTTCCCATACTAGGGAAAGTTTGTGCTTTCTTTGTTGCACAAGCCGGAGAACCAAATCACCTTTATTGAAAGATCTATTTCGGACTCTCTGGCTATGATACTTGCGTAACTTCTGCTGATAGGTTGTAGATCTCATTTCAGCAACGACGCGAACTTTTTCGACTAAGTCGAGATCATTTTGTCGAGAAATCTCGGCATCCTCTTCGATATACGCAGCCACTCTAGGAGAAGTATGAATAAAATCACTAGGAAGAACTACTTCTGCGCCATAGACCAAGAAGAAAGGTGTGTATCCTGTTGACCTGTTTGGAGTTGTTCGTAAACTCCAAATTACAGAAGGTATTTCCTCTGCCCAAGCCCCCACAACACATCGTAGTGGTGCTTCGAGTCTCGGTTTTAGGCCTTGTAGAATTAAACCATTTTCTCTTTCGACTTGTCCGTTATCCTGTGGATGTGCGACTTATGCAATGTCAAGCCGGATATTTTGCTCGTTGCAGAATTCAGCCAATTCTCCCATAGAAAAGTTACTCCCGTTGTCCGTGATAATGTTATGCGGATAACCATACCGGATTATAACATCCTCGACAAATCTTTTGGCTGTTGCTCCATCACAACTAGTGACAGGTTTAGCCTCAATCCATTTGGTGAATTTATCCACCATCACTAAGAGGTGAGTAAATCCACTTGGAGCTCGTTTAAATGGTCCTACCATATCAAGTCCCTAGACCACGAAGGGACATGTTATAGGTATTGTTCGTAGCTGATCAGCCGGAACATGAGCTTGCTTGGCGTACTTTTGGCAGCCTTAGCACGTCTGGACTAATCGTTCGGCATCTGCCTGAGCTGTAAGCCAGAAAAATCCGTGTCTAAAAGCTTTTGCCACTAAAGATTTGGCTATAGCGTGGTGACCACACTCGCCTTCGTGGATTTCTCTTAAGATTTCCACTCCTTCTTCCGGAGATACACAGCGCTGAAAACCCCCAGAAACACTCTGTTTATGGAGCTCACCTTTAACAATAGTATAGGCTTTTGCTCGTCGGATAATCTGCCGGCTCAACACCTCGTCTTCGGGTAATTTGCCATCTACCAAATAATCGAGGTAGGGTTGAGTCCAGCTGGGAATTACAGCCAGAACTGCTATCAAAGGTGAGTTGGATTTGGTCGGATATTCCTCATCTACTCCCTTTATTGAAGGAACTTTGAGGTGCTCTAGAAAAGCGCCATTCGGGACCTCTTTCCATGCAGAACCTATCCGAGATAGTGCGTCTGCTTCCTCATTTTCTGCTCGAGGGATGTGTTGAACTTCAAACCCTTCGAACGATTTAGATAGATCATCCACGACAGCTTTATATGCTGCCAAATATCCGACACTTGGTGAGCAACAAGATCTGAATCTCCGTAACACATCAAACGTCGGATGCCAATATCCTTAGCAATTCGGATTCCGTGCAGCCGTGCTTCATACTCAGAAATATTGTTTGTCGCTGTGAAGTGGATCTGCAACACGTATAAAAGTTTATCTCCTTGGGGTGATTTGAGCACCACGCCAGCCCCCGAGGCCCCTCGAGCCTTAGACCCATCGAAAAAGAGGGTCCAATATTCTGATGCAGGGAGGATCATGTTCTCCTTCGTCTCTGTCCAATCAGTGACAAAGTCAGCAAGGATCTGGGATTTGATTGCTGTCTGAGGTTTATACTCAATATCGAAAGCTGAAAGCTCTATGCCCCATTTGGTGACGCGTCCTGTGGCGTCACTGTTGTTGATTATATCTCTCATGGGAGATGTGCTCACCATGGTAATTGGATGCTCCTGAAAGTAGTGTCATAACTTACGAGATGCTAGAAAAACACTGTAAGCCAACATTTGATAGTACAGATACCGCTGTTTTGATTCTGTCAGGACCTCGCTGACAAAGTAAGTCGGACGCTACACCAGGTGTTCCTGATTTTCCTCTGGTCTCTCCACCACCATGACGATACTAACAACCTTATTTGTCGCAGCAAGGTAGAGCAGCATCAGTTCCTTAGGTTCCAGTGCTGCAAGGATAGGAGCAGATGAGAGTACTCTCTTCAGATCTTTTAGTGCAGCTTCAACTTCGTCAGTCCAAACAAAATCCTTGGTCTTTTTCAGGAGTTTGTATAATGGTGCGGCTCTTTCACCAAGCCGGATTACAAATCGACTGACCGCAGCGATGCAACCAGTTAATCTTTGTACATCCTTCAGGCGAGTTGGCCTGGAAATATTGAGTATAGCCTTGATTTTGTCTGGGTTCACCTCTATGCCTCTTTGAGACACGATGAAACCTAACAATTTTCCGGCTGGTATTCCAAAGAAGCATTTCTTCGGGTTAAGCATGATGTTGTATTTTTGTAGATTGGCAAATGTCTCCTCCAAGTCGGAAATCAGTGTTTCCTTCTTTTTGGACATCACCGCGATATCATCCACGTATGCATGTACATTGCGTGCAAGTTGGTCGTGGAGGCAACGCTGCATCGTGCGCTGGTACGTAGCTCCTGCGTTCTTCAGTCCAAAGGGCATCGTAACAAAACAGAAGGTTCCGAAAGGGGTTATGAATGAAGTTTTGACTTTGTCAGATTCCTTCATCCGGATTTGCTGATAGCCGGAATATGCGTCGAGAAAACATAGGAGTTCTGAGCCTACCATAGAATCGATAACTTGATCAATTCTAGGCAGAGCTAACGGATCTTTTGGACAAGCCTTGTTCAAGGCAGTATAATCAACACACATCCTTAAATCAGTGGTGTCCTTTTTAGGGACCATTATAGGATTGGCCGACCACTCAGTGTGGATGACCTCTTCTATGAATCCAGCTAACTCGAGCCGCGCTAGTTCCTTAGCTATTGCCTTACGCTTTTGTCGCCAAACCGTCGTAAGGACTGTTTGACGGGTTTAGCGTTCGGGTTTACATTTAGAGAGTGCTCAGCAAGTTCCCTAGGTACTCTGGTCATGTCAGATGGCGGCCATGCGAAGATATCTTGATTTGCTTGGAGGAACTTGACGAGCACGCTTTCCTAGGCGCTACCTAGGTGTACGCCTATCTGGGTCACCTTGGAGGGGTCATCATCCTTCAATGATGCTTTCTTCGTCTCTTCTGATGCCTTGAACTCCGGGTTTGGCTTTGTCACCTCCTTCTTTGTTGCGGGCATCTCGGACGGATCTATGCTCTTCTTGATCTCCTGGTAGTCCTGGGCGTGCAGCACGGCCTCGGCAAAGACGGCATTTCCATCCTCGCACTCTCGCGCTTTCTTTAGGTCTCCCCTGATGGTGATCACGCCGTTGGGACCTAGAATTTTCATCATATTATAAATGTAACACGGATGAGCCATAAAAGCCCAGTAAGCCGGATGTCCGAATATAGCGTGGTATGCGCTCTTGAACGGGACCACTTCGAAGGAAAGTGCCTCCGTCCGATAATTCTTTGGAGTTCCAAAGGTAACATCCAAAGTAGTCTCTCCTAGGGAATTAGCTTGTCTTCCTGGGACAACTCCGTGAAAGATCACAGAGCTATGGTTCAGCCGGGTCTCCGAGATCTTCATCTGGCGTAGCGTTTCGACATAGAGAATATTAATGCTGCTACCACCGTCCATGAGGGTCTTGGAGAAACCATAACCTTCAATAAGTGGGTTGACGATTAAGGCGTATTTTCCTCGCCTATGTAACTTAGGCGGATGATCAACGCGGTCAAATGTGATTGCCACTTCCAACTAGTCCAGATATTGAGGGACAGCTTCAACTATTGCATTGAGCTCGTGGAGAACTGCTTTCTTGACCTTCGCTGGTTGAGATCCGAGGAAAGTGATGTAAGTGTCCTTCTTGGTGGGAAAAGTCTTCTTCCCTTTCGGCTTGGGATTTGAAGCATCAGCTTCCTCCATGTCGGAATCTTCCTTGGTCTCTTTGTCCTTTTCGGGATTTTCCTTTCCCTTCTTCTGCTTAGCTTTGTAGCCCGCGGTATCATCTCTTTTGATGTCGTTATTGAAACGACACTCAGCGTTGGTGTGGGACGAGCCCCCATTGGCATCTACGTGATGCACACATGGGTTATTGGCAATGTCGGCCCAAGTGTAGGTTTTGCCTGGTTGTTGTTCTCCACTACCTTGGACCCTTGAAGTCCCACGGCCATGCCCGCGGCCTCCGCCACGTCCTCCTCGTCCTCTAGACCCGGAAACAGTAGTAACTACCGCTGTTTCCGCGTTGGGTTTTTCTTCCGAGGTATTTTTGTGCTTCTGAGCTTGTTGCTTTGGTTGTCTTGCCGACTGAGGCATAGCTAGGACGTTGAGTAATCCCTCTGCATCGTCGCCAGCATCTGCATACTTGCTCGCTGTTTCTATCATCTCTCCCAAATCAGTGACCTTGTCACACTTCAAGTGGTGACGTAGTAGACCAATTGGGAGCCCTGCGATGAAAGCTTCAATCGTGGTTTGATCGTTTACTCCTTCATAGGAGTTCTTGGTGTCGATCCATCATCCGAGGTAATCCCGGCAAGTTTCTCCGGCTTTCTGGGTGCAACGTTGTAGGTCTTTGACTGAACAAGGCCTCCGATATGTGCCTTCGAAATTCCGAAAGAACGCACTTTGCATGTCATACCAGTTATGGATGGTGTTCTACGGAAGTTCATTGAGCCATGATCGCGCCGTCTTCCGCAACATAAGTGGGAGATATCGGGTTGCGACCAGGCTGTTTCCGCCTTTGGCGATGCCGCAAGCTTGGAAAAATCCTGTAGCCAAGTATCTGGCCGAGCAATGCCGTCATAGGCTTGGATGTGCCTTGAGATAGCAAATCCTTCCGGGAATCTTGTAGCTCTGATGGATGGTCTGAAGCACTTTGGGCCCACGTAGATGTCATCGTTTTCATAGCTTCGCGCCTCTATGTTGGAATTGATCATGTGCCTTGCGTCATTCGGGGATAGAGATCGTCCTGAATGCCGGCTGTGGCTGCGGTGCCTTGGAGTCAGACTTCGGCTTCTGCCACCACCTCCTCCGCATCGTCGTCCTCCTTGCCCTCCTTGGGAGCCGTTGTGATGACTTCTTGGTGGAGAGGGTGGGGCAGCTCAATTGTTTCCGGCTGATCGTGGGCCTCTGTTCGGAGCGTCATTATTCCGGTTCCAGGGAGGATCTTGACTATGACGAGCCCCCTGCCGGTTTGTCCCAGCATGGTTTCCGTCATTCCTTCGTCCATCGTTCCCACCACGGTGAGGCTCAGCCGGACGGCTTGCATGTTTAGGAGGTGGCATTTTTTGACGATCCTCCTCCCGACGTTTCTCTTTATCTTCTCCCCTTCGATCATTAGACTCTCGTCAGGGAGGGTTCCTTGGATTCAGTGCAGCAACGACATCTTTCTCGGCCATAGGAGCCACGTTGCTCCTATTACGTGTAGTTCTGTAATGCTGTCCTAACGATCCGGTTCTTGAGTAATTGTCTTCCCGGTGTTTGGGGCGATGATACTGCTCGCGGACGTAATGGGGTCTTACGTCAGCCCATGCCGGATCTGTGCGACATTGGTCGGAATCCGAGACCAGTTTTTGACTTCCGGACAGGGCGACCTTTTGCTGCTCCAGTCCCTTGTTGAGTAGTTTGATACCCAAACGGATCTCCTCTGGTCCTGGATTAGCCGATAGAATTTCTCGGGCCGCCACGGTATTCTATACTGGGGTTGGGTATACCCAATCTCCTTTGCTATCTTTCCGTGGCTTCCCCATCTCATCTCCAAAAAGGACGGCACAGACATGTGGGAATTGGTCGTCATCGGTGTGACGCTTCCGTGTCTTCTGATGCAACCGAGACATGTAGTCCTTTGTTGCCATGCGTTTCTTCTCCACCTCGATGTTTTTGGCTTCATCAAGGAGTTGTTGACGACGCGCTTCTAGGGCTTCAGCAGTAAAATCTGCGGCTGTAGGGATAGGTGTGGTTAATGCAGCATCGATGAGTTTACGCGCACCTTCGGTGATCACGTGTCCATCCACCTATTCTTCTTTTTTCGGCTCTTCTGGGATAAGTGCCCCATCTGAGTCTTCCTCGTATTCCTCGGCAATCACCTCCTTTTTCAGAGGGTCTTTTGCCGGGGTTTTGTTCTTCTTCTTTGCCTTCTTGGCAGCGCTAGTAGCAAAGACGGCTTTGGGTCCGTTTCCCAGAGTCAAGCTTTGATCGTTACTTTCAGACATCTGGACTTCGGGATTATCTCCGACGTCCATGTCATCCTGTGTTTTGGGGGAGTGTTTCCCGGATCCTTCATCCATGGCTTCTCCTTCTTCTGCAGCTTTGGAGTTATACTCCTCTTCATATTCCGCGGAGAACTTTCGGAAATCTGCTAACGTCATCGATTCATCCGAGGATGCGGGAACGTCGGCATTTGTTCCAATTGCCTCCAGCATGGAGTCGGTGTTTTCTCCAGCATCGGCAGAAACGGATCCGGATCCCACGTAACCGACGAAGTGTGATGCGTGCTTCGTAAGGTACCTGCGGCTTTCACGATCAGCCATGTCGAAACTCTTGATGGTCTCGAGGATTGCATATGCGCTTTCGCCTTGCAGTATCATACGTCTTAGTGTGTACCTCAGGAAAGGCCTGTCTGTCCCGGCATCGTCAGAGCCGGAATCAGTGTCGTTGATATGTTCCTCCTGAATTTCGACTTCCACGGGTGGGTCGATCTGGGATCCGGCTTCTCCAGGGAGGTCCACTCAAGATTCGACTTGGACCGCTAGGTCTTCTTCAGGTTCGGATTTCTCCACTATCTCCGCAACTGGTGCGGGCTGGGTGGGATTAGGGTTTTCTGGGATCCGGAACTCTGCCGCCTCCGCGGACATAGGGGACCCAGAAGATTCTTCTACCTCTATCATCACCACTGGGGTGGGTTGGGCAGGTTTAGCAAAACCGATGTAAACATCGATCTCGCCAAAAGACATGATTGTGTAGGCAGTCACGGCCTCCCTAGCCGGAATCCAAGTCTCGTCGAGAATGATGAGAGGGACGTCGCTGGCGTAGAGGACGCGACCGATGGCGATAGTCTCCTTGCAGATTCCGCTCGGAACATAGATCCGAAGCTCACTTGCCCCACGGTGGGCGCCAATTGTCGTCGGATTGAGGACAAGTACGTCATGAGGGGGTCCTCGAGGCGTGCCGAAGAGAGGGGTGTGAGGCGAACGGTATTTCGGGACGATGAGCACACACGTTTACCCAGGTTCGAATCCGACGGCTTTGGATGGATCCTACTCCTGCTAGCAATCCAGTAATATGGCAGAGCCGGAATATGGGTTACAAGGGTTTCGCCTGTGCGAGTTGAGATTGTAGACTATTGAGGTGTTTCCCTAAAGGCTCACCCTAGGACGGCTTATATAGATATCCGGCATAGGGTTTACATGAGAGATCTATCCGACTACGACTAAGAGTCGGTTACAGAGTACATCTTGAACTACAAGTAACATTATGGGCCTAAATCGGTAAGTCTTCTGGGCCTTCCCGTAGCCGGATTGGACTCCATCTTTCTCCCTGACTGGGCCGCCCGTGAAGCAAAGGTCTAACCCGAAGTGGGCCACCCTGGTCAGTGAGGAACTGTGAGGATACCCGGAAAGTATATCCCCAACAACTTGAGCAAGGATGCTTTAGGCATGCTTGAGCTATACCACTTTGACTATTCTTTACCCCAAGTATTATTTTCAAGCTTTACTTCCTTTACTTTACTCAAAGTTCTTTACTTGTTTAGAAGGTGGCATAAAGAGTATAAAACTTGACCTATTTAGATAAACTTTAGATGTCATTCTATGGCATGAGATTGATCTCATTTTTCCACCTTAGCGAACACTCTTAACTTAGTAGTTTAGAGTAGATAAAAACTTGAGTCACTTTAGATGGGAGCACTTGGTGAAAATGAATTATGAAAACCTTGGAATGATGAGTCATTCTATTGAGATGTTTTGACATGTGTTGAGAAACACAAATGGTTTATGATGATGAAAGTGATGAGGCATAAGCCTTAACCCTTTTATAAAACTGATGGTTGGATTCGGATGCGATACCATTCCAAATTTACCGGACAACCACAATACCTAAATTGGGTAAGGCTTAGCCGGAAGTTTATCTGCATTAGTATTAGTTCCCCGCAGGAGAGGTTTGAGCTGAGGCTACCTCTCAATGTTGTCCACCTATGTAGTGCCCAAGATGATAGATGGTCATGGTTGGGAGGCCATGCTCATAGGAGAGGTGCTTATACTAGGGTGTGTAAAGGAAAGGTTATGTTTGATTATCTGCATACTAAGTATGATGATTCATGGTTATCCCTGACATATGTATCGAATCTTGTGGTGAAAGTGTACCACCTGTACAGAGTGTCAAACTATTCGAATAGCCGCGCCCACGGTTATGGACAGTTGGAATGGCCATACTGTTTCGTTGTCAGATGTTTTCAAAATAACTTATGAAAGAAATGATGAATCTTGACTTGAACACAACAGGGTTGTGTTTATGACACTAGCTTCCCAACTTAAGTGATTCTAGAACTTTATTTTATCTTTCTTTGCTTCTGAACCCAGCTTAGATTTCAAAGTTAACTTTACAGTTAAACTTAGAGTTAGCATTTTAACTTAGAACTATACTACCTGTTAGTGGTAGTTTCGAGTACTTAAATAGTACTCATGGATTTTGTCCCTGACTATTCTCATGGCCAGACTATGAAGGAGACTACCAAGATGATGGCCAGCAGGACGGCTATGATAACTACGACTATCTGCCTTCGTCAGCATTGCTTGTGCCCCTGAAGATGGACCCCACCGCTACGCTTATCTTTTATTTCCGTTGCTTGTTGTATTAAGACTGGATCATGAGATCCTTATTTTTGTAAGACCTTATGTATGGTTTGTAATGGATGATGTACTGTGATATCCAATCTGTTATGTCTCGCAAAAATGGTAATCCTGGTATTGCGATGGATGACATAATAGGCATCTAGGATTAAAAATCCGGGTGTTGACAAGTGTCAAGAGGGAGAAGGCAATCATGAGGAAGCTTGATATTGAGGTATCTCCTGAGTCTAGCTCAGTCACCACGCCCAAGGATCAATGGATCAATACTCATTACAAGTGGACTGGCAGTGATGATGAGCCTGAAGTCACAAGTTCCTTTCCGCTCGCTTGGAACAATGCCACATGGGTCCCCGAGCCTTCTCCTCCGTATGTTGGTGGGTGGGGCGCGTAGATTTCTTACTTTGTCCCTTTTTGGCATCTTGATACCAAAGGGGGAGAAAGTTACCCTCTAGGGCTATGGGATTTACCCGGGTTGTGTCACGAGCTCGTTCTTTCTTTGATCCTTGTATGCTTGTGAACACATTTCTATCCTTATATATGTTTGTGGACCTCCGTTATCTGTATGTATGTTGACCTCCGTTATGTGTGCTTTTATGTGATTGAGACTATGTATTGTGATATTTATGTGATGTTCTAGTGGTTGGTTATATTGGGTGGAGCTATCTTATCTCATTATATATTGTCTCACCACATGGTTGTTGGTGCAAAGGTATGGCCCTCTCTCTTACATCTATTTCCTTGCACTTATGTTGCTTTTGTAATAGTAAGGGGGAGTTCTCCCGTATGTGTGCTTGTTGCATTCCATAAGCAATCTTTCATCTCTTGCACACAACTAGGGGGAGTTACTCCTACTTGACAAAAAGGTTGTTCCGTTTTACTCTCTATCTTTGCAAATCTTATGGGGTTGTCATCAAACACCAAAAAGGGGAAGATTGAAAGGATATTGATTTCTCTTTGTATTTTGGTGTTGATGAAAACTTCCATTGTGGTTTAACCCTACGCCTAAGTTGCAGGTTTTTCCTACGGACAATTTGGTGTGTGGACTTACCTCTTGAAGGTTCCTGAAGACGTCATCTCTTATTTGCACTTTCTCTCTCTTTATGTTTTAGGGGACCGTACTATCGAGAGGGGGGTCCAGCTAGGAAGGTTGTGGGAAATCATGCTTTCATGCACAGACCATACTTGCACATCCACATCCCTCCTATTTTTTCAGCGAGAGAGTGATCTTTCGAGGTGGATGAGCCTTTTCTTTCCTAACCAGAAGTACCAGCCATGCGCCGGTAGTTCTGCTCACAGGGTTCTATGGGCCTGGCCTAGAGGTAATTCCGGCTCAAGATCCGGGGCTAGTTCCGCTTAGATTCAGTACACTTATGTTTCCAAGTGAACTATTTGACAAAAATAGCACCGGAACCTAGTCTGGTAGTACCAGTTAGAAGTTTCAGTCATCCCTGGCTAGAACTTCCGGCCAGCACTACCAGGCCACACCTCTTGAGTGGTAGTACCACTAGCCCCCGGTAGTTCTGGTCAGGATACTCACGACCCCGTACTTCTGGTGCTAGTTCTGTTCCAAATTCCGCCTGGCATCTATTTTGTTTTAGTACACTTCTATCTCGAAGTGTCATATCTGCCGGAATTTGGACTAGAAATTCTGCCGGTAGTACCGGTCAGGAACTCGTGCTTGCTGAGCTGGCTTTTTTACTGTTCCAGGAAGCGGCTCCAAACCGTTGGAGCTTCCTCACCTGAAGTATCGGCCCCCCACCAGTAGTACCAGTGGTGTCGTGGGGACAGAAATCTTCTTGGTTTGAAGGGGGCTATTTAAGGCACCCTTCTTCCTCCTCTCATCTTATCTCTTTGTTTTCTCTATCCTCCATCAATACAAGAGCTTCATCTTGCTAGATCTCTCTCCCTAGCCACTCAAACCTCTTGATCTTTTGAGGAGTGGGAGAGGTGACCTAGATATACACTTCCACCAAAGGAATCATGATTTTCCCCTCCCATCCTTAGTGGATCTTGTTACTCTTGGGTTCTTGAAACCCTAGATAGTGTAGGGAATCCTCGTAGCTGGGGCAATAGTTGTGAAGCTTCGTAGTGTCGTTGAGGGCCTACAATTGAGTTGTGGATTCTCCCCTCAACTTTGTTGTAAAGGTTTTGGTTGGCGCCTTCAAGGACACCGTTAGTGGATTGTGAGGCCGCCTTTGTGGTGGTGCTCACCGGAGAAGAAGGTGAGGCCTTTGTGGCGCTCGGGTGACCTTGTGTGGTCCCGACACCTCTTCAACGTAGACGTAGCTTCCTTGGAAGTGAACTATGGGAATACATCTCCGTGTCCCCTCGCCGGTTTATCCGTTCCTCTCCTTTTAATTTACTACTTGCATTTACTGTCTTGTTTACTCGTTGTATCGCTTATCACTGCCAAGACAAAATTTGTAAGAAAAGACTAAGAATTGGTAGTCTCCTATTCACCCCCCTCTAGTCGACCAAAGTTGGATTGTTCACCCGCCACAGATAAAAAAGAGAAAGCACATTCAGCCCATAAGCACATTCAGATAGATAACACAATATGTTTTAAATAGAGTTCTATCAATAAATTTTGTAATGTACCTACTTATGGTTGTAAATGGAGAGGTGTTTATGCTGTTGAGATAATATCTGGGAGTTGTCAGAAACCATTCCCAAGAAGTTATGCATTCAACCTCCACTAAACCCATTGCTATCTAATAGATGCAGTAATTTGGATCAATTCCCACAGTTGTTAACGATTGGCCTTTATACTTTGTTTTTATGTGGCAATCATCAACACAAATATGTGGAATGCCAAGAATCGCATTTTCCGTGCATCATATGACTAATATAGAGTTGCTAACTGTTCTTTAGCGTCTGATCTCCAACTCCTGCTACTCTATTGGTTGTCAAATGAAATCTACTGCTAGGATTAGATCTTCTCAGATCTTGTCCATAATCAAGCAGAAGAGCAAACCGACCATCCTCATCTCCATTAATAATGTTAAGATATTATTTTATTGCCCTGCTCAACTTCCACCTGTTTGGACACATATTGAATTCTCTTCGTACTTTTGCTGCAAATATCTTCATGTTCATTTTATGGTTATCCCTTATCTCATCTAGAAATTTTTGAGTCAAAAATGGTGCATTCAGTGTCTTCAACTCCTAACTAGCCTGACATGTATGCTCACCTCCAAAGTAATTCATAATGATAAAACCACACGTCTTCCTATCTTTTCTTGCTCTCATAAACCAAGGGCAGCCAGGCTTGTAAACTGCATCCACTCCCCTCTTATCATTCTTGAGTTTTTCAATTTTTTGAGATAGTTTCTTTACTTTAATTTTTTCTCACATTGTAGAATTTAGTGCCTTTCTTAACTCGTCAACACTGATAAAAAGCATACCTATCTTGAATACATGATTGTCCATGTCAACCATTGGATTTAAGACATACATCTTTTCCTGGAGATGTTTTCGATCTTCATCTCTCAATCTCAGGTTTGTGTCATATAAAGCTTCATCATTTTCTAGTTGAAAAACTTCTTCCACATCATTATGGTCATGAACTTGTCGGTCCACACTGCCCGTGAACAAGTCATCCTCCCAATCTTCAATATCATAGTCAATATCTTGAAAATTTAAATCAATATCACTACCACTATCATCTAGTTCAGTAACTCTCTCTTCTACAATTGAACTAGGTCCTTCCTTGTATCTTATTTTGTTGTTCTATCTTCTCTGTATGATTATACATTGGTATCTTGTAGGTCATTTGGTCTGGCCATATCAGGCCTCAAATTCCACAGGAAATTGGTGAGATCAACTAGCACACATAGTCTTATATCCGTAGGTGTAGCTTGTAACATTATATCTGATATCTCGCTCATAGTGCAAACATTCAAGCCCTTCTGATATCTTGCCCTGCCACCAACCAGTACAAATGCAACCTACCTGAAGGAAATATGCCCTTAGAGGCAATAATAAAGTTGTTATTATATATTTCTTGTATATGATAGATGTTTATTTTGCATGCTATAATTGTATTGATAGGAAACATCAACACATGTGTGTTTAATAAACAAAAAGCGTTCCTAGTTATGCCTCTCTGATAGACTAGCTTGTTGATTAACAAGATGATCAAAGTTTCTTGATCATGGACATTGGATGTTGTTAATAACAAGGTCACAGCATTTGTGAAATGATGTGATGAACATTCATCCGAAGTATAGCATTACGATCAATTCATTATGTTTATATTGCTATAACATCATACAAAGTAGTCTTAGTCCTTAGACCATGAGATCATGTTAATTGCTAACACCGGAAGAGTATCTTGATAACATCAAACGTCACACCGTAACAGGGTGACTATAAAGATGGGTTCAGTACTACGAAGGTGTTATGTTGAGGCTCATGGATCAAGAGTGGAATTTGTCAATCCAGATGACGGATAGATATACTCTGGAGCAATGTGGAGAGGCTTGTATTTACAAAAAAGTGAGTGGGAGCAATGTGGCATTTCTGATATTATATGTGGATGACATATTATTGATTGGAAATGATATAGATCTTTTAAACAGTGTTAAAAGTTATCTAAACAGCAAATTTTCGATGAAGGACCTTGGTGAAGCTTCATATATATTAGGCATTAAAATCTATAGAGATAGATCAAGACGCCTAATTGGGCTATCGCAGAGTACATACCTTGATAAGATATTAAAGAAGTTTAATATGGACGAAAGTAAGAAGGGGTTCTTACCTATGTTGCAAGGCAAGACATTGAGTAAGACTCAAAGTCCGGCTACGGCGGAAGAAAGAGAGATGA
This sequence comes from Avena eriantha, assembly GCA_910589775.1. Lineage (NCBI taxonomy): Eukaryota > Viridiplantae > Streptophyta > Magnoliopsida > Poales > Poaceae > Avena > Avena eriantha. The sequence goes on from OU342742.1 coordinate 101,036,765, forward strand.
TGGATAAGATCCCCTATGCCTCGGCCATAGGCTCTATAATGTATGCCATGCTATGTACAAGACCGGATGTGGCACATGCTATTAGTTTGACTAGTAGGTACCAATATGATCCAGGTTCAGAACACTGGATAGCGGTAAAGAACATCCTCAAGTACTTGAGAAGAAATAAGGATATGTTTCTTATATACGGAGGTGAAGAAGAGCTAGTCGCTAAGTGTTATGTCGATGCTAGCTTTGACACCGATCCGGATGACTCTAAGTCTCAATCCGGATACGTATTTCTCTTGAACGGAGCAGCAATTAGTTGGAGGAGTTCCAAACAACTTGTGGTGGCTGGATCAACAACGGAGGCGGAATATGTTGCTGCTTCAGAAGCGGCGCAGGAGGCAGTTTGGATGAAAGAGTTCATTACAGAACTGGGTGTGGTTCCCAGTGCGTTGGACCCGATGGTGATCTATTATGACAACAATGGAGCCATAGCCAATGCAAAGGAACCAAGGTCTCACAAGAATTCCAAACATATTAAGCGCCGGTTTCACTCCATCCGCGAGCATGTCAAGGATGGAGATATAAAGATTTGTAAAGTGCATACGGACCTAAATGTAGCAGATCCGTTGACTAAAGTACTCCCTAGGGCAAAACATGATGAACACCAGAACTCCATGGGTGTTAGATTTATCACTATTTAAACTAGATTATTATCTCTAGTGCAAGTGGGAGACTGAAGGAAATATGCCCTGAGAGGCAATAATAAAGTTGTTATTATATATTTCTTGTATATGATAGATGTTTATTTTGCATGCTATAATTGTATTGATAGGAAACATCAATACATGTGTGTTTAATAAACAAAAAGGGTTCCTAGTTATGCCTCTCTTATAGACTAGCTTGTTGATTAACAAGATGATCAAAGTTTCCTGATCATGGACATTGGATGTTGTTAATAACAAGGTCACAACATTTGTGAAATGATGTGATGGACATTCATCCGAAGTATAGCATTACGATCAAGTCATTATGTTTATATTGCTATAACATCATACAAAGTAGTCTTAGTCCTTAGACAATGAGATCATGTTAATTGCTAACACCGGAAGAGTATCTTGATAACATCAAACGTCACACCGTAACAGGGTGACTATAAAGATGGGTTCAGTACTACGAAGGTGTTATGTTGAGGCTCATGGATCAAGAGTGGAATTTGTCAATCCAGATGACGGATAGATATACTCTGGGCCCTCTCGGTGATATCACATTAAGATAGCTTGCAAGAAAGTGATGTGATCACTAGAATGTTATATCACGGGAACGAGAAAAGAGTGCATGTCGGTAACGAGATCAAACTAGGTATTTGGATACCGATGATCGAATCTCGGACATGTATTATATCATGAGACAAAGGGATTAAATTGCTGACGTTAAAGGTTCTCACGATCACAGAAGTCATCGTTGAATATGCAGGAGTCAGTATGGATCTCCAGGTCCCGCTTCTGATTATTGATCTGAGGGGAGTCTCAATCATGTCTGCATTATTCGCGAACCGTAGGGTGACACACTTAAGGGTCGCCAGACACCATTTAGGAGCACATATGTTCCAGACAAAAGGTTTGCAAAGCGCAGGAAATGTTTCGATAGAAACCGGAATTGTTTCGGGTGAAATTGCAGAAAGTGGTTCTGCATGAGATATTGAAATGTTGCAAGGGGTTTTATGTGAATGTTTGTTAATTAAAGTAATTAACAAAATTCTGAATAAAATAAATAAAAGAGTTTTATTAAATGAGAGAGCATTAAATTTGGAGAAATTTAATGCATTTAAAGTGGAGACTTTAAACGGGAATGTGAAGAGGCATTTTAATGTGGAGGGGTTACCACCACATGAATGGGGAGGTGAGGGGTCACCCCCCATGCGCCGGCCATGGAGAGAGGGGGTGATGGGTTCGTAGCATGGAAAACAAAAAATTTCTACCGCAAGAACGAACAAAACCCAGATCTAATCTAGATAAAAGCCAAGATCTAATCTATTAGACATGTGCAACGAGATAGATAGGAACTAACCCTCGTAGATCCGAAAGCGTTAACGAGATTAGATCTCGTGGTTGATGTAGTCGATCACTTGCCGATCTCAAGGTCGTGTGGACGATCCTTCCGGCGCCGCGTTCCGGCAGCGCTTCCGCAGTCGGTCAAGTGTACGATCCTTCCAGCGCCGCGTTTCGGCAGCGCTTCCGTAGTCGGTCACACATGCGGAGTCGAAGCAGACCTTCCTCTCCCCGTTCCAGCGAGCAGCGGAGGTAGTAGATCTTCTCCACGGAATCCCAGCAGCACGACGGCGTGGTGGTGGTGGTGGTGGAGTAGAGAATTCTTCAAGGCTTCGCCTATGCCTGTGCAGAAGAAAAGGTGGAGGAGAGAGGCGGAAGAGATTGGAGTTATGGAGCAGGTGTTGGAGGGGGCGCCCCTGCCCTTCTATTTAAGGGGGGAGGCGCACCTGGGGAGGGGGAGTCCTAGTAGGACTCCCCTCCTATGGCCGGCAATGGGAAGGGGGGAGGAGTCCTCCTCCCCCACGAATCCGTGTCTTGCCCCACTAGGTTTCCTTTGACCCTTTCTTGGTTTTCAAGCAAACTCCAAGAAATCATCTAGAACCTTCCAGAACATTCCGAAACCTTCTAGAATCTCGATACAAACACTCCGGAACATTTCCTAACTTAGAAAATGATCCCCAATATATGAATCTTATTCTCCGGACAATTTCGGATCTCCTCGTGATGTCCCGGATCCATTCCGAGACTCCGAACAACATTCGGTCTCCAACGCACATTCCATATCTACTTAAAACAACTTCGAACCTTAAGTGTGTCACCCTATGGTTCATGAATATGTAGACATGATAGAGACACATCTCCTATCAATAACCATCAGCGGGACCTGGAGATCCATAATGGCTCCCACATACTCAACGATAACTTCGCGATCGATTGAACCACTTACATACGAAACTAATTCCCTTTGTGTCACGATACTATACTTATCCGAGGTTTGATCGTTGGTATCTCTATACCTAGTTCTACCTCGTTACTGGTAAGTACTCTTTACTCGTTCCGGGATATGTCATCCCTTGTGACCTAGTCACATGCTTGCAACCTAACTAGATGACATTCCACCGAGAGGGCCCAGAGCATATCTATCCGTCATATGGATGGACAAATCCCAATCTTGGTTCATGCGCTTCAACACATACTTTCAGAATACCCAATGACACCTTTATAACCACCCAGTTACGAAGCGGCGTTTGATGTCATCAAAGTATCCATCCGGTGATGGTGATTAACATAACCTCATGGTCGAAGGAATAGGTTACTATGTATTTGAAAGCTTATAGCAAACGAACTTAATGACTTGATCTTATGCTATGCTTTACGACGGGTGTGTGTCCATTACATCATTCTCCTAATGATATAACCTTGTTATTAATCACATCCAATGTCCATGATCAGGAAACCATGATCATCAATTAATCAACAAGCTAGTTCAATAAGAGGCTTACTAAGGACTCTTTTATGTTTACAAAACACACAAGTATTAATGTTTCCGGTTAATACAATTATAGCATGGGATGTAAACATTTATCATAAACATAAAGATATAATAATAACCACTTTATTATTGCCTCTTGGGCATATGTCCAACAGTCTCCCACTTGCACTAGAGTCAATAATCTAGTTAAAAAACTTGTGCATTCAACACCTATGGCTTTCTGGTGTTGTATAGACACTATTGCTAGTGGTCAACATAATCTTCGGATCTGACACTTGCAAGTCCGTGTGTATTTGCATGTCCTTGCGTCTCTACGCATTACTCATTCTCCAATGAGATGGCATTGTATAAATTTGGTCCTTTGGTGAGACCTTTAGTTCCTTGGGATTAAATTATGTTGATACAGTTGTCATACAATGTATCTTCATAATATTATCCCGCTATGAACCACACCTAGTTTGATAACAAACTACTTAACACAAATGCCCTCCTTTGCTGCTACTATAGCAGTTATATACTTAGCCTTTTGTTGTAGTATCCGTCACAATATCTCAACTTTGGAACTCATCCAAATCCATCATGGAACATCCTTTCCATTATATTGTGCTACCCATAGTCTAAATTGAGATAAATTTAATTTGTATCTTGTGACAAAACTAGTACTTTACAATGAACTACCTTTAACTATTTGTCACTTATACATGATATATTCTTAGTTCTTCCAAAGCTCATAAGAATATCTTTACTATTGTCCAATGATCATCTTATGAATCATTCTGGTATATGCTCATAACATTTAGAGCATAGGACATATCTGGATGTGTACATCTCAAAGAATGATTGATCAAAATATTCTTGTGATTTCACCAAGTGTCAAAACACTTGAATCTCGTGTCAACACACTTGAATCTTGATTTAGTCCTTTCCGTGCGTCAAGAACCTTTCTTGTTGTTTCCATATTGAACTCATTCAACATCTTATCTATGTACATTTGGCAAAACCATATTAGTGCCTCAATCTATTCATATAGACATTGATGCCTAATTCTTGAGTTATGCCTAAGTCTTTCATCGAAATGAAATTCTTAACCTGTGTCAATAAAAGATACATCATTTCTAATCAACAATATGTCTTTCACATAATGTATTAGAAATATGTCTTAGCGCTCCCACTTAATTTGTTGCAAAATGCAAACATCTTCATCGTCTCTGATGAAATTAAACCTTTTAACGGTTTCATCACGGTGAAGATTCCAACTCCGCGATGCTCACTTCAACCATTGAAGTTTTGCATACTCTTTTAGCATCCTTTTAATTTAACAAAACCCTTTGGATCGTGTCATGTACACGTCCTAGGTAACAATTCTATTAGAAGAACTTGTTTTGTTTGTTCAACTACCATATACCAAAATATATGTAGTGGTTGCTACATTAATCCGTCCAGACTAAATTTCGCTATGAAAGATCAAATCGTATCATAGTCAATTCCTTGAACATTGTCGTAAACTCTTTCCGACATGTCGACTATTTCATAGATTTGAAACATCCATGTCTATTTCTTTATAGATCCAAACACAACCGATAGGCTTCACGCCTTTCCGGAGGGTCTTCTAAGTTCAGAAACTTGATTTCTCGTGTAGGGATACTATCACGGATTCCATGACTTCTAGTCATTTTATGGAGTCAGGGCCCATCATTGCTTCTTTGCATGTAGTCGGTTCATCATTGTCAAAACAATAACGACTTGCTTTATCAAATCATACTATTTGATTCTTACCGACCCACACGGTTCTATAGGAACTCTAATCTCCGAGATCACACCTTTTGTAATCACGAGACCCATGAGCATTGTGGCCGCCACCGGGACACTTTCCGGCGCTGCGCTACTTAGCACATATAGCTAAGGTTCAACAACCTTATCAAAGTTCTATTGTCCTCCCACTTAACTTTTCACAAAAAATTCCTTCTCAAGAAACTTGACGTTCCAAGCGACAAACTCTTTTGTCCTCGGTGTTATGGAGAAATTCCCAACAAATTCTTTGGAATAACCTACAAAGACGTGCTTATCCGACTTTGGTTGTAAACATTTTACTTATGCATAGCATACCAAAATTTAAGAAAAGACAATTCGGGTTTTATCCCAAACCATGACTTATATGGTGTCATTTCAACGGATCACGATGGAGCTCTTTTCAGTGTAAAAGCGGTAGTCACTAAAGCTTTAATCTTTAAAATATAATGGCAGTTTTATAAATGACACCTTTGATCTTACCATGTAAAACAAGGTTTCATTACATATCTCGAACACTCCATACTCCTATGGTGTTTTGGGAAATGCAAATCCATGGAACGATTCCTCAAATCTTAGGTGTTTTGCTAAACTTGTAACTCAAATATCTTTCTTTATGATCCAATCATAAACTTTTTATTTTCTTGTTACAATGATTTTCCACTTCATCTTGAAAGTCTCTGAACATTTTTCAAATGTTTCATACTTCTTCCTTATTGAGTAAGTATACATATATTCACTCAAATTCTCGGAGAAAGCATATGAAGTTGAAATCCATCGCTCTCGACTACACATAATGGGCTTCATACATCTGTATGTACAAGTTCCAATCAGCTAGTCATTCGTTCCCTTTTGGCCTATGAACGAAGTTTTAATTATCTCTAGAAAAGTTTCATAAGCGTCATTTGATCAAAATCAAAAGACTCCAAAATTCCATCAACATGGAGTTTCTTCATGTTCTCTTTCCAATATAATTTAAACAGCGATGTCACTTCTTAAGTGATCGTTCAATCAATTGTCTTTCGACATTTTAGCATTAGTTTTATGGATGTGATTTCTCCAACGAGATTTGCAAATCATCCATCTTTTATGGAATACAGAAATTATTTGAACAACCTTTTGTCGTCATAATACCTGATCAAAATAACAATTATTGAAACAAATCTTGAAGGCAAGCTTTGATATTAACGAGCAACACAACAACCCTTTGTTTGTTTTCGATGAACATCATCACATATTCTCTTGCTAGTTACTTAGGCCATTGCAGTTCATGAATTGTGTTGTCCTGTATGACACTTCATACCAACCAATTCGGTATCCAATACCGCAGAACCACATTGTTTAACAACCAAGGAATACAGCCATAACATGTATCTTCTATATACCTAAGTTGGACATCTCCAATCTTTTCTTTTCTGCCAAATATTTTACAGATTCTCTTTCAGCAATTCCTTTTCTTTTAAAAGAATCTATCAACATCAATAGTGGTGTCATTCACATGACACATAGTACACAGTGTATATAGTCAAATACTAATACCTTTGGACTTTCACTTTGAAGTGGATCACCTTCATCAAATGTTTGGCATTCTTTCAAAATTCCATTCTTTAGTAATCTTTTAGTGTAGCAAACATTTTACTTACATCTTCTATTCATCCTTATCATGACAACTTTCATGATCAAGCTGCTATAGCTTATAAAGGTGAATTGCGAGTATAATGTTTCTTTTTCAAAAACTTTTGGAGGATTAGGACGACTAGCGTCTCCAACCTTCACAAATTCTCATCAAATATGAGGACGTATACTCTATCATGTTGTAACCAACACATTGTTTTAGATATCGCAATACCTTTCACATATGATGGTTTCTGAAACATTGCTTTCAGCTCTTAGATAAACTTGATATTAAAAACAATCTTTTGAGTATCAAGAATCATGGAGACAAACATGATACATTAGATACTAACACTGGAATTGTTACTCTTGATTTAATACTATTTATTAAACTTCATGGAGTAAATAGAGTTTGCTGAAAGTTTGCAATAGGACTTATAAACTTTAAATTGACATTCAAAACAATACGATACCAGTTCGTAAAGTAAATATCCAGAATTTCTATAGTTCTACTATCTCAACTATGACTAATCGTAAGGTGGTGAACGGATGCCAATGACTACAACAAACTATGCAAATTCACTTTGATTGTGTTTATGATAAATTGAGTTCGACTAATCGAAATTACAAATGAACTCCCACTCAAAACAACATCCCTCAAGTTATTTTAGTGATTACATGAACCAAATCCACTACACCAAGTCCGATCATCACGTGAGATGATGTAGCTTTAAAGGCGAACAATCAACATGTTCATCATATCATCCATATGACTCATGCTTTACCTTTCGGTATTCCGTGTTCCGAGACCATGTCTGTACATGCTAGGCTCGTCAAGGTTAACCTTAGTTTCCGCATGTGCAAATCTGGCTTGCACCCGTTGTATGCACACGTAAAGTCTATCATACCCGATCATCACGAGATGCTTCGAAACGACGAGTCTTAGCAACGGTGCCAACTAAGGATGAACACTTTATTACTTGATATTTAGTGAGAGGGATCATCTTATAATGCTACCGTCGCGATCTAAGCAATACAAGATGCATAAAGGATTAACATCACAGGCAATTCATAATTAGTGTGATATGATATGGCCCTTTCTTCTTGCGCCTTTGATCTCCATCTCCAAAGCACGAACATGATCTCCATCATCACCAGCATTGCGTCAAGGTCAGTGGCGCCGCTTCATGGTTGTCCATCATCACCAGCAACTATTACAACTACTTTGAATAAAGCTATTACAAGATGAATAGACACGCATGTCTTAACAGAATTAAAGACAACCATTAGGCTCCTGCCGGTTGCCATATTACAACAAGGATCATTGCATACATCAAATACAATCACAATCACATGATGGCCATATCACATCACAAAACCCCTGCAAAAATGAGTTAGACGCCTCTAATTTTCTTTGCATGTTTTACGTGGCTTGGTGCTTTCGAATAAGAACGGATCTTACCTACGAACATGAACCACAACGTTGATACAAGTGTTGTCAGATGCTCATTGTAAATTGAATCTTAACTATGGTGGGAGAGACAGACACCCGCAAAGCCACTTGTGCAAAGAAAGTTGCACGTCAAGCGTGGAGCAAGTCTCATGTACGATGACATGTAATGTTAGCCCGAGCCGCTTCATCCCACCATGCCGCAAGATGCAAAGTACACGCTAAGACACCGACAACAAAAGCATCAACGCCCACAAAAACATTGTGTTCTACTCGTGCAACAGATCTACGCATAGATACGGCTCTGATACCACTGATGGGTTCGTAGCATGGAAAACAAAAAATTTCTACCGCAAGAACGAACAAAACCCAGATCTAATCTAGATAAAAGCCAAGATCTAATCTATTAGACATGTGCAACGAGATAGATAGGAACTAACCCTCGTAGATCCGAAAGCGTTAACGAGATTAGATCTCGTGGTTGATGTAGTCGATCACTTGCCGATCTCAAGATCGTGTGGACGATCCTTCCGGCGCCGCTTTCCGGCAGCGCTTCCGCAGTCGGTCAAGTGTACGATCCTTCCAGCGCCGCGTTTCGGCAGCGCTTCCGTAGTCGGTCACACGTGCGGAGTCGAAGCAGACCTTCCTCTCCCCGTTCCAGCGAGCAGCGGAGGTAGTAGATCTTCTCCACGGAATCCCAGCAGCACGACGGCGTGGTGGTGGTGGTGGTGGAGTAGAGAATTCTTCAAGGCTTCGCCTATGCCTGTGCAGAAGAAAAGGTGGAGGAGAGAGGCGGAAGATATTGGAGTTATGGAGCAGGTGTTGGAGGGGGCGCCCCTGCCCTTCTATTTAAGGGGGGAGGCGCACCTGGGGAGGGGGAGTCCTAGTAGGACTCCCCTCCTATGGCCGGCAATGGGAAGGGGGGAGGAGTCCTCCTCCCCCACGAATCCGTGTCTTGCCCCACTAGGTTTCCTTTGACCCTTTCTTGGTTTTCAAGCAAACTCCAAGAAATCATCTAGAACCTTCCAGAACATTCCGAAACCTTCTAGAATCTCGATACAAACACTCCGGAACATTTCCTAACTTAGAAAATGATCCCCAATATATGAATCTTATTCTCCGGACAATTTCGGATCTCCTCGTGATGTCCCGGATCCATTCCGAGACTCCGAACAACATTCGGTCTCCAACGCACATTCCATATCTACTTAAAACAACTTCGAACCTTAAGTGTGTCACCCTATGGTTCGTGAATATGTAGACATGATAGAGACACATCTCCTATCAATAACCATCAGCGGGACCTGGAGATCCATAATGGCTCCCACATACTCAACGATAACTTCGCGATCGATTGAACCACTTACATACGAAACTAATTCCCTTTGTGTCACGATACTATACTTATCCGAGGTTTGATCGTTGGTATCTCTATACCTAGTTCTACCTCGTTACTGGTAAGTACTCTTTACTCGTTCCGGGATATGTCATCCCTTGTGACCTAGTCACATGCTTGCAACCTAACTAGATGACATTCCACCGAGAGGGCCCAGAGCATATCTATCCGTCATATGGATGGACAAATCCCAATCTTGGTTCATGCGCTTCAACACATACTTTCAGAATACCCAATGACACCTTTATAACCACCCAGTTACGAAGCGGCGTTTGATGTCATCAAAGTATCCATCCGGTGATGGTGATTAACATAACCTCATGGTCGAAGGAATAGGTTACTATGTATTTGAAAGATTATAGCAAACGAACTTAATGACTTGATCTTATGCTATGCTTTACGACGGGTGTGTGTCCATTACATCATTCTCCTAATGATATAACCTTGTTATTAATCACATCCAATGTCCATGATCAGGAAACCATGATCATCAATTAATCAACAAGCTAGTTCAATAAGAGGCTTACTAGGGACTCTTTTATGTTTACAAAACACACAAGTATTAATGTTTCCGGTTAATACAATTATAGCATGGGATGTAAACATTTATCATAAACATAAAGATATAATAATAACCACTTTATTATTGCCTCTTGGGCATATCTCCAACAGGGGGCACCCCCCTCCTCCTATAAAAGGCCACCCATTCCCTCCTTCATCCTCACACACAAAGGAATGATAGAGATCATACCACGATGTAAATGATAGAGATCAAATGCATGGACCATATCACCTCACTGCACACATTAGATGTTAGCATCTTATATTGCTAGTTTGGCGCTTTTGGTAGCATTATAAGATGATCCCTCATTTAGATATCAAGATAAAATGTGTTCTTCCTTAAGTATGCACCGTTTTGTGGATCGTGTTTTGAGGCATCACGTGATGATCGGGTGTTCTCGACTCTACGCTTTCATACAACGGGTGTAAGACAGTTTTACACACGCGAATACTAAGGTTCTTACTTGACGAGCCTAGCATGTACAGACATGGCCTCGGAACACGGACCGAAAGGTTAAGCATGACTCATATAGTTGATATGATGCCTATATAGATACTCGCCTTTGAAGCTACACCGACTCACGTGATGATCGGACTTGGTGTAGTGGATTTGGTTCATGTAATCACCAAAAGGACACGAGGGATGTCGTTTTTGAGTGGGAGTTCATTAGTAATTTGGATTAGTTGAACTCAATCTATCATAAAACTTAGTCTAAATATATTTTACAAATTCTGTTGTAGATGGCACCACCTGCTTTTAATTTCAATGTGTTCATGGAGAAAGAGAAGCTTGCTGCGAATGGTAGCAACTTCACCAACTGGGCTATGAATTTGAGGATTCTCCTCACTGCTGCACAAAAGCAATATGTGCTAGAGGCGCCGCTAGGCTCCCCACCAGCTCCTGATGCCCCTGACGAGGAAACGAACGTCTATATAACTTGTCAGGAGGACCACAACTTAGTTCATTACGGCATACTGTATGGGCTAGAACTAGAACTTCGAAAACGTTTCGAAAATGGCAAAGCCTTTGATACCATGGGAGAATTGAAAATGATTTTCGATACCCATGCTGCCGTAGAGAGTTATAATGCTTCTGAAAAGTTCTTAGCTGCATGATGGAAGAGAACAGCTCCGTTAGTGAGCACGTACTCAAAATGTCTGAGTACGCCGATAAGCTTGTGTCCTTGGGAATAACGATTCTCATTGACTTAGGCATACATCGTGTTCTCCAATCTCTGCCACCTAGCTACAAGAGCTTCGTGATGAACTATAATATGCAGGGCATGAAGAAGTCTCTTCCCGAGCTTCTGTCAATGCTTAAGACTGCAGAAGTGGAGATTAGGAAAGAACATCAAGTGTTGATGATCAATAAGACCACCGGTTTCAAGAAGGACAAGAAAGGAAAGCAGAAGGGAAAGAAGGGCGGAAAATCTATTGCCGCGCCTGAAAAGAAACCCCGAGCTGGCCCTAAGTCTGACACCGAGTGCTACTATTGCAAGGGTACTGGCCATTGGAAGCGCAACTGCCCCAAGTATTTGGCGGACAAAAAGGCCGGCAAGGCAAACAAAGGTATATGTGATATACATGTTATTGATGTGTACTTGACTAGTACTCGCAGTAGCACCTGGGTAGTTGATACGGGATCGGTTGCTAATATATGTAACTCGGTTCAGGGGCTGCGGAACAAGCGACAACTAGCAAGGGATGAGGTCACGATGCGGGTCGGCAATGGATCAAGAGTTGATGTGATCGCCGTCGGAACGCTGCCTCTCCATATGCCGTCGGGGTTAGTTATAAACCTGAATAATTGTTATTTGGTGCCTACACTGAGCATGAACATTGTATCCGGATCATGTTTGATGCAAAGTGGTTATTCATTTAAGTCTGAAAACAATGGTTGTTTGATTTATATGAATAATATCTTTTATGGTCATGCACCTGTGTTGAATGGTTTATTTCTATTAGATCTCGATAGTAGTATTACGCATATTCATAATGTTGATGCTAAAAGGATTAAACTTGATAATTATATATCTGCATATATGTGGCACTGCCGTCTAGGTCATATTGGCGTTAAACGCATGAAGAAACTCCATTCTGATGGACTTTTGGAATCGCTTGATTTTGAATCATTTGATACATGTGAGCCATGCCTTATGGGCAAGATGACTAGAACGCCATTTTCCGGTTCAATGGAACGGGCGACAGATTTATTGGAAATCATACATACTGATGTGTGTGGAGCAATGAGTGTGTCGGCGCGAGGTGGATATCGTTATTTTGTTACTTTCACAGATGATTTGAGTAGATACGGGTATATCTATTTGATGAAACATAAGTCTGAAACCTTTGAAAAGTTCAAAGAATTTCAGAATGAAGTGGAAAATCATCATAACAGAAAGATCAAACTTCTGCGGTCCGACCGTGGAGGAGAGTATCTTAGTTACGAGTTTAGCACACACATGAAAGGCTGTGGAATAGTTTCACAACTCACGCCTGCTGGAACACCACAACGTAATGGTGTGTCAGAACATCGTAATCGTACTTTATTGGATATGGTTCGATCTATGATGTCTCTGACTGACTTGCCACTGTCATTTTGGGGTTATGCACTGGAAACCGCTACATTCACTTTAAATAGGGCACCATCTAAATCCGTTGAAAAGACAACGTATGAATTATGGTTTGGAAACAAACCTAAGCTGTCATTTCTTAAAGTTTGGGGATGTGATGTTTATGTGAAGAAACTTCAACCGGATAAACTCGAACCCAAAGCGGAAAAATGCGTCTTCATAGGATACCCTAAGGAAACAATTGGGTATACCTTCTATCACAGATCCGAGGGCAAGGTCTTTGTTGCCAAGAATGGATCCTTTCTTGAGAAGGAGTTTCTCGCAAAAGGTGTGAGTAGTCGGAAGGTAGAACTCGAAGAGGTTATTGAACCTTCTCTTCATGAAATGGCGAGTAGCGCAGCACCGGAAGTTGTTTCGGAGTTGACTTCACCTAATGAAGAGAGAGCTAATGATATTGATCATGAAACTCCGAAAGAGGACACTACCGAACCTCGCAGGTCAAGAAGGACATGTGCAGCTCCTGAACTGCACGGCAATCCTGTTATGAATTTCATGATTGATGAAATAGATGACCCTGCAACGTATGAAGAAGCGATGATGAGCCCTGATTCCAACAAATGGCTAGGCCATGAAATCCGAGATGGAATCCATGTACGAAAACCAGGTTTGGACCTTGGTGGACTTACCTCACGATCGAAAGGCCGTTGAGAATCAATGGATTTTCAAAAGAAAAACTGATGTTGATGGTAATGTAACCATCTATAAGGCTCGACTTGTCGCAAAGGGGTTTCGACAAATTCAAGGAGTTGACTACGATGAGACATTCTCTCCCGTAGCGATGCTTATGTCGGTTTGGATTATGTTAGCAATTGCTGCATATTTCAATTATGAAATATGGCAGATGGATGTCAAAACTGTGTTCCTCAATGGTAATATTGAAGAATAGTTGTATATGATACAACCAAAGGGTTTTGTCGATCCTAAGGATGCTAATAAGGTGGAAAACTTCAGCGATCCATCTATGGACTTAAGCAAGCATCACGGAGTTGGAATCTCCGCTTTGATGAGGTGATCAAAGAGTTTGGATTTGTCCAAACTTATGGAGAGGCTTGTATTTACAAAAAAGTGAGTGGGAGCAATGTGGCATTTCTGATATTATATGTGGATGACATATTATTGATTGGAAATGATATAGATCTTTTAAACAGTGTTAAAAGTTATCTAAACAGCAAATTTTCGATGAAGGACCTTGGTGAAGCTTCATATATATTAGGCATTAAAATCTATAGAGATAGATCAAGACGTCTAATTGGGCTATCGCAGAGTACATACCTTGATAAGATATTAAAGAAGTTTAATATGAACGAAAGTAAGAAGGGGTTCTTACCTATGTTGCAAGGCAAGACATTGAGTAAGACTCAAAGTCCGGCTACGGCGGAAGAAAGAGAGATGATGGATAAGATCCCCTATGCCTCGGCCATAGGCTCTATAATGTATGACATGCTATGTACAAGACCGGATGTGGCACATGCTATTAGTTTGACTAGTAGGTACCAATATGATCTAGGTTCGGAACATTGGATAGCGGTAAAGAACATCCTCAAGTACTTGAGAAGAACTAATGATATGTTTCTTATATACGGAGGTGAAGAAGAGCTAGTCGCTAAGTGTTATGTCGATGCTAGCTTTGACACCGATCCGGATGACTCTAATTCTCAATCCGGATACGTATTTCTCTTGAACGGAGCAGAAATTAGTTGGAGGAGTTCCAAACAACTTGTGGTGGCTGGATCAACAACGGAGGCGGAATATGTTGCTGCTTCAGAAGCGGCGCAGGAGGCAGTTTGGATGAAAGAGTTCATTACAGAACTAGGTGTGGTTCCCAGTGCGTTGGACCCGATGGTGATCTATTGTGACAACAATGGAGCCATAGCCAATGCAAAGGAACCAAGGTCTCACAAGAATTCCAAACATATTAAGCGCCGGTTTCACTCCATCCGCGAGCATGTCAAGGATGGAGATATAAAGATTTGTAAAGTGCACACGGACCTAAATGTAGCAGATCCGTTGACTAAAGTACTCCCTAGGGCAAAACATGATCAACACCAGAACTCCATGGGTGTTAGATTTATCACTATGTAAACTAGATTATTGTCTCTAGTGCAAGTGGGAGACTGAAGGAAATATGCCCTGAGAGGCAATAATAAAGTTGTTATTATATATTTCTTGTATATGATAGATGTTTATTTTGCATGCTATAATTGTATTGATAGGAAACATCAATACATGTGTGTTTAATAAACAAAAAGGGTTCCTAGTTATGCCTCTCTTATAGACTAGCTTGTTGATTAACAAGATGATCAAAATTTCCTGATCATGGACATTGGATGTTGTTAATAACAAGGTCAGAGCATTTGTGAAATGATGTGATGAACATTCATCCGAAGTATAGCATTACGATCAAGTCATTATGTTTATATTGCTATAACATCATACAAAGTAGTCTTAGTCCATAGACCATGAGATCATGTTAATTGCTAACACTGGAAGAGTATCTTGATAACATCAAACGTCACACCGTAACAGGGTGACTATAAAGATGGGTTCAGTACTACGAAGGTGTTATGTTGAGGCTCATGGATCAAGAGTGGAATTTGTCAATCCAGATGACGGATAGATATACTCTGGGCCCTCTCGGTGATATCACATTAAGATAGCTTGCAAGAAAGTGATGTGATCACTAGAATGTTATATCACGGGAACGAGAAAGAGTGCATGTTAGTAACGAGATCAAACTAGGTATTTGGATACCGATGATCTAATCTCGGACATGTATTATATCATGAGACAAAGGGATTAAATTGCTGACGTTAAAGGTTCTCACGATCACAGAAGTCATCGTTGAATATGCAGGAGTCAGTATGGATCTCCAGGTCCCGCTTCTGATTATTGATCTGAGAGGAGTCTCAATCATGTCTGCATTATTCGCGAACCGTAGGGTGACACACTTAAGGGTCGCCGGACACCATTTAGGAGCACATATGTTCCAGACAAAAGGTTTGCAAAGCGCAGGAAATGTTTCGATAGAAACCGGAATTGTTTCGGGTGAAATTGCAGAAAGTGGTTCTGCATGTGATATTGAAATGTTGCAAGGGGTTTTATGTGAATGTTTGTTAATTAAAGTAATTAACAAAATTCTGAATAAAATAAATAAAAGAGTTTTATTAAATGAGAGAGCATTAAATTTGGAGAAATTTAATGCATTTAAAGTGGAGACTTTAAAAGGGAATGTGAAGAGGCATTTTAATGTGGAGGGGTTACCACCACATGAATGGGGGAGGTGAGGGGTCACCCCCCATGCGCCGGCCATGGAGAGAGGGGGCACCCCCTCCTCCTATAAAAGGCCACCCATTCCCTCCTTCATCCTCACACCTCCTCGTGAAGGATCTCTCTCCCCCTCTAGATATTTCCCCATGGTCTCGTATTAGCGAGATACATGTTCCCAGTGGCCTTGCGTCTGGAAGGAGTTGCTGCTTCCGCTGATTAGCTGGAGTGAGGAGGTGGAGGTTGTCCAGTGGCTTGAACGTGTGTGCGAGGATGGATGCGCTGCTGATTTGCGGCGCTCGGACTTCCACACGATCTTGAGATCGGCAAGCGTACGACTACATCAACCACGAGTTCCTACTCGTTAACAAAACTCGTTGTCTTCGAGGGTAAGTTCTACATGGATGTATGTCCACCCGTTGCTCTGTATCTAGTAGATAGACCTTGGCGTATAGTTCTCATCGTAGGAAATTTTTTGTTTTCTATGCTGCGGACCCAACACTACCATCATACTTGTAATTATATAAACTCAGCATTTCTTGTAGGTGCACCATGGAGAATGATCCAAAATTGAGTAGTCAAAGTAATCATCAGTGCCCCTTATGTAAGTGAGATTCCCTCTGAATCCGTAGAAAAATCCATTGCGTTCAAATTGAACTATGAACATGTTTGGATCATATCATGCATCAACCACCAACAGAATCACAAAGAAATTCATAAAAACAGTGCACAAACATGTTCAGTTAACACAAAATTCAGTTCAAGCAAACACTTTCAGAGAAACGTGGAATTAATATATAGCACCAATAACCACTCTTAGCATGTATTGTTCAACTTATATGACCTCAAAGAGTATTGCATAGCAAAAAAATCAGAATTTTTCCCGAAATCATCGATTCCGAGCAGGCACAAACCCGGCCTACACCGTACCTTGCCCAAAATCAAAGGATCTAGCTACTACATGCGGAGCAATCATGGTGCTGGTACCAATCTACACCTAGTCCCTCGCTGACCCCGCAAGAAAACCGACTAAAGAAGAATGTCGATGAGCACGTCAGCATTGCTTAAACCCACCAAAAACCAACAGAAAACTAGGAGAAATTGGGGCGCAGGGTTTTACCCTAGTCCGGCGCCTCATCCTGCCACTCACAGTACCGCAAATCAGGTGACATATTGATGAGATCATCGTGGAGCGGGACTGTGAACGCGGCGAGCGCTGCGGAAAAGACGACAAGGAAAATGAAAGGATGTGTATGCCTCCTATAACCACTCCTACCATGTCCAACGTACCACAAATTCGAATAAAACAAGGACTTTTCAACAAATATTACATGGCCGGGAGTTGCGAGAGGACTAGATTCTTTGACATCATGACGTGAGGGGGTTATCAACAAAATTACCATGTGTCATTAGCCAGCGTGACAAGCCACATGTCGAGCTTTCGGCTATTGGGACTAGTTTTGCTCCAATTAGCAAACTATTGGCACTATCTGGTCCTATTTTACAACTTATAAAATGAACCTAATGCATAACAATTGGGACCTCTAGTGTATTTAGCTCTTGCTAAAGCGGTCGAAAACCCAAAATTGGGCAGACCCAAGTCCCTGTGAGTTTAATCAATGCAACGACGTACAGCATGGATCTTTTCGAAGACCAAACTCAACCGGAACGTTAGTGCCGATACATGCATGCACGTAATCACTTTTTCTGCAAAGGTTGCGCCGGAACCCGATAACTATTTTTGCCGTGAGAAAGCCCATTTTCCTCATTATCGGAAGTAGAACGACACAGCCGTACTGTTTGTTGGAGTGAAGCGCCTGTTTCTTCAAACCTGCAACCGTGAGATTTGGTAGTGGTCTATGAAAAATATGATCCCGCTTGCAGTTTGGTGGTTGCTTTTTTTTTTGAGAATAAGTTTGGTGGGTGCTTCTCTCTCGGAAATGAACGTGTGTGCTTTTTGATATTTTTTGCGCATAAGTAATGGATTCTCCGTCCAATCTGGGCTGAGTCAGATGGGCCTGGAAGCGGGGCCTGGCTGTGTTCCCTCGTGTTCATAGGGTTCTAGCAGGGGATTTAATGCGTATGTCTCCTGGTGACGCAGCCCCACAACCACCGCCGTCTGCTCATTTCGTTCCCATCCAATCGGCGTTTCGAAAAGTAAAGTCCTTTTCGGTCTGCATCTGTTCTGTTCTGCCAAACTTCTGCGCATGGCCATGGCGGGGGTAAATTTCGCAGCTGGTTCCGCTGATTCACCGGCTGACCGCCATACGGGGGAAACAACCCTTGATCCGTAAAAGAAATTGAGAGCCGACGCAAGAACCCTTCTCCAACCTCTACATTCAAGGGTTCGCAGCTCGGCTGTACGCGAGCCCTCATTCGTAGGAACCCTAGCACGCGCTGAAGTTTCACCCCTACCGCACGCGCATCCTCTTTCCCACTCGTGCGCCGTCACCTCCACCCGCCACCGATTCGCCCACCTACGCCCACCCCTAGCCGTCGCTGCCTGCCAAGCACCCCGCCCGACCATGGCCAACATCGATCTGGCCACGGGATGACCACGACCGGGAGGGAGACATGTCCGACTGGTCATCGTCGTCGGACGATTCCGACCTCGACGAGCTGCTGCACGACGACGATAGCGAGATGACCATATTCCTCCTCGCCGTCAAG
This sequence comes from Avena eriantha, assembly GCA_910589775.1. NCBI lineage: Eukaryota > Viridiplantae > Streptophyta > Magnoliopsida > Poales > Poaceae > Avena > Avena eriantha. The sequence goes on from OU342742.1 coordinate 101,055,669, forward strand.
GAGCACGAGGACCGCCTGAAGCTGCTCAATCAGAGGCATGGCTCGGTAAAGGGCTGCATGTTCATCGAGCGGAACCGCTTCCTCGGCCACGCCACCCTAATGGCGTACTTTTCAGAGGTACCAACATATCCGCCTCATCTCTTTCGTAGGAGGTACCGAATGCGTCGCAGCTTGTTCGTGAAAATTGTTGAAGCTGTTGAGGCCAACTCGACCTATTTCAAGCAACGTAGAAACACCTGCAATCAGCTAGGATTTAGCGCATATCAAAAAAAATCGTCTGCCATGAGAGTGCTTGCGTATGGCATCCCCGCGGACTACACCGATGAGTATATTCGCATTGGGGAAGATACGACCACCGAGTCCGTTCGCAAGTTCGCCAAAATGATTATCAAGTTGTTCGGTCCAACATATCTTCGAGCTTCCAATGACGAAGATACAAAAAGGTTAACGGAGATGAACGAAAAAGGGGTTGGCCGGGATGCTTGGGAGTGTGGATTGTATGCATCGGACATAGAAAACTTGTCTGAAAGCATGGCATGGAATGTACCGCGGTAAAATTCGTGATGCTACCATTATGCTTGAGGCAGTTGCTTCGCAAGATTTGTGAATTTCGCATTGTTTTTTTTGGTTTGCCGGGAACACTCAATGACATCAACGTTTTGCAAAGATCCCATTTGTTTGCAAAACTTGTAGCCGGAGAGGCACCGGCTAGCAATTACAAAGTCCTGGATCATACGTACACAATGGGGTACTATCTTGCCGATGACATTTATTCCGAATGGGCAACCTTTATGAAGTCCATCAAGGATCCCAGGGATAAAATAGAAGTTGTATTTGCCAAGGCACAAGAGGCAGCCCATAAGGACATTGAGAGAGCTTTCAGGGATTTGCAAGCACGGTTTACTATTGTTCGAGGCCCAGCTAGATTTTGAGACAAGAAAACCGTTGTCAACATCATGACATGTTGTGTGATTGTCCACAACATGATCATCGAGGATGAGAGAGGGATGAACTTGCCATGTTTCTACGACAAAGTTGGCGGCCGAGTGCACCCCAAAAGGAATCCCGATCGCATCGCAGGTTTTCTCGAAGCACATCCGTAGATCAATAATGCAACAACTCATAAACAGTTTCGCGCAGATCTTATCCAGCACCAGTAGCAGTTGTATGGCCGTACAACATGATCTTCCTTAGTTTTTCTTCTTGTATGTATGAGATGAACCATTCGGGAACATTTGTTTAATTTGTCTATTATTTCACTCGAACAATTATTGGAATTTGGTTGAAATATTTGTTGTAATAATTTGGATGATTATTGTGTGCTCAAAAACAATTATTTGTTGTAATATGCATGCTTGATTTGATGATTTGTGTTTATTTGTATTTTCATTTCACATATGAAATTAGGCAAAACCCCGTGTTTTACTGGTCAAAAAAGTGTCGGCGCGGAACGGAGCTCTCAAATGCAGCCTGTAAACACTTTTTCCGCGACGTGTACTCGCGATTTAAGGGTGAGGCTTTTACGGGCTCCATTAGAGATGCTCTAAGTTGCACGAGTTTTAGGGCCCCTCGAGCTAAACTTCGCAGAGCATGTTAAGATAGAAGCGGCCTTCAAGTTATGTTCGTGCTATATTCTTCATTTTGTTTGGTAGCCTGTATTATATCGCTAGAACCAAAATTGACCTAGTGATTACTAGTCCACAAGCAAGCAGAAATTGTCTTCTGGAGTATCTCTTTTCATATGGTGCACTTATATCATGCCTTAACTACAATCAAGAAAATGAACGTCAAGCTACATGAAGCGACGGAAACATGGTGATCTAGTTGCGTGCCTACCGGCATACGTCCTCACCGATGTGCTCCACCACCATATCCCAGCGAGCCATTGTCAACGACGTTAGTAGAGACTATGCCCTAGAAGATAGTTGATGAGCTAACTGTGACACAATTAACTGAACTGAGTTATAAAAGATAGATGATGGTGCAGTCATGCTGGCTGGAGATATCTAGCTTGGATTGTAAACCACGGAGAGCCACCATGGACGGCAAGAGTCCTCTAGGCATACGTCTTCCCTTCATCGTCATCTTTATCTGCTTGACCACACGTGAACACGCAACATAATAGAGAGCTCTAGTTTTGACCACGATTATGAGAAGATATAGTTCACAAAACTCAGTGTCGATAGTCAGAATGGAACCCTTATAATCCCAAGAGCAAGGAATCGATGTAGTATAGTTTGATAAGTATTTGATTGTCAAAGTCATGAGGACTTAAAGATAAACTATCTATTCTCTAAATTGATATAACTTACTTATATAGACTTTCGTGTAATACAATAAACTAGACGTTGTAAGGTGCTTTTTACTTCTAACTAGAAAACTAGTAAAACTACCTAGTGCTAAAAGTAAATACAAAAATTAAAACTATTATTGGTAAATTAAAAGCAAGTAAAGGTAAAAGAAAGTAACTGAAGGTAGCAAGTGTTCTGGCAAATTATTATTCCATTCATCTTTTTTGTAACAATTAGTGAAGCACATCATGTTTTCTATCGGCTAGATGTATAAGTACTAAATACCATGAAGTATAAATAACTCGATGATCAAACCTCCCGGGTCCATCCTAATAGGATTAATTAAGGCAAATTGTCTAGTATCAACACATCTAATCATCACTATATCTAACTTTTATAAAGATAGTCTATTGTTTCTTCAAAGCGGGGTCATAAATAAGTGCAATTGTGTAACCGTACAATCATACCCCTAGTGATTGATCCCAAGGTTGTTACCATGCAAGTAAGAGAGTTATTAAGACATAAAGTCCAACCACCGTTGTAAGTTTCAAAGTCCCCATAATTTATAGCCTCATGAATTAAACCATCAATTAATATAGCAATATAGCATGCATATTTAAGATTTGGGAGACGATTTTTGTCAAGTGCCTCCGGCCATCTCTTCTCCTAGAAATATTCAAACGGTGACAAGTTTATGTATCCCCAACATACGTGTGCACTCATATATCAGTACATAAGACAATCATAGAAGATAACATACTTGTATGCAACCAACAATGAACTCTTTCACAATTGCCATGAACAGATCACTATTCAAATATTGACATAGATACAATAGATTATGGGAAAACAATAGATTGCATAACACATCATGTTTGCCAAGATATTACAGTAGAGAGATGAATAGGATGTTGTTGTAGATGTTGATGATGACCATGCTAGAGGGGGTGGAGCCAACCGGAGGATTCCGGCAGCGGGTCCCCCCTCTAATCTCTGCCACCGGTAGACTTTGGACTCTCTGTTTATGTGTTTTTGATCTCTGCTTCCGTGAGTATTGAGAAAGGCCGTCGGGGGGTATATATAGATGGTTTTAGGTCAAAACGAACAGAATTGCGGTGGAATCGATGACATCGGAGCTTCGATGCAGAAACAAGGAGGGTGTCGCGGCCTACTAGACATACCCCACCATGGGCCCTCATTGCCAGCCCATTGACCTCCTGATGGCCCACTTTTGATCATTTTTTTCATCTCGAAAATTTCTAAATGTCCCCCAACCTTGCCCTTTTTGAGTCCTGTAGCTCTTGAAAAGTCCAAAATATTAACATAAGGTATTTTTTCCTTGACAGAGTTAGAACCAAAAGAGAGTGGATTGTTTAGAAAATTCCTGAAATCATTAAGAACATTGCTAGTAACTAATAATTAATGCAAATATGTTAAAATATGTGACAATAAACTACAAAGTTCATGGATGCATGTCACATGCATCAACATCCCAAAGCTTAATCTATGCTCAGCCTCGAGCATAAATGTGATAAAACTAACATGGACTTTGGTTGTTATTATTTAGAACATCACAAGTCATGATCATTGCTAGCCAAAGTTAAATAATTTACCCCTTAGAGAATGACAGTAAGAAATCATCCTATAGAGTGATAGACCTTAAAGCCTCACATATGTTTAGCTATTAGCCAAGCTTGTATAAAAATACATGCACACAGTACCATGGACCATTAAGAATGCTAAGTGCAAGTGAAATTACATTGTGTATAATGTCCTACTTTGGTCTTTAGAATCATGTATATTTTTCATATATGTAAACACTTGAAGAAGTAGAAAGTAAGCAGGGATTAAACATGTATAAGAGATATCTAGCTTCCAAACACTACCTTTTAAGTTTATGCTTAATCATAATACATAACTAGTGTTTGGTTTCATTGCCCCTCATTTTTTACTTTTTTACTTTTGGAATTTTTATTTTTGGACACTTTTTGCTTCTTTGCACTCAACACCTATTTATTATGATGAGATACATTTGAATCTATAAATTTGGAAAATTTGCCTACACACTCACTCTCTCACCTATTGATATATTTCTTGAAGGGTGTATGCCTTCATCTTTTATGGATGCACCCTTATTGGGAGGGTTTGTGTCATCATATTTTAGGTATGCATATTTTATTCTACTATAAGGGTACTGGTGAAGGAGATATGCCTTAGGGGCAAATAATAAAGGGGTTTATTATCATATCTCATTAGTTCATAATCGTTTTATATCGTGCTATACCTGTATCAAGGGGAAACACTGGTACATGTGTGATATATAAACAAACCAAAATTCCATAGTAGCCTCTATTCAACTAGTTCATTGGACAGCTTTGAAGGGGTTCCATGGCAGAAAACAAAAAATCCAACGTTGGAACACCCAACCACCCAGGATCTATCGATGTAGTAATGTAGTAACGGTCGAGGTTTCGGAAACATACCCTTGTCGTCCGAATGTGGTTAATGTTCCAATGGGAACGTGTTTGAAGTAGTCGCGCTCATAGCCAACCTCAATGTCGCGAAGCTCCTCGCAAGTCCCCTCTTGCTCCATCTTCATCGTGCAGTAGCTTCGGATCACGACATCCAAGGTGTACTATTGGTAGCACCCTCGAGGTTTCATACACATACGGTGTACGATGACGACCTTTGGTTCCCTGATCCCTGCCGGGAGTGCGGAAGTAGATCCCTTGGATGGAATCCCTACAGCGTGATGGCTCCAAAAATAGCCATCTTCCATCGCGTTTAAACATTGTTTTTAGTCAAGCAATTGACATGAAACTCTCTATCCTTGCCACTAATGAATAATAATTGCAAAGATATGCAAGCCATTACTTTGATTGGTGTTGTGCAGGAAATCACGCCTTTTAATGCAAAATTTGGAGTCATAATGAAGGTTTTGAGGAAGTCCACACGACCAAGTAATTCTGAAGCAAATACCAGGCGTCTGCAGCCGTAACGACCACTGGTATGGGTAGGGCCCCGCCCGTACCGTCTGCCCATACGATGTGGCGATGGCTCCGTCTCATCAAACCCTACAACTTTCTTCAATATGCATATATATTTTGAGACCTCAGTCGCCACGTAGAAGGCCGCCATTCTCAGATTGCATCACACCACCACCAAAGGAGATCCACACCATAGTTCATCCCTTCCATCTTCCATCCCTCCATTAACCATAGCCATTACTTTGTACTTGAGATCTCCTAGTGATTCGGCGACCATTGTAAGAATATTTGATTTCAATCTAAGTATTTTGCATAATGTTTTCTATCCTTGATCTTATTGTTATGAGTGAATAGTCCTCATGGGCTGCGGGTTGGGGATAAACCTCGCATCGATTATGTGCATCTAATCTATGGGAGCATTGTGTATTGTTTGAAAGAGAGATTTGTATCTTTTGTTTCTTTGTCTCTTGTCTCGATCTGTAGGTACCCAAGACCCTAGATATTGATAAAGGCTTGAGGTGGGAAACTTGGCTAGTAGCGATCTCATAGGAACATCAGTGATAGAAAGGGTAGTACGGTCTTTGCTTAGCGACCCATTCGGAATCACAACAACATCACCACTTAATGCTTTAATCTGTGTTTTACACTTAATAATCGTTTGTAGCCCGGTGCTTCGTAGTGCACTTGGTTGGATCAAAAGACTATCGCTATGCATGTTGCTTCTCAGTGGATCTAGTATATTAGGATGTGTTGACCACACGTTATCTCTATTAAAACATTACACATGACTATGCTTATTTTTATCTTTTATCCTATATGATGTGCAACTGCAGGTGGATCTTCAACCCTGACCTATCTCCATCCATTGAGTCAACCCACGAAAAAGTAAGCAAGATTAGTCTGGTAAACAAAGTTAAAACAAAGAAACAAAGTATTGTAGATGTGTCCTTTTTATTTCCTTTTAGTGTTGTTTCAGAAGGTTCGATTAAACCTAGGTCTTCTAGGGAAAAAGACTATTATACTACATCCGTAATCCGAATCGAAGGTATCACAGTGCAACGGCGTGCTGCATGTGTGTCGTCTCTTGCATGTGCCATCCTTCCTAGGATGGCTCCATCGTGAGAGGACAACAAGAGAGAGAGAATTCCCTGATGAAAGTGCCTCCGAGAATACATTTATTGGTGTGTATTGTGGTGTTCTAATCCCACCCATGGGCACCCCTTTATATAGATGGAGGAGGGGTACTCCCTCTATTGGGTGCCACATGTGGGACTAAAGTTTAAAGGAAATAGACAAAAGGGGAAGTGCCAGCCGGCTGGGCCAAAATGGTCCAGCCAAATAGCCAGTTGGGCCTTGGCTTGCCGCGCAGTGTAGAGTAGCAGCGACCACCAACAGCATAAGCGGCTGGGGTGGGAAGGCACACCACCCCTACGGCCCATTGATGACTGCAAGTGCATAGATTGTTTGTAGCTAGTTTCGAAATAAATATATCGATCCCACAGGGAGCAGTAGGCGAAAGACTAAAATGCTTTTAACTAAAACTAAACGAAGTACTTAAGGAATAATTTTGAGATGCAAGAAAAGTAGAATTGTTTTTAGGTTTTTGGTTGAATGAAGCAATTAAAATAAAGTAAAACTTAATGCAGAAAGTAAGAATCACGTGTGTAAAAGAGCTTGGAACTACAATAGGGAAAAAGGCGTTCTCAGAGAGTGGTGGATACACCGCTAGCAATTTAGACTAAGCAATCAAGATTATTATAACAAATATTCTCATGATATGTATGTATGTGGGAGGAGCTCCATATATGGACAAATAGGTAGCAACCACTGCTCACATCATCCTTCATAACCACAGCTGATAGATAAACGACAACAATCATATTCTCCCACTATTAAGGGATTTCTTCCGTGGCATGGACATGGCTTTATGAGTTCTCCTTGTTTCCCCAAGTTAGTATGTAAAGAATGACAATGACTTTATGAGTTCTGTCTACCAACAAGTAATCCCCTTCATCGTGTCCCCATAAGAAGCAAATATTAAGGAGGTGCACAACTCCCAACATCAAGATGAAGACAATTAACACATACACATAATGATGTATAACATAATAATCACTATCTTATCTCAATCATATGCTAGGGTTTATCCATCTCCCCAAGAACTAATGATCTACTCAGACATGGAGGCAATCAACATCATGGCAATGGTAACAATTATAAATGAATAAATCTTGTATAAATCCACAACGAGTACGTAAATTACAACAAGATCTAGATGGGGTGAAGATGGGATGGATGGAGATGATGGTGGTGCAGCGGTTGATGAAGATGATCTCCCAGATCTGCGTAGATCGAAGATGGATCCCTTGGGCAAGTTCCCCCTCCAGATGCCTTCCAGAGGTGAGGTTTCGGTGATTTTTGGGTGTTCTGTATGTTGTCTCCCTGATCCAGTTGTACGGGGTGAAACTATTTGAGGAGGCGGTGGTGGCGCCAACTATACGACTGCAACTATACGGCCGGAAAATTAATTCTCGCCATACAGTTGGTTGTCAAACCGTCTGGATGCCTCGATCACTTCGGGTTTTCTTCCGGTGTTATTGATATTTCCCAAATAAGCGATTTATGTTGTTTTTGACTCCTTTTCTCCCCAATACAACTGCTCCAAGAATTGTGTCCATTGTATCCATCATCTGTCCTGATCCTGGTGAAAATAGACATAAAATGTGCGTGCGAACGCCATAAAATACCAAGATCCTACAACTACAGTGCAAAATAATAATATAAAACGTGATGCAAATATGCACTCATCAACATCCCCAAGCTTAGACTCTTGCTCGTCCCGAGCAAGGCTGGCTTAGTGAATGTTATCATCATATTCATGAGCTGAGTCGATAAAATAAATGAGGCAATTGCAGCATATGTTTATCCTATAAGATACATAGGAATGAGCTCATGAATAGTACCTTACTCAAACCGTCTGAATAATATTAGCAGGCTTCCACACCTTAGTCATCAATAGTTCACAAAAGATGAATCTCAACATGATTTAAAAGTATTCGGTTCGACCGAATGAGTTAGTGAGGTATTCCCAAGTGTTTTAGGATTAACATATTCACTTGGGATTCAAAATCTCAAAATGTTTCTTTGTCTTACTATAATATAGTGGTATATGCCTATTTGCTCTTTGCACATTCGCTCTTTTTCTTCTTTATTTTCTTCCTTTTTTCTTATATATATACTGACACTTTTGTTTAAGTGCTATGCAAAGGAGCTAGCCATACATTCCACTTCATGTGGGAATTCAAAGTTTAACGATCTCAATTACCAAATTCCAATTGTATATGAAGCATCTTTATGACTTGAAGACTCTACCTCGACTTGTTCTCACTCTATTTTGATAGCACATTTAAATTTTTCCTATGTTCGAGGTTTCTTTCCCAAACTAGACTAATCAGATTATTTTTACTTTTGTAAATCAAACCATGAACTTACAACATATCGATTAAATTATCCTTATATCTTCCATTAATACCAATGGTGTGGAAGACTCCTATTTCTATCATCAACTGCAAGTAAAATTATACTCAAGCCATTCATATATCCAGTAAGACAAGCACAAACTCAATAATGCTCCATATATGATAATAAACTTGGAATTTCACAAGTGGGATCGACTATTCCTTAAGGGAATTCAAATGATGCAAATTTTATTTCTAAGCTCGAACTAATGCAAAACTAAAATAGTAATATAAAACTTATAAGATAGATTACAAGGTCTTAAAGATCTCCCTAAGCTCGGAATCAAGCCAGGCAGGATCAAATAACTCCTTGTTGGTACCTACTCCTCCTCTTGTGTAGGAAGAGTATTGCCTTCTTCCCCTATGTTGCAATTGTTAGCTATGCTTGCAAAGCGGATGCTGAGCTTGGCCATGTCATATTGAAGCTTCAAAATTTTCTTCTGGAGGAATTTCTTCTCATCTATCAACTCAAAAACAGTTTTAATCAAGAAACCAACTCTACCATCGGTGTCATTGACCTTTTTCTCATGGTCTTTGCTCATCATCCAGTAGGAGTCAATCCCTTATCCAATTGTTTCAACACATGCCTTCGAAGCTTTTTCCAACTGATAGATCTTATCATGAATCTCATCTTGCCGCACCTTCTTAGGTTTAAGAGGCGACGGATCGAGAGGAGGTTTATAATAGGATCCTATGTTGTGACGATAGGGATTAGGGAGATACTCATCCTTGCTCTTTACCCGCTCTGCTTGCCTCATAATCTCCATCCTTTGCGGGAACATGTCCTCCTAGTTTGGGAGAGGCTTGATCTCCGGGTTGGACGATGATGATCCTTTAGGTTCTACTTCTTCGATCCTCTTCACGGGCTTCTCTTTTTTCTTCCTCCAAATCTTGTTGACATGGAAGAGCTGCATGGCTTTGCTGCACGGATATTGTTAGAAGGGGCTTGTATAGGGATGGCGAGGATTATTTGAGGCCGGAGGCTGTAGCTCTGTGAAAACTTAATGAAAAAGGTTAGATGCGATCCGCTTTAAAAGAGGAGGTCGAAAACCCTAGCCGCCATTCGTAACGAGCAACTATATGGGCACAACCCGTATAGGTCCCGCCATATAGTTATGAGCCGACTATAAATTTCCCTTCTACGGTGGAACCAACTATACGGCCGGAACTATACAGGCAGGCATATTTATTCTGGCCGTATAGTTGGTCGTTAAACCTTCAGTACTCCGAATAATTTTTTTGGAGACAGGTCGATAACTATATGGGCGGCAATTATTCTCGCTGTATAGTTGGTCGTTAAACTTTCAGTACCCTAGAAAAGAATTTTGATGAATGCATTGATATCTATATGATGGCAACTATACGACCGGAATTTTTATTCCAGCCGTATAGTTGGTCGTTAAACCTTCTTTACCTTTTGTAAATGGAAAGGGTGATGTCGAAATATCTATACGACCGCAACTATACGGCCGTGATTTTATTCCTGCTATATAGTTGGTCGTTAAACCTTTTGGATCCACCAAAAATTACTTGCTTCTCCGACAATTCTTGATTAATCTAAAACTTAATGAAATATGAAGTTTTGATAGAAAAATGACAACTTAAATCTTCAACCAATATTAGCATCCCTTGAATAGGATTTCAGCATTATCAATCTTCTTTTTCTTCGTTAGAGCTTTAAATGTTCCTTATTTAACACGAGCTCAACTAGAACTTAATTTCAAAAGTTAAAAACTTACTCAACCCTTTATTTCGCATGGGTTGCCTCCCATCAAGCGCTCTTTTATGGTCAATAGCTTTACCATAGTGTTGCTCATTTTGTCTCGATTCCGTCCTTCTTGTAGTTGCCATTCCTTATATATATTTGCTTAATCACCTCTTCTGGGGTGATCACTTGTATGGTGACTGCACTTATATCTTCTTTTGCTCGATACCGCTTCAAGCGTTGTCCATTTACCACCCATGAAAGAGAGGGTGTTTTTCCCTGGAGCTTCACTACTCCTGATGAATAAGCTTCTTCAACTATATAGGGGCCTTCCCACTTTGATCTGAGCTTTCCTGGAAACAACTTAAGACAAGAATTATAGAGCAACACCTTGTCTCCACTTTTAAAGGCCTTATTTTCTATTTTTCTATCATGCCATCTTTTCACTTTTTCTTTAAACAATTTAGCATTGTCATAAGCCTCACTTCTAAACTTATCTAAAGCATGAATATCTAATAAACATTTTTCTCCCGCTGCTTTAAGATCATAGTTTAGGTTCTTGATCACCCAAAAAGCTTTGTGTTCCAATTCTAAAGGTAAATGGCATGCCTTACCGTATACCATCTTATAAGGTGTCATACCCATTGGATTTTTAAATGCAGTACAGTATGCCCATAGAGTGTCATTTAACTTGTATGACCAATCTTTTCTTGATTTGCCCACCGTATTCTCATGTATGGTCTTTAGTTCTCTATTGGAGAGTTCCACTTGACCACTCGTTTGAGGATGATATGGTGAAGCAACGCGGTGAGTTACTCCATATTTGCTGAGGATTTTCCTGAAAGTTCCTTTCATAAAATGAGAACCACCGTCAGTGATTAAAAATCTAGGAACTCCAAACCTGGGGAATATAACATCCTTGATCATCTTCATTGAGGCAGCTGCATCTACATGGCTTGTTGGAATATCTTCAACCCATTTAGTAACATAATCGACAACAACAAGAATATGAGTGTAACCATTTGATTCTATAAAAGGTCCCATGTAATCCATTTCGCATACATCAAAGGGTTCGATTATAAGACTATAATTCATTGCCATATCTTGTCTCCTACCTATATTACCCCTTATTTGGCAAGCATCACAGTGTTCTACATACCTATGTGCGTCCTTGAGCAAGGTGGACCAATATAATCCGGATTGAAGTACCTTTGCTGCAGTTCGCTTGCTTGCATGATGTCCTCCATATGGGTTGTCATGACAAGCTTGCAAAATTGCATTCAATCCATGGTTAGGAACACACCTCCGAATCATTCCGTTAGGTCCATGACGATATAGATACGGATCATCCCAAAAATAATATTTAGGATCATTAAAGAATTTCATTCTTTGATTTCTTGTCATACCAGGAGGTACAAATTTTACTACGAGATAGTTAGCATAATCAATAAACCAAGGATCAACAATTTCAATGTTTGCTAAATATTCTCCTGGAAATGACTCATTTATAGGTACGGGGTTAGTAATTATTCCCTCCATCCTAGAGAGATGATATGCTATCGGATTATCCTTACACCTCCTATCTACTATTTGCAAATCATATTCTTGCAATAATAAACCCACCTAATCAACCTGGGCTTCGCATCCTTTTTCACAAGGAGGTGGCACAAAGCTTGGTGTTCCGTATGAACTATTACCTTAGAATTAATGATGTAAGATCTAAATTTGTCACAAGAAAAAATGATAGCTAGGAACTCTTTTTCTGTAGTAGCATAATTTTTCGAATCTTATTAGGAGTTATACTAGCGTAATAAATAACATTTAAATTCTTTTCGTCTCGCTGCACTAACACAGCTCCTAAAGCATAGTCACTTGCATCACACATGATTTCGAAAGGTTCATCCCATTTTGGAGATTGCATGATGGGTGCTGAAACTAATTTGTTTTTAAGGTTTTCAAAAGCTACAATGCAGTCGTGAACTAAGTAGAATGAAGTTTCTTTCTCAAGAAGGTTGGTGAGAGTCATAGCTATTTTAGCAAAATCTTTTATAAAATGCTTATAAAAACCTGCATGTCCCAGAAACATTTTTAAGTTTTTTATGTCCTAAGGTATTGGAAGATTTTCTATAACATTTATATTAGTTTTATCTATTTCTAAACCCTTCTTCAAAACCTTATGCCCAAAAACTTTACCTTCTCTTTCCATGAAAAGATATTGTTCCCAATTCAAAACCAAATTTGATTGCCTGCATCTCTGCAAACCTTTGGTTAAATTGTATAGGTAATTATCAAATGTTGTTCCACAAACAACGAAATCATTTGTTAGAACTTCCATAGTCTTCTCAACAAGATCATAAAAGATTTTTAAAACACATTCTTGAAAAGTTGTAGCTGCATTACATAGGCCAACCAGAATTAATATATAAGTATATGTGCCATAAGGGCAAGTGAAAGTTGTTTTCTCTTGATCTTTCGGTTGTATAGCAATTTGAGAATATCCTGAATAACCATCAAGAAAACAGAAATAAGAATTATTACTAAGTCTTTATAAAATTGTATCCATAAATGGTATAAGTTTATGATTTTTCCATGTCTCACAGTTTAGTTTCCTAAAATCAATGCACATGTGATATCCAACAATAGCTTTTACAGGAACTAGCTCACCATCCTCATTCATAGCGGCATCAAGACCCCCTTGTCTTGGTATGCAATGAGCTGGGCTAACCCACTTACTATCAGAAATAGGATATATTATGCCAGCATCTAATAAGCGTATAACCTCTTTTCTTACTACTTGCTTCATTTTCAGATTAAGCCTTCTTTGTGTATCAACTACTGGTTCAACATCATCAAGCATGGTAATCTTATGTGTTACAATAGATGGATCTATTCGTTTAATATCACTTAGAGTATATCCAAAGGCTTCATGATGCTTAATCAAGACCGAAATGAGTTTATTTATTTCATTTTCTGATAAATTTTTACTAATAATAATAGGACATTTATTTCATTATCTAAAAACTCATACCTCATATCGTCTGAAAGTTGTTTCAATTCAATTGGCGGAGGTTCTTCATAGTCATGTGGATTTTGTGCTTCTAGAACTGAATCAAGGTAATCATCCATGTCTTCTCTCTCCTCATCATCCCGTGCTTCCTCCCAATTAATTAGGCTCCTCTCTAATTCATCTTGTGGAGTACTGAAATGAATTGCGGCCCGCTCGGCAATCGTTTTCTCTTCCTTTATATCTTCCACTTCATATGGCCTCTTCTTTAGATTGGAAAAGTGGAATGTCATTTCCTCTTCTCCAAACATCAGTGAAATAGTCTCCTTATTATCAATTCGAGCCTTAGCTATGGAAACAAAAGGCCATCCTAAAAGAATAGGACAAAAAGAATCTCGAGGTATATCAACAATATGAAAATCAAGGGGGTACATGACTGATCCAATAAAGACATAGGTATTTTTGATAACACCTTCCTGTGTTATATTAGTTCTATTAGACAATTTAATAGTAGTGTCTACCGATTACACATCTAGGTTATTTAAATTGTAGCGAATTTCCTCATAAAGTGATGAATGCATAATGTTTATAGTGGAAATCGGCTCACAAATTCTGTATAAAAAGGTTTCTCCACAATATATAGGAGTCATAGGTTTAGAAGTTTTGTTACCTCATACCTTACCTTCGACGAATTCTAAGGTTTCAAAGTCTAGCATAACCACTTCATTATCCACTATTCGTGCTTCCATAAGATCCTTCAATATAACATTATTTATATTGGTAGCTTCATGGTTCTTTTTTGGTTTCTTTAATCTTCTCTTTATTTGTTCTTCCTCTTTTTTCGTTTTCTTGCTACTCTCTTGAATAGGTGCAAATGATAACTCTTCCATTATCGCACTTTCTCTTGCGCGCTTCTTTTCTTCAAGGGGTTTATGGGGTTCCCATTCTGTAGGTACCTGTAAGTACCCTGCATAATTCTCAATAATTTTCTTTACTGAGTAAGAATCAATACCAAGGGTTTTAATCATTGCACAAATCCTTTCATCTACAAGGAAATCGTTAACACAGGCATATTCCGAAGAACTATTCGTAATGTTCTTCTCATTTTTAAGATTTTCTGTTGCCTCCCTCATTTTCATTATTAATTTCCAAGCTTCATCATAGGTATAAGATAGAAAACTACCATTAGAAGCGGTGTCTAGGTTCGTTCTATTTTTATTATTGAGCCCTCCATAAACAGTGTGAGTGACTAACCAATCAGGCAAACGATGATGGGGCAATTATCTAGATAGCTTTTGTACCTTAGATACCCTTCATACAAACTCTCATCAGGACTATTTTTGAAACTGATAATAATACCTCTCATCCTGTGAGCTTTGTTTTCTGAGTAATATTTTGATAGGAAATTGGTTGTCAATTCCGTCCAAGTCCTTGGTGCTTATGCACAAAAAGATCTATACTAGTCGCAAACATTATTAGAGAGAGTTTGTCTAAACAACTGGGTTTTAACCATATCAAGATTACAGTTGTCGGATATAAAGGAACGAAGAACATCTTCAAAAAATTGTAAGTGTCCATATGGACTCTCTTCGTCGGTTCCTGCAAATTTCTTAGAGTGTAGTAGTTCAAATAATAAAGGGTGGATCTCAATTCCATCCGGATTTATGCCTTTATTGACAGTTATAAAAGCGTCCATGGGTAAACCCATTTTCCTTACTGCCTCAAGCTGGATTAAATGATGAGTGTTGTCCATTGTTGCGATCCTGCAACTTAAATTAAAAATTAGTACAACGAAAGTAAATAACTAAAAGTAAAAGTGACTTATAGGGCTAAGCTCCCCGGCAAGGTTGCTAGAAAATAGCTTGATGACTGCAAGTGCACATATCGTTTGTAGCTAGTTTCGAAATAAAGATATTGATCCCTGATACATTGCAAATGTATCTATAATTTTTGATGTTCCATGCTTGTTTTATATCTACTTTCTTATGTTTTGTCCACACTTTGGAGTATTTTTATACACTTTCTTGGACTAACCTATTAACAAGATGCCATAGTGCCAGTTGCCTATTTTCTACTGTTTTTGGTTCTAGAAAAGTCAGAAAATGAATATTCTCGGAATTGGACGGGACAAAAGCCAAAGTCAATATTTCACCGAGGGAAACACGGAGCCAAAAGACGAGACGGAGAGGGGCCAGGGGTCGACCACACTACCTGGCCACGTGGCCAGGCCTTGCCCGCGCTTGGGGGTGGTGCAGCCGCCTCGGGCACCCCCTCGGCCTCCCCTTTCGCCTATAAGAAGCCTCCGATACAGAAACCCTAAGTACCCGATCAAAATTCCAGAAAAGAGTCTGTAGCCGCCGTCATCTCCATCCCTAGATCGGGAGGGATCTGAAGCTCTTCCTGGCACCCTGCCGGAGGGGAGATATGATCCTCGAGGCCTTCTTCATCACCATGCCTGCCTCCGGTGTGATGTGTGAGTTGTTCATCCCTAGACTACGGGTCTGATGGCCCAAATTATATCGAGCTCGTTGGGGAACCCCAAGAGGAAGGTATGATAAGCACAGTAGCAAGTTTTCCCTCAGTACGAAACCAAGGTTATCAATCCAGTAGGAGCAAGGAAACACCCCAAAGGTGTAGCTAGCTGAACGTTGGCAGGGTACACTACCGGTGCCAGCAGCAACGTGGAGACCTGCACAAAACAACCATAGAACTCTGTCCCCAACTTGCGATGAGGTTGTCAATTTCACCAGTTTTGCTGAAAACAAAGGATTAAACGTATCGAATGGAAGGAAGTAATAGTTTGTAGAAAGTAAACACAAAGCAGTAAACAGTTTATAGATTGTATGTAAAAGAAAGGACCAGGATCCATAGTTCACTAGAGGTGGCTCTCCTTAAGATAGATAACATGCTGGGTGAACAAATTACAGCGAGGCAATTGACAAACATCGAGAAAGCACTACATGCATATACTAATTCATCTTGACTCCTTTGGAACTTGATTGGGCATTACAACATTATACATAGACCGCCATCCAACTGCATCTATGACTAATAATCCACCTTCAGGTTATCATCCGAACCCCCTCCAGTATTAAGTTGCAAGCAACAGATTATTGCTTTACGAATTGCGTGTAATGTAAACAATACTATTGTTATATGAACAAAGGATTGTTGTTTTCTCCCTAGTAGCAACAGCACATCTAGTACCTTAGAGATTTCTGTCACTTCCCCAGATTACCAGAGGCATGAACCCACTATCGAGCATAAATACTAACTCTTGGAGTTGCTAGCATCTACTTGGCCAAGATAACTACCAATGGAAAGCATGCAAGATCACAAATAACAAAGACATGATAGAATCAATAATCAATCTGAAATAGCATCTCAATATCCATCGGATCCCCACAAATACAACATGCAGAATTACAAATAGATGATCTTGATCATGAACGGAGCTCACAAGATCTAAACATGAAAGCACAAAGGAGGAGAACCAGCCATCTAGCTACTACATGGATCCGTAGTCCAAAGTTGAACTACTCATGCATCACACCGGAGGCTTGCATGATGATGAAGAAGGCCTCTAGAGTAAACTCCCCTCTCCGGCAGGGTGCCGGGAAGAGCTTCAGATCCCTCCTGATCTAGGGATGGAGATGACGGCGTCTACAGACTCTTTCGTGGATTTTTGATCGGGTACTTAGGGTTTTCGTCCCGAGGGCATCTTATAGGTGGAAGGAGAGGCCGAGGGGGTGCTGGGGTCGGCCAGACCACCCCCTGGCGCGGGCCTGTCCTGGCCGCGCGGCCAGGTGGTGTGGCCGCCCCCCCAGCCCTTCTCCGTCTCATATTCTGGCATCTGATGATTTTCGGAAAAATAGGCACTTTGGCTTTTGTCCCGTCCAATTCCGAGAATATTCATTTTTAGACTTTCCTGGAACCAAAAACAGCAGAAAACAGGCAGCTGGCACTGTGACTCTTGTTAATAGGTTAGTCCAAGAAATCATATGAAAAGTACTCCAAAGTGTGGACAAAACACAAGAAAGTGGATAAAACCAAGCATGGAACATCAAGAATTATAGATACATTTGCAATGTATCAATATCCCCAAGCTTAACTCCTGCTCATCCTCGAGTAGGTAAGTGATAAAAAGAAAGAATAATTTTTGAGGTGACATGCACCATCAAAGACTTGATCAAAGTATTTGTAAAACATTCAAAGCTGGGATCATAGTACTTCAATCATAACATGAAAGACAAAGTTCTAGCAATAAGACAAAGTAACTATGATGCAACATGAAAAGGCACAAACAAAAGATTCGTGAATAACAATGCTTTGCAAGACGTTTGTTTGTTTCACATAAACAAAACATAGCATAATTGTATTCAGCTTGTCCCTCATAGAGTAGCAAATATAAATGCATAGGACACCTTCAAAGTTCATAAGAGTGACTAGATAAAAATAGTTTAAAACAAGCAATATCAAGTTATGCATCAATCAACTAGTCTTGGGACAATGCACATAGAACTAAGAATGGCCACTATGCTCTCAAAGTAGGTGCATAAAGGTAGAAGGTGGATACTCAATATAATGGTGGAAGAAAGGCCTTCATAGAAGGAAGTAGGGATTCAAGTCTCATAAAGAGCTTCCAAAAATTATGGTACTTATAGCTTTCAGCTCTCATTGCCCCTATCATAAGCATCTTGAAGGTGATTAAGGTTAAAGTGACACAACTAAGAGGATATGCTTTACAAGTTATAAACCGAAATCGCATGCCCCTTACATATGAAGACCAAACCTCGTGCTACTCAACTTTAGTGATGAGTAAGCTCTTGTCATTGTAAGTACATATGTATCATAAAGAACCGCCAACAGGCTACCCCTTGCACATGATACAGGAGCTATCCCATAATCAAAATGACAAGGCAAGCAGACAATGAGCATCTCATCGATCTTTTTATTTGTTATTTGCATAGGTTTTTATTGAGGATGCTTCATAGAGTGCTCATTATGGTGATGCTGCAAGTTTCTACCATGATTAGGCAGGGATTAGCCTAGCGGCCCAGGTGTTTCTCTAACACACATACAAACTCCATGATCTTACAAGTTCCACTTTTATTTCACACCGCCGGGATCCATAAGCAAAAGAACATAATATCAATGGGGTACAAGGTACAAGTGCAATGTTGAAAGCGTTCCCCATGATACATGGTTCTGCTAATTTCAACTTATAAACCACAAGCATATACACAACAAAGAAGGACCCAATGGTTCAAGTTTATTAGATGCAAAAAAGTAAAGTGTGCCATCAAGTTCGTGAGAGCTTTAATCACTAGTTTTCTCATAACAAGTTTAATTTGGAAGGTAAACAAAAGCATGAATATACTTGGAATAGCATAAGCTAGTAGGTAGGTATGGTGGACTCTTTGGAATAACTTGGTTTAGGGAGTTGGATGCATGAGTGGAACTCATACTTGGTTGTGGAGGCTAGCAAAAGACTGGGAGCGACAAACTAAGAGAGCAATAATGGCCATAATCATGCAGAGCGACAAAACATCATTGATCAAAGCATAAATTGATACTACAAGTTGAAAACTAAAGGATCATAAAGGCTTTGGTTACTTGAGATAGTCATAACATGGTGTGAGCATGCGCCAAGTCAACCCAAATAAAGCATCAAAGGAGAATAGCACTATAATATGCTTTAATATGCTAAAACAACACATGATTCATCCAAGGCACATTAAGCAATCTCAATTGTTTATAACAAGTCATGCTACAGCAAATAATACTAAGCATAAAGCCAAAACAATATCAGGCATGGCATAAGAAAGCATAGGCCACAGTAAAAACGAGCTCTTTTTACCACACAAGTATGAACTGTCCTACTCTTTTCCAATCCAAACCAAACTATTTGAAAACCAATGTATGAAAGAAGGGGTCCAACAAATTTATCCAGAAAACTAAGCAAACAAAACCAAACAAAAACGAAAAAGAAGACGCTCGAAGAACAACACAACTGTGCATGAAACAATAAAAATGAAGCGTTTGGAAGAAACCTGGGATTTGTATTGATGAAGGGGATGCCTTGGGCATCCCCAAGCTTTGACGCTTGTACTTCTTGGATATTTCTTAGGGTGACATGCGTGTCATCCCCAAGCTTGAGCTTTAGTCCATCCTTCATCTCATTACTCATTCCTTCCATACACCTGAAATTTTTCCTTCATACAAAACTTCACACAATCTTTATTAGCAACATTAGTGCACTAAAGATAATAGGTCTTAAGGTTCAGTTCTAACACACAAATAAACTTACATTATAATACTAGATACTGAAGCACTTCCCTAAAAAAGCTCAATTCCCCAAAAGAACTCAAAAAGGAACCAACAAGAAGCAAATGCAGAAAATGGCAGAAATCTATCAAAACAGACCAGCAGGTAAAGACGAATTTTTTAGAAGACCTTATGTTGCTCAAATCAAAAATTGTTGAACTAAAAAAAGTTATATAACAACCTGGGGCAGATGCACAAAAATTTATGCCTCAAAAAGACGTTCAAAGATTTTACACGATTTTTTACGGTGAAGCACAGAAATCTGTTTCGGGACAACAACTTTCCCAATCATTACTTCTTTCTCATTAGAGGTTACTCTTGGCACAAAAAGGAAATAAAAAGGATAAGGAGCGATTATTACGGAGTTAATAACTTTCAGGACTCATCTAAAACTTTTGGGTTATCTCCTAATAAGTACTTTTCTTTAACGCCTTTAAGTTAGGCATAAGAAGCAAAAAAGAATCAAGTGTTCTCAAATGAAGAAGCATTAAGACCAAATTTTGTTTCATAGGCGAAGCAAAAGACATCTTCCCTCTCTTCTTAGGGAAGTGTTCTATACCTTTCTTGAGTGGGAGTTGATATTTAATGGTCCCTTCTTTCATATCATTAGTGGCACCAACAGTTCTAAGAAAAGGTCTTCCCAAAGTAAAAGGACAAGAAGCATTGCATTCAACATCCAAAACATAGAAATCAACGGGGAAATAGGCATTGTTAACCATAATAAGAACATCATTAAGATTCCCCATGAGTTTCTTTTTAGCATTATCATCAAGTGGGACAATCAAATAACAATCTTCAAGTGGAGGCAAATCAAGCATATCATAAATCCTTCTAGGCATAATAGAAACACTACTATCAAGATCACATAAAGCTTTGAAATCAAAGTCATTCACTTTCATATTAATGATGGGTTCCCAGCCATCTTCTTGTTTTATAGGAATAGAAGCTTTATGTTTCATCTTTTCTTCTTTAATCTTTATGAGAGCATCAGTAATGTGTTTTGTAAAGGCCATGTTCATAGCACTAGCATTGGGACTTTTAGCAAGCTTTTGTAGGAACTTAATAACTTCAGGGATATTGCAACCATCAAGATCAAGATCAAAATCAAAATTATCATCTAGAGTGGTAGAACTATTACTAGCCTCAACACTAGTGGTGGTAATAGTAGAAACACTAATGTTTCTAGCAATTTCATCTTCTCTTTACCACTTAGCATGTAATTCAGCTAATAGTCTAACATTTTCTTCAATTCTTACTTGTATGGCATTAGTGGCTACAAAGGGATTATCATTAGTTTCAGGTTTAGCAGCCATTTTATTCAAAGAAGAGTGAGCTTCAGCCAAAGATGCTATATTTCTTTTAGCATTAGAGAGTTTTTCCTCAGTAGTTTTATTGAAAGCAGTTTGTTTACTAATAAAGTCTTTAAGCATGACTTCAAGTTCAGAGGTAGCACTCCTATTACTGTTGTAGGAATTTTTGTAAGAATTACCATTGTTGGGAGGATATGGCTTATAATTGTTGTTACCAAAATTACTCCTATAAGCATTATTGCCAAAATTGTTATTTCTTATGAAGTTCACATCAACTTGCTCTTCTTGAGCAACCAAAGAGGCTAAAGGAACATTATTATCAATATGGGCTTTCCCATTCACAAGCATAGACATAATAATATCAATCTTATCACTCAAGGAGGAAGTTTCCTCAACAGAATTTACCTTCCTACCTTGTGGAGCTCTCCCAGTATGCCATTCAGAATAATTAACCATCATATTGTCTAGAAGTTTTGTTGCAGCACCCAAAGTGATGGTCATAAAGGTAGCTCCAGCAGCAGAATCCATTAGGTTCCTTGAAGAATAGTTCAATCCTGCATAAAAAGTTTGGATGATCATCCAAGTAGTCAGTCCATGAGTGGGACAATTCTTTACCAAAGATTTCATTATTTCCCAAGCTTGAGCAACATGTTCATTATCAGATTGTTTAAACTTCATTATTTCACTTCTCATAGATATAATCTTAGCAGGAGGATAGTATTTTCCAATGAAAGCATCTTTGCACTTAGTCCAAGAATCAATACTATTCTTAGTTAAGGAATTCAACCATTCTTTAGCTTTTCCTCTCAAAGAAAAAGGAAACAATTTCAGCTTAATAATATCACCATCTACATCCCTATGCTTTTGCATCTCACAAAGTTCAACAAAGTTATTTAGATGGGCAACAACATCTTCATTACCAATACCAGAAAATTGTTCTCTCATAACAAGATTGAGCAAAGCAGGTTTTATCTCAAAGAAAGTATCTTCAGGCACAGGTGGAGCAATAGGTGTGCTCATAAAATCATTGTTGTTGGTGCTAGTGAAGTCACACAACTTAGTGTTTTCAAGAGCAGTCATTTTGTGTGCGTTTTCAAATAAGAAAGCGAACTAGTAAAACTAATTTTTTCTGTTTTTGATAAAGAAACAAGCAAACAAAGCAAAAGAAACTAAGCAAAACAAAAATAACAAAGTAAAGAGATTGGTTATGAGGGACTCCCCTAGTGAAGATGTCCTTGACTCCCCGGCAAAGGCGCCAGAAAATATGCTTGATGGCCCAAATTATATCGAGCTCGTTGGGGAATCCCAAGAGGAAGGTATGATGACCACAGCAACAAGTTTTCCCTCAGTATGAAACCAAGGTTATCAATCCAGTAGGAGCAAGGAAACACCCCAAAGGTGTAGCTAGCTGAACGTTGGCAGGGCGCACTACTGATGACAGCAACAACATGGAGACCTGCACAACACAACCACAGAACTCTGTCCCCAACTTGCGATGAGGTTGTCAATCTCACCGGTTTTGCTGAAAACAAAGGATTAAACGTATCGAATGGAAAGAAGTAATAATTTGTAGAAAGTAAACACAAAGAAGTAAACAGTTTATAGATTGTATGTAAAAGAAAGGACCAGGATCCATAGTTCACTAGAGGTGGCTCTCCTTAATATAGATAACATGTTGGGTGAACAAATTACAGCGGGGCAATTGACAAACATCGAGAAAGCAATACATGCATATACTAATCATCTTGACTCCTTTGGAACTTGATTGGGCATTACAACATTATACATAGACCACCATCCAACTGCATCTATGACTAATAATCCACTTTCAGGTTATCATCCGAACCCCCTCCAGTATTAAGTTGCAAGCAACAGATTATTGCTTTACGAATTGCGTGTAATGTAAACAATATGATTTTTCTATGAACACAGGATTGTTGTTTTCTCCCTAGTAGCAACAACACATCTAGTACCTTAGAGATTTCTGTCACTTCCCTAGATTACTAGAGGCATGAACCCACTATCGAGCATAAATACTAACACTTGGAGTTGCTAGCATCTACTTGGCCTAGATATCTACTAACAACGGAAAGCATGCAAGATCACAAATAACAAAAGCATGATAGAATCAATAATCAATCTGAAATAGCATCTCAATATCCATCGGATCCCTACAAACACAACATGCGGAATTACAAATAGATGATCTTGATCATGAACGGAGCTCACAAGATCTAAACATGAAAGCACAAAGGAGGAGAACCAACTATCTAGCTACTACATGGATCTGTAGTCCAAAGATGAACTACTCACGCATCACACCGGAGGCTTGCATGATGATGAAGAAGGCCTCCAGGGTGAACTCCCCTCTCCGGCAGGGTGCCGGGAAGAGCTTCAGATCCCTCCCGATCTAGGGATGGAGATGATGGCGGCTACAGACTCGTTCGTGGATTTTTGATCGGGTACTTAGGGCTTTCATCCCGAGGGCATCTTATAGGCGGAAGGAGAGGCCGAGGGGGTGATGGGGTCGGCCAGACCACCCCTGGCGCGGGCCAGGCCTGGCCGCGCGACCAGGTGGTGTGGCCGCCCCCCAGCCTTTCTCCGACTTGTATTCTAGCATCTGATGACTTCCGAAAAATAGGCACTTTGGCTTTTGTCCCGTCCAATTTCGAGAATATTCATTTTCTGACTTTCCTGGAACCAAAAATAGCAGAAAACAGGCAGCTAGCACTGTGGCTCTTGTTAATAGGTTAGTCCAAGAAATCATATGAAAAGTACTCCAAAGTGTGGACAAAACACAAGAAAGTGGATAAAACCAAGCATGGAACATCAAAAATTATAGATACATTTGCAATGTATCAGGGTCCATGTGGTAGCTAGATGGTTGGTTCTTCTCCTTTGTGCTACCATGTTAAGATCTTGTGAGCTCCATTCATGATCAAGATCATCTATTTGTAATCATACATGTTGTGTTTGCGGGGATCCGATGGATATTGAGATGCTATTTCAGATTGATTATTGATTCTATCATGTCTTTGTTATTTGTGATCTTGCATGCTCTCCGTTGTTAGTAGCTATCTTGGCCGAGTAGATGCTAGCAACTCCAAGAGGGAGTATTTATGCTCGATAGTGGGTTCATGCCTCTAGGAATCTAGGGAAGTGACAGAAATCTCTAAGGTACTAGATGTGTTGTTGCTACTAGGGAGAAAACAACAATCATTTGTTCATAGAACAATCATATGTTTACTTTACACACTTTGCTTAATGCAATTATCTGTTGCTTGCAACTTAATACTGGAGGGGGTTCCGATGATAACCTGAAGGTGGATTATTAGTCAGAGATGTAGTTGGATTACGGTCTATGTATAATGTTGTAATGCCCAATCAAATCTCATAGGAGTCAAAATGATTAGTATATGCATGTATGCTTTCTCGATGTTTGTCAATTGCCCCGCTGTAATTTGTTCACCCAACATGTCATCTATCTTAAGGAGAATCACCACTAGTGAATTATGGACCCCGGTTATTTCCTTTACTATCAATCTACAATCTACTATTTACTGTTTTCTGTTTACTTTCTACAAGAAATTACTATCTTCCACACACAATACGTTTAATCCTTTGTTTTCAGCAAAACCGGTGAGATTGACAACCTCACTGTAAGTTGGGGGCAAAGTTCTGTGGTTGTGTTGTGCAGGATCCAAAGTTGGAAACAACACCTTGGAGGTGTTTCCTTGCTCCTACTTGTTCGATAACCTTGGTTTCGTAACTGAGGGAAAACTTGTTGTTGTGCTCATCATACCTTCCTCTTGGGGTTCCCCAACGAGCTCGAATATATTTTGAGCCATCAAGCTCTTTTTCTGGCGCCGTTGCTGGGGAGTCAAGGACTGAATTATTCTTCAAGAAATCTACTGGATTCTGCTGCTGGAGGAACCTTTATGACCATTACTTTGGGTGCTACAACAAAGCTTCTAGATAATATGATGGTTAACTATTCTGAATGGCACACTGAGAGAGCTCCACAAGGTAAGAAGGAAAATTCTGTTGAAGAGACCTCTTCCTTGAGTGATAAAATCGATGTTATTATGTCTATGCTTTTTAATGAGAAAGCTCATATTGATCCAAATCATGTTCCCTTAGCCTCTTTGGTTGCTCAAGAAGAGAAAGTTGATGTGAACTTTATAAGAAATAATAATTTTAGTAACAATGCCAACAGGAACAATTTTGGTAATAACAATTATAGGCCATATCCTCCCAATAATGGTAATGCTTATGGAAATTCCTACAACAATAATAGAAGTGCACCCTCTGAACTTGAAGTCATGCTTAAAGATTTTATTAGTAAACAAACTGCTTTCAATAAAACTATTGAGGAAAAACTCTCTAATGCTGAAAGAAATATAGCATCATTGTTTGAAGCACAATCTTCTTTGAATAAAATGGCTGCTAAATCTGAAACTATTGAAAATCCCTTTGCTGCTACTAATTCCATACAATTTAGAATTGATGAAAATGTTAGGCTATTAGCTGAATTGCATGCTAAGTGGGAAAACAGAAGATCAAATTAATAGAAATATTAGTATTTCTACTATCACTACCACTAATGTTGAAGCTAGTAAACCTAGTGGAACATTTTCTAATAAAAATGCTGAAATTCTTCGAAATATGGGAAACAATAGCTCTACTAGTTTAGATGATAATTGTGATTTTGATCTTGATGGGTGCAATATCTCTGAATTAATTATGTTCCTACAAAAGCTTAGAAGTCCTAATGCTAGTGCTATGAATATGTCCTTTATAAAACACATTACTGATACTCTCATAAAAATTAAAGAAGAAAATATGAAACATAAAGCTTCTATTCCTATGAAATTAGAAGATGGTTGGGAACCCATCATTAATATGAAAGTGAATGATTTTGATCTCAAAGCTTTATGTGATCTTTATAGTAGTGTTTCTATTATGCCTATAAAGGTTTATGAAATGCTTGATTTGCCACCATTGGAAGATTGTTATTTGAATGTCCCACTTGATAATAATGCTAAAAGAAATTAATGGGGAATATTAATGATGTTCTTATTATGGTTAACAATATATACCTATGTCCCCGTTGATTTCTATGTTTTCGATGTTGAATGCAATGCTTCTTTTTCTATTATTTTGGGAATACCTTTTCTTAGAACTGTTGGTGCCATTATTGATATGAAAGAAGGCACCATTAAATATCAATTTCCACTCAAGAAAGGTATATAATACTTACCTAAGAAGAGAGAGAAGATTCCTCTTGCCTCTCCTGTTAAAACAAAATTTTCTCTTAATGCTTCTTCACTTGAGAATACTTGATTCTTTTCTTGCTTCTTAGGCCTAACTTAAAGGTGTTAAAGAAAAGTACTTACTGGGAGATAACCCAAAAGTTTTAGTTGAGTCTTGGAAGTTATTACCTCTGTAATAATATCTCCTTATCATTTTTGTGTGATTTTTGTGCCAAGAGTAACCTCTATGAGAGAGAAGTAATGCTTGGGAAAGTTGCTGTTCCGAAACAGATTTTTGTGCTTCGCTGTAAAAATTCGTGAAAAATCTCTGTACGTTGGTTTGAGCTGTAATTTTTTGTGCTTCTGCCCCAGGTTGTTATCCAACTTTAGTAAGCTCAACACTATTCGATTTGAGCAATAGAAGGTCTTTGATAAATTTGGTTTTTACCTGCTGGTCTGTTTTGACAGATTTCTGCCATTATTTGCATTTGCCCCTTAATCTCTTTCTCTTTGAGTTCTCTTTGATCATTTGAACTTTTTAAAGGAAGTGCTACGGTAGATTTTGTTTTAGTGGAAGTTTTATTTTGTTTGGAATTGAACCAAAAGACTTATTATCTTGACTACACTAATGTTGCTAATAAAGAATGTGTGAAGTTTTGTAGGAAGGAAAAATTTTAGGTGTAAGGGAAGAGTAATGTAATGAGATGAAGAATGGACAAAAGCTCAAGCTTGGGGATGCCACCCCGTGTCACCCCAAGAAATATCCAAGAAATACAAGCGTCAAAGCTTGGTGATGCCCAAGGCATCCCCTTCTTCATCAATAAAATTTTAGGTTTCTTCCAAACACTTCATTTTTATTGTTTCATGAACAATTGTGTTGTTCTTGGAGTGCCTTTATTTTTGTTTTTGGTTTTATTTTGCTTAGTTTTCTTGAATAAATTGGTTGGACCCCCTCATCCATACATTAGTTTTCAAGTAAGTTGGTTTGGGTTGGAAAAGAGTAGGAAAAGTTTGTGCTTAAGTGGTAAAATGGAGCTTGTTTTTGACTGTGGCCTATGCTTTGTCATGTCATGCTTGATATTGTTTTGGCTTTATGCTTAGTAATTTTTTCTGTATCATGACATGTTATAAACAATTGAGATTGCTTAATGTGCCTGTCGTGGTGGTGTCATGGCAGATGCCATGTATAGGCAGATGGTAGGGACTAATACTCGCTAGGGGAATCCAGGGAGGGATAGTGAAGTGATTCTCCACACAAGAGCTTGTATTGATTTGGTTCCAAGGTTACAAGTGCTCCTAGAGCTGTATTGGCGAGAGGAGGAAGAAAGAGCTCTCTTACTCTCACCCACAGATCACACCTGAAACCCTAGCCCAAAACTGAATCGTAGAGAAATCAACCCACCCTACAGAAGCCCTAGCCCCCCTTTTATAGAGGAGGCTCGGTTCCTGCCTAGGGCACATGTGGAGGCATATTCCTAAGAATATGCCTCCTCCCAAAGTGGCAAACCGACCGGGGTGCTTTTTCCCCCTCGTCAGCTATGCTTTAGCTACGTGAGCCACGCCCCGCCCCTCGTCAGCTACGCTTTAGCTCGTCAACTGACACGGGCGTCGTCACGCTTGTCGGCCACGCCCCGGTGGTCCAGGCCTTGCTCGCTTCGCTCAGGCAGTGCGTACCGGGGCTCCTTTTGACCAGCGAGATTCCTTCCTTCTCCTAGAAGGTTACTGCGACCCGGGCGATGGTTCATCCGGCCACACCCTTTTCCTGCATACAGGTTAGACATACACTTCCGACTTACTGCTTAAGTCGGATGAGACCTAGTTAGGCGAACGCCCCCAGGTCCGGATTACCCCGTGACTCGGCCTGCCTTGAGGTGACCTGGCCAGCATCTGCTTTGGCCTTGCCGAACCTCGGCTAACTCGGCCTTTATACCCCGGCGTGACCCTACCCGGGGGTATCCCCCCAACATTAGTCCCCGAAGCTGGTGCGGTCTTTGCTGCGTTGGCCGCTAAGGCCACACCAGGTTCAATCTGGTGGCCCGGTCGTTACTGCCGAGTTACCTCTTTACCTCGGTTTGTATGGATTTACGTTCCCTTCGCACATTTCAAGTTTTCACTTGCCGGCCGGGTTACCACAGTTCCATCCAGGTCTTGCTTCCTTCTCTCATACGCTAACCCATGTGAACGGTAATCATTGTGTTGCCTTATTTTAAGGGACGGTACAATAATCGCCGCAGTAACCGTCAGTCATCACTGTGCGCGGGTCACGTCACGCCTGCCCCCTTGTTTACCGCATCAGTGCGTCACGTCCCAGGATTCTTTCCGCCCTGAGGCCTTGCGTGTGGCTCCTTACTGATTGGTCCGGACGGGTAATACACGGCCACAGCGTGTGGTCGGTCCACAGGATGCGATCCCACTCGCCGCTTACGTGGGGGTTAAATAGCGGAGGCGTGCGTTCCTTAGGATTTTTCCCCTCCGCACACCTCTGCCTGCTGCTACTCTCCTTCGTCTTCCTCGCGACTGCGCCGCCGCTAGTACTGCCAAAAAACAGCGTCGCCGCCACACTTCTCCGTTTCACCTCTACGTCTCCATCACTGCGACGTCAATCTCCCGCTACGGGTCCTCGCCAATCTAAGACGCTGTCCCCCGCCGCCTCCAGCGCCAGCGAGGGCTTTGAGGAGCAGATGACTGAAGAAGAGCTCGCCATTGCTGAGCAAGACACGGAGGAGGACGCCGCCACTGGGACCGCGGCGCATGGGCCGGCTCCTGGGTCTGCCAGGACGATCTGGATTGGCTCTACCGGACCAGACGCCTCCCTGCCAGCGTCGCCGCTCGCCTCGCCTCCGCCGAGCTAGCTCCTTCGCCCAACCCCGGGGAGTTCGTTGTATTCCTGTCTCATTTTCAGCGGGGCTTCGGACTCCCGGTTAGTGACTTCTTCCACGATTGGCTCAGCACCTACCATCTCCAGCCGGACCATCTTCCGGCCAATGCCATTACTTCCCTCTCTGCTTTCGCCGCTACGATTGAGGGCTACGCCGGATTATGGCCCACAAAGGAGCTGTGGATCTGGTTTTTCGCCCTTCGCCGCAACGTTATCCCCGACATTCACGCTGACCCGGAGGACAAGCAGCTCACGCAGTTCGGAGCAGCCTCCATCTCACCCCGGAGGTTTTCTGTTTTCCCTCGGGTCACAGGGCTAGAATCCTGCAAAGGTTGGGCCCGTACGTTCTTTTATGTCCGGAACACAGGCACCAAAGATTTGATCCGGTTGCTTCCCTATACCCCGGGTCCGCTGAACCCGGATCTGTGGGACGCCGTTCCGAAGAAACCTACGGCCCTGGCCAACCAAGTGAGCAAGAGGTTCGCGGAGCTGAAGGAGCTCGGGTTGCGCAACGAGGATGCGATGATCACTTTCGTGCGCAACCGAATCTCCCCTCTCCAGAAGCGCACCCAAAAGGTGTGCCATATGAGCTACGGCCGCGATCCCAACCGGACTTCATCTTTCGAGCTGAACAATACGAAGATCTTCCGCCAGGTTAAGGCTCTTTTCACCACTCAGAAGGATTTCTCCCCTGATTGGACTTGGGGGATTGAGCACTTCTGCCGTGACCGTCTTCCTCCCATGGTGAGTTTCATGTAGCAAACTCACCCCGGACCAGTTACTTGTCTATTATTGTTGCATTTCTGATTCGTCTGTTTATTCTTTTCCTTAGCTATTCCTTCAGCAAACGCTCGAGGACGGCACTGATCCGACCCTTAAGTGGGCACCGGACCAGGAGACTTCGGACGTGGAGGAGCCGGACTAAGAGATGTTTCTCCCCATGACTGACGCCACGAAACGACCCACAGGTAACTTCTCTTCTGCCAGAGATTGGCCCGATGATGAAGATTACTCGGATATCGAGATAATTGAACCGTTTGAGGCTGTCCCCCTTTCTTTTGCTTTTCCGCCATCAGCTCACGCCGGTGGCCATATCCACGAGGATCCTCCTCTCGCCACGGGCGAGCCAGTTCCGGTGGCGCCGAAGAAAAAGCGCGCGGCCTCCTCAAGCTCTTCCTCCGGACCTTCCGAGCCTGCTAAAAGGCGAAAGAAGGCCCCAGTACGAAGGGCTCGGAAACCCAGAGCAGCCGAAACCTCGGATGCGTAAGTCCTTCTTTCTTCTGTAACCTGTTCTTCCTTACCTCGTCGTAACTTTCCTTCTGACGTTACCTGATCTCACAGGGCTCTGGTGGAGGTCCCTCAGAGTGGGTCCAGTATCTCATCGCCTCTCCGGGCCAGCCCCTCGCCTCGTCGCGACGACGAGCCACGTCCGCTGAGCCCCATTCCGGAAAGCTCTGCGGCCGCTCCGGATCAACCTGGGGCGGGGGAAACTGGCCCAACCAGAACTACGGCAGCCACTACCTCGGCGACGCCACAACCAGCAGCCTCCAAAGCTACTTCGACTCCAGCATCTGTTCCAGTACCAGCAGCCAAAACAGCACCAACTCCAGCCTCGTCAGCAGCACCAACCCCGGCAGCGAAAACATCAACGCCGGCACCAAGTCCAGCAACGAAAGTAGCAGCGCCCAGTTCCTCTGCATCTTCCGAGTCCTCCCAACCTCGGCAGGGGAAAACGGCTGCTACGGCTTCTTCTTCCCAGCAAGCCAAGGGTAAGAAGACTCAAGACGTTTCCAAGCCCAGCACTGTCGAGCCTGGGCAACGTACCCTTGAGTCCATGCTCCCTAGGAAAACACCAGCGGGAAAGGATGCGCCTGCCGAGCCAACTGAGTCTCAGCAGTTGGTTCTACATACCAGCCCGGCCCTTGCCTTGGTGAAGAGGAAGGAAGCACACGCTAAGGGTTTGGTGATGCCACATATGCCCTCAGGCGAACGGTACCCCCCAAGCTTGATGGAGTTCGTCATGAACTTGAACAAGGCCGAGGTAATCCAGGAGTCTGATCAAGTGAATACCGCCGTCAAGGCCATTAACCTCGCTGGACGGATGATGGAGGTACGTCGTTTCTCCTTCGTAAATTGTAGATAATAACCATTAGTCCTCGAGCCTCCGGGGGAGTAACTTGTTACTCGGTCGGATGCTCTTTTATAGAACTAATGTAGCTCCATAATAACTTCGAACATGCACACACCTAGAGCCGGGTTAAGTTCCACTTGGCCTGGATTTTAGTACACTTCGAATATGCACACACCTAGAGCCGGGTTAAGTTCCACTTGGCCCGGATCTTAGTACACTTCGAACATGCACACACCTAGAGCCGGGTTAAGTTCCACTTGGCCCGGGTTTTAGTACACTTCGAACATGCACGCACCTAGAGCCTGGTTAAGTTCCACTTGGCCTGGATTTTAGTACACTTCGAACATGCACACACCTAGAGCCGGGTTAAGTTCCACTTGGCCCGGATTTTAGTACACTTCGAACATGCAAGCATATGACTAAAGTTTCTGTATCCTCTTCAGGTGACCACCAACCGCCAAAGTGCCGAATTCCAGCGCTTGTTGGATACACATAAAAATCTTCGCACGAAACAGGCTGCACTCATCGCTGAGTATGAGAAAAGGGGTAAATTTCTTTCTTACTCCCTTCCTCATTCTTCTTCCACTTTACTTGCCGAATGAATCTGATTGTTCGGTTTCCGCAGCTGGGGTGGAGGCTGAAAACAAAATAATGCTAAAGAACCTGGAGCAGATTAAGGGTACGTCCTTCTTATCTGTTCTTACTGTGCTTCTCATCATTTTACCTCCTTGGCTCGGCAAACATTCACACCTCGGCTCTGCCGGGCCAACACACGGTTTCAGCATTGCTTGAAGAAAGTGTGCATGTGCCTGACATGATACTGCATTTTCTCGAACAAGCAGGACAGCATCAAGCGGAGCTGAAGAAAAAAGATGATGAGCTCGTCCTCCTCTGGACCAAGGATGATGACATAGCCAAGCTCAAAGCTGAAATGGCTAAGATGAAGGCGCAGCACCAAACCGAGCTGAAAAGGGTTAGCCAGGACTACACCGAGGAACGCGAGCGCCTCCAACTCCAAAGTGCTAAGGATCGCGAACTCCTACAGGAAGCCGAGGTCAAACTTGGGTCGGAAAATGCTGAGCTCGAGCAGCTTCGGAAAAGGCGTGATGCTTGCATCAAGGAGTTGACCCGGATTCACAATCACATCTCTCGTAACTTCTTTTCCTTTATCCGCCTTACTTCTCCGGGTTACGTCTCATGTCTTATTTTCTCAACTTTGTCCTTTGCCATGTTTCCCAGGCCACTTTCCAGAGCGTACTGCCATTGCTCGTGCTGCCGTTGCCAATTTCCGCCGAGAGAGAGGTACTCCAGTCACTGCTGAGGGTGACCCCATTCCCTTTGACATGGAGGACCTATTGGTCAGCCTGTCATCTCGCGTGGAGATTATCAAGAACTACGGCCGGGACCTCGTCGATGTTTCAGTCCGGATCTTCCACGCCTTCTGGCCCGCCGATGACGCTACGGAGAGAATTATGCAGCTCGCTGAAAAGCTTTCAGAAGTTGAGACCCAGCTCGACCTCTGGCGAGAATCCACTGGCCGCGCTGCTGCCAATACCGTCCTTCACCATGTTTTGACATGGTACGAAAAGATAGATCTCAGCCTCCTCACACGGCTACGCACCGGGTCCAAATGGACAGATGACCCGGAGTGGGTAGCTCGGCGCCAGGCTTGCGCCCATAGCCTTATTGAATATGCCCCCATTCATGAATGGACTGAGGGTCCGAGCTTCCTGGAAGCCGCAGGCGAAGAGGAAGTTGAGAACATTGAAGATGACTCGGGTGAATCCGAGGAGGACACTGCTTCGGATATCGAAGAGGGCGATGATGATGCCGAACTCCGTCCTGCTGCTCCTAAGTAAAAACACTTGAAAATTCATGCGATCCCTGGTATGCCGGGTGGAATTGTATTCCAAATACATGTGGTATTTTTCTACCGAGTACTTATGCCGGATTAACGTGGGCGTAGTCCCCAAGTTTCTTTTTCTTGTTTGTTCAATCTTTTGGCTCGGTTCGTGTCTACCTTGATTCGGTTTTACAACTTACGAATCCGAGCCTAAAAATTGTCTTAACAATACTGGGAAACTTTTAGACTTAGCTCGAAAATAAATACAGGATTAGTCCGGAAAATAAACGTCGGCTCGAATAAATTGTTTTTCTTAGTCGTTTTTCATGTGCTACGCAATTCCAAACTTGTTCTCTTGCTTGCCATGAAGCCAATTCTTGTTGGACAGCAGCAAGTCGAAGAGTTGGGTTTTTGGTGCTCACACACTACTAATCCGAGCTAAGTAGAATAACCTATTCCAGCTGATGCACAAATAACAAAAGACAACAAATATTATTAAGGCAGTCCCCGAGTTACTGCTCGAGGTGCCCACATTTTATTGATAAATTCATTGCCGACATACATACCGACATATGAGATAACGCAGATACATACACTTCTTCACTAAGTGTAGAAAGGACGAAGGAGAGCTACATTCCATGGACGTTTAGATTCCTCGCCGGACCTGTCCGCCTTGTTATTTTCTTGTGGCTTTGCATCTATAAGATAATAAGAATCATTGTGCAATGCTTTGCTCACGATGAATGGCCCTTCCCATAGGGGGGATAGTTTATGCATTCCAGTAGTACGCTGTACCAACCGGAGCACCAGATCGCCTTCCCGGAAGACCCGGGGGCACACTTTCTGGCTATGATAGCGTCGGAGATTTTGCTGATATATGGCGGATCTGGACAATGCCAGTTCTCTCGCTTCTTCTAGCAGATCAACATCATTTTGCCGGGCTTCTTGCACTTCGGCTTCTGTGTATTGGGTGACTCTAGGCGAATCATGCTCTATGTCGGCTGGTAATACAGCTTCTGCCCCATATACCAGAAAAAACGGCGTATAGCCTGTTGATCGATTCGGAGTTGTTCTTAAACTCCACAGTACCGCTGGTAGTTCTTCTATCCAGCACCCCGCTGATCTTTGCAGCGGCTCAATGAGCCGGGGTTTTATCCCGGATAATACTAATCCGTTGGATCTTTCCACTTGCCCGTTCGATGCGGGGTGGGCTACCGAAGCTACGTCAAGTCGGATCCTTTTATCCCGGCAGAAGCGAGCAAATGCTCCTTCCGCAAAATTTGTGCCATTATCAGTTATGATACTATGTGGATAACCGTACCTCAAGATGATATCTTTGAGAAAAGTTACGGCAGTAGATCCATCACACTTTCTTATAGGCTTTACCTCGATCCATTTTGTAAACTTGTCCACCATTACCAAAATGTGAGTCATGTTTCCTCTCGCTGGTTTGAACGGGCCTACCATATCCAGGCACCATACGGCAAATGGCCAAGTGATTGGGATGGTCTTGAGTTCCGACATTGGCATATGCGTCTTTGTGGCGTACCTCTGACAACCATTACATTTTCTCACCAGATCTTCTGCCTGCTCTAAGGCGTTTGGCCAGTAGAATCCGTGTCGGAAAGCTTTCGCTACCAAGGCTCGGGATGAGGCGTGATGCCCGCACTCCCCTTGATGTATATCTCGGATGATTTCAAGCCCTTCGTCCGGGTCAACACATCGCTGGAGGACATTGGTCACACTTTTTTGTATAACTCGGAATTGATGATTGTGTAAGCCTTTGCCCTCCTCTGTGTTTGCCTGGACAATACCTCCTCAGTGGGTAATGTTCCATCTTTCAGGAATTGAAATATAGGCAGTGCCCAAGCCGGTATTGGCCGCACGGGGAACACGTCCTCGTCTATCTCCATATGATCCACCGGCATAACATCAACCGGACTACGCTGAGCAGTCCCCGGGTTTTGCGAAGCAGTCCCCGGGTTTGCCGAAATAGTCCCCGGGTTTTGCGCACCACTCCCCGTGTCAATGTCCATGGGCGCTGCTCCGGACTCTGCGTCCTCTGGGACGTAGATGGACTCGGATTCCGGGGATGGCCTGATGGATGGTTTATGGAGGTGCTCTAATGCTACACCCGGTGGAATTGCTTGTCTGGTTGACCCGAGCTTCGACAGCATGTCGACAGCCTCATTTTCCACCCGGGGTACGTGATGAAATTCGCATCCCTCAAAGTAACCAGAAATCTTCTGCACGTGAAATCTGTATAGTGCCATGTTTGGATCAAGAGCGTCCCATACTCCGGACACTTGATGCACCACTAAGTCCGAGTCGCCAAAGCATATCATCCGACGTATACCGATTTCCTTTGCTACCTTGAGCCCATGCATAAGTGCTTCATACTCAGTGACATTATTTGATGCGGTGAAGTGGATCTGCAGCACGTATTTCAACTGGTCCTTCTTTGGCGACGTGAGTACAACCCCGGCACCTAGCCCGGTTTTGGTTTTTTATCCGTCAAAGTGCATCCGCCAATAGTTCGGATCTAGAAGTGGTGGTTCGTACTGTACCTCGGCCCAGTCCACGAAAAAGTCCGCCACAGCCTGAGACTTTACGGCTTCTCTCCGGTCATACTGTGGGGCGTAAGGAGCTAGCTCAATTGCCCATTTTGCAATTCTGCCGCTTGCATCCTTGTTACTCATTATCTCGGATATAGGGGCCTCACATATGACCCGGATGGGATGCTCTTCAAAGTAATGCTTCAATTTCTTGGCGGCCATGTACACGCCATACGCCACTTTTTGATAGTGTGGGTAGTTCTGCTTTGAGGTTGACAACACTTCACTCAAATAATACACCGGCCTTTGCATTGACTTACCTTCCTCATTACGCTCCACCACTATCACTGCACTTACAACTCGGTTGGTTGCGGCTATATAGAGCAACATTGGCTCTTTTGATAGTGGCGAGGCTAGTACTGGCGCCGTGGCCAACATTTTCTTTAGGTGGGTAAAGGCCTCATCTGCCTGCGGCGTCCAAATGAACTTATTCGACTTTTTCATGAGTTGATAGAGAGGCAATGCCTTTTCCCCTAATCGACATACAAACCGACTTAACGAGGCCAGGCAACCTGTAAACTTCTGGACATCGTTAAGACACTTCGGCAGTTCCATTCGTTCGATGGCTCGAATCTTGGTTGGATTAACTTCGATACCTCGGCTGGAAACCAGAAAGCCAAGCAATTTTCCGGCTGGGACACCGAAGGTGCATTTCTCCAGGTTAAGTTTCATCCGGAACCTCCTTAGGTTTGCGAACGTTTGCCTGATATCGTCAAGGAGCGTTTTTGCTTTCCTTGGTATTGATAACCACATCATCCACGTATACCTGTACATTTCGACCTATTTGGTCATGCAAACATTTTTGCATACATCTCTGGTACGTTGCACCTGCATTACGTGAACCAAATGGCATGGTGCAATAGCAATAAGCCCCATACGGGGTAATAAACACAGTCTTTATTTGATCATCCGGACTCAAAGGTATCTGGTGGAAACCGGAGTAAGCATCGATGAATGACAATAGTTCACATCCCGCAGTTGAGTCTATGACCTGATCTATTCTTGGCAGTGGGAATGGATCTTTCGGACACGCCTTGTTCAGGTTCATGTAGTCGATACACATGCGCCAAACCACTTCCACGTTCGGATCATCTTTCTTCTTTTCCACCAGCACCGGATTAGACAGCCAATCCGGGTAAAGAACTTCCATGATAAATCCTGCAGCTAGCAACCGAGCTATCGCATCCCCAATGACTTTTCTCCTATCTTCAGCGAAGCGGCGGAGAGGTTGCTTCACCGGCTTAGCTCCGGGTCTCACATTTAAAGAGTGCTCGGCCAACTCCCTCGGAACACCTTGCAAATCCTGCGTGGACCAAGCAAAAATGTCCCGATTCTCACGGAGGAAGCTAACGAGCTCGCTTTCCTATTTATCACTTAGCCCGGCACCAATTGTTACGGTGCGCTCTGGGAACATGTCATCAATAGGGACCTTCTTGGTATCTTTCGTGGCCTGGAAGGAGACAGTTCCATGCGGGTTACTCAGCGCCGGCATACGCTGTTGCGCGGACTAAGCCAACGCTGCCACCTCTTGAATTTTCCTTTTTCCTGCGCGATCACAAGTGACTCGGCTAAGTTTGATCCGGCCAACGCACACTCCATGGAACGTCGGAAGTCCCCAACAATCGTAATTACTCTGTTTGGTCTGGGCAATTTCATTTTCAAATAGCTTATATGACAACTTGTCATGAACTTATTCAGCGCTGGCCTTCCGAGCAACGCGTGATACGCGCTTTCCAAGTTCACTACTTCGAACTCCAGATTTTCAATTCGGAAATTGTCCCTTGTGCCGAACAAGACGTCGACCCGAACCTTGCCTATGGGCTCGCAAGAGATGCCGGGCACAATGCCATGGAAAGTTGTCCTCGTGGCCTGGAGCATGTTCTCCGAGATACCCAACTTGCGCATTGTGTCCGCGTACATGATGTTTATGCTACTGCCGTTGTCGATCAGTACCTTTGAGAATCTCACGTTAATGTTAGGCCCAATGAATGTAGGATCTAGCACCAACGCATACGAACTAGGGCTCGGCATGAGCTTTGGGTGATCCCTAATGCTCCAAGTGATTTCCTGATCGGACCAAGGCAGGTACCTCGTCACTGCCGGCATTACCGCATTCACCTCCATATGCCTACGCTGCAAGCTTTTTCTATCAGTTTCTTCTGTGGTAAATACACATTAGCTCTAGTGATGCTCCATGTACTCATTTCTCCCCTCATTTCCGGGGTATCTCTGATCCGGCTGCTGCTGATTTTCTACTTGGTGCACTGCATCCCTTCTTTCATTGTTATCATACCTCGGCGGAGGGGGAGGCAACATCAGTTGTTGCGTGTTCGCTGCGGAGAGCAATTGCTGCCGGGATAACTCTTGCCGAGGCTGATCATTCCGGGGTGCCTGAGCATTCCCCGAACCACCTTGCTCGATCTTGCGCATCCACTCGCATTGCCTCGTCGTATGACCCGCTGGGCTGTTCGGATTTGGTGTGTGAAACTTACATGGTTGGTCCAACATTGACTCGTAAGTATACCTCGGACGGTCTTTCCTTTCTTGCCATTGCTTCTTTTGCTCCGGTGTCCAAGTTTTCTTCCCATCGTTCCTTGGGGTCCACTGACCTCCAGTTTTCTGGCGCTGACTACCCTCTGCTCCGGGTTGATCTTGACTCACGGCCGCTACTTGGTGCGAACCTTATCGATGGTCCGGTCGATCATCTCTCCTTTTTCCCTCTAATCATTTCTCCGGGACGATCCGGATCCATCCCTCTGATAGTACTCATCGCTTGACTCGTTTGAGGAAAGCCTCGGTTGGGTCGGGTCACCCAATGCATACGAATCTGCGATCCGGATCATCTCTGACAATGTTGCCGGCATTTTCCGTTGCAACTTCATCCATAACTCGCTTCCACACCTGCACCCCTGTGCAAACCATGCTATGGCCTGTGATTCTATCACGCCCTCACACGAATTTCTCACGGTACACCACCGGGTCAAGAACTCCCGGTCCGTCTCACTGGGTCGCTGTTTGCACATAGCTAGGGTTTGTGGCCTATTTGGCCTTTGATACGTACTCGAAAAATTGCTGATGAACATCTCCTCGAAATCAATCCAGCAGTTGATGCTTCCTGGCGGCAAATTGTTCAACCACACCCTTGCCGGGCCTTCCAACATCTGGGGTACATACCGTACAGCCCATCTCAGGTTGCCTGTGGCAATTTTCACAGTCGTAGCATAGTTTATCAGCCAATCCTCTGGCTTGGTACTTCCTTCATAGGTCTTGGTTCCCCTGGGCAATTGAAAGTTCGGGACTGGTGGCTCTTTCATGATCCGGGGTCCAAAACATGCTGGACCCGGTGGACCCTGACATTCTATCTGTTCCGACCTATATAGTCGATCCAGTTTCAACCTTGCATCGTCCGGCATCAAATCCCTACTTCCCAGTCTCGAACCTATCACATGATAGTCCGGTCTCGGATATCCCGCATTTGCCATCACCGAATCACCATCGTTATACCGGTTTCGTTCGTGCGGCGCACCTTTCTATTGCATACCTCGGCTGGCACTGTGCTCTTGCCTCGGCATGTTCCGCTGCTGCGGTTGTCTTGCCCCTGCTGAGTTTTGCTGCCCGGCATTGCCGTTGACAACGTTCCTCCGACCGGCATTGCCTTGGTCACGGTTACCTTGGCCGGCTTCGCCTCGGCTCACACTCCGTCGATCATCATTTTTCTGCGCTTCTTTTTCTTTCCCTGCCTGTGTCGGGTCATACGGGACAATCTGTTTGTTCCGTCTGGCCGAGGTTACCACCTCCTCTCTCCTTGGATCACCGTGAGGGGACGACGCAGCTCCAGCGGATTTCTCCGGGTTACCCATCGCCGAATGGACGATCTTGGAGGCTCCAGCTCTCTCCGGGTTCGCCCTGAGCAGTTCCTTGTTTTGCCTGTTCGCAATCCGAACCAGCTCGTTAACTCGGTTTTGCTGCCTTTGCCGGGCTTCACCCGTCAGTCCCTCTAACTCGGATGCAGCTGCATCCGCCGCTCTGAGGTTCTGGGTCGCGGTACTGTACCTCGGCAGCCCCACAGATAGACAGTTCTCTGATTCCTCGATTTCGACATCACCTTCTCTGTTCATTTCGCTCATGAGATTCCTCCCTTTAACTTTTACAACATCAACTTTGTTCGCCTTTGCGTACTCACGCAGTGTCATGTTCAACGACCGCTGGGCCTCAGCTATTTTCTTTGTGCCCTCAAGTATTTTCTACCGAGTTTCTTCCAGTTCGGCCTGTGCGCGAGCCGGATCTACCACTGCTACTATAGGGTTTGCCAAGCTATCTATCGCCTCTCTCAGCATGTTCTCCGGCCTCTCTAGCGGAGGACCCCTACCTTTCCTTGGTGCCTTGGGTGTCACCTCCGGATCTGAGCCGGATCCTTGCTCGTAACCGCTCCCGGCGCTGTCATCATTACCTCCGCATGGTCCAGGGAACGAGCGGTACGTCCCCCGCGAGCCGCAATGAGGGGCGGTTCGCCTGCTTCGACAACGTGGCGCGGATGAACGCCTGACACGTCCACCGCGACGTAGACCTTGTGTGCGCCGAGCTTGAGGAAGACGCCGTTGCGCGGGAGAGGGCGCGTGCCGAAGCAGCCTGCGTATCGCTGACGAAGTCCCGCGCTTCAAAGCGCTGGACAAGCCCGGAGACGATGCGCTCTCCAGTGGCGATGAAGTTTCCCGTCCGGATCTTGACCCCTGCTAGCGCCGCTTGCCCCACGGTGGGCGCCAACTGTCGTGGTGGTGTCACGGCAGATGCCATGTATAGGCAGATGGTAGGGACTAATACTCGCTAGGGGAATCTAGGGAGGGATAGTGAAGTGATTCTCCACACAAGAGCTTGTATTGATTTGCTTCCAAGGTTACAAGTGCTCCTAGAGCTGTATTGGAGAGAGGAGGAAGAAAGAGCTCTCTTACTCTCACCCATAGATCACACCTGAAACCCTAGCCCAAAACTGAATCGTAGAGAAATCAACCCACCCTACAGAAGCCCTAGCCCGCCTTTTATAGAGGAGGCTCGGTTCCTGCCTAGGGCATATGTGGAGGAATATGCCTCCTCCCAAAGTGGCAAACTGACCGGGGTGCTTTTTCCCCCTCGTCAGCTATGCTTTAGCTACGTGAGCCACGCCCCGCCCCTCGTCAGCTACGCTTTAGCTCGTCAGCTGACACGGGCGTCGTCACGCTTGTCGGCCACTCCCCGGTGGTCCAGTCCTTGCTTGCTTCGCTCAGGCAGTGCGTACCGGGGCTCCTTTTGACCAGCGAGATTCCTTCCTTCTCCTAGAAGGTTACTACGACCCGGACGATGGTTCATCCGGCCACACCCTTTTCCTGCATACAGGTTAGACATACACTTCCGACTTACTGCTTAAGTCGGATGAGACCTAGTTAGGCGAATGCCCCTAGGTCCGGATTACCCCGTGACTCGGCCTGCCTTGAGGTGACCCGGCCAACATCTGCTTTGGCCTTGCCGAACCTCGGCTAACTCGGCCTTTATACCCCGGCGTGACCCTACCCGGGGGTATCCCCCCAACAGTGCCTAGAAAGAATCATGCGTTGTTTTTGCATATTAAAGCATAGTATTGTGGTATTCTCCTTTGATGCTTTATTTGGGTTGACTTGGCGCATGCTCACACCATGCTAAGACTATCCCAAGTCACCATAGCCTCTATGATCCTTTAGTTTTCGACTTGTAATATCACTTTATGCTTTAATTAATGATGTTTTGTCGCTTTGCCTGATTATGGCCATTATTGCTCTCTTAGTTAGTTGCTCCCAGTCTTTTGCTAGCCTCCATAACCAAGTATGAGTTCCTTTAATGCATCCAACTCCAAATAAAACCAAGTTATTCCAAAGAGTCCACCATACCTACCTATTAGCATTTTCTATTCCAAGTATATTCATGATTTTATCTACCTTCTGAATCAAACTTGTTATGTAAAATTAGTGATTAAAGCTCTCACGAACTTGATGGCACACTTTACTTTTCTTGCCCCTAATAAACTTGAACCATTGTGTCATCTATGTTGTATATGCTTGCACTTATAAATGTGGATTAGCAGAACCATGCTGGCATGAGGAATGCTTTCAACATTGCACTTGTACATTGTACCCAGTTGATATCATGCTCTTTTGTTTATGGATGTCATCGGTGTGAAATGAAAGGGGAGCTTGTAAC
Source organism: Avena eriantha (assembly GCA_910589775.1). Classification (NCBI taxonomy): domain Eukaryota; kingdom Viridiplantae; phylum Streptophyta; class Magnoliopsida; order Poales; family Poaceae; genus Avena; species Avena eriantha. The sequence continues at coordinate 101,097,737 of OU342742.1, forward strand.
TCCATGTAGTTATGTATGTGTGTTAGAGAAACGCCTGGGCAGCTGGTCTAATCCATGCCTAATCATGGTGGAAACCTCTAGCGTAACCATAATGAGCTATCTATGAAGCATCCTTCTTATAAAAAAGAGAGACAGAGATTGAGAAAAAGAAAGAAAAAAAGAGATAAGAAAAGAGGAAAGAGAGAAAAAACACCATTTTCCCATGGTAAATAAGAAGATGTTGAGATGCTTATTGTCTGCTTGCCTTGTCATTTTGATATGGGGATTCTTCCGTATCATCGCGCAAGGGGTACCCCATTGGTAGTTCTCTATGATACACATGTACTTACTATGACAAGAACTTACCAGTAACTAAACTTGAGTAGCATGAGGAGCGGCCCTCGTATTCAATGGACATGAGATTGCCAACTTATACTTTGTCAAGCATATACTCCATAGTTTGTTCACTTTAACCTTAATCACTTCAAGATGCTTATGATAGGGGCAATCATAGCTCAAAGCTAATAAGTACCATAATTTTTTGAAGCTCTTTATGAGACTTGAATCCATGTTTCCTTCTATGAAGGCCTTTCTTTTACTTTTATGTCGAGTCTCCATCTTCTATCTTTATGCAAGAGAGCATAGTGGCCATTCTTAGTTTAATGTGCATTGTCCCAAGACTTGTTGATTGATTCATAACTTTGATATTGCTTGTTCTTAAACTATTTTGTATCTAGTCACCCTTATGAACTTTAAACGTGTCCTATGCATTTATGTTTTGCTACACTATGAGGGACAAGCTAAATACCTTTCTCATTATGTTTTCTATATGTCAAACAAACAAACTTCTTGCAAAGCGTTGTTATTCATGAATCTTTTGTTTGTACCTTTTCATGCTACAACATAGTTGCTATGTCTTATTGTTAGAACCATATGTTTCATGCTATGTTAAAGTACTATGATCCCAGCTATCAATGTTTTACAAATACTTTGATCAAGTTTATGATGGTGCATGTCACCTCAAGAATTATTCTTTGTTTTTATCACTTACCTACTCGAGGAGGAGCAGGAGTTAATCTTGGGGATGTTGATATGTTGCAAACGTATCTATAATTTTTGATGTTCCATGCTTGTTTTATATCTACTTTCTTATGTTCTGTCCACACTTTGGAGTATTTTTATACACTTTCTTCGACTAACCTATTAACAAGATGCCACAGTGCCAGTTGCCTGTTTTCTTCTGTTTTTGGTTCCAGAAAAGTCAGAAAACAAATATTCTCGGAATTGGATGGGACAAAAGCCAAAGTCAATATTTCACTGAGGGGAACACCAAGCCAGAAGACGAGACAGAGAGGGGCCAGGGGTCGGACACACCACCTGGCCACCTGGCCAGGCCTGGCTCGTGCCTGGGGGTGGTGCAGCCGCCTCGGGCACCCCCTCGGCCTCCCCTTTCACCTATAAGAAGCCTCCGATACGAAAGAGTCTGTAGCCGCCGTCATCTCCATCCCTAGGTCGGGAGGGGTCTGAAGCTCTTCCCGACACCCTGCCGAAGGGGAGATATCACCCTGGAGGCCTTCTTCATCACCATGCCTTCCTCCGGTGTGATGCGTGAGTAGCTCATCCCTGGACTACAGGTCCATGTAGTAGCTATATGGTTGGTTCTTCTCCTTTGTGCTACCATGTTTAGATCTTGTGAGCTTCGTTCATGATCAAGATCATCTATTTCTAATCATACATGTTGTGTTTGCGGGGATCTGATGGATATTGAGATGCTATTTCACATTGATTATTGATTCTATCATGTCTTTGTTATTTGTAATCATACATGTGCTGTTGCTACTAGGGAGAAAACATCAATCCTTTACATGTAATGCGTAATGCAATTATCCGTTGCTCGCAACTTAATACTAGAGGGGGTTCGGATGATAACCTGAAGGTGGATTATTCATAGGTGCAGTTACATTACGGTGTATGTATAATGTTGTAATGCCCAATCAAATCTCATAGGAGTTAAGATGATTAGTATATGGATGTATGCTTTCTCGATGTTTGTCAATTGCCCCGCTGTAATTTGTTCACCCAACATGTCATCTATCTTAAGGGGAATCACCACTAGTGAACTATGGACCCCGGTCCTTTCTTTTACCATCAATCTACAATTGTTAATTGTTTTTCGTTTACTTTCTGCAAGTTGTTACTTTCTTCCACACAATACGTTTAATCCTTTGTTTTCAGCAAAACCGATGAGATTAACAACCTCACTATAAGTTGGGGGCAACGTTCTGTGGTTGTGTTGTGTAGGATTCCAAGTTGGAAACAACACCTTGGAGGTGTTTCCTTGATCCTACTGGTTCGATAACCTTGGTTTCATAACTGAGGGAAAACTTGTTGGTGTGCTCATCATACCTTCCTCTTGGGGTTCCCCAACGAGCTCGAATATATTTTGAGCCATCAATCCCACATGGAGCAGTAGGTGAAAGACTATAATGCTTTTAACTAAAACTAAACGAAGTACTTAAGGAATAATTTTGAGATGCAAGAAAAGTAGATTTTTTTTTAGGTTTTTGGTTGAATGAAGCAATTAAAGTAAAGTAAAACTTAATGCAGAAAGTAAGAATCGCGTGTGCAAAAGATCTTGGAACTACAATAGGGAAAAAAGCGTTCTCAGGGAGTGGTGGATACTCCGCTAGCAATTTAGACTAAGAAACAAGATTATTGTAACAAATATTCTCATGATATGTATGTATGTGGGAGGAGCTCCATATATGGACAAATAGGTAGCAACCACTGCTCACATCATCCTTCATAACCATAGCTAACAGATAAACGACATCAATCATATTATCCCGCTATTAAGGGATTTCTCCCGTGGCATGGACATGGCTTTATGAGTTCTCCTTGTTTCCCCAAGTTAGTACGTAAAGAATGACAATAGCTTTATAGTCACAGTAAGTGTTATCATCCCTCTGTCTACCAACAAGTAATCCCCTTCATCGTGTCCCCATAAGAGGCAAATATTAAGGAGGTGCACAACTCCCAACATCAAGATGAAGACAATTAACACATACACATAATGATGTATAACATAATAATCTCTATCTTATCTCAATCATATGCTAGGATTTCTCCATCTCCCCAAGAACTAATGATCTACTTAGACATGGAGGCAATCAACGTCATGGCAATGGTAATGGAAACAATTGTAAATGAATAGTTCTTCTATAAATCCACAACGAGTAAGGAAATTACAACATGATCTAGATGGGGTGAAGATGGGATGGATGGAGATGATGGTGGTCCAGCGGTTGATGAAGATGAAGATCGATGCCTTGGCCTCCCAGATCTGCGTAGGGCGAAGATGGATCCCTGGGGCAAGTTCCCCCTCCAGATGCCTTCTGGAGGTGAGGTTTCAGCGATTTCTGGGTATTCTGTATGTCATCTCCCCGATCCAGTTGCATGGGGTGAAACTATTTGAGGAGGCGGTGGTGGCACCAACTATACGACCAAAAAATTAATTCCCGCCATATAGTTGGTCGTTAAACCATCTGGATGCCTCGGTCACTTCGGGTTTTCTTCTGGTGTTATTGATATTTCCCAAATAAGAGATTTACGTTGTTTTTGACTCCTTTTATCCCTAATACAACTACTCCAAGAATTGTATCCATTGTATCTATCATCTGCCCTGATCCTGGTAAAAATAGACATAAAATGTGCATGCGAACACCGAAAAATACCAAGATCCTACAACTACAGTGCAAAATAATAATATAAAACTTGTTGCAAATATGCACTTATCACCCATATCGTGCGCCCGAGTGGCCGACGTGTCCCCGTGGCCCAGCGTGGCAATAGGTGGCCCTGGGTGGGCCGGAGACCCGCCCATGAGGTCTAATACGTTGCTAACATATCTATAATTTTTGATGTTCCATGCTTGTTTTATATCTATTTTCTTATGTTTTGTCCACACTTTGGAGTATTTTTATAAACTTTCTTGGACTAACCTATTAACAAGATGCCACAGTGCCAGCTACACGTTTTCTGCTGTTTTTGGTTCCAGGAAATTGAGAAAATGAATATTCTCAGAATTGGACGAGACAAAAGCCAAAGTAAATATTTTACCGGAAGACACATGGAGTCCGAAGGAGAGACGAAGGGGGGCCATAGGGCGTCCACACCCCCTTGGTGCGGGCAGCCCTAGGCCACGCCAGGGCATGGTGTGGTCCCCCTGGCCAGCCACCGACCTTGCCCCTTCGCCTATAAGAAGCCTCCCGATGAGAAAACCCTAAATCGAATAGCCTCCAGCCACGAAAAGTTCCGCAGCGCCTCCGCCACCGAAGGGGAGATTCGGGGGACAAAAAGTCTCTGTTCCGGCACCCTACCGTGACGGGGAAGTGCCCCGGAGCTATCTCCATCGACCTCCACCACCATCTCCATCGCCGTTGCTGATTCCCATGATGATGAGGGAGTAGTTCTTCCTCGAGGCTAAGGGTTCTACCGGTAGCTATGTGTTCATCTCTCTCTCTATGCATGATCATATTGTGATCATGAGCTTTGTAATCAAGTAGATCTACCTTGCTACTCAAGTGCTTTAATAGATCTCGGCTCTCCCCATGTGTGTAAAAGTGACAGCGTGCACACCATGATGGCACTTAGGCTAGAGATTACAAATACTTGTGGTACTTAGGCTAGAGATTACAAATATCTTCCAACAAATACTTGTTATGAGTTTAGGGTTTAGGTTTTGGAGATTACAAATTGTGGTGTTTGTTGGAACCATCTAGCACTCAAGGTGACAGTGTGGGGTTATCTAGATGGGGAAAGCAAACTTTAAGGTGTGCTGTTATAGCCCTACCATGGATTAGAGTGTCCAAATGGAGAGTAGTTCAGAGTAGTATCATGAAGAGAAGATATTTATATGAGAGTGTTCACTAGTGAAAGTATGATCCCTAGGCCTTGTTCTAAGCATTGAAACGACGTTTGCATGTAGATCTGTTACATGTTTGCTTGCCGCCATCTTTATTCAGTTTACCTTTAGTCTCTTCCATGCCATCAAAGTATTTCCTGGCACCGTTGTCTTATATCCATACCACTTGTATTTCACTATCTCTTCGCCGAACTAGTGCACCTATACACCTGACAAGTGTATTGGGTGTGTTGGGGACACAAGAGACATCTTGTATCTTGATTGCATGGTTGCTTGAGAGGGATACCTTTGACCACTTCCTCCCTAAGTTCGATAAACCTTGGGTAATCCACTTAAGGGAAAACTTGATGTTGTTCTACAAACCTCTGCACTTGGAGGCCCAACAACTGTCTACAAGAATAGAAGTGCATAGACATCAAGGCCTTCCAACGCGCGACGTAGCCCATCTGCCTGAACCCGGGTGGGCCGCCTGAATGCGGTAGCCCATCGGATCCCGACGATCTTCCTAGCACTTTGCCGCCTGGGGCGGCACTTTGCCTATCTCCCGTCGTTCCGGCTGGGCTAGGTCAAATACGGCCCAACAAAGTCTTGAGCACCCGTTGCTCTTTTTCTCTCCCTTTTTCAGGGTGGCTTCCTCCTAGGCCAATCCCTCTGGGGTTTTGGCCTATTGAGGAAGTTTCCCTATAAATTTTAATTTTAATATTTATTTAATATATATTAATCCACAATTAACATATAATAAATGCATATTTACCCGAAACACTTTTCAGACCTTTTTTTCCTTTCTCTTTCTTCGAACAACTTCGAATCTTTTCTCTTCAGAATGATTCCGGAGTCTCTCTTTCTCTACTGTGATTCCATCTTATAGAATATCTCTATCTCATCGTACCCTTAAGTATATTTCCCCAACGGCACGAGGAACATCACATACATGATCGAGACGCCTCTCATATCAATGATCATTAGCGGGACCGGGATGCCCATAATGACCCCTGTGCATTCCACGAAGACGATGTCGTTTGAACCGCAAACGTCGAGTCCAATTCCCTTTGTTTCTTCGATATGACTTTCCGAGATCTAATCATCGGTATCATATACCTTGTTCAATCTCATTACTGACAAGTTCTGTTTCACTTGTTCTCGTAATATTCCATCCTCGTGACCTAGTCACATGTTGCAACATTATGGATGTAATCTCTAAAGGAGTTATGCCCTAGAGGCAAATAATAAAGTGTATTATTTGATATATCTCCTATATGTTCATAATATGTTTCATATTGTGCTATAACTGTGTTAATTCGAAATGTTAATACACGTGTGGTATGTAAACAAACCGTGTCTCTAGTTACCTCTAGTGAACTAGTTCATTGGTCATGAGGATGATCTGGGTTTCAAGATCATGGAAATTTATGCCAATTGACAATGAGGTCATTTCATTAGTTGAATGATGTGATAGATAAACATCCGACAATTATATCTTAATGAGATCTAGTTACAAAGTTCACGATTGATGATAAACACATAGAACCTCACAACCTGATCCTTTGACTGCGAGGTAATGTAAATGACCATTCTGGAGGAAGCTTTGATGGTTATCAAGTATCATCTCATAAAAGGGTGATCAAAAAGGTGCCACTCAGGTTTTCCAAAGGGACATGTAGATGAGTACATATCAAGACCAGGATTTGTCAAATCCATGTAATGGATAGATACATGTGGCCATCTCGGTGACGTTGCATTAACGAAGATTGCAAGCATGTGACTTCGTCACGGAATGCAATTACATGGGAATGAGTAAACAAATTCATTAGAAACGAGACTGAACTAAGGTATAGGGATATCGAAGATCAAGTCTCGGATGAATTAGGTATCAAATGATAAAAGGAACGGGAAATGACTATCTCACGGTTCGAGTGATTATATTCATGAAACGCACGAGGGTCACATGTCCATCCAGGTCCCTCTGTTGATCATTGATATGCGAGTAGTCTCGATCATGTCCGGAGTATTTCCGAACCGAAGGATGTCACGCTTAAGGGTGGGGACGCTTAGGGTTGATGAGGTATCGTAGGAGAAATAGAGAAAGAGAAACAATAATAGTTCTGGGTAACATCCGATGTAGATCAGAAGGGGTCGAGAAGGTGTTTCGGAGCGAAGGAATAAGATAATATATGTATTTGAATGTTAAATGGAGAATTAATATTAAATATATAGTTTATTTTATTATTAAAGGCAGCCCAATGCTAATGGGCCTCACCCGAAGGAGAGGCCCAAGAGGCAAGGCACCTGAGGGAAGGGGGTCAGCCGACCTAGGCTTAGTGGGCTGCCCAAGTGGGGCCCACCTAGGGCCGGCGGCTTCCCCTAGGTGGCCAGCTGGTGTGGGCATTAGTCCCACACCGCCTGGCCCCTAGGTGGTGTGTCCCCTCCTCCCACTATATATAGGGGTCTCCCCTCCCCCTTTGGAAGCATCTTATTCTCTCATTCTCTCTCTCTCATCCATTGAGGACTTGTCCATAATATTGGAGAGGACCTCTTGGGTTGTGAGTTCTCCACCTTCACACCACCATCGTGTGGTCATCGATCCGGCATCTACTTCTTCCGCTGCTCGGTTGGATCGGAGTCCGGGAGACGTCACCTACTCCGGACGTGTGATGAATTTCGGAGGCACCACACTTGAGGTGTTGCTCATCTTCATCTATATATGCCTTCCTGCGTAAGGAGTGCCTCGGTCTTCAAAGGTATGAATACCATCTATCTCTTGCGTTACTTATGCCTATATAGTATAGATCCTGGTATTATAGTTAGCATAGTTAGAATTTTTTTGTTTTCTGCTATGGAACCCTTACAGTGGTATCAGAGCGGGTCTATGGGTAGACATGTCGTACGGATAGAACACATAGCAATATTTGGGCATTGATTCTCTAGTTGCTACCCTCTTTTATGTTCTTGTTCATATCGTGACACTGTTTGATGAAGCGGCCCCAACCAACCTCACATGGTGACTCACGAGACTGGTCCACGATTCAAAGTGGCTTAGGGGGTGTCTTTCTCTCTACGATAGTTGATATGACACCAACAATGGAGGGCCCTAAAAAGGGAAGTAAAACGGAAATCATTGAATCCATGTTGTGGCTCCACGTTCGTAGGTGGGAAGGGGTTCTACCGCGAAATCCCTAAAGCCACGTAAAACTTGCAATAGATAATATAGAGGCGTCTATCTTTATTGTTTCATAGGGGCATGTGTTGAGACGTGGTCATGACTAGTTTGCGAAACTTTCATTGAAGCTATTGATAATGATCAAGATGCTATTGATACGTCCAAAACTTATCTACTTTCCCGAACACTTTTGCTGTTGTTTCTCCTCTATACTAGTGTGATTTGGATGCAACTAATGCGAACTAACGCTGTTTTCAGCAAAATTGCCTTGGTGTCTACTTTTTGTGCAGAAAATCAACTATCAGGAGAAATCCCGGAAAATATGCCAAAAATCCTATTTCACCTGAAGACTCTAGGACCTAGAATACGAGACGGAGAGGAGCCCTGGGTGGCCACACCACCTGGTGGCGCGGGCTAGGCCAGGCCGCACCAGGGGGTGGTGTGTGGCCCCCAGGCACCCCCTCGGCCTCTCTCTTCGCCTATAAGGAGCCTTCTCACCTAAAAACTTCGGGGGGTTCGACGTTTTTCCAGAAGGAGTTCCGCTCTGCCGCCACCACCAGGTTCCACAAAACAGCACCAGAAACTCCGTTCTGGCACCCTGCCGGGACGGGGAATTGGAGGAGATCATCGCCATCATCATCACCATCACCATCGCTTCTCCATCGACCATCCATGTTTCCCCCATCTATGAGTGAGTAATCCTCCGCTGTAGGCTATGGGGATGGTAGGGATTGGATGAGATCGTTCATGTAATGGCATCAGATTGTTAGGGCATAGTGCCTAATATCTTTTATTAGTGCTTTATTACTTTGTTGCGACTTGTTGTGCTTAATGCTTGTCACTAGGGCCCGAGTGCCATGATTTCAGATCTGAACTTATTATTGATTCATTATGATAGTATTGTTTCTGGTCTTATCTACAAGTTGTATACACACGTCATTGTCCGGAACCTATGGTCTCGAAGTGACAGAAATCGGGGTAGTCGGAAGGGAAAGGCTTTGATGTGAGGATCACATGTGTTCATAGAGTGTTAATGCTTTGCTCTGGTGCTCTATTAAAAGGAGCACCTTAATTGCCAGTAGTTCCCTAGAGGCCCCGCTGCAAACGGGCTGGCAGGACAAAAGATGTTGTGCAAGTTCTCATTGCGAGCACGTATGACTATATATGGAACACATGCCTAGGATTGTCTAGTACTTGGGTGCTTTATCTTATTTATCTGCAATTGCCCTATGTTCTGATTGCTATGTGAATTGTCTTGTCCATGCAACGCCTGTCCATCCATCCCTATGCCTACCGCACTCGAATCCCACTGTTTACTGCTTTTGTTACTACTGTCTTTGCTTTGCTACTACTGTTACTTTACTATTCCTACTACAAAACTGTTGCTACTGATAAACTCCTGTGAGCAAGATTGTTTCCAGGTGCAGCTTAATTGACAACTCAGTTGCTAAGGCTGATAAGTATTCTTTGGCTCCCCTTGTGTCGAATCAATAAATTGGGTTTCACTTCCCTCGAAAATACAGCGATACACCCCCTATACTTGTGGGTCATCAAGACTATTTTCTGGCGTCGTTGCCGGGGAGCATAGCTTTATTTATCAAGTTCACTTGGATTCTCTATTGTTCGCTGCTTTCCATCCATCATGGGTAAGTATCGTGATGGCAAGGTTCCTATTTTACCATCTACTACAAGAAGAGGTACGGTTCTGAACACCTCTACCGCTCTTGATTCACCATATGTTCTGAGTAAGTTCCTTACACCACCACATACACATGCTACACACACTGCTACTACTGCTGAATCCGAAACTTCTGATGCTGCTTCTACTGTGCTTGATAAGAGTGGTTCATTAGGTCCTTTCCTAGATGCTACGATTGCTAGAACTATAGTTGGAAATACCGAAACTTCTAATGAACACACTGCTGCACCTGTTAGCTCACCTGAGTCTAGTGAGAGTTATGATGCTGAAGAAGATTATGTTGAGATGACTGATGAGTTTATTGAAGAATGTAGGAACACCCATGATAGGAGCGCTGCTAAGAATCTTCTTGAGAGGCGTACTATTAGACCCAAATTATCTCCTGCTGCTAAGTTTGCTGCTTCTCCTGTAAACATTATAGATGAAGATTATGATTTCTCTCTCGATCTATCCTACATAGCTATTGTCGAGAAAGAACCTTTTGGCGGGACTAAGAAATGAAAGTGCGGTAGCACATATGATTGAACTTTCTACCATGAGTGGCTTGTTTTCTGATGATATTAAAATGCGTACTTACTTTGTTGCTAAGATTTTCCCTTTTTCACTGAAAGGAGAAGCTAAAACTTGGTTTGGTAATTTACCTCCTGGATCTATTGATAGCCCTGAGTGCTTGTTTAATACTTTCTTGCAGAAATATTTTCCTCCTAGTGCTAGACATGTTGTTTTGCAGGAACTTTTTGATTTTAAACAGGGAGAGAAAGAGGTATTGCCCGAATCTTGGGCAAGGTTTTGTGCTTTGATTCATGCAGAGGCTGGAAGTCCATTACCAAAGAATGAACTACTTGATATATTTTATAATGGACTAACCAAAGAATCTAGGACATACCTAGATAGTTGTGCTGATTGTGTTTTTAGGAATAGGACTCCTAAGGAAGCTGAGGATTTAATGGCTAAAATAAGCAAGAATTATGAAGATTGGACTCCTCCTAAACAAGCTATTCCTGAAGTAATTGTACCTGAACCATCTATTCCGGTGCCTATTTCAACATCAAAGAAGATGGGAGTTATTGAATTAAATGATGAAGTGATGAAGGAAGCTAAGAAATGTCTTAAGGAGAAGGGAATTAAAGCTGCAGATGTCAAGAATTTACCTCCTATAGAAGAAATATGTAAGCCTATTCCCTATTCACCCACTATTGAGGTACACTCGCTCCAACACTTTGATGAAGGTGATATCCCTTACTTGAAACCTCCTGATCAATGCTAAGAAGAATTTGATATCTTTATTGTTAAGCAAGATAACTTTAATAAAAGGGTGCAAAATCATCTAACGAAAAACACTAGAGCTATTGTTGAGTTGAAAGATATTGTGGAAAGAACCTCTAATGATGTTAAAATGATTGTTAAACACTTTCAAATGGTTCAAACTCAAATAGATCAACTCATTAAAGTGCAAAACGACTTGCTAGTTAATGCTGCTAAAGAAAAACACGCTTATGAAATTAGAACTAGAAGTGGTGCTGCTACCCAGGATCCTCTATATCCTGAGGGGCATCCCAAAAGAATTGAGCAGGATTCTCAACAAGCTGAAAATAGTGGTTCTACTCGTAAGAAAAGGAAAAAGAAACATAAAACTATTGTAGAACCCTCTGAACCTGCTATAGATCCTAATAGTATATCTATCTCTGATGCTAAAACTGAAAGTGGTAATGAAGAAAAAGTTGAAGAAGAACCTGAAAACCACACTAAGACTACTAAATACACCAAAGAAGATTTATTGCTAAGAAACATGGTAGTGAAAGAGAACCTTGGGTCCAAAAACCTATGCCTTTCCCTGATAAGAAACACAAGTCAAAGGAAGATGAACACTATAATAAGTTTTGTGAGTGGATGAAGCCCTTATTCTTGCAAATTCCTTTGACTGATGCTATTAAATTGCCTCCTTACTCAAAGTATATGAAGGACATTGTCTCGAATAAATGGAAGATCCCTAATGAAGAAATCTCTACTTTGCTTGCTAATTATTCCTTCAATGGTAAGGTTCCTAAGAAACTCGGAGACCCAGGGATTCCAACTATCCCTTGCTCTATTAAGAACAGTTATGTTAGAACTGCTTGTGTGATTTGGGAGCTGGAGTTAGTGTTATGCCTTTCTCTCTCTATAAGAGGCTTCATCTTGAAAAATTGATACCAACTGATATATCTTTGCAAATGGCTGATAAGTCTACCACTATTCCTGTGGGTATATGTGAGGATGTACCTGTCTAGGTGGATCATAATTGCTTGATATTAACTGATTTTGTTGTGCTTGAAATGCCTGAAGATGATAATATGTCTATTATTCTTGGGAGACCTTTTCTTAATACTGCAGGAGCTGTTATTAATTGTAATCAAGGAAAGGTGACCTTCAATGTTAATGACAAGGAACATACTGTCTATTTTCCCAAGAAGATTGAAAGGACTTATGGTTTAAATTCAATTGAACATGTTGAAGGCATTCAAGTTGGAGAAATATATTGTCCCATACCAAAAGAAAAATTTGAAACTATTATGATTGGGACCATCGCTATCAAGGTTGAGGTAACATAATCATTAGTGGAATACAAAGTTTTGTCTCATATGCAATTGTTTTGGTAGCAAGACTTGATCAACCTTGCTAACAAAAGGATTCCATTGAACAAAACAATGTTTTCATTATGATTATCCCCGTTTATTTCTATCCTTTGCATTTTAGTTTTTGCTTTGTTTTAGTTTTCTTTGTGTTGTTAGTTGCTTGCATGCTAGAACTTCTGTAGTTCTAGCCTTGTTTTTGTCCTTGCATCATGTTTCCAAAAAGAAAAAAATCTGTCTGTCAGAAAAATCATTCTTCTATTTCTGAAAAATGCCCAAAAATAAAGTGTCTCGAAAAATTCTAGAAAATTCATATTAAATTTTTACATGAAAAAAGGGGTAGAGGAGTACCTGGTAGGTACCAGGGGGCCCACCAGGCAGGCACACCACATGGTGGCGCGGCCAGACCTGGGTGGCGCCATGCCCTGGTGTGGGCCACCCCTGGCCCCCCACTACCTCTCTCTCCTGCCACTTTCTTCTCTCTCCCGAGTAAGCTCCAATTCATAGCTCGAAATCACATTCTCTCTGTGCTTGCCCTCGATTTCCTCGATCTCTTTGCTCATCCCATCTTTCTTGCTGAAATTTGGAGCAATTGTTCCTTGGTATGTGACTCCTCCCCTTGTCCGAGTAGATTTGTGTTTAGTGGATTGTATGTTGAGTATTTTGCTGCTATAGGTGACTGGTTTTGAGGGCTTGTAAGCTTGTTTGATACTTAGAGATATAGTTTTGATGCATGTTTAGGCCTCTTGCTAGTCCCTGTGAGTAGAATCCTTCATTATATTTGCTTTGCAATCACTTGTTTAATAGGTGTTTAAATTTCAGAATAGAAGATGAGTGAACACCACCTAAACCAACATGAGCTTTGGGTGCCTGATGTCATGAAGGTCCACCGGGAGGAGGAAGTTTTTCCCTCCATTTATCCATGTTCTGAGTTCATGAGAGCTGCAGGAATTCGACAAGATTTCCACACTTTGGTTTCTAATGCGGGGTTAGAGCACTTTTTGGAAGACGAACCTTGTCGATTTGTGAAGCTAACCATCTATTAAGGTACCTCAATGGGGATCATGTAAGAAGATTAAAGAGAGACCAGAACCACTCATGGATTTATACGCAGAAATTTGTCAAGGGAGTAGCTTCTCGAAGGAGAATGGAAAAATCTGTAACATTCATCTTCCCTCCATTCGCTACTTTGCCTACTTTATTGCCAAGTGTGTTCTTGCTAGGAAAACTGCCAATAAGTTATCTTCGTTTGATTTAGCATTTATCTCTGCTGCTCTTAGACGAGATAGGTCCTACAACTTGGGTGCTTTGATAGCTTTCTGTCTTGCTGCTAACCATGAGAAGGGTGGAATTTGTGGAGGCCTCATTGCTTCTCGTGTGCTAGCATTGCATGGTTTAGTGCCTCATCCTCTAGACCTACAGTTTCCCATAGAAAGGCTTGATTTTAACTCCATGGTACAGCATAAATTTATTTCCTCGTGGGCTAGCTTGAGTGAGTTGTCTTATGAAATAACCTTTCTCAAAGCTGGCTGGAGAAAGAGCAAGTTCGAGCGTGTTGTTCTTTTGCCTGCACCTATTTTGTTTAACCTTGATAACAGGGAAGGATGGTCCCTCACTGAGGAGGTGCTTGACACGTACTTGGGACAGCTCTCCCAACAGGAGCAGGACACTAGAAGGGAGGTCATAGATGATTCGGTCCAGCCCTCGAATGAGGGAGAGTCTTCATATCAGCAACCCGCTTATGATTGGGGAGCTTCTTCTTCCTCTCATGGGCCCGGTTACGACCACACTTACCAAGATCCGCCCGCTTGGAACCCCTATTCTTGCATGGATTGATACCCACTTAGGCAAAAAGCCTAAGCTTGGGGGGAGGTACGCCGACACCGCACTCATCTCCATATCATGTTGCGTCGGTTCTTTGTATATTCATGTTTTCGTTCTCTTTCTAGTTTTCGTTCTTCTTTGCTTTTGCTTTCTAAAAACACAAAAAGACCAAAAATATTTTTGTTGTTTCTCTTTGGTTTGCTTCTTCTTTTTGCTTTGGTTTGCCTTTTCCTTTTTTCTTTGTTTGAACTATTTGAAAAACCCAAAAAGATTTTGCTTTGCTTGTTTTTCTCTTTTGGGTCTTGTTTAAAAATTGAAAACACCAAAAATATTTGTCGTTCTTCTTTGGTTTTTGCGAGTTGGCTACAGGGTTTGGCAGTTCTGAGTGGATTATTTGTTCCATATTATTATTCAAGCCACACAAGTGAAGATCAATAATGAGGATCAATGACAACTTGAGGCGTGGTAAGAGGCTGGTAACAAACTCTATTTGTCTTCATTTTTGTACATATACTCATCATTGTGAGCTTGCTTAGTCCGTTCATGTAGAGTGTATGTTTTCTTTGGATGCTTAGTAGTTCTTGCTTTCTTGTGATTAGCTCTAGCTCGCTAATAGTTTGTAGCATGTCTCATGAATGTTTGCTTGCATTACTCTATTCATAAATTGGTATGACACTGTGGTATCCTCCTCTGAATGTTTCATTTGATCGACTTGGCACATGCTCACGCATGCACATGACTGTAATAATAAATTAAGCCTTGACGAATTATTTTGTCTTGAGGATCTTGAATCATTTTCATGCCATGAGTAGTCTTGTTTTGTTGTAAGCATGATAATGACAGCTATTGCTCTCTCGTTTGTCGCTCCCTTACTATTGCTAGCATTCATTTCCATTGAGTGTTTTACTCATGTTTCCAACTCCCTAAACCAAATATTTCCAAAGTGTCCACCATACCTACCCATCAGCATCACTTGCTACTTCCGTGCATATTCAATATGCCTTGTTTTCTTCCGAATAAAATGTTTGCTTGTTATGAGAAAGTTAGTTAGTAAAGCTCTCACGAACTTGATGGCACACTTTATTTTCTACACTTAATAAACCTGAACCATTGCGTCCTTCTTTGCTGTGCATATCCTTGCGCTTTATGAGTTGAAGTTAGCAGAACCATGTATCATGGGGACCGCTTTCAGCGCTTCATAGGTACTTTGTACTTAGTTGGTATCATGTTCTTTTGCTTATGGATCCCGGCGGTGTGAAATAAAAGTGGAACTTGTAAGATCATGGAGTTTGTATGTATGTTAGAGAAACGCCTGGGCCGCTAGCCTAAGCCATGCCTAATCATGGTGGAAACTTGCAGCATAACCATAATGAGCATTCTATGAAGCATCCTCAATAAAAATCTATGCACATAGTAAATAAAAAGATCGTTGAGATGCTCATTGTCTGCTTGCCTTGTATTTTGATTATGGGATAGCTCCCGTGTCATGTGCAAGGGGTACCCCGTTGGCGGTTCTCTATGATACGTATTTACTTACAATGACAAGAGCTTACTTGTGACTGAAGTTGAGTAGCATGAGGATCGGTCTTCGTAAGTAAGGGGCATGAGACTTCAATTTATAACTTGTCAAGCATATCCTCTTAGTTGTGTCACTTTCACCTTAACCACATTAAAGATGCTTATGATAGGGGCAATGAGAGCTCAAAGCTAACGAGTACCATACTTTCAGCATTTGGAAGCCTTTCAAAATTATTCAAAACCTTTTTTCTTCTACTTGTTGAGTCTCCACATATTCTTTGAGCACCTTCTTGAGAGCATTAGTTGTCATTTTTTTGTGTTTGTTCCATTACTTGATTATTTGTGTTATGACTTTGATGCTTGCATCTTTGATATCTTTACTTCTAGTCATCACTTGAACTTCAGAGGTGCCTTGACATTCATAATCCAAGGCAAGCGAGATACCACTCTATCATACCGTTCTATGAGCATTGTAATGTTGCTTCTGTTTGTGCTTCGGGCTACTTATTATTCTTGAGTTGGAATCTCTTCATAGCTTGCAATGACTATTAAGTAGACTCAGCTGCATACTCTTTATTATGAATTGTCTAAGTAGTTGATCACATTGCTGAGATTATTTACATCATATCAAACAAATGTGTTCGTGAAAGTTCTTTTATCGCACTCAGTTTTCAACTGAATTGCTTGAGGACAAGCACTAAGCTAAGCTTGGGGGGAGTTGATACGTCCAAAAGGTATCTACTTTCCCGAACACTTTTGTTGTTGTTTCTCCTCTATACTTGTGTGAGTTGGATGCAACTAATGCGAACTAACGCTGTTTTCAGCAGAATTGCCTTGGTGTCTACTTTTAGCGCAGAAAATCAACTATCAGGAAAAATCCCGGAAAATATGCCAAAAATCCTATTTCACCCGAAGACTCCAGGAGCCAGAATACGAGACGGAGAGGAGCCCTGGGGTGGCCACACCACCTGGTGGCGCGGGCCAGGCCAGGCCGCGCCAGGGGGTGGTGTGGGCCCCCCAGGCACCCCCTCGGCCTCTCTCTTCTCCTATAAGGAGCCTTCTGACCTAAAAACTTCGGGGGGTTCGACGTTTTTCCAGAAGGAGTTCCGCTCCGCCGCCACCACTAGATTCCACAAAATTGCACCAGAAACTCCGTTCTGGCACCCTGCCGGGACGGGAAATTGGAGGAGATCATCGCCATCATCATCACCATCGCTTCTCCATCAACCATCCATGTTTCCCCCATCTATGAGTGAGTAATCCTCTGCTGTAGGCTATGGGGATGGTAGGGATTGGATGAGATCGTTCATGTAATGGCATTAGATTGTTAGGGCATAGTGCCTAATATCTTTTATTAGTGCTTTATTACTTTGTTGCGACTTGTTGTGCTTAATGCTTGTCACTAGGGCCCGAGTGCCATGATTTCAGATCTGAACTTATTATTGATTCATTATGATAGTATTGTTTCTGGTCTTATCTACAAGTTGTATACACACGTCGTTGTCCGGAACCTATGGTCTCGAAGTGACAGAAATCGGGGTAGTCGGAAGGGAAAGGCTTTGATGTGAGGATCACATGTGTTCACGGAGTGTTAATGCTTTGCTCCGGTGCTCTATTAAAAGGAGCACCTTAATTGCCAGTAGTTCCCTAGAGGCCCCGCTGCAAACGGGCTGGCAGGACAAAAGATGTTGTGCAAGTTCTCATTGCAAGCACGTATGACTATATATGGAACACATGCCTAGGATTGTCTAGTACTTGGGTGCTTTATCTTATTTATCTGCAATTGCCCTATGTTCTGATTGCTATGTGAATTGTCTTGTCCATGCAACGCCCGTCCATCCATCCCTATGCCTACCGCACTCGAATTCCACTATTTTTTACTGCTTTTGTTACTACTGTCTTTGCTTTGCTACTACTGTTACTTTACTATTCCTACTACAAAACTGTTGCTACTGATAAACTGTTGTGAGCAAGATTGTTTCCAGGTGCAGGTGAATTGACAACTCAGTTGTTAAGGCTGATAAGTATTCTTTGGCTCCCCTTGTGTCGAATCAATAAATTGGGTTTCACTTCCCTCGAAAATACTGCGATACACCCCCTATACTTGTGGGTCATCAGCTATAAACACGTCATAACACTTTACTTTGTGAAGTATTACTTAATATGCTAGTATAATGAAATATTCTATGGTAGCATAGTAAGATAATCCCTCACAGTATTCCAGTTATCGTATTCCCCTTGTGTGTACACCACCAAGAAAGTTCTTCAGTATGAGGCAGGCCGTGACGATCAGGTGTCAGACATATCTACGTTGGCATATAGTGGGTGTAAGCCATGTTGCACTTTGAATACACACAAGTTAGAATTGGCGAGCCTAGCATGTGTAGACATGGCCTCGGAATACAAGAGACCGAAAGGTCGAGCATGAGTCACATGGATGCTGTGATTGACATTAGGGAATGTCTACCTTTGATGATA
Organism: Avena eriantha; assembly: GCA_910589775.1. NCBI lineage: Eukaryota > Viridiplantae > Streptophyta > Magnoliopsida > Poales > Poaceae > Avena > Avena eriantha. The sequence continues at coordinate 101,115,925 of OU342742.1, forward strand.
CACTAATGGTCGTGATGATCGGGGGAGGTGTAGAGGATTGGGATCATGTGATCACTAAACGAGTGGATGGATGTTCGTTTCAGTGGGAGTTACATTCATTTTAACTACAGTAGTATAATTAAAACTTGAACTCATTATTATGAACATGGTCTAAACACTTTGCAAATCCATTGTTGATGCCTCGCCTACCTGATGACTGCAAGTGCACAGATCGTTTGTGGCTAGTTTCGAAATAAAGATATCGATCCCACAGGGAGCAGTAGTCTGAAGTCTAATAACTCTTGAAATAAATATTACGATAGAAATGCTAGATAAAGTTCTAAGTGACAAGATAAATAGTGAGTATTGTGTAAAAAGGTGTTTTGGGGTTTTAGGTATAAGAGCAATAATAAAGTAAAGTAAAACAACTGAGTACAGAAAGTAAGTATCGCGTATGTAAGAGAGATTGGAACTTCAGTAGGGAAAAGCGTTCTCAGGGAGTAGCGGATACACCACTAGTATTATAAAGATCTAAGATAAAGATTATCATCCTGAACATTCTCAACTATGTATGTGTGGGAGGAACTCCGGAATTGGACAAATAGGCAGCAACCGCTGCTCACATCATCCTCATAACCACGACAGTCAGCAATCGACATCAATCGAATTACTGTGCTATTAAGGGATGTAATCCCATAGGACGTATCCCATGGCATGGATAGTGTTCCGTGAGTTTCCTCGGTTTCCCAAGTTGATATGTAAGGGGTACCAACAGCTTTATAGTCACTCTAAGTGCTAGCACACCTCTGTCTACCAAAAAGTAGTTTCCTCCATCAAGTCCCCATGAGAGGCAAATATTGAGAGGTCGACTTCTCTCAACATCAAGATATAGAAAATCTAACACATGGTCACAGCGACGAATATCATAATAGACTTTATCTTATTTCAATCTCATACTAGGGTTTCTCCATCTCCCAAAGAACTAATGATCTACTCAGACATGGAGGCAATCAACATCATAGCAATGGTAATGGAAACAATCATAGATGAATAATACTTGTATAAATCCACAACGAGTATGGGAATTACAACAAGATCTAGACAAGATGTAGATGGGATGGATGGATATGGTGGTGATGCAGCTGTGGTTGATGAAGATCGAGGCCTTAGCCTCCTGGATCTGCGCAGGGCGAAGATGGATCCTTGGTGGATGAGTTCCCCCTCCAGATGCCTTCTGGAGGTGAGGGTTCTGCGATTTCTGGGTGTTCTGTATGTCATCTCCTCGAACCAATTGCACGGGGTGAAACTATTTGACGAGGCAGAGGCGGCACCAACTATACGACTAGAGTTATAGAGCCGAATAATTTGCTCCGTTCGTATAGTTGGCTGTTGGACTCTCTGCCTCCCTTGTTCACTTCTGGTTTTCTTCTGGTATTATTAATATATCCCAAATAAGTGATTTACGTTGTTTTTTACTCCTTTTCTCCATAGTACAACTGCTCCAAGAATTGTATCCATTGGATCCATCATATGTCCTGATCCTGGTGAAAACAGACATAAAATATGCACACGTGCATCATAAAATACCAAGATCCTACATCTACAATGCAAAATAATAATGTAAAACATGATGCAAATATGCACTCATCACTACCCACCTTCAACCATAGCACTTTCCTCAAGAAGGAAAAGCTGAAAACTGATGGAACCAACTTCATCGCATAATTTTTGATGTTCCATGCTTGGTTTTATCTACTTTCTTGTGTTTTTTCCACACTTTGGAGTACTTTTCATATGATTTCTTGGACTAACCTATTAACAAGAACCACAATGCCAGCTGCCTGTTTTCTACTGTTTTTGGTTCCAGGAAAGTTAGAAAATGAATATTCTCGGAATTGGACGGGACAAAATCCAAAGTCAGTTTTTGACCAAGGGACACCTGGAGCCAGAATACGAGACGGAGAGGGGCTGGGGCCCGACCACACCACCTGGCCGCGCGACCAGGCCTGGCCCACGCCAGGGGGTGGTCTGGCCGCCCCAGGCACCCCCTCGGCCTCTCCTTCCGCCTATATATTGCCTCTCATACGGAAACCCTAAGTACCCGATCAAAATTGCATGAAAGGGTCTGTAGCCGCCGTCATCTCCATCCCTAGATTGGGAGGGATCTGAAGCTCTTCTCGGCACCCTGCCGGAGAGGGGAATTCACCCTGGAGGCCTTCTTCATCATAATGCAAGCCTCCGGTGTGATGCGTGAGTAGTTCATCTCTGGACTACGGGTCCATGTAGTAGCTAGATGGATGCTTCTCCTCCTTTGTGCTATCATGTTTAGATCTTGTGAGCTTTGTTCAAGATCAAGATCATCTATTTGTAATTCTGCATGTTGTGTTTGCGGGGATCCGATGGATATTGAGATTCTATTTCAGATTGATTATTGATTCTATCATGTCTTTGTTATTTGTGATCTTGCATGCTTTCCGTTGTTAGTAGCTATCTTGGCCAAGTAGATGCTAGCAACTCTAAGAGTTAGTATTTATGCTCGATAGTGGATTCATGCCTCTGGTAATCTGGGGAAGTGACAGAAATCTCTAAGGTAATAGATGTGTTGTTGCTACTAGGGAGAAAACAACAATCCTTTGTTCATAGAACAATCGTATTGTTTCCTTTACACGCAATTCGTAATGCAATTATCTGTTGCTTGCAACTTAATACTGGAGGGGCTTGGGATGATAACCTGAAGGTGGATTATTAGTCATAGATGCAGTTGGATGGCGGTCTATGTATAATGGTGTAATGCCCAATCGAATCTCAAAGTAGTCAAGTTGAGTAGTATATGCTTGTATGCTTTCTCGATGTTTGTCAATTGCCTCGCTGTAATTTGTTCACCCAACATGTCATTTATCTTAAGGAGAGCTACCTCTAGTGAACTATGGACCCCGGTCCTTTCTTTTACATTCAATCTACAATCAACTATTTACTGCTTTGTGTTTACTTTCTGCAAACTATTACTTCCTTCCATTCGATACGTTCAATCCTTTGTTTTCACCAAAACCGGTGAGATTGACAACCTCATCGCAAGTTGGGGACAGAGTTCTGTGGCTGTGTTGTGCAGGTCTCCACGTTGCTGCTGGCACCGGTAGTGCGCCCTGCCAAAGTTCAGCTACCTTCACCTTTGGGGTGTTTCCTTTCTCCTACTGGATTGATAACCTTGGTTTCATAATTGAGGGAAACTTACTGCTGCGCTCATCATACCTTCCTCTTGGGGTTCCCCAACGAGCTCGTTAATACACGAGTCAGCAGTCCCCTGCAAGTTGACTTACGTCATCAAGGCTGAGCTTCCGGCTAAGCCTACAGATTCCGCCTCCCAGGAGGAAAATAATGTCTAGTAGTCCAAGGCGGATGATTACTCCCTCATCCGAAGTAGAATGCTCTATGCCATGGAGCCGGAGCTTCAAAAGCGTTTTGAGAAGATGAATGCTTTTGAGATCATTGAAGATCTCAAGGCTCTCTTTGCTCCACAGGGTCGTTCAAAGATTTATGATGCTTCCAAGCTCTTCTTCTCTGCTAAGATGGAAGAGCACAGCAGTATTAGTGAGCATGTAGTCAAAATGTCTAGCTACGTTAAGTGTTTGAATGCCCTGGATTGCAAAATCCCGGAGGAGATCGCGATTGATAGGGTGCTTCACTCGCTGCCCCTAGATATAAGAGCTTTGTGATGAACTACAGCATGCAAGGTATGACTAAGACCCTTGTTGAGGTGTTCGCCATGCTCAAAACTTGTTGGGGGGATACCCCCGTGTAGGGTCACACCGGGGTATAAAGGCCAAGTTAGCCGAGGTTCGGCAAGGCCAATGCGAATGCTGGCCGGGTCACCTCAAGGCAGGCCGAATCACGGGGTAACCCAGACCAGGGGGCGTTCACCTAACTAAGTCTCAACCGACTTAAGCAGTAAGTCGGAAGTGCACGTTTTACTTGTATGCAGGAACAGGTGTGGCTGGATCAACTATTATCCGGGTCACGTCTAGCTTCTAGGAGAAGGAAGGAATCTCGCTGGTCAAAAGAAGCCCCGGAACGCACTACCTGAGCGAAGCAAGCAAGGGCAGGACCACCGGAGCGTGGCCGACAAGGGTGACGACGCCCATGTCGGCTGACGCGGGCGCCGCAGAGGCTCACGTAGCCTATGCATGTGTGACACGGGGGAAAAGCACCCCGGTCAGCTTACTCCTTTGGGAGGAAGCATATTCTTAGGAATATGCTTCCACGTATGCCCTAGGCAGACACCGAGCTCCCTCTATAAAGGAGGGGCTAGGGTTTCAGTAGAGGGGGTTCCGCTGTTCTGTTTTGGCTAGGTTTTTAGGTGCTATCTGTGGGTGAGAGTAAGAGAGCTCCTTCTTCCTCCTCTCGCCAATACAGCTCTAGGAGCACTTGTAATCTTGGAATCAAAGCAAATACAAACTTCTGTGTGGAGATTCACTTCACTATCCCTCCATGGATTCCCCTAGCATGTATTAGTCCCCACCTTTAGCCTATCCATGGCATCTGCCGTGACACCACCACGACAGTTGGCGCCCACCGTGGGGCTAGCGGCACTAGCAGGGGTCAAGATCCGGACGGGAAACATCATCGGCACCGGCGAATGCATCGTCTCCGGGCTCGTTCAGCGCTTTGGAGCGCTGGACTTCGTCAACGACAACGCTGGCTGCTTCAGCACGCGCCCTCTTCCGTGCAACGGCCTCTTCGTCAAGCTCGGCGCGTACAAGGTCTACGTCGCTGTTGACGTGTCATGTGTTCATCCGCGTCACGTCGTCGAGGCGGGGGAGCCACCCCTCACCGTGGTTCCCAGGACGCGTATCGCTCGCTCCCCGGACCATGAAGAGGTGATGATGACCGCGCTAGGTGCGGGCGCGAGCAAGGATCCAGTGCCAGATCTGGAGATAACGCCTAAGGCACCTAGGAAAGGTAGAGGTCCTCCACTAGAGAGGCCAGAGAATGTGTTGAGGGAAGCAATGGATAGCTTGGCAAACCCTGTAGTAGCAGCAGTAGATCCGGCTCGAGCACAGGCCGAGCTAGAAGAAACTAGGCAAAAAATACTAGAGGGCGCAAAGAAAATAGCCGCGGCTCAGAAGTCGTTGAATATGACGCTGCGGGAGTACGCAAAGGCGAACAAAGTTGACGCTGTAAAACTGAAGGGAAGAAATCTCATGAGTGAGATGAACAGAGAGGGTGATACTGGAATTGAGGAATCATAAAACTGTTTGTCCGTGGGGCTGCCGAGGTATAGTACCCCGGCAAAGAACCTCAGAGCAGCGGATGCAGCGGCGTCCGAGTTAGAGGGTCTGACGGGTGAAGCCCGACAAAGACAACATGATAGGGTTAATGAGCTGGTTCGGATTGCGAACAGGCAAAACAAGGAACTACTCAGAGCTAACCCGGAGAGAGCTGGAGCCTCCAAGATCGTCCATTTGGCGATGGGTAACCCGGAGAAATCCGTTGGAGCCGCATCGTCCCCTCATGGTGGTCCAAGGAGAGAAGAGGTAGTAACCTCGCCCAGACGGAACAGACAGATCGTCCCGTATGACCCAACGCGGGCAGGGAAAGGAAAAGAAGCACAGAAAAATGATGATCGACGGAGTCTGAGCCGAGGTGAAACTGGCCGAGGTAACCGCGACCAAGGCAATGCCGGTCAAGGGAACGCAGTCAACGGCACTGCCGGACAGCGAAACTCGGCAGCAGCAGGACAACCGCAATAGCGGAATATACCAAGGCAAGAGCAAAGTGTCGGCCGAGGTATGCAACAGAAAGGTGTGCCACAAGAGCAAAACCGGTATAATCACGGTGATTTGGAGATGGCAAACGCGGGATACCCAAGACCGGACTGTCATGTGATAGGATCAAGATTGGGAAGCAGGGATTTGATGCCGGATGATGCCAGGTTGAAACTGGATCGACTGTATAGGTCAGAACAGATCGAATGTCAAGGTCCCCCGGGTCCTGCGTGTTTTGGACCCCAGATCATGAAGGAGCCGCCGGTACCCAACTTCCAATTACCTAGGGGCATGAAGACGTATGACGGCAGTACCAAGCCGGAGGATTGGTTGATAAACTATGCTACGGCTGTGAAAATTGCCACTAGTAACTTGAGATGGGTTGTACGATACGTACCCCAGATGTTGGAAGGGCCGGCAAGGGTATGGCTAAACAATTTGCCACTTGGAAGCATCAACTACTGGATAGACTTTGAGGAAATGTTCATCAGCAATTTCTCGAGTACATATCAGAGGCCAAATAGGCCACAAACCCTAGCTATGTGCAAGCAAAGACCTAATGAGACAGACCGGGAGTTCTTGACCCGGTGGTGTACCGTGAGAAACTTGTGTGAGGGCGTGATAGAATCACAGGCCATAGCATGGTTCACACAAGGGTGCAGATATGCAAGCGAGCTGTGGATGAAGTTGCAAAGGAAAATGCCAACTACGTTGGCAGAGATGATCCAGATTGCAGATTCGTATGCTTTGGGTGATCCGACTCAACCTAGGCTCGCATCAAACGAGTCAAACGATGAGTACTATCAGAGGGATGGAGCCGGATCATCTCGGAGGAATGACTACAAAGGAAAAAGGAGAGATGATAGACCAGATCATCGATACGGTTCGAACCAAGTTGCAGTTGTGAATCAAGATCAGCCCAGAGCAGGGGCAGTCAACGCCAAAAAACTGGAGGGCAGTGGACTCCGAGAAACGATGGCAAGAAGACTTAGACACCAGAGCAAAAGAAGCAGTGGCAAGAAAGGAAAGACCGTCCGAGGTATACTTATGAGTCGATGTTGGACCAGCCGTGTAAGTTTCACACGCCAAATCCGAATAACCCAGCAGGTCACATGACGAGGCAATGTGAGTGGATGCGCAAGATTGAACAAGGTGGTTCGGGGAATGCTCAGGCACCCCGGAATGATCAGCCTCGGCAGGAGTTACCCCGGCAGCAATTGCTCTCCGGAGCGAACATGCAACAGCTAATGTTGCCTCCCCCTCCGCCGAGGTATGACAATGATGAGACAAGGGATGTAGTGCATCAAGTGGAAAATCAGCATCAGCCGGATCAGAGATACCCCAGAAATGAGGGGAGGAACGAGTACAGAGAGCACCATCAGAGCTATTGTGTGTTCACCACTGAGGAAACAGATAGAAAGAGCTTGCAGCGTAGGCATATGGAGGTGAACACAGTAATGCCTGCAGTGACGAGGTACATGCCTTGGTCCGATCAGGAAATCACTTGGAGCATCAGGGATCATCCCAAGCTTATGCCAAGTCCTGGTTCGTATGCGTTGGTGCTGGATCCGACACTCATTGGACCTTGCATTAATGTAAGGTTCTCAAAGGTATTGATCGACAATGGCAGTAGCATTAACATCATGTATGCGGACACAATGCGCAAGTTGGGTATCTCAGAGAACATGCTGCAGGCCACGAGGACAACTTTCCATGGCATTGTGCCCGGCATCTCTTGTGAGCCCACAGGCAAGGTCCGGGTTGACGTCTTGTTCGGCATGAGGGATAACTGCCGAACCGAAAATTTGGAGTTCGAGGTGGTGAACTTGGAAAGTGTGTACCACGCGTTACTCGGAAGGCCGGCGCTGAACAAGTTTGTGGCAAGCTGTCATATGAGCTACTTGAAGATGAAATTGCCCGGACTGAACGGAGTGATTACCATTGCTGGGGATTTCCGACGTTCCATGGAGTGTGCGTCGGCCGGGTCAAACTTAGCCGAGTCACTTGTGATTGCGCAGGAAAAAAGGAAAATTCAAGAGGTGGCGGCTTTGGCTCAGTCCGCGCAGCAGTATATGCCGGCCTTGAGTAACTCGCATGGAAGTGTCTCTTTCCAGGCCAAGAAAGATACCAAGAAGGTTCCTATTGATGACATGTTCCCAGAGCGCACAGTAACAATTGGTGCTAGGTTAAGTGATAAATAGGAAAGCGAGCTCGTCAGGTTCCTCTGTGAGAATCGGGACATTTTTGCTTGGTCCACACAGGACTTGCAAGGTGTTCCGAGGGAGTTGGCCGAGCACTCTTTGAATGTGAGACCCGGAGCTAAGCCGGTGAAGCAACATCTCCGCCGCTTCGCCGAAGATAGGAGAAAAGTCATTAGGGATGAGATAGCTCAGTTGCTAGCTGCAGGATTTATCATGGAAGTTCTTTACCCAGATTGGCTGTCTAATCCGGTGCTGGTGGAGAAGAAGAAGGATCACCCGAACATGGCGGTGGTTTGGCGCATGTGTATCGATTACACGAACCTGAACAAGGCGTGTCCAAAAGATCCATTTCCGCTGCCAAGAATAGATCAGGTCATAGACTCAACTGCTAGATGTGAATTGTTGTCATTCATTGATGCATATTCTGGTTTCCACCAGATACCTCTGAATCCGGATGATCAAATAAAGACTGCGTTTATTACCCCGTATGGGGCTTATTGCTATCGCACCATGCCATTTGGTTTACGTAATGCAGGGGCAATGTACCAAAGATGTATGCAAAAATGTTTGCACGACCAAATAGGTCAAAATGTACAGGTGTACGTGGATGATGTGGTTATCAAGACCAAGGAAAGCAAAATGCTCCTTGACGATATCAGGCAAACGTTTGCGAACCTAAGGAGGTTCCGGATGAAACTTAACCCGGAAAAATGCACCTTCGGTGTCCCGGCTTGGAAATTGCTTGGTTTTCTTGTTTCCAGCCGAGGTATCGAGGTTAATCCAACCAAAATCCGGGCCATCGATCGAATGGAACGGCCGAAGTGTCTTAACGATGTCCAGAAGTTCATAGGTTGTTTGGCCTCGTTAAGTCGGTTTGTATGTCGGTTGGGAGAGAAGGCATTGCCTCTTTACCAACTCATGAAAAAATTGGATAAGTTCGTTTGGACGCCGCAGGCCGATGAAGCCTTTACCCACCTGAAGAAGATGTTAGCCAGGGCACCAGTGCTAGCCTCACCACTATCAAAGGAGCCAATATTGCTCTATATAGCCAGAACCAACCGAGTTGTAAGTGCAGTGATAGTGGTGGAGCGCGACGAGGAAGGTAAGCCGGTGCAAAGGCCAGTGTATTACTTGAGCGAAGTGTTGTCAGCCTCAAAGCAGAACTATCCACACTATCAAAAGGTGGCATATGGCGTGTACATGGCCGCCAAGAAACTGAAGCACTACTTTGAGGAGCATCCCATTCGGGTCATATGTGAGGACCCAATATCCGAGATAATGAGTAACAAGGATGCGAGTGGCAGAATTGCAAAATGGGCAATTGAGCTAGCTCCTTATGCGCCGCAATATGACAGAAGAGAGGCCATCAAATCTCAAGTTGTGGCGGACTTTTTCGTGGATTGGGCCGAGGTGCAATACGAACTACGACTCCCAGATCCGAACTATTGGCAAATGCACTTTGACGGATCAAAAACCAAAATCGAGCTAGGTGCCAGAGTTGTACGCACGTCGCCAAAGGAGGACCAGTTGAAATATGTGTTGCAGATCCATTTCGCGGCATCAAACAATGTCGCTGAGTATGAAGCACTTGTGCACGGGCTCAAGGTGGCAAAAGAGATTGGGATACGTCAGATCGTATGCTTTGGCGACTCGGATTTGGTGGTGCAGCAAGTGTCGGGAGTGTGGGACACACTGGATCCAAACATGGCACTGTACAGATTTCATGTGCAGAAGATATCTGGTTACTTTGAGGGATGCGAATTTCACCATGTACCCCGGGTGGAAAATGAGGCTGTCGACATGCTGTCGAAGCTCGGGTCAACCTGACAAGCAATTCCACTAGGTCTAGCATTAGAGTACCTCAAGAAACCATCCATCAGGCCCTCCCCAGAAACCGACTCAATCTATGTCCCGGAGGAGACATAATCCAGAGCTATGCCCATGGATATTGACATGGGAAGTGGTGCGCGAAACCCGGGGACTGCCTCGGCAAACCTAGGGGCTGCTTCACTGAACCCGGGGACTGCTTCGCAAGACCCGGGGACTGCACAGCGTGATCTGGTTGAAGTTATGCCGGTGGATCAGATGGAGATTGATGAGGATGTGTTCCCTGTGCGAGCAATACCATCTTGGGCACTACCTATATTTCAATTCCTGAAAGATGGAACGTTACCCACCGAGGAAGTGTTGTCCAGGCAAACACAGAGGAGAGCAAAGGCGTACACGATCATCAATTCCGAACTATACCAAAGAAGTGTAACCAATGTCCTCCAGCGATGTGTTGACCCGGAAGAAGGGCTTGAATTCATCCGAGATATACATCAGGGGGAATGCGTGCATCATGCCTCATCCCGAGCCTTGGTAGCAAAAGCTTTCCGGCACGGATTCTACTGGCCAAGTGCCTTAGAGCAAGTAGAAGATCTGGTGAGAAAATTTAATGGTTGTCAGAGGTATGCTACCAAGACACATATGCCGATGTCGGAACTCAAGACCATACCAATCACTTGGCCATTTGCCGTATGGTGCTTGGATATGGTTGGCCCGTTCAAACCAGCAAGGGGAAATATGACTCACATTTTGGTAATGGTGGACAAGTTTACCAAGTGGATTGAAGAAAATGTGATGGAGCTACAGCCGTAACGTTTCTCAAAGATATCATCTTGAGGTACGGTTATCCTCATAGTATCATAACTGATAATGGCACAAACTTTGCAGAAGGAGCATTTGCGCATTTTTGTCAGGATAAAAAGATCCGGCTGGACGTGGCCTCGGTAGCCCACCCCACATCGAACTGACAAGTGGAAAGATCTAGCGGATTAGTATTATCCGGGATAAAACCCCTGCTCATTGAGCCGCTGCAAAGATCAGCGGGGTGCTGGATAGAAGAGCTACCAGCGGTACTGTGGAGTTTAAGAACAACTCTGAATCGATCAACAGGCTATACGCCGTTTTTTTGGTATATGGGGCAGAAGCTGTATTACCAGCCGACATTGAGCATGATTCGCCTAGGGTCACCCAATACACAGAAGCCGAAGTGCAAGAAGCCCGGCAAAATGATGTTGATCTGCTGGAAGAAGCGAGAGAACTGGCATTGTCCAGATCCGCCATATATCAGCAAAATCTCCGACGCTATCATAGCCGGAAAGTATGCCCCCGAGTCTTTCGGGAAGGCGATCTGGTGCTCCGGTTAGTACAACGTACTGCTGGCATGCATAAATTATCCCCCCCATGGGAAGGGCCGTTCATCATGAGCAAGGCATTGCACAATGATTCTTATTATCTTATAGATGCAAAGCCACAGGAAAAGAACAAGGCGGACAGGTCCGGAGAGGAATCCAAGCGACCATGGAATATAGCTCTACTTCGTCCTTTCTACACTTAGCTAAGAAGTGTATGTATCTGAATCTTCTCATATGTCGGTATGTATGTCGGCAATGAGCTTATCAATGAAATGTTGGCACCTCGAGCAGTAACTCGGGGACTGCCTTAATAATGTTTGTTGTTTTTTGTGCGTCAGCTGGAATAAGTTATTCTACTTAATTCGGATTAGTAATGTGTGAGCACCAAGAACCCAACTCTTCGACTTGCTGCTGTCCAACAAGAATTGGCTTCATGGCAAGCAAGAGAACAAGTTTGGAACTGCGTAGCACATGAAAAACGACTAAGGAAAAGAATTTATTCGAGCCGACGTTTGTTTTTCGGACTAACCCTGTATTTATTTTCAAGTTATTATGCAGTTTTATTTTTGAGCTAAGTCTAAAACTTTCCCAGTATTGTTAAGACAATTTTTGAAACTCGGATTCGTAAGTCGTAAAACCGAATCAAGTTAGACACGAACCGAGCCAAGAGATTGAACGAGCAAGAAAAAGAAACTCGGGGACTACGCCCAAGTTAATTCGGCATAAGAACTTAGTAGCAAAATATCACATGTGTCTGGAATACAACTCCACCCGGCATACCAGGGATCTGATAAATTTTCAAGTTTTTTCGCTCAAGGAGCAGCAGGAGGAAGTTTGGCATCATCTTCACCGCCTTCAATATCCGAGGCGTCATCTTCTCCTTCACCGTCCGAGCTATCCTCATCATTCTCAACCTCTTCGTCTGCAGCGGCTTCCAGGAAGCTCGGCCCCTCAACCCATTCATGAATGGGAGCGTATTCGATGAGGCTATGGGCGCAAGCCTGGCGCCGAGCTACCCACTCCGGATCATTGGTCCATCTGGATCCTGTGCGCAGACGTGTCAAGAGATTGAGATCGATTTTTTCATACCACGTGAGTATGTGGTGAAGAATGGTATCTGCTGCAGCACGTCTAGCGGACTCTCTCCAGAGGTCGAGCTGAGTCTCGGTTTCCATTAGCTTCTCAATGAGAAGTGCGGTGGTCTCCGGGGCATCTTCGCCGGGCCAGAACGTGTTGAAGATGCGAGCTGCAGCGCCGAGGATGTCCTTGCCGTAATTTTTGATGAGCTCCACGCGAGATGACAAGCTGACCAACAGGTCCTCCAGGTCATAAGGAATCCCTTCACCATCAGGAGCGGCCGGAGTACCCCTTTCTCGGCGGAAGTTGGCAACTGCTACGCTCGCAATAGGAGTGCCCTCTGGAAATTTGCCTGGAAACGAGGCAGAGGAGGAAGGTCAAGAAAAGACATATGAAGTTTCCCGGAGAAGTAGGTCGGAAAAGCGAAAGGAACTTACGTGATATATGGCTGAGGATCCGGGTCAGCTCCTTGGTGCAGTCATCACGTCTCTTCCGAAGCTGCTCAAGCTCAGCGTTCGCCGACCCAAGCTGGATGTCGGACTCCTTGAGAAGATCCTGGTCCTTGGCGATCTGGAGATTTAGGCGCTCGCGCTCTTCTGTGTAATTCTGACCAACCTTTTGAAGTTCGGATTGGTGCTAGGCCTTCATCTTCTCCACCTCAGCCTTGAGCCTGACAATCTCATCGTCCTTGGTCCGGAGGAGGGCAAGCTCGTCATCTTTCTTCTTAAGCTCGGCTTGGTGCTACCCTGCTTGTTCGAGAAAATGCAGCATCATATCTGGCACGGGCACACTATCTTCAAGCGATGCTAAAATAGTGTGTTGGCCCGGCAGAGCCGAGGTATGAATGTTTGCCGAGCCAAAGAGAAAAGGAAGTGGAAAGCACTGCAAGGTCAGACAGAAATGACTTACCCTTGATCTTCTCCATATTTTTCCGCATAATAATGTTCTCAGCCTCCACCCCAGCTGCGGAAACCGAATGATGAGATTAGTTCGGCAGAGGAAGAAGAAGAAAAACAAAGAAGCGCTAAGGAAGAAATTTACCCCTTTTCTCGTATTCCGCGATAAGTGCAGCTTGCTTTGCGCGTAGCATCTTGTGGGTATCCAGCAAGCGTTGGAATTCAGCACTCCGGCGATTGGTGGTCACCTGAAAGGAGTACAGAAACATAAATTAGCTTGGTGCATATTCGAAGTGTACTAAAATCCGGGCCAAGTGGAACTTAACCCGGCTCTAGGTGTGTGCATATTCGAAGTGTACTAAAATCTGGGCCAAGTGGAACTTAACCCGGCTCTAGGTGTGTGCATATTCGAAGTGTACTAAAATCCGGACCAAGTGGAACTTAACCCGACTCTGGGTGTGTGCATATTCGAAGTTTTCATGGAGCTACTTAGTTTCCTAAAGAGCATCCGGCCGAGTAACAAGTTACTCCCCCGGAGGCTCGGGGACTAATGGTTATTATCTACAACATGTAAAGGGGAAGCAACGTACCTCCATCATCAGCCCGACGAGGTTAATTGCCTTTGCGGCTGTGTTCATTTGGGCAGAAAACTTGGCGGGGCCGAACTTCTCCGGGAGATCAGCATCTTGAACTACCTTTGCCTTATTCCAATTCATGACAAATTCAATCAAGCTAGGAGGGTACCGTTCACCGGTGGGCATATGGGGCGCCACCAAGCCCTTCGCGTGCGCTTCTTTCCTTTCAATTAAGGGAAGGGCTGGGCTGGTGTGCAGAACCATCTGCTGTGCATCCGTTGGCTCGGCAGGGGCGTCCTTCGCTGCTGGAGCTTTCTTGGGAAACATTGATGCGAGGGTATGCTGCCCAGCCTCGACGAATGTTGGCTTGGTAGCATCTAGAGCCTTCTTGTCGTTGGCTTGCTGGGAAAAGGAAGTCGTCGCAGCGGATTTCCCCTTAGGAGTTGCCGGGGTAGTTCCTCGCCGAGGTTGAGAAGACTCGGACGAGGCTGAGGAGCTAGGCGCTGGTGCTCTTGTTGCTGGAATTGGTGCCGCAGCTGATGTTTTTGCAGCCGGAGTTGGTGCTGATGCCGGAGTTGGTATTGGTGCTGGTCTGGTTGCTGGTGCTGGAGCTGGTGCTGGTGCCGAGATAGCTTCGATGGCTGCTGGTTGCGGCGAAGCCCAAGTGGTGGATGCCGTCGCCTCGGCTGGGCCGGTCTCCCCCGCTCCAAGGTTACCCTCCTCTTGCCGAGGTGGATCAGAACCCGGAGCAGCCGCAGAACCCTCTGGAATAGGGCTCAGCGGACGTGACTCGTCGTCACGACGGGGAGAAAGGCTAGGTCGGAGCGGTGAAGAGATGCTAGATCCACTCTGAGGGACCTCCACCGGAGCCCTGCAAAAGAGAATAATGTCAGAAGAGAAATCACAACGATGCAAGGAAGAGCAAGTTACAGAAGGAAAAATGACTCACGCATCCAAGGTTTGGGCCTCCTTGGGTTTCCGAGCCCTTCGTGCTGGGGACTTGCCTGCTGGCTTGGAGGCAGTCTTGTCCCCGGACTTCTTCCGCCTTTTAGCGGGCTGAGAAGGTCTAGAGGAGGAACTTGGAGCAGCCCCGCGCTTCTTCTTCGGTGCTACCGGAACAGGTTCGCCCGTAGCGAGCGGAGGATCCTCATGGATGTGACCACCGGGGCGAGCTGATGCCGGAAAAGCAAAAGAAAGGGGGACAGCCTCAACAGGTTCAAGCACCTCGACATCCGAGTCATCTTCATCATCGGGTCAATCTCTAATAGAAGAGGATTTACCCATGGGTCGTTTCGTGGCGTCGGTCATCGGGAGGAACATCTCATGGTCCGGCTCTTCCTCATCTCGAGTCTCCCGGTCCGGCGCCCACTTAAGGGTCGGATCGGTGCCGTCCTCGAGGGTCTGCTGAAGAAATTGCTGAGGAAAAGAATGAACAAAAGAGTCAAAAATGCAACAATAACCGACACGTAATTAGTCCGGGGTAAGTTTGCAACATGAAGCTTACCGCGGGAGGAAGCCTATCGCGGCAATAATGCTCAATTCCCCAAGTCCACTCGGAGGAGAAGTCCTTGTGGGTGGTGAAGAGAGCCTTAACCCGGTGATATATCTCCGTGTTGCTCAGCTCGAAGGATGAGGTCCGGTTGGGGTCGCGGCCGAAGCTCATGTGGCACACCTTGTGGGTGCGCTTCTGGAGGGGGGAAATTTGGTTGCGCACGAAAGTGATCATAGCATCCTCGTTGCGTAGCCCGAGCTTCTTCAGCTCCGTGAACCTTTTGTTGACCTGGTTGGCCAAGGCCGTGGGCTTCTTGGGAATGGCATCCCACAGTTCCGGGTTAGGTGGACCCGGAGTATAGGGGAGCAGCCGGATTAAGTCTTCGGTGCCGGTATTCCGGACGTAAAAGAAGGTCCGGGCCCACCCTTTGCAGGACTCTAACCTAGTGACCCGGGGGAAAATAGAAAACCTCCAGGGTGAGATGGAAGCAGCTCCGAATTGAGTGAGCTGCTTGTCCTCCGGATCGATGTGGATGTTTGGGATGACATTGCGACGAAGGCTGAAAAACCGGATCCATAGCTCCTTTGTGGGCCACAGTCCGGCATAGCCTTCGATCATGGAAGCAAAGGCAGAAAGAGAAGTGATGGCGTTGGCAGGAAGATGGTGCGGCTGGAGTTGGTAGGTACTAAGCCAATCCCGAAAAAGTCACTCACCGGCAAACCAAAGCCCTGTTGGAAGTGGGACAAGAACACGACGTATTCACCCGGATTAGGTGAAGGGGCCAATTCGGAGGAGGCAAGACGAGCCGCAACGCCGGCGGGGATGCGATTGGTGTGGTAGAGCCAATCCAGGTCGTCTTCGCAGACCCAAGATCTGGCCCACGCACTGCGGTCCGCCGCCGCGGCGTCCTCCTCCATTTCTTGCTCAGCGACAATGAGCTCCTCCTCCGTCATCTGGTCTTCACTGCCCTCGCTGGCGCTAGGGCCATCGGGGGGCAGAGGCCTGGATTGGCAAGGACCCATGGCGAGGGAGTTGTGTAGCGGTGGCTGCGATGCAGAGGTGTGAGGGAAAAGCACGGCGGCGACGCTGCTATTTGGGAGCACTGGCGGTGGCGCGGTCGCGAGGAAGATGAAGGAGAAGAGCAACGGGCAGAGGGGCGCGGAAGGGGAAAAATCCTAAGGGGTGCACCCCTCCGCTATTTAACCACTCCCTCAAGGGGTGAGTGGGATCGCATCCTGCGGATCAGCCGCACGCAGTGGCCGTGTATGACCTGCCTCGACCAATGAAAGGGGAGCCACACGGAGGGCCACAGAGCGGAGATGATCCCATGACGTGACACTGTGATGCGATAAACGAGGAGGCAGGCATGACGTGACCCGCGCATAGTGATAACTGACAATTACTGCGGCTGTTACTGTGCAGGCCCTTAAAGTAAGACGACATAATGATTACCCTTCACATGGGTTGGCGTACGAGAAAAGGAAACAAGACCCGGATGAAACTGTGGTAACCCGGCCAGCAAGTGAAAACTTGGAATGTGCAGAGGGAAAGTAAAACCATGAGGTCCGAGTTAAAGTGGTAACCCGGCCGGCAAGTGAAAACTTGGAATGTGCGAAGGGAACGTAAATCCATATAATCCGAGGTAAAGAGGTAACTCGGAAATAACGACCGGAGCTCGAAATTGAACCTGATGTGGCCTTAGCGGCCAAGGCAGCTAAGACCGCACCAGCTTTGGGGACTAATGTTGGGGGGATACCCCCGGGTAGGGTCACGCCGGGGTATAAAGGCCAAGTTAGCCGAGGTTCGGCAAGGCCAAAGCGGATGCTGGCCGGGTCACCTCAAGGTTGGCCGAATCACGGGGTAACCTGGACCAGGGGCGTTCGCCTAACTAAGTCTCAACCGACTTAAGCAGTAAGTCGGAAGTGCATGTTTTACTTGTATGCAGGAACAGGTGTGGCCGGATCAACTATGATCCGGGTCACGTCTAGCTTCTAGGAGAAGGAAGGAATCTCGCTGGTCAAAAGAATCCCAGTATGCACTACCTGAGCGAAGCAAGCAAGGGCAGGACCACCGGAGCATGGCCGACAAGGGTGATGACGCCCATGTCGGCTGACGCGGGCGCCGTAGAGGCTCACGTAGCCTCTGCATGTGTGACGCGGGGGAAATGCACCCCGGTCGGCTTACTACTTTGGGAGGAAGCATATTCTTAGGAATATGCTTCCACGTATGCCCTAGGCAGAGACCGAGCTCCCTCTATAAAAGAGGGGCTAGGGTTTCAGTAGAGGGGGTTCCGATATTCTGTTTTGGCTAGGGTTTTAGGTGCGATCTGTGGGTGAGAGTAAGAGAGCTCCTTCTTCCTCCTCTCGCCAATACAGCTCTAGGAGCACTTTTAATCTTGGAATCAAAGCAAATACAAACTTCTGTGTGCAGATTCACTTCATTATCCCTCCCTGGATTCCCCTAGCGTGTATTAGTCCCCACCTTTAGCCTATCCATGGCATCTGCCGTGACACCACCACGACAAAACTGCTGAGGTAGAAATCAAGAAGGAGCACATGGTGTTGATGGTCAATAAGACCACCAACTTTAAGAAGCCATAGCAAAAGGGAAAAGGCAAGGGCAAGAAGCCCAAGAAGGATGGCAATTTCGTCGCGAGCACCTCTAAGACTGCCAAGCCTGGCCCTAAGCCTAGCACTATGTGCTACTACTACAAAGGGATGGGCACTGGAAACGCAACTGCCCCAAGTACCTTGAAGACAAGAAAGCCGTCAAGATAGCCGCCAAGGACAAAGGTATATGTGATATACATGTTATTGATGTGTTCCTTACTAGCGCCAGGAGTAACACCTAGGTATTTTATACCGGATCTATTGCTCACATTTGTAACTCTTAGCAGGAACTGCAAAATTAGGAGGCGCCTGAGGAAGGACGAGGTGACGATGTGCGTTGGCAATGGTTTGAGAGTCGAAGTGATGGCCGTCGACACTCTGTATCTATGTCTACCGTTAGGATTATTTTTAGTTTTGAATAAATGCTACTATGTACCCACATTGAGTATGAATATTGTGAGTGGGTATTGCTTGTTGCAAGATCATTATTCATTTAAATCCGGAACAAATGGTTGTTTTATTTATATGAATGATATTTTCTATGTTCATGTGCCTGTGTGTAATGGTTTATTCTTACTTGATCTTGATTGTAATACTCACATCCATAGTGTTGATGCTAAATGTTGTAAGCATAATGATGATAATTCCATGTTTATGTGTGTCGTCCTGGTCACGTTGGCATAAAGCGCACGAAGAATCTTCATTCAGAAGGACTTCTTGGACCATTGGATTTCGAATCCCTTGATACATGTGAGCCATGCCTTATGGGAAGATGACTAGGACACCATTCTCCGGGACAATGAAGAGAGCTGCTGACCTATTGGGAATCATACATATGGATGTATGTGGACCAATGAGTGTCTCAACGTACAATGGTTATAGTTATTTTGTTACCTTTACTGGCGACTTAAGTAGATATGGATATATCTACTTAATGAAGCACAAGTCTGAAATCTTTGAAAAGTTCAAGGAATTTTAGAAAGAATTAGAGAATCGACTTAACAATAGAATCAAGCATCTTCGATCGGATCAGGGAGGCGAGTATTTGAGTTATGAGTTTAACATGCACTTGAAGTACTATGGAACATCCCATAGCTTACGCTAGCTAGAACACCACAGCGTAATGGTGTGTCGGAATGACGTAACCGAACTCTATTGTATAGTGTGCGGTCCATGATGTCTTTAACTGATTTGTCTGTGTCATTTTGGGGATATGTGTTAGACACCACCACTTTTATTTTAAACTAAGCACCGTCAAAATCCATGGAGATAACCCCATATGAGATATGGTATGGCAAGAAGCCAATGTTGTCATTTCTGAAAGTTTGGGGATGTGAGGCTTACGTCAAGAAACTACAGCCTGACAAACTCGAACCCAAAGTGGAAAAATGTATCTTTGTGGGATACCCAAGGAAACTATTGCGTATACTTTCTACAACCAGGCCAAAGGTAAAACATTTGTCACGAAAGTCGGCATCTTTCTCGAGAAAGAGTTTCTCGCTAAAGGAGTTAGTGCAAGGAAAATTGAATTAAATGAAGTTCTTGACCCTTCTCTCCAAATTCCTAGTAGCACAACGAAAGTTGTTCCGAAATCGCTCTCCAACATGGAAGATGAGCCCAATGATGATGATCAAAACAAAAACATCGAAACTCCTGTGGTTCGCAAGTCTACAAGAGTTCGTGCCACTCCTGATTGGTATAGTAGCCTTGTGATGTCTGTCATACTAGATGAACAGCACTACAAGGAATGTGCTAACTGGTGACCCCAAATATTGGTCATAGAAAGGTCATACTAATTCATCTGTGACCTTTCTATGACCAAAATAGTAGGTCACATAACGAGGGTCACTATAGACAGCTAACGACCTTTTATTTGAATTGGTCATGGACAGTTATGACCAAAATAGATGGTCATAGAACTTATGACCAAAAAAATTGGTCATGGGCTATCTACCATGTCCACGTAAGATCCTACGTGGCCGATCCTACGTGGAAAATCTATGACCAAATCAGATGGTCATTGATCAAATTCAACCTGGCCCAATTCGGTGCTTTACATGGGCTAGCCCAACAATTCCAGCCTTTTGTTTTCTAAGCCTTGGATTTTACTATCCATTTATTATGTGGGACAAGCCCATATATTTGGCCGTGAAAATTTTGTTGGCCCAACATTTTCATTTTTTCGATTTAATTTATGATTGGTCCCATATGTGAGATGGGCCCTACTTGTCAGTGGTGATTATCTACTAGGCCCTACTAGTCAGGCGTAAGTTCCACACAGGTCCGCTAGTCAGCATTCAAATTCCTACAGTACCCACTCATTAGATTACAATTTCTCACAGATTACAGTTTTGCACTGTTTGATAGTAATCAACAAATACTTCAAATACACAATATAACAGATCGAACACTTTTAAGTAACAACAAAACAATTTCTATTACAATCATCCCATAATCCTTATCTAACATAGTAATAATGTGATCTAAAATCTGGCTCTGACTTCAGACTTCAAAACTCAGACTACGAGCTTCTTCAAACTTAAGACTGCAGCTCTTGTAAAGGAGAGGAACACCACTTAATATCTGGTAACAACAAAAGAACATGTTAAGCTATGCAAAAGCACGAGGGTGCAATATTTTCTAAAGCTCCAAAACAATGCAGAAACAGGGCATATTTAGTAGTTGATACTTAATAAAACTGAGTTGTACTTGACCATACCTAAACAGGAAAAAAGACATCCGCCTTCTTGGTTTGGTTGGTATCCTCGCCCTCGCTGGACGCTGACTGTCACTGCCTGTGCCTCGGCAGTTGCTACCGCGTCTGGTGCTTCCCGAAGATGCCTAGAATGGCAAGACACGTATGTGGTCAGTAACTAGTCAATAGGATCCTGATGCCTGAACTCAAATTCACCTATGCAGCAACCTAGATGTACTTATGCTTAGCTACACGAGTCATTACTATCGATGAGCAACCAAGCAATTACCAATAAGATTGTTCTGGACCAATAAGACAGCAATACAACACATACACATGAGTGCTTTTAAGCACTTGAAAGAGTACCCGAAGTAAGATGGGTGGTGATCTGGCTGGCTGGCCAACATGGAAAACATACAATCTCAATTAAACTTAGTTCGGAAGCATGTGTTGTGTGCATCATCCCTTAGATCTACTAATATTACTTCTTAGGTGTTTTGGATAACTAAGAATCTTAGGACGTTAAAGAAGTGCAAGCTAAGACAGCAAAGAGTGTTGTTGATCTTACTGTCTTAAATCACTGTGATTAAAAAAACATGTGGCATAAAACAAAACAAAAAGGTGTGACAATGCTACAGGAGTTTCCTCTAGTCACTACGCAAACAAACAAGCTAGCATAGGACACAAAAACGACTTCCAACTTAATGGTACAACTTGGTATTAGCTTCATATACACAGCAACGACTTCCAACTTGTATAAGTAATGGAAACATGTCAGGGTAACAGAGTAGCAAGATATCATATACACTGACAACAACACCAAAGAGGTTAAAGATCACTTTTAGAACAACAACTATTTCATGCTTAAACTCAGAAATAATAAATATACAAGATAAACTCCAAGGGGTTCCAATTAGCTAAATTAACTCATGAGAAATCACATACAAAGTTTAAGTAGCATTACGAGAAACACAAGAAGGGCAAAGATGAAAAGTTTGTAGTACCTGAGAAGGAGAACTATGACACCCCCTGCAGGGCGCGATGCCACGATAGTATCGATAGCGACACCGGCCATCCACAAACACTTCCGCTGCAACATGTCAGAGTTCTGGTGGTAACAAAGGAACAAGTAGCAGATGGTTTATCACAGTTAACTGTTTGTCAATCTTATTACTTCGTACTTACATCAAATCCTGAAGTATCATTCTATAGCTGGGAACAGATACATATAGAAAGACCAATGGTTCACCATCTTAGTACTACCTCGTCTAGGACTATTGTAAATGACGTAGAAGACTTCAAGGAACACATGCATTTTCCTTGTCTTGAGTCATTAAATAAATTGAAGCCATATGACAAAAGGCCCCTAGTCAGAAACAACGGGGACATGCAAAAAACTGTGCTAACCAAGCCTTTAGAAGTAATAATGGGAAATAAGCAATCAAAATCGATGCCAGTAGTATGTTTTAAAGTGGTTGTGCGTCCTACTGTATTGGTATCTCCCATCTTGTTTTAGAGTATAGTAGTTTCTTCTATGTTGATGGCTTACTAACTAAGCACAAAGTCATAAAATAATATTTTTAGAAAAAGGGAACAGAATTACAGACCACTCAATTAATTACATAAGAGTATATACATTCAGTCAAGAAAATATATGTACATCCCTATTTTGAAGGAAACAAGGCCAGGAACCTGAACAAAAGTAAACCAACATGTATTAAAAGATGAATCACGATGTCCCTCTTCCGGTGGTGAGAATGCCACAATCGGACCGATGCACACCAACGCACATTTAGATGAACAAAGAGCTACTGATTCACAATGTAGAATCAGAATAAGCCTACAATAGAAAAGTTTGTCGCTGGCCAGAAGTGAAACAACACATAATAGGATAGAAGAAGTGCATCAATCGATTCAAGGAGCGCGACCAACAAGAATAATTCAACCTTGAGGTACTCATGTTGACAAGCTCCTCGACATCATAGTCGAGGCTGCCGCGGTCAGACTTGGAAGCAAGCATCTTGAACTCTTGCACGGCACGGACCCTCCCCGGCAGGCCTTCAATTTGGGCGAATATAGGTGCCAGCAAGCTGCAATAAACTTGGGACAAGAGAAAATAGAGTGAGAAAACGACAAGATAGATCATGAATAGATAATAATAGGATTCATTGGAGAAACCATAGGACAGACAAGGAATCATCTGAAGCCAAGCAAGGATCAACGACAATAGGTCCAAACTGTAGTATCAACAACTATATATGAACCCACGGGGCAGCTATAGTCCTAAAAGCATAAAAGTTAGAGCTGCTAGTATACAAACATGGGTACATTGATCTGAACATACATGCTTTTGTAATTCTACTAGCTTCATCACGTAGACCAAATCTCATATGCAAAAAATAATATTATTTAGAATAAATGTACATCCGTCTGAACATACATGCAGGCTTCTGTAATTCTACTAGCATATACCTTGCCACTTCCAGATTTTCCAAGTCCATGATTTCTGACCAAGTTCCTCAACCTACTTTAGTGTGAAGCAATCGTCTTCAACCATGTCGTCTTTGTAATCTAGAATACTTGTTGCTGACGACCTACAACTGTGTCCACACTTGGCATCCACCTCTTATCTGTAGATCAGACCATAATTGTTTTTACCAAGCTAAGGTGCAAGATAAACAATAGAAAAAGAAATTTGACTCGGTCTGTGGACATCACGGAGATAGTTATTTTAGAGCTACCAATTAAACAACAAAGATCAAGGGCTTTAGTAGTTCTAGATGACACAAGACATGCCCAACATTATAGACCAGAGCGACGGTTGTATCAAACCACTTCAGGCTTAAGCTACATTTGTTCTATGTGGCAGGTAAAGCTAGTGTTCCTCAAATAGGAAAATATGCTAAATTTCACAATGTTCGAAGATCGTCTTCCCTTCCTAGTACAGATATGGGAGCAGATGGACAACCAGCATTTGAGATAAATTGTACCTTCCTAGTACAGATCATGTCACCAAACTGGCAAACTAAGGGGGTGCATCGGCCTCAGACCCATATACCTTGACAGAGAACCTGCGGAGCTGTACACGTCCATGGCCTCCCTCCCGTGAAGTCGCCAGAGGTGAAGTCGCCTGTCGCCAATCAACGCGGTGGCGCGAGCACCAGCATGTCCTCCCGGCGAGACGACCTCTCATGGCGTGGCATCACCCGCGGCCACGACCCCACCCGTAGCAGAGTCAGCGGCGTCCGCAACTGGCCCGACGAACCCGCCAGTCTGGCTGCTCGCATCCCGCGTAGTCCGCCGGTGCCAGAGGCCTCGTGGCTCGATGTGCTGCCTCCACGACGCCACCACCAGACGACGATGAGCGGCCGCAAAATACCGGCATCCCCGGGCGTCCTCCTCGTGCCCTTCGTGTTTCACCTCCTGCGTGCCCTGGTGATCTAGGTTTTGCAGCGTGTACGTGTTCGGGAGGTGGAGGCGGCAAATGGTGTAGGAGAAGAAGAGGGGCGCGGATGGGGGAGCCAAGCGGTGGGATTGGGGAGAGAAGAGAAGTGGTGGGTGGTGGTGGTGCTGGGGGTTTGGGACCGGGAGGCCGCGCGATGTGGATCTGCAGGCGGCGGCAGCAGGACGAGAGAAGAAGGCGGTTGTTAGGGTTGGATCTGCGGGCGGTGGCAGCAGGAAGAGAGAAGAAGGCAGCTGTTAGGATTTGCGAGATGCGGAAGGGGACTTGGTGATATTTTGGTCTCCCCGTGAACATTTTTCTGAATTTGGTTTCCCGGCTAATGTATATAGACAGGTACACGGTGTGATTGGATGGGAGTGAAAATTGCATCGTTCGATGCTGGTCATGTAGACGGTTGAGATGCTATTCATCAATAGTGCCACGTGGGAGTCAGGTGTCACGTGTCATTGGATAACCGTGTAATGCCACTTGGTAGTTGGTCCCATATGTTAGTGGTAGATTTAAATCTAGTGTTATCTAGACACATAAGCAAAAGTGGATATATGGACATGACACGTAGACGGAAATGCCGAGGTGGCTGACAAGTCACTTTAAGCCATCGTTTATGAGTTGCCATGACCATTTAAATTGGTCGTAGTCGCATAAAATAAAGGTCGTAGACAAGTGTTATCTATGTTATGACCAACTGGTGTAAGCAAGTTATGACTTTTCTGATAATAAAGGTCATAGTTTTTCATGTTTTGGACCCTCCAAAATGCCGTCCAACAATTCAATTCGGAATGGTCATAGATCTATGACCAAAAAATCATAGTCATTAAGGAAAGTTCACTAGTCAACACATTTCTTGTAGTGCAGGAAGAACCTGCAAACTACAAAGAAGCTATAGATAGTGCTGAATCTGAGAAATGGCTAGAAGCCATGAAATCTGAAATAGGATCCATGTATGAAAACCAAGTTTGGAGCTTGGTAGATCTTCCGGAAGGCCGCAAGGCCATGGAAAATAAACGGATCTTTAAGAAAAAGACAGATGCGGATGGTAATGTGGCCATTCACAAAGCTCGACTTTTCGCAAAGGGGTTTCAACAAATTCAAGGAGTTGAGTATGATGAGAGTTACTCTCTCGTAGTGATGCTTAAGGCTGTCCAGATTTTACTAGCAATTGCTGCTCATTTCGACTATGAAATTTGGCAGATGGATGTCAAGACCGCATGCCTCAATAGTCACATTGATGAAGAGTTGTATATGATGCAACCAGAAGGTTTTGTTGATCCTAAGGATGCGGGAAAGGTGTGAAAGCTTTAGCGGTCCATTTATGGACTAAAGCAAGCATCTCGAAGTTGGAACCAATGGTTTGATCAAGTGATCAAGAGTTTGGGATTGTCCAAAATCAACAAGAGTTTTGTGTTTACAAGAAAGCGAGTGGGGGCTCGGTTGTATTCCTAGTAGTATATGTGCATGACATATTGCTCATGGGAAACGACATGGATCTTATGAGAAGCATGAAATCATATTTGAGTAGTCAATTTTCCATGAAGGATCTAGGTGAAGTTGCATACATATTAGGAATCAAGATCTATAGAGATAGATCAAGATGCCTGATTACGTTAAGTCAAACTACTTACATCGAAAAGATTTTGAAGAGCTTCAAACTGGAAAATGCCAAAAGGGCTCTGTGCCAATGATGAAGAATTGCAAAATGAGTGTGACTCAATGTCCAACAACAGATGATGATAGAGAAAAGATGTCTTACATCCCCTATGCTTCAGCCATAGGATCTATCATGTATGCAATGTTAAGTACTCGACCTGATGTGGCATTGGCTCTTAGCTTGACGAACCGATACCAAAGTAATCTAGGACCGGATCACTGGACAGCTGTGAAGAATATCCTAAAGTATCTCAAAAGAATAAAGGATATGTTCCCAATATATGGAGGAAGTGATGAATCTCTAAACATAATGGGTTACGTGGATGTGAGCTAGAACTCAGATCATGATGACTCAAAGTCTCAGACAGGATTTATGTTCCTAGTGAACGGTGGGGCGGTAAGCTGGAAGAGCAAGAAGCAGCCGGTGGTGGCACAGTCTTCAATGGAGTCTGAATACATTGTTGTGGCTGATGCGGCGAATGAAGATGTTTGGCTAAGGAACTTCATCATCGAACTAGGAGTCATTCCAAGTGCGTAAGAGCCCGTGACGATCTATTGTGACAACACAGGGCTATTGCAAACGCAAAGGAACCGAGGACTCATTCCACAGCCAAACACGTCAAGCTTAGGTTTCACATCATCCGTCAGAACGTTGACGAAGGTGAAATAAAGATTTACAAAGTAGACACGGATCTGAATGTGGCAGATCCTTTGACTAAAGCTCTCCTACAAGTCAAGCACGAACAACACCGAGATTCCATTGGTGTTAGGTTACTACCAATTGTAAACTAGTTTTATTTGTACTCTAGTGCAAGTGGGAGACTAAAGGAGTTATGCCCTAGAGAAAATAATAAAGTGTATTATTTGATATATCTCCTATATGTTCATAATATGTTTCATACTGTGCTATAACTGTGTTAATATGAAACGTTAATACACATGTGGTATGTAAACAAACCATGTCTCTAGTACCTCTAGTGAACTAGTTCATTGGTCATGAGGATGATCTAGGTTTCAAGATCATGGGAATTTATGCCAATTGACAATGAGGTCATGTCATTAGTTGAATGATGTGATAGACAAACATCCACCGGTTTTATCTTAATGAGATCTATTTACAAAGTTCACCATTGATGATAAACACACAGAACCTCGCAACCTGATCCTTTGATTGTGAGGTAATGCAAATCACCGTTCTGGAGGAAGCTTTGATGGTTATCAAGTATCATCTCATAAAAAGGTGATAAAAAAGGTGTCATTCAGGTTTTCTAAAGGGACATGTAGAGGAGTACATATCAATACCAGGATTTGTCAAATCCATGTAACAGATAGATACATGTGGTCATGTTGGTAACGTTGCATTAACTAAGCTTTCAAGCATGTGACTTGGTCACGAAATGCAACGACATGGGAACAAGTAAACAAGTTCATCAAAAACGAGACCGAACTAAGGTATAGGGATATCGAAGATCAAGTCTCGGATGAATTAGGTATCAAATGACAAAATGAACGGGAAACAACTATCTCACGGTTCAAGTGATTATATTCGTGAAACGCACGGGGGTCACATGGCCATACAGGTCCCTCTATTGATCATTGATATGAGAGTAGTCTCGATCATGTCCAGAGTGTTTCTGAACTGAAGGATGTCACGCTTAAGGGTGGGGATGCTTAGGGTACATGAGGTATCATAGGAGAAATAGAGAAAGAGAAACCGGAATAGTTCCGGGTAACATCCGATGTAGATCGGAAGGGGTATGGAAGGTGTTCCAGTGTGAAATATGTGTATTTGAATGTTAATTGGAGAATTAATATTAAATACATTTTATATTTTATTATTAAAGCCAACCCAATGCTAATGGGCCTCACCCGAAGGGGAGGCCCAAGAGGCAAGGCGCTTGAGGGAAGGGGGCCAGCCGAGCTAGGCTTAGTGGGCCACCCAAGTGGGGCCCACCTAGGGCCGGCGGCTGCCCCTAGGTGGCCGACGGGTGTGGGCATTAGTCCCACACCGCCTGGCCCCTTGGTGGTGCGTCCCCTCCTCCCACTATATATAGGGGTCTCCCCTCCCCATTTGGAATCATCTAATTCTCTCATTCTCTCTCTCATCCAGTGACGACTTCTCCGTAATATTGGAGAGGACCTCTTGAGTTGTGAGTTCTCCACCTTCACACCACCATCGTGTGATCATCGATCCAGCATCTACTTCTTCTGCTGCTCGGCTGGATTGGAGTCCAGGAGATGTCACCTACACCGGACATGTGACAAACTTTAGAGGCACCACACTTGAGGTGCTGCTCGTCTTCATGAATATACGCCTTCCTGTGTAAGGCGTGCCTTGGTCTTCAAAGGTATGAATATTGTCTCTCTCTTCCATTACTTGTGTCTACGTAGTATAGATCCTGGTATTAGAGTTCACCTAGTTAGAATTTTTTTTGTTTTCTACTACGGAACCCTTTCAGTCTCACCAAGTTGGCCATGTGTATCTTCCCGTCATGCAGGTGAACAAATCCTGATCTTGATAACATAGGCCTCAACTATTCCTATGGAATACCTGACGCACACCTTTATGGCCAGCTAGTTACGAACATGACTGTTGACGTGATCAAAGAAGCCTCAGGAGATAGTGATTAATATGATCTCACGGTCTAAGGAGAAGGAGACTACGCTTCTAAATATTGCAATGATGAACCTTGTGACTTGATCGTGCTGCAATAACTATCTTTCGAAAATGTCCATCATATCATATATGACTCCATTATCTACTGGCATAAATGTTCCATGATCAGGAAACATTGATCATCAGTTGCCCAATGAACTAGTATAAATAGAGGATACTAGGGATTGGGTCTATTTCATACCACACTTGTATCAATGTTTCCGCTTGATACAGTTATAGCACAATATAAAACTATTACGAACTAATTGAGATATGATAATAAAACCTATTTATTATTTGCCTCTAGGGCATATCTCCTTCAGTCTCCCACTTGCACTAGAGTACAAATAATCTAGCTTGAAATCATGCTAGTCATAACATCATATGATGAGATGAACAAGCATCCTTTCTCATGGAAAACTTACAATCTTTGATCTGTTTTACCAAGCACATATGTCGTGTTGCAAATCGCTAATGTCTTCCTAATTTTGATATTCATACCATTATCCCATAATGTGTCAAAGTGTTCGTTTGGCGACAGAGTGAGACTTTGTTTCTAGTGTTTACAATGGCGGTCGGTCAGTCAATTGAACTTTCTCTATTGTCATGTGAACTCTAGAAACCACTCAACAGATGTCAAACTTCTTTAGCCAAATCACTATAATAGCCACTTCAGAAGTAGCTATATACTTCTATATATATGTAGATCCTAGTCGATAGTGCATACAATGCAACTTCAATATCTATTCTTTCTCCTTAGATTTAAGGCTAAACTTAACTCTAGTTCCGTGATTAACTCCTGGAATCACTTCAAGATGTGTTCTTACAACTAAGAACTTGTTCTTCTAACAAGGACCTTGGGTCACATTACGTCGAGTATACAACATGGTTATGTGGAAGAACCTATGAATGGGGCATAGGAGATGTAACACATCTCTTTCTTTCTTTTAACCACGTGGTTGTAATACTTAGATTAACTCAACGCTCATCTAGATATACAAGTGAGAACTGCTTTCTTACTTTGTACCATTCTAAACATATTTAGAATCTTATCTAGACTATTCAGAACATCTTCAGAAGTAAGTCCAAAATCATTTTGACTCTAATGTTTACTAAACACCTCGATCTATCTCGATAGATTTTAATGTTTAATACTTTGTTCAACTTTGTCCATAGAATATTTACTAACTTAAATATTATTAATACTAGTTACATCATTCATATATGTCCTCCACATATATCAGAATGGTGTCATGCTCCCACTCAAATATATCATCATATATGATATCTAGGAATTTGACTTAGCTCCAACTCAAAATATGTATCCTACATATTAAGACTTAGGAAAGCTACTTAGCTCCCACTCAAATGCATGTCCTCTCAATAATTTTGGACATTCCAAAATTCTTTGATCATCCGTCAAATTGATAATTCCTACTATGAGATTCCAATATCAATATATTGCTGGTGTAAATCCAAAAGACTCAAGCATTGCTACAATTGTAGTCAACTCCTTGAATTTGTCCTCAACTTACTTTGTGTCAAATCGAGCTTTATTTCTTTCATTAAGTTTCATTTATGTCTTATGACTTTGCAGTCATTTGGAAAGATCAAGTAAACACCTTTACTTAATAAGACCAAGTTGTTAGAAATATGCCCTAGAGACAAATAGTAATAAGCACTATTATCATATTTCATAAAGTTTATAAGTTTTATATCATGCTATAACTATATTGAGTGGAAACATCAATACACGTGTGATATATAAACAACCAGGGGTTCCCAGTGAAACTCTAGTCACTAGTTCATTGGTCAACAAATGATCAAGTTTCCTGATCATGTGGCATTTATGCCAGTTGGAAATGGAGTCAACTCAGTCTGAGAATGAGATGATGAACCAATACCCAACCTAAACATCATGACCCGATCATGTCATGAAGTTCAATTTACGATGATTAGAAATGGATCCTCATAGACTATTCCTTAGACCGTGAGGCTATATCAATCACTGTCTCCCGAGAGTGCTTAGATAGCATCAAGCGCAACTTGGTAATACAGTGGTTATAAAGGTGTGTTCAGGTACTCGAAGGAAACCGTAGAGGCAATATATATCAAGAGCGGGATTTGTCCGTCCATGTGACGGAAAGATACTCAAGGGCTCACTTGGAGAAGTTATATCCAACAGCTACACAGCGTGTGATTTGATCACAGGGATATCACTTGTCGGAACGAGTCAAGTAGCATTGTTCAGTAACGAGATTGAACACGACATGGTGATGTAATTTATCAGATATCGGTCAATGCAAGTATCAAGAGACAAAGGGAATAAGACATGACCGTCCCGGTTCAAACGACGAAAGATCTTCATGGAACACACAGGGGTCACATGGCCATCTAGGTCCCTCTATTGATCATTGGTTCGGGAGTGTCCTGACCATGTATGGAATGTTCCTGAACCATAGGGTATCACGCTTAAGGGTTTGATGATGCTTAGAGAGTGTCTATAGGATCGGAGAATCGCCGAGGAAAAGTAGAGAGAAAACTGGAAGGGTTTCGTGCAGCGGGATTCAGATCCAGGAGCTATACTTCCGCAACTGCTGCTGGATCGGGGAAGCGGGAGTCATCATCAGGCACCGGACGTGTGTAACTCCCCGCGAGGTGTCACACTTGAGGCACTCAAGTCGTTGGAGCCACAGGAGCGCAAGGACTTCATCACGACCTTGAGGTCGGCTTCGGGCGCCTACATCAACCACGCTCTCCTGAGCTTTGACAACGCTTTTCGGTCTTCAAGGGTAAGTTCGCGAAAAGACCCCTCCCGTTACTGTATTACTAATAGATAGGTCCTGGCAACATCAGGGGTTCAGGGGCGTGATACGTCCATTTTGCATCACTATTATATGTCTTAATTCACTATTATTCTTTGATATATTTCGTATTGAGAGGTGATACTTATGTTATTTCATCTGTTTTTGCATGGTTGATGACTTTTGGAGCATGGGCCGCTGTAGTCAGGATTCTGGTGGAAAAGGTGCTGTTTGGAGGCAAAATTCGCGAAGATTCGAAAATCCAGGAAAATATATGGAAAATCCTATTTTTCTAGAAGACTAAGGATGCCAGAAGACGGAGTGGAGATGGGCCACACGGGGCCCACACCACCCCCGGTGCGGGTAGCCCTAGGCCGCGCCAGGAGGTAGTGTGGCCACCTTGGCCCACTCCAGCCTCTGTCTCCTCTGGCGTATATCATCCTCCCAAAACCCTAAGACTAGGAGAGCGACCACAGAAAGATTTCGCCGCCTCTGCGGGGCGGAAAACACCGAGAGAGAAAGGTCTCTCCGGCAGACAGATTTCTGCCGGGGTAATTCCTTCCCGGAGAGGGGAGATCGTCGCCTTCAACACCACCATCAAGTTGGACTTCATCGGGATCATCATCATCACCACCATCAGCACCCTCATCACCATCTCCATATTGTTGTAACAATTGGTTGAATCTTGCTATAGTTCATAGGGGAAACTTTCTCGGTGTTGATTACTCTTTGTAGTTGATGCTATTGAGTGAACCATTGAATCATTGTTTATGTTCAGATTGTTATACATCATTATTCCATCTCTGATCATGATCCATATGATGTCTTGTGATTAGTTCATTTTGTTCTTGAGGACATGGGAGAAGTCATCTTGTTAGTAGTGGAGTTGTGTTGAGAAAGATTCAATAGATTGTTATTTAAGTTGTGGTGTGCTTATTCTAGTGGTGTCATGTGAACGTCGACTACATGACACTTCACCTATATGGGCCTAGGGGAATGCATTGTGTATTTGGCTACTAATCGTAGGGGTTGCCGGAGTGACAGAAACCTGAACCTCCGTTAGGAAACCATTGCACAAGGGATGTAAGGGTCTTAGAGTTTAGAGATGTGGTCAGGTTTCTACCTTAATTACTTTCTTGTACTTACAGATGTTTGCAAGGGGTATAATCACAAGTATGTATTAGTCTTGGATGGGGTGGTACATGAGCACAGGTTCACCCACACAACACTTAGCAAGCTAGAGAAGATTAATCAACTATATGAAGCGAAAGCACTTGACAGTCTTCCCATGTGTCCTCGAGAACGTTTGGTCATCTTAAGTAATACAATCGGCTTGTCCTTTGCTGCATAAAGGATTGGGCCACTTGTTGCACTTATTCCTACTGTCTTTTATTTACTCGTACTTTGTTTACTTGCTTTATCAAAAAACCATAAAATCCGTTTGCTAAGTATTTGCAGAGAATTCCTGATCCATACCACTAGCCAGCACCTTCTGCTCCGTGTTGGGTTCGACACTCTTACTTACCGAAAATACTGCGATACACCCCCTATACTTGTGGGTCATCAAGACTATTTTCTGGCGCTGTTGCCGGGGAGTGAAGCGCTATTGGAGAGTGGAACTGGTAAAGGAAACTTCTACTTTGAGTATTGTTTACTTCTGTTAGTTGCTTTATTTTCGTTATGGATAATTCGCTGAGTTTCTTATTTGGTAATGCTACTACCACTACTAAGGTAGTAGATAAGCCACCACCTACTGAGAATGATGTTTTCAAAATACCTACAAGAATTATTGATCGTGTTATGGATAACTATTGTGTTGGGGATGGAACTGTCCACCCCGGTGATCATTTACTCTTTATACATGAATTATGCGGGTTGTTCAAGTGTGCAGGTATTACTACAGATCAAGTTAAGAAGAATTTATTCTCATTATCACTAAAAGGAAGAGCTGAGGAATGGTATAAGCTGCTGAAGAATGGTCAAGCTCTGGAATGGGAGGAAATAGTGCCTCTCTTTTATTCAAAGTTTTATCCTCCTAGTGAGATTCATAAAGATCGGAATCAAATATACAACTTTTGGCCTCTTGATGGAGAGAGTACAGCTTAAGCTTGGGGGAGATTGAAGTTACTAATGCTCACATGTCCCATTCATGAGCTCCCCAACAATATTATTATCAATAACTTTTATGCAAGACTCTCTCTACATGGCAAGGATTTATTAGATGCTTCTTATGCTGGATCATTCACTCGTATGGAAGAAGAAGCTAAATGGGATCTTCTGTACCGTATTCAAGACAATGCTGAAGCTTGGGAGAATGACAAAGGTACAAAGTCAGGTATAAATTATGATTATGAATGCATTGAATCTTTTATGGGAACTAATGACTTTCAAAATATTAAAAATGCTTATGGTCTAGACTCTCAAGCTATTGCTTCTTATTTTAAGGCTTTTGCTTCCTACATTGAAGTGCCTAAAAAGAAGTGGGATAAGTATCATGAACCTTATAAAGATATTGCTAAGAGTGTTCCTGCAAGAAATACTGAAGTTTATACCGCTAATCATGTTTTACCTGAACCTTACATTGAGAAAATCCCTTTCCCAGCTAAGGTAAAGGAACATTCTATGATAGCTAGTATGGTAGATGAAAGTATGAATAAAGCTGTTGAACCTAATAAACAAATGGTTGATGAACCTATAATAGCAAATGTGAAATACTTTGTCACTAAATATGAAAAAGAGGGACACACTATCCTTTGTAAGGATACCTCTAATATTGTTTTACAAAAGTAGTGTTATGAGAGCTAGTATTCCTGTGTTTTCTGTTAGAATAAGTGATCATTGCTATGATGGTCCTTGTGATAGCTATATTGTTAAGTTTATGCACGATACTGAAAGTTACTACGAGAGAGGGAAAAGTGTTCTCATGCATCTCAATAATATCAAGTTTCCTCGTTTTATGCTGAAAGTTTTTATGTTGCACTTCTTTTGCCTTCTTATGCAAGTAGCCTCTGGTTTTAACAACATGTTTGTTTACAAAATTCCCTTGCATAGGAAGTGGGTTAGACTTAAACATGTGTGTGTTTTTGCTTCTTAATGCTCTCTTTCACTTCAATTCATATTCTTATGTGAGCATTGTCAAAATTATCATGCCCATCTTAATGGCTATAAAGAAAGAGCTTTCTGGGAGACAACCCAATTAGTTTTTGCTTTTAGTTTTTTTTTGCTTCTTTGAGTCTTGGAAGTTATTACTTCGGTAATAACTGCTCCTTATCTGTTTTGTTTGGTTTTTGTGTCAAGATCAACCTCTAATGAGAGAGAAGTAATATTTGGGGAAGTTGCTGTCCCGAAACAGATTTTGTGCTTCACCGTAAAAAATCGTGAGAGATCTCTGTATGTCGGATTGAGCTGTAATTTTGTGTGCTTCTGCCCCAGGTTGTTATTTAAGTTTCATTAGTTTTGCACTTTTTGATTTGAGCAATAGAAGATTTTCGAAAAAAATAATCTTTACCTGCTGGTCTGTTTTGACAGATTTTGCCACTTTTGCATTTGCTTCTTTATTCGATTTCCTTTTTGAATACCTTTTGGGTTTTCATAAGGAGTTGCTACAGTAGATTATGTTTTGATGGTTTTCAGTTGAAGTTGGACTCAAAAGGTTTTATCACCTCACTTATACTAATGTTGCTAATGAGAACTGTGTAAAGTTTTGTGTGAAAGAAATTTCCAGGAAGTGGAGATAATGGTGTAATGAGGAAGAGAAGGGTTTTATGACTCAAGTAGTAAGTGTATGAAGATGAGGATACTGACGATGATTCAAGTGGTGACTCCGGAGAGATTCATCAAGGACCAAATTCAGAAACCTGCAGAGTCTTTTTTCAAATAGGTAACAGTTCTGGTAAGAAAAGTTCCGCGAAAATACTATCCAACTATATTTTCGTAGTTTTCAGTCAAGAAGGAAAGCTACGAAGTGAAAAAGGGACAAAAACGGAGCTAGGGTGGCTCACACCACCCTGTGGCGCGGGCCCACCCCTGGTCGCGCCACCAGGTGGTGAGTCCACCCAGGACTCCACCTCCGACTCGTTTTCTCCCAGTACCTTCCTTTTGATATGAAACTTCGTAATATATTACCCCCCCCCCCCGGATCTTCCGAGGTTCGTATATCGTGTTTTCTTCGTGCTTTTGTTTCGATCTGTTTCTGCCAGGACATACTTTTTGAAGCTTTAGAAGCACAATGGTGTCCGCCTAGGATAAAGGGAAGGAACCTATGGAGGAAGACCTCCAAGACCCCGGGAAGGAGAAGGAGGTCAAGAGTGAAGGTGAAGAGGAGCAAGGCCAACGTCCGCACTCCGGCACTACCATTGCAAGCATTAGAGTGGTGAAGAAACCTACCAGGGTTAGAAGGACGACATGGATGCAGACTGGGGGAAAGCTCCCCATCACGGTTTGGCTCCACGGTCACTTCCTCCACACACCAAGAATCCATTCCATACCTTTATCCATAACCATGCAGGAAAAGAAGACTCCAAGAGGGAAGAACCGAAAAAGAATCACAAGAGCTGGGATCCCCAAACTGAAATGATCATGAGCCGTATTGAGCACAACTCGGAGTTGATTCATACTCTCACCTTCGAGATTGAAGACTTGGGGAAACTCATCAAAGAGCTCATTGAGAGGATACCACCACCACCAAAAGAGTAATTCGTCATCAGGTTTGGCATCCCCTTGGTTTGTTCCAAGCTTGGGGGAGTGCTGTGGTATCACATCACTATCTTCTATCTTTTTACCTTATTAGTAGAGTCATATCATGAATAGAGCAGTTATTATGTAGGATGGTTTGCATTATGGAAGTGTCCCCTCTCTCGTTAGATATGTATCCCTTGGTGTGAGTTGTCGTTATGGAATATTAATGAGAAGTTCTATCATTCACTCTTTTGCATAGCTTATATAAGTTTTCAATTCGTGGTTATATGATTAATCTTGTTGTTAGTATTGGTATCACTTTGGGATCATTGAGCTAATTTAGTTGGTTTTGGCAAACCTGGCTCGGTCAGTAGCAACTATTGTCGAAAGTTGAATGAAAAAGATAAAAGTACTCTAAAGAAAAATTATTTCATCATCTTTCTTTCTTGATTTGCTCATAAGTCTAGTATTCTCTAGTTAAGATCTTTTGTGCTTCCGAGGAAGATTGCATGTTTCTTTTTATCACTTGTATGTTTGATTGTTTTCTTCAACTCTTGTACTTGCTACCCAGCCTTGCTAGCCAAAAACCTGTACTGAGAGGGAATTATTCTCGTGCATCCACCTCCTTTAAACCAATAACCTTTGCCATTTGTGTCCACCATACCTACCTAGTAGCATTATTGCTATTCCAAGTAAATTCTTGTTTTATCTACCTCCCAAATTAAACTTGTTATGTGAAAATTAGTGGTTAAAGCTCTCATGAACTTGATGGCACACTTTACTTTCTTGCATTTAATAAACTTGAACCATTGGGTCCTTCTTTGTTGCGTATATGCTTGTGCTTTATGAGCTGAAGTTAGCAGAACCATGCATCATGGGGACCGCTTTCAACACTTCATTGGTACTTGTACCTAGTTGATATCATGTTCTTTTGCTTATGGATCCCGGCGGTGTGAAATAAAAGTGGAACTTGTAAGATCATGGAGTTAATATGTGTGTTAGAGAAACGCCTAGGCCGCTAGCCTAAGCCATGCCTAATCATGGTGGAAACTTGCAGCATAACTATAGTGAGCATTCTATGAAGCATCCTCAATAAAAACCTATGCAAATAGCAAATAAAAAGATCGCTGAGATGCTCACTGTCTGCTTGCCCTGTCATTTTGATTATGGGATATCTCCTATGTCATGTGCAAGGGGTACCCCGTTGGCTGTTCTCAATGATACACATGTATTTACAATGACAAGAGCTTGCTCGTGACTGAAGTTGAGTAGCATGAGGATCGGTACTCATAAGTAAGGGGCATGAGATTTCGGTTTATAACTTGTCAAGCATATCCTCTTAGTTGTGTCACTTTAACCTTAATCACCTTCAAGATGCTTATAATAGGGGCAATGAGAGCTGAAAGCTATAAGTACCATAATTTTTGGAAGCTCTTTATGAGACTTGAATCCCTACTTCCTTTTATAAAGGCCTTTCTTCCACCATTATATTGAGTCTCCACCTTCTACCTTTATGCACCTACTTTGAGAGCATAGTGGCCATTCTTAGTTCTATGTGCATTGTCCCAAGACTAGTTGATTGATGCATAACTTGATATTGCTTGGTTTAAACTATTGTATCTAGTCACTCTGATGAACTTTGAAGGTGTCCTATGCATTTATATTTGCTACTCTATTGAGAGACAAGCTGAATACTTTTATGCTATGTTTTCTCACTACAAGAGAAAAGAGTTTTTGTGACAAATCACTTTCGTCACCGAAAATGTCATTTCCGTCACTAAGTACTCCCTCGTGACGAAAACGTGGCATCACCAGGGTCGTCATGGAAGCTCCGTCACAGATTCTTTTATAGTGACGGAATACAAATTTTCATCACGCAAGATTGAGCTTCGATGATAGTCCTTACGGCGTCACCTAAGATAGGTTATCCGTGACGGACCTTCTACGTCACCTAAAATAGGAAAATCTGTCACCGTTTAGCATATTCGTTGACGAAATATGCCGTCACGGAAGATTTATGGCATCACGAGGATTCTAGCAGGTGGGACCTGCAATGCTGACGTGGCAGCGGGCAGGTGGGTCCCACCACGATGACGTGGCATCTGACAGGTGGGTCAGACGAAGCTGACATGGCAGCTGGCAGGTGGGTCCGACGATGATGACGTGGCAGCTGGCAGGTGGGTCCGACGATGCTGACATGGCAGCTGGCAGGTGGGTCCGACGATGCTGACGTGGCAGCTGGCAGGTGGGTCTCACGATGATGACGTGGCAGCTGGCAGGTGGGTCCCACCATGATGACGTGGCATCTGACAGGTGGGGCCAATGCGATGACGTGTCACCTTCGTGTGGGGCCCGCGGAGATGACGTGGCAGCTGGCAGGTGGGTCCAGCGACGCTGACGTGGCAGCATGTAGGTGGGGCCGTCAACGATGACGTGGCGTCTGCATGTGGGGCCCGCGATGATGATGTGTCATTTTTTGGGCCGGCCCATTCGGAACTACCTTGTGGGCCGGGAGGAATGTGACGCCGTCACCAATTTTTTTGCACGGACAAATTTGATTAAAAGTTGAAATTCCACGCAAATTACGAAACACAATTAAATGGAAGCAAATATTTGAAATAGCAGAAAATTTATAAATATGAATTGTATCACACGCAAACTTTAAAATTCTGGTAGACTGAAACTGCTGTATCAAACTCGAATGACTCAAGGAATAAAAAACAATGTTTCGGCCCACCCGGCCCATTAGCGCGCAGAGATTTTTGGCCCAAGTCACGGGGACTGGGACTGGGAGTTATGCGACATCCTCAACAGGTAACTAAGCATGCCATCCATTTCCTTCTGCCTCTTCTCAAAT
The DNA here is from genome assembly GCA_910589775.1 of Avena eriantha. Taxonomy (NCBI): domain Eukaryota; kingdom Viridiplantae; phylum Streptophyta; class Magnoliopsida; order Poales; family Poaceae; genus Avena; species Avena eriantha. The sequence continues at coordinate 101,154,494 of OU342742.1, forward strand.
GCCAGACGATTCGCTTCGCTGGACTTTTTCACTGCTTCAAGTTAATCATCCTGCTTCTTTCTCATCTCTTCAAATCTCCTTTCCCGCTCTTGCATCCGTTCCTCCATCTCGCGTTGAACCCTTTCAGCTGCATTCAACGAATCTTGCTCCTGACTTGATAACTTTTCTTCTAAATCACGGATGCGCCCAGCTGAGATGCTAGACTTCTTGGAAGCAGATGAAACTCTAATGCTGGAAAGGAAAGTAATTGATCTTGAATTGTTCTGGTCTCTCAGGACTTCTTCAACAATCTCCAGATCAGTTTTGGGAATCCAATCTTCTGGGTTTGGTCCCATTTTCTGAAGCACCATCTCAGTCTACAATAGGATAAAAAATAGCAAGTCCAGAGTTAGAAGAAATCAAATAATTAGACAAACTAATGAGAAATGCGTAGCACATAAAATAATTTACTTACATAAGCTTCTGCTAATTTCTGGGATATCATACCACCTTGTTAGTGTGGCTTGCTTTAAAGAAAGCAATCAGGGATGTATCGACGTCCTCGGTCTTCTAAGATTTCTACAAGAATTATGACACAATGAATTATAAGTGTGTATGGCATGTTCACAAAAATAAATAGGTATTGCATCTGAAGAGTTTGAATACTCACAAGTGCATGGTAATGTGCAACAAAGCTTCTTGAGCCAGTGGTGTGTTTCTTCGTCACCTCATCTCTGTTCTTCTTGTTACTCTCGCAGATTGCCTATGTACAGATGCATAAATTTAGTATTCCACAGTACAGTAGTATGTCTGCGATAGATGTAGCTGAAACAACAGGAATCGTGTACCTTATAGTGCTCATCATGCCATATATCAAGAAGCTCTGCCCAGCTTTCCTCGTCTACCTCTTTTGGTTTCAACAATAAAGCTTGCTCGCGGGTTAGATCTTTAACATCTTTCCAATAGACCTTTTTCAGCCTCCAACGTTGTTGGCGAATACCTTTCTGTAAAATGTCGGTGCAAATGTCTTTGCCAAGGTCACCACTGCTGTCCATTGCAAATTTTCCCTGCAGATAACATGGAACACAAATTCATATCAGCATCAAATGACAGAATTGTTAAAAAATCATCCACCAATGAGACATTTTATATGGAAAATAAATAAGAGGTTAACGGACTTACAGTTATAGACTTAATGGTTTTCGGAATAGTATCTTTCAGACGACCTTCCTTGTCACCATACTGCTTCCAGTGGGTTGCCAGTGGCATCTTGCTGCGTATGTGAATGCCACACTCTGAACTCAGTTTTGCTGCTTGCACATGATCAGTGGGTCTCCTCATGCCAGGAGTGAAGTTGATCTGCATCTTAGCCTCTCCATTCCTTCTAGACCACTCGTGTTCCCCATGCCCCATAGTAGGTTTGCGTACATTACGCTTTTCCTTTAGAGCACCCGTGTCTACAATTGCATCTGAAACCAGTGACAAAACGAGAGTCAAGACTTCAATTGAAAATTTTGCAACTAAACTAGTGAATAAATTGTAAGACGTGATGTCAATACCTTCCCGTTCGCTGCGGACAAGTACATTCTCCTCAGGTGAGTTGCTGCCTCTAGAGGTTTGAATTAGCATGGGCGAGCATTCATTTCCATTAGTAGCCCCTTCCCCTGCTTTCTGGGTAGGGGTCTCTATTTCACAATCATCTTGAGTCTCTGCATTTGCTGCTGACCTTGTTACAACATTTGGAGGCACAAAGGTTTTTGAGCGCTTCTGCTTCTTTTCTTTTGTAGAACCTTCCGTTACCTGCATTTTAATAGATCAAGCCATAAATATTAAAGCAATTTGTACATATCCTACATGTGAAGGCAGGAGAATGCTGCATTTCTTCACCTTAGAGGCAGATTTAACAACATCATGGTCCTCTTCATCCGGAACAAACACATCATCATCAGTGAGCTCGTCGGCAGGATCAGGTTCATAATTAGGGTCCTCGGTGATATCCTTCTCCTGCGGCTGTGCCTCTTTCCGTGTTGTCACTGCCACCGGTTTCTTAGCAGTACCAAACACAAATTCACGCGCCATCGCCATGAAATCCAACATTGGCTTGCCATGTTCAATAGCATTCTGCTTCAGTGCTTCAGACATACGAGACACATTCTCCTCCATCACTTGTTTCCTAACATTTTGATATGCGTCTGCTGTTTTGACTTGAGTAAATGAAAACAATCAAACAAAGGCAAGTCATGATCATACTCATTAGTACAAACAGAGTAGACAAGATCATTAAAGCAAAAATTATGTGATCCATACTGTAAAATTAACATGCTCACAAAACATTATTCTATTGCCTCCAAATCTCGTATCGTCATTCAGTTAACTGTCTAAACCCCACTGTCAACAAGTTCAGTTAAGTGTCAGGTTCAGTGTATTAGGTATCAAGTTGTTCAGTTGCGTTAGTTAAGACGCCAAGCAGCAGGGTTTATCCAACAAGTTGTGCCCTATTACCTGAACCATTATGTAGGAACAGAAACCTAAATCTAACACATAATTATAAGATCGGATCATAGGGTGTCATGCTCAACACATTCATGGCATCTGGAACCATGATCTATGAAATTAAAACCCAAGACAAGCACATTGTCGAAGGATTCGGATCATAGGGTGTCACGTTCAACACGTGCTAGGCATCTCGAACCATGTTTATGATCTGAAACCTAGATCTTGCACATAAGCTGCAGCATCTTGAACAGCAATCTACACATGTTGATCTACTAGAACTCATGCTTGACTGATCTAGAAAGAGGCATAGACCTAGGGCGGCAGAAAAATGACCTGGGCGTTTACGCTTTTGCTTCGGTGTCGGTGGTAGCACATTCCGGCGTGGTGTGCCGCTTCGAAGACTGCCGGACATGTCGCCCGCCGCAGAGGGGAAATCCGTCGGCAACCAACACATTGCTTGACGGATCTAGGGTCGAGGAAAGTGGCGATGGGGTTCTAGGTGGGTGGTGAACAAGGAACAAAATTAGAGGATGGGTATGCGGGAGGTGGGGGCACGCCGTTTTTATAGTGTCGTGGGGGCGGCAAATTGTTAGCGCCAAAATGGGCGGGCGGGTGGAAAACAAAAGAGGTGGGAACGAAATTTTTCGGTACACAAGTGGAGGGAACGAAAACCATTCATTGTAAATTTGATTTGAAAAAATAGAGGGAACGGAACGGGAGGTTTACAAGCGGGGATTATCTCTAATTACATACTGTAATTAAATAAATCCTAACACATGTAACGGTTTAGGTTTTGCCACTACTTATACCTCCCGTGCGGAATTTGTAATATGGTTTACAAGCCGGGATTATCTCTAATTCATTGTACTATAAATTTATTTGGCCATGAACCATATTAAATTATTTGAATCAGTCATTTGTTTATATATAAAAAGGAAAACAAAATATGTTCATTCACATACAACAGTTGGATTACTGAGCAAACAATACCATTAGTTTCCTTCATTCCACAACTCCAACTTGAAAGCTGAAGCACAATATCACTTAAACAAGTAAACCTCATTGATTCGAAAAACAAACAGAAGAGCAGAATTATTTCACATATTAGATATGTAGCCAGCAAAATTTTCTAACATCCACCAAAAGGTAGGTGATCTCATTAGACTTTACACCCAGAAACTCAGCAAATAGTTTTGCAACTAGTAACAGGGGCGGATCTGCTTGGTCACACCCTGATGCACATGCAACAGGGTAGAAAAAGCATTTTTAGTCTTACATATTAGACTTAAGCATAGTGTATCAGGAAAACTTAAACAGAGTGCATCAGGGTAAGTTTAATCCTAGATCCTCTTCCTAGTCTAGGAAGAGGCAGACATGGAAATCTGATAGGGTCAGGACACGGTCTGGACATCCGTACTAGCCCTCTGACATCTCCTCCTCCTTGACGGGCATGGTCTGCGTGTCCCTGTCACCGCCACTGCCATCATCGTCGCTGTCATCGTCGCTGCTAGTGGCGTACTCCCGGCGGGAGAGCCTACCGCCGTAGATTGTGACGACCAGCTCCCTGTTGCCAGCATAGTAGTTGAACGCCAGGATGTTGCCTAGCGAAATAGTGTAGCACTTGACGAACTTGGGCCAGCCCCTGCGGAGGTACAAGCGGCCGTCTCGATGATCGAAGTACATCTCCACATCGAAGGTCAGCCTGCTGTTACGCTCCTGGACGCGCATAGTGTTGGGCTGGTCGCCGCTGATGTAATCTTTGAAAGCATGGCAGAGGGAGAGCTTGTCCCACTTGTCCTCGTGAATGATGCGGATGAACATAAAGTCGGGGTTCGGATACAGCGGCAGATGGGGTGGTGGAGACGATGACGGCGACGCCGACGGTGACGGCGACGGTGATGGCGATGGCGATGGTGACAGAGAAGTGGCCCTGCCCTGCCGCTACCCCTGCCCGTACGACGGCGCCTCTTCTTGACAACGCGCGTTGCCGGCGTACGCGTCTGTCCTTCACGTCCCCTGCCCGCCGTCGCCTTGGCACCCCTGAGCATGGACACCGGCATAGGCGACAAATCATTTATTCTTCTAAATATGAAGACGAAACCCTCTCGGTTACGCCACCCTTCTGAATGCGCTTTCTTCGAGTATATGAGAACAGCTTGTCCCTCTTCTAGATCTGTGCTCTGTACGAAACACTTCCACCCATCTAGATAGAAGAAGAGGCGATCATCCTTTTCTATCTTTAAGTCGATGGGGTGATCTCCTCTTTAGGAAGACACACTCCAGTTGAGCCTCCCTCACAGATTTGTAGAGCATTAACAACCTTGTTAGGCAATTTCTGATCAATACAAAACAAGATATATAAGTTAGTAAGTCGATGTCATAAACCACATAGACAAATTGCATACACGCATGGCAACAAAAAAGAATTAAAAGAAAGTTATATGAATGTACCATGTGGTACAGCTTAAGATTCGTCTTGGTCAAGCGGTTACGAATGGCAACCCGACAAGTTTGCCCATGTTCGATTGAAGTTCCAGCAGATGCTCTTGCTCACTCTCAGTAAGCCGGCATCTTTGGGCGATGAGTGGTCCGAGATCACGCTTCTGCAAAGATGCTCCTGCCATGTTAAAGAATGGGTTGCGCATACAAATTTAGCACACATTAACAAATGGTAAAAGTGTAGGAAACACATTATAGGTATTACAGCGTCACAACAACGTATTTCATCACAACAATACAAATATTGTTTCTGCAAATACTTGCAAGTTATTTCAATGCTACAAGCACTAGTCATAGCATAGGAAAGCTCCAGACTCCTATTCTGTCAGATATAAGTTCTCTAAGAACTACCTTTGCTGTGTTGGATTTTTAGAAACATCGTAAGTACTACATTAGTTCTTGCCATATATAGTAGCTAGATGGCCGATCTTTTTTGGGAGACTAGGAAGTTTAGGCCTATTTCTTGTAGAAACAGATCATAGCTAGTAATTATGTTCTGTTTTAGTCACTAGAATATAATGCTTCATCGGTTTAGCACATCAGAGATGGCAAGTTAGTGTAGGTTCTTCCATCTCCGATGTTGTGGTTGCATGTGGTACAGCCGACCCCAAAACTGTCCCTCTATGCATCATGTGGTTGTACTTTCTACGCATGTGTTTCTGGTTCATTGTCATTCATGCTCTAGACGTTGCTTACTGCGAGTTGTTTCCTTGCAACAAGGAAAACAGCCAGGTGGTATTTTCTACACATGAACATCCATCCATAATTCCAGCATCGACAATTTCTTAAGACATGTCATGCCTAACTAATTTATCATCTATATATGTGTGTGTCCAAAAAAGTTCCATTTTTCATATCAAGATGTAGCTAGCTAAACTTGTTATGTTTGATGGAGAGAATGAATGTGATCTGTCATCTTGGTCATGGCAGAATGATGCATTATTGTGCACCAAGGAAATGGACCACCACCAAACTTCACTTTGAATCTCTGGCTTGTCAGTATTGTACATTAGATTTACTTTTTCATGCCTGATGTGCTAAGTTATAGCTATAGTGTATTCCTACCTATTAGGAAAACATTTATTCACAACTGTTATCTGTTGCTCACCCTTGGCTAAGATTTTCAAGAAGTGGCACATGTTCTAACATGTTCTAGTTTCTCTTATTTGCAGGCACACAACGATGCAACTACCTATAAGTACAAGGTTATCAAGTATTGGGATATAATTAGCACACTTTACTCAAGGGATCGAGCTACTGAGCGGGGGCTAGGACTGCAGCTGAAAGCCATGCGGAAATGGCGGACGAGAACGCTAACAATGACAACATCATTGATCAAGATGTGTTGATATAATGAGCAGACAAGTGTATTTGTGGATACATTGATCTTTATTCATGTTGTAGTTGATTTTTATTTTGAAAATATCATATTTTATTTACATTATGTAATTGAATTTTGAAGCCAAATGTGTTGTTGATTTCATAATTGGCTTAAAATGGCAGCCAAACAGAAGTTGTAAATCATTTCATTTCAGAATTCCAGGTGGCAGCCAAACATAAAAATTCATTAAGGAATTTAAATTCCATCCAAATGAAGTGACATGGGGATTTCATTTCATTTCATTTCAACCAAATGAAATGAATGCATAGGAGCCAAACGAGCCCTAATATATTTTCCTACACATGCATTGTAGAGTTCAGACCATATGCAATGTTTTCTTCTAGTAGTGTTTGATTCATGGGATTGTAATGTGCAGGAATTATTCCAGTAGGTACACTAGTGTATTTTCATGGGAAATCTAGCTTCAGCACATAGCTCGTGGAAAACCCTACTGGACAAACAATGCAGACATGATTTCAGTGGGCAGCACAAGTAAATCCAACATGATTGGGCTCACCTTCAGCGCGGAGCAAGGTTGCGGAGATGCGGTCAACGCCGACTGGCCGGCGTCGCGGTGGTGTGGCCGGAGTCGATGCGGACGTGCACGTCGTTACGGGTGGCGGATGCGTTGCGGAGATGCGCGGCGGCGTGGCTGTGGCGAAGCTCGGTGGCGGGGTTGCAGAAATACGGTCGTCGGTGGCTGGACGATCCTGACGAAGGCGATGCAGACGACCACGGCGGTGCGGAGATGCGGCGGCGATGCGGAGATGCGGATGGAGAGGAGCAGTTTGGGGAAAGTACGAGAAGGGGCTAGGATTTTTTCCCCAATTAGGTAAACTATTATTTGTACTAACATTGGTGCATGTTGGACCCACTTATACTAACATTGGTGCATGTGGGACCCACTTATCAATGTTTAAAATAGCGGGCTATTTGATTTAGCGGCGCCGATTTTAAAAGCTATCAAAAGCTATAGCGGAGCTATAGCGCGCTATGCCCATTTAGCGGGTTTGCTAAATGATGATTTTAAAAAAAAAGAGCAGTACATATTGGTATATATCAATAATTTACAAATATTTGACAGTTTTACAGATCAATGCTCTGATCAACTCACTTATAACAGGTTTGACAGTGCATAGTGCATATTACATAGTAAAATTTGAAACAGAGCCACTTATACTAGCGTTTGGTGCATGTGGGACCCAATGGCATCTGTGGTTCCTATTTGGCTGAGTTTGGGCAAAATTTGACCTTGATGACACATGTGGGTCCAGTTACACTAGCATCGGTGCATGCGAGTACCGATGGCATCTGTGGTTATAGTCTGAGTGAGTTTGGGCAAAAGTTTGACTGAAATTATGCTTAAGTTGACCCTGATGACACACGTGGGTCCACATACACTAGCATTGGTGCATGTGGGCCCAATGGCATCCGTGGGTTCTATGTTGACTCATATCGCCGCAAAAGTTGACCCTGATGACACATGTGGGTCCACTTAGCTAACATTGGTGCATGTGGGACCCTATGGCATCTATGGGTCTAGTTTGACTAAGATTGGGCTTAAGTTGACCCTGATGACACATGTGGGCCCACATAGCTAGCACCGGTGCATGTGGGACCCTATGGCATCTGTGGGTCCAATTTGACTAAGATTGGGCTTAATTTGACCTTGATGACACATGTTGGCCCACATAGCTAGCAGCGGTGCATTGGGGACCCTATGGCATCTATGGGTGCAGTTTGACTAAGATTGGGCTTAAGTTGACCCTGATGACACATGTGAGCCCACATAGCTAGCAGCGGTGCATGTGGGACCCTATGGCATCTATGGTTCGAGTTTGACTAAGATTGGGCTATAAGTTGACCCTGATGACACACGTGGGCCCAGTTTGACTAAGATTGGGCTTAAGTTGACCCTGATGACACACGTGGGTCCACATACACTAGCATTGGTGCATGTGAGCCCAATGGCATCTGTGGGGTCTATGTTGACTCATATCGCCGCAAAAGTTGACCCTGATGACACATGTGGGTCCACTTAGCTAACATTGGTGCATGTGGGACCCTATGGCATCTGTGGTTCTAGTTTGACTAAGATTGGGCTTAAGCTAACCCTGATGACACATGTGGGCCCACATAGCTAGCAGCGGTGCATGTGGGACCCTATGGCATCTGTGGGTCCAGTTTGACTAAGATTGGGCTTAAGCTGACCCTGATGACACATGTGGGCCCACATAGCTAGCAGCGGTGCATGTGGGACCCTATGGCATGTGTGGGTCCAATTTGACTAAGATTGGGCTTAAGTTGACCCTGATGACACACGTGGGTCCAGTTTGACTAAGATTGGGCTTAAGTTGGCCCTGATGACACACGTGGATCCACATACACTAGCATTGGTGCATGTGGGCCCAATGGCATCTGTGGGTTCTATGTTGACTCATATCGCCGCAAAAGTTGACCCTGATGACACATGTGGGTCCACTTAGCTAACATTGGTGCATGTGGGACCCTATGGCATATGTGGGTCCAGTTTGACTAAGATTGGGCTTCAGCTGACCCTGATGACACATGTGGGCCCACATAGCTAGCAGCGGTGCATGTGGGACCCTATGGCATCTGTGGGTCCAATTTGACTAAGATTGGGCTTAAGTTGACCCCGATGACACATGTGGGCCCACTTACACTAGCAATGGTGCATGTGGGACCTAATGGCATATGTGGTTTCAGTTTGACTGAGATTGGGCAAAAGTTGATCCCGATGTCAAATGTGGGTCCAATAACACTAGCTTAAAATAACTTTGTAACGCTTGCGTTTACAATTCTAGACTTTCATCAAGGCAAGTTTATATCTGTTGACAACCATATTCCTTTGAACTAGTAGAGCCAGTGCACAAACACAACTGAACACACATATAACATTACATAGATATGTTTGCTAGCTCACGGTACTTTAAGAAGCAAGCATACTAAAGTAGTTCAACTTAGAAAGTAAACAACAACAAAGTACCACGATTTGTACTACATAAACAACATACAACATCACGGATATAACTGGCTATAGTCTAGTAACGTGCATTAATTCCAGCCGGTGGCGTTGGAGGCGGTGGGGTCGGTGGCTTTGTCGCCCCAGGCAGTGGTGGTGGTGTCGCCCCAGTCAGTGGTGGTGGTGTTGCCCAAGCCAGTGGTGTCTTTCTGCTCGCCGTCCTGGTCATCTTCGCGTGCTTCCCATTTGCGTTTGGCGACATGCACCACCTCTCCATCCGCCTCTTCCGCTCCCCAGACCGCCTGCTGCTCTTCCCAGATCGCCGTCGCTTGTTCCCTTTTAGCCTGCTGCGTTGCATCATCCTGCTCGTCATCTGCATCACTCTGGTCTGCAGCAGCTGCCGCCTCGGCCGCAGCTTTTGCCGCCTCGGCCTTAGCTACTGCCGCCTTTTCTGCTGCATTAATTGCAGCCTTGCGAGTCCCCCGGTCTAGCCCGTCCCTTGCGGTAATGAGCCTACGATACAGCTCGTAGGCAACATACCCGTCTCTTGCTGCATACTCTAGGTTCATCGCGGAAAGTGGCTTGTTCTCCCATACTTCGTGGCCATCCTTCGGGAGTGCCTTGCAATTCCCGAGATCTCTGTCAATGATGATCACTGCTAGAGACAACATCCCGTCCCTCTCATATGGCTGATTCCAATGGAACCATTCTTCGGTCTTAAACATGTCTTGGATGTCGATGTGGTACTGTTCTGGAATGGTGATATCCTCATGTGCAAGCTTCTCTTTATCACTCCTGATGTCCACGCTAGCGAAAGTGATCCCCTTTTCCTGAAGGAACTCTGCCAGTTTCGTACAAGGCTCCCTTCTCCTGCAGTATAAATGGAAATTAAGACATGAAAATAATTTGGATGATGTACAATTATTTGATGATAATGTTAAACAAGGTAATTGCATAACCGTACCATTAGGCCATGTACAACACCCACAGATCATGCATAATACTTGAACTAACATGTCTAAGTATTTGAAATAAACGAGTGCAAGCAATGTATTTGCATTGACTAATTATACATGATCACAAATGGAAAAAAATATGCACATAACCAGTTTTGGACAAGGCTCCCTTCCCCTGCAGTATAGATGCAAACTATGACATGACAATAATTTGGATGGTGTACAATTATTTGATGACAACGTTGAACAAGGAAATTGCGAAACCGTGCTATTAGGCCACACGTACAACGCCCATAGATCATGCATAATACTTGATCTAACAAAATCCACAAGGACTTAGACATATAGGAATTAAACAATGCACATAGGAAAATTTTCTAAGGATCAAAATCCTCCAAAATTCATATGAGATTCCTTTGAATCAAACAAGCCCTGCATCAAAGGAGGCCTGATGTGAAAACGTTCATACAGGGTACAATCCTATGAATCAAACATGTGCTGATGGAAAAAACTTAGGGATTGAATCCTGTACAAACCCATAGGAAATCCTTTGAATCAAAGGAGGCCTGCAATAGAAATGCCCATCCTTAGTACGTATATTACCTGCAGTAGTGGAACACGAGGACAGTCTCCTTCAGGGCGATCTGGACGACGGCGAGCTTTTGTGACGGAGCTTCGTCCCGCCTATTCCTTGTGTACTCGAGGTCGAGTCCGAGGAAGTTGTAAGTCTCTTTCTTGAGCAATTGCTCGAACTTCTCCAGCATGTGATTCAAGTAGTTCACATCGTTGGTGTACACCACCTCCATAATCTTCGTGCCATAGGCACTGATGGGCTTGATGTCAACCGTGGTTTTCCCGTCATCGAGGATGTCTCCATAGGGATCCATGGATGCTGAGTTCCCCCGTCGTGTGGAGGAGGAAGACTCGAGAGGAAGAAGAACAGACGAGAAGTGGACGTGTTGCGGTTATTGTGGTGTTACGGCGGCGGTGGAGTCGATGCGGAGGGCCCGTACATCGATGTAGTCGACCCGTTACGGTGCGATGTGGTTAGTGCGGTGCAGTGCGGTCAGTTTTGTTACGGTGCGATGCGTTTAGGAGTGGTGTGATGCGGTTATTGCGGTGCAGTGGGGTAAGTTTTAATTTGTTACGGTGCGACGTGTTTAGGTGTGGTCCATGCGATACGGTTATTGCGGTGCAGCAGTGGGATCAGTTTTGTTACAATGCGACGCGTGTAGGTGTGGTGCGGTCAGGTCGTGGCTCCAAACTTTCAACAATTGAACGCACGGGGCTTTCACCAATCCTCTGGTCGTGGCTGCAACTTAATTTCAAAAATTGAACCCACGGCTTTCCTACAACTTTCAACTCAAGTTTGACCTAAGCTTGTATAGTGCATAACTAATTCAAAATATCTCATAAAAATTGAAAACCTACACACTGATAAATTTTACGTGAACTAGTTGACACGAATTTTTTTAAACTTGAAACATTTCATTCTCATCAAAATAACAATCCCACATATGAGCTTCCACATAGAATGTACCATGACTCACGCGGGTCCACATACACAAGCATTGGTGCAAGTGGGCCCAATAGCATATGTGGGTCTAGTTTTACTAAGATTGGGCTTAAGTTGACCCTGATGACACATGTGGGCCCACATAGCTAGCAGCGGTGCATGTGGGACCCTATGGCATCTGTGGGTCCAGTTTGACTAAGATTGGGCTTAAGTTGACCCTGATGACACATGCGGGCCCACATAGCTAGCAGCGGTGCATGTGGGACCCTATGGCATCTGTGGGTCCAGTTTGACTAAGATTAGGCTTAAGTTGACCCTGATGACACATGTGGGCCCACATAGCTAGCAGCGGTGCATGTGGGACCCTATGGCATCTGTGGGTCCAGTTTGACTAAGATTGGGCTTAAGTTGACCCTGATGACACACGTGGGCCCAGTTTGACTAAGATTGGGCTTAAGTTGACCTTGATGACACACGTGGGTCCACATACACTAGCATTGGTGCATGTGGGCCCAATGGCATCTGTGGGTTCTATGTTGACTCATATCGCCGCAAAAGTTGACCTTGATGACACATGTGGGTCCACTTAGCTAACATTGGTGCATGTGGGACCCTATGGCATCTAGGGGTCCAGTTTGACTAAGATTGGGCTTAAGCTGACCCTGATGACACATGTGGGCCCACATAGCTAGCATCGGTGCATGTGGGACCCTATGGCATCTATGGGTCCAGTTTGACTAAGATTGGGCTTAAGTTGACCCTGATGACAAATGTGGGCCCATATAGCTAGCACCAAGTGTTTCCACTAAGCCGTGGATTTTTGCCCGGTTTACACGTTTTGGCCGTTCGGTCCAACGTATCGCCCAGTTTTGGCATGTTTTGAGCGTAACCGACAGACGCGAGACGCTAGTCGTGTTTTCCACGATGTCGGGCTGTTTTCCACGATGTCTCCCGGTTTCCACGTTTTGCCCGTTCGGTCCAACGTATCGCCTAGATTTGGCCTGTTTTGAGCATAACCGACACACGCGAGACGCTAGTCGTGTTTTCCACGATGTCGAGCACCAAGTGTTTCCGCTACTATTGACCAAAATTTGACTTGAGGTAAAATTTGAGCAAACAATCATTTGACAATGAACAAAGTGGTCACATTCCAACTAAATGACCCCAAATACCATACCATGTTGGTGAAATACAAATTTTATTCAAATTTTTGAACTAGCTTTACAAAATGTAGTTGAATTTCAATTATTAAAATGGAAAATGGTATTTGAAATCATAATTGGACCAAAAACCCGAAAGATGAAATGTGTGCTATGACAAGATACACCTACATGCCAAATCTTAGACCATTCTGAGAAAGTATGCATGGAGTTGGGAATCTCCTAGGTAATTTGGGTACTTACACATGAGACTCACACTTGAAACCAAGTGTGAGAGAGCAACCTCAACTTTCATTCAACAAACTCAAGGTTTATTATTTTTTGTGCAAACTAGGGTACAATGTAAGACACATGGCCAATGTTTTACTTTTTTTTGATTTTTTTTGAATTTCTAGTGCCCTGCCAAAGTTTGGTCAAAATCCCGTTGAACAAATATAATGCATTATGATGTGCAAGATCTCTTTCAAAGTTCTATCAATGTACAAACCGCATGCTATACCTCCATTTTAACAACATATAAAAATATGGTATCAAAATTTGAAAGTTAACTTGCTCAAAATTCAAATTTGATTTGGAGGTGATTTAGTATTTTCAAATTTCTACATGCACCAAGTTTTTAATCTGAAAAAACTCTACAAACGAATAATGTGGCCCCTACATTCCTTCAAACAATGGTGAAAACCTCATGGAATTCAGACAAACATAGCTCCTCAAAGCCAAATCTGATTTTTTCTAAAATTCATGTCAAAACCACCTATTTGATGTGTTTAACTGAATTTTCAAATTTGTACATGCACCAAGTTTTGAATCTGAAAAAACTCTACAAATAAATAATGTGCCCCCTATAGTCCTTCAAACATTGGTAAAACCCTCATCCAATTCAGACAAACACAGCTCGTCAAATCCAAATCTGAATTTTTATCAAAATATTCTGAAAACTAGTCGGAATCTGCAAAATATTTAAAAATGATAAAAACAAGAGTAAAAAACCTAAGTACATAAAAATATTACATTTATTTTACATACAGTTATCGAATCTTTATTACAAGCTATATTACAACTTACAAGTAATATTGAAATAATAACAAAATGTTTAAAAAAGGAACTCAGCCCAGCCAGGCCTTCTGCCCGGACAAGCTACCTACGACCGAACTGGGCCTCTTTTAGCCCATTATGTCCCCAATGCCGCACGCCGTCAGACGGGTCGGATGGCTGGGAGTTTAGTCCAACCTCGCCAACTAGAGAGGATTCCGACCAGCTTAAATAGCCGCGCGTTCGGCTGCTATCAACGGCCTCTCTGTTCTATCTTACTTGCTATCAGGAATTCTACTTTGGGCCGTTGGGCCTACTGGCAGGTCATGGGCCTGCATCCTGGCCATTCATTTGGTTTCTAGTCGTATGCAGGCCGTGATTCCCTTGAGAAATATCCTGCCAGTGGGTGGCCTTTTTTTGCTTTATTTGATCTTTTTTGTCCTATATTTTAACATAAATTCATACGTTTTTAATACAAATTTACATGGCATAGTGCATATACAGCACTATCTCTGCACTTAAATGGCCCAAACCATTTCAAATTTTGAAACACTACTATAATTTGCTACACCTATCAAAACCTTCCAATTTAAAATTGACGCAATGAAATACATTTTTCTAACTGGCAGCACAACTATCATGGCACAACACAGATACATATATAAGAAACAAGCAATTAAGAGCATATAACCATAACCTTACTAGCAGCATAATAACATAGTAGTCTTACGGGAACTTCACCCTACCATCACAAGGTTACCACTTATAACCACAGTACCAAAAGAACATAGTTCTCAACCACTTCTACCTAGTTAACCAGTTCGACATATTAACCATATATACATAAACATCATCACTATACTGATGACGTGACCATACATACTAGCAGCTGATATCAATATTCACTCCTCTTCAGTCTCGGAGTCGTTGAACACAAACTCATCTGGCTAGAGGACCCTGAGTAGAGCTTCGTCCTGCCACGATCACGCAGGTCACCCTTAAAGTAGTCCTCACCCAGACGTCCACGAGTGGCTACCTCTCGGACATGCTGCACAAGTCCCACCCTCAATCCCCCATGTGGATTGAAGTGGTGGAATGGGCACCTGTAGAACTCGGTGATGAATGGCAGGTAAGCAGAAATCCCCTTGCGCCTGAGCTTCTTTTCTTCTTTCCTCACAAAGGACTTGTATGTCCATTGCTCCACT
This sequence comes from Avena eriantha, assembly GCA_910589775.1. NCBI lineage: Eukaryota > Viridiplantae > Streptophyta > Magnoliopsida > Poales > Poaceae > Avena > Avena eriantha. The sequence goes on from OU342742.1 coordinate 101,169,701, forward strand.
TCAACATCTGAACCAGAGAAGTACTGCACAATAAATAAAACAAGAAAACAGTTAGTACTGCCTACTAAATATAAAAACCTACTACTTTTGTGCATGTCCAAATGCACTACAGCTGCTTGGAATAACATACCTCCTCATGAGGCCATGGGGAGAGTACATCATAGGCATAACCTAGGGTTGGTGCCTGCCACACAATTAAGATAAATGAACACTAGCATTTAAGGTAATTACTAAAAGCATTCAATATTAATAAATGAAAAACACTAGCAAAAATTAATAGCACAATAATTCGACTTCACAAATCTGATCATAAAAACAACATTGATTTAAGAAACAAATCATTAAACTACATCAATGCTTTTTATACTACATTCCATTAAATTACAATGATTATTTGGAGGTTGGAATTGAATGTAAAGAAACTAGACTATACATTCAAACAAAAAAATATCAAGGATCAATCAGTTTAGTATCAGGTTGCATGAAGCTCCAACAAGTCAAAATAGAGTAGTACAAAGTCTGTAAACTAATTAGTCTACACAAATCTGTTCATACAAGCATAAGCATCTAAAGAAATGTGTCTTAAAATCAATTGGTACAAGTAAAGGAAAACAAAAGTAAGTACACAGATCACTGCTTTGCACACTATTATGAGGCACCACTACAATCAATTAATAACATACATGCCATATGGTTATAACCACATTGTTCAGATCTAGTGCTAGAAGTTAATAAAATTCTATAAGTAATTTTAACACATTTCCCGTAAAAGCAATTAAAGCAAAAAAAAAGGAAACTACAAAAGTATACCGAAGCTAGATAACCACATTATATCACAGCAGCTAATTTAGACTAGTTGATTAGTTGTAGCTAGCTAACCACATTATACCACATGTACCAAAAAAACAAGCCATACTGTTAACTAGTTGAAACTAACTAACCACATTATATCACAGCAGCTCAAATGAGAATCATGTAAACCATGTTCCTTCAACATAATACGAATTAACTACAAATTAAACTCTGTCAATTTAACAACAAATAAACCATCTTCCTACTAATTGGAAAGACTTCACCAATGGACTATCGGCATTGGTTATCTATATAAAATTACACAACGAATCTACAGACCCAGCCTTCCATCCAATAAATCCCTAAGGCCCCGGTCATTTTACTTTGGATTGTCCTGGTTTGACATGGATTGATGTGGTTTAAATCCAATCTAAGTCAAAATATACTCTAATCCAATCTAATCCAGTCCAATCTAACGTAGAGGTGGGTTAACCGAACATAGCCCAAAGGATATGAATCCCTAACACTGAAAGAGCTGAATCTACAAAACACATCTTACTTCCAAATAATTTGAAGGGATTGAACGGAAATTAGAAGAAAATAATACTAACCTGCATTGTGGCGACCTGTGGAGACTGGACCGGCGCCAGATTCTCTGCACTGCCGACTGACACGTTCAGATCCAGCATTTCCACCTCGCCGAGGTCCGCATGCACCAACTCCTCCTCTCCGAGCGCTGCATCGACTAGAGCGACAATGCGGACCGACGACCTCCTCTACCGCCATGGCCCTCCACCACCTCGACCGCATCTGGGCGGCTCACGGCTCCAAACCCCTCCCTTGCAGAACCGCCTGCATCGCCGCCGGACCCCACTCCTGCCATAGTCGGCGTCGAAATATCGCGGTATGGGAGAGCTCGAAGGCCTCAGGCGGAGGAGACGATGGGGAGAGCTAGGGTTTTCTCCCGCGCTCTTCTTTCTGTATCTGGTGAGGCAAAAGGGGGAAAATGGTGGGGATGAGGCCAGGCAAAGCGGCCGAGGGAGCTCTTATACGTCGTGTCGGTTCGTTTCAGCTGACGTCACCCGCGCACGTGACACCCACTCGTACAAAACTGAATTTTTTCAGCAGACTACTTCTATTTTCTGGATAACTGAATTTTCAAATTTCTACATGCACTAAGTTTTGAATCTGAAAAAACTCTACAAATGGAAAATGTGTCCCTTGGAGTCCTTCAAACAATGGTGAAAACCTCATGGAATTCATACATACACAACTCCTGAAATCTAAATCTGAATTTTTAGGTCAAATTCGCGTCGAACGCAGAGGACGCATATGTACGAACCAAGCTGACCTAACAATGTGTCCATGATTAAACCACATCTTGTGGACCTAAAAATGATTTTTGCCAAAACAAATTAGGTTGCAATGATGTAGATGTAGATCAATGTTTCAATGTTTTGACCATATTGACCAAAATTTGACTTGAGGTAAAATTTGAGCAAACAATCATTTGACAATGAACAAAGTGGTCACATTCCAACTAAATAACCCCAAATACCATACCATGTTGGTAAAATTTAATTCTACTTATTATGATTGCTCATATGATATCTATCGGTTCATAGTTATCAGATAACTTTCTGAATGTGTTAAGGTAGTTAACTTGTAAATGATTCATCACTAAGTGACTTAAATTCATCTGAGTCTAATTTGATTGTAGAGATTATGATAAAAAAGGATTTTATTTGGGAAGAAATGATTGATCTGATGAATGGAATTTAATGTGTAATGATCAATGCGTTTGAAACTTAAATTCATCCGAGTCTTCTTTCATTCTAGTGATTATGATTGCAAGAATTTTATTTAGGCAAAATTGGTTATTTGCCGCTAAAGTTCACATGCCTTGAATTATGTCCCCAAAGAATATTATTCTTTAATAAATTATCCATTATGGACTTTGAAGCAGATAGAAATGAACACTCAAGCAGATTGAATTCTCATGTTGATGCACACTGCATTTGTTTACTAAATTAGATGGTTCGATGCTTTATTTTGTAGCTAAGAAAGTTTGAAGTAAGTTTGGACTACAAAAAGGTTTTCAAACCAATCTCAAACCAGAAACTTATGTACTTTTCATACTGATGATCCTTCAGAATTTCTAAAAACATCCACAAACATGAAAGGCAAACTTCTTATTTCCAATACTTTTCATAAAATTTGCAAAATATTCTAAGTAAAGGATTTAATTAATATAGCTAATTTTTTCTTTGTTAGTCTCAAGATTCTATTGAGGATCTTACAGGACCTAACTATGACGACTAAGTCAGAGCAATAAAAACCAAATCAATTTCCTTGCTCTGCGCACTAAATGTAATCAATATATTTCCTTGTTTTGCCTAACGGCTAAAGCTAATCACGTCGAGCCCACAAATTAAGCTTACAGCTGGGTCCAGGCCGGCATGCAAGCATAGTCGGACCATATGTATATATGCTCTCCCTCCAACAAACCCTAAAGGCATAGTTGGAGTCAGCGCCGCCATCTAAACCACCTTTGCCTAGGTCGTAGATCTATCGAGAGAGAGGGATGGCGAAGGGCGAGATTGTTGCGGTAAAAATCTAACCTATCTAGTTTGCATGTACTGGATCTATTTGGACAAAAATGCACGGCCAATGATCTTTAAATTTTCTTTTTTTGATTCGTAGTGTCCTTGGTGTTTTGACACCACGGGTCTGTGCGGCCTGGGCGACAAGATCAAGTCCTTTTTCGTTCTCACCCTTGTAGAGAATTTTGAAGAAATGACGGTACTGGTTTTATTTTTTGTATTATCATCAGTCTTTCCTGTTCCACCCTTTTGTCATGAATTATAGCATCTGTTAGTTTGTCATGTAGTAAACATGTTCCATTTTTCTTCAGTTAATACCCTGCTATGCTAGAGCGAATTTCCTTAAGAAGTTTGCCATCGACTCTGTCGACCACGAGAATGATTTTGTGGTCGAGGTGGTTACGAAAGAAGGGTTCGAATTCAACGTTGATTGTATCAACAAGGATGGCAGAACATATCTTGAAGGCCAATATTGGAGAGAATTTTTTAGAGTCTACAATCTGGATGTTGGAACGGAGCTTGTCTTCTCTACCGACACACAAGGTTCATCTACCCCTGTGACGTCGATCAACCTACCGATCACCCACCCATGTAAGTAACTGCTTATTTGAAGTACTCCCTCCATTTACAAATATACGATGTTTACGAGTTTGTATAAAATGGATGTATATATGTAGATCCACTAAAATATTTAGGTTCACCCATTTTGCTCGGTTTCTAGTCTACTTTGTAATGTGTAGAATGTCACTGATGGAATTGTCTCTAGTTTTTTCCTTATGAAAAAAGAAATAGTTGCTTTGTGTTTAGCACGATATTTTTTCCTTGTTCCTAAACAATCTTAATATTGACGTACCTACCATGCATTAATCTTAATTTTGATTCAGTAATATTCATTTAATTAAGTATTTGAACTTGTACAGCATATTACAATCTGACCCAGGATAAGGAAGGCATACTTGACGCTATGCATGCCACTGATGGAACCATAATTAACTAGAGAATGATGGAGTCAGTGGTTATCAATGTTGACATCATTGATACGCTGGTTGATGAACATGGAGCTGGGCCTTATCAAGTTGGAAAATGTGAGTCTCTGATCCACACATTAAGCTGGACAAGTTGCCAGAAGAAAGAGCTGGTAAGTATGAGTGATCTACTTTGTTGTGCCTATAATTTTCCGATTAACAAATGTTCACATTGTGCATGTGGACCAAGAACAGAAACTCCCGCGACGCCTTGTCCCTGAAGACATGGCTGAATATGGTGATATCACAATTGTGTGTGATAAATACACAAAGGTCAAAGGGTCGTACTCAATTTCTCCTGAGGATGGCCGAGTATGCTGCGCTGAGTGGAGGGAAGTGATGTCATAGGAGGAGGATTTTCGGCGAATTGGAGACAAGATGTTTTTCATGCTATACGTGGGATGTAAGGGGGCTTTCCTATTTGCCTTCTATGTTCCAAATGTGGAACTTTAGTAGCCTTGATCATTCTCACTATGATGGTCATGGGTCATTTGTCGACCTAATAATATGAGATGTTAAGACAATATTTTACGGTCCTTTCATTATGTGGCATTAGTATGTCTGAAGACATGGTTAAGTGTAATGATACTATTAAATTTTTTATGAGCTGAAATATATTATGCCTGTCGTTGCTGCCAATTATAGTGAAATCGTGTTAATTGAGTTCATTTCATCGGTATCTATGAATATTTTATGAGCTACAAATTTTATGCGTGCACAACTTACTAGACGGACATGTCTGTCGCGTAGGTTGTGTCACGTAAAGAAGTATCTATCTCCAGTAAATCTATTTTGCTGCTCGAAGTAAGTATGACAAAACAAGCAAAAACATCTAGGTACGACCATATATATCATTGTAATTAATAATTTTGTGTATAACATGGTTACTGGGAATTGAATGCAACAGTCTCCATAACTAGTATCAAACAGTACAACTGTGTGCTAGTATTTTAGTAACGCATTTTCACAAGGTACTAGTCAATATCACTATCAACATCTGAAATGCTCCTCCCAAATTCATCGACAACCGGTTCCAAGTCTTCTTGTTCTTCGTCGCTCAGGTCCATATCATTGTTTACACCATTTTTCTCTGCTAGTTGTCTAACTGTCTGAGAGTCAACAAATATCACATCATCAGAGCGATCAGCCATGTCGTCTTCATGATCATCAACATATTCATCTTCCTCATCCTCAATTTGGTGAACAATGGGATCTTCCGAGCCTAGGTCTTCCTGGTATGCACCTGCATTGCCTTCATCATCTTTTTCTGAAACATCGTATACATTCCTGTGCTTGAAAGTTTGCACCACCTTCCAAGGATCACCAAATTTTGTGTCTTCCAAGTAAAAACAAGTTTCTGCTTGGTGAGCTAATATGAAAGGGGCGTTCTTGTACCACAATACAGACGTATTGATGATTTTAAAGTATCCATCATCCTTCATCTCCGTGGTTTTCCTACTTCCAATGTCAAACCAATCACAGCGGAACAAGAACACGGATCTATCGCCGTGCTTGTTTCTCGGGTACTATAACTCAAGAACCTCCTTCATCACACCGTAGTATTCTTGATCTTGTTCGTCAGAAACGGATCCCCTTGTCATTATGCCTGAGTTTTGAGTCCTCGTGTTCTTCTCACGCTCGACGGAACAAAACCTAGCGCCATTTACATTGCACATAGGGTGTACAACTACACGAGCATCTGGACCAAGTGCTAGTGATTTTAAATCTTCTGGAGCATTGTCCAAATTACTGACATGTTTTTTAAACCATGCAGGGAATGCTTTCTCTAGTTCCGCCTCAATTTTGTTCACACCCCTGTTCTGTAGTTGTTGTCGGAAATTCCTAAAAATCAAAAAAAAATTAGTAATGGTACTGCTATAACACAAAATATTTCTGAAAATTTTGAATGATTAATAAAAAGGTAAATAGACCTACCGAATATAATTTTGTGCCTCATCACAGTTCTGAAGTACATACCAAACCATACTGTCAAATTCTTTGGGAAAATACTTCAACTTGGATAGTCCTAAACCTCTGGCTCCATCTGAAAAAATATCAAACTCTAGCGGATCAACTCTTTGTTTCTTATCTTGGTTCCTCTCAGGCTTGTTATGTCTGGTTTCTATGACATCGCCCAAAAATTTAGAGCAATGATGCAAGCACTCATCCACGATATATCCCTTAGCAATTGAACCTTCGGGCCTTGATTTGCTACGCACAGTTGATTTCAGGTACACGAGCCTTCTTTCAACTGGATACATCCAACCATATTGAACAGGCCCCCTCGGAAGTGCCTCATCAGGTAGATGAATAGCCAGGTGCACCATTACATCAAAGAATGATGGGGGAAATAGCAGCTCAAGCTTGCAAACAATTATGACAATTTCAACCTTCATTCGACACAGCACAGATGCTCTTAGAGTTTTGGCACACAACTCCCTGAAAAAGTTTCCCAGTTCAGCAATAGTCTCATACATCGCCTTTGATGCAATCCCTCTCAGACCAGCTGGCAACACACACTGCATAAGTATGTGGCAGTCATGTGTCTTCAGACCGTGCACTTTACCCCCTGGGATGTCCACACATCTTGCTAAGTTTCCAGCAAAACCATCCGTGAACCTAGTGTTCGCCAAATACTTGCACAATTTTTGTTTGCCTTCCTTTTGAAGCGTCCATGGTGCTTTCTCCTTTGAAAAACCCTTGGCCTCAGGTTTCATCCAGAACTTCTTCCTGACATTAAATTTCTCCAAATCCATTCTACCACCAACAGTGTCCTTGTTCTTTCCATCAAGCTCAAGAAGGGTACCAAGGATATTGTCCAATATGTTCTTCTCAATGTGCATCACATCTAGGTTGTGAACAAACTTCAATCTTGACCAGTATGGTAGATCATATAAGCTGATCTTGAGGTGCTAGGTTGGCTCACCAGTCATGCCACGCTTTCTCTTCCTAGTTGATGGATTTTTCCCTGGCCTGTAATCCTAAACTCTCTGTACCCTCTCCTCTCATTCTGCAAGTGTGAAACTTGTTGGTGCATCCTTAGGTTCAGGTTTTCCATTGAAGGCTCTGCTACTCCTCCACTTGTGATCGTGAGGCAGAAATCGACGATGACCAATATAACCAATTTTATTATGCAAAGACTCGTAGCAAGGATCCTTATCGCAGTGCGCACATGCGAAAAACCCTCTTGTGCTACGGCCAGACATCGTGGCATATCCAGGATAGTCATGAATCGACCAAAGAAACGCAGCATGCAACAGAAACTCTCTACCTGTGCACGCATCATATGTGCCCACGCCACTCCATAGCTTCATCATATCTTTTATCAATGGCTGCATAAATACATGAAAATCCTTTCCTGGTGAATTTTTTCCAGGGATTAGCAATGACATCATGAAGTTGGATTGATCCACGCACATCCATGGTGGGAAGTTGTATGGAATGACAAAAACTGGCCACATACTATATGAACTACTCATGTTTCCGTATGGGTTGAATCCATCTGTCGCAATACCAAGCCTTATGTTATGGGCATCTGAAGCAAACCATCCAAACTCCTTGTCAAAGTGCTTCCATGCTTCACCATCAGCTGGGTGCCTCAAAATACCCGGTTGTGCAACCCTCTTCTCCTTGTGCCACTTGGTGTTCATCGACGCTTCCTTGGAAACAAAAAATCTCTGTAACCTTGGGATTATAGGAAAGTATCGAAGCACCTTGTGGGGAATCTTTCTCTTTACTTCTGGGTCTTTCCACCTTGAAAATCTACACTCGGGACAATGAGTTTTTTTGGCATGGTCTCCCCAAAACAGAGCATAGTCATACTTGCAAACATGAATTGTGTCATAACCAAGCCCAACCTCAGAAAGAACACTCTTAGCTTCAGCATAAGACTTGGGAAAATTCACTTTTGGCAAAGCAGCACATAAGACAGCCATAAATTGATCAAAAGCTCTATGTGTGACCCGGTTGTATGATTTCACGTAAAGCATCTTCATAATGAATGACAACCTCGTCACAGTGGTGCATCCCTCGTGAAGCTCTTTCTTAGCTTCTTCGATGAGGTTCGCATAGAAATTAGTGTCACTTGGGCCTCTGTCACCAGAATCATGCAGCTCATCTAACATCTTGTCAACATGATCATTATGATTCTCATTTCCATCATCATAATCATCATCGTCATCGCTTTGATACAAACTATGATCATAGTATTCATCAGGACCATCATCTTCTCCATGACAACTCCACTTTGTGTATGAAACGGCCATACCATTGACGTGTAAGTGATACTCAACAATGTCCTGAGTCTGCTGCGTAATATTAAGGCATTTTTGGCATGGGCACAATATTGATGCACCTTCGTTGCAGTTTGCGCGCGCAAACTCCATAAACTCGCGGACACCTTGTATGTAAAAAGGGGTGAACTTGCGCCCATGAGTAATCCACTGTCGATCCATCGCCTACAAATATATATATAATGTGTTCCTCTCGAGTCATGATGACATTCAATTTGTACTAATCGATGTGAAAATTATTTACCAAAGTCCAAATAAATCACAATGTGTAACATAAACACCAATCCAAATCAATTTCATAACAGATCTCAAAGGAACTCACATGTGCTTCCTATCGCCGTGCGTCGGCCTGCCGCGAAGCCTCGCTAGCTGGGATCGTGATCGATCGTCGTGATCGCGTAGGCGCAAGTCACCGGGACTTGTAGATGAAGGGCCAGCGAATGTCGTGATCGCCTGGACAAGGGATACCCTTGACGGCGCTCGTTCGCAAGAACAGAGAAGAAAACTGTTTGGAAGATCGCACAAGTCCTAACTATAACGATCCGTGTTTGTACATGCCACGTACTGCACATAGAGTTTACAAAATGGTAGGCCAATCAAACAATTCAAAAACCGAACGGTAGACCAGCGGTAACGTTTTACTTTGTACTAGGTCCTCGGTTTTGAAACCCATCTTTGCCTTTTAACACAATTGCTAACTTGTTGGTCCCACGAACAATCGGTGACGGCTTAAACTACGACGCTCTAAAATCCGTCGTGCGGATAATCGGCGACGGTTTGCCATGACGCGAAACGCGGCCGTCACGCATTATCAAGCATACGTGACGCCCAAAACTAATCCGTCACCTATGGTCACTTTCAGTGACGGTTCTGAATTTTGTCACCAGGCAATTCGTCACTGATTCTAGGATCTGTTGTAGTGTCTTTATGTGAAACAAACAAACGTCTTGCAAAGCATTGTTATTCATGAATCTTTTGTTTGTGCCTTTTCATGTTGCAACATAGTTTCTTTGTCTTATTGCGAGAACTTTGTCTTTCATGTTATGATTGAAGTACTATGATCCCAGCTTTGAATGTTTTACAAATACTTTGATCAAGTCTTCAATGGTGCATGTCACCTCAAAAATTATTCTTTCTTTTTATCACTTACCTACTCGAGGACGAGCAGGAGTTAAGCTTGGGGATGTTGATACATTGCAAATGTATCTATAATTTTTGATGTTCCATGCTTGGTTTATCCACTTTCTTGTGTTTGGTTGCAACTTTGGAGTACTTTTCATATGATTCCTTGGACTAACCTATTAATAAGAACCACAGTGCCAGCTGCCTGTTTTCTGCTGTTTTTGGTTCCACGAAAGTCAGAAAATGAATATTCTCGGAATTGGACGGGACAAAAGCCAAAGTGCCTATTTTTTCCGGATGTCATCAAGTGCTAGAATACGAGACGGAGAGGGGCCAGGGGGCCACCACACCACCTGGCCGCGCGGCTAGGCCTGACCCGCGCCAGGGGGTGGTGTGGCCGCTCCCGGCACCCCCTCGGCCTCTCCTTCTGCCTATAAGATGCCCTCAGGACGAAAACCCTAGACCGGGCACGAAAGAGTCTGTAGCCGCTGTCATCTCCATCCCTAGACCGGGAGGGATCTGAAGCTCTTCCCGGCACCCTGCCGGAGAGGGGAATTCACCCTGGAGGCCTTCTTCATCACCATGCAAGCCTCCGGTGTGATGCGTGAGTAGTTCATCCTTGGACTACGGATCCATGTAGTAGCTAGATGGCTGGTTCTCCTCCTTTGTGCTTTCATGTCTAGATCTTGTGAGCTCCGTTCATGATCAAGATCATCTATTTGTAATCATACATGTTGTGTTTGCGGGGATCCGATGGATATTGAGATGCCATTTCATATTGATTATTGATTCTATCATGTCTTTGTTATTTGTGATCTTGCATGCTTTCCATTATTAGTAGCTATGTTGGCCAAGTAGATGCTAGCAACTCCAAGAGTTAGTATTTATGCTCGATAGTGGGTTCATGCCTCTAGTAATCGGGGGAAGTGACAGAAATCTCTAAGGTACTAGATGTGATGTTGCTACTAGGGAGAAAACAACAATCCTTTGTTCATAGAACAATCGTATTGTTTACTTTACACGCAGTTCGTAAAGCAATAATCTGTTGCTTGCAACTTAATACTAGAGGGGGGTCGGATGATAACCTGAAGGTGGATTATTAGTCATAGATGCAGTTGGATGGCGGTCTATGTATAATGTTGTAATGCCCAATCAAGTTCCAAAGGAGTCAAGATGATTAGTATATGCATGTATTGATTTCTCGATGTTTGTCAATTTCCCCGCTGTAATTTGTTCACCCAGCATGTTATCTATCTTAAGGAGAGCCACCTCTAGTGAACTATGGATCCCGGTCCTTGTCTTTTACATTCAATCTACAATATTTTACTGCTTTGTGTTTACTTTCTGCAAACTTTTACTTCTTTCCATTCGATACGTTTAATCCTTTGTTTTCTGCAAAACACGGTGAGATTGACAACCTCATCGCAAGTTGGGGACAAAGTTCTGTGGTTGTGTTGTGTAGGTCTCCACGTTTCTACTAGCACCGGTAGTGTGCCCTGCCAAAGCTCAGCTAGTAACACCTTTGGGGTGTTTCCTTGCTCCTACTGGTTCGATTAAACCTTGGTTTCATAACTGAGGGAAACTTGTTGCTGTGCTCATCATACCTTCCTCTTGGGGTTCCCAACGAGCTCTACATCACGCTTCTTTGTAGTTTGTAGGTACGTCTTCAAATAATAAGACCAGTGAATCAATAATATAATTCTGCAAACTTGTAGAATATATTTTGAATCCTACTTTCTTTTGAAAAAGTATTTGCTGAAACTTTCATGATCCTTATCATTAGTTTATCCTCATGTAGAGTTTAGCCCCTTGGAACAAATTCCGCCATGTTACTCTTCATTCGGATCTAAGGTCAAATACCTTGTTTGAGCTTTTGCTTTCTTCCACCCATATTTTCATCAAGAACTACTTAGGGCGAAAACTGGTTTGACCTTTCTGGCATATGTATTCATAATACACTACAAAACGCCACGATTTTGATCTATCGAAATCTCTAGAAACTCGAACATGCCATAACTTCTTATGCTGTTGTTTCCATGAATCTTTTGATGTTCCTTATGTTTCAATTGAGTGTTTGCTTTTTGATTTCTAACTCTAAACGATAACTATAACCTTGTAAGAGATAATTTTAGACCCTTTTGTATCCAATACAATGTGATTATGATATTCAGACAACTCAATACACTTTGAATTTGTCCAATTATCATAATTTGTGAAACATCTGTCACAAGTCCTTTTATGCTAACACTTAACTTGAATACTTAGTCATTTCCATCAAATCATATGGACTTTGTATTCCTGTTAAGTTTAATATCCTCCTTCATTCTAAAATCATTTGAACAATTCAAATAGTTTCAAACTTAAGTTTCATTAAGTAAATACACATGTTCACTTAAGTCACCATGAAGTTTATAAAATAATGAATTCCACTATTTATTGAAAATGCAATACATCATATGTATAAAATTCAACATCTCTTCTCATATCACAATTTTACCAAAATGCGGAGTTTTAGCCATTCTGCCCAACGAGGCATGGTTTTGCAAAAGTATCTAGATTAAAGACCCCGATTTTCATTCAACATGAAATAACCAAAATGACTTAAACGATAGTGTTATTCAATATTTAAACTTAGATATCTTTTAGCAATACTCAAACAGACAATCTTGTTTTCATAAAACTGGACAAGTATCGATACCTTGTAAACTGCAATTTGCAAGAATAACATGTATACTTTGTATATCTAACATATACCCTTTTTATCCATGACTCCCACTGTGATTGAGCCCTTTGAGAGTTCTTAACTCTGTCATGAACTTATGAATGTGAACTATTCGTGTTTCATGATATTGGCCATGATGACATCTTTGTGATCGGGAAGAAGCGAATTGCAACGACCCATTTGCCACAAAGTTTTCCATAGTCCACATCGTCTATGTGGTGTTCATGATGCTAATGCAAGATCACTAAGTGATTCTCCCAGATTCTTTTTCTTCCACCTTGGAAGGAAACTTATCCAACGACTCATGCTTCATGTGCCTGATCTGTGTGAAAACACAATCATAGTATAGCCTAGCCTCCATCGACTAGAGCATGACTTATTGGATGGTAGTGGAGAAAACACAAAATATCATCAATGGAGCTAAGCCCATTAGATGACTTTGCGGAGTTATTGGAATATCTCCTATTGGTCCTTGTATGAAGAAGATAAGATCATCTAATTACAAGGATATCCCTCAGGCGTGGGTATTAATCTATGAAGTTGGACCCTTTCTAAAGTTTCACAACAGCAAGAAAATTCCCATGGTCTCAAGGACCTAAATGGGATAAGTCAAGATCTACTAAGATATTTGCAAAAGACATCTAGACTAAGTTCATAATACGAGTTAAATTATATAATTGAGCTTCCACTAAAATTGCCATCCCTTGGACGATTTTAGCAATCACATTATCCCTTTACACCATATCATCCCTAATCAGCATGGCCTTTGACGGCTGCCAGGATGGACTCGATCACATCAACCATGTGACTCGTGCCCGATCTCCCATATTCCGAGGCCATGTTTGTAAATGCTAGGCTCGCCAATTAAACCTTAGTGTATTCGCTGTGCATACATGGCTTGCACCCACTGCATGTGGATGTAGAGATGTCTAGCATCGGATCGTCACGGCCTACTTCATAACTTCAAACTTTCTTGGTGGTTGTGCACTAAAGGGAGAATACTACATTGGTATTAACAGGGATCATCCTATATAGTATGCTACCATCGAGTATCTAATACAAACACACAATAGAATGTAAAACTGGTATCAACATCACATGTATATTGTGATATGATACAGTCCTTATTGTGTATTGATCTCCATCGAGCGCTCCGGCATGATCTCCATCTTGTCACCAGTTTGACGCCAAGTCCACAATGCCAGCAGCAGGTCGTCCATCGTAACAATGACTATTACTATACTACTTAGTAACATGAAAAATAAACTAATTTACCTTTCATAACAACCAGACCATATCATAACACATGCCCTCCTGCAAAATAAAGTTAGACGCCTCTACTTTATCTTTTGCAAGTTTTATGTGACTGTTAGGGATTTCGTGATAGAACTGTTTCTAATCTACAAACTTCCCAACCATAACATGGATCAAGAAGTTGTCTCTACTACACCCCTTTTGGGGCCCTCCATTATAAATGCCATATCAACTATTTATTGAGAGATAGACACCCACTATCCACTTATACGTATAAGCCGTATGTTGAGCGTGGAACCAATATCGCGTAAGAGTACACGTAAGGATGGTCTAGGCCGCTTCATCAATCAATACCGCGATATAAACAAGTACACGTTAGAGGGTAACAACTAAGGGATCAATGAACATGCAATCCACGTGCGTACTAGCCGTACATCATTCCTACACATAGATCGTCTCTGATACCACTAAAGGGGTTCCGTGGAAGAAAACAAAAATTTCCCTATGTTGGAATCCCCATACACCCAGGATCTATCTATGTAGTAAAGCAGTAACAACCGAGGTTTTGGAAACATACCCTTGTAGTCCAAAAGCGGTTAACATTTCGAGAGGAACATGGTTGAAGTAGTCACGCTTGTAGGCGACCTCAAGGTCGTGAAGCTCCTTGTAGGTCACCCCTTGCTCCATCTTCACCATGTAGCAGCTCCGACTCACGACATCCAATGTGTACTATTGGTAGCACCCTCGAGGTTTCGTACACATACGGTGTACGATGATCACCTCCGGTTACCTGATCCCTGCTGGGAGTGCAGAAGTAGATCCCCTAGCTGGAATACCTGCAGCACAATGGCATGCTGCAGGTGTGTCATCTCTTCCAGGCGACATCCTTCCTGGGACGGCTCCATCGCAAGAGGACAACAAGAGAGAGATTTACCTGAGGAAAGTGCCTCATACAATACTTTTATTGGTGTGTTTGTTGTGTTCTAATCCCACCCATGGGCATCCCTTTATATAGATGGAGGGGGGTACTCCCTCCATTGGGTGCCCCATGTGGGACTAAAGATTAAAGGAAATAGGCAAAAAGGGGAAGTGCTAGCCGGCTGGGCCAAAATGGTCTAGCCTAATAGCCAGCTGGGCCAAAACGGTCCAGCCCAACAACCAGCTAGGCCTTGGCTTGTCGTGCAAGGCAGAATATCAGCGACCACCAGCAGCACAAGCGGCCGGGTTGGGCCGGCGCACCACCCCTATGGCCCAGCTCGCATGCCCGGATGGCTAGCGTGTCCAGCGGCCCAGTGTGGAAAACAGGCGGCCCCAGGTGGGCCGGTGACCCGCCCGTGAGGCCCGCCAGTGCTCGCAACGCGGCCCATCTGCCTGACCTGGGTGGTCCAACTGAACGCAACATCCCATCGACGCCCGACAACATGCCTAGCACTTCGACGCTTGGGGAAGCACTTAGTGCCCGTCTGATGGCAATAAATGCAGCCACGTTTCGTTGGGACTCCAAGTGCAGAGTGTTGTAGCAAGCTTCTTTTCCCCACAAGGGTAACTCGAGGGTTTATATCGAACTCTCGGGAAATTGTGTGGATATTTGTCTTCTCCTCTTCAAGCAATCTGTAAAGTAAAATAATTTGTCTTGTGTCCCCAACTCCACCAAGTGGTTTTCAAGCACAAGGTCTCGTATTAGTATTATGAAATAAAATATAAAACAAAGTAAATAAAGTAAAGGAATACAAACTAGATGATATGGAAGATAATAAAGTTGTTTTAGTGTTTTTATGGGTTATTGCAAGTAGAGAAAGTATTTTTGTATTTTCGAAATATAAATTGCATAAATTATAAATGATAATAGATGCAATGGAAAGGTGTTTCTTATGATAAAAATCGGACCAGGGTTCATGGGTTCACTTGTCTAGTCTCTTTTTAAGTTGTAGTGATCACAAAACAATTCATCAATGATAAAGATTCATGGAAATTCTATATGTGCTTGATAAAAATAATTAATATGGGCATCACATTCTAATATTGAGATGGAATACATCTCTCTCACTTATACTCCTCAAGAAAGGAAAATCTCCATGCAATCTTGATTTAAGAACAAATCAGAGTATAGCTTTAAGCAATATTATATGATGTTTGAAATACCAATATGATACCATGATCTAACAAGGTCATCACACTGTCACGTGATAACTATAGCACATGATTTCACTTTATCCCCAGTAAGGCAGCAAAATTAAGGTAAGAACCAAAGTAGATCTTGAATATTATGTGTCACAATTCAATCTGTACCCCCATGCTACTCCATCTAACACACACTTCTCCCCATATAAGTTCTTGCATACAAGTTGGATCAAAACAAGCAATGAAGAACAGGGTGCATGATCTGCCTCTATTAAAACATCTTACACAAAATAGATTCCAATCTCAAATATCAAATCATAGAACAAAGATCCACCACATAGGAATTACAAATATGACCATAATCATGTCGGGAAGCTCATATAGTACTAGATCTATGAAGAACGAGAGAGAAATAGATCAAGCTATTGCCACAAACCCATAGCCTAGGGGTGTAATACTCCCTCGTCATCATGGTGATGATACTGGAGATGTTGGACAGGGTGGAGATGTCCCCGGAGGTGGCTCTGGTGGAGTTTCCCCCTCCAATCTTTGTTGGATCTGACTCTGTTTGGTGGTGTTTTTGTCTCTGGTGACTTCTAGTGTCTCTTTCTCCGAGGATGCCCCGGGGGTCCTTATATAGGGGGTTTTAGGTCAAGAGAACTCCGTGGGTGAAAGAATCAACGCGATCAGACGACCGAGGAGCAAACGAGCATGGGTGGTGCGCCCACCAGGCCTGGGCACGCCAACTTGGATCGTTTTGCCCTCCTGGTGAGATTCTAGTGCTCCAGATGCTTCTCGTGGATAAATATTGCTATTCCCAAAAATACAGGTCCATTTGACTTCGTATAGGTCCTGAAACATTAAAAACATTGAAAAACAGTGTTTTTCTGCCCTACAGGGTGAGAGCCAAAATAAAAGGGATCATTGGTAAATCCCCAAAATACAATATAAAACATGGATATAACATTATATATGATGCAAATATGTGGGAAAACATGTTAACAAATTGCAAAGTTTATGTATGCATTTTACATGCATCACCGTCGCCCGCCGTTCCGGCTGGGCCGGGTCAAATCTAGCCCAACAATGGCTGGAGCTGCTATTGCTGTTTTTTTCTCCCTTTTTCAGGGTGGCTTCCTCCTGGGCCAATTCCCTTCGGGGTTTTGTCCTATTGAGGAAGTTGCCCTATAAATTTTAATTTTAATATATATTAATTCACAGTTAACATATAATAAATGCATATTTACCTGAACAACTTCGGACCTTTTCTCTTCTAAATGATTCCCGTTTCTCTCTTTATCTATTATGATTCCATTTTACAGAAGATATCTAGCTCATCGTACCCTTAAGTGTATTTCCCCAACGACACAAGGAACGTCATAGACATGATCAAGACGTCTCTCATATCATTGATCATTAGTGGGACTGGGATGCCCATAATGACCCTTGTGCATTCCATGAAGACAATGTCGTTTTAACCATAAACGTCAAGTATAATTCCCTTTGTTTATTCGATATGACTTGTCCGAGATCTGATCATCGGTATCATATACCTTGTTCAATCTCGTTACCGACAAGTTCTGTTTCACTTGTTCCCTTGATATTCCATCCCCGTGACATAGTCACATGTTGAAACATTATGGATGTAATCTCACCAAGTTGGCCATGTGTATCTTCCCATCACGCGGGTGAACAAATCCCGATCTTGATAACATAGGCCTCAACTATTCCTCTGAAATACCTGATGCACATCTTTATGGCCACCCAGTTACAAACATGATGGTTGATGTGATCAAATCAGCCTCAGGAGATAGTGATTAATATGATCTCATGGTCTAAAGAGAAGGAGACTATGTTTTAACTATTGCAACGATGAACCTTGTGACTTGATTGTGCTGCAATAACTATCTTTGGGAAATATCCATCATATCATATATGACTCCATTGTCAACTAGCATAAATGCTCCATGATCAGGAAACCTTGATCATCGGTTGCCCAACGAACTAGTATAAATAGAGGCTACTAGGGAGTGAGTCTGTTTCATACCACACATGTATCAATGTTTCCGCTTGATACAGTTATATCACAATATGAAACTATTATGAACTAATTGAGATATGATAATAAAACGTATTTATTATTTGCCTCTAGGGCATATCTCCTTCAAGCTGATGATCAAGGTTCCTGATCATGGTGCATTTATACCGACTATCAATGAAGTCATATCATCTAGATATGATGTGATGGACATTACCTACCAATGATTGTTGTAACACGATCATGTCATATAGTTCATAGTTGAAATTGTAACTAAGTGTCTTAATTCTTAGACCATGAGTTCATATTAATCTCTATCACCCGAGGATTGCTTTGACTGCATCAACCGTCATGTCCGTAACTGGATGACCATAAAGGTGTATGTCGGGTATTCTAAAGGGGCATGTTGAGGCCTATGTATCAAGATCGGGATTTGTTCACCTATGTGATGGAAGATACACTAGGCCCACTCGGCGAATTACATTCATAAGCTGCGCAGCATATGACTAGGTCATAGGGGTGGAATATCACGTGAATGATTAAAACTGTACTTGTTGGAAACGAGATTAAACAAGGTATCATGATACTAGTGATCAGATCACTGACAAGTAAGTATCAAAGTAACAAGGGAATTGGATACGAAGATTATTGTTCAACACGACGCGGTCTCTTGGAATGCATGGAAGTCATTATATAAGGGAATATGCCCGAGAGGCAATAATAAAGTGGTTATTATCTTATTCCATGTTTATGATAAATGTTTATTTTGCATGCTATAATTGTATTAATAGGAAACGTTAATACATGTGTGTTTAATAAAAAAAATACAAAGTTCCTATTAATGCCTCTCATATAAACTAGCTTGTTGATTAACAAGATGATCAAGGTTTCCTGATCATGGACATTGGATGTTGTTAATAATGAGGTCACAATATTGGTGGAATGATGTGATGAACATTCATCCGAAGTATAGCATTACAATCAAAGTCATTATGTTTATATTGCTATAACATCATATGAAGTAATCCTAGTCCTTAGAGCATGAGATCATGTCAATCACTAACACTGGAAGAGTATCTTGATAACATCAAACGTCACACCGTAACAGGGTGACTATAAAGGTGGGTTCAGTGCTACGAAGGTGTTATGTAGAGGCTCATGGATCAAGAGTGGGATTTGTCCATCCCGATGAGGGATAGATATACTCAGGGCCCTCTCGGTGATATCACATTGAAATAGCTTGCAAGCAAGTGATGTGATCACTAGAATGTTATATCACGGGAACAAGAAAAGAGTGCATGTCGGTAACGAGATCAAACTAGGTATTGAGATACCGATGATAGAATCTCGGACATGTAATATATCACGAGACAAAGGGATTTAGTTACAACATTAAAGGTTCACACGATCGCAAGAGTCATCATTGAATGTGTGGGACGCAGTACGGATCTCTAGGTCCCGCTACTGATTATTGATCGGAGAGGGGTCTTGATCATGTCTGCATTATTCGAGAACCGTAGGGTAACACACTTAAGGGATACCGACACCATTTGAAGCAAATATGTTTTAGATAAAGATTTAAGAAAGTACTGGAATAATTTCGATGGAAATCGGAATTGTTTCGGGTGAAATTGCAGAAACTAGTTCTGCATGTGATATTGAAATGTTGCAGGGGTTTTATGTGAATGTTTGTTAATTAAAGTAATTAACAAAATTCTGAATAAAATAAATAAAATAGTTTTATTTAATGAGAGCTTGCATTAAATTTGGTGGAAATTTAATGCATGTGAGTGGACATGAGTGGAGGTGTGTGTTTATGTGAGTGGGAGCTCCACCCGCATGAATGAGGGGAGAGGTGGGGGCATACACCATGGTCGGCGCCATGCCCCCTTGGGCTGCCGCTCCCCTATATAAGGAGCACCTCCACCTCCACTCTCACACCTCCTCGTGAAGGATCTCTCTCCCCCTCTAGAAATTATTCCCTATGGTCTCGAATTTGCGAGATACATATTCCCGGTGGCTTTATCTGGAAAGGAGTTGCTTCTTCTGCTACATCACTGGTGACATGGGCATACCCTATAGGTACTCGAGCTTGGTATATACGGCCTGAATACATAGAGGCCCACGGTGTCGCCAAGGCCCAAATGAAGAACTCGAGTAACCTACGGACTCTCGATTGCTTGAACAACAAGAAGAAGCTAAAGATATAAAGTTCAAAGGGGAAAACCCTAACCTGTAACCGACTCGACCTGCTACCCGAGACCTAGCCTATCTATATAAAGGCTAGGAGGGGGCGGCGAGGAGGACACACGCAACCCTAGTTTCCACAACCCTTGCCAGATTGCATCTGTGCACCATTGTAATTCTCGATTCCTTTGATAATTCAACGAGAAGACAAGCAGGAGTAGGGACCTCTGTGAGGCCTGAACCTGGGTAAATCTTTGAGTCCCCTATGTGCTTGTTTGCTAGCCGATAGATGTCTCCAACACTCCCTCCTTCTCCAAACCCAAGTCCATAACAATGGGCATTGATGAGTTAAACCCTCGTCAATTGGCGCCGTCTGTGGAAATTGGGAGTGCTGACGTTGCGGCTTCTTCGGCCCCACCAACCGTGATCTACAACTCCGCAACAGCGGAGATTCGCCAGCTCTTCGGCGCGTTCGACTTCACCATCCACACGCCAGCTTTCGAGTCTGTGGGCGCGGAATCAGCTTGGCGATCGAGAGCTTCCGCTTCCAAGATGGTCAGATGGGCACGCTTCGCATGCCTGACCAGCCAAAGGTACCATCGATTGCTCCAGCATCGTGGTTCCCTCCACTGATCGGCACCCTCAGTGAGCTCAACACCTCGACAACAGTCCAGAATACGGTCAGCGACAGCAGTTGCGAATCCGATCTGAGCGATCTGGCAACTGAAGATGGAGCCTACGGTTCCAGATTTAAAAGTTGCGGGAGCAGCAGCTTCCCCAACCACTTCATGTGTGCCGTCATCAACGGAGGCGACACCTCCGCCAATCGCGACAACACGAGCAACGGCGGCCTCGGAGCTAACCCGCCAAACGGCAGCATACCCAACGGCGGACCACCGCCAAACGGCGGACCATCGCCAAACGGTGCCCCCGTCAACAACGAGGGAGCAGTCGAGCCTCCAACCATAATAAACGAGCAGACTGGTGAACGTGTCGTGATCAGGCTCAATGAACTCGAGTAGGCTCGCTGCTGCGAGGCCCTACGGGGTAACCCTCTACCGTTCGGCTCCCTTCAAGAGCTGCTAATGGGCTATCATTGGCTCCTAAAGGAAGAATTCAAACGTCAAGTGCAAACAATCGCGCAACTCGAGGCGCGCAAAAAGGCGGCAGATGAATCGAGCCTTCGACGTGTTGGGCTCTCCTCCCACGGAGGATCCTCCTCCAAGTGCAACGAGTACACGCCAACAAGAGACGATCTAGACTCACCCACCTTACCGAACAAGAACGTGTGGAAGCCGCTAAAGTCCTCGACTTCGGCTCCATGATGGTGGATACGTGCGGCAATGTGCTCCCGAAAACACCGCAAGCCGCGGTAATGGCGGCCACCATGTACCTCCTCAACAACCAGCCGCCAGCTGGAGACCCTCGAGCTGCCATGCACTGATCTACGATGGCAAGCTTGGGATTAATCGAGTCCGCCCTCGACAAAGAGCCAACGTCAGAACTGAAGAAAGGCAAGGCTCTGGCAAAATGCTACACCTTGCCCTCATCTAGCGACGATAGTCACGATCTGTCTCGATGTCGCCGCTCAGGGTGACACGACCACGACTATGATGCGTGCGATGACCTCACGCAGCACAAGATCGATAAATCAAGGGCGCGACATGCTCGGCCGACTGACTCAGAAGACGAAGATGTGGAGCTCTGTGGCACTAGATGCTTCAGCAGGGCCATCAGGCAAAAGCGAATGCCCAAGGGGTCTAAGCTCCCGTTGGAGAACCCGAAGTTTGACGGCCTACAGGACCCGAAGATCTAGTTGGAGGACCACATCTCCTCCGTTAGGCTCCACGCCGGAAGTCGAAGCACGGCCATGCAATGCCTACAGCTACAGCTGCAGGGCGCCGCCCGAGCCTGGCTCAACAACCTCCCACGCGGATCCATTCGCAGTTGGGAAGAGCTGGTATATAGCTTCGTCCGCAACTTCAAGGGCACATACAAATGGCCCGCATCAATCGAAGAGCTGAGATGCTGCTAGCAAAGATCGGGCGAATCGCTATGCTCCTACATCCAGAGGTGGTCCATCATCAAGAACTCCGCTGAGAACATCTCGGAGGATCGCGCGATTGACGCATTCAACGGTGACGTACGTCGCATAGAGCTCAGGGAGGAGCTGGGCCGCTCGAAGCCCAAAACTATCGACCACCTGATGGAAATCACGAATCAGTGGGCAGATGGAGAAGATTTGGTGAAAAATCACGTTCACTCTGACGACGAAGCAGAACTCGAGCGCGGACGCGATCGCCGAAGCAAACGAGGCATGCGCATCTACGATGATCGCGACGCCGTCAACATGGTCGCGGCCGGCTACGCCGACAGACGCGACAACAACCGCAACAGCGGCTACCGTAGCGGTGGATACCGCGACTCCGGAAAAACCACGCAAGTATGGCAGCGCGCAATCGCGATGAGGCACCCGCAACATCCATTGAAGACAAGCTGTCCAGGCCATGCACTGTGCACTTCTACATCGACAAGCATGACAGAAATAAGAATTCAAGTCACCTTCTCATGGACTGCCGCGAGTTCCTCAAATTACATGAGGGACTGGCCCGGATGAATCGTAGCAAAGTCGAAAGGTGTTACGGAGCTGCCCCAGGCGCCGTGGCACATGGAGCTCCTCCACCACCACCCGGGCCACCCCCGAATGCAGCTGCGCCGGACCAGCACCACAGAGGCAAACCATACCCACGGGCCATGGGTACCATGATGATCCAAAAGGGACGCCCCTCGAATCAGGTGCAGAAGGCCATCACTCGCCAAGTCAACTTGGCCACAAACTCGCCACCATCTACCACTAAGTACCTCAGCGGAAGCGAGTCCTACATCACCTTCTACAAGCGCGACCATCTGCCCAAAGTACCTTGCCCAGGCCATTGTCCCCTCGTACTCGAGGCGCAAATTAGAGGCTTCAAAATGAGTCGTGTCTTCATGGACGGCGGAAGCGGCATCAACCTTATATTCGCGAGTACCTTGCGAGCAATTAGGATCCCTCTGACTTGCTTAGAAGCCTCATACACAACATTCCACGGCATCGTCCCAGGCAAGGGCGTGTATGCCCTTGGCAAAATCAACCTCGACGTCATCTTCGGCACGCCGAAAAACTTTCGGCGCGAGCGCATCGACTTTGAGGTCGCCGACTGGCCCTCGTAGTACCACTGCATCCTCGGACGTGTCGCGTTCGCTAGGTTCATGGCAGTGCCACACTACGCCTATCTGCAGATGAAGATTCCATGCCCTAATGGTGTCATCACAGTCAATAGGAGCTTCGAAAAATCCGACAGTTGCGATAGGGAATTCAACAGAATCTCCTAGTCCTTCGGCATGCAGGAGGAACTAGCAAAACTAAAGGAGTCAACAGACAACAGTCTGCCTCCCCTGAGCCGGCCAAGTTCACCCGACCTATCTTTCGACTGATCGGTGCACACAAAGAAAGTTCAGGTCCACCCGTCGGATCCCGCCAAGACGGCCCTCATCGCCAACAACTTGAGTCCCGCATAGGAACTCGCACTCGTCGAATTCCTCCGTGAGCACTGGGAAATCTTCGCCTGGTGTCCAGCGGACATGCTAGGAGTTCCTAGGGAATTCGCCGAGCACGCACTCAATGTCAACCCAGACGCAAGGCCAGTGAAACAAACAATTCAGCGATTGTCTGAACCAAGGGCAAAGCCAGTTGGAATGGAGATCAACAGACTCCTCGACGCCGAATTTATACGCGAGATCATGGAAAGCATTTGGCTCGCCAACACGATGCTAGTACCAAAAAAGGACACGGATATCCTGAGGATGTGCGTGGACTTCACCTCCTTGAATAAGCACTGTCCAAAGGACCACTTCCCGCTACCGCGAATCGACCAGATCATCGACTCCACCGCGGGATGCGAGCGCCTCTGCTTCCTCGACGCCTACTCAGGCTATAACCAGATTCTAATGAAGGAGGAAGACCAAGAAAAAACAGCGTTTACAACGCCTTTTGGTGTGTTCTACTACAACACAATGTCCTTCAGGCTAAAGAACGCAAGAGCCACCTACCAGCGGTGCATGTAGGCCTGCCTCAAGAACCAACTCGGTCGCAACATTCAAGTCTATGTCGATGACATAGTAATCAAGACCAAAGAGGAAGCCTCGCTAATCGACGATTTGCGCGAAACCTTCGCCAATCTCGATCGCTACCGGATCAAGCTCAATCCGGACAAGTGTGCCTTCGGCGTACCATCTGGGCAACTACTCAGGTACCTTATCTCTGCGAGAGAAATCGAGGCAAATCCGAAGAAAATAAAAGCTATACTGGCCATGGAGAAGCCAAAAAACATAAGAGGCATCCAGCAGCTGGCTGGGTGAATCGCGGATCGCAGTCGATTTATCAGTCGGATGGGTGAAAAGGCACTGCCCATCTACCAACTCCTCCGCAAAACCGACAAGTTCGAGTGGACCAATGAGGCGCAGGAAGCATTCTAAGACCTCAAGCGTCTGCTATCCACCTCGCCAGTACTGGTGACCCCACGCGAAAGGGAACCTTTGTTGCTATACATCTCCGCCACCAACCAGGTGGTCAGCATAGTGCTCGTAGTCGAACGAGCCGAAGAAAACAAGGTCCACGGGGTACATCGCCCAGTCTACTACCTCGGCGAGGTACTTACGCCAACAAAACAGCGGTACCCGCACTACCAGAAATTGGCGTATAGCGTTTTCATGACGGCCCGATGATTGCGCCACTACTTCCAGGAACACCCAATCGTGGTAGTCAACGACGCCCCGCTTGGGCACATCCTCAACAATCCCGACGCCACTGGACGAGTCGCACTTTGGGGAATCGAACTGTCTCCACGAGACATCACACATGAAAATCACGATGCAATCAAGTCGCAAGTTCTCCCTGACTTCCTCGTGCACTAGATGGAGAACCAACTCCCCGAAAAACCAGATATGTCCTACCTCTGGACAATGCACTTCAATGGATCCAAGAGAAAGGACGGAGCTGGTGTAGGTGTCATACTGACATCGCCACAGGGAGACAAGCTGAAATATATCCTACGAATGCAGTTCACCGCCTCCAACAACGAAGTTGAATACGAGGCCCTGCTACACGGGATGAGGATGGCAAAAGCCTACGGCGCCAAAAGGCTCATAATATATGGCGACTCCAAGCTGGTCGTCAACCAGACAATGCATGAGTGCGACGCACTGAACGACAACATGATCGCCTACCGCGACCTCTACGACACCCTCGAAGGGGATTTCGACAGCTGTGAACTGCGGCACACAGGTTGCGAAAGCAATGAAGAGGCGAACACACTCGCCAACATAGGCTCTACCTGCGCCCCTATACCACCTGGGGTATTTCTCGAGCGCATCTGCGAATGCTCCATCAAGACAAAGGTCACAGAGAAGAAAACAAGCGCAGCAACGGACTCGGGGGCTACGCCGCCCAATGAGCCAATGGCACTCGACGACTTGGAGCTGGATACAGGACTCGAAGGACCAGTGAGCGTCCTGATGATCGAGCCATCCTGGACTCAACCGTACATCATGTACCTTCTCAGCAAGAGGCTACTGGACGATCCGACTGATGCACGGCGCATCGTGCGGCAATCCAAGGCATTCGCTGTTATCAACGGCGAACTATACAAGCGCAGCATCATAGGAGTACTCCAACGATGCGTCTCCACGGCCGATGGAAGAGTTGTTCTCCTCGACATCCATGAGGGGACCTGCGGGCACCACGCCGGCAGTCGCGCCCTCGTTGCCAAAGCTCTACGAGTTGGATTCTACTGGCCTACGGCCATGCACAACACGAAAGACATCGTCCAGAAATGCAACGCGTGCCAGCGATTCGCGGACAAGCCGCACGCACCTGGCGCAGAGCTCCGGCCAATTCCGTTGGCCTGGCCCTTCGTGCAATGGGGACTCGACATGGTCGGCAAGCTCCCAAAGTCCTCATGAGGAGGCTATGTCTACCTCCTGGTCGCAGTCGACAAATTCACCAAGTGGACAGAGGCCATGCCAGTAACCAATCAATCAGGGCACAGCGCAGTCAAGTTCGTCGAGTCCATCGTCTACCGCTTCGGAGTGCCACACAGCATCATCACAGACAATGGGACGAACTTCACATCCAAGGAGTTCCAAGAATTCTACGAGAATCTGGGAATCAACATCAACTATGCCTCGGTAGCACATCCACAGACCAACGGTCAGGTCGAAAAAGCTAACGGGCTCGTCTGCGGCGGCATCAAGAAGCGACTCCTCCGGCCACTCGAACATGCCACGGGTTGCTGGCCAGACAAACTACAATCAGTACTCTGGAGCCTACACACAACTCCAAACAGTGCTACAGGGTACACCCCGTTCTTCATGGTGCACGGGGCTAAAGCGGTGCTACCCGCCGAAGTACAATACAAAGCACCACGTGAAGACTCTCGCACTTGAAGACTCCATCGACCTCCTCGATGAGGCAAGGGAAATCACCGCGGAAAGATCAACGATCTACTAGCAAAACATGCGCAACTACCACAGTAGAAGGCTACGCCCCAGGTCCTTCGTCGAAGGAGACCTGGTCCTGCGACTGAAGCAGCAAGGGCATCTCAAGCTCGAGTCCCCCTGGGAGGGACCATACGTGATTACAAAAGTAATCCCAGGTGGCGCCTATCGCCTCCAAGATTTAGAGACAGGAGTCGCATACTCTAACCCCTGGAACGTCGCGCAGCTGCGACGCTTCTACCCTTAGTCGCTTTTACGTTTACATTACAAATAAGGCTACTCAGCCAAGCTACTTAGCCACACATTGTACTTCGTACTACCCCGGAAATAAATAAAGCTAAGTGCCCCGAAACTCTGTGTTTTTCTTTAAATTTTTCGCAAATTATCCACTCGGGCGCTGCGCCACCCTATACACATCTGTTCTACAAACTAAAACGCGATATCCTGAGTAGCTGGCACACCAATCGAAACCCTTGACAAAGCATCAACCCAATTGCAACGCACCTGACAGGTTGACAAGGGGCTGAGATAAACAGAAAGCCAGGCTAACGAAAAGGAATCACATAGTGCAACGCACTCACAAAACATACACGCTAACAAGCTCTTTTATACATCATCGTCAAATCAATTATACACAGCATATATACGAACTTTACAACACTAGTACAACTATGTGCAGGATACAAACTAAACTACTGTTGCAGCAAGAGAACATTGGTCTGCTCCTCGAAGAAGTCGACGATCTCCTCTGCTAGGCGATCCACTGCCTAGTAGTGCGGCACCATATTCCAAGCAGAACCCGCTGGCGGCGCAGGTGGTCCAGCCGCAATTGCTGCAACATCCACATCAGGCCTATGCAGTCGCACCAGTGACAGAGCAGCCTTGGCACCAGCCACTAACTGTTTCCGTACACACTCACGGACCGCACTCAAGTCATGGAATTTAGCGAGAAGGGCCAGCAGACTCGATGGAACAACGTCCAATGGGAACATCGTCTGGTAAATATTCTTTAAGCATGACTGTGACTTCTTCAAGAAATAAAGCACTCACGACACACGATCCTACAGGGTCGCCAACGCGATTGCGCGATCATGATCTACCTAGAAGTACCTACTCGCCTGAAGCTGCTCTTGGGTCAGGTCATTCATGCGAATGGCAATTCGATCATTCTCATCCTGTGGATGGCGCGCGCTGACAACTATACAAGGCAAAGGCAAAGTATGAGAACAACGAACTACTGCGAGTGACTACAAGGAAACGACGGGAGGGAAGAAGACTGACATTTTAACTGGTCACCCAACTGCGTCACCTCCCCTAGCAGATACTGCTCTCGGGCGGCAGCTTTTTCCGCTTTAGACTTCCATACGTCCGCATTTCCGCGGAGTACGGGCAATTCATGCTCCAATTGCTTCACGCGGTCACAGAGTCGCGAGAGTAGAGAAAGCTCATCCACCCTTGAACGCGGTGGTGCCAAAGTATCATCCGTGGGGCGGCGAATCTTGAGGCTCCCTCAAAGGATCACTCGACGTGCCCTACCACAAGTCAAGCAAGAGAAAATAAGAGGACTAAGGCGAGGCATAAACAAAAGATTTGAGTGCATTCAAGATTAACAAAAGTATCAGCAGATACACTCGCCAACAGGCATGTTCTTGACAAAAGACATAATCTATTTAACTATTACAAGTTGCGACTACTGAGGAGCGACTGGATTCTTCGACTTCGACTTCGGTTTCGGGGGCCTCATCGAGTCTGTGGCAGTATCAGATGCCACAGACTTCCCGACGACCCCTGACGTCACAGCCGTCACAGCTTTCTTGGTGCGCTGAAGCTCCTCAGAGTACTTCGCAACTATATTGATCAGCTGCGGGCCGTACTTGCCACAAGCAGTTGCAAAGGGAGCAAAGACTACCTGCTCGCCATCGGTGCTGACAGGCATCGCCTTAGAGACCGCCGTAGGATCAACTTTGACTTCATGGGCTTGAACCATTGCGAGTGACATTGAGGCGCCAGCTGCATGGAGCGAGTTCTTGAAACTCGCAGGGACGCCCTCAAGAAGGGACTCCACCAGCTCGCCCATATTCTCGATCAGCTCAACCTTGGGCGCCAGCTCTTCCCGGAGGCGACTAAGCACACCCTTGGCCTTGGAGAGCGTCTCTTGAACGGTAGCGCTGCGATCCTCGACTGCTGAAAGAGCACCCGCCAAGGCATCGTCACGGCGCACTGCCTGAGGGTCGAAGCTCAAATCGCTGGCATCTATATAGAACCCAAGCATGGGCACGATGGTCAGCACCAACGACAAATTCGAAAGAAGACCAGCAATGAAAATCTAGACAAGGTACCTGAGAGAGCCTTGGCAATCGAGAAAAGCTGTTCCTCGAACAACTTCTCTCTAGCCGCGATAGAGGCGCGCAGAACCTCCTCGCGTTTCCGCGACTCGTTATGTGCTGCGATTGCCTCATCGCGACTCTTTTCCGCTGCGACAAGCGCCTTTTCTAGGTAAGCGGCGTCGCAGAGGAGTGCATTATGCTCAGCTACAAAACAAACAAAGATAGGCTATCAGTCGAATATATCACAAGGAGGACGAAGAAGAAGCAGGACACTTACTTTCAACTGCGCGGTGGCGAGTATCCAGCATTGCATGCTGGCGACCCATCGCATGAACTTGCTCCGCTAAGCGAGCGGCTTCTTTCACAATAAGCTACGACAGAAGAAAACAGCAAAGGATAAGCAAGATGGTAGAAGATGATACAATCGACTACAAAAATAGAGGAAACAAATACTACACTTACATGATCCTCCAAAGACTCCGAAGTCAATGGATTCACAGTCGTCCGGATAACCATCTGGTGCTCCACATCATGCACAGAACTCGATGAATTATGGTCGGAGTACGCCGCCAATGGAGGAGAAGGAGTTCGCTCAGCCACTTTCTTGGCTTTGGAGGTCGCGACTCCAGATTCTTTCAAAAATTGTACGTCGTCAGAAGATGACGACGCTTGCTGACTGCAAAATAAAACCAATATCAAGAGAATGCAACTCCAAATAAGAACCAAAAGGAAGACTCGAATACTTACCAATCAAACTTATCAAAATCGAAGGTTTGATCCCCCGACTCTGACGATGATTCCTTCGGCAGCCGCATCTTCTTGCGAGAGGAGGGCACCATGGCACTCACAGGAACGGTAGGGATCGGCGACTCTGCACCAACACCTGCACCTTTCGGAGTGAAAGGAGATGACGCATCTGAATCCTCGCTACGCGAACGCTTGTGAGTGTCTGGACTACTCGACTCGGGGGCTTCCTCCTCCACATCAGATGGGACGGTCGACTCTGAATCGTCCTCTTCCAAGGCTTCATGAGAGATAACCCCCTCAGGAAGAGGGGGCATACAGGGTGACACCGCCCAATCCTGCATACAGAAAACAATTCAGCACCAAGTCAAGAAACAACAAAGAAGCAATCGACAAACAAAGCTACTATGTAGCACAATTGTACCACGGGAGGAGGATTAGCAGCATCGAACAGAGGAACGTCTGGTTCATTGGGAAGCACATCCTTGACGGTTTACTTGGTGGCCAGTCGCACCCTTTTATCTACCTCACTCGCAGACATGCCATCGGCAGACACGCGAGTGACATCGTCCGCGCTAGCCCACTGGAACATGGGGTGGACTTTGGCCTGCAGGGGCTGGACGCGACGGCGCAGCCATGTGCGAATGAGGGCGTAGCGTCCCTCCTCTTTACCCATGCGATTCTCGAGGTCGCAGACGCGCTCGTATAGCACATCTGTCTCCGCGGACTCCCCGGGCATATTTACGTTCTTCCAGGAACGCCTCCTCTTGCACGGCGTCACGGGGTCGAAGGGAGCGAGTCCGTAGTGGTCTCCGTCGGCCTTCTGGTCGCAGACGTAGAACCACTTGTCCCTCCACCCTTGGACGGACATCATCAGCTTGATGTTGAAGTACGTGGCGGAGGGGTCGACGTGGATACCGCAACCGCCTACATCATAGACTACGGAGCCAGACGCCGATTGGCGCTTCAACTTAAAGAGGCGCTTGAAGAGACCGAAGTGCGGCTCGATTCCGAGCCAGCACTCGCAGAGAGTAATGTAGCAAGCTACATGGAGGATGGAGTTTGGGGACAGCTGATGGAGCTGAAGCCCGTGAAAAAGTGAAGGCCCCTGAAGAAAGGATGCAGGGGCAATGAGAGCCTGTGGATGATGAACGCTAGGAACATCACCAGAAAGCCAGCAGGAGGAGAGGGGATTACCTCACTGCCAGGGACGCGCGCATCCGCGACTGCGGAAGACAAAACTCTGTCCTGGCGCAGAAGACGAAGCTCTGAAGATTTTATCACGGACGCGCGCCACGCATCATTGGTGACGCGAGTGCCCGTGCCCTTCTTTTTTCCGGCGGCGGCGGTGCTGGTGCCCGCAGCGGTGGAGCCACCCTTCTTCTTCATAGCAGCCGTGACAGGAGTGGGATCGGCCGCGGCACCTCTTTTCTTCTTCCCCATTCCGCGTCGGCGGTGTGACCAGAGGAAGTAACTGGGAAATACGCGGAGCTGGTCCAGCGCCGTGAAGGAAAGGAGCGCAAAGAAGTAGAGGAGCAACGGCAATGGTGACGGAGGCAAAGGCAGAAAAGAAGCAGATGTGAAATTTACCGTCACCGCATCGCTACTTAACCCCCTTGAACATGCAATCCAACGGCTAAGAAAAACCTTATCAGACGCATGGCGTTCATCGTGCTCGACACGTGGAGGACCTGAAGCGCGAACCGTCCCCTACTACCCCTATTACACGCGGAAATCGAGGAGGCGCAGTTAAAACAAAGATTACGCACGCCCGGTCAAATCAGAGTCAGGAAATGGGACCCACCGCTCGTCACGTCCTGTCAAACTCGCTCACGCGGAGAACTGAGGTCATGGAATCGTTAGCACTAACGTCATCCAAAATTACACAGCAGAAGATTTCGACTACTTTAGTCCTTGCTCGAGTCTTCGACTCCACCAAGCACGTGGGGGCTACTCCCATAGGGAGCACTGGTCGCGCACCCTACGATTTATTTTTATTTTTATAGGAACATGGACAATCAAAGCAAATCCAACCACTCGAAGCACGATTCGACTATGGACATGGGTTACTCCCATAGAGAGCGCCGGAAGCAAATTCGACTGAAACAAGCAAACAAAAGACGACAACAGCCGCAAAAGTTCTTTAGTCCCTGTCTGAGTCTTCGACTCAACCAGGCACTCGGGGGCTACTCCCATAGGGAGCGCTGGTCGCGCACCCTATGATTATTTGTACATCATACTGTGGGTTGATGACATACACACTCGAATATTATGGCGACACCGCCTCATGGCATTGCCCTACAAAGAGAATGCGTCTCCTGGGTCACTCGAATCATCTCCGCGATGACAAATTTCAGATGCCGTGCTTGCAGCATGAAGATAAGACCTAAATAAGGCCTGGCAACGCATTTCCTACGCACTACCAGAAATATATCCGTGCCAACAAGTACGATGAACATGCCTTGACGGATGTGTCGAGTGCTCACACCCATATACTGGAATTTGACTCCTGTAAGACCTCCGCGGCTTGAGTCGAATTACACCAGCACCTTTCCGGATTCGAGTCCGGGGACTGGAGTTCGAGTAGATGGCGTTGTTTTACCCTAAGGTAGTTAAATGATACCGATGCATCGGTTAAATCAGGCATGCACATCAACAATCCTTATGACATAAGCAAAGCAGTCGAAAAACATACTCAGTCATGCACTCAAAAGGATTCATAAAGTCTCTAGTCGAATCTACGATTCCACTGGACACTCGGGGGCTACTAATATGGGCATACCCTACAGGTACTCGAGCTTGGTTTATACGGCCTGAATACATAGAGGCCCACATTGTCCCCACGGCCCAAATGAAGAACTCGAGTAACCTATAAACTCTCGATTGCTTGAAGAATAAGAAGAAGCTAAAGATAGAAAGTTCAAAGGGGAAAACCTTAACCTGTAACCGACTCGACCTGCTACCCGAGACCTAGCCTATCTATATAAAGGATAGGAGGGGCGGCGAGGAGGACACACGCAACCCTAGTTTCCACAACTCTCGCTAGATTGCATATGCGCACCACTGTAATCCTCGATTCCTTTGATAATTCCACGAGCAGACAAGCAGGAGTAGGGACATCTGCGAGGCCTGAACCTGGGTAAATCTTCGAGTCCCCTATGTGCTTGTTTGCTAGCCGACAGATGTCTCCAGCGCTCCCTCCTTCTCCAAAACCCAATATAACAATGTGCATTGATGAGTTAAACCCTCGTCAACTGGAGTGAGTACGCGGAGGTTGTCGGGGTACCGGACGTGTGTGCGATCACGGATGTACCACTGCTTTGCGGTGCTGGACTTGCTGGTGCTGGACCTGATGGACGTGTTGGTGCTGGACCTGCTGGACTTTATCACGTTCTTGAGATCGTCAAGTGTACGACTACATCATCCATGAGTTCTATCTCATTAACAAAGCTTTGTTGTCTTCGAGGGTATGTTCTCTATGGATTTTTATCCATTCGTTACTTGTATCTAGTAGATATATCCTGGCGTATAATAGTTTCCATCGTAGGAATTTTTTGTTTTCTATGCTGCGAACCCAATAATTATAGGCATCCCAGTCCCGCTATTGATCATTGATTTAATACCTTCTCAATCATGTCTGTGATGTCCCCAAATTATAGGCGTAACACACTTAAGGGCATTACGACTCTTAGAGATCTTTCTGTAAGATGGAATCACGGACGAGAAGAGATTCTAAAGTTGTTCGGATGAAGGAGAAACAAAGAAAAGAAAAAACCAAATGGTGTTTCAAATAAATGACAATTTAGAATATGCATTTATTATCTGTTAATTATGAAATAATAAATATTAAATTAATATTTAAAGGGCAACTTTCTCAATAGGGAGAAAATCCCGGAGGGAATCGGCCCAGGAAGAAGCTACCTGAAAAGAGCAGCAAATAGCAGCACTGCATGTGGGCCAGGCAGCCCACATAGGTAGATGGGCGGGCGGTAGAGAGCCATCCACTGTCACGGGCCACAACCAATCGGCCCACCCGGGCACGCGGGCGTGGGCGCTGGCGAGCCGGCCCACGCAGTCGCTGCCTCCCCGTCGCCTCGGCCACGCGAGCCGCTAGCCGCTTGCTGGGCCGATCGCAAGAGCCAGCCCACCCGACCGCTACCTTCCCGCCGCCTCAGCCGCTTGCTAGGCCGCTCGCAAGAGCTAGCCCACCCGGCCGTTGCCTCCCCACTGCCTCAGCCACGTGGGCCGCTAGCCGCTTGCTAGGACGCTCGCAAGAGTCAGCCCACCCGGCTGCACTGTTGTTGCCGTCATTAGGTGCGGCAAGGTGGCCCACCCGGCCACCAGTCAACCCAGCCGACTGGCCCCCTTTTCTCCTATTTCTTTACCTTTTAATAGGGCATGGGAGAGCGTTTGGAAACATACACCCCTTCCGTCTATATAAAGGGGTGTCCATAGAGGGATTAAAAACACACTAATTGAGATATTTATCTAAGACAATTTTCATAGAGAACTCTCTCCTCTCCCTTGTTACCTTTGTGGTGGCATGGTCCCGAAGAAGAACTATATACGCAAGGACAACACTGCTGTGGCACGACGTTGTGCTGCAGGGGATTCTAGCCAGGAGATCTATTTACGCAACCTCGCAGAGATCAGATATCGACACGGTGGCAATGAGGTTGCTTGCATACGGAGCTTCGGATGACAGTGCCGTGACTATCTTCGCATGACTAAGTGTACCACCATCAATTGTTTGTACAGATTCTATATGGCAGCGATTGCTGTGTTTGGGCCACAATACTTAAGATCACCTACCGCTGAAGACACTACTCAGATCCTCGCAGTCAATGAAAGTAGAGGATTTCCTGAGATCCTCGAGCATGAGTAGCCATACTATAGACATGGACCTCTTGCAGAGTCTGATCACCAGGTGTCGGTATTGTGGGCTGCCTTCATCGCCATGCATCAGAAGATCTGAAATCCGGCTGTGCATCATCTGCAGCAGGATGATTTGGTCAAGCACATATAGATACGCAAGGGCAACTCATAGCAGCTATGTCGAATATGATCTGACCGAACTATGCCAAACCGTGACGAACTATGTTATGTTTCATTCTATGGCAAATTTTATTGTGTTTAATTTTATGCCGAACATTGCTCTGTATTTATATCTATGTTAAACTGTTTGAATTTAAGCTGAATTAGGACAAAATCTCGCTAAATTTACTATCTGCGTGGTAATATTAGCGCTAGATTTCGGTCTGAGAATCGCTCGAGTTGAGATGCTCTTGCTGCGGCTTCGTCTTGTTCCTGCTGCTGACGATCTTGGTCGGATGGGTAGTTTGACTGGACGTGTGGACGGACGCGTGTACCCGTGATGCCCACGGCCACCGTGACCGCCCGTGCGCCCCGGCTCGGCGCATCCCGAATTCCCGATGCGCACGCCCGCATCTACGGTCTGCCTGGGTAAAATTTTGCGTTCCGCACGCCCCAGCAAAAGCAAAGGTGCGTTTGCCGAATCTCACATGGTCGCGGCGCGGCCGCCTTTTGGGCATGGGTCGGCAAATGAGACGGATGGGCTGAACACCAACACCTGATTGGGCCGGAGGAGCCGAAGAATGGTCGTACCGGTGGGATCTCTCTGCGTTGTCGGCGTCGAACCTTATCCTCTGGCCCGATGTTCCAAAATTGCAGGGTCGCGCGCGGAAAAGCTTTTCTTCCCCTGCCTCGAGTCCTTGTCACCGCGGGATGGCGAGCCTGCGCTCCAACATGGCGTCCCCCGGCGCGGCCATACCGTCTGCCTGTGAGCCTGTCACACAGTTCCTCGTCGGTCGTAGGTTTGCACGTCAGTGCCGTCTTATCCCGTCGGCCATCGTGCTCCTCGAGGAAGGAAAGCTCGAATCGTATACTACCAGCCTACCTACCTGCCTGTGTAGTATGGAGTACGAGACGTTCGTGCTCACTGACTGGGCCTATCAACAAGAGTCACGTACACGACGCAAATGCTCTGTGCTCGTCAGTTCGACGCTTTCCCTTTCTGAAGTTAGAAAAATCCATACTCTGCTCCGACACTGCCCGTGAAGCTTCGTCGCGAGCGCAGGACGGCAGGTCCATCTCCGCAGTTAAGCGGTGTGTCGATGACAGCAACTTAACCCGTCTTACGAACCGAAACCAAGCGCCGCTGCGACACTTTCGAGGCACAGACAGCCGCGCAGCTTGTCATTAACCATGCAGCACCGTCGATCGAATGGACAACTGAAAGTGATCTTGCAGGCGAAATGGCGCAGCCGCGATATAATCGGCGGGGACGTCGAACTCGGCCAACAGGAGCGCGCCAGCTTGGAGACAGCAGAAGAAGGGCACGAGTGGGCATGTGGGCGCGATAGGGCGTGACGTGTACTCGTGTTCGGTCCCGATCATACTTGGTCGGACGACCTAGCTCGCGAGAGGGACTCGACGGCCGAGCGAACCGATGAGATGGCGTACAGGATCCAGTATGCCCCGGGATGAGCAGACCAGCCTCGTATTGCCGATGTCGACTAATTCTGCTCTCCTCTCGACTGTTCTTATCAACCATTTGATTTTCTGCGTTGCAAAGAAAAAGAGGAATCGTCCGGTTTTCGCCCCATCCTCAAGTACCCTACTAGCCGTTCGTTTCTCAAGCAAAAGCTTCCAAACAACATGAGGTAAATCAAGCTTCCAAACAACACGAGCCACTGGACCATATGGTTACCCCAGTAGAACAGATCAGTCTCTCCTTTTGACATTGAATATATAGAATTGAAAAGCAAAAGTACATGAAATATTTAGTACAGCTTCTTTCAAACCTTGTGTGTGCTATCTGCTACGTATGTACGATATTTGATCCACAATTATATTGCATGCAAACAAAACAAATGAATCCCAATCTTGGACAATGTCAACGATCGGTCTCTAACACTTGGGGAGATCGGACGGTGGAGGCATCAACTTCTGGTCAGGCAACGGGCCATCGTTGACAACCCATGCCATCTTCAGGCCCCAGCTCGTGTGCACCTCGAGGTGGCAATGCATGAACCATACACCTGCCAAGACATTTTGAAGCAAGAATATGAATGGGTTAATTAACTCCACTTTCTTTTAGCTAATAGGTTGTTTTACAAATAAAATAAAATGGTTAAATAGCAACGATGAAAGAACTTGTAAGGTTTTGCACCCTACAAACTCACCAGGGTTATCTGCATAGAACCTGATGGCGACCCAACCTCCCGCCGGGACACCGACGGTGTTCCTCTGCACGGGGTCGATCAAATTGAACTTGGCAGGATGCTTGGACGGGTCATAGTTGCCTACACCTTGCCCCACAATGAAGAAGTCAAACCCGTGCAGGTGGAGCGGGTGGCTCTCGGCGCCCTGGATGCTCGTGTCTTGGAGCACCACTTCCACGCTCGTGTTGTATGACAAAACTACAACCTTGGTCCCGTTTGACACATTTGTATTGTTGGGCGGCGTGCCCGTGTAGTTGAACGGCATCATTGGCATGGCGGGGAAGTCTGATGTGTACACGCCGGCACTCTTTCTGTCGTAGTGCGCTTTCAGGAGCGCCGTGGTCGGCATGATGAAGGACACATTGTTCACGGACGCCGAGAACATGGTGTCGTTGGTTGGTCCGTTGCAGCCTTGGTACGTTGGGCATGGGTTTGTACCGAGTCCCACGGTGAAAAAGAATGGCCGGTCCACTTGTCGCGGAACATTGGCAGGGTAGTCTGGGGTAGCTAGGCTTCGTAGCATAGCGCTGAAGTTGGCGGCGAACACCGTGTCATTGAACACCGGCAGCGTCGGCCGGAAGAGCGGGTGACTCTTGATGTGTCCTGCCGGCGCGTACTCGAGGATTGCTGCAACCGTGGTGTTGTCATAGGTGCCAACACGCCCCGTGGCGTAGGGGCGCGCTAGCATGAGGTGTGTGGCAGGCGGGCAGCCCTCGTCTGACTTTGCTTGGAGGAGCACATTGGTGGTCTGCCCTGGCGTGACGAGCACCACATCTGTGTCGAATGGCTTGACATAGGAGGCGTCGACGTCGACGACGGTCAGCGTGTGGTTGGCGATGGAGAAGAATAGCTCGTCGTTGAGCGCAGCGTTGATCAGCCGGAGCAGGTACCACTTGCCTGGCTGCACCTTGAGCTTGAACGTGTCTGCAAATGTTCGACAGCGATTTTTTTAGCAACTTCATCACATAAACGAACCTTTTTCTTTTGATGGGCTACATTAGTTTGTTACCTCGGCTTGAGCAGTTGTAGAGTGGGCCTGGAAGCCCGTTAATGGTGTACGCGTCCGAGACGTTTGGGCCTCCACCAGTCTGTAGCGCCTGTGCTATGATCGCCTCGGGATCCACGTTAAACCATTCGCCGAAGAGGATGGGGACTTCTCTGTAGGGTTTTGGGAAGGGGTAGGGCACGCCGGCCTTGGGGAGGATGACGATGGGGCCATAGAGCGTGGCGCGCAGCCAGGAGACGTGCGCGTGCCAGAAGAGCGTGCCCCTCTGCCCCGTGATGGTGAAGTTGTACACGTAGCTCTGCCCCGTCTGGATCGGGCACTGCGTGATGTACGCCGGCCCGTCCGACCACCCCGTCCGAAGCTGCCTCACGCCGTGCCTATTCAAAAATTGATCACCATATGAGTGAGCTACAAAGAGAGCTCAGATCGATTACTCCCCAAAAAACTGACTGCAGTCGCCAATCATCATTTAATTAAGCTACGAGTGCTCTTAGGATGACATTGTTTACAAAAAAACAATTTGTACCAGCTAGCAATATGGTTATCGCCGATGGAATAAAATAAGAACACGGCGCACAAGAATTACCAGTGGATGGTAACGTTCTGCTTGACATTGTTAACCACCTTGACGACGACGCGGTCGCCTTCTCTGGTGAGTATCTTCGGCCCTGGGAATTTGCCGTTCACCGTCGGGATGGCGCGGGTCTTGCACAGCCGTGTAACCTTCCGCATTGTCACCTGCAAAAACCGCGGAGACCAGACCAGAACAACCAATTAAACAGAATAATGTATCGGCTAGTGCACAGCATAGCATGCATGCATGCACTGCAAGCTGAAGCTGGCGAAATGTTACTCTAGTAAAGATGCATGACATGCATTACATACATTGAAGGTGTAGTATCTGGTGGTGCTGGCGAGCAGCAGGTGTGGCAGCAGCAGCAACGTGCCGAGGAATACAAGCGGAGCGAGGCAATGTAGTGCGCCCATTATTGTCTCAACTCCCTGATCGATCTGCAATGCAGATGTATGTATGGGTGAATGGCAGCAGATATATATAACAGTTAGCACGGCCAATGCAATGCAACACGCGCTCGTACCATAGTCTGCGAGAGCAAGGTATATAAAGTGGGAGGACGGGACGGCACCCCTAGTTGGTGCTGCGATTTATTAGGTGAAGACATGATGTTTTCCTTTTTCCTGAGGTCATGAAAAAAGATGAGAAAATATTAGGTGGTGATGATCAGGGTTAGCCGGCTGACACTCACACACACTAAAAAGGTTGCTAGCTAGCGCCAGTGCTTTTGCTGGTGATGTACAAGAGTTGGGTCGTGCTGGGTTTTAGAGTGCAGGCAAAGGAATTGTTCTTTTTGACGTACGGGGGCACTGCTCACGCAAATATTCTCTACTAGTTTTTTCTTCGAGTATTGCTGATTTCGTAGTCGTCTAAGATTTCGAGCGATTGATCGACTCAGATCGAGTACACCTCAAGAATCATGATGCGCGCGAGCATGCAGCTGCTCCGGACTGTATTTCTGGACGGAATCTTCGAAATCTTCAGTTCCTCTGGAAGAAGGACGAAACAGCCTTGACAGCTAGCTATAACTAGCATTTGTTACGATTTCATTATCATCTCGTCGGATCAGTGCGTGCCGACCTTAAAAACCCTGTAGACGATGATTGGTTCGCTCGGCGGTTGATTCATTCAAAGAGTTTCGTTCCTGTGC
Source organism: Avena eriantha (assembly GCA_910589775.1). Lineage (NCBI taxonomy): Eukaryota > Viridiplantae > Streptophyta > Magnoliopsida > Poales > Poaceae > Avena > Avena eriantha. The sequence continues at coordinate 101,209,436 of OU342742.1, forward strand.
ATGGAGGGACTGACGCAACGGAGATTACAACACTTCAACTTATAGGGTTCTATCTATTCGTGGGGTCATCGTCAGACCAGTTAAATGTTTGCACAGCAGCACAGGAACCTAACAAGATTAACCTCGTTTGTGATCGCCGCAAGCTAGTAGGTTCCTAAGTTCCTAAGTATTCCTTGCTTGCACATGCCCACAAAGATGGTTAGAGTTCGTGTCTGAATGACCTGCACATCCCGTCGAGTGTCGAACATCAAGTGCATTGGCCATTGGCCATGGTTCGACGTCGGTTAACTGCTTTGACCATTTGCTTTGCTTGCACCTGTGTGTATCCTATATTCCTATCACCTATGTAGCCGAAACTTCAGAGGCATCTACGGCGGCATTTCCGAGAAACCATGAAGGAAAAATGAATTCGATATGCAATCCAACTAAAACTTCCAAGGCATCCGCACAGTGACATTATTCTGACGGACTGTACAAATTAACACGCGCATGCCGCTTGTTCCACTGTCAATTTATCCTCCTATAATTCCACCATTCCACCATGCGTTAATGTGTAAAATCCAGCAGGATAATCCTGACAGTGCCATTCTTCCTATAATTCCACCATTCCACCATGCGTTAATGTGTGGCTTAGCTAGAGGCGTGCGTGTCTTTTTTAACTTGTACCCTCTTGTTCCTGTCTGAACATCCCTGGCCAGGGCATCTTTTAGCCTGTCTTGGAGATCAAGGGAAACACTTTGAGTAAAACTATGATCTAGCACAGTGCAACCGGAAACGCACACCCAGAAAGGAGGAGATGGTTTCTGGTGGGTGACAAGCGACGGGACGAGCGCGCATCTCATCTTGATTGGGTTTTATGTTGCTTCCGGGACAGTGACGCTGCATCCTACTCGGAGTCTCCAGCAGTAAACTACGCGTCCTCAATCTCCTCGTCGGCTAGAGTCTAGACTCTAGAGTATGCTCGGAGGTAAATCATAATTTATTTCAACTCAGTAACCAACCTAAATAGCCGGGTTGACATTTTAGATGGCAGCATTGTTTTTTCTCCCATTTCAGCAATACAGAGTACTACTACAACTCAAGTGCATCACAGCCACCTGCAATAGGCAACCTGAAAGCTCCGTTTTCTTCCATTCTGTGAGAGAAACGCAACTGAACTGAAGAAAGTCAAAAGGCACAGAGGAGATCTGCACACTATGATGTTTTCAGGTTATCTTCGTTTGAATGCTTGACACCCTCAGGAAGTCCGGAGTTCAGTGTTTCCCGTTTCATGTAGAGTAATTTGTGATTACTATATCTCTAGGCCAACGATTTCCGAGCCGGCTGTACATGGGCGCTGAAAATATGTGCCCTGTGGCGGCGAAATCATGAGCAAAGTTGCATATTTCTAGGGCTTTTGAGGTGAGACGTCAAACGCCAAGAAGCTGATTCACTTTGTAGGATCGCGTTAGTTGCAAATATCCCTTTTTGTTTCGGGAACAGCAAATATCACGTCCAATATCGACAGGCTATTCCATTTTCTTGTTTGGGCCGCCAATATCGATAGGTTTTTTTCTCGCTCGCGTAAGAAATGAAGAACCCGTCGAGAGGCTTGTAGTATGAGCAGAAATCTAGACCGCTCCGCGTCGTGCTCCCGCGGACGACGGAAGCGGCGGCGGCAAACCCTAACTCCCTCCCTCCCCACCACCCCCTCCCCCTCCGCCGCCGCCGCGGTTGCCGCAGGGCAAAGCTCGCGCGGTGCCGGCGGCGGCGGCGAGGGGACCCGAGCGGGGCGGGGCTTTGGCGCACGGTGTGCATAGGAGGGGGCGGTGTTGCTCGGCGTGGCGTTGGCCGGCATGCTGCGCCGGGGCGGCCTCGCGCTACTGGAGGCGGCGACATGTGGTGGGCTCGTGGCTGCTGTAGCCGGCGGCGGCAGGGGCCCGAGCTCACCCCTGCAGATCTGGGCGGCGCGGCGGCTCTTGGTCGGTGTGCGGCGCCGATGTTGTGGGCGCGCGGCGTCAGAGTGGTAGGCGCGGGGGCTGCTGCACGGTCTGTGGGCGCCCATGGCGGCGGCACCCGATCTGGGCGCCTGCGGGCCGGGCGAGCCGCGGCTTCGGGGCGTGGTGATGAGCGGGGAAGGGGGTGGCTCCATCTCTGGGGCGATGTCAGTGCAGCAGTGGTGGTGGCGAGCCAGCATGGGGGCCCTCCTCCGACCCCATGCGGGCTGCCCGTGGAGCCGGTGGTAGCCGAGGTGCCTCTCTTCTTCGACGGTGAGGCCGACGGTGCTTCTCTCTCTCCTGTTGTAGCTTCTCAAGCCATCGCCTTGCATCCCCGCCCGCCCACTCCACGCCGCCCTTTGGGTGGGTCTTGGTGACACGAGCTATGGCCAGGTGAAAACCCTGCTCGGCTGGAGCTGATGTTGGCCGCGGCGACGCCTGCGGGTGCCGTTACCTCCTTGAGGGCGCGGTCATGGCATGTATCGTGTCTCCCTGTTCTCGTGTGCCAGGGGAAACCCTTGGTTCGGGTCTCTGGACCAGACGGCGGCGGTACGACGGTGTCGTGATCTTCTTGAAAATGTCGTCGAGGCTACTCGAGAAGGGCCAATTTTGTAGAGTGGGGGTGGCTGGGTGCGGCTGTTGTTGGGAGCTGCTCAGGGCGTGAGCATCGGGGGTGCAATGTACATCATGGTGGGTGCCTCTTGGTCGACGTCTTCCTCGAGGCTGGCTGGATCCTGGTGACTTCTCGCGGATCTCTTCTAGGTGTATGAGGGGGAGGTGCGTTGATCCATGCGACCTCGGAGTCTTGGTCGTGCTATGGTGGAGTCTCGCTTTGATCGTGACGCGGTTCGGTTGCTTTGTGCCTCGTCTCCTCATCTTTGGTAGGGGACTTGGTGAGGCGTGGTCGGTACCGTCGGATCGTTGCGGAGGATGTTTTGTAAGCCGTTTGGCGTTGTATCGTGTGAGTTGTACCGTGTTGGGTGTGTGGTGTGGTTGCCTTTATGGTGTTGTATCTGCCGTCGGTCTCTCCTCTATGTGTTTGTTACGTCTCCCAGGACGTATCCTAAAAAAGGGCGTGTAGTATGAGCTTGGGCTCAGCTTTGTGGACATCTAAGCGGGCTTTGGTAGTCACGTGCCACATGCATGGAGGCCTAGTGAAAATCGAAAAAGAACAGGGCGAGACCATAACGTATTAGTGCATGTTAGCGTCCACTTGGCCCAGCCCAGCACTCAGCCTACGTTCTGGATGTTCATGCGCTCATAGCCCAACTATAAGAAGAGAGTCCACTCCATCCTAAAAGCCCGGATTAAAAGGAGGAAGTAATCTCTCCCTTATAAGCTGGGTGTGGTCCCCCCGTAGGCGAGGTGGGACTAAACTTCGTGTAGCCTCACCGGTCAACAGCAGCCTAACATCTCATCCCCTGAGAAGCCTCTCAGGAAGGCATGACGATCGCTAGCTCTGATATCAGATTTTGATGTTAGGCTGTTGTTGACCGGTGGAGGCTACACTAGTTTAGTCACACCTCGCCTACGGAAGGAGGCCACACCCATCTTATAAGGAAGAGATTTCCTCCTTTCAGTCCAGACTTTTGGGATGGAGTGGACTCTCTTCTTATAGTTGGACTATGAGCGCATGAATGTCCAGAACATAGACTGAGTGCTGGGCTGGACCAAGTGGACGCTAACAGTGCAGGGCTTTCAAGGCCCGGAAAGAGGGCACACTATCACGGGGCATCCGGATGGGCTCTTCCACGGTGACCGCTCTGACCCATGAGAGCATCCTCGGCGGGAAGGAGCGAACAGGACAAGAAAGACGGAGAGCGTCGATTCAGAGCTTGTGCTCGTTGGAGGAATTTTCTTTTATAAAATTTCAAATTTAAAGACTAATAAAATTTCAAAACAAATACTGGGATGTAGATAATGATTTATAATACACGTGTGCTATATTCTCGTCTTAGCTAAAAAGAGAAATTTGTAGGACGTGAACAGTGCAATTTTGAATGGGCCTCCGCTTATCATATTTTCATTTTTACTGAGACAGAAATACAAGGTATTTTGCCTTGAAATTTTGCAGACTTGTATTTTGTACCATTGGCAACATAAAGATATATTTTTAATTTTTTTATGCTTTTTGAAAAATTCAAAAAGGTCCACTAGTGAGAATGTTCACAAAGTGATTATCCGACAAGAAAGACGTCCGTTTTGTCCGAAATGCGTCTTCCTCCGCCCCTTTTCCGTCTGTGCACCCAACGGAGAGTCCCATTAGGCCGGGTGCCAATGTGGACGAGATCCAGGTTGCTGGACATTCACGGGCGGACGCGACCCGGCGCTCGCCCGGGCTTCACGCTCGCGCGGCTGCTGCGAGAGATGGTTTTTTAGCTAGCAAAATCGGACTGAGCGTGGGCAAACTGCTGGCCTTGACCGTGATGGGCTGTGGCTTGGGCCGCGTGAGGTCCAGGTCCAGCAAAACAAAGCACGCGAGCGCACAGCCAGACGGGTGACCAAAACGATTCAGCGAATGGACTCGTTCTATATCCTAAAAAATCGCCAACCCGCACCACCTAGAAACCTTGCCACACCAGCGGGCAGCGACTGCCCTGCTGCCTAGTGTAACAAAAATAAGTCGGTCATATAAATCATATATTTTATCCGTCTCAAAATAGATATAAAAAATTTGTTAAAATTTAAATTTATCTAGTAATAAATAGTGTTTAGATTTATTAAAATTTGACAAATCTGCGATATCTGTTTTAAGACATAAAGATTACATTTTCCGCTTTGACTAGGGATGTCCTACTATATTACCCCCATTGAGAATAATTCAGGATTTACCAACTAATAATCCGATAAACAAGATTTTCCTTCATTGCCTGATTTCCTACTAGGGCTTCTCATCTAAAAAGCGCTGGCTCACTGTCTTGTTGTATTGCGCAGTAAGATCGGCCTTCTAAAATCGCATTGAGGTGTATCATCCTTAGAGCAACTCTAGCAGATCCCGCATCAGCGTCGTGCAGGGTGGTGGTTCGGCAACCGCCCCACAGTTTGCTGCCCTGCCGGAGGGTACGCCCATCCCGCATCAGTGTCGTGTAGTGCTGGTTTTGGTGGTGGTGATGGTGCTGCTGCTGACGATGGTGATGGTGGCCATGGTACCGGTGTCTTTGGTGACGATCCGACGGGTGGTGGCAACGCTGGCAATGCATCCGCCGTGTTTGATCTTGAGCCTTGATCATCCATCGCTTCAACGCGTCTTGATTTCTTTTTGGCTGCATTGATCTTGCGTTGTGCTAGGAGGGGTGATTCCCTAGCGATGATTTTGAACTAGGCATTAAACTGTTGTGTAAAACTATGTTATTCCGTACCATTTAGTATCAAACTATTATTGTAAACTTGGAGCTAAAACCCTCTATTTGCATATGATGTTCCTGTTACAGGCCGATGTGGGTGTTGCGGCCGGTCAGATCCCGCATCCCGGCCGGCAAAGGGGAATATTCCTTATTGCCGGATGCGGGATCTGCCCGACGACAGCGCCCGCATCGCCGAAAAACGCGTTTGTCGGCCCCATCAACTGCCCATTTGCGGGCGCGTGGATGCGGTATCTGGTAGAGTTGCTCTTATTTTTAGGATACTCGAGTAAAGACCTTATACGTTATTCGGTCAAGCGTATTGGGAACTTCACTGTCCGACTAAGTGGATCCGTCCAGCGAGTGTCTGGTCCTGTTTAAAGCATAACATTTACCACATAGGCCTATGGCTAATAACCACATCATTGGTAATGTCTTGATATATTTCTTTGTCTCATATATCAAGAATTTTTTTAGTTGTCTTGCAGCGCGTCCGGGCTTCGACAATTTTCTGGATCCGCCTCCCGGTGGCGATCGGGCGGGTCGCAGGGGAGAGAGAGGGACGGCGCGCAGCGGGCGACGAGTACGCGGCCATGATGCGGTTCGGTACGGCCTGCCCTTGTTCGTGTTTCGGGGGCTAGCTAATTTGGTGCGCGTGGTGGCTGCTGGATACGGGCGCAGTGGCTGCTGTTGGTGTTGATCGTGTAGTTTAATTGGAGAGAGGTGCTTGGATGGATGTCCCTGGGTGCATAGATGTATTGCGGAGTTGCAAGTTGCGGGCGAGATCCTTGCGGGGCGCACCGCACACGGGAGAGAGAGGTGGCGCGCAGTGGCGAGCGGAGCCGCAGCGGCGTGCGGGCGGAACGGCGACGAGGAGGATTAGATGCGGCTGCAGGAGAAGTGGGTGACAGGTGGGCCAGGCCGGGCAAAAAGAAGAGAAACGTAGACCGTTTCTACCGTAAAGACTTTGGACTTCTCAAACTAGGGATGTAGTTTTGGAATAATTGGGACAAGTGGGATATCGCTTTTAGACTACTAGACTAACTCAAAACTAAGTGGGACAAGTGGGATAAGCTTGATTTGACATATCCCGCTTATCCCATTTATCCCACCTAAATTAGAGTTAGTCTAGTAATCTAAAAGTGGTATCCCACTTATCCCGATTGTCCCACCTCTGCATCCCTACCTCAAACCTGGGCATTTCTGGTTTACAACGGTTTCAGTTGGTTCCTCAAACCACCCCATTGCTGTCGGTTTAAACTGGGTTGGTTTGGTTTGAACTGTTAAGATACAATATGGTCTGACAGTTTAGTGTGAGTTGGTTTGACAGTTTAAATGGTTTGGCATCGGCTGAACGAGATAGCACAGACGCACAAAAGACAACACTCACGCATGTACTGAGTAGATTGTAAACACACATGCTCAAATGACTGCTACAACATGTCTAGAACAAAGTTTTACATGTACATAACAATAATATGGATTCTCATTAGTATTGTGCGGCTCGAGACGAGTGAGATTGACGACAGTTCACGGAGTTGAAGAACGGTATATGGTGATCCCACGTTATCATTTTTCTTTCGGCACGCGAAGGTGCTGCAAAGCCTCCAAACCTGAAAAGATCAACTACGAACATTCCACACTAAAGCTTACTATCCTATAACTTCAACAAAATTATTGCCTTAGCAAGGTCCAATGATAAATATCAAAATGCCCTCAAAGTAGAGACAAGAGATACAGGATTGTACTGGCTATTTTAACTTACAAGATTGTATGGCAGCTACTGACCTGGCCAGTGGCCAGAATTAGAACACATACTTTGACTGAAAAATGTGAGAACCTAGCATCTCCTTTTCCATAAAAATGTTGTAAGGCTATCATAAGCAGCGCTTACGAAAGCCTTCAAGAATACCTGAGCATCTAGTTTTGTTGCTTGTTTATCTTAGTAAAAAGCTGAACCAGGTAAACCTGAACTGCATTTGTTATACGTTTGTTTGTGCCTGAAACCCGAACTGTATTTTTTGTTATACAACTGTAAACACCATAATATATACTGTCTAATTATCAATTCGTGCCCCTGATCTAGCTCCTTGATTTGCAGATATGGGCAAACATGATGAAGTCCTGCGAGACAAAACTGAAGACTAACCTAGAAGATAAAACACAAAAGCAGATCAGCATCAATCATCCCTGAAATCTTGCTTCAAAATGTGCAGACAGAATTGTGTGTTCGCTATATCATTCAGAGAACCATAATTCTAAAATATAAGTACGTTCCCCACATCTGAATAGCATGGAGAGAAAAGGCTAAATCCTTCCTTTCCAATTCAGACGAACAAGAAAAGCCTGCATCATACTACGGTACATACACTCGGATTAGCAAGATGGAAACAATCGTACTAGCAGGAAACAACACAGGCCATGAACTAGTTGGGTTAAGAAATAGGGGAGTCGTGCCTGTGGAGTGCAAAATTCTATCCGAAGATTCCGCCAATGGCACGGTTAAAGTCTTTCTCTACATCACCGCCTTACCCTCGCCATCACGGATTCCGCGCCGTGAGCCACTCATCCCTTCTGCCTGACCGCCGGAGGATCCTTCCACTATGGTCGCTCCCCCGGCCTCCAGCTAGTTTCTTACATGTTCGCCGCATCCACTGGGCCGCCGCCTTGACCCTCCACCGTTACCCCGCCTCCACCGTGCCCTAGTCCGATATGGTGATTTGTGAATTTTGTTTGTGTCACCGATGCGAGAGATGTGATTAAGACGAGTTGGTGGTTTAGCTGGCTTGAGCGGTCTCAAACCAACATAGGTTCTTTTAGTCACAGTTTCAACCCAGAAACCAACTAACCCGGCAAACCCCGTTGTTCCGGTGTGGTGCAAGTTGGGTTGACGGTTTGACCAGTTTGAAACCAAAATATGCCAATATTTACTCCTCAGGGCATCTCCACCGGGCCGACCCAAACGCGCGACCGAAACAGTCCGTTTCTGTCCGTATGGGTCGGCCCGCGGTTGCGGTCCGGCCTGTCCAGCCAACCGCGCCTGATGACCCACAAGTATAGGGGGTGTATCGCAGTATTTTCGAGAGAAGTGAAACCCAGTTTATTGATTCGACACAAGGAGAGCCAAAGAATATTTATAAGCCTTAACAACTGAGTTGTCAATTCAGCTGCACCTGGAAACAATCTTGCTCACAGCAGTTTATCAGTAGCAACAGTTTTGTAGTAGGAATAGTAAAGTAATAGCAGCATGTAAAGTAAAGACAGCAGTAACAATAGCAGTAAACAGTAGGATTCGAGTGCGGTAGGCATAGAGATGGATGGACGGGCGTTGCATGGACAAGACAATTCACATAGCAATCAGAACATAGGGCAATTGCAGATAAATAAGATAAAACATCCAAGTACTAGATAATCCTAGACATGTGTTCCATATATAGTCATACGTGCTCGCAATGAGAACTTGCACAACATCTTTTGTCCTGCCAACCCGTTTCCAGCGGGGCCTCAAGGGAACTACTGGCAATTAAGGTGCTCCTTTTAATAGAGCACCTGAGCAAAGCATTAACACTCAGCGAACACATGTGATCCTCACATCAAAGCCATTTCCTCCGGTTATCCCGATTTCTGTCACTTCGGGGCCATTGGTTCCGGACAACAACGTGTGTATACAACTTGCAGATAAGACCATAAACAATACTATCATAATGAATCAATAACATGTTCAGATCTGAAATCATGGCACTCGGTACCTAGTGACAAGCATTAAGCATAACAAGTCGCAACAAAGTCATAAAGCACTAATAAAAGATACTAGGCACCATGCCCTAACAATCTGATGCCATTACATGAACGATATCTCATCCAATCCCTACCATCCCCATAGCCTACAGCAGGGGATTACTCACTCATAGATGGGGGAAACATGGATGATTGATGGAGAAGCGATGGTGATGATGATGGCGATGATCTCTTCCAATTCCCCATCCCGGCAGGGTGCCAGAACGGAGTTTCTGGTGCTGTTTCATGGAACCTGGTGGTGGCGGCGGAGCGGAACTCCTTCTGGAAAAACGTCGAACCCTCCCGAGTTTTTAGGTCAGAAGGCTTCTTATAGGCGAAGAGGGAGACCGAGGGGTGCCTGGGGGCCCACACCATCCCCTGGCGCGGCCTGGCCTGGCCCACGCCACCAGGTTGTGTGGCCACCCCCTGGCTCTTCTCCGTCTCGTATTCTGGCTCCTGGAGTCTTCGGGTGAAATAGGATTTTCTGCATATTTTCCGGGATTTTCCTGATAGTTGATTTTCTGCACAAAAAGTAGACACCAAGGCAATTCTGCTGAAAATAGTGTCAGTCCGCGTTAGTTGTATCCAAATCACACAAGTTTAGAGGAGAAACAATAGCAAAAGTATTCGGGAAAGTAGATACGTTTTGGACATATCAACTCCCCCCAAGCTTAGCTTATTGCTTGTCCTCAAGCAATTCAGTTGAAAACTGAGTGCGATAAAAGAACTTTCACGAACACATTTGCTTCATATGATGTATATATTCTCAGCATGTGACCAACTACTTAGGCAATTCATAATAAAGAGTATGCTACTGAGTCTACTTAATAGTCAATGCAAGCTATGAATAGATTCCAACTAAAAAATAATAAGTAGCATGAAGCATAAACATAAGCAACATTACAATGCTCATAAAAAGGTATGATAGAGTGGTATCTCGCTTGCCTTTGATTGTGAATGTCAAGGCACCTCTGAAGTTCAAGTGATGACTAGAAGTAAAGATATCAAAGATACAAGCACCAAAGTCATAACACGAATAATCAAGTTTTGAGACAAGTACAAAGAATGACAACTATGCTCTCAAGGAGTTGCTCATAGAATATGCGGAGACTCAACAAAGAAAACAAAAAGGTTTTGAAACGTTTGAAAGGCTTCCAAATGCTGAAAGTAAGGTACTCGGTAGCTTTGAGCTCTCATTGTCCCTATCATAAGCATCTTTAAATGGTTAAGGTTAAAGTGACACAACTAAGAGGATATGCTTGACAAGTTATAAATCGAAGTCTCATGCCCCTTACTTACGAAGACCGATCCTCATGCTACTCAACTTCAGTCACAAGTAAGCTCTTGTCATTATAAGTATATACGTATCATAGAGAACCGCCAACGGGGTACCCCTTGCACATGACACAGGAGCTATCCTATAATCAAAATGACAAGGCAAGCAGACAATGAGCATCTCAGCGATCTTTTTATTTACTATGTGCATAGATTTTTATTGAGGATGCTTCATAGAATGCTCATTATGGTTATGCTGCAAGTTTCCACCATGATTAGGCATGGCTTAGGCTAGCGGCCCAGACGTTTCTCTAACATATATACAAACTCCATGATCTTGCAAGTTCCACTTTTATTTCACACCGTCGGGATCCATAAGCAAAAGAACATGATATCAATGAGGTACTAAGTACCAACGAAATGTTGAAAGCGTTTCCCATGATACATGGTTCTGCTAACTTCAACTTATAAAGCGCAAGCATATACGCAACAAAGAAGGACGCAATGGTTCAGGTTTATTAAGTGCAAGAAAATAAAGTGTGCCATCAAGTTTGTGAGAGCTTTACTAACTAACTTTCTCATAACAAGCAAACATTTTATTCAGAAGAAAACAAGGCATATTGAATATGCATGGAAGTAGCAAATGATGCTAATAGGTAGGTATGGTGGACACTTTGGAGATATTTGGTTTAGGGAGTTTGGATGCACGAGTAAAGCATACTCAGTGTAAGTGAAGGCTAGCAATAGTAAGGGAGCGACAAACGAGAGAGCAATAGCTTTCATAATCATGCTTGCAACAAAACAGGACTAATCATGGCATAAAAGTGATTCAAGATCCTCAAGGCAAAATAATTCATCAAGGCTTAACTAATTATTACAGTCATGTGCATGCGTGAGCATGTGCCAAGTCAATTCAAATGAGACATTCAGAGGAGGATACCACGGTGTCATACTAAGTTATGAATAGAATAATGCAGGCAAACATTCATAAGACATGCTACAAACTATTAGCGAGCTGGAGCTAATCAAAAGAAAGCAAGAAATACTAAGCATCCAAAGATAACATACACCCTACACGAACAGGCTAAGCATGCCCACAATGATGAGTATATGTACAAAAATGAAAACAAATAGAGTTCGTTATCAACCTCTTACCATGCCTCAAGTTGTCATTAATCCTCATTATTGCTCTTCACTTGTGTGGCTTGAATAATAATAATATGAAACCGAATCCCACTGAGGACTGCTGAACCCTGCAACAAACTCACAAAGCCAAAGAAGAACGACAAATATTTTTGTTGTTTTCGATTTTTAAAACAAGAACCAAAGGGGAAAAGCAAGCAAAGCAAAATATTTTTGGGTTTTTCAAATAGTTCAAACAAAGCAAAAAGGGAAAAACAAACCAAGGCAAAAAGAAGAAGCAAACCAAAGAGAAACAACATAAATATTTTTGGTCTTTTTGTGTTTTAGAAAGCAAAAGCGAAGAAAGAGCGAAAACTAAAAAAAGAACGAAACATGAATATACAAAGTACCGACGCAAAATGATATGGAGATGAGTGCGGTGTCGGTGTACCTCCCCCTAAGCTTAGGCTTTTGGCCTAAGTGGGTATCAATCCAGATACGGGTAAGGGTTCCAAACAGGCGGATCATGATAAGAATGGTCGTAGTTGGGCCCGTGGGAAGAAGAAGCTCCCCAATCATAAGCAGGCTTCTGATATGAAGACTCTCCCTCATTCGAGGGCTGGACCGAATCATTCGTGACCTCCCTTCTAGTGTCCTGCTCCTGTTGGGAGAGCTCTCCCAAGTACGTGTCAAGCTGCTCCTAAGTGAGGGACCATCCTTCCTTGTTATCAAGGTTAAACAAAATAGGTGCAGGCAAAAGAACAACACGCTCGGACTTGCTCTTTCTTCAAGCAGCTTTGAAAAAGGTTATTTCATAAGATAACTCACTCGTACTAGCACACGAGGAAACAAATTTATGCTGTATCATGGAATTAAAATCAAGCCTTTCTATGGGGAACTGTAGGTCTAGATGATGAGGCACTAAACCATGCAATGATAGTAAATGAGAAGCAATTAGGCCTCCACAAATTCCACCTTTCTCACGGTTAGCAGCAAGACGGAAAGCTATGAAAGCACCTAAGTTGTAAGACCTATCTCGCTTAAGAGCAGTAGAGATAAATGCTAGATCATAAGAAGATACCTTATTGGCAGTTTTCCTAGCAAGAACACACTTGGCAACAAAGTAGGCAAAGTAACGAATGGGGGGAAGATGAATGTTACGGATTTTTCCATTCTCCTTCTAGAAGCTGCTCCCTTGGCAAATTTTTGCGTATAAATCCATGAGTGGTACAGGTCGCTCCTTAATCCTTCTACATGATCCCCATTGAGGTACCTTAATAGCTGCACAAAAATCATCAAGAGAAAGGTCGACATCAATATTGTAAATTTTGTAATGGACCATGGGGTTAGGCAAAGAGTGACTAAATTGGAAGTCCTGCACCACAGACATGGTTAGCTTCACAAATTGACAAGGTTCATCTTCCAAAAAGTGCTCTAACCCTGCATTGGAAACCAAAGTGTGGAAATCTTGGAGAATTCCTGCAGCTCTCATGAACTCAGAACATGGATAAATGGAGGGAAAAACTTCCTCCTCCCGGTGGACCTTCATGATCTCAGGCACCCATAGTTCATGTTGGTTTAGGTGGTGCTCACTCATCTTCTATTCTAAAATTTAAACACCTATTAAACAAGTGATTGCAAAGTAAATATAATGAAGGATTCTACTGATAGGGACTTGTAAGAGGCCTAAACATGCATCAAACTATATTTCTAAGAATCAAACAAGCTTACGAGCTCTCAAAACCTATCACCTACAGCAGCAAAATACTCAATATATAATCCACTAAACACAAATCTACTTGGACAAGGGGAGGAGTCACATACCAAGGAACAATTGCCCCAAATTTTAGCAAGAAAGATGGGCTGAGCAAGGAGATCAAAAAAATCGCGAGCAAGCACAACAAGAACGCGATTTTGAGCAATGAACTAGAGCTTACTCGGGAGAGAGAAGAAAGTGGCAAGTGAGAGAGCTAGTGGAGGGCCAGGGGTGGCCCACACCATGGCATGGCGCCACCCAGGGCAGGCCGCGCCACCAGGTGGTGTGCCTGCCTGGTGGGTCCCCTTGGTACCTCCCAGGCACTCCTCTGCCCCTTTTTCACGTAAAAATTTAATATGAATTTTCTAAAAATTTCCGAGACACTTTATTTTTGGGCAATTTTCAGGAATAGAAGAATGATTTTCTAACAGACAGTTTTTTTTTTGAAATGATGCAATTACAAAACAAGGCTAGAACTACAGAAGTTCTAAGACACTCTAACATGCAAGCAACTAACAACAAAGAAAACTAAACAAAGACAAAAACTAAAATGGATAGCAATAGGAGTAAACGGAGATAATCATAGTGAAAACATTGTTTTGTTCAATGAAATCCTTTTGTTAACAAGGTTGATCAGGTCTTGTTACGAAAACAATTTCATATGAGACAAAACTTTGTATTCCACTAATGATTATGTTACCTCAACCTTGATAGAAATGGTCCCAATCATAATAGTTTCAAATTTTTCTCTTGGTATGGGACAATATATTTCTCCAACTTGAATGCCCTCAACATGTTCAATTGAATTTAAACCATAAGTCCTTTCAATCTTCTTGGGGAAATAGACAGTATGTTCCTTGTCATTAACATTGAAAGTCACCTTTCCTTGATTACAATTAATAATAGCTCCTGTAGTATTAAGAAAAGGTCTCCCAAGAATAATAGACATATTATCATCTTCAGGCATTTCAAGCACAACAAAATCAGTTAATATCAAGCAATTATGAGCCACTTGAACAGGTACATCCTCACATATACCAACAGGTATAGTGGTAGATTTATCAGCCATTTGCAAAGATATATCAGCTGGTATTAATTTTTCTAGTTGAAGCCTCTTATAGAGAGAGAACAGCATAACACTAACTCTAGCTGCCAAATCACACAAAGAAGTTCTAACATAACTGTTCTTAATAGAGCAGGGAAAGTTGAAATCCCTGGGTCTCCAAGTTTCTTAGGAACCTTACCATTAAAGGAATAATTAGCAAGCAAAGTAGAAATTTCTTCATTAGGGATCTTCCTTTTATTCGAGACAATATCCTTCATATACTTTGAGTAAGGAGGCAATTTAATAGCATCAGTCAAAGGAATTTGAAAGAATAAAGGTTTCATCCACTCACAAAACTTATTATAGTGTTCATCCTCCTTTTACTTGTGTTTCTTATCAGGGAAAGGCATAGGTTTTTGGACCCAAGGTTCTCTTTCACTACCATGTTTCTTAGCAATAAAATCTTCTTTAGTGTATCTAGTATTCTTAGTGTGGTTTTTAGGTTCTTCTACAACTTTTTCTTCATTAGGAACTTCATTTTCTTCATTACCACTTTCAGTTTCAGCATCAGAGACAGATATACTATTAGGATCTATAACAGGTTCTGAGGGTTCTACAACAGTTTTATGTTTCTTTTTTCCTTTTCTTACGAGTAGAACCACTATTTTCAGCTTGTTGAGAATGTTGGGTCCGCAACATAGAAAACAAAAAATTCCTACGATGAGAACTAGACGCCAAGATCTATCTACTAGGTACAGAGCAACGGATGGACATACATTCAACGAGAACTTACCCTCGAAGACAACGCGTTTTTTTAATGAGTAGGAACTCGTGGTTGATGTAGTCGTACACTTGCCGATCTCAAGATCATGAGGAAGTCCGAGCACAGCAACTTAGCAGCGCATCCGCACTCGCACACACGTTCAAGACACCGGACAACCTCCACCTCCTCGCTCCAGCGATCCAGCGGCAACAACTCCTTCCAGACGAAATGCCACCGGGAACATGTATCTCGCTAATCCGAGACCATGGGGGAATAATTCTAGAGGGGGAGAGAGATCCTTCATGAGGAGGTGTGAGGAAGAAGGAGGAAGAGGGGGGCCTTTTATAGGAGGAGGAGGGTGCCCCTCCTCTCCATGGCCGGCGCATGGGGGGGGGGGGGGTGACTCCTCACCTCCCCCATTCATGTGGTGGTAACCCCTCCACATTAAAATTCCTCTTCACATTCCCCTTTAAAGTCCCTACTTTAAATGCATTAAAATTCTCCAAGTTTAATGCTCTCTCATTTAATAAAACTATTTTATTAAATTTATTCAGAATTTTGTTAATTACTTTAGTTAACAAACATTCACATATAACCCCTTGCAATATTTCAATATCACATGCAGAACCACTTTCTGCAATTTCACCCAAAACAATTTCTGGTTTCTATCGAAACAATTCCTGCGCTTTGCAATTTTTTCGTCTGAAACATATGTGCTCCAAAATGGTGTCCGGTAACTCTTAAGTGTGTCACCCTACGGTTCACGAAGAATGCAGACATGATTGAGACTCCTCTCAGATCAATAATCAGAAGCGGGACCTAGAGATCCATACTGACTCCTGCATATTCAACGATGACTTCTGTGATCGTGAGAAACTTTAACGCTTGTAATTTAATCCCTTTGTCTCATGATATAATACATGTCCGAGATTCGATCATCGGTATCCAAATACCTAGTTTGATCTCGTTACCGACATGCACTCTTTTCTCGTTCCCGTGATATAACATTCTAGTGATCACATCACTTGCTTGCAAGATACCTTAATGTGATATCACCGAGAGGGCCCAGAGTATATCTATCCATCATCGGGATTGATAAATTCCACTCTTGATCCATGAGCCTCAACATAACACCTTCATAGCACTGAACCCATCTTTATAGTCACCCAGTTACGGTGTGACGTTTGATGTTATCAAGATACTCTTCCGGTGTTAGCAACTAACATGATCTCATGGTGTAAGGATAAAGATTACTTCGTATGATGTTATAGCAATGTAAACATAATGACTTGATCGTAATGCTATACTTCGGATGAATGTTCATCACATCATTTCACAAATGCTGTGACCTTGTGAAAGGATTGTATGGGCACCTAGAGAGGGGGGGTGAATAGGTGCTACTTCAAATTTTACTCATTTTCAAATTAGGGTTTGACAAGAAAGGTAAATTCTCTAGATTATGCAACTAAGGTGAATTTACCTATATGACAAACAAGCACAAACTAAACAATAACTAGATAAGTAAAGTGCGGTAAAGCATAGAAGGAACCAAAGTGGAGCACACGGAGACACAAGGATTTGTTTCCTGTAGTTCCTTCCTTTTAAGGGGAAGTACGTCTATGTTTGGAGAGGGGGTGGTTTCAAACCACCAACGCCACGAGAGGCCTCCCTTGTTCTCCAATGAACCTCACCCCAACAGGTTCGATTCACCTCTTCCACTATACAACAACCTTCAAGGTGGAAGCCGACACCTTTACAACGAGTTCGGGGCACACATCCACAACTTAATTGGAAGCTCCCAGTTATAAGCAAGCTGTCAAACAATCAAAGACAAGCTTGTAAGAACCAAATCAAAACCTAGGGTTTCCAATGAAACACTAGAGCATGGGGGCCCTCAAGTGAATGAGGGGGAAATGAAGATCTCTCTTCGTGAAGCTTTAGATCAAGGCCTCCTCCTTCGATTATCCAAAGATCAAAGACTTTGGATGGTTGAATGAAGAGATCTTGTTGATTTGGTGGCTCAAATGGACATGGTGTTCTTGAGGTGGATGAGCCACTAGAACAAGGGGATAAGGTCCCCTATTTATAGCCCTTCTGTCAGCGAACCGTTTTTCTAACCGTTGGAGAAGAAACAGACTAGAGACTCTAGTCACCACACCGGAGACTCCGGTCTACACCGGAGACTCCGGTCAACCTCCAGACCAGCCTCCGGACCCCTTGACAGAATGACCCAGCGCACATGGGAGCCAAGTGGACCAGAGACTCTAGTCCCTCTACACCAAAGACTCCGGCCAGAGACAGGGACCGGAGACTCCGGACCAACCTCCGGACCCCCTGACAGAATGACCCAGCCAAGGAAACAGATCCCACTCAGATACTCCTGGGGAAACTCTGGACCACACCGGAGACTCCGGTCTGTGTAGACCGGAGACTCCGGTCTAGAATCCCCAAGATATAAGAAGAAATGCAGGGAATGATCCGTAGGCCAATGTGATGACCCACAAGTATAGGGGTGTATCGCAGTATTTTTGAGGGAAGTGAAACCCAATTTATTGATTTGACACAAGGGGACCAAAGAATACTTATCAGCCTTAACAACTGAGTTGTCAATTCAGCTGCACCTGGAAACAATCTTGCTCACAACAGTTTATCAGTAGCAACAGTTTTGTAGTAGGAATAGTAAAGTAACAGTAGTAGCAAAGCAAAGACAGTAGTAACAAAAGCAGTAAACAGTGGGATTCGAGTGCGGTAGGTATAGGGATGGATGGACGGGCGTTGCATGGACAGGAAAATTCACATAGCAATCAGAACATAGGGCAATTGCAGATAAATAAGATAAAGCACCCAAGTACTAGACAATCCTAGGCATGTGTTCCATATATAGTCATACGTGCTCGCAATGAGAACTTGCACAACATCTTTTGTCCTGCCAGCCCGTTTGCAGCGGGGCCTCTAGGGAACTACTGGCAATTAAGGTGCTCCTTTTAATAGAGCACCGGAGCAAAGCATTAACACTCCGTGAACACATGTGATCGTCACATCAAAGCCTTTCCCTTCCGGCTACCCCGATTTCTGTCACTTTGGGACCATAGGTTTCGGACAACGACGTGTGTATACAACTTGTAGATAAGACCAGAAACAATACTATCACAATGAATCAATAATAAGTTCAGATCTGAAATCATGGCACTCGGGCCCTAGTGACAAGCATTAAGCACAACAAGTCGCAACAAAGTCATAAAGTACTAATAAAAGATACTAGGCACTATGCCCTAACAATCTGATGCCATTACATGAACGATCTCATCCAATCCCTACCATCCCCATAGCCTACAGCGGGGGATTACTCACTCATAGATGGGGGAAACATGGATGGTCGATGGAGAAGCGACGGTGATGATGATGGCGATGATCTCCTCCAATTCCCCGTCCCGGCAGGGTGCCAGAACGGAGTTTCTGGTGCTGTTTCGTGGAATCTGGTGGTGGCGGCAGAGCGGAACTCCTTTTGGAAAAACGTCGAACCCCCCGGAGTTTTTAGGTCAGAAGGCTTCTTATAGGCGAAGAGGGAGACCGAGGGGGTGCCTGGGGCCACCACACCATGCCCTGGTGCGGCCAGGCCCAGCCCGCGCCTGGGGGTGGGGGGGGGGGGGGGTGTGGCCAGCCCCTGGCCCTCCTCCGTCTCGTATTCTGGCTCCGTGAGTCTTCTGGAAAAATAGGCACTTTGGCTTTTGTCCCGTCCAATTCCGAGAATATTCATTTTCTGACT
This sequence comes from Avena eriantha, assembly GCA_910589775.1. Classification (NCBI taxonomy): domain Eukaryota; kingdom Viridiplantae; phylum Streptophyta; class Magnoliopsida; order Poales; family Poaceae; genus Avena; species Avena eriantha. The sequence goes on from OU342742.1 coordinate 101,228,257, forward strand.
TTCCCGGAACCAAAAACAGCAGAAAACAGGCAGCTAGCACTATGGCTCTTGTTAATAGGTTAGTCCAAGAAATCATATGAAAAGTACTCCAAAGTATGGACAAAACACAAGAAAGTGGATAAAACCAACAACGGAGCATAAAAAATTATAGATACATTTGCAATGTATCAACATCCCCAAGCTTAACTCCTGCTCGTCCTCGAGTAGGTAAGTGATAAAAAGAAAGAATTTTTGAGGTGACATGCACCATCAAAGACTTGATCAAAATATTTGCAAAACTCAAAGCTGGGATCATAATACTTCAATCATAACATGAAAGACAAAGTTCTAGCAATAAGCAAAGAAACTATGATGCAACATGAAAAGGCACAAACAAAAGATTCATGAATAACATGCTTTGCAAGACGTTTGTTTGTTTCACATAAAGAAAACATAGCATACTAGTATTCAGCTTGTCCCTCAATAGAGTAGCAAATATAAATGCATAGGACACCTTCAAAGTTCATAAGAGTGACTAGATACAATAGTTTCAAACAAGCAATAACAAGTTATGCATCAATCAACTAGTCTTGGGACAATGCACATAGAACTAAGAATGGCCACTATGCTCTCAAGAAGTGCTCATAGAATGTGTGGAGACTCAACAAGGAAATAAAAAGGTTTTGAAAAGTTTGAAAGGCTTCCAAATGCTGAAAGTATGGTACTCGTTAGCTTTGAGCTCTCATTGCCCCTATCATAGGCATCTTTAATGTGGTTAAGGTGAAAGTGACACAACTAAGAGGATATGCTTGAAAAGTTATAAATCGAAGTCTCATGCCCCTTACTTACAAAGACCGATCCTCATGCTACTCAACTTCAGTCACGAGTAAGCTCTTGTCATTGTAAGTATATACGTATCATAGAGAACCGCCAACGGGGTACCCCTTGCACATGATACAGGAGCTATCCCATAATCAAAATGACAAGGCAAGCAGACAATGAGCATCTCAGCGATATTTTTATTTACTATGTGCATAGATTTTTATTGAGGATGCTTATAGAATGCTCATTATGGTTATGCTGCAAGTTTCCACCATGATTAGGCATGGCTTAGGCTAGCGGCCCAGGCGTTTATCTAACATACATACAAACTCCATGATCTTACAAGTTCCACTTTTATTTCACACCACCAGGATCCATAAGCAAAAGAACATGATATCAACTAGGTACAAAGTACCAATGAAGTGTTGAAAGTGGTCCGCATGATACATGGTTCTGCTAACTTCAACTCATAAAGCGCAAGCATATGCACAACAAAGAAGGACGCAATGGTTCAGGTTTATTAAGTGCAAGAAAATAAAGTGTGCCATCAAGTTCATGAGAGCTTTACTAACTAACTTTCTCATAACAAGCAAACATTTTATTCGGAAGAAAACAAGGCATATTGAATATGCACGAAAGTAGCAAATGATGCTAATAGGTAGGTATGGTGGACACTTTGGCCATATTTGGTTTTAGGGAGTTGGAAACATGAGTAAAAATACTCAGTGAAAGTGAAGGCTAGCAATAGTAAGGGAGCGACAAACGAGAGAGCAATAATGGCCATAATAATGTAGAGCGACAAAACATCATCGATCAAAGCATAAAGTGATACTACAAGTTGAAAACTAAAGGATCATAAAGGCTATGGTGACTTGAGATAGTCATAACATGGTGTGAGCATGTGCCAAGTCAACCCAAATAAAGCATCAAAGGAGAATACCACAATACTATGATTTAATATGCTAAAACAACGCATGATTCATCCAAGGCACATTAAGCAATCTCGAATGTTTATAACAAGTCATGCACAACAAAGAATACTAAGCATAAAGCCAAAACAATATCAAGCATGGCATGACAAAGCATAGGCCACAGTCAAAAACAATCTCTCTTTACCACTTAAGTATGAGCTTTCCTACTCTTTTCCAAACCAAACCAAACCATTTGAACACCAATGTATGAAAGAGGGGGGTCCAACCAATTTATTCAGCAAACTAAGCAAACCACGCAAACTAAAAACTAAAACTAAAACGAAAAAGAAGACGCACCAAGAACAACACAACTGTGCATGAAACAATAAAAATGAAGTGTTCAGAAGAAACCTGGGATTTTTATTGATGAAGAAGGGGATGCCTTGGGCATCCCCAAGCTTTGACGCTTGTACTTCTTGGATATTTCTTGGGGTGACACGTGTGGCATCCCCAAGCTTGAGCTTTAGTCCATCCTCCATCTCATTACTCATTCCTTCCATAGACCTGAAATTTTTCCTTCATACAAAACTTCACACAATCTCATTAGCAACATTAGTGCACTTAAGATAAATAAGTCTCAAGGTTCAGTTATAACACCAAATAAACTTCCATTAGAACACTAGATACTTTAGCACTTCCCTCAAAAAGCTCAATTCCCCAAAGGAACTCAAGAAGGAACTAACAAGAAGCAAATGCAGAAAATGGCAGAAATCTGTCAAAACAGACCAGCAGGTAAAGACGAATTTTTTCTAAGACCTTCTGTTGCTCAAATCAAAAAGTGTTGAACTAAAGAAAGTTAGATAACAACCTGGGTCAGAAGCAAAAAAATTACAGCTCAATCCGACGTACAGAGCTCTCTCAGGAATTTTTACGGTGAAGCACAGAAATCTGTTTCAGGAGAGCAACTTTCCCAATCATTACTTCTCTCTCATTAGAGGTTACTCTTGGCACAAAAAGCAAATAAAAAGGATAAGGAGAGGTTATTACAGAGGTAGTAACTTCCAAGACTCAACTAAAACACTTGGGTTATCTCCGAACAAGTACTTTTCTTTAACACCTTTAAGTTAGGCATAGGAAGCAAAAACTAAAATGGATAGAATAGAAGTAAGCAGAGATAATCATGGTGAAAACATTGTTTTGTTCAATGAAATCCTTTTGTTAACAAGGTTGATCAGGTCTTGTTACCAAAACAATTCCATGTGAGACAAAACTTTGTATCCAACTAATGATTATGTTACCTCAACCTTGATAGCAATGGTCCCAATCATAATAGTTTCAAATTTTTCTCTTCGTATGGGACAATATATTTCTCCAACTTGAATGCCCTCAACATGTTCAATTGAATTCAAACCATAAGTCCTTTCAATCTTCTTGAGTAAATAGACAATGTGTTCATTGAAGGTCACCTTCCCTTGATTACAATTAATAACAGCTCCTGCAGTATTTAAGAAAAGGTCTCCCAAGAATAATAGACATATTATCATCTTTAGGCATAAAAGTTTGAGAGGATGCTCTCATAAGAAATATTAGTTGAAGCAAAAGAGAGCATCAAGGAGCAAATCCAAAACACATTTAAGTCTAACCCACTTCCTACGCATAGGAATCGTGTACGCAAATAAATTTGCAAAGAACAAAGTGATAGGCATAGGAAGATAAAACAAGAGGAACTTCAAAACTTTCAGCACATAGAGAGGTGTTTCAATACCATGAAAACTTCTACAACCATATTTTCCTCTCTCATAATAATTTTCAGTAGCCTCATGAATAAACTCAACAATATAACTATCACATAAAGCATGCTCTTCATGATCTACAAGCACTAGAGCTTTATTATAAACACTATCAAGAGAAACCTCAGGAACATAACATTCATTCTCCTTTAGTAAGCAAGGGGGACAATAAAATAATGTAAGGGATAAAGAGTTACTCTCACTAGAAGGTAGGCATGGGTAGCTAATCCATTCTTCCTCCTTTTGTTCATCACTCTTCTCCTCTTTTTCATCTAATGAGTTTTCAGGTTCATCAATTTCTTCTTCCATAGGATCCTGCAAGGCATTAGTCTCTTCCATTTATGGAAAGCATCTATTAAAATATTCAAGAATATAGCAATTTTCATCCTTGTAATTATCAAAGCAAAATTTAAGTATACCATACACCTCATATTTGTAAGGTGAATCATCAATATTTTCAAGCAAACTAGCAAGTTCAAAAGCACCCTTCCAAGCAATAAATTCTTCAATTTGTTCCGCATCATCAAAGTCATAAATTCCTTTAGCATAGGAAGATATGGTATCATTATCACTATACTCACATTGAAAAGGGAGGTGTTTATACCTCTTTCTGCAACAAGACTCATCACATCAATAAGTAACATTATAAGTAGAGCACACGTTCCTAGCAATGGTATACAATCTATCAATTTGTTCCCATAAGTGTTTCCCTTTTTGTGACAAGCGGTGTTCCTTATAATAATATTTTTGATCTTCCGTGAACCCACCTTGCCAATAAGCTTCAGTTTCAAAGAAACCAACCATTGACAACAAGCATGATAAGGCAAGACAATAACAGACCAACGAAAATAACAACTAGAGTAGGAACTAATTTTTTTTGTATTTTTGATAAAGAAACAAGCAAACAAGGAGAAAAATAAACTTAGCTTGAACAGTAGTGATTCCAAGTGAACTTGATAAATAAAGCTATGCTCCCCGGCAACGGCGCCGGAAAATAGTCTTGATGACCCACAAGTATAGGGGGTGTATCGTAGTATTTTCGAGGGAAGTGAAACCCAATTTATTGAGTCGACACAAGGGGAGCCAAAGAATACTTATCAGCCTTAACAACTGAGTTGTCAATTCAGCTACACCTGGAAACAATCTTGCTCACAACAGTTTATCAGTAGCAACAGTTTTGTAGTAGGAATAGTAAAGTAACAGTAGTAGCAAAGCAAAGACAGTAGTAACAAAAGCAGTAAACAGTGGGATTCGAGTGCCGTAGGCATAGGGATGGATGGACGGGCGTTGCATGGACAAGACAATTCACATAGCAATCAGAACATAGGGCAATTGCAGATAAATAAGATAAAGCACCCAAGTACTAGATAATCCTAGGCATGTGTTCCATATATAGTCATACGTGCTCGTAATGAGAACTTGCACAACATCTTTTGTCCTGCCAGCCCGTTTGCAGCGGGGCCTCTAGGGAACTACTGGCAATTAAGGTGCTCCTTTTAATAGAGCACCGGAGCAAAGCATTAACACTCCGTGAACACATGTGATCCTCACATCAAATCCTTTCCCTTACGGCTACCCCGATTTCTGTCACTTCGGGACCATAGGTTCCGGACAACGACGTGTGTATACAACTTGTAGATAAGACCAGAAACAATACTATCATAATGAATCAATAATAAGTTCAGATCTAAAATCATGGCACTCGGGCCCTAGTGACAAGCATTAAGCACAACAAGTCGCAACAAAGTCATAAAGCACTAATAAAAGATACTAGGCTATGCCCTAACAATCTGATGCCATTACATGAACGATCTCATCCAATCCCTACCATCCCCATAGCCTACAGAGGGGGATTACTCACTCATAGATGGGGGAAACATGGATGGTCGATGGAGAAGCGATGGTGATGATGACGGCGATGATCTCCTCCAATTCCCCGTCCCGGCAGGGTGCCAGAACGGAGTTTCTGGTGCTGTTTCGTGGAATCTGGTGGTGGCGGCGGAGCGGAACTCTTTTTGGAAAAACGTCAACCCCCCCGGAGTTTTTAGGTCAGAAGGCTTCTTATAGGCGAAGAGGGAGACCGAGGGGGTGCCTGGGGCCACCACACCATGCCCTGGCGCGGCCAGGCCCAGCCCGCGCCTGGGGGGGGGGGGGGGTGTGGCCAGCCCCTGGCCCTCCTCCGTCTTGTATTCTGGCTCCGTGAGTCTTCTGGAAAAATAGGCACTTTGGATTTTGTCCCGTCCAATTCCGAGAATATTCATTTTCTTACTTTCCTAGAACCGAAAACAGCAGAAAACAGGCAGCTGGCACTGTGGCTCTTGTTAATAGGTTAGTCCAAGAAATCATATGAAAATTACTCCAAAGTGTGGACAAAACACAAGAAAGTGGATAAAACCAAGCATGGAGCATCAAAAATTATAGATACATTTGCAATGTATCACAATGGTCCTTTTTCCTTTGTAGAATATCAACATGTAGACAATAGCAAACTGTAAAAGGGTCTACTAGTTGTTAACGAACACCAAAAGTGATTATGACAGTAAATGTCCTTTCAATCTCCCCCTTTTTGGTGTTCGATGACAACTAGTGAATTTGCATGAACAAAACTTCGCAACTACTTATGACAGGGTATGGACATGCTCCCCTGTCTATGTGCACAAAGATAAACAAGTAAAGTAGGCAAGGTAGGTAGGACATGGATAAAACCCATAGTTCACACATGAGTTACAATAAAGTTGGAGTACCCATAGAGTCACACACACACACAAATAGCAAACAGTGTCCCACAATAACATAAGGCAAATAGAGACGAAGAGGCAAATACGAATCAAGTAGACCAAAACCATGCAAATCCCGATGACAATGTCTTCTCCCCCTTTGGCATCGAAACACCGAAAAAGGGAAAAGACCTAAGCTAGCGTCCCAACGGATCAGTAGTCCTCGTCATCATCCTCCTCATCCTCCTCATCCAAATCTTGATCCTCATCATCATCATCATCATCATCATAGTCCTCATCACCATCTGGAGCAGTAGGCCCTTTGCCGTGAGGACGAGAAGAGGATGTACCTTGATACCCAAACCCAGATGTGACATCAGAGAAGGTCTTCCAATCCACCAAGCTGTCTTGATGGGCATTCCATGCCCCAAGCGAAAGAGTGTGATCTGAATCGGTGGAAGGCTGAGCGCCATGCTCATCAGTGTACTCATCCTCACCTTCCTCATCATACGCTTCACCCTGAGCCTTGATCTCCTTGAGTAGTTTCTCGATGCGGCGGTTGCTCTTGTAGGAATCATGCGGTTGCTTGCGGATGTCCACATTCATGCAACACAAGGTCCTCTCCCAGAATGAGGCCTTCTTGACCCGCTCATGGACATAGTCACGTGACATGGGTGGAAGAGGTGCATTGGAAGCATTCTTCCTCCAAGCCCTAGGAGGAGAGGGTGCCCCGTCAGTCTCTAAAATCTCCTCCTCCTCATGTGCATGGGAGCGTCTAGGAGGATCCCTCATAGCCCCTTTCTGCTGCAGAGATACGAGAGTGGCTCGGTAAGGTTGGGAGGCATAGCAAGCAGCGAGCCATGTTGCTGAGTGTTGATGAGTCTCATGACCAGGGGTGCATATGGAGGGGCCTTCTTGTATAAGATGGCATGATACATCTCCTCAAATATGTAATCCATCACATCAATAGGATCAGCATCAGCATCGGGGCCAGCCATGTAAGTCTTGTGGGTGTGATACAGCAAGTTGACCAAACCACATCTGATGGCATCATCATTCCCGGCACTAGGAGAAATGGTTTGGCGGAAGATCCTCAACATCAAATTGTAGAGAGGCTTGAGTCCCTTGGACCCTCCCACAACCCCCTCACTACCATATAAAGGGGCAAGCTTCTTCTTGTTCACCCCAAGAGCTGCTGAGTGCATGCGAACTCCAACATGAGTAGATACCCCCTGAAAAGTCTCGAAGATTGGCCTCAACAAAGTCATAGAAAGTGGCAGAACAGCGGTGCTTGCCAGTCATCCAAGTCATAGTCCTGGCTTGGTCAGTCCTAAACACAACTGTGGCGTAGAACTGCTGCACAAGGGTGATGTTGTAGTCTTCATGGATCTCCATCAAGTTGAACATCCCCAACTTCTCACTAATCCACAGAGCATCAGAGAAGTAGAGGCTCTTCCTCATCTGCTCAACACTCAAGTACTTCTAGGGACATACAGGAGATCTCTTGAGCACACTGTAAATGTCTTTCATGAAGACACTTTGCTCCTTCCTCCAATAACAGGGGTCTTCACTAGTGCGAGGCAATTCATAGAAATTGGTCTTCCGTAGCTCACGGTACTCCTGTTTAGACATGCGAGCCAAAGACTGAATGTTATCATATTTTGCCCTCTTGGCATGTTTCTCTTCCTCAGCCCTTTCCTGCTCCCGTCGCATATAGGCTGCATCACGGGCTTGCTGCCTGCGGTTGGATGGGGGCACAATGTACTGACCATCAGACTCATCGTAGCGAGGATCCCCTCTCTTCATCTTGGCCTTGATGCGAGGAGGACGAAGAGAGCCAGAGCCTGTGAAAAGCAGCGAGGGAGATAGCATGGAGGTAAGTATATATGTCCCATGGAGGGAGCACATGATCCTTGAGGCCTTGCACAATATGTTAGATACAAACCACACCGGAGTCTCCGTGGTCCACACCGGAGTCTCCGGTTTAGACCGGAGTGTCCAGTTAGAGGGCCGGAGTCTCCGGTTAGGAGACTTAGGGTAAGATCATGGAGGCTCAAATGGGGTTGTATCCAACAGATCGGGCAGTGAAACAATGATAAAGTACTGAGGTGCACGCAAACAAGGAATTCCTGTGGTCAAAACTAGTACCAATCCTCAAAAAAAACAAGGTAAGGCAAGAACCCTAGATGAAGAAGAGGATGAGAGGTACCAGATCCGTCCATGGAAGGGATTCCACCAGTGGGAATCACCCAATGGTGGGAAGGAGATGATTGTCCAGCCGCAAGGCGGATCCCGGGGGCTTCTTGACCTCCAGGGAGAAGATTTGGGAGAGGATGCGACGGGGACAGAGAGGGGAAGACGGGGGTGGATGAATGAAACTGTTGTTTCAGTTCACCCCGTCCTCCCTTTTAGTTGACAGAAACCTCCCAGACAGGAGACTCCGGACTACACCGGAGACTCCGGTCCACACTGGAGACTCTGGTATGAACACACCGGAGACTCCGGTCCTCCTCGACCAAACACTTCCAAGGTGTGTGTGTGGGGACATATACTAGATAGAGAGAGTTTTCAAGACTGGGAGAGGGCTTGGGTTAAGATGTCATACTGTGAAAAATCAAGAAAACCATGGAAAACTCTTCAAATGTTCATCAAAGCGCCAAATAAATCCGAGCTAAGAACCAACTCTATGAATGAGGAGAGGGTGGTGGCCGAAGCCACCATGTAGGAGTTTGTGGCATGAAACCACGAAGAATTATCCTTGGGTTCATAGCCACTACTCATCAATGATGCTCACATATCACTAAATGATACTAAGAGAATTGAATTTCTTAATGTTGGCATTACGGGGGGGAGGGATAGTCCAATGAATAAGGACCGCACTCCCCCTATCTCCATGCCTACACCTACACCAAGTATGAGTCAAGACATATGTGAGTATGCAAGGGAATCAAGTCAAGCTCCTAGAATCCACGATATTTAGTTCATTCCTTAAATAACAATACATTGCTTCATCAAGTGGCTTCGTGAAAATATCGGCAAGTTGGTCTTTGGTTGACACATACGAAAGCTCAATATCACCTCGGGCAACATGATCTCTAATGAAGTGATGACGAATCTCAATATGCTTTGTTCTTGTATGGTCCACTGGGTTATATGCAATCTTGATAGCACTTTCATTATCACATAGAATAGGCACTTTGTCACAATGGACACCGTATTCCTTTAAAGTTTGCCTCATCCATAGCAATTGCGTACAAGCACTAGCAGCTGCCACATACTCGGCTTCGGCGGTGGAAATAGATATACAGTTTTGCTTCTTAGAAGACCAACATACCAAGGACCTCCCAAGGAATTGGCAAGCCCCAGAGGTTGATTTTCTATCATCCTTGTCACCAGCCCAATCCGAATCCGTGTACCCACAAAGAGAGAAAGTTGAGCCCCTAGGATACCAAATACCATAGTTTGGGGTATGAACCAAATATCGAAAGATTCTCTTGACTGCCATCAAATGGATTTCTTTAGGAGTCGCTTGATATCTTGCACACACTCCTACACTCAACACAATATCGGGTCTAGATGCACAAAGGTAAAGCAAAGAGCCAATCATGGACCGGTATACCTTTTGGTACACATCTTTACCATTAGGGTTTAGTTCAAGATGAGTCTTTGTGGCCATGGGAGTGGGAGCTCCATTGAGATCTTTCATGTTAAATCTTTTGAGCATATATTGAGTATACTTGGCTTGGTTGAAGAATGTACCACCTCTCACTTGCTTGATCTCAAAACCAAGAAATACTCTCAATTCTCCCATCATAGACATCCTGAACCTGTCAGTCATTAGCTTAGAGAATTCATCATTAAAAGCTTGGTTAGAAGAGCCAAAGATAATGTCATCTACATAAATTTGGCACACAAAAAGTTCCCCATTGACCCTCTTGGTAAAAAGAGTGGGATCGATTTTCCCAACCTCAAACCCACGATCTAACAACAACTCTCTAAGGTGCTCATACCACATGCGTGGGGCTTGCTTGAGCCCATAGAGTGCCTTATAAAGTTTGTAGACATGGTTTGGAAAGTTGGGATCCTCAAATCCCGGGGGTTGTTTCACATATACCAACTCATGCAATGGACCATTGAGAAATGCACTTTCTACATCCATTTGTTGTAATTTAAATTTATGACGTGCCACATAAGCAAGAAGGATACGGATGGACTCAAGGCGGGCCACATGAGCATAAGTCTCTCCATAATCAATGCCTTCAATTTGAGAGAACCCTTGTGCAACCAATCTTGCCTTGTTCCTTATCACAATTCCATGCTCATCTTGCTTGTTCTTGAAAATCCACTTGGTGCTTATAACATTGTGGCAATATTTTGGCTTTTCCACCAACTTCCATACTTTGTATCTCTCAAAGTTGTTGAGCTCTTTGTGCATTGCATCCAACCAATCCGAATCTTCAAGAGCTTCCCATACTTTCTTTGGTTCCACCATGGAAATGTGTGCTTGGTGCTCACCAAAGTTCTTCAATTGAGCTCGAGTAGACATCCCTCTTCTTAGATCTCCAACCACATTCTCAAGAGTGTGGTCTATTAATTCCAATATTCTATCCATTCTAGCTTGGCGACGAGTTTCGATCTCCTTGTTGTTTCTTGGTGGGATCACTTCATCATTTTGGTCCTCGTCTTGACCATTAACTTGACCTTGGTCATCATAGGTAATATACTCTTCTATAGGAGGAGAGAATTGACCTTGGTCTTGATCAGTCCCACAACTGACCAGATATTCAGCTGTACTTATAGTAGTTTGTATAGATCTTGCTTGTGTAATGGCCTTAGCACCACTGGACATCCTGGCAAACGGAGACTCAAACACCTCTTGGCTGGAGGCATCTTCTTGATCAGAAGGTTGAGGGTCCACAACTTCTCTTTGGCATGGGTCATTGTTCACCTCGATAGTAGCTTATTGAAGTTGTGAAGATGAGGGCTCCACGTGAGTAGAGCATAGTTCTTCTCGATCCACCATAAGGGGTTCCTCAATAGGGCGGATGAAACCCGCACCCATTCTTCCTATGGCATCCTGAGGCATTTCATCATCTACATCACAAACATCAACACGCCCCGCTTGGGGACCATCATATTCTTGAAACACCACACTACAGGATTCTATGAAAATTCCTGAGAGCTTGTCATAGATTCTATAAGTGTGGGATTCGAGACCATAACCAAAAAAAATAACCTCTAATGCTTTGGAATCAAACTTGGATAAAAAATGCCCTTAATGCGATAGAAGCATTTACAACCGAATACTCGGAAGTAAGAAACATTGGGCTTGTTACCGGTAAGGATCTCATATGGAGTCTTGATCAATTCTTTGCGAAGATAGAGACAGTTTGATGCATGGCATGCGGTGGAGATAGCTTCAGCCCAAAAATTGTATGGAGATTTGAATTCCGCCAACATAGTCCTAGCCATGTCAATGAGAGTCCGGTTCTTCCTCTCAACTACACCATTTTGTTGAGGGGTATATGTAGTGGAATATTGATGTTTTATTCCCTCATCACTAAGAAATCCATTTAATGTGTAGTTCTTGAACTCGGTGCCATTGTCACTTCTTATTGTTAATACTGGGACATTGTGTTGACGTTGAGCCATGTTGATGAAGTCAATGAAGTTCTCTTGGGTCTCACTTTTTAACTTGAAGAAATATACCCAAGTGTATCTTGAGTAGTCATCAACAATCACCAAACAATATTTCTTCCCACCAAGACTTGCATGAGACGGAGGACCAATGAGATCCACATGAAGAAGATCCAAGATCCTCATGGACTTGATGTAGTTCTTTGGCTTGTGGGGAGAATCATGCATCTTTCCTTCAACACATGCCCTGCAAACATGATCTTTGGCAAAGCAAACATTTTCTTTTAGTCCAACAATATGACCATCCTTGTGGAGGCTTTGCATAGTTCTCATGTTGACATGGGCTAGACGGCGATGCCATAGCCAACCGACATCGGCCTTTCCGAATAGGCACATCGGACTTGTAGTGGTTTTCCCCGAGAAGTCCACCATATACAAGTCATCCTCGACGTACCCAACGAAAGCAAGCTTTAGAGTCTTGCTCCACAAGAGGATCACAATATCAACATCCTTAGACTTTGATTTGTCGGCATATGTCACAGATATTTGATCAACATTTGGTCTCAACTCCTTGACACTAGAAGCGCTTCTGGTCATATGACTTGTGCATCCACTATCGAGCACCCATTTTGACCCTCCGGAAGCATAGGTCTACAAAAGATCAAACTAGTTTTTAGGTACCCATTTCTCAATGGGTCCTCTTTTGTTAGCAACAAGGGTCTTGGGAACCCAAATCGACCATGCAATATAACCATCAAATGGGCCAACATATTGTGCATACACATCACCATAGTAATCACGCATTAAGATATAGTGAGGGTTAGCACTACCCGCAAAATCATTATGAGACATAGTTTTGCCACTTGTGGTCTTACTTCCCAAAATTACCTTGTTCTTTTCTTGAGCGGGTTTGGCCTTCTTCTTCTTGTTATTCTTTTTATTCTTGGCTTTAGAGACAAAGCCTAAGCCCCTTTTTTCACCATTTGACCTTTGCTTGTTTAAGAGGTCATCAATGGACTTGTTTCCTTTGGGAAAGGAAGTCTTAGCAAGCTCCCCCTTCAACCTAGCATGTTCTTCAAGAGTGTTTGTACAACTAGAAGGAATGAATGTACTAGGTGAGGAAGTATTGATCAATTGAGTTTGAAGCTTTTCACGAGACTTTGTGAGGGACAAGAGTTCACTTTCCAAGGCCTTGTGAGCCTTGTCGAGTGTCCTAAAGTCCTCGGCAAGTGTTTTATGAACAACATCAAACTCAATCTTATCCTTTTTAGCCTTTTTGTATTTAGCAATAGCATGATCATGTTCCTTGATGAGTTTATTAATAATGAGGTCATTAGCTTCATCAAGGCCCTCTAGTTTAGTTTCAAGAGATATTCTAGTTTCTTGTTCTTCTTCTAGAGCATTATTAAGAGCTTCTACCTCAATCATGTGCTCTCTTCCTAATTGGAATCTCTCATCTAGAAGTTCTTGTGTGTGTGAGAGTTGATTTAGGAGGTCCACAACATGTTTCTTGTGTTCCCCTTGCAAGTTATTCATAAACACATCAACACCAACTAGTTCCTTTTTGACCTCAAGAGATAACTCATCATCAAAATCATCATTGATTAAGGAAGTGGAGTGTGATGATGATAATACCTCCGTTCCTCTTGCCATAAGGCAAGTGACGTTCTTGTTGGAGATATTCTCATTTGGAGAGTCGAAGAGTGAGAAAGAAGGAGTAGAGGTAGTGGCAAGAGCCGCCACACCACTTGGTGTATCCTCTTCTTCCTCTTCATCATCATCATCATCATCGGAGTACTCTTCATGTGTGATCAAGACAATTTATCCCGGCTTCTTGTTGGTTGGGTTTCTTTTGATAAAGGGTTTCTTGTAGGGAGCTTTGGAGGTCTTCTTCAACACAAGTTTACCCCCATGATCTTCTCTTTTCTCATAGGGACAAGCTGCAACGAAGTGATAGCGGTCACCACAATTGAAACAAGTTCTCAACTTGGACCCATTGTCTCTTCTCCCATTGGGGTTGCTTCTTCATTGCATTTCCATCTTGGCCTTGGCGGGGTCTTTCCAAAAGTTTCTTGCATAGAAGGCCATGTATTCACCATGAGCAGTCTTGACATCGTCAGGGTGGCTCATTGAAGGTCCATCATCACTTCCTTCGTCTTCATCATACTCCACAACCTTGGCCTTCAAGGCAAGATTGGCACCACTACTCATTCCAATGGCACGAGCACGGGCGTCTTTGGCATTCTTGGCAGCAACCTTGAAGGCTGCCATCTCTTGCATCACTTCATTGGAGGTCATGAGATGGTAGTTGTGTCTTCCTTGGAGACTCTTCAAGTCAGTAGGCTCGAAGGGCATGAGAGCACTCACATACTTCCTTTTGATCCAAGCGTCATCAATGTGAGAGGCACCAACATTCTTGAAAGCGGTGGCTGTGGATTTGAGTCTTCGATACATGTCTTCATGATCCTCACCATCCTTCATGAAGAAACCTTCAGCCTCATTGCTTAAGGCATCATATCTATTTCTCCTCATACTCTCATTGCCAACAAACAAGTCAATGAGAGCATCCCAAGCTTCCTTGGCAGTGTTGTGGTGCTCAACGTGGGGAAAATCCTTTGGCCCCACCCCAAGTTGGATCATATGCAAGGAAGTCGCATTGAGTTGGCCATTGACCACTTCTCTTCTCGTCAAGTTGGTTGGATCCTCAATTTTGAGTCCTTCTTCAATAATATTCCACAAATCAATGCAAGAGTTGCGCACATGAGATTTCATTAACACTTGCCATTGAGCAAAAGTATGTGCAGCTAACTTAGGTGGGTCTCCTCTATTGTTTATATGTGGATGAGGGATAGGAGGGTCGGGAGAGTACCATCCGGGAACGATATGGAACTCTTCCTTCCCATCATCCTTTTTGGTGGCAGAATTAGTGGAATTATGTTCATCCCCTACCACTTCCTCCAAAGGCTTTGCCGGAGCATTAGTCTTTGGGTTTGGTGGTGTTTCCACTAGAGAGGGAGGAGGTGAGGTTTTCTTATCCTTAACAAGTTGCTCAACGAGTTGACGCAATTGTAGGATTTCGCTGCCCAAGGTAGAGCTCAAGCTTGTTTCCAAATTCTTGAGATCTACCATGGTCACCGAATGGCTAGCCTCACTTTCTCCCTCCTCTGGGTTGCCCATAATCTCTTAGGCGGTTAAGCCCGAATAAAGAGCCGAGGCTCTGATACCAATTGAAAGGATCGTATGGGCACCTAGAGGGGGGGGGGGGGTGAATAGGTTCTACTTCAAATTTTACTCTTTTTCAAATTAGGATTTGACAAGAAAGGTAAATTTTCTAGATTATGGAACTAAGGTGAATTTACCTATATGACAAACAAGCACGAACTAAACAATAACTAGATAAGTAAAGTGCGGTAAAGGATAGAAGGAACCAAAGTGGAGCACACGAAGACACAAGGATTTGTTTCCCGTAGTTCCTTCCTTTTGAGGGGAAGTACGTCTACGTTTGGAGAGGGGGTGGTTTCAAACCACCAATGCCACAAGAGGCCTCCCTTGTTCTCCGATGAACCTCACCCCAACGGGTTCGATTCACCTCTTCCACTATACGGCAACCTTCGAGGTGGAAGCCGACACCTTTACAACGAGTTCGAGGCACACATCCACAGCTTAATTGGAGGCTCCCAAATACAAGCAAGCTGTCAAACAATCAAAGACAAGATTGTAAGAACCAAATCAAAACCTAGGGTTTCCAATGAAACACTATAGCATGGGGGCCCTCAAGTGAATGAGGGGGAAATGAAGATCTCTCTTGGTGAAGCTATAGATCAAGGCCTCCTCCTTCGATTCTCCAAAGATCAAAGACTTTGGATGGTTGGATGAAGAGATCTTGTTGATTTGGTGGCTCAAATGGACATGGTGTTCTTGAGGTGGACGAGCCACTAGAACAAGGGGATAAGGTCCCCTATTTATAGCCCTTCTGTCAGCGAACCGTTTTTCTGACTGTTGGAGAAGAAACAGACCGGAGACTCCGGTCACCACACCGGAGACTCTGGTCAACCTCCGGACTAGCCTCCGGACCCCTTGACAGAATGACCCAGCGCACATGGGAGCCAAGTGGACTGGAGACTCCGGTCCCTCTACACCGGAGGCTTCGGCCAGAGATAGGGACCGGAGACTCCGGACCAACCTCCGGACCCCTTGACAGAATTACCCAGCCAAGGAAATAGAGCCCACTCCGGAGACTCCTAGGGAAACTCCGGACCACACCGGAGACTCCGGTCTGTGTAGACCGGAGACTCCGGTCTAGAATCCCCAAGATATAAGAAGAAATGCAGGGAATGATCCATAGGCCAATGGTCCTTTTTCCTTTGTAGAATATCAACCTGTAGACACTAGCAAACTATAAAAGGGTCTACTAGTTGTTAACGAACACCAAAAGTGATTATGACAGTAAATGTCCTTTCACCTTGTTATTAACAACATCCAATGTCCATGATCAGGAAACCTTGATCATCTTGTTAATCAACAAGCTAGTCTATAAGAGAGGCATAACTAGGAACCCTTTTGTTTATTAAACACACATGTATTGATGTTTCTGATCAGTCTCCCACTTGCACTAGAGACAATAATCTAGTTCACATAGTGATAAATCTAACACCCATGGAGTTATGGTGTTGATCATGTTTTGCCCTAGGGAGAGCTTTAGTCAACGGATCTGCTACATTTAGGTCCGTGTGTACTTTACAAATCTTTATGTCTCTATCCTTGACATGTTCGTGGATGGAGTGAAACCGACGCTTAATATACTTGGAATTCTTGTGAGAGCTCGATTCCTTGGCGTTGGCTATGGCTCCATTGTTGTCACAATAGATCACCATTGGGTCCAATGCACTAGGAACCACACCTAGTTTCGTAATGAACTCTTTCATCCAAACCGCTTCCTGCGCCGCTTCTGAAGCAGCAACATATTCCGCCTCCGTCGTTGATCCAGCCACCATAGGTTGTTTGGAACTCCTCCAACTAACTGCTGCTCCGTTCAAGAGAAATACGTATCCGGATTGAGACTTAGAGTCATCCAGATCAGTGTCAAAGCTAGCATCGACATAACACTTAGCGACTAGCTCTTCTTCACCTCCGTATATAAGAAACATATCCCTAGTTCTTCTCAAGTACTTGAGGATGTTCTTGACCGCTATCCAGTGTTCCGAACCTGGATCAGATTGGTACCTACTAGTCAAACTAATAGCATGTGCCACATCCGGTCTTGTACATAGCATGGCATACATTATAGAGCCTATGGCCGAGCCATAGGGGATCTTATCCATTATCTCTCTTGCTTCCGCCGTAGCCGGACTTTGAGTCTTACTCAATGTCTTGCCTTGCAACATAGGTAAGAACCCCTTCTTACTTCTGTCCATATGAAACTTCTTTAATATCTTATCAAGGTATGTACTCTGCGATAGCCCAATTATGCGCCTTGATCTATCTCTATATATTTTAATGCCTAATATATATAACGCTTCACCAAGGTCTTTCATCGAAAATTTGCTGTTTAGATAACTTTTAACACTGTTTAAAATATCTATATCATTTACAATCAATAATATGTAATCCACATGTAATATCAGAAATGCCACATTGCTTGCACTCACTTTCTTGTAAATACAAGCCTCTCCATAAGTTTGGACAAATCCAAACTCTTTGATCACCTCATCAAAGCGGAGATTCCAACTCCGGGATGCTTGCTTCAGTCCATTGATGGATCGCTGAAGTTTGCATACCTTATTAGCATCCTTAGGATCGACAAAACCCTTAAGTTTTATCATATACAACTCTTCTTCAATATTACCATTGAGGAACGCAGTTTTGACATCCATCTGCCATATTTTATAATCGAAATATGCAACAATTTCTAACATAATCCTAACCGACTTAAGCATTGCTACGGGAGAGAATGTCTCATCATAGTCAACTCCTTGAATTTGTCGAAACCCCTCTGCGACAAGTTGAGCCTTATAGATGGTCACATTACCATCAACATCAGTTTTTCTTTTGAAAATCCATTTATTCTCAACGGCCTTTCGATCGTGAGGTATGTCCACCAAGGTCCAAACCTGGTTCTCGTACATGGATTCCATCTCGGATTTCATGGCTTCTAGCCATTTGTTGGAATCCGGGCTCATCATCGCTTCTTCATATGTCACAGGGTCATCTATTTCATCAACCATGAAATTCATAACAGGATTACCGTACAGTTCAGGAGCTGCACGTGTCCTACTTGACCTGCGAGGTTCGGTAGTGTCCTCTTTCGGAGTTTCATGATCAATATCATTAGCTCTCTCTTCATTAGGTGAAGTCAACTCCGAAACAATTTCCGGTGCTGTGCTACTCGCCATTTCATGAAGAGAAGGTTAAATAACCTCTTCGAGTTCTACCTTCCGACTACTCACACCTTTCGCGAGGAACTCCTTCTCAAGAAAGGATCCATTCTTGGCAACAAAAAGCTTGCCCTCGGATCTGTGATAGAAGGTATACCTAATCGTTTCCTTAGGGTATCCTATGAAGATGCATTTTTCCGCTTTGGGTTCGAGTTTATCCGGCTGAAGTTTCTTCACATAAACATCGCATCCCCAAACTTTAAGAAATGACAACTTAGGTTTGTTTCCAAACCATAATTCATACAGTGTCATTTCAACGGATTTAGATGGTGCCCGATTTAAAGTGAATGCAGCTGTTTCCAATGCATAACCCCAAAATGACAGTGGCAAGTCAGTCAGAGACATCATAGATCGAACCGTATCCAATAAAGTACGATTACGACGTTCCAACACACCATTACGTTGTGGTGTTCCGGCAGGCATGAGTTGTGAAACTATTCCACACTCTTTCATGTGTGTGCTAAACTCATAACTTAGATACTCACCTCCATGGTCAGACCGAAGAAATTTGATCTTTCTATTATGATGATTTTCCACTTCATTCTGAAATTCTTTGAACTTTTCAAAGGTTTCAGACTTGTGTTTCATCAAATAGATATACCCGTATCTACTTAAATCATCCGTGAAAGTAACAAAATAACGATATCCACCTCGCGCCGACACACTCATTGGTCCACACACATCAGTATGTATGATTTCCAATAATTCTGTCGCCCGTTCCATTGAACCAGAAAACGGCGTTCTAGTCATCTTGCCCATAAGGCATGGCTCACATGTATCAAATGATTCAAAATCAAGTGATTCCAAAAGTCCATCAAAATGGAGTTTCTTCATGCGTTTAACACCAATATGACCTAGACGGCAGTGCCACATATATGCAGATATATCATTATCAAGTTTAATCTTTTTAGCATCAACATTATGAATATGCGTAATATTACTATCGAGATCCAATAGAAATAAACCATTCACCACAGGTGCATGACCATAAAAGATATCATTCTTATAAAAATCGAACAACCATTGTTTTCAGATTTAAAGGAATAACCACTTTGCATCAAACATGATCCGGATACAATGTTCATGCTCAGTGAAGGCACCAAATAACAATTATTTAGGTTTATAACTAATCCCGATGGCATATGGAGAGGTAGCGTCCCGGCGGCGATCACATCAACTTTTGATCCATTGCCGACCCGCATCCTGACCTCATCCCTTGCTAGTTGTCGCTTGTTCCGTAGCCCCTGAACCGAGTTACATATATTAGCAACCGATCCCGTATCAAATACCCAGGTGCTACTGCGAGGACTAGTCAAGTACACATCAATAACATGTATATCACATATACCTTTGTTTGCCTTGCCAGCCTTCTTGTCCACCAAATACTTAGGGCAGTTGCGCTTCCAATGGACAATCCCCTTGCAATAGTAACACTTGGTGTCAGACTTAGGGCCAGCTCGGGGTTTCTTTTCAGGTGTGGCAATAGATTTGCCACCCTTCTTTCCCTTGTGCTTGCCTTTCTTGTCCTTCTTGAAACCGGTGGTCCTATTGATCATCAACACTTGATGTTCTTTCCTAATCTCCACTTCTGCAGTCTTAAGCATTAACATAAGCTCTGGAAGAGACTTCTTCATGCCCTGCATATTACAGTTCATCACGAAGCTCTTGTAGCTAGGTGGCAGAGATTGGAGAACACGATGTATGCCTAAGTCAATGGGAATCGTTATCCCCAAGGACACAAGCTTATCGGCGTACCCAGACATTTTGAGTACATGCTCACTAACGGAGCTGTTCTCCTCCATCATGCAGCTAAAGAACTTTTCCGTAGCATTATAACTCTCTATGGCAGCATGGGTATTGAAAATCATTTTCAATTCCCCCATGGTATCAACGGCATTGCCATTTTGGAAATTCTTTCGAAGTTCTGGCTCTAGCCCATACAGTATGCCACAATGAACTAAGTTGTGGTCCTCCTGATGAGTCACATAGACATTCTTTTCCTTGTCAGGGGCATCAGGATCTGGTGGGGGGCCTAGCGGCGCATCTAGCACATATTGCTTTTGTGCAGCAGTGAGGAGAATCCTCAAATTCATAGCCCAGTTGGTGAAGTTGCTACCATTCGCAACAAGTTTCTCTTTCTCCATGAACACATTGAAATTAAAAGCAGGTGGTGCCATCTACAACAGAATTTGTAAAGTTTATTTAGACTAAGTTTATGATAGAGTGAGTTCAACTAATCCAAATTACTAATGAACTCCCACTCAAAAACGACATCCCTCGTGTCCTTTTGGTGATTACATGAACCAAATCCACTACACCAAGTCCGATCATCACGTGAGTTGATGTAGCTTCAAAGGCGAGCATCTATATGGGCATCATATCAACTATATGACTCATGCTTAACCTTTCGGTCCGTGTTTCGAGGCCATGTCTGTACATGCTAGGCTCGCCAAGTAAGAACCTTAGTATTCGCGTGTGTAAAACTGTCTTACACCCCCCAAGCGTAGATTCGAGTACACCCAATCATCACGTGATGTCTCGAAACATGATCCCCAGAACGGTGCATACTCAAGGACGAACACATTTTTATCTTGATATCTAAATGAGGGATCATCTTACAATGCTACAGAAAGCGCCAAACTAGCAGTATAAGATGCTAACATCTAATGTGTAAAGTGAGATGATATGGTCCATGCATTTGATCTCTATCATTTGCATCGTGGTATGATCTCTATCATTCCTTTGTGTGTAAGGCCAAGGTCTATGGAACTTACACGTTGAATGTGTTGTAAGAGTATCTATCATACACCTAGTTACAACAATACCATATCAAGACACTAGCCCAACAACAATCTAAACTAGACGCCTCTAATTTATAAATTGCAAGTTTTACGTGGCTTAGGGCTTTCGGAGATAGAACCGTTCTTACCTACGAACATGAACCACAACGAGGATAACCAAGTTATTAGCAACTCATTGTAAATCAGATATTGACTATCGTAGGAGAGACAGACACCCGCCAGCCACTTATGCAAAACAAGGTGCATGTCAGTCGTGGAACCGGTCTCATGTACGATGACATGTAAGGTTGGTCCGGGCCAATTCATCCCACTATGCCACCAATATCCAAAATACATAGAAGATGCAATAACATGATCATCATCGCCCACATATAAACATATGTGTACTACCCGTGCAAAGAACCTACGCATAGATCAGGCTCTGATACCACTGTTGGGTCCGCATCATAGAAAACAAAAAATTTCCCATGATTAGAACTACACGCCAAGATCTATCTACTAGGTACAGAGCAATGGGTGGACATACATCCAACGAGAACTTACCCTCAAAGACAACGATTTTTGTTAATGAGTAGGAACTCGTGGTTGATGTAGTCGTACACTTGCCGATCTCAAGATTGTGAGGAAGTCCGAGCGCCGCAACTCAGCAGCGCATCCGCACTCGCACACACGTTCAAGCCCCCGGAAAACCTCCACCTCGTCGCTCCAGCGATCCAGCGGAAGCAGCAACTCCTTCCATACGAAATGCCACCGGGAACATGTATCTCGCTAATCCGAGACCATGCGGGAATAATTCTAGAGGGGGAGAGAGATCCTTCACGAGGAGGTGTGAGGAAGAAGGAGGAAGAGGGGGGCCTTTTATAGGAGGAGGGGGTGCCCCTCCTCTCCATGGCCGGCGCATGGGGGGGGGGGGGTGACTCCTCACCTCCCTCATTCATGTGGTGGAAACCCCTCAACATTAAAATGCCTCTTCACATTCCCCTTTAAAGTCCCTACTTTAAATGCATTAAAATTCTCCAAGTTTAATACTCTCTCATTTAATAAAACTATTTTATTAAATTTATTCATAATTTTGTTAATTACTTTAATTAACAAACATTCACATATAACCCCTTGCAATATTTCAATATCACATGCAGAACCACTTTTTACAATTTCACCCGAAACAATTTCCGGTTTCTATCGAAACAATTCCTGTGCTTTGCAATTCTTTCGTCTGAAACATATGTGCTCCAAAATGGTGTCTGGTAACTGTTAAGTGTGTCACCCTACGGTTCGCGAATAATGCAGACATGATTGAGACTCCTCTAAGATCAATAATTAGAAGCGGGACCTGGAGATCCATACTGACTCCTGCATATTCAACGATGACTTCTGTGATCGTGAGAACCTTTAACGCTTGTAATTTAATCCTTTTGTCTCATGATATAATACATGTCCGAGATTCGATCATCGGTATCCAAATACCTAGTTTGATCTACCGACATGCACTCTTTTCTCATTCTCGTGATATAACATTCTAGTGATCACATCACTTGCTTGCAAGCTACCTTAATGTGATATCACCGAGAGGGCCCAGAGTATATCTATCCGTCATCGGGATTGACAAATTCCACTCTTGATCCATGAGCCTCAACATAGCACCTTCGTAGCACTGAACCCATCTTTATAGTCACCCAGTTACGATGTGACGTTTGATGTTATCAAGATACTCTTCCGGTGTTAGCAATTAACATGATCTCATGGTCTAAGGATAAAGATTACTTCGTATGATGTTGTAGCAATGTAAACATAATGACTTGATCTTAATGCTATACTTCGGATGAATGTTCATCACATCATTTTTCACAAATGCTGTGACCTTGTTATTAACAACATCCAATGTCCATGATCAGGAAACCTTGATCATCTTGTTAATCAACAAGCTAGTCTATAAGAGAGGCATAACTAGGAACCCTTTTTGTTTATTAAACACACATGTATTGATGTTTCCGATCAATACAATTATAGCATGCAAAATAAACATCTATGATATATAAGGAATACATAATAACAACTTTATTATTGCCTCTCAGGGCATATTTCCTTCAGAGAATCCTGCTCAATTCTTTTGGGATGCCCCTCAGGATATAGAGGATCCTGGGTAGCAGCTCCACTTCTAGTTCTAATTTCATAAGCATGTTTTTCTTTAGCAGCATTAACTAGCAAGTCTTTTTGCACTTTAACGAGTTGATCTATTTGAGTTTCAACCATTTGAAAGTGTTTAACAATCATTTTAACATCATTAGAGGTTCTTTCCACAATATCTTTCAACTCAACAGTAACTCTAGTGTTTTCCATGAGATGATTTTGCACCCTTTTATTAAAATTATCTTGCTTAACAATAAAGATATCAAATTCTTCTAAGCATTGATCAGGAGGTTTAGAGTAAGGGATATCACCTTCATCAAAGTGTTGGAGAGAGTGTACCTCAATAGTGGGTTAGTAGGGAATGGGCTTACATAATTCTTCTATAGGAGGTAAATTCTTGACATCTGCAGCTTTAATTCCTTTCTCCTTAAGACATTTCTTAGCTTCCTTCATCACTTCATCATTTAATTCAATAACTCCCCTCTTCTTTGATGTTGGAATAGACATAGGTATAGTAGGTTCAGGTACAATTACTTCAGGAATAGCTTGTTTAGGAGGAGTCCAATCTTCATAATTCTTGCTTATTTTAGCCATTAATTCTTCAGCTTCCTTGGGAGTCCTATTCCTGAAAACACAATCAATACAACTATCTAGGTATGTCCTAGATTCTTCAGTTAGTCCATTATAAAATATATCAAGAAGCTCATTCTTAGGTAATGGACTTCCATCCTGTGCATGAATCAAAGCACAAAAACTTACCCAAGATTCAGGCAATACCTCTTTTTCTCCCTGTTTAAAATCAAAAAGTTCCTGCAAAATAGCATGTCTAACACTAGGAGGAAAATATTTCTGCAGGAAAGTACTAATCAAGCAATCAGGGCTATCAATAGATCCAGGAGGTAAATTACTAAACCAAGTTTTAGCTTCTCCTTTCAGTGAAAAGGGGAAAATCTTAGCAACAAAGTAAGTACACATCTTAATATCATCAGAAAATAAGCCACTCATGGTAGAAAGTTCGTTCATATGTGCTACCACACTTTCATTCTTAGTCCCACAAAAAGGTTCTTTCTCGACAATAGCTATGTAAGATAGATCGAGAGAGAAATCATAATCTTCATCTATAATGTTTATGGGAGAAGTAGTAGACTTAGCAACATGAGACAATTTGGGTCTAATAGTACGCCTCTCAAGGAGACTCTTAGCAGCGCTCCTATCATGGGTGTTTTTATATTCTTTAATAAATTCATCGGTCATCTCAACATAACCATCTTCAATTCATAACTCTCACTAGACTCAGGTGAACTAACATGTGTGGTAGTGTCTTCATTAGGAGTTTCGGTATTTCCAGCTATAGTTCTAGCAATCGTAGCATCTAGGAAAGGACATAATGAACCACTCTTATCAAGCACAGTAGAAGCAGCATCATAAGCATCAGAAGTTTCAGATTCAGCAGTAGTAGCAGTATGTGTAGCATGTGTATGTGGTGGCGTAACGAGCTTACTCATAACAGATGGTGAATCAAGAGCAATAGAGGTGTTCAGAACCGTACCTCTTCTTGTAGTGGATGGTAAAATAGGAAACTTGCCATCAAGAGACTTACCCATGATGGATGGATAGCAGCGAACAATAGAGAATCCAAGTGAACTTGATAAATAAAGCTATGCTCCCCGGCAACGGCGCCAGAAAATAGTCTTGATGACCCACAAGTATAGGGGTGTATCGCTGTATTTTCGAGGGAAGTGAAACCCAATTTATTGATTCGACACAAGGGGAGCCAAATAATATTTATAAGCCTTAACAACTGAGTTGTCAATTCAGCTGCACCTGGAAACAATCTTGCTCACAGTAGTTTATTAGTAGCAACAGTTTTGTAGTAGGAATAGTAAAGTAATAGCAGTAGTAAAGTAAAGACAGCAGTAATAATAGCAGTAAACAGTAGGATTCGAGTGCGGTAGGCATAGGGATGGATGGGCGGGCGTTGCATGGACAAGACAATTCACATAGCAATCAGAACATAGGGCAATTGCAGATAAATAAGAAAAAACATCCAAGTACTAGATAATCCTAGGCATGTGTTCCATATATAGTCATACGTGCTCGCAATGAGAACTTGCACAACATCTTTTGTCCTGCCAACCCGTTTCCAGCGGGGCCTCAAGGGAACTACTGGCAATTAAGGTGCTCCTTTTAATAGAGCACCTGAGCAAAGCATTAACACTCAGCGAACACATGTGATCCTCACATCAAAGCCATTCCCTCCGGTTATCCCGATTTCTGTCACTTCGGGGCCATTGGTTCCGGACAACAACGTGTGTATACAACTTGCAGATAAGACCATAAACAATACTATCATAATGAATCAATAACATGTTCAGATCTGAAATCATGACACTCGGTACCTAGTGACAAGCATTAAGCATAACAAGTCACAACAAAGTCATAAAGCACTAATAAAAGATACTAGGCACCATGCCCTAACAATCTGATGCCATTACATGAACGATATCTCATCCAATCCCTACCATCCCCATAGCCTACAGTGGGGGATTACTCACTCATAGATGGGGGAAACATGGATGATTGATGGAGAAGCTATGGTGATGATGATGGCGATGATCTCTTCCAATTCCCCATCCCGGCAGGGTGCCAGAACGGAGTTTCTGGTGCTGTTTCATGGAACCTAGTGGTGGCGGCGGAGCGGAACTCCTTCTGGAAAAACGTCGAACCCTCTTGAGTTTTTAGGTCAGAAGGCTTCTTATAGGCGAAGAGGGAGACCGAGGGGTGCCTGGGGGCCCACACCATCCCCTGGCGCGGCCTGGCCTGGCCCGCGCCACCAGGTTGTGTGGCCACCCCCTGGCTCTTCTCCATCTCGTATTCTGGCTCCTGGAGTCTTCGGGTGAAATAGGATTTTCTGCATATTTTCCGGGATTTTTCCTGATAGTTGATTTTCTGCACAAAAAGTAGACACCAAGGCAATTCTGCTGAAAACAGCGTCAGTCCGTGTTAGTTGTATCCAAATCACACAAGTTTAGAGGAGAAACAATAGCAAAAGTGTTCGGGAAAGTAGATACGTTTTGGACGTATCAGCGCCCAGCGGCCTGACCCATTTGTTCGTCCCCCTGGCCCCCCCGCTGTCACCGCTTGACACCCCGGTGATGTGACATTAATGGCGACGCGGCATCGGTTATCAGCGTCGGTGGCTTCCCGCCCGGCCGGCGTTTCCCGCAATTGTAGCTTTCCGTTTCTCGCACGAGCCTTCCCTCCCGCGCGCATCTCCACGTCAGTTTCCCGCCTTCATCACCGTCTATAAAAGACGATCGCGTGGCGTGGCTGAGATAACAAGACCAACCAGAGCAACCACCGCCTGAAAAAAGCTCCTACCGCAGCCATGCCCTGCCGCAAGATCGCCAACTAGAGCAAGACTAGGGAGATGTGCTGCACCCGCTTCCAGGACACTCACATCGACGCTGTCGACCTCCACGCCACGTTCATGTCCTAGTGCATGGCCGAGGCGGAGGTGGTGGCCTTCGAGGAGGAATGCCGTGTGGCCGAGGCAGTGGAGGAGGTGGTGGAGGCGGCCACACCAGTGGAGGCCCAATGGACGGTGTGTGAGGTACACCATGTTGCCGCCAAGGACCCGATGGAAGCGGTGGCCAAAGAGGTCGCAGCACGGGCCCTCCGTGAGATCTGCCATGAGGCGGCCATGGTCACGCTGGAGAAGGTGGCCAAGGAGACCGCCAAGGCGGCCGTCCGCGAGCTTCGGCAGACCGCCGCCACGCGAAGTACGGTGGAAGCTACGGAGCACGCCATTGAAACGACAGCGGTGCAACTGCGAGTGGCTACGGCCGCCGAGGTGGTGAGCGTGTGGGCTCTCGTAGACGGGGACGAGATCGAGGTGGAGGACGACAACAAGGAGGGCGAGGTGGATCAGGTGGTGGTGGAGGAGGGGGCGGGGAAGGATGCGATCGCCGTCCCCCTGCAGATCGCATAGTCCCTAGGCCTCGGCCCCAACGGAGCTCCGGTGATGGTGGCCCTCTTGGCAGCGGGGGCGGCCGTGGCCGCGTTGGCGGAGCTGGAGGTGGAGGATCAGGAGGCGAGGGACCACTGGGCGACCGAGATGGAGAAGGCCTTGGGAAGCTGGGCGGCGGCAAACAACGCGAAGGTGGTTGGCAAGGAGGCTCGTAGCCGAGCCAGTGAGCGCTACCATGACCGCCTCCAGCAGAAGGCCATCTGGTCGCCTATAGCGGTGATCGTTGATGCCAGTGGCAGCGGCGGCCAGTAGCCATAGGGACGGCCTCCTCTATCAGTAGTAGTAGCAGTTTTTATTTTTAGTTTGTTCAAATGGGACTTTTTGTAATCGGCGGGGCTTAATCTAATGAAAAGCCAGTTTAAGTATTAATGTTTCACTTATATATGGGCCTGAGCAGCCGATAGCCGGACACCCGCGCGGAGCTTGCGCTGTCTGGACCGACCCAACGGTCACGCAAATTAGGCGTGCCGATGGGTCGAGCCAGACGCGTCGAGTCGGATGGGTCGGACCGCTGGGAGACCGTGCACGCCTTGCACGTCCGCGGAACGCGTTCGGACGCGCCCGGACGGATTGGGTCTGGCCGGTGGAGATGCAGTCGTACATAGGCCGCGAGCCTGTGGCCCGTTTGATCCCTCTCGCTGGGTATTAATTTTGGTCAAGTTTTATCAGGTCTTTGCAGGCTCCCGCTAGAATTCTCTAAGGCCAAGAACAATGGAGGGCATTCTAAAAGAAAAATGTACAATGGAGAGTCCTTAAGGTGGTGCTTACGAAAATAAACCAGAATTTTCTTAAGTACCTATGCCTACTTCTACAGGAGATGTGTCTAGTTAAACAACTTTATTGTACAAATAAGCACTAGTGTTTAAGCTAAAATTGGTTTATTTTACTAAGCATCTTGTATTGTTTATCATAAGTATGGCAGCATAGAGAGATATTTTTTTTAACTTACTGCACAGAGTTCCGCACTCTACTTTATTAAAAAAAACTTATACCATCTCCGGAGGATCGATCTATTCTGAATATCAAATATATCTATTTTATTCCGTTTGGGACGATCAGGTCGGCTATGTCCGTTTAGGTCAGCCTGCTCCTCGCGGCTGGATCCAAAAAAATATTGATAGATATCTATGACCTTTAGGTAGCTAGAACAATAGTAGAAAATACATAGATAATAACGAGCCATCTCCCTAGCACCATCTTCCTCCTCATTGCTTACTCGTCCTCGTCGTTGTCGGTGTGGTAGTGCCCATGGCACATGGTTCTGTTGAAGAACTTAACAGTGAGCATGTCATAGCCTTCGAAGTTAAAGACGAAGAAGTGACCGATGCACCTATGAAGGTACATGTCGCCTTGGCTATCAAATGGGAACTCCACAGGCCAGATGCGGCGCCTGCCGCTAGCCTCCCGCAACTTGCCGCAACTTGACTTCAAGGGGCTCCCGTCCATCGAGCACCCACCCAAACTTGTCAGCAAGCCGTTGTTTGTCTCATGAATTTTGGTGGATGGGCACAACAAATTCGAAGCCAGAGAGGCCCATGACGAACGGCGGCAGCGAGAGAGATGGCAATGCACGCGGCGAGGATACGATGATGTCCGGCGGCCTCATCCTAGCTCCCAGCCCGAGGGCATTCCAATTAGGCCTTGGATCCTTGTGCCCCTCGATGGGGCTACGCCGACCATGACTTTTGGTGTGGGGAAGCAAGAGTGGCTCAAAGTGTCAATGGAAGGCATGTGGGGAAGATAGGCACGGGTGGCCTACTTAAAATGTAGCCATGTCACTAAAGCTGGTGTAGAGGACAAGCGGCATGATGGCGGCATAGAAGTCCAGCAGCCAGCATTCATGTCGATGTAGTAGTCAACCTACTTCCATTGATGGTGTGGGGACCCTAGATTAGCAATCTGAGATTTCCTGTTATGCATACAACCATGATCCCATGATCAGTGTGTCATGGCACCTAACCAACAAGTATCATTACAACATCCATTACATAGAGAGTACAAGACTTACAATAATGCCATTATGGATATACCTTACATAAGCCTCATTGGGCTACACCAACCATCAGCAGCGGAACTTCATCAAGCGTTGAGCCCAAGTCACAACTTAAACCTATAGGCAATTGACTAGGAGAAAGTCCTTGCTCATATAGTCATCATCCATTTCCTTCTTCTTAGTCCTCGAAGTCTGACCAAGTAAAGAGCTAGGGACAATGCCAGTGAGTATGTTTGAATGTACTCGCAAAACCACCAAGATAAGATGAACAAGATATGCAGTTTGGCTATGGCGAGATGGCTCTATCTATGGTTCCTTTGAAAAGCCTAGTTTCTCATGTAGATATGGCATCTCTATATCTTTGTTGAAAAAGACTTTTGGAAAGTATGCTTTCTTTCAAAAACCTGATATATCTACATCTTTGTTAAAAGAAAACCTTTTTGAAAACCTTGTTTGTTGGTAAACATTTTTTAGGGGAAACGACCTCTGCATGGTTAAAACATCATCCTTATCTATGGTCGTCTCATTACCACAACACTTTCTTTTTCCAAATACCACCACTTGGGTACTCCTATCAATCAACTTTCCAATCATCCTTGACCGTAGACACGGCTATTTGAATAGATTTATACTCTGCAGAGTTTGTGCACTTTCCCACAAGAATCAATGCATCCACCGGGATTCAACCATGGCCCGATACAGTCGGTATACGGGGGTCCGGATAATCAAACATAACCTTTCATTTGTCGACCCTAGTAGAGGCACCTTTCCCTATGGGTTTTTTCTCCCCATGAACAATTACACCATGATATCATAATCTCGGATTATCATATCATTATATACATCTTCCTTCCCAACACCTAAACCTATACCGTCCTTGGGAGACCCATTGTTTCGTCTGGCCTCTATGAGCGATAGTGCATCAGCCCAGATCCATAGATCTTTCACAGGAGAAGACCTAGCTTTGGGGGATTACTCCCTTATGGCTTTAGAGGCTTCCCATGTTAAGGAGAACAAACAACGAGTTATGCCCCATCTCACTGGGGTAATGTGGTTGTACAGATAAGTTGTTCCGGTAAAGGCGTAGAACATCGCTTCTCTTCACCATTTCCAAATCTTACTTTGATCAAACCATTTTTCCTTCTTTTAAAACATCCACTTGTAAACGATGCCTTTTTCCAAGGTTTTAGAAAATCATTTCCAAACCTTTGGTTTTTAGGGCAATCCCAAAATAGTTTTGTTTTCAAAGAGTGAGGTTTCAAGGGAGAGTAGATGCTAACCATCACTGACAAGGGGTAACCTCGGCAATGCCCATGATGATGTACTTGGGGTTTCGCGGAAAAGAGAACGCTAGGGATTTCGTCGGATGTCAGGGAGAACAATGAAGACAAAGTCGCCTGAATATTGGGGAAACACTCTATTATAAGTTGTCTACTAGATTTCGGTACCCTCGCTTGGGATTCTCCTGTCCTATATATAATAGGCTGGGTCTCAAAGTTGTATGCGGTTAGGTTTCATACACGCGTGATTACAATACCAACATAATGTCGGTTCATAATTTCTTTCCTAATACAATAAGAAGTTTCTGTCGGTTGCTTCCTTGGGCTTTTATCTGGAATCTCTATGGGTCGTAGGCCTTTTATCCAATGCAGGGTAGCGAATAGTGAGCATCCGAGTAATCATACCCATGTTAGTAGCCCCCAAGACTCTACCTGAATCCGCAGTTTTCAGGTTGAGTCTTAGAGTTTTCTTTCTTTTATTCTATTTGATTTTGTTTTTTGTAGGGATTTTGGTACAGCGAGTCTGATGCTTCTGTCGGATCGGGAATCAGTTAATTGCTCCTGGCAAAAACAAGGTTGACCTACATCAAACTCAAGTCCCCAGGCTTGAATCCGGAATTTCTAGCTAGCGTAATCTAGTTTGAGCCGCTGAGGTCTTACCGAATACTAAATTCCAGCTTTATATTTTTTATCGAGTACCCAACGCGTCCGTCGGGATTTTGCATCGTATCGTTGATATGGATTTTTACTGGCAGAGCGCATTCTTGTGCAATTACCAGGCCACACAGGATGAATCATGGGGTCTTACTTTCATGTTTCTGAACACGGCATTCGGATTTTCTCTCGCGTCTGAGCGTGATCCGAGATTTTTTGGCTTTTTTGGCGTTTGGCCTGCTGGGCCGCCAATATTTCTGATTTATATTAGATGATTTTATTATTTTGATACTATCTCCTGATGAGAGTAACTCCTTTTTGAGGATACACTAATGTAAAACTCAAATAGTTTTTGCAGTTTGTCAATGCACTTTATACACAATGGTATTCCTATCAGGAGCGCGATGGGAGTAGCCCTCGAGGTTATGTTCGGATTCCTGTATCTGGACATAGGCTCACAATTGATGTTTAACTCGATGAAAAGCATTGATCTTTGAAAGCAAAGATTAAGATACAAATAACTTCTCTTCATATATAAGGTAAAAAATCATCTGTACATTATTCTTTGAGCGGATGGCTATTTTAGCCTTTTCTCCTGGGCATCTTGGATTTTTAAGCTGAACTGTACTCTTATCATTTTGCAAATAATCTTATGCGTAAAAACGTCATAGATGTGCTACGTTCCATGGATTTGAGTAATTTACTCATGTCTTCTTGTCTTGAAGTCGATATGCTCCTCCAGGAATAACTTCTGTGACAATGTATGGTCCTTCCCATGGCGATTCTAGCTTCTTGTGGCCGTCTTGCTTGAGGCGAAGAACTAGGTCCCCTACTACGAAGGACCTAGGCCGCAATCTTCTACTATGGTAATTGCGCAGGTTTTGCTGGTACATAGTTGCTCTTAGGAGGGCTTCGTCTCGAGCTTCATCAAGTGCATCCACATCATCTTCAAGTGCTTCTCTTGATTCTTCTTCATTATATGCAGCTACTCTTGGTGATTCATGTGATACTTCAACTAGAAGCACAACTTCTGCACCGTGGACCAAAAAGAAAGGCGTCTCTTGTGTTGAATTATTTGGAGTTATACGTAAACTCCATAACACGGATGGTAATTCATCTACCCATGCTCCTTTTGCTCTGTCAAGTGGTGCCAATAGTCTCTTTTTAAGTCCAACGGTGACTAGTCTATTGGCTTTGTCAACTTGTCCATTTGTTTGCGGGTGAGCTACCGAGGCGTAGCTTATTTTAATGCCATCTCTTGGTAGTACTCCTTGAACTCATTGGAAGGAAGTTGGTCCCATTATCCGTGATGATGCTGTTCGGTATGCCAAACTGAAACACTATGTATTTAATAAAATTCACAGCCGAAGTTCTATCTTGGATGGTGACAGGCATTGCTTCAATCCATTTAGTGAATTTGTCGACTGCTACTAGCAGAAAGACGTGTCCTCCTGGCGATGATTTGTGAAGTTTTCCCACCATGTCGAGTCCCCACTGTGCAAAAGGCCAAGCTAAGGGTATGGGATTCAGCTCAGCGGCTAGTGCTCCAGGCTTTGTTGCGAATCGTTGGCATGCTTCACATGTTCTGACAATGTCTTTTGCATCTTGTACTGAAGTGAGCCAATAAAATCCTGCCCTAAATGCTTTTGCAGCAATTGCTTGGCTACTAGTATGGTGACCAAAGATGCCTTCATGTATATCTTTCAGTATAATTTTTCCTTCTTTGGGTGTCACGCAACATTGCAACACACCCGAAATACTTCTTTTGTATAATTCTCCTTTAATTATCCTGAAAGCCTTCGATCGTCGGGTGATTCGCCGAGCTTCTATCACATCCTCTGGTAGTTCTCCCTTAACCATATATGCTATATACGGCTGCATACAAGCTGGTTCAATTTTCTTGTTCATTTTCTTCGATGGCCTCTTCTATGTTCTTGGTTTCTGAAGTAGCCCCCGACTCTTTTTGCGGATGCTTCTTTTTCCATGTCTTTGGTGTTATAACTTCCGAGACTCTTTTCGCCTTGATTGATCGCTCTACTATCTCCTCCCAAAAAACTCCTGGTGGTATTGGTAAACACAATGATCCGATGTTTGCTAGATTGTCGGCTTCCTCATTACTTGCTCTTCCTATATGCGATAATTCACACCCGTCAAATTGAGCCTCCATGATGCCATATAAGTCGCGATAAGTGACCATATTTTCGCTGACAGCGTCACATTTGTTCATTGCTTGTTGTGCCACAAGGTTGGAATCTCCGAAGATTTTGAGGCGAGTTGCACCGCTGGCTTTGGCCATTCGCATGCCATGTAAAGCTCATCCTAAGGATATATCACATTTTTTCGCCTTGAGGTGATATTAGTACGACTCCTGCTATTGCTCCCTCTATTCTTTTGGATCCATCAAAGTACATTGTCCATGTGCTAGAAAGGTCTGGTGGACCCGCACATTGCAATTCCGTCCACTCTGTGATGAAATCTGGCAGAACTTGTGACTTAATTGCTTTGCGCTTCTCATAAGTGATATCCCAAGGGGATAATTCGATGACCCATAGAGAAACATGCCCAGTTGCTTCTGGATTGTTGAGGATGCTTGACAAAGGTGCCTCATTGACGACTACGATTGGGTGCTCCAAAAAATAGTGGCGTAGCTTTCGCGCTGTCATAAATACTCTGTATGCTAGTTTCTGATAGTGTGGGAACCTTTGTTTAGATGGCGATAAAACCTCACTAAAGAAGTATACTGGCCTCTACACACCGTGCGTCTTTCCTTCCTCGGGTCGTTCTACGACCAGGACTGTGTTGACCACCTGATGTGTTGCAACAATATAAAGGAGTAAAGGTTCTTTCTCTTTTGGCGACACGACGATAGGGGATGTTGAAAGTGTCCTTTTAAGATCTTCAAAGGCGTGCTGAGCTTCTTCCGTCCACTCGAATTTTTCTAATTTTCTCATGAGGGTGTAGAATGGCAGCGCATTTTCTCCTAATCTCGCAATAAAATGACTCAGCGCCGCCACTCGTCCCGCCAATTGTTGTACACCACACAGATTTGTTGGCTTCTTCATTGTGAGGATAGCTTTTTTTGGGGGGTTAGCCTCGATCCCTCTGGCTGATACCAAATATCCGAGGAGCTGTCCTGCTGGAACTCCAAAGGAACACTTCTTCGGGTTTAGCTTGATGTTAAACCTGTCGAGATTTCTGAATGTTTCTTCTAAGTCCTTGATCAACGTCAATCCTTGACCTGTGGTAACTATGACATCGTCAATATATACTTGCACGCTCGTACCTATTTGGCTTCCGAGGCACTTCTGCATCATCCGCTGATATGTTGCTCCGGCGTTCTTGAGGCCAAACAACATTGTTGTGTAGCAAAAAACGTCGTAAGGCGTGATAAACATTGTTTTCTCCTGGTCTTCCTCCTTCATCCTGATCTAGTGGTATCCTGAATAAGCATCCAAGAAAGAAAGACATTCGCATCCCGTAGTTGCATCGATGATTTGGTCGATTCACGACAATGGGAAGTGATCTTTTGGGCAATGTTTGTTCAGTGCAGTAAAGTCGATACACATCCAAAGTTCTGTAGTGTTTTTCTTTGGAACACATACTAGGTTTGCAAGCCACTCTAATTTTGTCAATTCTTTGATAAAATTGGCATCGGTTAGGTGATGGAGCTCCTTTCCAATGGCCTTGCGTTTTGGTTCTGCGAAGCTTCGAAGCGGTTGTTTTACTGGCTTTTCCTTTGGATCTAAATTTAGTGCGTGCTCAGCGAGTTCCCTAGGGATTCCCGGCATCTCAGAAGGTAGCCATGCGAAAATCTTCTAGTGCTCACGGAGGAACTCGATGAGCGCGCTTTCCTATGCGGTATCAAGGTTAGAAGCCACAAATGTTGTTTTCGTCGAGTCAACAGGGTGGATCTGTACTTCTTTTGTGTCTTTTGTCGTGTCAATAGCCTGA
Source organism: Avena eriantha (assembly GCA_910589775.1). Classification (NCBI taxonomy): domain Eukaryota; kingdom Viridiplantae; phylum Streptophyta; class Magnoliopsida; order Poales; family Poaceae; genus Avena; species Avena eriantha. The sequence goes on from OU342742.1 coordinate 101,263,386, forward strand.
TCGGGATTGACACGTGCTACCTCCAGAGGTTATTTGTTTGCCAAACTTTTGAGTTGCTCGAACTTTGTTGCCATTCCAAAAGATTCAGAAATTTTGTTTAACTCTCGATCACAGCTATCCGCCCGTGTGAAGCTTCCTTGCACCGTGATAATTCCCTTTAGTGCTGGCATTTTCATTACTAAATATGCGTAATGTGGTACTGCCATGAAACGTGCAAAGGCTGGTCGTCCCAGGATTGCATGGTATTGTGATGGCCAATCCATTACTTCGAATTCGAGTTTTTCTCGCCTGAAATTTGATTTGGAACCAAAAACAACGTCAAGGAAAACTTTGCCTAAAGGAATTTCAGCTTTACCTGGTACTATTCCGTGGAAAGAGGTTTCTGTTGGAGCGAGATTATCTAGAGGGTAGCCTATTTTCCACAACATTTTTGCGTAGATCAAATTTATACTACTCCCTGCATCTATGAAGACCTTACTCATGTTGAATCTGCCAATTTGTGCTTCCCTGGTCATGGGACCTGGAGTGGGTGATCTGCTCTGCTGAATTTAATTTCTTGCTCTGACTAATGGAGATACTCGGGTGTGGCTGATGTTGACGCTTCTGCCATATTTATTTGTCTTGTGATGAGCTTCTGAATTTTGTTGGGTGGACGCCCTTTCTGAATCATCGACATTGCTCCTTTTGATCTGGGGTAATCATTGTTTTGATCATTTGAATTTTGTGATGGTGCAACTGGTGGTGGTGCACCGGTAGCTAGTGCACCAGGCGTGGATGTGTACCCTCGGTTTGCTGCTTCGGCTGCCTTAGCGTTGCATAACTCCTGCATCTTCAAGAATGTTTGGTAGTCTTTCATCAGGTGATTGGATTGTTGCCTGCCTGCTGAGTCAACGTAAAAATGCATATTACAGGGTCCTTCCAACATTTGCATCATGTACATAGGTGGATGTCGTGCTCCTGGCTGATATCGTTGTGCGGATTGGCTTCCTCCGACGTCATCTCTGTTCTGGTGGTATCCCCCATTATTGTCGTTGGTTCTGTTGTTACCTTCACCCGAAAAACCTGATGCGACGTAACTTGGTCCCGCGTTCCCATCTTTGCTCCTTCGGCTTCTGTCATTGCCGCGTTTATCCCTATCTTCCTCGGGTGAGCGCGCGCATTTATTATGTAGCGCATCTTCTTCGTTAGCCCAGCGGTTTGCTATTTCCATCAGCTGTGATACTGTTTTTGGTTTCGTCCTACCCAGCTCTTCTATAAATTCTCGGCGACGTAGGCCGTCGTTGAAGGCGTCAATGGCTCTCTCGTCCGATATGGATTCAGCTGAGTTTTTGATAATATCCCATCTCTGTATGAATGCTCTTATTGACTCTCCGGATTTTTGTTTGCACGCTCGCAACTGTTCCAAGGATGCTGGTCGCTTGATGTGGAATGAAAATGTCGGATGAACTTATCTTCCAGATCGTTCCAGCTACCAATTGAACCGTCGGGTAGTTGCCTTAACCATGACCTTGCGGCGCAGGTGAGGTGTAATTGTAGACTTTACATCACCGTAGTTGTGGATCTGCCCTGTAGTTTGATGGTAGCTAGATAATCTGCTAGCCAAGCTTCGAGTTCCTGGAGCCCGTCGTATTTGTGTCGATCATGTGGAAGTTTAAAATCTTTAGGTACTGAGGCTTTTCGAATCCTGTGCGTGAAACAACTGGCCTCGCATAATTCATGGTCATCTTCGTCATCTCCATCTTGATATCATCGGGTGCGGTTTTCGTCTCTGGGTCCACTGCTCCTATGCTGGGTGTTGTCGTTCATTGTGTTGATTCGTGGTTCGGATCCTGCGAGATGCGCCTGGTGTGGTGATTGCGATCGTTGGGTGTGCCCTACTTGTCGAGGATTATTTGGACGGCATGGGGTCCTTTGTGTGAGTCCTTGTTCTGCTTCCACAAGTGAGGCTCCTACCATGCCGAGGTTCATCAGAGCGGAGCGATGGAGGGTCGCGCACAAATCGTCGGGTGCGGGTTGAGTGGTGATCAGGTATGTTTGGGCGGCCAAAATGGCTGCCTGAGCTATTTTTGCCTTGATGTTTCATGCTTGATCGATCGACATGAATGATAAGTCGAGGTCTCAGATGATTGCACTTTAGTCTGCTTCAAGGATATTCTGTAATCGAGATCGCTCTTCTTGATGGTGCTGCTCCTGTCACACTCCTTGACCCGCGTGTAGAGCTTAATTGGGCCCGTCGTAAACTCGATTCATCGGCTAGCCTTTTTCTTTCATCATGCTATCTTTGCATTCAGAGTAGATCTCTCTTCTTGTGGTGGAGCAAATAATGGTACGCCAGTAGATCCTCATGTGAAGCGTCTGCCGTCATTGGGACTACTCCCGAAATTGCCTCCCTTTCTTTTTGCCATGCCACCGCTGGTAGTTGAAGTCCTAGTCTCTCTTCTATGCGTGGTTCTATGCATCCTCCTCGAATTATGCGATTATCTATTGTTTCTGCTCCGTTTCCATGTTCTCCTCTGTTGTTGTGTTCTTCTTCATTGTCGTGGTTTCCTGCATGGTCATCTGATAAAATATCATCGGGGTTTATGATGGGATTACCATTCTTGTCGCGTGGCGTTGAGGTATCTCCGTTGATCATGTACACTTGGTGGTGTGTTATATGTGGCCTGACGGTGTCGCCTTTTGCTTCTGCGGGTGCATTGGTAGTACTCCGAGATCGCAGTTCTAGATAAATTTTCTCCATCCTTTCTTCAAAGTCAATGTTCTCACTGCTTTCTTTGGGTTCTGAGTGTGTTGGATTTTCTCCGTGTGGTGAGATTGATTGACCACTTTCTTTGCCTGCTTCGATCTATGTTGTGACGTCCGTGGAGGGTCCAACGGGTGATGCTTGTATTTCTATAGGTGTGGTCTTTTGCACCGACGGTTCTGATGTGATCAGGGCCGAAGGGTGCGATTCTTGCGGGTAGTCTACTTGGAAGTGGATGCTTCTGATGATTAGATCAGATCCGCCATTGAAATCGGCAGGTACTACTACGAGGGTGGTTGGGTGTGGATCTGCTTTCATCGAGTTGACGCTTGGTGGAGAGCGTTTCGCTGAATCCGTGTTTCCAGCGTTCAAGTTTCCCACAGATGGCGCCAATTGACGAGGGGTAACCTCGGCAATGCCCATGATGATGTACTTGGGGTTTCACGGAAAAGAGAACACTGGGGATTTCGTCGGATGTCAGGGAGAACAATGAAGACAAAGTCGCCTGAATATTGGGGAAACACTCTATTACAAGTTGTCTACTAGATTTCGGTACCCTCGCTTGGGCTTCTCCCACCCAATATATAATAGGCCGGGTCTCAAAGCTGTATGCGGATAGGTTTCATACACACGTGATTACAATACCAACATAATGTCGGTTCATAATTTCTTTCCTAATACAGTAAGAAGTTTTTATCGGTTGCTTCCTTGGGCTTTTATCTAGAATCTCTATGGGTTGTAGGCCTTTTACCCAATGCAGGGTAGTGAATAGTGAGCATCCGAGTAATCATACCCATGTCAATCACCATCTCTTTCGAAGGGGAACTAGGTGTCAACAAGGGGTGTATATCCTATTGGGCACCAAGGTATAACTTGGAGAGGCCAAGTTTACTATCACGGTAGTAGTAAAATAAGACATGCAGGTAGTAATGAAATTTGTAAAGGAGATATAAAACAAGTACATTGAAAGGAGTAGGTAAAGTATAGGAATTCAGGAAAGGTGGCTTGTCTATGGTCAGCAGTATGTTCCTAGACTTCTTCTTAGAAACACAATAATACAAGCCTTTTCCTTCTTGACTTTGTTACAACTTAAACTATCGTCGTCACAGATCACACATGCAAACAAGCAAGGTACCAAATCAACACAAGGCAACAAGGGAACAAGTACAGTACAACAAAAAACACTAAAAGTATTACAACCATTCAGTAGGTATTGGCAATTTGAGTTCCCATTAATTGGAATCAGTCCAATTGCATTTTAAAATCTTTACTTATGATTTATTTACCAGGCACTACTTAAACAAGGGGTTTTATACCAAGGATAAGTTCTGTTTTATACCATAATACAAATGTGATATCATTAGGAATATATTGGAATAATAAAACCACCAGAAGTAGTTTCATCATTTTATCGTTTTTATTATTTAGTTATGAATTTCCTAGTGAGATTAACTCCTTCTTTGGTATTTAATTCACCATAAAATATCTGTAAGTCATATAAAGTTTTCCTCCTAGGTTTAGGAATATTCTTGAGTACTGGTTCACTGAGAGTTGGTTTCATCTCAAAATAATTACCAAAATGCCCTTGACAAATTCCCAAAGATAGTTCTGAAAGCAATGTGTCTTTTCCATCAGATTTATTCTACATGTCTAATTGGCATGAAACCAAGGACACATGCAAGGTATCACCGATGCCTTTATAAATAAATTGGTTTCATTCTTCTTTTGGAGTTGTAAAACTCTAGTTATGATTTATTGGGCAAAACAACCACATGTAGTAGTAGTTAATTCACTAAAAATTATTAGTTACCTAATAAATTCTATAACTTAGGGATTTGGTAGAACTTGCAGTACCACATCATGGAGAGTTGGAACCAAATCATAATATGTTGTAGGTCTACTTGGAGAAAATGTTGAAGTTAGATATGAGGTTTTTTTATTATTTTTATTACTGTAGATCTACAGATCCTTTTGGAATAAACCCAAGTGTACATACAGGGTATCAAGGATACCCTTCAATACAACTTTGTTTCATGTTAATTAGATCTAAGAAACTCCAGGAAGTAATTATTTAGTGAATATGCCACAATCTTGTATTTTAATTGCCAGCGATAATACATCTGTTGGTTTGGCTAGTTTTGGACCCCCAAGCCACGTTTACGCTGTTTGGACAAGCCCGTTCGCACTCTCGGATTCCTAGTATTTCTCATCCATTGTCACAAACGATGGGTCCATCTCTAAGCATGACCGACTTCGTTGTGGGTAGCTTAGTGGGGTGGCCCCTCAAAATCATTTTTGAATCCTGAGAATGCCTTGCTGTGATGCCTCTTTGCTTTGATTTGGTTTTTTCCAAGGTTGATCGTGCGTGTGTTGCTATTTGTGCACCCATGCAAGGTAAAAATCTTTTCGAAAAGCCATGTCCATGGTTATGGACTACTTGGAGCATAGTGTCTCGACCATGGACAACTCAAACTAAAGTAGTGCTATAAATTTGACTTTCGCATGAGTAGTAGTCAGCTCCACTTCAATGGAATGATTAAATATAAGTGCCAACAACATGTGGTATTAGAATGTCTTATGCTATCTATATCTGACTAGTAAGTATTGCAACTATAATGGAATTACTAATAAAACTGCCAATTGTGTGAGTTTCTCGGAAGGACTTTCTCGTTTGGTCTCGAGGGGAAAACTCAAGGATGGGTTATGTTTGGTGTTAGTATCAGGTTAGTTTCAAATAGGTCTCTCTTACCCCTCTATGAAAGCTGACGGTTGTATCAAGTCTCTATTGGTTGTTTTAGTGCATGCTTTGCTGCCGCTTCATTCCACCATAGCTATGTAGGCAAGAGCCACCAAATTCTAAAACTCGCCGAGTACTAGCCTCACTAGTGACCACTCCTTTTTTTGCCATTTATCGGCATCCCTTTTGCTTTGATAGGTATGAGTTCGACGATGTTAGCAATGTTACCCTTCCGGCTTGGCCTGGGAAGGGTTATGGACGCCATTGGTTATTCTTTTGGACTCTTAGTCCCATTTGCATCTTGTCCGTACTCGGATGTTGTATCGTTTTAAATATGGTTTGGATCTTTGTAATATTAATTTGTATTCTTGACTCTTTGAGTCGTTGTTGTACATATATGTTCTTGTGGGTTGTATTGTGGACTATTATGTAATGGTATTACTTCGTTTTTTCACCCGCACGCAAGTGCTTGGTGGGCATCATTGAATCGTTTCTATGCGAGTTTGGCGGGAATGACCAAAAACTGCATAGGGACGATTCAAGGGTGTTACAAGTGGTATCAAAGCCTTGGTTTTCGATACCCCCCTCATCCATCTTGTAGGATAATGATGTCTCCATTTTTGCCATCCTCCACTGCGTTTAAACATTGTTTTTGGTCAAGGAATTGCCAAAGAAACTCTCAACTCTTGCCACTAATGACTAATAATTGCAAAGATATGCAAATCCCTTCTTTGATTTATGTTGTGTAGGAAATCACGACTTTTAAAGCAAAATAAGGAGTCATAATAAAGGATTTTGAGGAAGTACACACATAGCCAAGTAATTGGAGAAGCTTTCCAGGGTGTCAGCACGCTTAACGACCACCGGTACGGGCGTAGTCCGCCTATACCGCCTGCCCATACCAGGTGGCGACGACTTCGACTTGTCAAACCCTACAACTTTTGTGAAGACGCCTATTTATTCCGAGGCTCCAGCCACCGGCCAGAGAGCCGCCATTCTTAGATTGCATCACAACACCACCAAAGGAGATCCACACCATTGTTCATCACCTCCACCATCCATCCATCCACTAGCCATAGCTATTGCTTTGTACTTTAGATCTCCTTGTGATTTGGCGACCATTGTAAGAATATATGATTTCAATCTAAGTATTTGCATGATGTTTTCTATCTCCGATCTATTTGTTATGAGTGAGTAGTCCTTATGGGCTGCGGGTTGGGGAGAAACCTCACAGCAATTATGTGCATCTTGATCATGGAAGAATTATATTTTGTTTGCATTCGTGATTTGTATCTTTTGTTTCTTCGTCTCTTGTCTCGATCTATGGACTTGTAGGTACCCAAGATCCCATAGATTGATAAAGGCTTGAGGTGAGATACTTGGCTAGCTGCGATCTCATAGGAACCTCAGTGATATAAAGGGTAGTACGGTCTTCGCTTAGCGCCCCATTCGGGATCAACAACAACATCACCACTTAAAGCTTTGATCTGTGTTTTCACTTAATAATCGTTTGTAACCCGTGGCTTCGGTGTACTCTCTATTGGATTAAAAGTCTATTGTTATGCCCGCTGCATCACGGGGGCTCTAGAATATTAGGATGTGTTGCCCACAAGAGATTATCTCAATACAAACATTATACATGACTATGATTATTATTATCTTTTATCCCATTTGATGTGCAGCTGCAGGTGGATCTTCAACCCTGGCCTATCTCCATCGATTGATTCAAACCCGTTCAAAAGTAAACTAGATTGGTCTAGTCAACTAAGCTAAAACGAACAAACAAAGTCGTGTAGACATGTCCTTTTTATTACCTTTTAGCGGTGCTTTTCGAGGTTTGATTAAACCTAGGTCTTCTAGGGAAAAAGCTATTATACTACATCCGTGAATTCGGATCGAAGGTATCAACCCTTTTTCTAGCGCCATTGCCAGGGAAGCAATTTCGCTATCCTGGTGAGTTCATTAGAGACCTTGTTTTTAGTTTTATTATTAGTTGTAGTTTAATTCTTGTTATTAGTTTACTTTCTTGTTATCTATTTGAAAACCAAAAAAAATTAGTTACTTGTTATTCGTTTTCATTACTTAAAAATTACCAAAAAGATAAGAGCCATGGGTCAAAAGAGATTAGGGGAGTATGCTACTCCCACTAATGATTTTATTCGTGCACCCATCACTCAACCCGCAGTTGATGCGGAAACATATGAGATAAAACCTAACATAAGTTTGGTTCAACAAAACCAATTTGGGGGTTCATCTTCCGAGGATTCGGGATTGCACTTAAATACTTTTACTAAAATTTGTGACATGATGTGTATTAAGGATGTATATCCAAATGCTGTTAAGCTAAGATTATTCCCTTTCTCTCTTAGAGGAAAGGCTAAGGATTGGTTGCTTGCTCTACCAAAGGGCACTATTAAATCTTGGGAGGAATGTACTAATTTGTTTATGACAAAAAATTCCCCTAGTTAAGACTATGCAGCTAAGATCCAACATTACAAGATTTAGACAAGAAGACCGTGAGCCACTAGCGCTTGCATGGGAAAGGATGAATGAAGCCGTAATGAACTATCCTAATCATGGGATGGAAGAATGGCTTATATTACATTTATTTTATAATGGTCTTAACCCAATGTCTAAGTCTATGCTAGATACTGCAGTAGGAGGAACGATCATGGGAAAGCATGTGAGTGTTGCAAATAAGTTACTTGATGATATGCAAAATAACCATGCCCAATGGCATGTGGAAAGAACCTCGAAGAGAGTAAGTTCAATTACCGAGATAAACAATGAGGATCTTACATCTAAGGTAGATGAGTTACTTAGCTTAGCGAAGGGTAAGGAAGATACCCAAGTTAATGCTATCACTACCGATGTCAATGATGTTAATTTTATAGCTCACACTCCTTTTAATCCTGCATGGAAAAATAATTATGTTTCTAATGTTCAAAAATATCATGTTAATCCCGCAGGAGCTCCTTATAATAATTATGATAATACTAATGCAGCAAATGATGGCAACCTCCCATTTGAGCAAACCGTTAGAACATTTATACAAGCTCAAACCGAGCAAAATAATATGCTTATTAAGATTACGGAGAACCATAAAGTAGTATAGGAAGATTATCTAATCAGGCTATTGCAATTAGAAATGATGTGCAGGCTCTATATGAAAGAACAAAGACCATGGAGGCTTAGCTGGGTAAGGTAGCAGAGAGCCAAGCTCTCATACTAGCAAAGTTTTCTGGAAAACCCGAGCCAAATCTAGTAGAAGACCTCAAAATGATGAGGGTGTTAACCAATGATGAACCTGAAGAGCTGAATTATAGCAACGTGCCAACATCGGAATATACCGTGGAAGATCTATTGAAGGTGATCACTGTTAATAATCCAGGTATAGAACAAGGTAATGATGCTATGTACCAACAATTTATACAAGAAGTAACATCTAAGGTTTGTGATTTAGAGATTGAGTATAAAAGACTAGCTGATAAGCTTCCAGCTAAGCTATATGATATATTTGAGCCCACTATTAAAATTAAGTTGGGAGTTAATGAGATATCTGCACTTTGTGATCTCAACAATTTCCAAAAGTCTATTCGATAACTTAAACTTGGGGCCATTTGTTACAACTGAATTATGATTCTATCTAGCTAATTCAACTTATAAACAAGCGGTTGGGATCAAATAAAATATAGTTGTTGAAATAAAAGGTAGTCCTGCTCTTATTGATCTTGTTATTGTGGACATCCCTGAAGATCCCATAGCACCTATAATTCTAGGTAGGCCATTCCTAAGAACTATTAAATCTTTGATTAATTTACATGAAGGGAATGTAAGAATATGGCTACCGTCTAGAGATTCTTTTGTAGTCCACTTACTTAGGAAAAAGAAGTCCAAGCCTAATGATGATGATGGTGTAATTACTTTAAAAGAAAACTACTTTGGAGTGGGTGTTTCACTTCACAACCCTAAGTGATTTCCATCAAGGTCAACCTAATTGACCTTAACTAGAAGCGCTTCATGGGAGGCAACCCATGTGAAATAAAATTTCTCTTTATATTTTCTATTATGTTAGTTTGTTTTTGTTTTTGTTTTTAATAAAGAGTGTTCAAGAAGACCTATGGAGAGAGGAGAAGAAATAAGGTAATCCTCTATATTTTATTTTACTAACACATGGCCTAAGAAGTATTGCTGGATCATTCTTAGTATTTGTTCTGTTATCTAACCCTTTGATAAGATGTGCAAAGGAGAACTGAGCTACTAATTAAATTCCTTGAGTTTTTGTAGTTCACAGTGTCGATAACGACCACTGGTATGGCCGGAGTGGACCGTACCATGCACCCATACCACATCAAGGCAAAGGAAGATAATTTTTTGATATTTTCCAAAGGAACAGTGTCGATAACGACCACTAGTATGACCAAACACGTCCGTACCGCGCGCCTGTACCGTACCCCTAGCAAACATTAGATTTTAAGCAGAAGTCACCACATCATTAATGAACAGCGGCATGGGCGTGCACGGCCATACCGCGCGCCTGTACCGAGTGCACGGCCTGGGAGCAGCTGTCGCCCCCAAGGTAAGTCACCCAGTACGGGCGGGCTCCGGCTGTACCGCCCGTCCGTACCACGTACGCGGACGCCATAATGACCCCAAGGAGGTAACCTAAAAATCCCCAAATCATTTTTTTCTCTTTCTTCTTCCTCCAAACTTTAAAGCACCTCCATTGGATCTTCAAATTTACTCAATATTTCTTTGATTCTTTGCACTCACTCGATCTAAGGTATGATTCTCCTTCGATCCCCAACTTATTTGTGCAAAATATTCGCTTAATCATTTATCATTGTCAATCTAGACATAGGTCTTGTCTTGATTTAATCTTTGTACTAAGTATGCTTAGCATTGTTTTTAGCGGAGTTTCTTTTGTAGTTAGTGTAGAGAATCACTTATGCTATGTTTTTATTGGACCAAAATTTTATTAGCAATATTTATTTACTGTCTTTTTTTATTTATTAGATGAACACAAGGAGTCGTACACGTGAGATGGCTGCGGAATATTCCGCACGACCCGTTGATATGTTAACCCCCGCGTCACATGGCATCAAGTTCACCGAGGAGTTCCATCTGATCCATTTAGATCGTCTCAAGATTCGAGAGATCAAGTCCACCCAGTGGACGTGTCCATATATCCTGAACCAACTTGGTATTCGTGCTAATTTCAATTTACTTGGCAACAATGTTGGTTTGTACAATTTTGTCTTTCAGGATGTTGTGACATACCACCTCTCGACGCTTGAGTTCTTCAGCACGTTGACACACATGGTGGATCCTTATAGTTGTTCCGAGGAACAAAGGCCCGAAGTTGATCGAATTAAATTCCGCCTAATGAACTGTGAGTACACTTTAACACTAAGACAATGGGCTCAATGCTTTGGGTTTGCCAACAACACCGATGTACGCACAACTACCTTTGTTTTAGATCCTTCCCTTTTACATTACTTTAATTTGATGAGAATTCATGGAAACACACCCAAGGGGAACCAAATTGATCATCCTGCTATTCGATATTTATTCTATGTGATTGCTAACACACTACAGGCACGTGGTGAGTTTACTAGAGTTAATGAGGAGGACATGTTTATCCTCACAAAAGTTGTACTTATCAATTGTAACTTAACGCCAAATTTGGACGCTCTACTTGTGTTTTATCTTAAGCATCAGGCTCTTCAATCTTGAGGACCCATATGTGGAGGACGAATCGTGACCGTTCTTGCATGCACACTTCACATAAACCTAGGTAATATCCAACCGTTGACTAGAAGTAATCGTCTCGGTTTATCTACTCTAAGAGTGTAACATCCCAGAAATATTAATCAAGCATATCAAGCTCTAATCACCCAAGTTTAGGGTTAACAAAAACTTTTATTATTAAACTTAATATGAGTGCATGCGTGATTTGCATTAGTATATGAATTCTTGAAATTACCATGATTGATTGCTACAAATGATAAGGCTTAGTTTAAAAATAAATGCTACATCATCTAGATCACTTACAAATAGAATCAAATGAAAAGAAAATCAAATATAGATCATAGGATCAAATGGTCATTTTGGCCAAACTTACCCACTAGACCACTTTGAGTGTTCCTAGTAAAAGATTTCCAACAGGAACAATTCCAATTCTTTTCACCCCTTGCTAGACCAACTCCAAGTGAATCCAAGCAAACTTTAAAAAGTGGCAGAAACTATTTTCAAATCTATTTAAGATGCATTTGCAAAATTGAATCAAGTTCATATGCCTATATCATCACTTTTCAAAAACCATTGAAACAAATTCCCATTGACCATTCCCAGCAACCATAGACTACTAAGCAAGTAACAAGATCACTCACCAAAAATCATTCAAAAATTTGAAAGTAAATTTCATACAGCCATTTGATCAAGCACCTGGCAGGCACAGTACAACCTCAACCACTACACACTATTTTGAGCTATCAATTGCTCATCTCTTGTACTGCAATCAACCCATTCAATTGTCCATGATCATGCCTGGTACTTGGTCGTGCAAAGGAGAGGCATCACTAGCCACATTGACCAGTGCCATGCTTGTACCGAGCCGGCCATGTCGGTCGAGCATGAACCACTTTCTGCACGCCGCGCCGCCCACTCCCACGACACCTAGCAGCTAGCCGTGACCTCACCGCCCCCCTGTCCACCCCTTGACCCAAGGCAAGAAGTGGAGACGCTGGAAATCGCGCGCCCATTTAAGCCTCTGCCATGCCGAGAGCATGACGGAGCGCAGCTGCCTCGCACGCACAAGCCACGCCTCGCTCCCTCCGCTCGTACCCACCGTTGCCGTGGAACCAGTGACCTCCCAGACATGATTGTTCACCGCCGCGTGCCCCTTGACCACCGTACTGACTAACAAACACCCGCGTACTGGAACAGAGTGCTGACGTTGTGCGACTAACAGAGACCGCCCCTTGCCGTGACGTCACTCACATGATGATCTCCATAGTTGGCCGCACCAACCCATGCCCTCCGCCATGCTCAACGAGACTTGCCGCAGCGTCGCCAGAGAAGCCAGACCATGCCGCCCTGCCTCCACCCTTGGGGTATAAAATGAGGCCACCCCAAACCTCATTCTCCACACCATTCCACTCCCCACTCACCTAGTAACCTCACCGACCCTTTCACGGAGCAAGGCGAGCACCACGACGCCGGAATTTGGCTGGAGTCCGCCGTTGTAGTCAAGGAAGGAAGCCGTTGATTGCGGCCACCCCAGGAGCTGCCGAGACCGCCAATTGAACCGCCATCGTCGACAACCCAATTCGCCCCCATCCGTGACCCTAGCTAGAGCCCCGGTAAGTCCCAAGCAACCACACCACCACATTAGGGTTTGAGTCTCGTCGGAGCAGTTCGACGGGGACGACGAACCATAGCCGTAGATCCTAGTCTAATCGTCGGGCTAAGACTGAAAGATACCGTTTTGGTTTAGATAAGTCACTGATACGGGGGACCATTCTGTCAGCAGCCCGCTGCGCCCACACCATGCAGTTGGGTCGGCCCATGTCTTTTCCCACGCATAGCCCAGTGATTCAAATATGATTTTTCCATTTTAGCTAAAACCAGATTTTGTCAGTAGATTCAAAATTCAATTAAAAGAGATTCACTAAACCAAAATGCATGATTCTAATTTTGTTGGAAAGGTATTGAAATTATATAATCACTCCCGTTGGATTCAAACCATTTAGAATTATAGATCACCTATAAAAAATATAACAAGATAGAGACTTTTGACAATTCAAACATTTTTAGTAAATAAACTATAAATGGTTTTGAGTTGATTCCAACTCTGAAAAATCACATTTGTCGTGCTCTACCTGAACATGTAAAAATATTTGGTTTTACAAATATGAAACATGGCTTAGTATTAAAAGAGTGCCATTTATGCATTTGTAGTCACTTAATTATTATTAAATAGTAATATTAAATCTTGTAATATATGATCGCCATTTTAAATCACATTCCCAAGTATTGGAATAGATGGTGATGACATGTGTCAACATGATCAACTATTTTAATTGGAGAATATTAAATCTTAAGGATTTAAAATGAGTAGAAATTACTTATCTAAAATAAGAAGATTAAGAAAATGTTAATATTCGATATGATGATTGAGAAGATGCTAGATCATCTAGTATGAGCCCTTGTGTGCTAAATAGAAGTAGTGAAGTGTTGTTTGGTGATTGTGCACATTGAATGTATTTATAGACGCTAGTACCGACCTAGGCTACAACGAGGAGGAGTACTTCGAGGAGGAGGAGGAGAACCTCAACGACAGCAACAACTGCGCTGCTCAAGGCAATCCCACTATGCAAGCTATCAGTGCAAGCTAGAACTATGCATGATACTGGTGCAAACCCCTTATACCAGATGCACTAGGCATGCTTGGTTACTGAACTTTACCAATTCCCGGTTTTACTCCAAGCTTTACTTTACCCTTTACTACGGTTCTTACCTAGTCAATGAATTGTGATTAGTGGAAACTAGATTGGATCCTATCAAGATCATAGGATTAGTCTTGGATACTTATACTTTGTTAGCACCCCCAATAGTGATAACCTCAATACTAGTGGCTAGTGCTAAGCATAAAACTGGATCACTTTAGATGGGAATACTTGGTAAAAATGATTATGAAAACCTTGGAATGAAGATTCATTCTATTGAAATGTTTTGAGATGTGTTATGAAACACAATGGTTTGATGATGAAACTGATGAGGCATGATCCTTGACTTTAATAAAAACTGATGGTTGGTCGGATGCGATACCATTCCAATTTTACCGTACAACCACAATACTTAAGTTGGGTAGGGCTTGACGGGAAGTTTATATGTCTTAGTATGGGTTCCCTTGCGGAAGAGGTTGCGCTGAAGCTACCTCGTGATGAATGTCCACCTATGTAGTGCTCAGGATGGCAGATGGCCATGGCTAGGAGGCCAAACTCAAAGGGGAGGTGCCTATACTAGGGTGTGTAATTGAAAGGTTAAGATTGATTATCCGCATACTAAGTATGATGATTCAGGTTTATCCCTGATAGGTGTATCGAATTTTGTGGTGAAAGTGTACCACCTCTGTAGAGCGTCAAACTATTCGAATAGCCGTGTCCGCGGTTATGGACAGTTGGAGTGGCCATACTGTTCCGTTGTCAGATGTTTTCAAATGTATTTGTGACTTGAAGGATGACCTTGACGTGATCACACAGAGTTGTGGCCATGAGATTTAAATTCCCACTTAAGTGACGTAGAGAACTAAATTAGGTCTTTACTCCTGAAGCTTTATGAAATAAACCTGGCTTTTTGCAAACAAACCTAGAGCTTATGATTCCTACTAGCTTTACTTTTACTTATACTAGTGATAGTTTGCGAGTACTTAAAGAGTACTCATGGCTTTATCCCTGGTTATTCCCATGGCCAGACTATGAGGAGGATTACCCGGAATATGGACAACAAGAGCTCTATGACAACTAGGATCATCTCCCATCGCCAGCATTGCCTGTGACCCCGAAGATGGAGCCTACTAAGTTTACTTTTCACTGTTTTGATTGTATTAAGACTTGATCATGAGATCCTTTATTTGTAATACCTTTATTATGGTTTGTAATGGATGATGTACTATGGTATCAATTATGTTATGTCTCAAAAAATGGTAATCCTAGGATTGCGATGTATGGCATAAAAAGCATCTGGACTTAAAATCTAGGTGTTGACAAGTTGGTATCAGAGCCATCCTGACCATAGGAGACCCTAGTTAGAATGGATGCCTGGAAAACCTAGTTTCAACATAAAGAAAGTGAGTATTTACAAAAACCTATTCTCATTCTTATCCTGGAGATTCTTTCAAAAAGAGATCACTTGTTCCTCAAAACTCTTACAATGCTACATAAAATTTGACACACTTGATCACCTCACTAACTTACTCATCTTAATTGCTTATAGATGGAGGTCAAATACACCAAGTTTTACCAGTTGGGCAACGGAGGACAGCTTATCTTTGAGAGGGATCTGGATTCGCTCTCAAAGTATCTTGGTCGCCCGCACCCGGAGTTCTTTGGAGCACAGCTCAAGGACCATGCTGGAGGGGAGCTACAATGGTTGATTGTTGCCGACCTGAGAGGCAAAATGGAGCCACCACTTTCTAACAAGATTCAGTTCAGCGTTCGGGAGAACAACTAGCTAGATGGATTAGCTAGAGCTATGCAAGAAGCTCTTGCTCGCTTGTGTGCTCAGAACATCAACCAGAACATCGGCACCTGTTTTGTTAACTATGCAATATGTGACTCTACGGGATATCCTCTATCCATGCCAGCCCATCCGGAGTTGAAGCACTACATGCACCACATGGACTTCATGCTATATGAGACAGAAAAGGAGTTGGGCAATTGTAAGATCTCACCATGATAGGTAAGATCCCTGTGATTGCAGTGCTAGTCCCTGGATCGAAATGCTAGCACCCACAGTTTAAGATGAAGTACACAGAAACAAAGGTCATTATTACATCGCATATCCAGGAATATAATGGTTCTTACAACTCACTTAGCCCAAGGCTAAGACACAAGTTCACAATACATAGCATAATAATAATAGAGTCTTTAGTCTTCATGTGCCACAGGCAAGCATGTCGAGTGTAGACCCGCAACCCTACTCATCATCAGAGTATCCTACAACATAATAAGTTACAGCCACAAGGGTCAATACATTTGGAATTGTATTGGCAAGTGATACCAAAAGATACTTAGTATAATCCAACCACTACATGAATATATGGCTAAGTGGGGTTATGGCTGGCTTTGCAAAAAATAGTTTAACTTTTAGTTTTTGAAGAAGTTTTTCATTCAAGCTATAAGGTACCAATGATAGACATCACTGCACCCTTTACCCATGTTCACCCACAAGTTTTAACTTAGAGAAATTTGGATGAGAAGATTATTGAACTACTTCACTGTCTTGAGGCTCAGAAGTTGTCCATAACCGGGGACACGGCTAAGTACTTAGTTTTACCCTCTTGAGAGGTGGTGCACTTTCCCCACAAGACTCGACATGCATCGAGACAAGACCTTTCAGAAGCAATCCCTCAGACCACCACGGACGCGTTCCATCCTATCACATCTACCACCTTCTGTCCGTCTAGCTGAGTTCTTGCAACTTAGTTGGTCAAGGCAGAGCCCATATGCCATGTGGTTGCACTGGAAGCTTCATGACAATAATGTCTCCAATCTCTTTGTTCCTGGGTGGCCATCCACAAGTGTGATACACCAGCTGACCATAGACATGGCCCCTGAGTAACCACTCAACATAATCCAAGCAAGTCCCAATCCACCCAGGTGTTTCATTAATAATAGTTGTTTTCTTAGTCCAACAAAATAATATCTTTCCATACTATCTTGATATGTATTTTCCACCCACGAATTCAACTAGCATGGCTAAGCATTCTAGCATACGAAGTCTTTTAACTAGGAGATATTACCAAGATATAGTCTATAGGATAACATAGCATAGTATAGTAACATATAATTCTATCATGCTAAGATCTACCAAAAATATCACTAGTGCAATAGTGAAAATAATAGGACATGGGATGAAATATCACTTGCCTTGGTAGCTAGGAGAATAGGTACAATCCTCACAGCAACAAACTTCACAATCCACACAATCTACACAAGATCAATACAACAACAATAATTCAATCAATGAAACATTACAAAAACATGAATGCATGCAAAATGCAATGATATGATCACAACTCTATAATTTATAGAGTCTACAGTACTGAGGATAGAATATCTCATCTAAATGCATAAGAAATACCCAAAAAAAATTTATAGAACAATTTTTGTGAGCAAAATACTCCTAAAAAGGTTCTTCCTATAATTCCAATTTTTCAGAGGAAAAAGGGTGAAACAAGGCCTCCATAATAAAGGTCTCATTTTTCTGAATCCATAGACACCAAATTTGTATTTTTCTGATTTGTGGATCAAAAGTTATTGAATTTCTAAGTTAAATACTAAATCTGTCTATTTTCTAATTAATCAAAAATAGTCTGGCGACGTGGCGCTTTCCTATTGGCTGGTACCAGTTCGGTCGGATCGATCGCTGTGGGCCGTCAGATCTTAAGTAACTACGGACGGATCTGATTAGCCCGTACCCTTACGTTTAGTGATCTAATCCTATCCACTAGGATTTGATCGAACGGCTACTCAACATCTCGCCGGAGACTGGCGACGCTAGCGACGGCGCGCGGCGGCGGCACGTCAGGTGAGTGACGTTCCGGTGATTCTAGAGGGGTAGGGGAAAAGGCAGTCTTACCGAAGGTTTGCGGTGGTCTCGGCGATCTGGTTGGTGGTCGCGATGGAGAGAGGGGAGCTCTGCTGCGCTCGGTATTCCTCGCCGGAGTTGCGTCGACGGCGGAGGTCACAGCCACGAGACGGTGGCGTCGATCTGGTACTCGAGCAGACAAATAAAAGGGTTAGGGGAATGCGCCTGGTTCTGCACGGTCTAGCAGTGCCCAAAAAGGAGCGGCGGGAACCTTGCCCTTACCAGAAAAACCGTCGGACAGTGGCGGCAGAGGAGTTCGCCGGACTTGGTCCGTGTCGTCGACCTGGAGCAAGAGGGAGCACGTGGCTCGGTTAGTAGGTGCGCTAGGATCTGGTGAACCAGACAGAACAGAGAGGAGGGCGCCGGGTGGCCTGGGTTCACCGGAATTGTCGTCGGAGTACTGTCAGTGAGCGACGGTCCGAGCTCGAAATTTGGGGAGCCTGGGGGCTCTCCGGGGGTGGCGACTGGGGGAAATGACGAGGAGGGGTAAGGGAATTAAGTAGAGGTAATCACCGGGGGAATTACTACGAGAAACGGCCAGAATCGAATTGATTCGAAACGGCAGAGAAGGGGGGGTTGTTCGTCGCCGGGGGTTGAAGACGACAAGGTGGTGGGGTGACGTGGCGTGGGGTCGGTCTGTCAGCGGGAGGGGGTAGTCAGGGGCGCGGTAAGAAAAATAGGGGAGAGGGGAAAAGCCGGGTGGGCTTAGTTTGGCTGGGTTTGGGCCGAAAGGCCAGAAGCTGTCTGCTGCTTTTTTTTCTCCTTTACTCTTTTTCTTTTTCTAATTCTGTTTTCTCCAAAACTTTTGATTTAAGGATGCAAATTGATTCAAACCAATTTGTGAAAATTTGTAAAAACTCAAATTAGGTTTTTAGGGTATTATAAAACATATTTATCTTCTATTTTAATCCAAAGTATTTACTTGGACTTAATAGGTAATATAGCATTTTCTTTGATTCTATTTTCAAAATAATTCATATCTTTTTATTCATGGCTCAAAATTGCACCAAATTTTTGGAGGACATTCTAAATGCAATGCAATTACATGCTATGATGATATGAGTGCAATGATGATGATTTCAGATGAAATTTTGGGATGTTACAAATCTAACCCCCTTAAGATGAATCTCGCCCTCGAGATTCGGGTTGGCTAGCAAATAGGTGAGGGTGATCTCTCCGAAGTTCATCCTCTCGCTCCCAGGTTGCTTTTGATTCAGTGTGATGGTTCCACTGCACTTTACTGAATCTGATGGTCTTGGTACGGGTAATTCTTTCTGCTGTCTCTAGAATTTTAATAGGTTTCTCTTCATACGTGAGATCATTATCTAGCTGAACTTCCTCCAATGGTATAGTGTCTTTCAACGAAGTTTCTTCCATCTCTGGGTGACACTTTTTCAGCTGACTGACATGGAATACATTATGTACCGCTGATAGAGATTCTGGTAATTCTATCTCATATGCCACTTCTCCTTTGCGGTTCAAAATCTTGAAAGGTCCTACATAGCGTGGTGCTAATTTTCCTTTGATTCCAAATCTCTTTACACCACATAGTGGTGATACTCTGAGATAAGCTCTATCACCAATCTCATAGGTGACCTCTCTACGTTTTGGATCAGCATAGCTCTTCTGCCGAGATTGAGCTACCTTTAGCCTATCTCTCACCATCTTGACTTTCTGTTCGGCCTCTTTGATTAGGTATGGCCCGAACAAGTTTCTTTCTCCTACTCCATTCCATAGCAATGGTGTAGTACACTTCCTTCCATAAAGGAATTCAAATGGAGCCATTTCTATGCTTGACTGATAACTGTTATTGTAAGAAAACTCTACGTACGGTAGACTTTCATCCCAACTGGATCCATAATCTAACGCACATGCTCTCAGCATATCCTCTAATATTTGATTGGTCCTTTCTGTCTGCTCATCTGTTTGCGGATGAAATGCAGTGCTGAATTCTAACCGAGTTCCCAGTTACTCGTGAAGTTGTCGCCAAAAGTGTGAAGTGAATTGAGTCCCTCTGTCAGATACGATACTCTTAGGTACCCCATGCAAACATAAAATTCTGTTCATGTAAATCTTGGCTAACTTTGCACTTGTATAAGTGGTCTTTGATGGGTTTGTAGCATGGAAAACAAAAAATTTCTACCGCAAGAACGAACAAAACCTAGATCTAATCTAGATAAAAGCCAAGATCTAATCTATTAGACATGAGCAACGAGATAGATAGGAACTAACCCTTGTAGATCCGAAAGCGTTAACGAGATTAGATCTCGTGGCTGATGTAGTCGATCACATGCCGATCTCAAGATCGTGTGGATGATCCTTCCGGCGTCGCGTTCCAGCAGCGCTTCCGCAGTCGGTCAAGTGGACGATCCTTCCGGCGTCGCGAATCGGCAGCTCTTCCGCAGTCGGTCACACGTGCGGAGTCGAAGCAGACCTTCCTCTCCCCGTTCCAGCGAGCAGCGGAGGTAGTAGATCTTCTCCACGGAATCCCAGCAGCACGACGGCGTGGTGGTGGTGGTGGAGTAGAGAATTCTATAGGGCTTCGCCTATGCCTGTGCAGAAGATGGTGGAGGAGAGAGGCGGCAGAGATTGGGTGTTATGGGAGCAAGGGTGGAGGGGGTGCCCCTGCCCCTCTATTTAAGGGGGGTGAGGCGCCATGGGAGGGGGAGTCCTTGTAGGATCTTTCATTCATTTGTCTTGCGACATTTTAGCAATAGTGTTTATGGATGTGATTTCTCCCACTAGACTTGTAAAAATTCATCCATCCTTTATGAAATACGGTAATTATTTGAACAACCATTGTTCTCGTAATACCGGAACAAAATAACAATTATTAAAACAAATCTTGAAGGCTAGGTTTAATACACAATAATATTTTATTTGTTTTCGATGAACATCATCACTCATTCTCTTGCTAGTTACTTAGGCCATTGTAGTTCATGAATTGTGTTGTCCTGTATGACACTTCATACCAACCAATTCGGTATCCAATACCTAAGAGCCACATTGTTTAACAAGCAAGGAATACAACCATAACATGTATATCTTCTATATGCCTAAGTTGGACATCTCCAACCTTTTATTTTCTGCCAAATATTTTATAGATTCTCTTTCAGCAATTCCTTTCCTTTTAAAAGAATCTATCAACATCAATAGTGGTGTCATTCACATGACACATAGTACAAAGCGTATATAGTCAAACACTAATACCTTTGGACTTGCACTTTGAAGTGGATCACCATCATTAAATGTTTGGCATTCTTTCAAAAATCCATTCTTTAGTAACATATTAGTGTAGTAAACATTTTACTTACATCTTCTATTCATCCTTATCATGACAACTTTCATGATCAAGCTGCTATAGCTTATAAAGGCGAATTGCGAGTATAATGTTTCTTTTTCAAAAACTTTTGGAGGATTAGGACGACTAGCGTCTCCAACCTTCACAAATTCTCATCAAATATGAGGACGTATACTCTATCATGTTGTAACCAACACATTGTTTTAGATATCGCAATACCTTTCACATATGATGGTTTCTGAAACATTGCTTTCAGCTCTTAGATAAACTTGATATTAAAAAACAATATTTTTGAGTATCAAGAATCATGGAGGCAAACATGATACATTAGATACTAACACTGGAATTGTTACTCTTGATTTAATACTACTTATTAAACTTCATGGAGCAAATAGAGTTTGCTGAAAGTTTGCAATAGGACTTATAAACTTTAAATACGATACCAGTTCGTAAAGTAAATATCCAGAATTTCTATAGTTCTACTATCTCAACTATAACTAAGCGTAAGGTGGTGAACGGATGCCAATGACTACAACAAACTATGCAAATTCACTTTGGTTGTGTTTATGATAAATTAAGTTCGACTAATCCAAATTACAAATGAACTCCCACTCAAAACAACATCCCTCGAGTTGTTTTAGTGATTACACGAACCAAATCGACTACACCAAGTCTGATCATCACGTGAGATGATGTAGCTTTAAAGGCGAACAATCAACATGTTCATCATATCATCCATATGACTCATGCTTTACCTTTCGGTATTCCGTGTTCCGAGACCATGTCTGTACATGCTAGGCTCGTCAAGGTTAACCTTAGTTTCCGCATGTGCAAATCTGCCTTGCACCCGTTGTATGCACACGTAGAATCTATCACACCCGATCATCACGAGATGCTTCGAAACGACGAATCTTAGCAACGGTGCCAACTAAGGACGAGCAACGGTGCCAACTAGAATCTATCACACCTTGATATTGCTTGTTTTAAACTATTTGTATATAGTCACTCTTATGAACTTTGAAGGTGTCATATGCAATTATATTTGCTACTCTATGAGGGGCAAGCTGAATACTATTATGCTATGTTTTCTTTATGTGACACAAACAAACGTCTTGCAAAGCATTGTTATTCATGAATCTTTTGTTTGTGACTTTTCATGTTGCATCATAGTTTCTTTGTCTTATTGCTAGAACTTTGTCTTTCATGATTTGATTGAAGTACTATGATCCCAGCTTTGAATGTTTTACAAATACTTTGATCAAGTCTTTGATGGTGCATGTCACCTCAAAAATTATTCTTTCTTTTTATCACTTACCTACTCGAGGACGAGAAAGAGTTAAGCTTGGGGATGTTGATACATTGCAAATGTATCTATCATTTTTGATGTTCCATGCTTGGTTTTACCCACTTTCTTGTGTTTTGCCCACACTTTGGAGTACTTTTCATATGATTTATTGGACTAACCTATTAACAAGAGCCACAGTGCCAGATGCATGTTTTCTGCTGTTTTTGGTTCCAGGAAAGTCAGAAAATGAATATTCTCATAATTGGACGGGACAAAAGCCAAAGTGCCTATTTTTCTGGAAGTCATCAGATGCCAGAATATGAGACAGAGAAGGGCTAGGGGCCGGCCACACCACCTGGCTGCGCGGCCAGGCCTGGCCCGCTCCAGGGGGTGGTCTGGCCGACCCCAGCACCCCCTCGGCCTCTCCTTCCGCCTATAAGATGCCCTCGGGAGGGAAACCCTAAATGCTCGATCAAAAATCCACGAAAGAGTCTGTAGCCACCGTCATCTCCATCCCTAGATCGGGAGGGATCTGAAGCTCTTCCCGGCACCCTGCCGGAGAGGGGAATTCACCCTGGAGGCCTTCTTCATCACCATGCAAGCCTCCGGTGTGATGCGTGAGTAGTTCATCTCTAGACTACGGATCCATGTAGTAGCTAGATGGCTGGTTCTCCTCCTTTGTGCTTTCATGTCTAGATCTTGTGAGCTCCGTTCATGATCAAGATCATCTATTTGTAATTCTGCATGTTGTGTTTGCGGGGATCCGATGGATATTGAGATGCGATTTTAGATTGATTATTGATTCTATCATGTCTTTGTTATTTGTGATCTTGCATGCTTTCCGTTGTTAGTAGCTATCTTGGCGAAGTAGATGCTAGCAACTCCAAGAGTTAGTATTTATGCTCGATAGTGGGTTCATGCCTCTGGTAATCTGGGGAAGTGACAGAAATCTCTAAGGTACTAGATGTGTTGTTGCTACTAGGGAGAAAACAACGATCCTTTGTTCATAGAACAATTGTATTGTTTACTTTACATGCAGTTCGTAAAGCAATAATCTATTGCTTGCAACTTAATACTGGAGGGGGTTCGGATGATAATCTGAAGGTGGATTATTAGTCATAGATGCAGTTGGATGGCGGTCTATGTATTATGTTGTAATGCCCAATCAAGTCTCAAAGGAGTCAAGATGATTAGTATATGCATGTATTGCTTTCTCGATGTTTGTCAATTGCCCCGCTGTAATTTGTTCACCCAGCATGTTATCTATCTAAGGAGAGCCACCTCTAGTGAACTATGGACCCCGGTCCTTTCTTTACATATAATCTACAAATTGTTTACTACTTTGTGTTTACTTTCTGCAAACTTTTACTTCCTTCCATTCGATACGTTTAATCCTTTGTTTTCAGGAAAACCGGTGAGATTGACAACCTCATCGCAAGTTGGGGACAATGTTCTGTGGTTGTGTTGTGCAGGTCTCCACGTTGCTACTAGCACCAGTAGTGCGCCCTGCCAAGGCTTAGCTAGCAACACCTTTGGGGTGTTTCCTTGCTCCTACTGGTTCGATTAAACCTTGGTTTCATAACTGAGGGAAACTTGCTGCTGTGCTCATCATACCTTCCTCTTGGGGTTCCCCAACGAGCTTGTTAATACACGAGCGGTCAGGTGATGGATAGAAGAACTACCAGCAGTACTGTGGAGTTTAAGAACAACTCTGAATCAATCAATAGGCTATACGGCATTCTTTCTGGTATATGGGGCAGAAGCTGTATTACCAGCCGACATAGAGCATGATTCGCCAAGAGTCACCCAATACACAAAAGCCGAAGTGCGTGAAGCCTGACAAAATGATGTTGATCTGCTGGAAGAAGCGAGAGAACTAGCCTTGTCCAGATCCGCCATATATCAGCAAAATCTCCGATGCTATCATAGCCAGAAAGTAAACCCCAGAGTCTTCCGGGAAGGTGATCTGGTACTCCAGTTGGTGCTGCGCACTGCTGGCATGCATAAGTTGTACCCTCCATGGGAAGGACCTTTCATTGTAACCAAAGCTTTGCACAATGATTCCTACTATCTTATTAATGCACAGCCACAGGAAAAGAACAAGGCAGACAGGTCCAGAGAGGAATCTAAGCAACCATGGAATGTAGCACTACTTCATCCTTTTTACACCTGACAAAGAGGTTAATGTATCCGAGATACTCATATGTCTGTATGTATGTCGGCAATGAGCTTATTAATGAAACTTTGGCACCCCAAGTAGAAACTCGGGGACTGCCATAATAATTATTCTTTTTGTTTTCGTATTTTTATGTCGGCTAGGTTAAGTCGCTTATATCTTAGCCGGATTAGTAATGTGTGAGCGCCAAAAACCTAACTCTTCGACTTTGCTGTTGTCCAACAAGAATTGGCTTCATGGCAAGCAAGAGAACAAGTTTGGAATGGCAAAGCACATGAAAAACGACTAAGGAAAAGAACTTAAGCGAGCCGACATTTGTTTTTGGACTAACCCTCTGTTTACTTTATCTAACGCCGGATTAGAGCTAATCTCAAAGTTTCAAGTATTGTTAAGTCAATTTTTTGAACCTCGGACTCGTAAGTCAAAAAACCGAATCAAGGTAGACGCGAGCCGAGTCAAAAATTGGAAGAACAGGAAAATGAAACTCGGGGACTTCACCCACGATAATTCGACATTAAAAACCTAGTTGCAAAACAACACAAATTGTAGCAAAACCACACCAAAGTACTTAAATACATTTTCACTCGGCATTCCGGGGATCTGACGAATACGGTCAAGTGTTTTTAAGGACCAGGGGCAGCAGCCAAATCATCGGCCGAGGGAGGAGGTACTTCGGAGCTTGTGGGCGGGGCGCTAACCTCGGCCCCATCCTCGGGGTTGGCCTCACCATCCTCCGGGTCTTTAGCCTCGTCACCAAGTTCAGAGGCCTCGCCCTCACTTCCCTCATCTTGTTCATCTTCAGAAGCAACTTCATCATCGAAAACGTCAAGGTAGCTCGACCCTTTGTTCCAAGTGATGGGTTCGTAGCATGGAAAACAAAAAATTTCTACCGCAAGAACGAACAAAACCCAGATCTAATCTAGATAAAAGCCAAGATCTAATCTATGAGACATGAGCAACGAGATAGATAGGAACTAACCCTCGTAGATCCGAAAGCGTTAACGAGATTAGATCTCGTGGTTGATGTAGTCGATCACTTGCCGATCTCAAGATCGTGTGGACGATCCTTCCGGCGTCGCGATCCAGCAGCGCTTCCGCCCTCGGTCAAGTAGACGATCCTTCCGGCGTCGCGTTCCAGCAGCGCTTCCGCCCTTGGTCAAGTAGACGATCCTTCCGGCGCCACGATTCGGCAGCGCTTCCGCAGTCGGTCACACGTGCGGAGTCGAAGCAGACCTTCCTCTCCCCGTTCCAGCGAGCAGCGGAGGTAGTAGATCTTCTCCACGGAATCCCAGCAGCACGACGGCGTGGTGGTGGTGGTGGAGTAGAGAATTCTGCAGGGCTTCGCCTATGCCTGTGCAGAATATGGTGGAGGAGAGAGGCGGCAGAGATTGGATGTTATGAGAGCGTGGTTTTAGGGGGCGCCCCCTGCCCCTCTATTTAAAGAGGGGATGGCGCCATGGGGAGGGGAGTCCTTGTAGGACTCCTCTCCTCCCTAGGCCGGCGGATTGGAGGTGGGGGGAGGAGTCCTCCTCCCCCACGAATCCGTATTTTGACCCACCAGGACTCCTTGATCCCTATCTTGATTTTCAAGCAAACTCCAAGATATCTTCTAGAACCTTCCGGAACATTCCGAAACCTTCTAGAATCCTCATACAAACACTCCGGAACATTTCCTATCTCATAAAATGATCTCCTATATATGAATCTTATTCTCCGGACCATTCCGGATCTCCTCGTGATGTCCCGGATCCATTCCGAGACTCCGAACAACATTCGGTCTCCAACGCACATTCCATATCTACTTAAAACAACTTCGAACCTTAAGTGTGTCACCCTACGGTTCGTGAATATGCAGACATGATAGAGACACATCTCCTATCAATAACCATCAGCAGGACCTGGAGATCCATAATGGCTCCCACATACTCAACGCTGACTTCGCGATCGATTGAACCATTTACATATGAAACCAATTCCTTTTGTCTCGCGATACTATACTTATCCGAGGTTTGATCGTTGGTATCTCCATACCTAGTTCTACCTCGTTACTGATAAGTACTCTTTACTCGTTCCGTGATATGTCATCCCTTGTGACCTAGTCACATGCTTGCAAGCTAACTAGATGACATTCCACCGAGAGGGCCCAGAGCATATCTATCCGTCATATGGATGGACAAATCCCAATCTTGGTTCATGCGCTTCAACACATACTTTCAGAATACCCAATGACACTTTTATAACCACCCAGTTACGAAGCGGCGTTTGATGTCATCAAAGTATCCATCCGATGATGGTGATTAACATAACCTCATGGTCGAAGGATTAGGTTACTATGCATTTAAAAGCTTACAGCAATACGAACTTAATGACTTGATCTTATGCTACGCTTACTATGGGTGTGTGTGTCCATCACATCATTCTCCTAATGATATAACCTTGTTATTAACGACATCCAATATCCATGATCAGGAAACCATGATCATCCATTAATCAACAAGCTAGTTTAACAAGAGGCTTACTAGGGACTCTTTTATGTTTACAAAACACACATGTATTAGTGTTTCCTAATAATACAATTATAGCATGGGATGTAAACATTTATCATAAACATAAAGATATAATAATAACCACTTTATTATTGCCTCTTGGGCATATCTCCAACACCAAGCGTGGCAGAAGGAATACTGGATAAGTTTGTTAGCACTGGATTTGTGACGCGCAACCCACACCGGATGTTCGGTCCACTTGGATCCGGTGCGCATGCGGGTAAGCAGCCCCAAATCTATTCCTTCGTACCACGAAAGGACGAACTGTAGGGCAATGTCAGCCCCAGCTCGTGCAGCCGACTCACGCCATAGATTCAGCTGATGCTCGCACTCCATCAGTTTGGTGATCAGCGCCGCATTACCTTTGGGAGTGGGCTCAGTGGGCTAGAGGGAGTTGAACATCTGCATTGCCACCGACATAATGTCTGCACCGTAGTTCTTCACTAGCTCCATGCGAGTGAAGAGGCTCGCCAGCAAATCCTCCATATCATACGGGATTGGCTCGGCATCATGGCATGTGGGGATACCACGTTGTTCGCGGGACTGGGTTACGGCAGCAGCAGCAAGAGTATCGCCTTCTGGAAATTTGCCTGAGAGCAGAGCAGAGGAAACAGTAAGCAAAAGCACCAAATCCGGAGAAATGAGAGTTGAGCAAGGGCAAACAACTCATGGGCAATATGGAAGAGGAGTCACTGAAGCTCGGCATGGACATTGGCGCTTTGGGCCTGGAGTTTCTCGTATTCTGAGGTCACCGACGTAAATTTGACGTCGGCTTCCTGCAATAAGCTCTGATCCTTGGAAATTTGCGTGGTTAAACGCTCTTTTTCCTTGGCGAACTCCTGGTCAGCCTTCTCCAGTTCGGACTTATGGAGGTTCTTGAGCCTCTGACATTTGGCATTCAGCCGAGTAATTTCCGAGTCCCGGAGCCGCAGCCAAGCTATCTCATCGTCCTTCTTCTTCAGTTCAGCCTCATGTTTCCCTGTTTGTTCGAGGAAATGGGTCATTATATCAGGCATAGGAACGCTGTCTTCAAGAGAAACTGCAACAGTGGGCAAATCCGGCAAAGTTGGAGTATAAATATCCACCGGGTAAAGAAAATAACACACAATGATGGTGTGAACGAGATAAGATACCTTTGATTTCAGCCAGATTTTTTCGCATGACGATATTCTCAGCTTCAACCTCGGCTACATGGTTCGGATAACAAGTTAATACGGATCACAGATAACTCGAACAAACGAAATTGAAATAAGGAAAAGTCTTAAGTAAGAAAAATTACCCTTCTTCTGGTGCTCCTCCAGGAGTTTGCCATAATGCGCGCGAACGCCTTTATAGGAGTCCAGCAGGCGCTGGAACTCAGCAGATCGATGGTTAGTGGTAATCTGGAAAAAACAAGACAATGTCAAGTTCAAAGGCAAAGTGAAAGTAACTCAAAGTCTACAAGATCCGGGTCAAGTGGAACTTAACCCGGCCCTAGGTGTATGGATATTCGAAGTCTACAAGATCCAGGCCAAGTAAAACTTAACCCGGCTCTAGGTGTGTGGATATTCAAATTCTACAAGATCCAGGCCAAGTGGAACTTAACCCGGCTCTAGGTGTGTGGATATTCGAAGTCTACAAGATCCGAGCCAAGTGGAACTTAACCCGGCTCTAGGTGTGTGGATATTCGAAGTCTACAAGATCCGGGCCAAGCAGAACTTAACATGGCTCTAGGTGTGTGGAAATTCGAAGTGTACAGGATCCGGGCCTAGGTAACTTAACCCGGCTCTAGCTTTGTCAGCATTTGAAATTGCTAAGGACGAAAACTAAATTTTCTAGGAGCATCCAACCGAGTAACAAGTTACTCCCTCGGAGGCTCAGGGACTAGGGGGTATATCTATAAGTGTTCATGCATATAAAGTATCGTAGCAGAAGAAAAAGGGTTACCTCCATCATCCGGCCAACCAAAGAGATGGCCTTGGTGGCAGAGTTCATCTGCGCGCTGAACTCAGCTGGGCCGAACTTCTCTGGCAGATCATCCTTGGGGTCGATGAACTCAGCGGTGTTCCAGTTACGCACATACTCAAGGAGTAGTGGACTGTAACTTTTACCGCTCAGAGAGTAACTCGCCACCAAGCCTTTAACATGGGCTTCTCTCCTTGCAGATTGAGCTGCAGCAGGGCTGGTATGCAAGACCAGCTGCCGGCTACCCTCTGATTCAGCAGCAGGAGACCCAAAGGTGATGCCCTTAGCTGATCCGGCAGCTTTCTTGAGCTTGCCGAATGACGGAGGATGCGGCGGAAGATCCGAGGCCGCTGATCCGGATGGAGCTTGAGAAGCTAGCGGGAAAATGTCCGCAATAGACGCCGTTGATCGAGAGGTGGCCGGTGGAGCCTACCTTTTTGGGGCCTTGGTGGAGGTTGTTGCTGCTCAGGCTGTTGGTGTTGCTGCTGGTGGTGCTGTTGTTGGTACTGATGCTGGTGCTGGTGGTGATGTTGTTGATGCTGTTGATGCTGCTGGGGCTGGTGTTGCTGGTGCTGGGGACGCTGGTGCTACTAGTTCTGAAGAAACTTGAACTAGAGAAGAACTTGGTTGGGGCGATGCCGATGAAACTGGCACCTCAACACTAGGCCCTGGCGCCGAAGAGGAACTGGGAAGATTCGGCATGGCCATATCCTGAGCCGCCCCACTACCCCCCCCCCCCCCCCCCGTGCCGACATTGCCCTCCTCATGACGAGGTGGGCTCTGGTCAGGTGCAGCCGCGGAGCCCTCTTGAATAGGGCTGGGCGGGCGAGTGTCGTAATCGCGAGGGGAGAAGGACTACTCTGGATTGGAGAGGCAATGTTGGGGCCGCTCTGGGGAATAATAATGACCCGCAAGTATAGGGGGTGTATCGTAGTATTTTCGATAAGTAAGAGTGTCGAACCCAACAAGGAGTATAAGGTGTTGACGAGTGGCTTGGAGCAGGAATTCTCTGTAAATACTTAACAAACGGATTTTTAGGGGGTTTTGATAATGCAGATAAATAAAGTGCGAGTAAATAAAAGACAATAAGAATAAATGCAGCAAGTGGCCCAATCCTTTCTTTAGCAAAGGACAAGCCGGTTGTATTACTTAAGATGACCAAACGTTCTCGAGGACACACGGGAATATCGTCAAGTGCTTTCGCTTCATATAGTTGATTAATCTTCTTTAGTTTGCTAAGTGTTGTGTGGGTGAACCTATGCTAATGTACCGACCTTCCTAGGACTAATACATACTTGTGATTATACCCCTTGCAAGCATCCACAAGTACAAGAAAGTAATTAAGGTACAAACCTAACCACAGCTATAAACTATAAGACCCTGACATCCCTTGTGCAAAGGTTTCCTAACGGGGGGTTAGGTTTCACTCCGGTAACCCCTACGATTAGTAGCCAAATACACAATGCATCCCCCTAGGCCCATAAAGGTGAAGTTTCATGTAGTCGATGTTCACATGACACCACTAGAAGAAATACACCACAACTTAAATATCAAACTATTGAATCTTTCTCAACACAATTCCACTACTAACAACATGACTTTTCCCATGTCCTCAAGAACTAAACGAACTACTCACAACACATCATATGGATCAAGGTCAGATATGATATAATGATATGTAACAATCTGAACATAAACGATAATTCAATGGTTCACTCAATAGCATCAACTACAAGGAGTAATCAACACCGGGAAAGTTTCCCCTAAGAACTATGCAAGATTCAACCCAATTGTTACAGCGGTATGAAGTGGTGATGATGGTGCTGGTGGAGATGATGGTGGTGATGATGGTGATGATAATCCCGATGAAGTCTAGCTTGATGGTGGTGTTGATGGCGACGATCTCCCCTCTCCGGGAAGGAATTCCCCTGGCAGAATTCTGTCTGCTGGAGAGATCTTTCTCTCTCGGTGTTTTCCACCCCGCAGAGGCGGCGGAATCTTTCGTTGGTCGCTCTCCTAGATGTTAGGGTTACGAGGGGATTATATACGCCAGAGGGGAGAGCCTGGAGTGGGCCAGGGTGGCCACACAACCTGCTGGCGTGGCCTAGGGTTGCCCGCGCCAGGGGGTGGTGTGGGCCCCCTGTGGCCCATCTCCACTCCCCCTTCTAGCAATCTTCATCTTATAGAAAAATAGAATTTTCCATGTATTTTCTAATCTTCACGAATTTTGCCTCCAAACCGCAACTTTTCCAACAGAATCCTGACTGAAGCAGTCCATGCTCCAAAAGTCATCAACCATGCAAAAACAGATGAAATAACATAAGTAGCATCTCTTAATATGAAATATATCAATGAATAACAGTAAATTATGATATAGAATAGTGATGCAAAATGGACGTATCAACTCCCCCAAGCTTAGACTTCGCTTGTCCCCAAGCGAAAACTGAGCTCAGTAAACATGACCTCCGGTATATGGAGTGAAGAGTCGATAAAAGAATACGGACAAGAAGCATCACATTTATCAATACACTAATCATAATAGAAGACAACTCACTATTATATAACTTAACTTGCAATAAGTAAAGGAAACACAATAAAGATACATAAAGTAAATCATAATTGGTAATGGCAAACTTAGCTCTTGGTCGAAGAATAGTTGACAATTTGCTGGAGTTCACACACAACTGGTTTTCAATGATAGATTTCAAAGTAGTAAACACTAAGATAAGAGCAATGTGCAAAACAAGGAACATAAAAAACATGATTGAATAAATCATCATATGAATGAATGAAACACAACAACTCAAAATACTTGCTTGAGATAGAAGGGAATAGGTTTACTGACTCAACTAAAAAGTAAGAGAAAGGCCCTTCGCAGAGGGAAGGAGGGATTTCAAGTTTCATAAAGAGCTTCCAAAAATTATGGTACTTATTAGCTTTCAGCTCTCATTGCCCCTATCATAGGCATCTTTAGGTGATTAAGGTTAAAGTGATCAAATATGAGGATATGCTTGACAAGTTCCAAGTTGAAAATCTCATGTCCCTTGAATACGAGGGTCGCTCCTCATGCTACTCAAGTTTAGTTAGCGGTAAGTTCTTGTCATAGTAAGTATATGTGTATCATAGAGAATCGACAACGGAGTACCTCTTGCCCGATGATACGGAAGAATCCCCATATCAAAATGACAAGGCAAGCAGACAAGGAGCATCTCAGCAATCTTCTTATTTACCATGGGAAAATGGTGCTTTTTTCTCTCTTACCTCCTTTCTCATCTTTTTTTCTTTTTCTCTTTTTCTCAATATCTATCTCTTTTTTTATAAGAAGAATGCTTCATAGAATTCTCATTATGGTTACGCTGCAGGTTTCCACCATGATTAGGCATGGATTAGACCGGTGGTCCAAGCATTTCTCTAACACATATACATAACTCCATGGACTTACAAGCTCCCCTTTCATTTCACACCGACGACATCCATAGACAAAAGAGCATGATATCAACTAGGTACAAAGTACAAGTGCAATGTTGAAAGCATTCCCCATGATAGCTTGGTTCTGCTAATTCACAACTTACAAAGCGCAAGCATATACGCAACATAGATGGGCACAATGGTTCAAGTTTATTAAGTGCAAGAAAGTAAAGTGTGCCATCAAGTTCGTGAGAGCTTTAATCACTAATTTTCACATAACAATT
Source organism: Avena eriantha (assembly GCA_910589775.1). NCBI lineage: Eukaryota > Viridiplantae > Streptophyta > Magnoliopsida > Poales > Poaceae > Avena > Avena eriantha. The sequence continues at coordinate 101,296,185 of OU342742.1, forward strand.
TTAATTCGTAAGGTAGATAAAAACATGAACTTACTTGGAATAGCAATAGTGCTAGTAGGGAGGTATGGTGGACACAAATGGCATAGGTTTTGGTTTAAGGATTGGATGCACGAGGAGCATTCCCTCTCAGTACAGGTTTTTGGCTAGCAAGGCTGGGTAGCAAGCATAAGAGTTGAAGGAAACAAACAAACACACAAGTGATAAAAACAAACATGCAATCTTACTTGGAAGCACAAAAGATCTAAACTAGAGAATACTAAGCTTATGAGCAAATCAAGAAAGAAAGATGATGAAATTATATTTCTTAAGAGTACTTTTATCTTTTTCATTTAATTCTCAAGATAGTGTTGCTACCGACCGAGCCAGGTTTGCCAAAACCAACTAAATTAACTCAATGATCCCAAAGTGATACCAATACTAACGACAAGATCAATCATATAACCATAAATTGAAAACTAATATAATATATGCAAAAGAATAAATGATAGAACTTCTCATTAATATTCCATAACGGCAACTCACTCCAAGGGATACATAGATATCTAACGAGAGGGGGGGACAGTTACATAATGCAAACCATCCTACATGATAACTTCTTTATTCATGATATGACTCTACTAAAAAGGTAAAAAGATAGAAGACAGTGATATGATATCGCGGCACTCCCCCAAGCTTGGAACAAACCAAGGGGATGCCAAAACCTGATGACGAATTACTCCTTCGGTGGTGGTGGTATTCTCTCGATGAGATTTTTGATTAATTTCCCCAAATCCTCAATCTCGAAGGTGAGAGTACGAATCAACTCCGAGTTTTGCTCAATGTGGCTCATGATCATGTCGGGTTGCGAATTCCAGCTCTTGCGATTCTTTCCCCACTCTTCCTCCTTGAAGTCTTCTTTTCCTGCGTGGTTAAAACAAGGCATATCCCAATTGGAGGGTAGTTTCTCCTTGGGCATATTCTGGAATTGATGCTCATGGATAAGGGTATGGAAGGGATTCTTGGTGCGTGGAGGAAGTGACCGTGGAGCCAAATAGTGACGTGGAGGCTTCCCTCTAGTTGACATATGTGCAGTCCTTTTGATCTTGGCAGGGTTTGCCAACACTCCAATGCTTGCAATGGTAGTGCCGATGTACGGATGCTGGCTTTTCTTTGCCTCCTCTTCATCTTTACTATTGATCTCCTTCTCCTGCCCGGGGTCTTGGAGATCTTCCTCCATAGGCTCCTTGCCTTATCGTTGGTGGAGACCATTGTGCTTCTAAACTTTTAAGAATAGTTCCTGGTAGAAATAGATCGAAATGAAAAAACGGCGAGAACACAATATACGAACCTCGGGGGATCCGGGGAATTATATATTACAAAATTTTACAACAAAAGGAAGCTACTGGGAGAAAACGGGTCGGAGACGGAGTTCGAGGTGGCCACACCACCTGCTGGCGTGGCCCGGGGGCCCACGCCAGGGGGTGGTGTGAGCCACCCTGGCTCCGTTTCTGTCTCTCTTTCGCTTTGTTGCTTTCCTTGTTGGATAAAAACTCCAAAAATATAACTGGACAGAATTTTCGCAGAACTTTTCTTACCAGAACTATTACCTATTCGAAAACGGACTCTGCAGGTCTCTGAACTCGGTATTTAGTAGATTCTTCCGGAGTCACCGCTTGAATAACATAAATATCTTCATCTTCATACACATGTTTCTCGAGTCATGAAACCTTTCACTTTCTTATTACACCATTTTCTCCAATAACCTGGAAATTTCTTTCACACAAAACTTTATACACTTCTCATTAGCAACATTAGTGTAAGCGAGGTAATAAACCTTTTAAGTCCAATTTCAATAGAAATCCATCAAAACAAAATATACTGTAGCAAGTCCTTCCAAAAACCCAAAAATAATTCAAAAAGGAAATCGATTTAAGAAGCAAATGCAAGAGTGTCAAAATCTGTCAAAACAGACAAGAAGGTTTAGATCAAATTTTTTCGAAAATCTTCTGTTGCTCAAATCAAAAAGTGAAAAACTAACGAAAGCTAAATAATAACCTGGGGAAGAAGCACAAATAATTACAGCTCAATCCGACGTACAGATATCTCTCACGAAGTTGTACGGTGAAGCATAAAAATTTGCTTCGGGACAGCAACATTCCCAAATATTACTTCTCTCTCATTAGAGGTTGATCTTGACACAAAAACCAAACAAAAAGGATAGGGAGAGGTTATTGCCGAAATAATAACTTCCAAGACTCAAAGAAACAAAAACAAACTGAAAGCAAAAATATATTGGGTTGTCTCCCAAAAAGCTCTTTCTTTATAGCCATTAAGATAGGCATGATAATTTCAATGAAGCTCACATAAGAATATGAATTGAAGTGAAAGAGAGCATTAAGAAGAAAAAATATACGTGTTTAAGTCTAACCCAGTTCCTATGCAAGGGAATTTTGTAAGAAAATAAATTGTTGAAACCAGAAGCTGCAAGCATAGGATGGCAAAACAAGTGCAACATAAAGACTTTGAGCATAAAGCGAAGAAACTTAATATTATTGAGATGCATTAGAACAGTCTTCCCTCTCTCATAATAGCCTTCAGTATCATGCATAAATTTAATGATATAACTATCACAAGAACCATTGTAGCAATGATCACTTATCCTAACAGAAAACACAGGGACACTAGCTCTCATAACACTACTTTGTGAAACAATATTAGAAGTATCCTTACAAAGGATAGTGTGTCCCTCTTCTACATATTTAGTGACCAAGTCTTTCACATTTGCTATTATAGGTTCATCATCCATTTGTTTATCAGGTTCAACAGCTTTATTTGTACTTTCATTAACCATACTAGCTATCATAGAATGTTCCTTTACTTTAACTAGGAAAGGTATTTTCTCAATGTAAGGTTCAGGTAAAACATGATTAGCAGTATAAACTTCAGTATTTCTTGCAGGAACACAATTAGCAATATCTTTATAAGGTTCATGATACTTATTCCACTTCTTTTTAGGCACTTCAATATAGGAAGCAAAAGCCTTAAAATAAGTTTCAATAGCTTGAGAGTCTAGACCATAAGCATTTTTAATATTTTGAAAGTCATCAGTTCCCATAAAAGATTCAATGCATTCATAATCATAATTTATACCTGACTTTCTTCCTTTGTCATTCTCCCATGCTTTAGCATTATCTTGAATACGGTCTAGAAGATCCCATTTAGCTCCTTCTTCCATGCGTGTAAATGATCCCGCACAAGAAGCATCCAATAGATCCTTATCATGAAGAGAAAGCCTTGCATAAAAGTTATTGATAATAATATTGTGAGGGAGCTCATGAATAGGACATTTGAGTATTAGTAACTTCAATCCCCCCCAAGCTTGAGTTGTATATTTGATTCCGATCTTTATGAATTTCACTAGGAGGATAAAATTTTGAATAAAAGAGAGGCACTATTTCCTCCCATTCAAGAGCTTAACCATTCTTCAGCAGCTTATACCATTCCTTAGCTCTTCCTTTCAGTGATAATGAGAATAACTTCTTCTTGACTTGATCTGTTGTAATACCTACACACTTGAACAACCCGCATAATTCGTGTATAAAGAGTAAATGATCACCGAGATGGACAGTTCCATCTCCAACATAATAGTTATCCATAACACGATCAATAATTCTTGTAGGTATTTTAAAATTATCATTCTCAGCAGGTGGTGGTTCATCTACTACCTTAGTAGTGGTAGTAGCATTATGAAATAAGAAACTCAGTGAATTATCCATATTGAAAATAAAGTAACTAATAGAAGTAAACAATACTCACAGTAGAAGTTTCCTTTACCAGTTCCACTCTCCAATAGCGCTTTAGTCCCCGGCAACGGTGCCAGAAAATAGTCTTGATGACCCACAAGTATAGGGGTTGTATCGTAGTATTTTCGATAACTAAGAGTGTCGAACCCAACGAGGAGCAGAAGGTGTTGACGAGTGGCTTGGAGCAGGAATTCTCTGTAAATACTTAACAAACGGACTTTTAGGGGTTTTTGATAATACAGATAAATAAAGTGCGAGTAAATAAAAGACAATAAGAATAAATGCAGCAAGTGGCCCAATCCTTTCTTTAGCAAAGGACAAGCCGGTTGTATTACTTAAGATGACCAAACGTTCTCGAGGACACACGGGAATATCGTCAAGTGCTTTCGCTTCATATAGTTGATTAATCTTCTTTAGTTTGCAAAGTTTGTGTGGGTGAACCTGTGCTAATATACCGAACTTCCTTGGACTAATACATACTTGTGATTATACCCCTTGCAAGCATCCACAAGTACAAGAAATTAATTAAGGTAGAAACCTAACCACAGCTTTAAACTCTAAGACCCTGACATCCCTTCTGCAAAGGTTTCCTAACGGGGGTTTAGGTTTCTGTCACTCCGGCAACCCCTACGATTAGGAGCCAAATACACAATGCATCCCCCTAGGCCCATAAAGGTGAAGTGTCATGTAGTCGACGTTCACATGACACCACTAGAAGAAATACACCACAACTTAAATATCAAACTATTGAATCTTTGTCAACACAATTCCACTACTAACAACATGACTTCTCCCATGTCCTCAAGAACTAAACGAACTACTCACAAGACATCATATGGATCAAGATCAGAGATGATATAATGATATGTAACAATCTGAACATAAACGATAATTCAATGGTTCACTCAATAGCATCAACTACAAGGAGTAATCAACACTAGGAAAGTTTCCCCTAAGAACTATGCAAGATTCAACCCAATTGTTACAGCGGTATGAAGTGGTGATGATGGTGTTGGTGGATATGATGGTGGTGATGATGGTGATGATGATCCCGATGAAGTACAGCTTGATGGTGGTGTTAATGGCGATGATCTCCCCTCTCCGGGAAGGAATTCCCCCGGCAGAATTTTGTCTGCCAGAGAGATCTTTCTCTCTCGGTGTTTTCCGCCCCACAGAGGCGGCAGAATCTTTTTGTGGTCACTCTCCCAGGTGTTAGGGTTTCCAGGGGATAATATACGCCAGAGGGGAGAGCCTGGAGTGGGCCCGGGTGGCCACACCACCTGCTAGCGCGGCCTAGGGCTGCTCGCGCCAGGGGGTGGTGTGGGCCCCCTGTGGCCCATCTCCACTCCCCCTTCTAGCAATCTTCATCTTCTCGAAAAATAGAATTTTCCATGTATTTTCCCTAATTTTCTGATCTTCGTGAATTTTGCCTCCAAACATCACCTTTTCCATCAGAATCCTGACTGCGGCGGTCCATGCTCCAAAAGTCATCAACCATGCAAAAACAGATGAAATAACATAAGTATCATCTCTTAAAATGAAATATATCAATGAATAACAGTAAATTATGATATAGAATAGTGATGCAAAATGGAAGTATCAAATAACCCTAGGAGCTCTGGAAAACAAAAGCACCAAGTCAAGAAGAGAAAGATGAGATAGATAAGAAGCAAAGGTGAAAACAGAAAGGAAAAAACCCCAAGTGCAAATGAAAAGAGACTTACTCGTCCGACGTTAGGGGTGCCCGAGGTTTGGACGCCCTCCGGACCATGCTCTTGGCGGTCGGCTTAGTCGAGGCTTTCACCCTAGACTTCTTCTGCCTCTTCTTGGGCGGCGGCACCTCCGAAGCTGCGACCGGGCTTGCCACGCACTTCTGGGAGGGAGCAGGGACCAGATTACCCGTGGCGAGGGGGGAACCTCGTGGACCTGACCGACCGGGTTAGCTGAAGATTCGAACATAACCAGATATGCATAAGAGATGGGAACCAGGTCAAGTACCTCCAAAACCTCAATATCTGAGTCATCATCATCCGGCCAATCCCTTAAAGAAGAGGCCTTACTAGAGTTGTGTTTAATGACGTTCGGAGTGGGCAGGAAGGTCTTCGGATCGGGCTCCACCTCGTCTTCCTCGGCGCGGTCCGGTACCCACTTGCTCGCCAGCACCTCGCCATCTTCCAGCAGCTACTGGAGAAATCGCTGAGAATAAAGTAGTAATGGTTAAGCTAAGGAAGTTATACGGCATATCAAGAAGACCCGGAAAGGCTGTATGTACTAAGTTTACCTTTGGAGGAGGGTTGTCCCAGGTGTATGGCGCTAGCCCCCATTCCCAAGCCTCGGAGAATTCCTTCTCCATGTTGAAGATGGCCTTAACCTGGCGGTAAACCACCAAGTTATCGAGCTCAAAAGATGAAGTCTGGTGGGGGTCGAGGGGGTCGCTCAAGTAGCAGATCTTGTGGGAGCGCTTCTAAAGTGGGAGACCCGGCTGCGGACAAAGGTTATCATAATGTCCTCCCCCGAAGCTTCTCCTTGAGCAGCTCCTTGATCCGGCGATCAACCAAATTCGCCAGAGCTATGGGCTACTTCGGGATACTCTCCCAAAGAGAGGTGTTCAGAGGACCAAGCTTGAAGGGGAGGAGCCAGATCAAGTCTCGAGAGTTTTGTTCCGGACATAGAAAAAATTCTAGGCCTAGCCTTTGCAAGACTCGAGCCCGGTGACCCGGGGAAATGCAGAATTCTTGCGGGGAGATATGGAGGCTCTGCCGCACTGAGTCAGGTGCTTCTCCACCGGAGTAAGATCCTTAGCTGGAACAACATTCTTTCGGAGACCGAAGAATTTAATCCACATCTCCTTAGATGGCCAGAGGCCGACGTACCCCTCTATGCCGGAGGATAAAGAGGATAGAGAGGTGATGGCATTGGCAGGGAGATGGTGTGGTTGCAACTGGTATTTGGAGATGAAATCATGGAAAAAGTCAGAGACAGGAAGGCCGAAGCCAAGCTGGAAGTGAGAAAGAAAGACAACATACTCCCCAGGATTGGGAGAGGGGGAAATCTCGTCGGCGGCAGGCGATGCCGGCGGGAATGCGGCGCGAGGCACTGAGCCAATCTAGGTCGTCCTCACACACAAACGCGTCGTCCCAGCAACCGCGCTCACGGCCCTCTTCTTCTTCCTCCTGTTGAGCGACCATGGCGGCTTCTTCCTCTGTCATGGAGAAATCAAGGTCCTCGAGGACAAGATCGCAGTAGAAGTAACCGGTGGCGGGGAGCCTGGAAGCGCAGGGCCCCATGGTGGAGACCTTGGCCGAAAGCGGCGACATGGGCGCGAGGAGTTGCTAAGTGCGGTCGCGGCAGCGCAGCAATGGCCAAGAAGCAACATCGGTGGAGTTGCAGTAAGAGAGAAAGGAGGCTGGGAAGCGCGAGAGAAATGGGGAACTTCCCCAAAGATTGCCCCAGGCCCCCTACTTAACCGCGCGAGAGGGCGTGTAGTGGGATCCTTTGCGGTTGCCATGCCACACGCAACGGGCGTGTACGTAGTCGAGTCAGCCAATTAGAGGATGGCCACAGAAAGGGCCATAGGGAGCAGAAGATCCCATGACGTGACGTGATGTTACAGTTAACGAGGTGTTGCAGTGAAGGGACACGTGCAACAGTTACTCCTGACATTGCAATAGTAACTGGTGCATTAAATGCACGCGGCCCTTAAAATGAGGCGAAATGATGATTACCCTCCACGTAGGATGTGGGGAAGCGTACGAGAGAGGGAAAAGGTAACTCGAATAAGTGAGAGAAAGACCCGGCCAGCGAGGAATAACTCGGAATGAGCCAAGGGATCGCAAGCGGAAAAACTCCGGGTTACGGGGTAACTCGGCCAAAGAGGCAAGGATCCGGATATGGGAACCTGTTGTGGCCTTAACAACTAAAGTTGCTAAGACCACACCAGCTTCAGGGACTAATGTTGGGGGATACCCCCGGGTAGGGTAACGTCGGGGTATAAGGGTCGAGTTAGCCGAGGTACGGCGCGGTCAAAGCAAGTGCTGGCTAGGTCACCTCAAGGCAGGCCGACCTACGGAGTAACCCGGCCCGTGGAGCATCTCCTTAGCCTTAGCCCAGCCGGCATAAAATATATGCCGACCATGTTTGTCTGTCTATTATGCAGGTACCCTCATAGCCGGGTTAGCCACGTGCTAGCCGGACTATCATATGGCTTCCAAGAGAAGGAAGGAATCTCCCACTGGTCAAAAGGTGGCTTTATTAGCTGTAGCATGAGCAAAGCAAAGCAGAGATGAGGACCAGTGGGTTAGGGGTAACCAAGGTGATGCGGACAATGTTGGCTGACGTAGCCCGTGTCTGGTGGCGCTTAAAGACAAGGATTACATTGCAGGTTACGTCCAAAGCCCGGACGAGCCGTTAAAGGGAATAAAGAAGCATCTAGCTTTAACCAAGGGGAATATTTGTAGAATATGCTGCCATGTGTGCCCTAGTTTTGTAATCCGGGCTCCCCTATATAAGGAGCACCAAGGCCTCCATAGAGAGGGGATCGATCATTTCCTCTGTCTAGGTTAGAACTCAAGGGCTAGCTTGTGGGGAGTAAGAGACACAGTCTCCTTCTTACGAACAGCTCAGGGAGCACTTGTAACCACCATTGATAGAGGAAAGACAAGAACATCTGTGCGTGGAATCACCACGTTTGCCCTCCCTGGATTCCCCTAGCACACATTCGCCCCATCTTTAGCCTATCCATGGCATCTGCCGTGCCACCACCACGACAGGAAGGTACCCAGATTCACCGAAGATGAAGAAGGAGTTATGTGGTACAAAGGACGTATATGTGTTCTAACAGATTCGGAGTTGAAACAAGTCATTATGCAGGAAGCTCATGATACTCTTTACTCTATCCACCCGGGAGGAACGAACATGTATCAGGATTTGAAGGAGCAATTTTGGTGGCACAAAATGAAGAGAGAAGTCGGAAGCTACATAGCCAAGTGTGATATCTATCACAGAGTCAAAGCAGAACATCAGAGACCCGCGGGACTTTTGCAACCATTGTAGATTCTAGAATGGAAATGGGATTCTGTCAGAATGGACTTTATCACAGGTTTGCCTACATCTAGTAGGGGAAATGACTTTATTTGGGTCATAGTAGATAGATTGTCTAAGGTAGCCCATTTCATACCCGTCAAGACAACCTACCAAAGTTCGAAGCTAGCGGAGTTGTATATCGCTAGGATAGTTAGTTTGCATGGAACCCCCAAGACCATAGTGTCAAATCGAGGAACCCAGTTTATCTCAAGATTTTGGCAGAAAGTCCAAGAACGATTAGGAACCAAACTGAATTTCAGCACAGCTTATCACCCGTAAACTGATAGACAAACTAAAAGAGTCAACCAGATCTTAGAAGATATGTTGAGAGCTTGTGTGTCACAATATGGATCTAAATGGGAAGCTTGTCTGCTTTTCGTAGAATTCTCTTACAATAGTAGTTATCAAGCTAGTTTGCAAATTGCCCCCATTCGAATTTCTGTATGGAAGAAAGTGTCGTACCCCGTTGAATTGGTCACAAGTAGGAGAGAGTCAGATCTTCGGACCCGACATTCTAAGAGACACTTAAGAGAAGGTTCAGAAAGTCTGTGAGCACCTCAAGACCGCTCAATCCAGACAGAAGAGTTATTCAGATAAAAGACGTCGAGACTTGACCTTCAATGTCGGAGATTTTGTGTATCTCAAAGTATCACCCTTGAAGGGAATGCAACGTTTTCGTCTGAAAGGAAAGCTAGCCCCCAGATATATTGGACCCTTCAAGATTTTGAATCGCCGAGGAGAAGTATCCTATCAACTGGAACTGCCCGAGGATATGTCAGCCGTGCATAATGTGTTCCATATCTCGTTACTTCGCAAATGCTTAGAAGTTCCGGAGAAGACCAAAGTTTTCAAGAACATCGATCACAGAGCCATAAATATCGACAAGGATCTAACTTATCGTGAAGTGCCCATCTGTATATTGCAAGAAGCATTTAGAACCACCCGGACCAGAAGTATCAAGTTTCTCAAGATCCAATGGAGTAACCATACCGAAGAAGAAGCCACCTGGGAACGAGAAGACTATATTAGGCTGAGTTTCTAAATCTCTTTAGTTCCTAGTTTTTCCTGAATCTCAGGACGAGATTCTATTTAAGGAGGGAAGGTTTGTAACATCCCAAAAATATTAATCAAGCTTATCAAGCTCTAATCACCCAAGTTTAGGGTTAACAAAAACTTTTATTATTAAACTTAATATGAGTGCATGTGTGATTTGCATTGGTGTATGAATGCTTTAAATTGCCACGATTGATTGCTACACGTGATAAGGCTTATTCTAGATCACTTACAACAAGAATCAAATGAAAATAAAATCAAATATAGATCATAGGATCAAATGGTCATTTTGGACAAACTTACCCACTAGACCACTTTGAGTGTTCCTAGTAAAAGATTTCTAATAGGAACAATTCCAATTCTTTTCACCCCTTGCTAGACCAACTCCAAGTGAATCCAAGCAAACTTTACAAAGTGGCAAAAAACTATTTTCAAATCTATTTAAGACGCATTGCAAAATTGAATCAAGTTCATATGCCTATACCATTACTTTTCAAAAACCATTCAAACCGATTCCCTTGACCATTCCCAACAACCATAGACTACTAAGCAAGTAACAAGATCACTCACCAAAAATTATTCAAAAATTTGAAAGTAAATTTCATGTGGCAATTTGATCGAGCACCTGGCAGGCACAGTATAACCTCAACCACTATGCACTGTTTTGAGCTATCAATTGCTAATCTCTTGTACTACAATCAACCCATTCAATTGTCCATGATCATGCCTGGTACTTGGTCGTGCAAAGAAGAGGCATCACTAGCCACATTGACTAGTGACATGCTTGTACCGAGCCGGCCATGCCGGTCAAGCACGAACCACTCGCTTCACACCGCGCCGCCCACTCCCACAACACCTAGCAGCTAGCCATGAGCTCACCGCCACCCCCTGTCCACCCCTTGACCCGAGGCGAGAAGTGGAGACGCTGGAAATCGCGCGCCCATTTAAGCCTCTACCATGTCGAGAGCATGACGGAGCACCGTAGCTGCCTCACACGCACACGCCGCGCCTCGCTCTCTCCGCTCGTACCCGCCATCGTCGTGGCACCAGTGACCTCCCAGACATGATCATTCACCGCCGCACGCCCCGTGACCACCGTACTGAGTGACGAACACCCGCATACTAGAACAGAGCACCGATGTCGCCCGACCAACAGAGACCGCCCATTGCCGTGCCGTCACTCGTGTGATGATCGCCATAGTCCGTTGCACCAACCCATGCCCTCCGCCATGCTCAACGAGACCTGTAGCAGCGTCGTCGAAGAAGCCAGACAATGTCGCCCTGCCTCCACCCTTGGGGTATAAATAGAGGCCACCCTAGACCTCAGTCTCCACACCATTCCACTCCCCACTCACCCAGGAACCTCACCGACCCTTCCTCGGAGCAAGGCGAGCACCATGACGCCGGAATTTGGCCAGAGTCCGCCGTTGCAGTCGAGGAAGGAAGTCGTTGATTGTGGCCACCCTAGGAGCAACCAAGACCACCAATCGAACCGTTGTCGTTGACAACCCCATTCTCCCCCATCACTGACCCTAGATGGAGCCTTGGTAAGTCCCCAGCAACCCCCACCGCCACGTTAGGGTTCAAGTCTCGCTGGAGCAGTTTGACGGAGACGATGAACCACAGCCATAGATCCTAGTCTAATCATAGGGCTGAGATTAAAAGATACCGTTTCGGTTTAGATGAGTCACTAACGTGTGGGACCTTTCTGTCAGCAGCCCATTGCGCCCGCACCGTGCATTTGGGCTGGCCCATGTCTTTTCTTGCGCAGAGCCCAGTGATTCAAATATGATTTTTCCATTTTAGCTAAAACCAGATTATGCCAATAGATTCAAAATTCAATTCAAAGAGATTCACTGAACCAAAATGCATGATTCCAATTTTTTTGGAAAGGTACTAAAATTATCTAATCACTCCCGTTGGATTCAAACCATTTAGAATTATAGATCACCTATACCCAAAATAACAAGACAGAGACTTTTGACACTTCAAACATTTTTAGAAAATAAACTATAAATGCTTTAGACTTGATTCCAACTCTCAGAAATCACATTTGACGTGCTCTACCTGAATATGTAAAAAGATTTGGTTTTACAAATATGAAACATGGCTTGGTATTAAAAGTGTTATTTAGGCATTTCTAGTCACTTAATTATTATTAAATAGTAATATTAAATCTTGTATTATATGATCACCATTTTAAATCACATTCACAAGTATTGGAATAGATGGTGATGACATGTGTCAACATGATCCACTATTTTAATTGGAGAATATTAAATCTTAAGGATTTAAAATGAGTAGAAATTACTTTCCTAAAATAAGAAGATTAAGAAAATGTTAATATTCCATATGATTATTGAAAAGATGCTAGATCATCTAGTATGAGCCCTTGTGTGCTAAATATAAGTAGTGAAGTGTTGTTTGGTGATTGTGCACATTTAATATATTTATAGACGCTAGTATCGACCTAGGCTACATCGAGGAGGAGTACTTCGAGGAGGAGGAGGAGAACTTCAACGACAGCAACAACTGCACTGCTCAAGGCAAGACCACTACGCAAGCTATCAGTGCAAGCTAGAACTATGCATGGTACTTGTGCAAACCCCTTATACCAGATGCACTAGGCATGCTTGGTTACGCAACTTTACCAATTCCCAGTTTTACTCCAAGCTTTACTTTCCCCTTTACTACGGTTCTTACCTAGTTAATGAATTGTGATTAGTGGAAACTAGATTGGATCCTATCAAGATCATAGGATTAGTCTTGGATACTTATACTTTGTTAGCACCCCCAATAGTGATAACCTCAATACTAGTGGCTAGTGCTAAGCATAAAACTGGATCACTTTAGATGGGAATACTTGGTAAAAATGATTATGAAAACCTTGGAATGAAGATTCATTCTATTGAAATGTTTTGACATGTGTTGTGAAACCCAATGGTTTGATGATGAAACTGATGAGGCATGATCCTTGACTTTAATAAAAACTGATGGTTGGTCGGATGCGATACCATTCCAATTTTACCGTACAACCACAATACTTAAGTTGGGTAGGGCTTGACGGGAAGTTTATATGTCTTAGTATGGGTTCCCTTGCGGAAGAGGTTGCGCTGAAGCTACCTCGTGATGAATGTCCACCTATGTAGTGCTCAGGATGGCAGATGGCCATGGCTGGGAGGCCAAACTCAAAGGGGAGGTGCCTATACTAGGGTGTGTAATTGAAAGGTTAAGATTGATTATCCGCATACTAAGTATGATGATTCAGGTTTATCCCTGACGGATGTATCGAATTTTATGGTGAAAGTGTACCACCTCTACAGAGCGTCAAACTATCCGAATAGCCATATTCATGGTTATGGACAGTTGGAGTGGCCATACTGTTCCATTGTCACATGTTTTCAAAATGATTTGTGACTTGAATGATGACCTTGACGTGATCACACAGAGTTGTGGCCATGAGATATAAGTTCCCACTTAAGTGATGTAGAGAACTAAATTAGGTCTTTACTCCTGAAGCTTTATGAAATAAACCTGGCTTTTTGTAAACAAACCTAGAGCTTATGATTCCTACTAGCTTTACTTTTACTTATACTAGTGATAGTTTGTGATTACTTAAAGAGTACTCATGGCTTTGTCCCTAGCTATTCCCATGGCTAGACTATGAGGAGGATTACTCGGAAGATGGACACCGGGAGCTCTATGATAACTAGGATCATCTCCCATTGCCAGCATTGCTTGTGACCCCGAAGATGGAGCCTACTAAGTTTACTTTCCGCTGCTTTGATTGTATTAAGACTGGATCATGAGATCCTTTATTTGTAATATGCTTTGTAATGGATGATGTACTGTGGTATCAATTCTGTTATGTCTCGCAAAAATGGTAATCCTGGGATTGGAATGTATGGCATAACAGGCATCTAGACTTAAAAATCCAGGTGTTGACAAAGAGCATGTGGTATGATTTCTAAAAACCATGGTAGATATTTCTTTGATATACCTGGAGCGGATCACTTGATCCTAGCTCCTTTGCCTAACTATTTAAGTAAAAGCAGTAGTAAAAGTAAAGACAGTAGTAACAATTGCAGTAACAGTAGGATTAGAGCGCGGTAGGCATAGGGATGGATGGACGGGCGTTGCATGGACAAGACAATTCACATGGCAATCAGAACATAGGGCAATTGCAGATAAATAAGATAAAGCATCCAAGTACTAGATAATCATAGGCATGTGTTCCATATATAGTCATACGTGCTTGCAATGAGAACTTGCACAACATCTTTTGTCCTGCCAGCCTGTTTGAAGCGGGGCCTCAAGGGAACTACTGGCAATTAAGGTGCTCCTTTTAATAGAGCACCGGAGCAAAGCATTAACACTCCATGAACACATGTGATCCTCACATCAAAGCCATTCCCTCCGGTTATCCCGATTTCTATCACTTTGGGGCCATTGGTTCTGGACAACAACGTGTGTATACAACTTGCAGGTAAGACCATAAACAATACTATCATAATGAATCAATAACATGTTCAGATCTGAAATCATGGCACTCGGGCCCTAGTGAGAAGCATTAAGCATAACAAGTCGCAACAAAGTCAAAAAGCACTAATAGAAGATACTAGGCACCATGCCCCAACAATCCGATGCCATTACATGAACGATCTCATCCAATCCCTACCATCCCCATAGCCTACAGCGGGGTATTACTCACTCATAGATGGGGGAAACATGGATGGTTGATGGAGAAGCGATGGCGATGATCTCCTCCAATTCCCCGTCCCGGCAGGATGCTAGAATGGAGTTTCTGGTTCCGAATCGTGGAATCTGGTGGTGGCGGTGGAGCGGAACTCTTTCTGGAAAAACGTCGAACCCCCCTGAGTTTTTAGGTCAGAAGGTAACTTATAAGCGAAGAGGGAGGCTGAGGGGGGTGCCTAGGGCGGCCAGACCACCCCTTGGCGCGGCCAGGCCTAGCCCGCGCGGCCAGGTGGTGTGGCCAGGCCCCAGCCCCTCTCCGTCTCGTATTCTGGCTCCTGGTGTCCCTCGGTGAAAAACTGACTTTGGCTTTTGTCCTGTCCAATTCCGAGAATATTCATTTTCTGACTTTCCTGGAACCAAAAACAGTAGAAAACAGGCAGCTGGCACTGTGGCTCTTGTTAATAGGTTAGTCCAAGAAATCATATGAAAAGTACTCCAAAGTGTGGACAAAACATAAGAAAGTAGATAAAACCAAGAATGGAACATCAAAACTTATGGATACGTTTGCAACGTATCAAACCTCTCCATCAACTTTCGAGATGCCACTTCAAGCCTCGCTACCCAGTTCCATGATTGGAGTAGCCAATGGAATGTGGGAGATGATCCAACGCCACCACAATGAGCAACAAAAGGGCTTGCAAAAGCCTGAGCTTGGGGACGTGTTCCCCTACAAAATTTATTTGTGTAATAACGAGGTTGTACTCCAACTCGTTGGGAGCTTTGAAACACTCGTGTTGGCTTGTTCCAACACATTGCTTTTTTTCTTTGCTTTTTTTCTTTGCTTTTTAATTTGCTTTCGTTTTAGTTTATTCGTTTTACTTTATTTTTCTTTTCTTAAACCCTTGCTTGGTCGCAAGTTTTCTTTTCTATTCTTTAATCCCTATCCTCAAATATACAAAAAGATTTTTTCGTTTATCCTTTTTTCGTAAACGTGGATTCATACTTTGCCTCTTTTCTTTAATATCATTTCGAGAGTAATCGTGTTTAAGTTTTGAAGGAACACGTCCCTATAAGGAAGATGATCATGAAGTTACTTATGAGAGGTATGTCCTATGTCTCCCACTTATGAAGTTTGAGTTGTTTATCTTAGTTGGTTGATTTGCTAAGATGCCATGCTAGTGGGAAGTAATTTAATATAGTTATAGTGAGGCTTTTTATTGGTATGCTGATTAGTTGTTGAAGCTCTTGCTCCTTGCCTTGGAAATAATAATGCCAAACAAGTACAATAAGAAAAAGTCTTAAATTTACGACTTGTTTGATGAATGATTGTCTTGAGAGTATACCCTTGATTATACTTAACCCCGTAGATATTTTGACAGTCACGATAACACTCATGAAAGGAGTTGTTTGATTGAAATAAAGTCTAGTGGTAATTGTGATGCATGCCAAAGCTAACATTGTGGATCAAACCACGGTACTAGCCCAAAAAAGAGAAAGAAGTGAGACAACTTTGTTCTATGTCTCTAATGCACACCTTTGGGATGCCAACAACTCCGCTAGCTTTTGAACGATCTATGGTATAACCCCGGATTTCAACTATGAGTTGATGACATGAATGGAATCCGTGTCTGTATGGGCAAAAGTATTGGTACTCTCAAAGGTTGTGCAAACACTTGTAAAAAGAAACAAACAGCGATCCTTGAAAAATGAATAAGAAATAAAAAAGATATCTATGAGGATCAACATAACAAGTCCTTGGCATGATCTCATTACTACTTAACGAATTTTTCTTGAAAGACAATGACTGGATTAGAAGTGTTTTAGATTGACTTGATTTATTGATGTGGGTGTAAATAAGACACTTCATTGTTATACTACTTGGGACATGAAACTCTCTTACTCAATTATGCTATTTAAACATCCTAGTGTTCCTTGGCAAGATGCGAGTTAATTAGAGGAATTGGATTGATTGCTACACTTCTAGTTATTTATATTTATATTAAACTTTACTTTGATTATCTTGACTTACCAAAGATTGTATAGTATTCTTATCATCTCTCTAACTTTGATAAGCTTCGCAAATGAATGAAGTGTTGAGCACATACGACTACCAACCGTAAGTGAACTCTTATTCTCGTTGTTTCAAGTTTAAACGTTGAATTCCTTATAGTTCTTTTGGTTCTTCTTGCTCGAGGACGATCAAGGTTTGAGATTTGGGGAAGTTGATGGCTCCGATTTTTGCCATCTTCCACTGTGTTTAAACATTGTTTTTGGTCAAGCAATTTCCAAAGAAACTCTCAACTCTTGCCACTAATGACTAATAATTGCAAAGATATGCAAATCCCTTGTTTGATTTATGTTGTGCAGGAAATCACGGATTTTAAAGCAAAATAATGAGTCATAATGAAGGATTTTGAGAAAGTACACATGGCCAAGTAATTGGAGAAGCTTTCCAGGGCATCAGCATGCTTAACGACCACTGGTACGGGAGTGTTCTGCCCGTACCACCTGCCCGTACCAGGTGGTGATGGCTTCGTCTCATCAAGCCCTACAACTTTCGTGAAGACGCCTATATATTTCGAGGCTCCAGCCACCAGCTAGAGAGCCACCATTCTTAGATTGCATCACAACACCACCAAAGGAGATCCACACCATTGTTCATCACCTCCACCATCCATCCATCCACTACCCATAACCATTGCTTTGTACTTTAGATCTCATTGTGATTTGGCGACCATTGTAAGAATATTTGATTTCAGTCTAAGTATTTGCATGATGTTTTCTATCTCCAATCTATTTGTTACTAGTGAGTAGTCCTCACGGGGTGCAGGTTGGGGAGAAACCTCGCAGCAATTATGTGCATCTAGATCATGGGAGAATTGTATTTTCTTTGAATTCATGATTTGTATCTTTTTTTCTTCGTCTCTTGTCTCGATCTGTGGACTTGTAGGTACCCAAGATCCCATAGATTGATAAAGGCTTGAGGTGAGATACTTGGCTAGCGGTGATCTCATAGGAACCTCAGTGACAGAAAGGATAGTACGGTCTTCGCTTAGCGCCCCATTCGGGATCAACAATAACATCACCACTTAAAGCTTTGATTTGTGTTTTCACTTAATAATCATTTGTAACCCGTGGCTTCGGTGTACTCTCGGTTGGATTAAAAGTCTATTTCTATGCCCGCTGCATCCCAGGGGCTCTAGAATATTAGGATGTGTTGCCCATAATAGATTATCTCAATACAAACATTATACATGACTATGCTTATTATTATCTTTTATCTCATTTGATGTGCAGCTGCAGATGGATCTTCAACCCTGGCCTGTCTCCATCCATTGATTCAAACCCATTAAAAAGTAAACTAGATTTGTCTGATCAACTAAGGTAAAATGAATAAACAAAATCTTGTAGACGTGTCCTTTTTATTACCTTTTAGCAGTGCTTTTTGAGGTTCGATTAAACCTAGGTCTTCTAGGGAAAAAGCTATTATACTACATCCATGAATCCAGATCGAAGGTATCAGATAACCTAGCTAACAGACAATGTAGAGTGTCAAAACTATTTTGCCAAAATCTGTTGGATAGATCTGAATAGATGTGCTTTTATTTGTTACCTATATGCTATTCTCCTCTTAGAGCATCTCTAGTGGCTAGTGTATCCGGTAGTTTAAGCCAAATATAGACCACCATGGACCAAAAAATGCCTCCGGTGGCTTGTGTATCCAGTGGTCTAAAATTTAGACATCCTCCAAATAGGCTACTCTTTCTCCATATTTGGACAACCGAGCCACCATGTCTAAAGCAAAGTTGGTCACTCGCGAGCTCGCTCCCGCGCCAAATCAGAGCATTTGTTGTACTGATTTGCTATGTATATTGACTATTTGTGTGTATATGGACATATAGACTATCAAATTTAGACTATACACTAGAAAAATAAAGTCATGTAAAAATGAATCTTTTTACACCATTATCTATGTGAAGATGTAGACTACCAAATTTAGACAAGCCACTAGAGATGCTCTTACCTTTGTGTGTTTTGAATCTTCTCTCTTATCTTCCTTCAAGTCCAGGATTTCTCGTGGTTGGGTTTTCGTCATAGCTATAGGATTTTGATTCCTTCCTTTTGCAAGTTTCTACATCCAGGTTTCGTGCCGTCTGATGAATCTTTCATCTGTTGTACCTTTCATTTGACCCACTATCCAGTAAAAAAATCTTTAAATATTTCGGTGCTTTCCAACATGATGACATCATCATCTACATCAAATCGGATAAAGAGCTCTGATCAAACCGATCTAGCTGAGCTAACCTGAACCTGACCCAACCCACCGTCTGAGTCTGAACCCCGCGCATGGCAAATCATCGTGTGTCCTATTTCTCTTGTCTCCCATGCCAGCATGTCGAGCACGTGAGGATCGCTCGCCATGCTGATCTCGTGACCCCAGTTGTGCCCCTCCTTGCCCATCACAGCAACCACAACAAAGCATCTGAGGTAACCACTCTAGTCCAATCCCTTCCCCCTCTCAAAGTTAGACTAGATGAAACTTCGTTGTTGCCATTGACATGGCCACTTCTTCGTCATGTTGATGCTGCGTTATGCCGTTGGGAGAGCCACAACCGCAAGGAGCAGTGCCGGTGTCGATCTACTATTGCTGCACGGTACAAGTAGCAAGGAGGAGACATCACTATAGCGCCAAGGTCATCCGCACTATTGTTGCGCACCCGTGGGCCGCCGACACGCGTCCTACTTCCTGAAGACACCACCGGGCTCCCGCGGCCTCGCCACCATGCCCGCAAGCATCAA
This sequence comes from Avena eriantha, assembly GCA_910589775.1. Classification (NCBI taxonomy): domain Eukaryota; kingdom Viridiplantae; phylum Streptophyta; class Magnoliopsida; order Poales; family Poaceae; genus Avena; species Avena eriantha. Next base: position 101,315,597 of record OU342742.1, read on the forward strand.
GGTGAGCCCACCTTCCTCCCCTATTTTTTCCTTGGTCGTTTGTAGAAAATGATGACTATAAGTGCACAGATCGTTTGTAGCTAGTTTTGAAATAAAGATATCGATCCTACAGGGAGCAGGAGTCTGAAGTCTAATAACTCTTGAAATAAATATTACGATAGAAATGCTAGATAAAGTTCTAAGTGACAATATATAATGCAAGTATTGTGTGTGTTTTGGGTTTTGGGTATAAGAACAAATAAAGTAAAGTAAACAATTGAGTACAGAAAGTAAACATCGCGTATGTAAGAGATTGGAACTGCAGTAGGGAAAAGCGTTCTCAGGAGTAGCAGATACACCACTAGTATTGTAATGATCTAAGATATAGATTATCATCATGAACATTCTCAATTATGTATGTGTGGGAGGAACTCCATATTTGGACAAATATAAAACAACCGTTGCTCACATCATCCTCATAACCGCATCAGTCAGCAATCGACATCAATCGAATTACTACGCTATTATGGGACGTAATCCCATAGGACATATCCCATGGCATGGATAGTGTTCCATGAGTTTCCTCGGTTTCCCAAGTTGATACGTAAGAGGTACCAACAACTTTATAGTCATTGTAAGTGCTAGAATGCCTCCGTCTACCAACAAGTAGTTTCCTCCATCAAGTCCCCACGAGAGGCAAATATTGAGAGTCGACTTCTCTCAACATCAAGATGTAGAAAATCTAACACATGGTCACATCGATGAATATCATAATAGACTTTATCTTATTTCAATCTTATACTAGGGTTTATCCATCTCCCCAAGAACTAATGATCTACTCAGACATGGAGGTAATCAACATCATGGCAATGGTAATGGAAACAACCATAGATGAATAGTACTTGTATAAATCCACAACAAGTATAGGAATTACAACAAGATCTAGACAAGATGTAGATGGGATGGATGGAGATGGTGCTGGTGCAGCGGTGGACGACAAAGATCAATGCCTTAGCCTCCCAGATCTGCGCAGGGTGAAGATGGATCCTTGGCAGATGAGTTTCCCCTCCATATGCCTTCCGGAGGTGAGGTTTCTGTGATTTCTAGGTGTTCAGTATGTCGTCTCTTTGAACCAATTGCATGGGGTGAAACTATTTGACAAGGCGGAGGCGGAGCCAACTATACGGTCGGAGCTATACAGCCGGAAAAAGTGCTCCGGTCGTATAGTTGGTCGTTGAACTCTCTGCCTCCCTTGTTCGCTCCTCGTTTTCTTCTAGTATTATTAATATTTCCCAAATAAGCGATTTACGTTGTTTTTGACTCCTTTTCTCCATAGTACAACTGCTCCGAGAATTGTGTCCATTGGATCCATCATCTGTCCTGTCCTGGTGAAAATAGACATAAAATGTGCATGCAAATGCCATAAAATACCAAGATCCTACCTCTACATGCAAAATAGTAATGTAAAACATGATGCAAATATGCACTCATCAACTTCCCCAAGCTTAGATTCTTGCTTGTCCTGAGCAAGTTTTAGCTTAATGGATGTGATCCTCATATTCATGAAGCTGAGTCGATAAAATAAATGAGGCAATTTCATCATGTGTTTATCATGTATGATACATAGGAATAAGTTCATTGAATAGTACCTTACTCGAACAATCTGAATAGTATTAGCAGACTTCCACACCTTAGTGATCAACAGTTCATAAAAGATGAACGGCAACATAATGTAAAAGTATCCAGTTCAACCAAATGAGTTAGCGAGGTAGTAGTCCCAAGTGTTTTAGGATTCACGTATTCACTTGGGATTCAAAATCTCAAGAGTGTATCTTTGTCATACTACAATATAGTGGTATATGCCTACTTGCTCTTTGCACACTAGCTCTTTTTCTTCTTCTTTTTCTTTTCTTTTGTATATATGCTCACACTTTTGTTTAAGTCACAAAGGAGCTAGCCATACATTCCACTTCATGTAGGAATCCAAAGTTTAACGATCTCAATTATAAAATTCCAAGTGTATATGAAGCATTCTTATGACTTGAAGATTCTACCTCATCTTATTCTCACTCTATTTTGATAGCACTTTCATTTTCCTTTGTTCAAGGCTTCTTTCTCAACTTAACTGTATAGATAATTTTTCTTTGTAAATCAAACCGTAGACTTACCGCATATTGACTAAATTATCTTTAGGTGTTCCATTAATTACCAATGGTGTGGAAGACTCCTATTGCTATCATCAAGTGCAAGTAAAATTATACTCAAGCCATTCATATATCAATAAAGCAAACACAAACTTAATATTGCTCCATATATAATAATAAATCGGAATTTCATAAAAGGGATCGACTAATCCTGAAGGGAATTCTAATGATGCAAACTTTATTGCTAGTTTGAACTAATGCGAAAATAGTAATAAAAACTTATAGGATAGATTACAAGGTCTTAAAGATCTCCCCAAAGCTTGAAATCAAGTCAAGTGGGATCAAATAATCCCTTGCGATTATTTGATACCGTGATTGTTGTAGATCACTATGGTACCATGGCACGTGGTATATTCTCCTCACGGGCCAGCCTGAGGCGGAGGGATTGATTGACAGCTTATAATTCTTTAACACGCAGCTTGTAGAAAAGATTGTTCCTCTCCAGCACCTTCACTTGTTCTTTAATGAACTCATTTTTATCCTGAAGTGTTTGTAGCACCTTAAGACTCATAGAAAAACATGTTTTGGTTGTCCGCTTGATATCTTCATCTAATTTATCAAGATAAAGTCACAGCAATGGAAGGTGTTTGGGTGTCCCTGGCTTCTCCTCGTCCAACTCTTCAATCTTCAGCTCCATGGCCTTCAAATCCCTCTTCCGACACCCTTGGTTGGTGTCGAGGAATTCTATAGGGATGGCCTTGATCTCCTTGCCTTGCTTGCTATTCCTCCTGGTCTCGATAGGAGCTTTTCTTCTTGACCTCTATCCCTTGGTTGAGAGTCCTTACGTGTGAATAAGAGGTAGATTGGTTCCTGGAGATTATGATTATAGAGGGATACAATGGCAGTATATAAGGGGGTCAGAGGTCGGTAAAACTCACGAGAAACACCAAATTGTCGCCCAAGAAAAGAATCTGAACAAAACAGGGAAAGAAATCACGAATTTGGAAGTGTCCTGTTGCGTAACGACCAACTATACGGGCGCGGCTCGTATAGCTCTGGCCGTACAGTTGGTTCCGGGCAGATATTTCCAAATATCTCGAGTCCAGGTGAATTAAATCATGACTCGGAATCAACAATAATGTTTTTTTAGATGAATAAACAAAAGATCAAACGAAAAAAGTGTCTGAGATTTTAACGACCAACTATATAGCCAGAGTTTTTGCTCCGCTCATATAGTAGATACAGAGATCAAAAGAAAAACCATCTGAGAGTTTAATGACCAACTATACGGCCGGAATTTTTTCTCCGGTCGTATAGTTGCGACCGTATAGTCTTAGATAGCAAAAACAATTTCATGAAGATGATACAGAGAGTTTAATGACTAACTATATGGCAGGAGCTTCCTCTCTGGTCGTATAGCTCCACCCGTATAGTTGGTAAAACCCCTCTAAATCTTCAGAAAAATACAAGGAATTCAAAGGCAGAATTTTCAAAAGTAAAAATTGTGAAAACAAATCACTTATTTGGGTAAGAACACTTACCTTGCACTTACCATTGTTTATTTGGGGATGAAAAGTTCCTCCCATAACAAAGACTTCTTCTTGGAGGAATTGACCTTAGTTCATTGAATAATTCCCGTAAACAAAAATCACCAGGACTAAAGTTCCTCTCAATAGGATTGGTGTCTTACGGGGCAATCATGGACACTGCATCCAACATTTTTATTTGTTGCCTCTGCATAATCTGCAACTTCAATTCTTGAAGTGAAATAGTCCAACGGATTAGTCTTGGCTTATGGTTTTTCCTTTGAAGGAGTTCTTTTAAGCCACCACAATCCGTGTGAACTCTTACCTTTGCATCAACTATATAGGAACGAAATTTATCACAAGAGAAAAATACAAAAAAAAGTTCATTTTCTTCCTTAGGGTAGTTCTTTTGAGAACCATTGAGAGTTCTACTAGCATGATGTATAATATTAAATCTCCGACCAATATGTTGTCCTAAAGTTACTCCTACAATGGCATCACTAGCTTCACATATTAAATCAAAGGTTGTATCCCAGATAGGTGGTTTAATAATAGGAGCACGAGATAAAGCATTTTTGAGTCTATCAAAGGCTTCAAAACACTTATTATCAAAATTAAATCTCATTCCCTTTTGTAAGAGGTTTGTCAAAGGTTTAGATATTCCAGAGAAATTTCTAATGAACCTTCTATAAAAAACCCACATGACCAAGAAAACTTCTTATACCTTTAATATCCCTAGGTTGTGGCATTCTCTCTATTGCTTCAACCTTAGCTCTATCAACTTCAATCCCTTACCTGATACTTGGTGTCCAAGGACTATACCTTCTTTGACCATAAAATGGCATTTTCCTAGTTTAGAACAATATTAGTTTCTTCGCAACGCTGCAAAACTCTTTTGAGATTATCCAAGCAACTAGTAAATGAAGTTCCATAGACAAAAAAGTCATCCATAAACACTTCCACTACAAGTTCTATAAAATCAGCAAAAATAGCAGTCATGCATCTTTGAAAAGTAGCTGGAGCATTATATAAACCAAAAGGAATACGTCGGTAAGCATGTAAACCATAAGGACTAATGAAAGTTGTTTTAAGTTAGTCATCCGAATGAACAACTATTTGAGAGAAACCAGAGTATCCGTCCAAGTAGCAAAATGAGTATGGTTTGCTAGCCTTTCTAAAGTTTGATCTATGAATGGTAATGGATAGTGATCCTTTTCTTATTTAATTTCCTAAAGTCTATGCACATCCTGTGTCCAACAATAGTTCTAGTAGGTATCGATTCATTGTTTTCATTAGGAACAACAGTAAAACCGCCCTTCTTAGGAACACAGTGAACAAGACTTACCCAGACACTTCTTTAATGAGATAGATTATACATGCGTCCAATAGGCGTATAATTTCTTTTCTTACCACTTATTTCATTTCGGGCTTCAGTCTTCTATTAAATTCTGCAACTGGTTTAGCACCTTCTTCCATGAATATTCGATGGACGGCTATCATGGGACTTATGCCCTTCAAGTCATCCATTGAGTACCCAAAGGCCTAGCGATGCTCCTTAAGTATCCTCATGAGTTCTTCTTCTTCTCCTGAAAATTTAGCACTAATAATAACATGGAATTTATTGGTATCATCTAAAAACTGGTACTTAAGGTTTTCTGGTAGAGTATTCAACTCTGGGGGTGGTAATTCCTCGTCCCCTCTCTTTTCTGGCTCTTCAAAAGCCTCATCAGTTGGAGGTCCCAAAACGGGAAGTGAATCAAATTCATTTTCTAGTTATCCCAGGGACTTGTCCTCCATAACTATTTCTTCATAATTTGGATCTTCGTCTATTTCTCCTTCTTGATTACTAAAGAAAAGAGCCGCCATTTCCTCAATAGTTCTCTCTTCTTATTCTTCTTATATTTGTGGAGGCCTGTCTTTAAATTTGGAAAATGGAATTTATTTTCCGTTCCCCCAAGCTTAAGAGACACAATCTCCTTCTTGAAGTTAACATAGGCACCTATATCACCTAAAAGTTCGTTCCAAATATAATTGGGCACAGAGTGTTAGCTAGCATATCAACAACTACAAAATCGATAGGAAAGTTTTTGTTGCCAATTGTGACAGTTGCATCGCCAACTACTCCCATTGGAATTCTCAGATTTTTATTGGCTAACATAATTGCCATATCAGTATTTTCAATTGTAGCCGGTTATATTTCTTATTTTATTTCTAAGTAGAAATCATAAGATATAACATTAACTTCGGTGCCAAGATCACATAAATCGTAATGACAGGTTTCTTTAAATATGCAGGGAAAAATAGGCTTACCCACATCTTTTACCTTTGTTTTAGCTTCAACCAATATGGAAGTCTCTTCATCAAGTTCAACTATGTTACAATGTGAGTACATAGCCATAATTGCTTCCTTGGTTACCTCTTCATCTTTGGTTTCTTCCAGATGTTCCACGACTTCTGGCATGCTTTCCTCTTCCCTCTTTTCCTGTACTGCTTTGACCTATTCATATTCAAAAATATGCTTTTGTGCAGTGTTAGGGAAAGGCACTTCATATATTAGTTCTACGAAGGCCAGTGTTGCATTATCTTATCTTTTCTTTTCTGGTTAAGGTGGTGGATCATACTTGACTGGACCCTCCTTTGGAGCTTTAATATGTTCTGTAAAAGCTTTAACAACTTGCAACACAAGATCTAAACCCAAATAAAGTTCTTTATATAATTCTTTAACATGGCCTTTTTTTTATAGTCATGAATACAATCATGCTCTATTTCTACGCCTCCTTCACTTCCTCGACCAAAATTCCATGAAACTCTATGATCACGAATTCCATTAAGTAAAGCCCAAGCTTTAGGTATAGGAATATTCATAAAGGCTCCTTCTGCGAAAGAGTCTAGTTCGATTTTATTAGTTCAATTAAACCACCATAGAAGATATGTAGTAAATACCATTCAGGAAAATCATGATGAGGACATAGTCGTAGTAAATATTTAAATCTAATATAAGCTCTTACTAGTCCTTCATTAGAATGATTCTTCCAAGTCATTATAAGACACCTGATTCCAAAAGGTTTTGGATAATATTTTGATAGAAATTCATAGGCTAGATTATCCCAAGTAGTAGTGGCTTTAGGGGGTAGAGATCTATACCATGAGAGAGTTGTACTTGTCAAAGTTTGACTAAAAAGTTTAACCCTTACCTCATCAGCGGTATATCCCATCAATAGAAAAGTGCCACATATATCTTTAAAAGATGCAATATGTTCATATGGATCAGGATCTTCTTCATCTCTAGTAAATTGCTTCTTATGTAGAATACTAAGTAGTAGAGGATTTATTTCAAACCCCCTTGTCTTCTCATTGGAGTTGTCATTTTTATAAATATCATACGGCTTCCCAAAGTGGTTGAGTGGGCTAGCACTAGTCATATGTTCGAACTCCATCATGTTGGTGGAAACCTGTAACTCAAAACAAAATTTAGCAAGATAAAAATAAATAAGCAAAAACTAAAAGACCTACAACGCTTAGCTCCCCGGCAATGGTGCCAGAAAATAGCTTGATGACTGCAAGTGCACAGATTGTTTGTAGCTAGTTTCGAAATAAATATATCGATCCTACAGGGAGCAGGAGTCTGAAGTCTAATAACTCTTGAAATAAATATTACGATAGAAATGCTACATAAAGTTCTAAGTGACAAGATAAAATGTGAGTATTGTGTAAAAAGTTATTTTTGGGTTTGGGTATAAGAACAATAATAAAGTAAAGTAAACAACTGAGTATAGAAAGTAAATATCGCATATGTAAGAGACTAGAACTGCAGTAGGGAAAAAGCATTCTCACGGAGTAGCAGATACACCACTAGTATTGTAAAGATCTAAGATAAAGATTATCATCATGAACATTCTCAACTATGTATGTGTGGGAGGAACTCCGTATTTGGACGAATAGGCAACAACCGCCGCTCACATCATCCTCATAACCACAACAGTCAGCAATCGACATCGATCGAATTACTGTGCTATTAAGGGACATAATCCCGTAGGACGTATCCCATGGCATGGATAGTGTGTTGTGAGTTTCCTTGGTTTCCCAAGTTGATACATAAGAGGTGCCAACAGCTTTATAGTCACTGTAAGTGCTAGCACGCCTCCGTCTACCAACAAGTAGTTTCCTCCATCAAGTCCCCACGAGAGGCAAATATTGAGAGGTCGACTTCTCTCAACATCAAGATGTAGAAAATCTAACACATGGTCACAACGATGAATATCATAATCGACTTAATCTTATTTTAATCTCATACTAGGGTTTCTCCATCTCCCCAAGAACTAATGATCTACTCAGACATGGAGGTAATCAACATCATGGCAATGGTAATGGAAACAATTATAGATGAATAGTACTTGTATAAATCCACAACGAGTATAGGAATTACAACAAGATATAGACAAGATGTAGATGGGATGGATGGAGATGGTGGTGATGCAACGGTGGATGATGAAGATCAATGCCTTAGCCTCTCGGATCTGCGCAGGACAAAGATGGATCCTTGGCGGATGAGTTCCCCCTCCAGATGCCTTCTGGAGGTGAGGTTTCTGCGATTTCTAGATGTTCTGTATGTCGTCTCTTCGAACCAATTGCACTGGGTGAAACTACTTGACGTGGCGGAGGCGGCGCCAACTATGCGGCCGGAGCTATATGGCCAGAAAAAGTGCACCGGTCATATAGTTGGTCGTTGAACTCTCTGCCTCCCTTGTTCGCTTTTGGTTTTCTTCTTGTATTATTAATATTTCCCAAATAAGCGATTTATATTGTTTTTGACTCTTTTTCTCCACAGTACAAATGCTCCAAGAATTGTGTCCATTGGATCCATCATATGTCCTGATCCTGGTGAAAACAGACATAAAATGTGCGCGCGAACGCCGTAAAATACCAAGATCTTACGTCTACATTGCAAAATAATATCGTAAAACATGATGCAAATATGCAGTCATCGGCAAACCATCTGAACCCGGTTTATTTTTGGCTCCCTTCGACCACCCCCGGTGAATTTCTTCACATCCCTACGAAGAGGGTACTGCCCTCTTTCTAAATCACTAGGTCACGCTTCAGTCTGTTGGTCATATCTCCGGAAATCATCTACTGAAGATGACAACATCTCTCTACGATCCAATTTGTGCCAAAAGAAAATGAAAGAGAGTCATATTTTCTGTATTGTGGATCGTCAAAATCAACAAAAATAGTATTTCTATGTAAAACACCCATAGAAACTACACCCTTTTCTGTCAGTTTGCATCCAAGAATCCTCCTATGTTTCTTGCTTGCTCGTATCCTCCACAGTCGTCCTCCAGTGAGGCTTCCTTGACCAAAGTTCATCTCCTACGATCCCTCTTCGCACCGGTGCAGATGACACCTCAATTCAACTACCCTAGAACTCGCAATCATCCGACAAAGTTCATCCCATCTAGTTGCAAAATGCGATCCAGAATTCCGTTTAGATTCGTCCATGGCGTTTTTTGCTTTCTCGTCCATGCACTCTTAAGCATAATTGTGTTTCGAAGCCCCTACGCCTCGTCTTTTCTTCGTAACCCCCTCTGTCTCTCAGTTTCCTCACCAGGTCATTCTGCTGTTTCTAGAATCACCCGCAGGTCCTTCCACCATGATCAAACCCTGGAGTCCTAGACCTTTTCAAATATTTCAAAATAAAATTCAAATTATTAAGTCAACCAAACTTTGACTCCTTTGACCAGGACCAAAATATTTGAATTTCCAAAAAAAATCAAAATGAAATTCTTGAAATCTACCAAAGAATAATAATATCTAATCTTTTTTCATAGTAATTATCCTAAACATTCAAACTATTAACAATTTTGTCATTTTAATCTAAAATGCATTTATTCATAATTTTTAATTGATAATTCCAAATTTGGCAAATGATATATGTTTACTGATCACGAAAATGCAAACATAAGTAATATGACATCTAAAAAAATAATTTGGATAATAAAAATTGTGAAATACTTTTTAATGCAATAAAAGGGCTTTTAATAATAAATTCATAACTTTAATTCTATAAATAATATGCCTAAATTGATCAGCGCGATGATCCCTTTCCAACTGGGAATTCCATAGTTGCAATTGCATCATGCATCATAAAGAACTTATAAAACCAGAATTGTTTATGCAAAGAAAACATGATGGGTAAAATTGGAAAATAATTATTTCTTATTAATAATGCCTCACTAATATTGTATCATCAATGTGCTATGAAAATAACATATTTTCAACCTGGTTTGCATCATTAACTTGACATATCATGCATCATATCATGATCATGTCGGTTCTTCCGCATTAGTTATAATTATTGCATCGCTTATTCCTTTAAGTGCTTTGCTTCTTCTTGGATAGGACGATGAGATGTTGTGAGCTTCGACAAGTTATTCGGATATATATTCGATAATGATTTCCAGGTGAGCATCCTTGCCCTTCTACCTATTTTCGCTTTATGTCTTTACATCTCTCTATTGCTATATGTGTTACGATACTTTAGCTTCCGTACCATTTCTATTTCCTGCAGCCTATATTGCCTTGGTCATATACTATTGTCATTGTTTTGGTAGATAGTTGGCCTCGCGAGTCATAATTGCTTTCTCAGATGTTGGTTCGATTTGTCGAGTTCCAAATTTGTTGGGAGGTTGTCACATGACTAATGGTGGAGATGATCATGGTTCTAATTACAACTTGAATATTGAAATGTTGGGAATAGATATTACTAATAAACTGGCACTGGTGGGCAATAGTTGAGATTTGGATTTTATTCTGCCCACTTGTGTACACCTAGGACCCGAGTACTTGATGCATGTTCCTTGACTATCGCACTATCCACATGTGGGCCCATGGATCCCCTCGGTATGATCTTTATTCACATATTATTTTGGGGGCCAGAATTAGTTTGGGGCTTTACTACTATCATGTACTTATGCCATGCTTTACTTCTATATTTACTAGTGTTGCTCAAGGAGCTATTTACTACTATATTATTTTGGAATCCCACTCCATGTTTATGCTGTTTGGACAATCCTAGTCACACTTTTGGTTTCCCAGTCTTTCTCAACTGTCGTCACAAACCCTGGTTCTGTCTCGAAGCCCGTCCGACTTTGTTGTGGGTAGCTTAGTGGGATGGCCCCTGAAATCATTTTTGAATCCTAAGAATGCCTTGTCATGATGCCTCTTTGCTTTCATTTGGTTTTTCCCGAGGTTGATCATGCGTGTGTTGCTTTTTTTGCACCCTTGTAGGGTAAATCTTTTCGAAAATCCATGTGCATGTGGTTATGGACTACTTGTAGCACAGTGTCTCAACCATTGTCAACTCAAACTAAAGTAGTGCTATAAATTGACTTTCGCATGACTAGTAATCATCTCCACTATAACGGAATGGTTAATTATAAGTGCCAACATATGGTGGTATTGGAATGTCTTATGCTATCTATATCTGACTAGTAAGTATTGCAACTATAATAGAATGACTAATAAAACTACCAGTTGTGCGAGTTTCTCGAAAGGACTTCCTCGTTTGGTCTCGAGGGGGAAACTCCAGGATGGTTTATGTTTGGTGTTAGTATCAGGTCGATTTCGAATAGGTCTCTCTTACCCCTCTATGATAGCCGCTAGTTGCATCAAGTCTCTATAGGTAGTTGTAGTGCATGCTTTGCTGCCACTTCAATCCACCATACCCATGTAGGAGAAAGCCGCGGAATTGTAAGACTTGTCGTGTACTTGCCTCAGTACTGACCTCTCCCTTTTTTTCCTTTTCCCTTTGTTGGCACTCCTTTTGCTTTGACAAGTATGAGTATGATGACGTTAACAAGGTTACCCTTCTGGCTTGGCCTGGGCAGGGTTATGGACGCTATTGGTTATTCTTCAGGAATCTTAGTCCCATTTGCATCTTGTTCGTTTTCGTATGTTGTGTCGTTTTCAATATGGTTTGAATTTTTGGAATGTATATTTGTATTATTGACTCGCTCAGTCGTTGTTGTACATATATGTTCTCGTGGGTTCCATCATGGACTATTGTGTAATGATATTGATACATTGCAAATGTATCTATAATTTTTGATGTTCCATGCTTGGTTTTATCCACTTTCTTGTGTTTTGTCAATACTTTGGAGTAATTTTCATATGATTTGTTGGACTAACCTATTAACAAGAGCCACAGTGTCAGCTGCCTGTTTTCTGATGTTTTTGGTTTCAGGAAAGTCAGAAAATGAATATTCTCAGAATTGTACGGGACAAAAGCCAAAGTGCCTATTTTTCAGAAGTCATCAGATGCCAGAATACGAGACGGAGAAGGGCTAGGGGCCGGCCACACCACCTGGCCCGCGCCAGGGGGTGGTCTGGCCGACCCCAACACCCCCTCGGCATCTCCTTCCGCCTATAATATGCCCTCGGGACGAAAACCCTAAGTACCCGATCAAAAAATCCACGGAAGAGTCTGTAGCCGCCGTCATCTCCATCCCTAGATCGGGAGGGATCTGAAGCTCTTCCCAGCACCTTGTCGGAGAGAGGAATTCACCCTGGAGGCCTTCTTCATCATCATGCAAGCCTCCGGTGTGATGCGTGAGTAGTTCATCTTTGGACTATGGATCCATGTAGTAGCTAGATGGCTGGTTCTCCTCCTTTGTGCTTTCATGTTTAGATCTTGTGAGCTCCGTTCATGATCAAGATCATCTATTTGTAATTCATACATGTTGTGTTTGCAGGGATCCGATGGATATTGAGATGCTATTTCAGATTGATTATTGATTCTATCATGTCTTTGTTATTTGTGATCTTGCATGCTTTCTGTTGTTAGTAGCTATCTTGGCGAAGTAGATGCTAGCAACTCCAAGAGTTAGTATTTATGCTTGATAGTGGGTTCATGCCTCTGGTAATCTGGGGAAGTGACAGAAATCTCTAAGGTACTAGATGTGTTATTGCTACTAGGGAGAAAACAACAATCCTTTGTTCATAGAACAATCGTATTGTTTACATCACACGCAATTCGTAAAGCAATAATCTGTTGCTTGCAACTTAATACTGGAGGGGGTTCGGATGATAACCTAAAGGTGGATTATTAGTCATAGATGCAGTTGGATGGCGGTCTATGTATAATGTTGTAATGCCCAATCAAGTTCCAAAGGAGTCAAGATGATTAGTATATGCATGTATTGCTTTCTCGATGTTTGTCAATTGCCCCACTGTAATTTGTTCACCCAGCATGTTATCTATCTTAAGGAGAGCCACCTCTAGTGAACTATGGATCCCGGTCCTTTCTTTTACATACAATCTATAAACTGTTTACTGCTTTGTGTTTACTTTTTGTAAACTATTACTTCCTTCCATTCGATACGTTTAATCCTTTGTTTTCAGCAAAACCGGTGAGATTGACAACCTCATGGCAAGTTGGGGACAGAGTTATGTGGTTGTGTTGTGCAGGTCTCCACGTTGCTGCTGGCACCGGTAGTGCGCCCTGCCAACGTTCAGCTAGCTACACCTTTGGGGTGTTTCCTTGCTCCTACTGGATTGATAACCTTCGTTTTGTACTGAGGAAAAACTTGCTGATGTGCTCATCATACCTTCCTCTTGGGGTTCCCCAACGAGCTCGATGTATTTTGGGCCATCAAGCATATTTTCTGGCGCCGTTGCCGGGGAGTCAATGACGTGTTCACAAGGGGAGTCCCTCATAACCAATCTCTTAATTTGTTATTTTTGTTTTGCTTTGTTTCTTTTTGCTTTGTTTGCTTGTTTTGTTATTCAAAAACACACAAAAAAGTTCTACTAGTTTGCTTTCTTATTCAAAAACACACAAAAATTAAGTCTCCTTTAGTTGTTGCCTCTTCCTTAGCTCACCATGTTTATCCCTAAATTCACCCTGAAAGACCTTTCAATTGGTAGTGGTTCTATAATTGGGAAAGATAATATTGAAGAATTCTTTAATCATGTTAGTAAACATGAGGATACCGAGGATAGATCCCTTGTAGAACTTCCTCCAAATTATGAGATTGCTGCAGCTTCTTTAGTTCACATGTTGGAAGCTAGGTTTGTTAACCTCAACCCTTAATGCAAGTAATGTTTCTTAAACTTAAAGAAATTGACGACCCTGAAAAGAGGGATTTTATTCTAGAAATTTTGTTTAAGGAGTTCTATGATGTTGCCAGGGAAGCTAGGAAAGTATTTGAACGTTTCAATATGCTAGGCTCATGTGTAGATGTTGTTGGTACACGAGAAAAGATGAACAAAACCGAACCTAATGGGGAGGAACCTAAGATACCAATACCCTTTAAACTGGTAGCAATACATGAAGCCATAGAAAAAAATCTAGATTGGATTGTTCCTAAAAACCCTTTTGATGAAAATAGTGAATCTAAGAGCATTGAGAGAGGATCCTCTAAGACTTATTTGGATGATATACCTTGCCTTGTTGAAGATATTTCTGATATTAATCTTAATGCTTCTTTAATTGAGAACACTTGATTCTTTCTTGCTTCTTATGCCTAACTTAAAGGCGTTAAAGAAAAGTACTTATTGGGAGATAACCCAGAAGTTTTAGGTGAGTCTTGAAAGTTATTACTTCAGTAATAACCTCTCCTTATCCTTTTTATTTGCTTTTTGTGCCAAGAGTAACCTCTAATGAGAGAGAAGTAATGATTGGGAAAATTGCTGTCCCGAAACAGATTTATGTGCTTCACCGTACAAATTCGTATAAAATCTCTGAACGTCTTTTTGAGGCATGAATTTTTTTGCTTCTACCCCAGGTTGTTATATAACTTTCGTTAGTTCAACACTTTTTGATTTGAGCAACAGAAGGTCTTCGAAAAAATTCGTCTTTACCTGCTGGTCTGTTTTGACAGATTTCTGCCATTTTCTGCATTTGCTTCTTGTTGATTCCTTTTTGAATTTTTTTGGGGAATTGGGCTTTTTGAGGGAAGTGCTTCAGTAGCTAGTGTTCTAATGGAAGTTTATTTGGTGTTAGAACTGAACCTTAAGACCTATTATCTTGAGTGCAATAATGTTGCTAATAAAGATTGTGTGAAGTTTTGTATGAAGGAAAAATTTCACGTGTATGGAAGAAATGAGTAATGAGATGAAGGATGGACTAAAGCTCAAGCTTGGGGATGCCATGCGTGTCACCCCAAAAAATATCCAAGAAGTACAAGCGTCAAATGTTGGGGATGCCCAAGGCATCCCCTTCTTCATCAATAAAAATCCCAGATTTCTTCCAAATGCTTCATTTTTATTGTTTCATGCATAGTTGTGTTGTTCTTGGAGCGTCTTCTTTTTCGTTTTCGTTTTGGTTTTTTGTTTGATTTTGTTTGCTTAGTTTTCTGAATAAATTGGTTGGACTCCCTCTTTCATACTTTGGTTTGCAAATAGTTTGGTTTGGATTGGAAAAGAGTAGGAAAGTTCATGCTTATGTGGTAAAAAGGAGCTTGTTTTGACTATGGCCTATGCTTTGTCATGCCATGCTTGATATTGTTTTTGCTTTATGCTTAGTATTCTTTGATGTAGCATGACTTGTTATAAACAATTGAGATTGCTTAATGTGCCTTGGATGAATCGTGCGTTGTTTTAGCATATTAAAGCATAGTATAGTGGTATTCTCCTTTGATGCTTTATTTGGGTTGACTTGGCGCATGCTCACACCATGTTATGACTATCTCAAGTCACCATAGCCTTTATGATCCTTTAGTTTTCAACTTGTAGTATCACTTTATGCTTTGATCAATGATGTTTTTCCCTCTGCATGATTATGGCCATTATTGCTCTCTTAGTTTGTCGCTCCCAGTCTTTTGCTAGCCTCCACAACCAAGTATGAGTTCCACTCATGCATCCAACTCCCTAAACCACGTTATTCCAAAGAGTCCACCATACCTACCTACTAGCTTATGTTATTCCAAGTATATTCATGCTTTTGTTTACCTTCCGAATTAAACTTGTTTTGAGAAAACTAGTGATTAAAGCTCTCACGAACTTGATGGCACACATTACTTTTTTGCATCTAATAAACTTGAACCATTGGGTCCTTCTTTGTTGCGTATATGCTTGCACTTTATAAGTTGAAATTAGCAGAACCATGTATCATGGGGAACGCTTTCAACATTTCACTTGTACTTTGTACCCCGTTGATATCATGTTCTTTTGCTTATGGATCCCGGCGGTGTGAAATAAAAGTGGAACTTGTAAGATCATGGAGTTTGTATGTGTGTTAGAGAAACGCCTAGGTCGCTAGCCTAAGCCATGCCTAATCATGGTGGAAAATTGCAGCATCACCATAATGAGCACTCTATGAAGCATCCTCAATAAAAACATATGCAAATAGCAAATAAAAATATCGCTGAGATGCTCATTGTCTGCTTGCTTGTCATTTTGATTATGGGATAGCTCCTGTATCATGTGCAAGGGGTACCCCGTTGGCAGTTCTTTATGATACACATGTACTTACAATGACAAGAGCTTACTTGTGACTAAAGTTGAGTATCATGAGGTTCAGTCTTCATAAGTAAGGGGCATGAGATTTCGGTTTATAACTTGTCAAGCATATCCTCTTAGTTGTGTCACTTTAACCTTAATCACCTTCAAGATGCTTATGATAGGGGCAATGAGAGCTAAAAGCTATAAGTACCATAACTTTTGGAAGCTCTTTATGACACTTGAATCCCTACTTCCTTCTATGAAGGCCTTTCTTCCACCATTATATATTGAGTCTCCACCTTCTACCTTTATGCACTTACTTTGAGAGCATAGTGGACATTCTTATTTTTATGTGCATTGTCCCAAGACTAGTTGATTGATGCATAACTTGATATTGCTTGTTTTAAACTATTTGTATCTAGTCACCCTTATGAACTTTGAAGGTGTCCTATGCAATTATATTTGCTACTCTTTGAAGGACAAGCTAAATGCTATTATGCTATGATTAGTATATGCATGTATTGCTTTCTCGGTGTTTGCCAATTTCCCCGCTGTAATTTGTTCACCCAGCATGTTATCTATCTTAAGGAGAGCCACCTCTAGTGAACTATGGACCCCGGTCCTTTCTTTACATATAATCTACAAACTGTTTACTACTTTGTGTTTACTTTCTGCAAACTATTACTTCCTTCCATTCGATACGTTTAATCCTTTGTTTTTAGCAAAACCGGTGAGATTGACAACCTCGTCGCAAGTTGGGGACAGAGTTATGTGGTTGTGTTGTGCAGGTCTCCACGTTGCTGCTGGCACCGGTAGTGCGCCCTGCCAACGTTCAGCTAGCTACACCTTTGGGGTGTTTCCTTGCTCCTACTGGATTGATAACCTTGGTTTCGTACTGAGGAAAAACTTACTGCTGTGCTCATCATACCTTCCTCTTGGGGTTCCCCAACGAGCTCGATATATTTTGGGCCTTCAGATATTACTTCATTTTCCACCTACACGCAAGTGCTTGGTGGGCATCATCGAATCGTTTCTATGCGGGTTTAGCGAGAATCGTTAAAATCTACATAGGGCCGATTCGAGGGTGTTACAATGGTCTAAGTGCATATTAAAAAAGTCCCATGGTTGATTTTAATCAGAGGCTCAAAGATTGGACCCTGATAATAGTTCCAGACTTAGCCAAATGTGGCATGTAAAAGGATTTTGACTAGAAAGGAAGATTGAGTTAGATAGATGAGTGGAAAGGTTCCAAACACATAACCAAATGATTATGGTTAAAGAATAGATTGATTAGAAGGGTAACATGCCTTGAGTTGGTCTCCACTGATTTGGAAACTACTAAAAAGAATTTTCTCAAAACTAAATCTGTTAAGGAAACAAATGGCCAGGTTAATGACCAGAGGTTAAGACTTGCATGGAAGACTAGGTAGGTGTGTTCCTAGATCAAAATCAAGGATGTGTGATGTAAGAACACATCACAAGGAAGAGGATAGGATGGGCACATTGCCTAGAGGACAAGAGTAAGGGTTTTCGATAGAGCTCCAAGAAGTGAATTAGATAACAAGGAGGAAGATAGTCTTCCTAATAGGCTTTTGATGATTTGATCACAAGATATTTCAAGTGAGGTGTTATTAGGATCAACTATCCTATCCTTGGTGGACAAGGGTTTGGTAAAGTGACTTTGTGGAGAGAGATGCTAGGGTCCTTCCAAACTTAAGGGGTTGGGAAGAGAATGATTTCCATTCATCATCTTGAGATGTAGAGGGTTTAATTTTTTTAGTTTTGGTTACTAGGGTTTGAGATCCTAGAGTAGATTAGACAAACTCCAATCAAACAAGTCAAGACAATCATCTTTTAGAGACAACAGATCAAGGCAATTCATACAAACATCTCAAGAAGAGATACAATCATACACACACATTTATCAAAGACATTTGAAGGGAAGCTTTGAGATAAGGAGACCGTGGTTTTGTGTTTTGAAGAAGGTGGGAGTCTCTTGGCACTTCTACCAAGAGAGAGGGATTAGCTTTTAAAAGGTTTTGGAAAGGCTTGAGGAAATATTATTTAGAAAGCTCTGTCTTGAAAATATAAGGAGATGGTATCATATTGATCTCCTTAATTAGTTTTGTCAATGGAATGAAGAGAAGACATTTTAGTTTTTACAAAGTCATCTTGGCTCTGGTTATGAAAAGTTAGAACATTTGAGAATATGTAACTTAAGCCAAGACATTATCTTTTGGTAAATAGCTTTGATAAACCTTTGATAAGGTAGATAAGTGTTTTGATCGCAACACAAGCACAATAAAAGGTAGGACAACAAGCAAGCAAACTAATGCAACACTTTCTAATAAAAAGTTTTTGTTCTCCCTAATTTTTGCACTTTGGATACTTAACCAAGGCTACAAATGTGGGGTGTTACATATGACCAGTGCAGAAGACCAGAGGGTGGTGGGTCGCTGCCAAGCAGGCTCGAGGTGACACAGGAGGACATGCATGCGGTATGTCACACCGTTGGGCCAGGTTTCAGCTATCATCCTGTTCGGTTGGACCAAAACAGACGACCTTGGTCTATTTGGGTCGCGCCGCTAGAGATGTTGTTATGTGTGCAATATATACATAAAGCTAATGCCTTGATCCAAATTAATTGACACACCTTTGTCTAAGGTTGCATGTATCTGACATATGTATGGTTACTCAGGTTATTGTGATTGGTTACCCTAGGCTTACAGCCCGCAAGGCCCAAGAAGGAACCAATGAAGGCCTAGGAAACATCTGACGGAAGACATATCTTGCTAGACAAGTAAAGAGTTGGAAACAACGTTGTATTAATGTTGTAATCATAACTTGTAACCTATCCGTATACGGCCTCGGGACCCAGCCTATTATATAAAGGTTGGGGGAGCCAACTTAGAGGTACTGAAAAAGCCTTGAGCAATCTGTAACCGATTTGTTTCTAAGCAATCAGACAACTTTGACTCCCTTATTTGTTTGATCAGCCGACGAAATCCCGAGTGTTCTCTTTTTCACGAAACTCTAAGTCCATCACTATGGACATTGCCGAGGTTAACCCTCGTCAGTATCTAAACGCATCTTAGGATGTATATTCATGGATAGCTAGATAAGAGCATCTCCAGCCGCGAGCCCAAACAACGTACAACAACAACTCTGGATCGGTCATTTGGGGAGCGCCGACACTAGTGTTGACCTTTGGGACGTGCCTCTACCCAGTCGCCTAGCCCCAAAGGTTTTACTAAATTGCAGGGAAATTCAAATTTAATTCAAACTATGATTACATTTTCCAAACTTGAACGAAATTTGACTAAACATAAACTAAAACTAAACTTATTCTAACCGTCGTGGTAGAACCAGCGGTACTCGTTGGCCATGCAGTTCGTCCTTGTCCTCGTCGGGCTCATCGGGCTCATCCTTGACTCCGTTAGCGCCGACGCTGCTGGAGGTTCCCTTGCCACCACCATCATCTGTGTGGTCCACAATCTTGCTATATGTGTCACACAACGAATGCCCAAACATGACAGCAACGCATCCCAGGCCATCTGGTCGTTCCTCAAATCGCCTATAGGTAATCTCGGCTGTTGGCGGGGTCATAGGAGTTCTTGAGCAGCCTCTGCTTCAGCAGCATGACGACGAACAGCGATCCCCCAGTCGTCGTCCTCGTCCTACTTAGTCTCCTTATTCAGGCAATGAAAGAGAAGGCTTCCGCATGGCGGCATTGGTTACTGCGTCGGTTGGCGGAATACAATGCCGCATGCCGCATGCCTTGACAGTTACTTGGCATGTTCCTCCTTCACCATGCGCTTTGGGATGAGGTAGGGGACGTGCCGCATGGAATGCGATGGCCCGATGGAGCATAACAATGAGGAGTGATGGCTGTGAAAATAGTCATCTTTCTCTGTGTTTAAATCACATTTTTAGTCAAACAGTTGACCAAGAATCTCTCTAGCCTTGCCATTAATGATTAATTATTGCAAAGATGTGCAATCCTTTGTCTTGAATTTTTGTGCAAGAAATCACACATTTAAGGACAAATCAGGAGCATTTATTGAAGATTATGACGTTGCCTACTCAACCAAGTTAACTGGGTTGAAAAGGAGCATGCGGATGGTTTAATGACCTACTGTATGGGCAAGGCCCACCCGTATGTCTATCCATACCATGTGGCAGCGGCTCTTTTAGGTCAAACACCACAACTTCCATGAAGACGTCTATATATTTCGAGACTCCAAATATCGCGCAGGGAGTTGCCATTCTCAGATTGCATCACAAAACCTCTAAAGGAGATCTTCCACCATAGTTCATCCTCTCCACCCTCCATCCACTCCATAGCCATAGCCATCATTTCTTATTTGAGTTCTCCTTGTGAATTAGCGACCATTGTTAGAATATTTGATTTCAATCTAATTATTTTGTACAATATTTTCTATCCTTGATTTTATTGTTATGAGTGAGTAGTCCTCATGGGCTGCGGGTTGGGGTGAAACCTCACAATGATTATGTGCATCTAATTCATGGAAGTATTGTGTGCTGATTGAATAGAGATTTTATCTTTGTATCTTTGTCTGTTGTCTTGATCCAGTGACTTGTAGCTACCCAAAAACCCAAGGATTGGTAAAGAATTGAGGTGAGATGAGTGATGAACGAAGACCTCATGTGAAACCCAGTGGCAGTAAGGGGAGTACGGTTTTCATTTAGGAATCCACTTGGGAGTAACAGTAACATCATTTCTTAAGGTTTTGATCTGTATTTTACTTAATAATCGTTATAACCCGGTGCTTCGTGGCGTAACAGTTGGATCAAAAGACTATTGTTATGCATGTGGCTCACAGGGGATTTAGTATATTTGGATGTGCTTCCCACAACCTTATATTTGTTAATCATTTCATATGAATGTGCATATTATTATCTTTATCTCATATGATGTGTATATGCAGGTGAATCTTCAACCCTGGCCTATCTACATCCATTGGAACAACCAACGACCCAAAATAAACTAGAAAGGTCTCGTAAACATAAGGTAAAACGAATAAATAAGTCTTGTAGACGCGCCTCATTTATTTTCCATTTAGCATTGTTTTCCAAGGTTTCGATTAAATCTAGGTCTAATAGGGAAAAAGCTACTATACTGCATCCGTAAAATCGGATCGAAGGTATCAAGGAGCGTGACAAAGACGACTGCGATGCCCTCGCCCTGGGCTACCACTGGCACACTAGAGGTGATGGTGGCGACGGTAATGGTGGCGACATCTCCAAGCGAGGGTCGCCTCTCCTTGTCTAGCAAGGACGACCTCGAGGGTTCGGCCCGACGCGCCCCACCACCTGTCGCGCCCAGCTTGGTTCTTCATGTGTGTCAGACCTATGACATCGTTGCTGCACATAAAATCCCATTGGCGTTGTTGCCAGAAGAAGGACTACAAGTGGTCATCGTTCATGGCATCCCAGAGAGGGGACACCTACTCCTTCTCTATAGCATGGCACGATGGTCGTGGACCTCTTGCCACCACCGGTCGCTGCGCATCGTCGGCTCTGACGGAATGTCGACGCCACACGTGCTCAACCACTAGGTGGTTGGGAGAAGGTAATCTGGCATGCCAAGTTCCTCTCCTGGTACAACACACATGCCCCCTCTTGCTTGAGGTTGTGCGGTCTAAAGACATTGGCGGCCGCTCCTCCGGTAGGCGGTGGTGCACCATGCCCGTGTTGGGGTGGTCTCGGTTGTGGCGTGCAAGGGATTGGAGGGCGATTCCACGTTAAACAACGCTGACGGGGAAGGTGCCGCGTTAAACAATGCTAACCACGACGATGTGTCACTGCTAGGGTTGGCCCACCCACGCGGCGCTCACCTTGTGTCTAACACACCGAGAAGGCTCCATGTGGTGCGGAGTAGGCTAGGCGTGCCAGACAGTCTATTGGGCCACACCGGAGAAAACATGATCTTGGAGGGCGTGGCTGTGCGCGATGCCGCTTGGGGAATCTCGTAAGGCTCGCGGCTAGAGAAGCTCTAAAGTTGCATCAATTCATTTGGAACAGAGATACTTCATATATAAAACTGAACTTCCATATTCTTAAAATGGGTTTTCACTTTGAAAAATACGTCTAAATCAAAATCTGAGTGAAATAAGGTCCAACAAACCTCTTATCGGAAGCAACTCGGGAACAGAATTACAACATTTGCAGGTACTAAATTTGCAGATAATTTCACACTCGGGAACAGAAGTTACAACATTTGCAGGTACAAAACATGTGTTGCAGTTCCTCAAGAGTGGGCACAGGAAGATGATTGTCAGGTAATGTGTACTTTGTGTCTTCGGTATTAATCATGTTAGTGACATGGCAACTCGGGAACCACATTGAACCATATCATGTTCAAACCTACAAATATAATTTTTCAGTAGTTTAAAAATGTAAAACATAAAACAAAAAAATAAATATACTAAATTACAAAAATAGAAAATTCAAAATAAAATAATAAAAGTAATTAATAGAATAAAAAGAGAAAAAAGTAAAGAGGAAAGATCCCCAAAACCCGGGCCACCTTCGAGCCAGCCTATTTGACACTAGACGGCGGGGGGTGATATATGTCACTCTTAGCAGCATGTCTTATTGGCGCTGCTGAGGCGGAGCTAACATGGGCCGGCCCGTGGTAGGTTTTGGTGCCTGTTTCCTCTGGTCGACCGATTGTCGATGAAACTAAACAACAAAAAACCTAGGTACGTCTCGACTGTTCCTTCCCAGATCTGGATATAGCTAATTAATAATTTGATCAGCTCGATTGTTTGTGGGTTCACATGAGCTAGCTAGCAAGAGCCCCGTCCCCGAACCACAAAATCAACCGTGACTTTTTTTTATGAATAATTATGAAGATTTTTTAAACTCTTGCATAAATTTTTTAAAAACATCATTTTAAAAAACATGGACTTTTTTGAAAATCATGAATCAATTTTAGAAATTCATGAACAATTTTTATAAAAATCTTGAACATTTTTTGAAAATCATGAACCAATTTTCGTATTCCATGAATAATTTTTTGAAAAACATGAACCAATTTTTGAAAATCATGAACCAATTTTGAAAATCATGAACAATTTCTAAAAAAGCTTGGACAAATTTTGAATATCATGATTCTTTTTCTATAAAATCATGAACTTTTTCAAAATCATAAACCATTTTTTAAAATTGTGAACACATATTCCAATTTCATAAACAAATTTTTCAAAAATAATAAACAATTTTAAAACTACATAAAAAATTTAAAAATGAAAAAATAAAATAAGAAACAGAAAATACGAAAAACAAAAAATAAAAAGAAACAGAAAAAACGAGCAAAAACTATAAAGAAAAAACGAGACAAACCAGCAGAAAAACACCCAAAAAATTCGGTAGAAATGGAAAACTTCCAAGAATATGGAAACTGGGCCAGGCCATGGGAGACAAGCGCGGGCGATTAGGTACGCGGCGCGGCGTACTTGCGCTGCATGGACCGGTAATTTCCGCTAGACGGCAACCGAGCCAGGCTGGTGTTGGTAACCTGAAAGGCCGAGGTTAGGAAATTCTATTTCCTCCACGGTCTCGCAAAAAGATATGCAGTCCCATCTTTTTTGTTTTACTTTTTTTTCTCAATCTCTTTCGGGTTTTCTTTTTCAAGTACTTTTGTATGTATGTACTGTATGAACAATTTCATACTTTTGACTATTTTCCTTATTCTTAATTTTTTCTTGATCCCTTTTTATGCTTTTTTGTGTTTCATAGTTATTTATCATTTTATTATTTAAGTTTCAAAACTATCTTATTTATCTTTTTGGTTTTTATGGATTGTTTTTCTGCAAATAGATGATTTTCTATTTCATGATAGGAAAACATTATTTTTATGATATAAACATTTTTATTATATTTTTTATTATTTACTTTTTTCTTATTTTATAAAAAGAACTGAAATAAGTAAACATTATCTCCATACAAACATTCTGAAAATGGATGGACTTTTATTTATCACATATTGGAAAGTGTCTTCATATACACGAAAAATTATTTTAATATATGTGAATATCTTTGTGCAACACATAAACATTTTTCAATCATTAAAACTGATTTACAAATTTAGTATAGGGTAAACATATTTTTTGAGAATAGTAAAGAAAAAATATCAACACACCAGCGAAATGCTGCTCATGTAAAGATGCTTCTGGCCTCACAGACCACTAAATAAATATAAAGAGCTTGAATTCTTTCATTGTTTTTAGGGGAAATACCATGAAATTATCTCACAAAATGTGAGCATTGGAGAGATGAAAATCCCTGAATTATTTGGAGCTGAAAATCACGGCAGGACAGACAAAAACCAATATAGCATTGCTCCTGGAATAAAATCAGAGCACTGTGCCATCATTATCAAGCACATGCTACCATGTCTAGATGCTTGCTTAACAAATTGCATTGAGCAGTTAATTATCTACAACTTCAAATATAGCATTACCTTCATGGCACGCTACTCATACAGTCTCACTGTTTCCTCACAGGGCCACTCATAATCCATTGTGATGGATCCCTGGTTAAGCAGATGCCTGGTGGGGAACAGGGAGCAATATAGTACTACCATGTAGGTGGTTATGGAGAGCGTGATTGGAATTCAGGTCCAAATTTCATGATTTTGAGGTGACCCTGTAACCAATAATGATAGTTTTTAATTTCAGTATATCCATCGCTATAGCTTCAAAAGGACTACCTGACAGGTATTGTGGGCAACGTTCTGTTCCTCCGCCTTATCTGAAGAGATTTCCTTTTGCGTGGGATATCAGAAGAGATTTTGTCAAGTGCTACAATATCTGGAACGATTGTCGCTAGTACATCTTTTTAGCTATTTGGCCGGTTGCCTGCAAAGGATTGCTGATGCCTGTCACAAGAGCCGCCTGGAGTCTGGACCTGTTCAGTCCATCATGTCGATCTCATTCAGTTGCAAGCTCGACTGCAACTTCCATTTTCTTTTGGGTACTGAACTACTAGTTGCACGTCATTGGCGCCTTATGATGTTGATACTGGTAAATCTTTTACTCCGCTGAGTAACAAAAAAGACAATGACATCAGCTCATGGGTAAATTTTTCTCCACGGGTCTCATAACTAGGAGTACTAGCTATGACATCGAGTAAAACGTCCTGGCAAAAAAAAATGACATCGAGTAAAAGGTGACTAACCCACCTTCCAGTGTCTGAAGCAAGAAGCACGTGCAACTACTCCCTCCCTTCAGTAATATAAGACGTTTTAGCTTTGTGAAATAAACGTATCTAGGTTTTAGTATATAGGTTCACTTCGAATCTCTATGAACCTATACACTAAAAAAGCATCTGGATACGTTCGATTCACAAAGCTAAAACATCTTATATTTCTGGACGGAGGGAGTACTAAGCTCCAAACGGTTCTGCCTTGTCATATTACGGTGACATAACATAAGATCCTTAATTTATTACTAGCTACAGTATTTTTAACGGCCAGTGATGTGTGGGGTGATGCCTTTAGTATTATCCTATTCAACACGAGGCAACGCGTGCGTGACAGGGGAGATCAATAATTTGTGTTGCACGTTGCGCCAAGATCTGGCCGGACCAACATCACTCACTCCAATAAAAGTAGCTCACGTGTAATGTGCATACCGCGTGGTCAAGTGTGTGAAGCCACTGCCCAATAACCGACGTCTCGGAGATCATGCACTGATCTTTGCCTTGCATTTTCAGACTTTGATACAGTTGGAAAATCTCATGGACTGGTGCGGCCGAAGATGGCTTTGAGAGTTGCAAGCAGCCGCCGATCGAGACCAGATCAGCAGATCACACCCATGAGATGGTCTCTATGGGTTTCAGCTGTGTCCCGTGTTCACTGAACCGCATCGATGGTGCCGAACTGAATCTGCAGAACAGGAAGGGGTGTTGTACTGAAAATACACCAACAGTCATCTTCAGAGTTGAGAGTTATTCTCAAAGACAAACTCTAGTATTGCCGCTCCGGGGGCGATCCCGGCTCTTGCTAGAGAGCTCGCCACTAGTGCAGGAAGATATCAAGGCCCTAAACCAGCTGACCAATTGCTACTAATAAGGGAAGAAAAGTCTGGCTTTTAACACATCACAGAAAGAACCAAGCACCCGGCTCGGCACAATCACATTACCATAAGCTGACTCTCCCTCCCTCCCCCCGAACCCCTCCTGCCCTCCTCGTTCGCATCCAGATCTAGGGCCGTCAGGCCCCTCCCCACTCTTCTCCGGCGATGGCCGGCGTCGAGCTGGGTGAGGGTCCCCCCCCAGTACAGCAGTAGTCTAGGTTTTCTCTGTCTTGCCCTGGTGGCGTCTGTCTATATGGCGTTTGAGGGTAGGTCGGCGGGCTTTGGCAGCCAGCTCCGCCGCGCCTTGCGCTTCTTCTACTCGGCTAAACTCCGTCGGTGGCAGACGGTGGTGGTGGCGATCTGGAGAGGCTCATGCATCCCTCTTAATAAGGCGTGCCCGTGGTGCTCCAGGTTGGTGCTGCCGGACCAGGCCCAGCTTGGTGCGGTCGATCTTCTCGGCGCAGTGGAGCTCCCGTGGAGGGAGCCAAAGGCGGCGCAGTTGAAGCCCACCGCTCACCCTCAAAATAAGGTCCCAGATCTGAGCGCCAACTGCTGCAACTTTCTTCGGTCGTCTCCTCCAACTTGTGGCAGAAGAGTGGAGTTCGAAGATGGCCAGCTATCACTGATGCGGCGGTGGGATGCTCGTGGTGCCGGCGAAGATTCAACTCGAGATCCAAATTTCCCTCTCCTCCAGGGTCACCATGGAGGTAGCCGAGGTGAGGGGAAGGTGGATTTCTGGCTGCATTTTCTCCGGTGGGGATTTGCTGCTCTTCTTTGCGGAGCTCCCAAACGGCGGCGATCTTGCGCCGCTGTTATTCTAGGTCATGGCAGCCACTCCGCGGTGCGACTCAAGGCTAGCCGCAGCTTCTACAACCTCCTGGCCGGCGTGCCTTCTTGGAGGCCCCTCTGCGCTCCGGCCATGGCTATCCTCGACTCTCCACCGTCAAGTGGTTTCGTCCCCGACGATGGTGTGGTCGGCCATGGCGCTGAGCGCGTTCTTGTCTTTTTCCTCGGTGGAGAAGGACCAGATTGCATTCCTGATTTCTCATTTAGGGTCATTTTTGCATTTGACCAGGACTGGGTTGTAACGTCTTTATTTTTCATGGTCCTATGTGTAATTCTTGTACCCACCGATATTTAATGGCAGCTCTGGACCTTTCTGGGTCCTTCCCCCTGTTAAAAAAAAAAAAGAACCAAGCACCCCCTACTTGCCTAGACTGCACATTATACACCGCACTGTCGCATGCCAGCGGCTGAACTGCTGAACGCCACTCAGAACACACAAGCACACAGCGTGCACACAAGTAGCGCAATCCCTGCTCCAACTTTCGGATCACCGGGGTCACCACGAGGACGCTTTTTCCCCAGGCCGGGACGTCGTTCACTGCACCCGTGCAGGTGCAGGTGGCTTCTGGTGCAGTGCAGAGCAGAGCCCATCAGATCAGACACTGCGAGCCAGCTATGGGCGTGCCATATCAGTTCAGAGCTGCTGCATGTAGCAAAGCAACCAGTGTTCTTTCGACGCACAATCTCCGTGTTTCTGACCCCTAACTAGTGCACGCATTGTCGTTTACGGAGGATTAAGGCTTGATCACGATGTTCGGTTTGACGGTTTTGAGCCCCTCACGACAAAACCCAAAACCCGGCAGTGCCGGGGTTTAGAGATGCTAGTGTCTCTCTGAAAGCTGCCCGGTCTGACGATTCGTCCCAAGGAGAAAAAACAAAATGCTGAATTCCCAACAAAATAGCACATAAGAAAAAGGAAACTATGTTTTCAAGAGAACATATGAAAAAGAGAGTACTGCCATCAGCTAGTGGGCAGTGCAGTCTAAACAAAAACCTTGTCAGTAGCTTCGACGAGACTTTGTTTATCCGTTGCTCTAAATGAAACTTTTGTTTTCATGAAGCTCCACTGATGTGGCAGTGCAAAAATAATCGTGGCGGCCTGACCAGGAACAAGCGCCATAGGTCCATGGGTTGTTTGTATTTGTATAAACTCCACAGGGACCGTTAAATAGTCTGAACAAATCCCCATTCCCAGATACACCAAGCCAGTCTCCCGATCTTTTAAATTGACCACCCTTGTAATAAACAAAAACAGAGGGAGACAGAAATCGATGATCAAATATCAGGGGCATAAACAAAACCAAGAGCGTTATGAAGACGTCTTCTAGAGTGCCCTTCCATAGGTCAACGTCGTCGTCAAATTATTGCAGCGTCTTAGCGCAGTTGCGTATGTACACACCGTGACACCAACCTAACCCGCGGTTTACTGCTCGGGATCAACGTTTGATTATTTCCACTGGTCTAACATTCCTTGCTATTTTCTGGTTTAGACACTTGGTCGTACTTAGTTATATGGCATTTACATGGCGGCCGGAATCAGCAGAGTTTGCAAGAAACCTCCTCTCTGTTCATACTACTTGAACAAGCAGACTAGCAGAGGACCCTTCTCTGCAAGTGCTAGGTGGTTAGGACAACTTAGTAGTAGTGGTTGGCAAGGCAACACGTTACGCGTGAGCCATGTGAACCGCAGCATGTTTCTCGCTCAACCAAGGATGGGCAAGGAACCGAAGATGACCACAATTTCCACACGTGCTTATAACACGCTTGACACACTTCATTTTCAAATAAAATCTTGAATAAAATCCAAATTCCCCTCCTGAACTTTTTCCCTTGGCTCATATTTCCCCTAAGGGGGCTTACTAAACCCTCCTAAACTATCGCTAATAGTCCATTTTGACCCCTTAACCTGGGATTTGACCCATCCTTTTGATAGACCATTAGTGACAGTTTAGGAAGGTTTAGTGAGCCAAATAAAGTTTGGGGAGGAAATATGAGCCAAGTGAAAATTTCAGGAGAAAAAAGGGACTTTGCTCTTTTTTCTTTTTGCCGAAACCTGTATTTCTTTGTGCTGGTTGGCTTCAAGGTTTGTTAACATTTCTCATGGAAAATGATACAACGCCTCCAAAGAATACATCCTCCGGATCGTGCCGCCTACACGCGCCATGGCACGCGCCCATGACGTGGCTAGACGAAATGACGTGTCCCTTACCTCTACCTTATCCTCCTCCTCTGCTCGCTCCTCCTCTCCTTCCTCACAAGATAGGCATCGGTAACCACATTAGCGATATCCCGCCGACATTTCCTCTCCTATCCAACCACGTGCCTTTGCCGCCGTTCCTCTATTTGTGGGATGTGGCCTCCTGATACTCACCATCTCACGTCTTCCTCCGAGCTCACATGCAGGACTTGGCGATGTGCTACTATGGCGAGTGGTATTGGAAGCTACAAGAGGGCGCCGCTACTTTGAGTTGACGTAGGTGGTGCTACGAGGAGTGGGTTGCGATGAGCAGGTGTTAGATGCTGCAAGCGATGGGGACACCGGTTCTACTACTAGTGGGTGGGGGTGCTGCAAGCGACTACCACTGAAGCTACAAGCGACCACCAGGGGAGCTACAAGCACCTACTGACGGTGTTGCAAGTGACGTCAAATGAAAAGTACAAGTGTCGATGCTGCTACAAGCAGCCTCCACCTGAGTAGCAAGGGCGTTGCCGAAGCTACAAAATACCACAGTTTCTGTTGCATCCACGATCTACGGCGATGAGTTCTCCGACATAGATGGGGGCTTACGGAGGAGCGTCGTGGGAGCGCACAAGCTATGAAGCCATGTGGACGTACGGGAGGAGGCAGTGATGTTAGCGGGAAGGCGGCATGTTGTAAATGGTGATGGAGGTGCGCTAGGGGATGATATCACGCTAGGTCGATGGTGGTCTGGCGGGAGAGAAACGAGGATGAAGAAAATGGAGGCCTGAAACGAGGAGGACAAATGGGTGAGGCCCATGGGAAAGGACACGTGTCGAGCGCTCGATGCGATGGATCAGGGCTTCCGATCCTCAAAGGAAGGTAAGCACAATCCTTTTTTATCTATACAACAGACTGCCACCTTTCAGCCATTTGCAGATAAGCATCTGTGTCATGTGTAAATCTCTAGCTTGGTTTTTCAGTTTAGTTATGGTTCTTTTCCTCGAAAGAGGGATTTAATATTTCATTTCAGAATGCTTCTATGATCATGCGCAACATGATCATTGAGAGTGAGTGCAAGTATGCGGCAAATGATGACCGGGTCTATGAGTGCTGGGGTCCTTTTAGCAAAGTTTGCGGATTTTCTCGACATGCATGCAGATATCCATGACCTAGATGGTCATAAGCAAGTGCAAAATGATCTCATAGAGCATGTGTGGAGCCTCAAAGGAGAGACCATTTTACCAAGTTGAACTTCAATTTATGTAAATTGTATGAACCGTTATATTTGCATTTTTAATTGTTGTAAAGCTAATGTATTTAGGGTAGAAACTAGACTAGATTGTTGAAACATGATTAAAGCTGCAAAAAACATAGAAACAAAATTCGGCGGCCGGCGCTGTGTAGTGGCATGCACCAAACGCGACAACCTGCGCCGCCCCTCCCCTCTTCCGAATCAACCGATCCAGCGCTATTGTTAGACGGTGTTTGAGGAACACGACTGGAGATGCTTAGAGCATCACCGCAGTAGCTCTAAAATCTTGCGTTGTATATGTGCTTTGCAGCGCGCGGACCCGGCGGGGCCTCCACCGGAGGCGGCATCTTCCAGCGCACGAAATGCAGCAATAATCGGCCCCTTCTTCCTCAACCCAGAAACCAGTTTTTACACAAGCACACATCGAAATAGGATCTAGAAAATAGGATAGAAATATATTTTACATAGAATAGAAACATAGTGCTAACATAGTAGGTTCTAGTGTAGAAATTTAAAACATAGTGCAAACAAACTAAAAATAAACCTATCTACTCTTTGTCCTCTTCCTCCTCCGAGGTGGTGTCGTCGGACTCGGTCCAGAGGTCGTACCACCTCGAACCATTGTCGCAGATGGTGCACGGGCCGGCCAGGGCGTTGATGAATTCCGGCGACGCCGCTCCGCCCGGCCTAGAAGTCAACCTCCGCTTGGACGTCCTGTGGGAACTTGCGCTTCCAGGCCATAATGGTTCGCTCGTCATGCTCGGCGATGGCGATCCGCCACTGCGCCTGACGGTGACGGCAACGGTCCTTGTCGGTGACGAGGCGTGGCGCGGACGTGACGAACTCCGCTTCCTCGACCGAGTTAGCGTCCTGAAAGTTCATAGCTGACCGCGGGCAGCCGAGGCGCCACGCCGCGGCGTCGTCGGCACGTGCGGACTCGTGCGCGCACTCGTAAGTGTCGAGCGTGAGGCAAAACCCGGCGGCACGCAGCTCAGCGTAGAATGTGTCGTTTGGCCGTGCGCGCATGCCCAACCGCAGCGGCGAGATGACATGGATTTTCACGGGCGGTTGGCTGCTCGTGCGGGGCTATGTTTTTATAGCGTGCTACTAGCGGCGCATCATATTGGCGCGTGCGATGGCGCAGAAGCGCCGTGCGTATTTTTTCTATTCCCGCTGGAGCTGCCTCCGGCACGCTATTTTAGCAGGTATTTTAGCGCAGCGACAATTTACAGCTACTACTGACGATGCTCTAAGTCTCGCAGGAAAGGATACGCGGCTAGTGCTACTTTTTTATCTACACAACTGACTGCCACCTTTCAACCATTTGGAGATAAGTACTTTACCGTAGCGTGTGTAAATCTCTACTAGCATGGATTTTCAGATAGGTTATCCGCAACAGATGTGCGGATTAACATAACATTTCGTTTCAGAACCAAAAGGCTGACAACTTTATGCTTCCTTCCAGGCAGCAACAAATGGACAGCAGTACCCGACTCTATGAGTGATGGACGACCTGGCAGTCCTACACGCTTCAAGCTGCCGATTAATTAGGTTATTATTAGGGAAGCTTATGGCGTTGCATGCTTCTACGTTACTAGAAAAAAAAGGAGGCGACTGATTAAGCTACACAAATGGCTGCCAATGATTAGCCATCGCGGGCACCAGGGCATTGGCCGCACGCCATAGCTAGCTAGCCTGATGTGCTGGCTCTGAATTATTGACCCGCGGGATGCTTCCGGATCGGTAATAATCAAACACAGGCCGATCTTATCCCTAATTTCCCCCAATAATTCTGCCCAGGAAACCAAAAACTTTATACTAAGTATTTAGCGCCCGGATTACGACGTGTTTGGAGCGTGCCGTTTCCGACATTGGCAGCTCTCGTTACACAGTTCCTCGCCAGCATCTGGGATGGGAGCACGCGTGAGGACGAGGCAATTCCTGACCCGGGTGAATGGCGATCGAGGAAATAGTACAGTATCATTGGCTCATCAGTCGCTTTGCCCAAAGAAAAGAACAGCCAAGGTAATGCTCTTGGCCGTACCGGCTGTTTTGGTCCTGCATTTGCTAGCGCGGTGCGATACGGCAAAGCTGCCTGCCTGGCATCGTTGTGCATCGCAGCTCACTGGCAGCTGCACAGCAGAATTATTGGCTGCTGGGTCTGCTTGAATCATACGCAGCCGTGCTGTTGTTGTTCGTGGTACGTAGGGCGTACGAGTCTGTACCCACTTGTAGACAAAGATGTTTGTGCTTTTGTTGCAGCTGGCTGCTCGTTCCGGTACGTGGTTTGGTCTCACTTGGCTTACTTATAGGTTCCATGCGTGACACATCGCCTAATTCTGATTGGAAAAGATAAAAGCGTCCAATCTTAATTGGGCTTCCCGTACGCACTATTCCTAAAAGTGCCAAGATATATAGGATCATATGCTGATTAAGGTTCTCTGGCAGATAGCTGATCGACCTGCTGGATATAATTTTTCTGATAGTGCAAAAATTCCCCCAGCATCCCCCAGAAAAAAATCCACCAACACGAGAGCGTGGAGCTTAGCCCGAGCAAAAATAATAATACTAGCAATATAGAGAAAATTGCACGTAACACCACTCTGTGGTGTCAAAGTTGTACAAAACACAAAAACAAAAGACTTGTTGCAGTTGACCCCAGCTTTTGGTCTAATCGTTGCACCTAGCCCAAATAGAGCCCAAATAGAGGTTATAGTGCCTTAAAAATATTTTTGACATGTGCGTCCGTATTTTTATACTGTATATCACTCATGAGGCCCAATATTTCTGTATTTATATTCTCTAGCAAACAAAGCTTGGTCCAACACTGTTGTGTTGCATCATGTCAAAGATTGTATTGTGTCAAAGATCGGAACACTCTGTCTGAAGCAACTCTTGGAGCGCCTACGCCTACGAGCACACTAAAAAAAATCAACCGGCGACTATGTTACAGAAAAATTCAGAAAAGATACATTGATGTGTCAACTATGTACACAATACACTACAAGCACGTAATTTTAATGTGACATACCTTGTATTTTAGTCTGAGCAAAATATACTAATTGGATAAATTTTAGAAGAATTAAAAGTTGTACTGTCCATGCTCCCAAGTCCACACAAAGGTAGAATAAATCATTAGCTACGTTCTGGTTCTGGTATCCTGTTTGAATTTTCCAAAGCTTTAAATTTGAATATTTTGAAGTTTCAAGAAAACAGCTCTATGGAGCTTGTCTGCCAATTGATGCTCTCTATTTTCTACCGCTATGGTGTCCATTTTTTATTTTATCGTCAGTACATAAATACATGGCCATATGTCAGGTACGCTGTTAAGGCGCACTATATACTCTATTTGGGCTAACTGCAACTGATTAGACAACAAACTGGACTAGATGCAATAAATATTTTATTTCTGTGTTTTGTGCAACATTGGCACCAAAGTTTGGTGCTATGTGCAATTTTCTCAGCAATGTACTTCCTCTTTCACAAATTCGAAGGCATATTAGGTTTGATCAAATTTAATTTTTATAAAATTTAACCAACTATATATAAAAACATACTAACTTTTCTAATGTCAAATGCATATGGTATGAAAATATAGTTCATATAGGATTTTAGGGTTTGGAGTAATTGCAAGGGAATCGCACAGCCCAAGGCTAGGTGCGTGCTTGCCATTAAATAATAGTATACAACGTGTACAATACAAACCTATCCCAATAAGGGTTGGTATACAAAAGCTACACGAAATACTATGATACAAAGTCTAACAACCTCTCTCAATCTTAACCATGTCAAGCAGGTTAAGATTGCGCCTACCAACCTCAAACAACGAGTGTGGTAACGACTTCGTGAAGATGTCAAAGATTGGTCTTTAGATGAGACAAACTTGATCTGAAGTAGCTTTTATGCAACATGTTCCCTCACAAAATGATAACCAACCTCTATATGCTTCGTTCGTGCATTAAAAACTAGATTAGACGAAAGATATGTAGCTCCCATGTTGTCACACCAAAGGACTGGTGGACTCTGTTGAGAAATACCCAACTCACTCAAAAGAGACTATATCCAAATAATCTCAGCAGTGGCATTAGCAATAGTTTTGTACTCCACCTCAGTACTACTCTGAGAAACCGTCGCTTGCTTTCTAGCACTCCAAGCGATCAAGTTAGGACCAAAGAACACTACATGTACCCTCGTGGATCGTCGATCATCTGGATTGCCTGCCCAGTCAGCATCAGAAAACGCAGAAAGGACACCAGAGGTGGCCGGCCAAAGATGGAGGCCAAAGGAAGTTGTGAAACTGACATAGCGCAAGATGCGTTTGACCGTAGCCCAATGAGTATCTTGAGGAGCATGTAAGTACTGGCACACACGGTTGACTGCAAAAGAGATATCTAGCTGAGTAATAGTAAGATACTGAAGACCACCAACAATATTGCGGTACTCCATAGCATCCTCAGAAGTTAACAAATCACCAAGATCATTAGAGATCTTGTTAGTCGAGGACGCGGGTGTAGTTGCAGGCTTACACTTCAGCATACCAGCACGACGAAGAAGATCCAAGGAATATTTCTTCTAACTGACCAGCATCTATATGAGTGACCTCCAATCCCAAGAAAAAAATGGAGCTTGCCCAGATCTTTGACAACAAAGTCATGACTGAGATCCACAATAAGACGATCAGCAGCAGCAATGTAGGAACTTACAAGGATAATATCAACAACATAGATGAGCATATACATAGTGACATTTGGGCGCTAAAGAAGAAATAATGAAGTGCTAGTAGTGAAGGGCACAAAATCATGAGAGCGGAGCGCCGAACCAAGTCTAGCATGACATGCTCGTGGTGCCTGCTTGAGGCCATAAAGTGATTTAATTAGTCAATAGAGATGATGTGGCCGATCAGGATCAACAAAGCCAAGGGGTTGCCACATATAAACCTCCTCCTCTAGAACACCATGAAGAAATGCATTCTGAACATCCAACTAGTGAAGGGACCATCCACGTGTAATCACCGAGGAGAGAAGAAAATGAATCGTCGTGGGTTTAACCCGAGTTGAATGTATCCTCATAATCAAGACCAAACTGTTGCTTGAACCCCTTCTCGACGAGGCACACTTTGTAGCTCTCAGTGGATCCGTCAGCATGTTTCTTGACTTTAAACACCCACTTGGAGTCAATAACATTTACGCTTGACGGAGGAGGGACAAAATGCTAAGTCTCATTCCACAGAAGTGCTTGATACTCTTGCTCCATAGCCGAGCGCCAGTGCGGAATTGTCATGGCTGCTTGATGATTGCGAGGCTCGGTAGTAGGGTCCAAAATTGCATGCGCCATGTAGGCAGCGAGCCACACTACTATGCCATATGTCCGCTCTTTGGGACGAAATATGTCGCGACAACGGTGTGTTTGTATCACATGAGCATGAGGCTGGTCAGGTGCAGCCGTGACTGGCTGTGTGGAAGATTTGGGAACACTCCCAGACGAGGCACTCAGCCCAGGCAACAAAGGCACAGCTGCGGAGTGCGGCCCAGGAGAAATTGTCCTAGATGAGGGCATGTCCGTAGGCGACGACGGACCCGGCGAGGGAGTGCGGGGTGAATCGGGATCCATCCTAGTGGCGGAGGATGAAGGCCGAGCATGGGATGTTGGCGTGTCTGCTGAGGCGTGCATGCGATCGACGTTGCTCTCCGGCAGCATATGATTAGGAGGCGACGCAGTATCCTCTAGAAGCACCAAATGAGGGCCTCAACATGTACCTGTACCATGGAGACGAAACAAAGCAAGAGAGTATACGACATTGATACGTCCATTTGCATCACTATTCTATATCATAATTTACTGTTATTCATTGATATATTTCATATTAAGAGGTGATACTTATGTTATTTTATCTGTTTTTGCATGGTTGATAAATTTTGGAGCATGGACCGCTGCAGTTAGGATTTTGATGGAAAAGGTGCTGTTTGGAGACAAAATTCACGAAGATCAGAAAATCTAGGAAAATATATGGAAAATCCTATTTCTCCAGAAGACGAAGGCTGCCAAAAGAGGGAGTGGAGATGGGCCACAGGGTGCCCACACCAACCCCTAGCGCGGACAAGCCTAGGTCGTGCCACTAGGTGGTGTGGCCGCCCTGGCCCACCTCCGGCTCTCCCCTCTGGCGTATATATTCCTCCCGAAACCCTAAGACTCGGAGAGCGACCACAGAAAGATTCCGCCGCCTCTGCGGGGCGGAAAACACCGAGAGAGAAAGATCTCTCCGGCAGACAGAATTCTGCCGGGGGAATTCCTTCCTGGAGAGGGGAGATTGTCCCCATCAACGCCACCATCAAGCTGGACTTCATTGGGATCATCATCACCATC
This sequence comes from Avena eriantha, assembly GCA_910589775.1. NCBI lineage: Eukaryota > Viridiplantae > Streptophyta > Magnoliopsida > Poales > Poaceae > Avena > Avena eriantha. The sequence goes on from OU342742.1 coordinate 101,352,433, forward strand.
AGCACCCTCATCACCATCTCCATATTGTTGTAACAATTGAGTTGAATCTTGCATAGTTCTTAGGGGAAACTTTCCCGGTGTTGATTACTCTTCGTAGTTGATGCTATTGAGTGAACCATTGAATTATTGTTTATGTTCAGATTGTTATACATCATTATTCCATCTCTGGTCATGATCCATATGATGTCTTGTGAGTAGTTCATTTTGTTCTTCAGGACATGGGAGAAGTCATGTTGTTAGTAGTGGAGTTGTGTTGAGAAAGATTCAATAGTTTGATATTTAAGTTGTGGTGTACTTCTTCTAGTGGTGTCATGTGAACATGGACTACATGACACTTCACCTATATGGGCCTAGGGGAATGCATTGTGTATTTGGCTACTAATCATAGGGGTTGCCAGAGTGACAGAAACCTGAACTCCCGTTAGGAAACCATTGCACAAGGGACGTAAGGGTCTTAGAGTTTAAAGCTGTGGTTAGGTTTCTACCTTAATTACTTTCTTGTACTTACGGATGTTTGCAAGGGGTATAATCACAAGTATGTATTAGTCCTAGGAAGGTCGGTACATTAGCACAGGTTCACTGACACAACACTTAGCAAGCTAAAGAAGATTAATCAACTATATGAAGCGAAAGCACTTGCCAGTCTTCCCATGTGTCCCCGAGAACGTTTGGTCATGTTAAGTAATATACCCAGCTTGTCCTTTGTTGCATAAAGGATTGGGCCACTTGCTGCATTTATTCCTACTATCTTTTATTTACTCGTACTTCATTTACTTGCTTTATCAAAAATCCGTTTGCTAAGTATTTGCAGAGAATTCCTGATCCATACCACTAGCCATCACCTTCTGCTCCTCGTTGAGTTCGACACTCTTACTTATCGAAAATACTGCAATACACCCCCTATACTTGTGGGTCATCAAGACTATTTTCTGGCGCCGTTTCCGGGGAGTGAAGCGCTATTGGAGAGTGGAACTAGTAAAGGAAACTTCTACTGTGAGTATTGTTTACTTCTGTTAGTTGCTTTATTTTCGTTATGGATAATTCACTGAGTTTCTTATTTGGTAATGCTACTACCACTGCTAAGGTAGTAGATGAACCACCACCTGCTGAGAATGATGCTTTTAAAATACCTACAAGAATTATTGATCGTGTTATGGATAACTACTATTTTGGAGATGGAACTGTTCATCCCGGTGATCAATTACTCTTTATACATGAATTATGCGGGTTGTTCAAGTGTGCGGGTATTACTATAGATCAAGTTAATAAGAAGTTATTCTCGTTATCACTCAAAGGAAGAGCTGAGGAATGGTATAAGCTGCTGAAGAATGTTCAAGCTCTGGAATGGGAGGAAATAATACCTCTCTTTTATTCAAAATTTTATCCTCCTAGTGAGATTCATATAGATCGGAATCAAATATACAACTTTTGGCCTCTTGATGGAGAGAGTACAGCTCAAGCTTGGGGGAGATTGAAGTTAGTAATGCTCAAATGTCCCATTCATGAGCTTCCCAACAATATTATTATCAATAACTTTTATGCAAGACTCCCTCTACATGACAAGGATTTATTTGATGCTTCTTGTGCTGGATCATTCACTCGCATGGAAGAAGAAGCTAAATGGGATCTTATGGACCGTATTCAAGACAATGCTGAAGCTTGGGAGAATGACAAAGGAAGAAAGTTAGGTATAAATTATGATTATGAATGCATTGAATCTTTTATGGGAACTGATGACTTTCAAAATATTAAAAATGCTTATGGTCTAGACTCTCAAGCTATTGCTTCTTACTTTAAGGCTTTTGCTTCCTATATTGAAGTGCCTAAAAAGAAGTGGAATAAGTATCATGAACCTGATAAAGATATTTCTAAGAGTGTTCCTGCAAGAAATACTGAAGTTTATACTGCTAATCATGTTTTACCTAAACCTTATATTGAGAAAATGCCTTTCCCAATTAAGATAAAGGAACATTCTATGATAGCTAGTATGGTTAATGAAAGTACAAGTAAAGCTGTTGAATCTGATACACAAATGGTTGATGAACCTATAATAGCAAATGTGAAAGACTTTGTTACTAAATATGTAGAAGAGGGACACACTATCCTTTGTAAGGATACCTCTAATATTGTTTTACAAAAGTAGTGTTATGAGAGCTAGTATTCCTGTGTTTTCTGTTAGAATAAGCGATCATTGTCACGATGGTCCTTGTGATAGTTATATTGTTAAGTTTATGCATGATACTGAAAGTTATTATGAGAGAGGGAAAAGTGTTCTTATGCATCTCAATAATATCAAGTTTCCTCGTTTTATGCTGAAAGTTTTTATGTTGCACTTCTTTTGCCTTCTTATGCTAGTGGTTTCTGGTTTCAACAACTTGTTTGATTACAAAATTCCCTTGCATAGGAAGTGGATTAGACTTAAATGCGTGTATTTTTGCTTCTTAATGCTCTCTTTCACTTCAATTCATATTCTTATGTGAGCATCTTTAAAATTATCATGCCCATCTTAATGGCTATAAAGAAAGAGTTTTTTGGGAGACAACCCAGTTTATTTTTGTTTTCAGTTTGCTTTCATTTAGTTGAGTCTTGGAAGTTATTACTTCGGTAATAACCTCTACTTATCCTTTTTGTTTGGTTTTTGTGTCAAGATCAACCTCTAATGAGAGAGAAGTAATATTTGGGGAAGTTGCTTTCCCGAAATAGATTTTTGTGCTTCACCATAAAAATTCGTGAGAGATCTCTGTATGTCGGATTGAGCTGTAATTTTTTGTGCTTCTGCCCCAGGTTGTTATTTAACTTTCGTTAGTTTTGCACTTTTTGATTTGAGCAACAGAAGATTTTCGAAAAAAATGATCTTTACCTGCTGGTCTGTTCTGACAGATTTTGCCACTCTTGCATTTGCTTCTTTATTTGATTTCCTTTTTAATTCTTTTTGGGTTTTTGGAAGGAGTTGCTACAGCAGCTTATGATTTGATGGTTTTCAGTTGAAGTTTGGACTCAAAAGGTTTTATCACTTCACTTATACTAATGTTGTTAATAAGAACTGTGGGAAGTTTTGTGTGAAAGAAATTTCCAGGTAGTGGAGACAATGGTGTAATAAGGAAGTGGAAGGTTTCATGACTCACAATAAGTGTATGAAAATGAAGATATTGATCTCATTCAAGTGGTGACTCCAGAAGAACCCACTAAATACCAAATTCAGAGACCTGTAGAGTCCGTTTTCAAATAGGTAACAGTTCTGATAAGAAAAGTTTCGCGAAAATACTATCCAACTATACTTTTGAAGTTTTTAGACAATAAGGAAAGCTACGAAGCGAAAGAGGGACAGAAACGGAGCCAGGGTGGCTCACACCACCCTGTGGCGCGGGCCCACCATAGGCCACGCCACCAAGTGGTGTGGCCACCTCAGCCTCCATCTCCGACTCGTTTTCTCCCAGTACCTTCCTTTTGTTTTGAAACTTCGTAATATATAACCCCCCGGATCTCCCGAGGTTCGTATATCGTGTTTTCGTCGTGTTTTCGTTTTGATCTGTTTCTGCCAGGAACTATCTTTGAAAGCTTAGAAGCACAATGGTGTCTGCCAAGGATAAAGGAAAGGAGCCTATGGAGGAAGATCTCCAGGACCCCGGGCAGGAGAAGGAGATCAAGAGTGAATGTGAAGAGGAGGCAAAGCACACCGGCACTACCGTTGCAAGCATTGGAGTGGTGGTGAACCCTGCAAGGATCAGAAGGACTGCACAGATGTCAACTGGAGGGAAGCCTCCGCATCACTGTTTGGCACCACGGACACCTTCTCCAAGCACCAAGAGTCCCTCCCATACCTTTATCCATAACCATGCAGGAAAAGAAGACCGCAAGGAAGGACAGTGGGGAAAGAATCGCAAGAGCTGGGATTCACAACCTGACATGATCATGCACCACATCGAGCACAACTCAGAGTTGATTCGTACTCTCACCTTCGAGATTGAGGACTTGGGGAAGTTGATCAAAAAGCTCATTAAGAGGATACCACCACCGAAGGAGTAATTCGTCATCGGGTTTTGGCATCCCATTAGCTTGTTCCAAGCTTGGGGGAGTGCCGCGGTATCACATCACTATCTTCTATCTTTTTACCTTTTTAGTAGAGTCATATCATGAATAGAGGAGTTATCATGTAGGATGGTTTGCATTATGGAAGTGTCCTCTCTCTCGTTAGATATGTATCCCTTGGTGTGAGTTGCCGTTATGGAATATTAATGAGAAGTTCTATTATTTACTCTTTTGCATAGCTTATATTAGTTTTCAATTCTTGGTTATATGATTGATCTTGTTATTAGTATTAGTATCACTTTGGGATCATTGAGTTAATTTAGTTGGTTTTGGCAAACCTGGCTCGGTCAGTAGCAGCACTATTTTTGAGAGTTGAATGAAAAAGATAAAAGTACTCTAAAGAAAACAATAATTTCATCATCTTTCTTTCTTGATTTGCTCATAAGTCTAGTATTCTCTAGTTAAGATCTTTTGTGCTTCCAAGGAAGATTGCATGTTTGTCTTTTATCACTTGTATGTTTGTTTGTTTTCTTCAACTCTTATACTTGCTACCCAGCCTTGCTAGCCAAAAACCTGTACTGAGAGGGAATTCTTCTCGTGCATCCAATCCTTTAAACCAAACCTTTGCCATTTGTGTCCACCATACCTACCTATTAGCATTATTGTTATTCCAAGTAAATTCTTGTTTTATCTACCTTCCAAATTAAACTTGTTATGTGAAAATTAGTGATTAAAGCTCTCACGAACTTGATGGCACACTTTACTTGCTTGCATTTAATAAACTTGAACCATTGTGCTCACCTATGTTGCGTATATGCTTGCGCTTTGTAAGTTGTGAATTAGCAGAACCATGCTGTCATGGGAACGCTTTCAACATTGCACTGGTACTTTGTACCTAGTTGATATCATGTTCTTTTGTCTATGGATGTCGTCGGTGTGAAATGACAGGGGAGCTTGTAAGTCCATGGAGTTATGCATGTGTGTTAGAGAAACGCCTGGGCCGATGGTCTAATCCATGCTGACATGGTGGAAACCTGCAGCGTAACCATAATGAGCTGTCTATGAAGCATTATTCTTATTAAAAAAGAGTCTGATATTGAGAAAAAAGAGAAAAAGAAAAAAAGATATTATGAAAAGAGGAAAGGGAGAAAAAAGCACCATATTCTCATGGTAAATAAGAAGATTACTGAGATGCTTATTGTCTACTTGCCTTGTCATTTTAATATGGGGATTCTTCCGTATCATCGGGAAAGGGGTACCCCATTGGCGGTTCTCTATGATACACATGTGCTTACGATGACAAGAACTTACCGGTGGCTAAACTTGAGTAACATGAGGAGCGGCCCTCGTATTCAAGGGACATGAGATTCTCAATTTACAACTTGTCAAGCATATCCTCATATTTGATCACTTTAACCTTAATCACCTAAAGATGCCTATGATAGGGGCAATCAGAGCTGAAAGCTAGTAAGTATCATAATTTTTGGGAGATCTTTATGAAACTTGAAATCCCTGCTTCCCTCTACGAAGGGCCTTTGTTTTACTTTTTAGTTGAGTTAGTAAACCATATTCCCTTCTATCTCAGCAAGTATTTTGAGTTGTTCTGTTTCATTCATTCATATGATGATTTATTCAATCACGTTTCGTATGTTCCTTGTTTTGCACTTTGATCTTATCTTGGTGATTACTACTTTGAAAGCTATCATTGAAAACCAGTTATTTGTGAACTCCAGCAAATTATCGACTATTCTTCGACCAAGAGCTAAGTTTGCCATTACCAATTATGATTCACTTTATGTATCTTTATTGTGTTTCCTTTACTTATTGCAAGTTAAGTTATATAATAGTGATTTGTCTTCTATTATGATCTATGTATTGATGAATGTGATGCTTCTTGTCCGTATTCTTTTATCGACTCTTCACTCCATAAACCTGAGGTCATGTTTATTGAGCTCAGTTTCGCTTGGGGACAAGCGAAGTCTAAGCTTGGGGGAGTTGATACGTCCATTTTGCATCACTATTCTATATCATAATTTACTGTTATTCATTGATATATTTCATATTAAGAGGTGATACTTATGTTATTTCATCTGTTTTTGCATGATTGATGACTTTTGGAGCATGGACCGCTGCAGTCAGGATTCTAATGGAAAAGGTGATGTTTGGAGGCAAAATTCGCGAAGATCAGAAAATTCGGGAAAATATACGGAAAATCCTATTTTTCCAGAAGACGAAGGCTGCCAAAAGAGGGAGTGGAGATGGGCCACAGGGAGCCCACACCACCCCCTGGCGCGGGCAAGCCTAGGCCACGCCACTAGGTGGTGTGGCCGCCCTGGCCCACCTCTGGCTCTCCCCTCTGGCGTATATATTCCTCCCGAAACCCTAAGACTTGGAGAGCGACCACAGAAAGATTCCGCCGCCTCTGCGGGGCGGAAAACACCGAGAGAGAAAGATCTCTCCGGCAGACAGAATTCTGCCAGGGGAATTCCTTCCCGGAGAGGGAGATCGTCGCCATCAACACCACCATCAAGCTGGACTTCATCGGGATCATCATCACCATCAGCACCCTCATCACCATCTCCATATTGTTGTAACAATTGAGTTTAATCTTGCATAGTTCTTAGGGGAAACTTTCCCGGTGTTGATTACTCTTCGTAGTTGATGCTATTGAGTGAACCATTGAATTATAGTTTATGTTCAGATTGTTATACATCATTATTCCATCTCTGATCATGATCCATATGATGTCTTGTGAGTAGTTCGTTTTGTTCTTCAGGACATGGGAGAAGTCATGTTGTCAGTAGTGGATTTGTGTTGAGAAAGATTCAATAGTTTGATATTTAACTTGTGGTGTACTTCCTCTAGTGGTCTCATGTGAATGTCGACTACATGACACTTCACCTATATGGGCCTAGGGGAATGCATTGTGTATTTGGCTACTAATCGTAGGGGGTGCCGGAGTGACAGAAACCTGAACCCCCGTTTGGAAACCATTGCACAAGGGATGTAAGGGTCTTAGAGTTTAAAGTTGTGGTTAGGTTTCTACCTTAATTACTTTCTTGTACTTACGGATGTTTGCAAGGGGTATAATCACAAGTATGTATTAGTACTAGGAAGGTCGGTACATTAGCACAGGTTCACCCACACAACACTTAGCAAGCTAAAGAAGATTAATCAACTATATGAAGCGAAAGCACTTGACAGTCTTCCCATGTGTCCTCAAGAATGTTTGGTCATCTTAAGTAATACACCCGGCTTGTCCTTTGCTGCATAAAGGATTGGGCCACTTGCTGTATTTATTCCTACTGTCTTTTATTTACTCGTACTTCATTTACTTGCTTTATCAAAAACCCCTAAAAATCTGTTTGCTAAGTATTTGCAGAGAATTCCTGATCCATTCCACTAGCCAGCACCTTCTGCTCCTCGTTGGGTTCGACACTCTTACTTATCAAAAATACTGCGATACACCCCCTATACTTGTGGGTTATCAGACATCTATAAATTGGTCAGGCAAAACTGAAATGGAATGAGAGGAGACTGATGGAGGAGGAGACACAAGAAGATTAGCAAATGGAAAAAGATCCTTATCAAATATTATATCACACAGAATATACAAGCGATTGGTAGGAACATGGAGACACTTAAACCCTTTGTAGAGAGAGCTATACATGAGAAAGACACACTACTTGGAGCGGCACTCGAGTTTGTGGCTATTATTTTAGGGGTTCCGCGAATGAAAACAATAAATTTTTACCCTACGCCCCCGAACCCCTGATGCTGCCAGGACCTATCTATTAGTAATACAGTAACGGGAGGGGATTTTCGTGAACTTACCCTTGAAAACCGAAAAGCAATGTCAACGCTCAGGAGAGCGTGGTTGATGTAGATGAGCCGAAGTCGACCTGAAGGTCGTGATGAAGTCCTTGCGCTCCAGCGGCTCCAACGACTTGAGTGCCTCAAGTGTGACACCTCGCGGGGAGTTACACACGTCCGGGGCCTGACGATGACTCCCGCTTCCCCAATCCAGCAACTGTTGCGGAAGTAGAGCTCCTAGATCTGAATCCCGCAACGCGATGGCACTCCGCAATGAAGATGTCTCTCGTTCACGCAATCAAAACTCGGGACCACGGTCACGAGAGAGAGAGAGAGAGAGAGAGAGAGAGAGAGAGAGAGAATATCAATTGGAGGTCTCCCCAAAAGTGAGGAAACCTTTATTGAATATTGTGTGTATTTATCTAGCCAAATACCCCCCACTACATATAGGGGGAGGGAAGGTACTACCTCCCTCAAAGTCCCGGGGTGGGACTAAAGGAGAGGAGAGAGGGAGGGGTGGCACCGCCGGCCACCCCCATGGGACCCCCGTGCGGGGGGGGGGGGGGGGGCTGTCCCACTAGGGCGCCGACCACCCCTTTGGTCCTTCTCCCTCTTTCCTTTCCCTAATGGGCCCTCTTCCCTCCAGAATTGGCCCATTAAGCCTTTTGACCTTTAAATTGATTTTCTCTTTTATTAAATAATTATGAATAAATGATTAAATCAATATTTAACATTCATTCATATATTATTCAATCTCTGTGGCTATGGAAAACCTTCCACCTCCACTTCGAACATCCTCCGGACTTACTGAAACCCTTCCGGTTTTCTCTCTACTATTCTTCGGCGATTCTTCCGATCCTATAAACACTCTCTAAGCATCATCAACCCCTTAAGCGTGATACCCTATGATTCGGGAACACTCCAGACATGGTCGGGACACTCCCGGACCAATGATCAACAGAGGGACCTGGATGGCCATGTGACCCCTGTGCGTTCCACGAAGATCTTTCGTCGTTTGAACCGGGATAGTCGTGTCGTATTCCTTTTGTCTCTTGATACTTGCATTGCCCAGGATCTGATCAATGACATCACCATCTCGTATTCAATCTCGTTACTGAAGAATGCTACTTGACTCGTTCCGACAAGTGATATCCATGTGATCAAATCACATGCTGCGCAACTATTGGATATAACTTCTCCGAGTGGGCCCTTGAGTATCTTTCCGTCACGTGGACGGAAAAATCCCGCTCTTGACATATATTGCCTCTACGGTTTCCTCCGAGTACCTGAACACACCTTTATAACCACTGTATTACCAAGTGGCGCTTGATGCTATCTAAGCACTTTTAGGAGACATTGATTGATATAGCCTCACGGTCTAAGGAATAGTATACGAGGATCCATTTCAAATCATCGTAACTTGAACTTCGTGATATGATCGTGTCACAATGTTTAGGTTGGGTATTGGTTCATCATCTCATTCACAGAATGAGTTGACTCCATTTCCAACTGGCATAAATGCCACATGATCAGGAAACTTGATCATCTGTTGACCAATTAACCAGTGACTAGAGTTACACTGGGAACCCCTGGTTGTTTATATATCACACGTGTATTGATGTTTCCACTCAATGCAGTTATAGCATGATATAAAACTTAATCATACACTTTTTGAAATATGATAATAGTCCTTATTACCATTTGTCTCTAGGGCATATTTCCAATAGTCTCCCACTTGCACTAGAGTACAAATAAACTAGTTGCATTGTTCTTAATCATTGGCACCATATATTCGGTACCATGAACATGCTTGCTCATGGAAGAGGTTGAGTCTTGGGCCTGTACTTTACAGTCCCAAATCCTTTGCAACTTACTAATGTCACCTTGATTGACATTAATACTTTGTCATCACATGATAACATATTTGTGTATGCATCGTCGCTATGGCAGTAGAACGAGGCCTGATTCCAGGAGCCTAAAGTGACTTTATATCAACCTCGAGGGCTTTCTCATGGGCACTAGGCCCTAGGACACATCATTCTACGTTAAAAAGCGAACTAGCCCCGCCATAACATTATACAAAACTTTAGATGGTACCCTTATCTATTATTATAAATGCAATCATCGAAACACAAGTGCACCCTGTGCAATTTTCGATGTTTTGTTCACCTCGCTTCCTACTTGACTCTAATTGGTATTACAGGAGTTTCCAACATATTCCCTTATAACATAACCCTTTATGCTTAATATATGTCATCCTTTATGGATTTGGAAAATATGTCTATAGTTCTCTATTAGACACTGCGGACAAAGTTAGCTCAACGTTATCTGATTCAAACTTAATCATTTTTTAACGTTCCTTATTGGATCATATATTATGTTAAGTTATCGTCATGGTTTTCTAAGATAGAACCTATGTCTCAACATAGTGGATGATGATTATCCTTTCTTGCTTTCAACCATTGATGTTAAACTTAATACTATTCCTAATTTGAGTTATTAAGGACTAGTTCCTTAATAACTTCTATTCTGAAACCCTTTTTCAGAATCCCTTAAGGAATACTACATAATATCATAATACACTTATTATCAACTTCTACACCTTATAAATCATTATTTATCGGTATTTGTGCTTTTATTCTTAACACACTTAAGAATTACTCTATAAGCTCCCACTCAAAATATGTTCCAAACATATTTGGGTAGGAGTCACTACTCTTACTCAAACTATGTTCCTACATATTTGAATTTGAGACTTATATTGCTCCCACTCAAAAATATGTCATTCACAGATTGTTTTAGGAAGACTTTTATAGCTCCCACTCAATTTCATGCAAATTGCATATCCACTCACTATTTTGAACAACTTCAAAATCCTTTGATCAAATATCAAACTTGGAGTTTTACTATGAGATACTAGTACTTTACCAGTTTAAATCCACTAGTCATTTAGCACACTTGAATCAAATTCATTTGAATTCGTCCAATATTTGACAATCTGTGCTTTTGTCATTTACCCCCTTTTCCACTATGGCTTTGCAGTCATTTGGGAAAATTCCAAGTAACCCCTTTTACTTGTGAGATTCAACAACAAATTGCTTTCTAATCTCAAGGGAATTTTGCTTCTAGGATTTCTCATAATTTTAGTTTACCATTATTTCCTTAGTAGTTTGTAGGTATGTCATATTCCGACAATCATGACAAATGATTCACAAATGTCTCCATATAAGATATGGGTTACATTTTGAATCCTACTTTATGTAGTGAAAACACTAGTGGGGAAAACACAATGATCAGTATCATTGGTTCTTTCCTTTGTGAAGAGGATCGTTTAGGAACGTTTTCCATTGCACTTCTCAACACTCTGATACAGGGTTTTGAATTCTCATCGTGTTTCACACTATCTTCCATTTTCTCCATAATCGAGAAATATCACTGAATGTGAACTTCCTCAAGAATGCACCAAAATCCAAGCAATACAAATTTTGCTTATCTTTTGGTTTTAGCTATGGATTTCATATTCAAATTTTCCAATGAATACTCTACAAGGACTTATTCTCTATTGTTTTGGTTATATCGAATAACCCCAAAACTTTTACGATGATCCATACTTGATATGGAAGCGGTCTCATGAATTCATATGGTTCACTATGTATTCTAATTGAGTGCTAACTATTTCTAACTAATGGTCTCTACATCTACACTGCAACGATTTATTTGGTGCCATCTTTTCACCCATTTTGATATCTAATATCATATTGTGATGCTTTGCATTTTGACATTTCAAAACGCTTTGTATTCCACAATTTCTTCTATGCCAATCTTATAAAGTTGAATTTCATTACTATTGATCAATTTGTAATAATTAGACTCTCTTTTATCTTTATACCCTTTGTTGATGAAACACTTTGATCATATCAAATAGTTTCATATTCATGTTTCCTTTGGCAAACTACTTTACACATTTAAACAATCATACAATGATAATCACCATTTTGTAAAAGCACAATACATCGAATATGTATTTACTTTCAACAATTCATTAAACACTTTGTATTCAAGTAATACACGGTGTTCAAGTTATTTTGCTGAACTTAGGCATGATTTATATGTGATAAGAAATCGAATGACTTTCACATATTATCAACATAACTTTGAATTCAAACAATGGTTTCATTCATTAATGAACATATCATTAAGTTGGGTAATTTTAAAGGCATTTCAATATATTACAAATGTTCATGCATTATCAATTAGTTTCTATCAACAAGAATAATTCACACATAATCAAACAAGATATGAACAAAAATATAAATCATTCATAGAAGTGGAACAACTGTTTGTTACAAACTGATATGAATAATCGTCTCACGGGATGTGAGACACACTAAATAAGTTCACAATCTTTTGATTACAATAATCATCCTAAACATAAACTAAATTATAAATGTTGAGGGAGAGTGTCGTTGGCCATCATCATCATGCTCGCCATCAACACACAACGTCACCTCCTCTCCAGCAAGCACCTCTATGCAGAAGGACTTGTTTTCAGTACAACAGACATGTATAAAATATACTTAACACTACAAATGTGTTTGCAAGATTATAACATTTATAAAGTTGTATATCAAATATATACCTTTGTCATTGCTGACCTTAGCGACAACGGGTTCAACCATCACATCCCTGAGATGTGATAAGAACCTGTGGAATTCCATTGATTTCGTGTTGCCTATCATAATGCAAGTCCCGACTTGTGCTTCGTAGCTTGGTGGCAGCGACCGCAACACAACACCGTTTGCAAAAGAGCCCGTCATCCAGCTATCCAGGAAGTATGCAGGCCTCATGTACGCATCATGCATGCGCTCCAAGTGGTCGTCAAGTGATGAGTTCTCCTCCATCTTAATGGAGAGGAAGTCTCCCATCAGCTCATGCTTCCGTATGCGTGCTTGTTCCACGAAATGTGTCCTAAGCTGTAGCATTACTGTACGAGGGTTGACATTACCCACGACAGGCCACAACTCGTCCACCATTTCGAAACGCATTGTAACTGAAATGAAGGAGGCCATCTCCCGACGGTGATAGCGGTTTTCCCGCTGCTCTAGGGTATCTAGGTCAATGGGTTGATCCAAATCCATCTCGTAGAGTATGTAGTCGACCACGTCATTCTCCCTAAGGAGAACATGGAGACGCGCAACCCACATAGAGAAGTTTGATCCATCTAGTCTAAGCTTCTCTCCTTCTAACCAATCAATGGCATCAGGGAGAACCTTTTCTACATTTATAATTGCAAAAGGAATTTGGACTAAGTTTATAATTAAGTGAGTTAATAATAAATCCACTCAGAAACACCTAACCCATGAAGGGTTCCTAGTGATAACACGACCCCTTTTCCCCACATCTACCCCGATCGTCACGGCCATCATAGTGGGTTCAAGGATGGACGCTAAACGTCAGTCACATCATTCATGTGACTCGTTCTTGATCTTTCGACCATCCGTGTTCCGAGGCCATGTCTGCACATGCTAGGCTCGCCAACTCAACCTTAGTGTATTTGCTGTGCAACATGGCTTACACCCACTGTATGTGAACGTAGATATGTCTAACACCCGCTCACCACGGGTCGCCTCATACCAAAGAACTTTCTTGGTGGTGCACACTAAGGGGGAACACAATCATTGGTAATTTTAACAGGGATCATCTTATTAGGCTACCGTCGAGTATCTAATACTAGCACACAATAAGATATACAAACAATAACATTGAATGTAAATGCGATGTGATATGGTCCTTCACATCGTGATCTCCATCCGTCATCACCGGATTCCAGCGCCAGGGTTCCGACGCCATACACACCAGGGTACCAGTGTCTTTCCGGCATGGTAGTCTATCACCTTCATGACTATCTACTACTACGTAACATAAGGTAATCACTTTACCTTTGCCACAACCATATCACAAAGCAATGCCCCCTGCAAAACAAAGTTAGACGCCTCTACTTTATCTTTGCATGTTTTACGTGGTTGAATGGGCTTTCGCACAAGAACCGTTCTTACCTACAAACTTTCAGCATAATGTTGATCAAGTAGTTGTCTCTACTACACCCCTTTCGGGGTGCTCCGTTGTAAATGGCATACCAACTAATGCGAGAGAGACAGACACCCCCTAAGCCACTTTATACGGTACAAGTCGTATGTCAAGCGTGGACCAGTCTTGCGAATGAACGCGTAAATCCGGTTGGGGTCGCTTCATCAAGCATTAATGTGGTATACACAAGTACACATGGGAGGGTAACAACTAAAATATCAACGCCCACACGCTACATCTCGTGTGTTCTACCCGTACTAGCAATACTATGCATAGATCTAGCTCTGATACCATTGTAGGGGTTCCGTGTATGAAAACAATAAGTTTTTACCCTATGCCCCTGAACCCCTGATGCTGCCAGGACCTATATATTAGTAATACAGTAACAGGAGGGGCTTTTGCGAACTTACCCTTGAAGACCGAAAAGCATTGTCAACGCTCAGGAGAGCGTGGTTGATGTAGACGAGCCGAAGCCGACCTCAAGGTCGTGATGAAGTCCTTGTGCTCCAACGGCTCCAACGACTTGAGTGCCTCAAGTGTGACACCTCGCGGGGAGTTACACACGTCCGATGCTTGACGATGACTCCCGCTTCGCTGATCCAGCAGCAGTTGCAGAGGTAGAGCTCCTGGATCCGAATCCCGCAGCAAGACGACGCTCCGCGGTGAAGATGTCTCTCGTTCGCGCAGTCCGAACTTGGGACCATGGTCACGAGAGAGAGAGAGAGAGAGAGAGAGAGAGAGAGAGAGAGAGAGAGAGAGAGAGAGAGAGAGAGAGAGAGAGTATCAATTGGAGGTCTCCCAAAAGTGAGGAAACCTTTATTGAATATTGTGTGTATTTATCTGGGCAAATACCCCCAATATATATAGGGGGAGGGGAGGTACTACCTCCCTCAAGTCCTAGGGTGGGACTAAAGGAGAGGAGAGAGGGAGGAGTGGCACCGCCGGCCACCCCCATGGGCCCCGCACAGGGGGCTGGGCCACTAGGGCGCCGGCCACCCCCTTTGGCCCTTCTCCCACTTGCCTTTCCCTAATGGGCCCTCTTCCCTCCTAAATTGGCCCATTAAGCCTTTTGACCTTTAAATTGATTTTCTATTTTATTAAATATGAATAAATGATTAAATCAGTATTTAACATTCATTCATATATTATTCATCTCCATGGCTATGGAAAACCTTCCACCTCCACTCCGGACATCCTCCGGACTTACTGAAACCCTTCCGGTTTTCTCTCTATTATTCTTTAGCGATTCTTCCAATCCTATAAACACTCTCTAAGCATCATAAAACCCTTAAGCAGGATACCCTATGGTTCGGGAACACTCCAGACATGGTCGGGACACTCCCGGACCAATGATCAATAGACGGACCTGGATGGCCATGTGACCCCTGTGCGTTCCATGAAGATCTTTCGTCGTTTGAACCGGGACAGTCATGTCTTATTCCCTTTGTATCTCGATACTTGCGTTGCCCGAGATCTGATCAATGACATCACCATGTTGTGTTAAATCTCGTTACTGAACAATGCTACTTGACTCGTTTCGACAAGTGATATCCCTATGATCAAATCACATGCTGCGCAGCTATTGGATATAACTTCTCCGAGTGGGCCCTTGAGTATCTTTTCGTCACGTGGATGGACAAATCCTACTCTTGACATATATTTCCTCTATAGTTTCCTCCGAGTACCTGAACACACCTTTATAACCACTGTATTACCAAGTGGCGCTTGATGCTATCTAAGCACTCTCGGGAGACAGTGATTGATATAGCCTCACGGTCTAAGGAATAGTCTACGAGGATCCATTTCCAATCATCGTATCTTGAACTTCCGGACATGATCGGGTCACGATGTTTAGGTTGGGTATTGGTTCATCATCTCATTCTCACAATGAGTTGACTCCATTTCCATCTGGCATAAATGCCACATGATCAGGAAACTTGATCACTTGTTGACCAACGAACCAGTGACTAGAGTTTCACTAGGAACCCCTGGTTGTTTATATATCACACGTGTATTGATGTTTCCACTCAATACAATTATAGCATGATATAAACTTAATCATAAACTTTATGAAATATGATAATAGTCCTTATTACTATTTGTCTCTAGGGCATATTTCCAATAATTATATAGGTGAAGATGTGGCCAACAAGTGCAACCAAAGACTTTGAAGAATGTGTAATTAGGTTTTTTCCCAACAAGCACTCAGCAAGGATTTTCATGTCAATAGCACGACTAGGAAGCCGATTTATAAGAAAACAGGTTGTCGAGAAGGCGTCAGTCCAAAACCAAAAAGGTACAGATGCATGTTAAGCCAGTCTAATCGATGTGACGATGTTTTCGTTCAGCAATACCATTTTGTTGATCTGTATGTTAGTCAAAAAAAGTGTTGAGATACTCACCCCCCCAGTCTTACTGAACAGGAATCTTATGACTAAGGTGACGCTCAACGTGAGTTTGGAATTGTATAAAGACATTAAACACATCACATTTGCTCTTAAGAAAATAAATCCAAATAAAAGGACTTTATCCATCAATGAATCACGACATAATAGTTGTGACCACTCACTGAAGTTTGGGCATGACCCCATGTACCCAAATAAATAAACTCAAGAGGAGTCGTGGATACTCGACTAGACACAGAAAACGTTAATTAGTGAATTTTCCCTTGTTGGCAAGCATCACAGACTAGCACATCTTTATTGCTAAAATCAACTAGTAATTGATGGTGATGAAGGACATGGCGCACAACTAGAGTGGCTAGATGGCGAAGTCGAGAGTGCCACCGGGACGACAAGACTCGAACACTGCCGAAGACTATGGAAACTTGAGATGTATCAAGTGGATAGATTCCTTGATGGTAGTGATCCCTAAGTAGGACGTTCCTTGTACCACGATCCTTAAGGATGAAATTTCACAAAGACATTATTATCAGGGGTAAGTTTAGGTACAAATAAAAGATTGCGCATAACAGAGGGAACATGTAAAACATTATTGAGATGGAGAGACCTAGAGGAACTAGTGGGACATGATGCCTAACCAATATGTTCAATGGGCATACCTGAACCGTTTGCCGTGTGGACCTTGTCCTAGCCAAGGGAGGACTCGTGAGTGGAGATCTTGTTGATCTCGTTCGGCACATGGTCCATGGCAGCAGTGTCCATATAACAGCGAGGATCAACTAGGTATGATGAACTGTGACCTTGCACCGCCATCGTTTCAGAGTGGGGACCATAAGTCGCCATCACCGCTTGACTTACAACCATTATTGCCAATACATGGGAAGTCGTGCTTGAACCGTTTGTGACACTAAGAGGAAAGATGACTCGAAAGACCGCAAAGCTGGCACACCCGAGTGTCCTTGGTCTTGCCTGCCCCCGAGTTGCCACCCTTGTTGTAGTTCTAGGGCTGATCTTTAGGAGTTGGCAGAGGTAGGAGCTAGTAGGGCTTGCCCCTGTTGGAAATATGCCCTAGAAACAAATAGTAGTAAGGACTATTATCATATTTCATATAGTTTATGATTAATTTTTATATCATGCTATAACTGTGTTTAGTGGAAACATCAATACACGTGTGATATACAAAGAAACCAGGGGTTCCCAGTGAAACTCTAGTCACTGGTTCATTGGTCAACAGATGATCATGTTTCCTGATCATGTGGCATTTATGCCAGTTGGAAATGAGGTCATCTCATTCTGAGAATGAGATGATGAACCAATACCCAACCTAAACATCGTGATTCGGTCATGTCACGAAATTCAAGGTACGATGATTAGAAAAGGATCCTCGTAGACTATTCCTTAGACCGTGAGGCTATATCAATCACTGTCTCCCGAGAGTGCTTAGATAGCATCAAACGCCATCTGGTAAAACAGTGGTTATAAAGGTGTGTTCAGGTATTCGTAGGAAACCGTAGAGGCAATATATGTCAAGAGCGGGATTTGTCTGTCCACGTGACGGGAAGATACTCAAGGGCCCACTCGGAGAAGTTATATCCAATAGCTGCGCAGCATGTGATTTGATCATGGGGATATCACTTGTTGGAATGAGTCAAGTAGCATTGTTCGGTAACGAGATTGAGCACGACATGGTGATGTCATTGATCAGGTCTCGGGCAATGCAAGTACCGAATGACAAAGGGAATAAGACACGACTGTCACCGGTTCAAACAACAAAAGATCTTCGTGGAATGCATAGGGCTCACATGGCCATCCAGGTCCCTCTATTGATCATTGGTACGGGAGTATCCCGACCATGTCTGGAGTGTTCCCGAACCGTAGGGTATCACGCTTAAGGGCTTGATGATGCTCAGAGAGTGTTTATAGGATCGGTAGAATCACCGAAGAAAAGATGGGAGAAAACCGGAAGGGTTTCGATAAGTCCGGAGGATGTCCGGAGTGGAGGTGGAAGGTGTTCCATGGCCACGGAGATTAAATGATATGTGAATGAATGTTAAATATTGATTTAATCATTTATTCATAATTATTTAATAAAGAGAAAATATATTAAAAGGTCAAAACGCTTAATGGGCCAATTCCCGGAGGGGAGAGGGCCCATTAGGGAAAGGCAAGAGGGGAGAGGGGCCAAGGGGTGCCCGGCGGCCCTATTGGGCCAGCCCCCCACGTGGGGCCCATGAGGGGGTGGCCGACAGCGCCTCCCCCACCTCCTCCTCTCCTTTAGTCCCACCCCGGGAGTTGAGGGGAGGTAGTACCTCCCCTCCCCCTATATATAGTGGGGTATATTGGCCTAGAAAATACAACCCAATAATCAATAGAGGTCTCCCCACTTTTGGGAGGACCTCAATTGATATTTTCTCTCTCCCCCTCTCTCTCTCTCTCGTGACCGTGGTCCCAAGTCTGGACTGCACGAGCGAGAGACATCTTCACCGCAGAGCGCCGTCGCGCTGCGGTATTCGGATCCGGGAGCTCTACTTCCGCAACTGCTGCTGGATCGGGGAAGCGGGAGTCATCGTCAGGCACCGGACGTGTGTAACTCCCACGAGGTGTCACACTTGAGGCACTCAAGTCGTTGGAGCCAGAAGGAGCGCAAGGACTTCATCACGACCTTGAGGTCGGCTTCGGCTCGTCTACATCAACCACGCTCTCCTGAGCGTTGACAACGCTTTTCGGTCTTCAAGGGTAAGTTCGCGAAAAGCCCCTCCCGTTACTGTATTACTAATAGATAGGTCCTGGCAGCTTCAGGGGTTCAGGGGCGTAGAGTAAAATTTATTGTTTTTATGCACGGAACCCCTACAGTGGTATCAGAGCTAGATCTATGCGTAGTAATGCTAGTACGGGTAGAACACACGAGATGTAGCGTGTGTGTGTTGATCTTTTAGTTGTTACCCTCCCACGTGTACTTGTGTATACCGCAGCAATGCTTGATGAAGCGGCCCCCAACCGACTTTACGCGTTCATTCGCGAGACTGGTCCACGCTTGACATACGGCTTGTACCGTATAAAGTGGCTTAGGGGGGTGTATGTCTCTCTCTCGTTAGTTGGTATACCATTTGCAACGGAGGGCCCCAAAAGGGGTGTAGTATAGACAACTACTTGATCAACGTTGTGCTGAAAAGAATGGTTCTCGTACGAAAGCCCATTCAGCCATGTAAAACATGCAAAGATAAAGTAGAAGCGTCTAACTTTGTTTTGCGGGGGGGCGTTGCTTTGTGATATGGTTGTGGCAAAGGTAAAGTAATTACCTTTTGTTGCATAGTAGTAGATAGTCACGAAGGTGACGAACTACCACGCCGGAATGACACTGGTACCCTAGTGTCTACGGGACCGGAACTCTGGCGCCTAAACCCGATAATGACGGATGGAGATCACGACGTGAAGGACCATATCACATAGCATTTACATTCAACGTTATTGTTTGTATGTCTTATTGTGTGCTAGTATTAGATACTCGACGGTAGCCTAATAAGAAGATCCATGTTAAAATAACCAACGATTGTGTTCCCCCTTAGTGTGCACCACCAAGAAAGTTCTTCGGTATGAGGCGATCCAGGGTGACAGGCCTAGGTGTCAGACATATCTACGTTCACATACAGTGGGTGTAAGCCATGTTGCACAGCGAATACACTAAGGTTGAGTTGGCGAGCCTAGCACGCTAGAGAAGCGTGGCCTCGGAACGCGGATGGTCGAAAGATCGAGCACGAGTCACATGAATGATGTGACCGATGTTTAGCGTCCACCCTTGAACCCACATTGATGGTCGTGACGATCGGGGGAGATGTGGCTGATAGGGGTCGTGTTATCACTAGGAACCCTCACTGGGGATAGGTGTTTCTGAGTGGAGTTATTACTAACTCATTTAATTATAAACTTAGTCTAAATTCCTTTTGCAATTATAAATGTAGAAAATGGTTTCTGCCGAGATTACCTTTCCTACCGACGATTGGTTAAAAGGAGAAAAGCTCAAGTTAGATGGATCAAACTTTTCTGCATGGGTCGTACGCCTATTTGATCTCCTCGGGGAGAACGATGTAGCTGACTACATGACCTGCGAGATGTATTTGGAGCCACCTTATTCTCATGAGACCCAGGAGTAGCGGGATCTGCGTTGTCATTGTCGTGTGATGGCCACATTTATACCAGTGACCATGCGCCTCAGAATGGAGGATGGGCTGTGGCCAATGGTGGGGAGTCTCAAACCCCGAATGGTCATGGCACATCTGAGAGCACATTTCGTGGAACAAGTGCGCATGTGGGAGTATGAGCTCATGGGGGACTTCCTCTCCATTAAGATGGAGGAGGGCTCCTCACTGGATGAGCACTTATTGCGCCTCTACGGTGCGTATATGAGTCTAGCATACTACCCGGACAACTGGTACTCAAGCTCATTTACGATGGGAGTTGTGCTGCGGTCGCTTTCTCCAAGCTTCCAAGCACAAGTCAGGATCAGCGTTATGAGACGCGACACAGAAACACTGGATTTCCGAGTTCATATCACATTTCAGAAATGTGATAGATGAACCCAACGTCGTTGGAGTCGTCAACGACAAAGGTATATATTTGATATACAGTTTTATAAATGTTATAATCTTGCAAACACATTGTAGTGTTAAGTATATCTGATACTTGTTCTGTTTTACTAAAAACAGGTCCTTCTGCATAGAGGTGCTTGCTAGAGAGGAGGTGACGTTGCGTGTTGATGGCGAGCATGATGATGATGGCCAACGACACTCTCCCTCGACATTTATCACTTAGTTTATGTTTTAGGATGATTCTTTGTAATCGAGAGATTTGAACTTCTTTAGTGTGTCTCACACTTCGTGAGACAGTTATTCATATGAGTTTGTAACAAACAGTTGTTCCACTTTTATGAATGATTTCTATTCCTGTTCATATCTTGTTTGATTATGTGTGAATTATCCTTATTGTTTGAAACTAATTGATAATGCATGAACATTTGTAAAACATTAAAATGCCTTGTTTAAAAATACCCAACTTAATGATATTTCATTAATCAATGAACCCATTGTTTAAATTCAAGGTTATGTGATAATATGTGAAAGTCATTCGATTTCTTTTCACATATAAATCATGCCTAAGTTCGGCAAAATAACTTGAACACCGTGTATTACTTGAATACAAAGTGTCTAAATAATTGTTAAAAGTATATACATATCCGATGTATTGGGTTTTAACGGAAAAATGGTAATTATCATTAAATGATTGTTTAAATGTGTAAAGTAGTTTACCAAAGGAAACATAAATATGAAACTATTTGATTTGATCAAAGTGTTTCATCAACAAAGGGTATAAGTATAAAAGAGAATCTAATTACTATGATTTGATCAATAGTAATAAAGTTCAACTTTATAAGAATGGCATAACAGAAATTGTGGAATGCAAAGTGTTTTGAAACATCAAAGCATCACAATGCGATATTAGATATCAAAGGGGTTGAATAGAAGGGACCAAATAAATCGTTGTAGTATATGTAGAGACCATTAGTTAGAAATAGTTAGCACTCAATTAGAATTAGTGAACCATTTGAATTCGTGAAAGTTTTGGGGATATTCGATATAACCAACACAATAGTGAATAAGTCCTTGTAGAGTATTCATTGGAAACTTTGAATATGAAACCCATAGCTCAAACCAAAAGGAAAGCAAGATTTGTATTGCTTGGATTTTTGTACATTCTTGAGAAAGCTCACTTCTGGTGATATTTCTCAAATATGGCTCAAATGGAAATTAGTGTAAAACACGATGAGGATTCAAAACCCTGCATCGGAGTGTTGAGAAGCGCAACAGACAACATTCCTGAACGATTCTCTTCACAGAAGGAAAGAATCGATGATTTTGATCATTGTGTTTTTCCCTCCACTATTGGTTTTCACTATATGAAGTAGGATTCAAAATTTAAATCCATATCTTGTATGGAAACATTTGTGAATCACTTGTCATGATTTTTGGAATGTGACATACCTACAAACTACAAAGGAAATAATGGTAAACTAGAATTATGAGAAATCCTATAAGCAAACTTCCCTTGAGATTAAAAAGCAATTCATTGCTGAATCTCACAAGTAAAAGGAGTTACTTGGAATTTTCCCAAATGACTGCAAAGCCATAGTAGGAAAAATGGGGTGAATGACAAAAGCACAATTTGTTAAGTATTGGACAAATTCAAATGATTTTGATTCATGTGTGCTAAATGTCTAAGTGGATTTAAAACTAGTAATAGTACTAGTATCTCATAATAAATCTCCAAGTTTGATATTTGATCAAAAAGATTTTGAAATTATTAAAAATAGTAAAGGAGATATGCAATTTGCATAAAATTGAGTGGGAGCTATTTAAGTCTTCCTAAAACAATATGTGATTGACATATTTTTAAGTGGGAGCAACATAAGACTCAAATTCAAATATGTAGGAACATAGTTTGAGTAAGAGTACTGACTCATACCCAAATATGTTAGCAACATATTTTGAGTGGGAGCTTAGGAGTAATTCTTAAAAGTAAGTTAAGGATGAAAGCGCAAATACTTATAAATAATGATTTATAAGATGTAGAAGTTGATAATAAGCGTATTATGATATTATGTAGTATTCCTTAAGGGATTCTGAAAGCTGTTTCAGAATAGAAGTTAATTAACGAACTAGTCCTTGATAACTCAAATTAGGAATAGCGTTAAGTTTAAACATCAATGGTTGAAAGAAAGAATAGGATGATCATCGTCCACTATGTTAAGACATAGGTTCTATCTTAGTAAACCATGATGATAACTTAGCATAATAAGTGATCCAAATAAGGAACGTTTGAAAGTGATTAAGTCCGAATCACAGAACGTTAAGCTGAGTTTTGTCCGCAGTGCCTAACAGAGAACTGTGGACATATTTTCCAAATCCATAAAGGATAACATATCTTAAAGCATAAAGAGTTATGTTATAAGGGAATATGTTGGAAACTCCTGTAGATACCAATTAAAGTCAAGAAGGAAGCGAGGTGAACAAAACATCGAAAGTTGCACATAGTGCACTAGTGTTTCGAGGAATACATTTATAATAATAAATAAGGGTACCATCTAAAGTGTTGTATAATGTTATGGCGGGGCTAATTCGCTTTTAACATAGAATGATGTGTCCCAGGGCATAGTGCCCATGAGAAAGCCCTCGAGGTTGATCTAAAGTCACTATAGGCTCCTGGAATCAGGCCTCGTTCTGCTGCCATAGCGACGATGCATACACACAGATGCTGTCATACAATGATAGAATATTAATGTCAATCATAGTGACATTAATAAGTTGCAAAGGAACTGGGACTGTAAAGTACAGAACCAAGACTCGACCTCTTCCATGAGCAAGCATGTTCTAGGTACCGGTTATATGGTGCCAATAATTAAGAACAAATGCAGCTAGTGTATTTGTACTCTACTGCAAGTGGGAGACTGTTGGAAATATGCCTTAGAGACAAATAGTAGTAAGGACTATTATCATATTTCATATAGTTTATGATTAAGTTTTATATCATGCTATAACTGTGTTGAGTGGAAACATCAATACACGTGTGATATACAAACAAACCAGGGGTTCCCAGTGAAACTCTAGTCATTTTCATTGGTCAACAGATGATCATGTTTCCTGATCATGTGGCATTTATGCCAGTTGGAAATGAGGTCATCTCATTCTGAGAATGAGATGATGAACCAATACCCAACCTAAACATCGTGATTCGATCGTGTCACGAAGTTCAAGTTACGATGATTAGAAAAGGATCCTCGTAGACTATTCCTTAGACCGTGAGGCTATATCAATCACTGTCTCCCGAGAGTGCTTAGATAGCATCAAACACCATCTGGTAAAATGGTGGTTATAAAGGTGTGTTCAGGTATTCGGAGGAAACCGTAGAGGCAATATATGTCAAGAGCGGGATTTGTCCGTCCACATGACGGGAAGATACTCAAGGGCCCACTCGGAGAAGTTATATCCAATAGTTGCGCAGCGTGTGATTAAATCATTGGGATATCACTTGTCGGAACTAGTCAAATAGCGTTGTTCAGTAACGAGATTGAACTCGACATGAAGATGTCATTGATCAGGTCTCGGGCAATGCAAGTATCGAATGACAAAGGGAATAAGACACGACTGTCACCGGTTCAAACGACGAAAGATCTTCGTGGAATGCACAGGGGTCACATGGCCATCCAGGTCCCTCTGTTGATCATTGGTACGGGAGTATCCCGACCATGTCTGGAGTGTTCCCGAACCGTAGGGTATCACGCTTAAGGGATTGATGATGCTTAGAGAGTGTTTATAGGATCGGTAGAATCACTGAAGAAAAGAAGGGAGAAAACCGGAAGGGTTTCGGTAAGTTCGGAGGATGTCTGGAGTGGAGGTGGAAGGTGTTCCATGGCCATGGAGATTAAATGATATGTGAATGAATGTTAAATATTGATTTAATCATTTATTCATAATTATTTAATAAATAGAAAATAAATTAAAAGGTCAAAAGGCTTAATGGGCCAATTCCTGGAGGGGAGAGGGCCCATTAGGGAAAGGCAAGAGGGGAGAGGGGCCAAGGGGTGGCCGGCGGCCCTAAGCCCCCCACGTGGGGCCCTTGAGGGGGTGGCTGGCGGCCCTATTGGGGTGGCCGGCGGCCCTATTGGGCCAGCCCCCCACGTGGGGCCCTTGAGGGGGTGGCCGGCGGCGCCTCCCCCCACCTCCTCCTCTCCTTTAGTCCCACCTCGGGACTTGAGGGGAGGTAGTACCTTCCCTACCCCTATATATAGTGGGGTATATTGGCCTAGAAAATACAACCCAATAATCAATAAAGGTCTCCCCACTTTTGGGAGGACCTCCAATTGATATTTTCTCTCTCCCCCTCTCTCTCTCTCTCTCTCTCTCTCGTGACCGTGGTCCCAAGTCTGGACTGCGCGAGTGAGAGACATCTTCACCGCGGAGCGCCGTCGCGCTGCGAGATTCGGATCCGGGAGCTCTACTTCCACAACTGCTGCTGGATCGGGGAAGCGGGAGTCATCGTCAGGCACCGGACGTGTGTAACTCCCACGAGGTGTCACACTTGAGGCACTCAAGTCGTTGGAGTTAGAAGGAGCGCAAGGACTTCATCACGACCTTGAGGTCGGCTTCGGCTCGTGTACATCAACCACGCTCTCCCGAGCATTGACAACACTTTTCGGTCTTCAAGGGTAAGTTCGCGAAAAGCCCCTCCCCTTACTGTATTACTAATAGATAGGTCCTGGCAGCTTCAGGGGTTCAGGGGCATAGAGTAAAATTTGTTGTTTTTATGCGTGGAACCCCTACAGCCCCCACCTGGGCCACCAGCGGGCGACGAGTCGGAAGAGTAGAATAAATTCCCACCATGTGAGGCTGCATTAGCAGAGGAGAAGTCAATATGGCCCCCAGCCATGGAGCGACGAGCATCGACGCTCGTCTCGATGTGCAGCAGACGAGCATAGAGCTCACATGGTGGCATAGGGACCTGACGGTCATGAACGAGCTCAACCGGGGGTCGTAGTCTCTATCGAGTCCTTGGAGCACGAAGTCGGTGAAAGAACATTTCATGGTTGTTGGAAATATGCCCTAGAGACAAATAGTAGTAAGGACTATTATCATATTTCATATAGTTTATGATTAAGTTTTATATCATGCTATAACAATATTGAGTGGAAACATCAATGCACGTGTGATATACAAACAACCAGGGGTTCCCAGTGAAACTCTAGTCACTAGTTCATTGGTCAACGGATGATCATGTTTCCTGATCATGTGGAATTTATGCCAGTTGGAAATGAGGTCATATCATTCAGAGAATGAGATGATGAACCAATACCCAACCTAAACATCGTGACCCGATCATATCACGAAGTTCAAGTTATGATGATTAGAAATGGATCCTCGTAGACTATTCCTTAGACCGTGGGGCTATATCAATCATTGTCTCCCGAGAATACTTACATAGCATCAAACGCCATCTGGTAAAACGGTGGTTATAAAGGTGAGTTCAGGTATTCGGAGGAAACCGTAGAGGCAATATATGTCGAGAGCGGGATTTGTTCGTCCATGTGACGGGAAGATACTCAAGGGCCCACTGGGAGAAGTTATATCCAATAGCTGCGCAGCGTGTGATTAGATCACAGGGATATCACTTGTCAGGACGAGTTAAGTAGCATTGTTCAGTAACGAGATTGAACCCAACATGGTGATTTCATTGATCAGATCTCGAGCAATGCAAGTATCGAATGACAAAGGAAATAAGACATGACTGTCCCGGTTCAAACGACGAAAGATCTTCGTGGAACGCACAGGGGTCACATGGCCATACAGGTCCCTCTATCGATCATTGGTGCGGCAGTGTCCCTACCATGCCTGGAGTGTTCCCGAACCATAGGGTATCACGCTTAAGGGCTTGATGATGCTTAGAGAGTGTTTATGGGATCGGTAGAATCACTGAAGAAAAGAAGGGAGAAAATCGGAAGGGTTTCGGTAAGTCCGGAGGATGTCTAGAGTGGAGGTGGAAGGTGTTCCATGGCCACGGAGATTGAATGATTTGTGAATGAATGTTAAATATTGCTTTAATCATTTTTTCATAATTATTTAATAAAGAGAAAATCAATTAAAAAGGTCAAAGGCTTAATGGGCCAATTTCTGGAGGGAGAAGGCCCATTAGGGGAAAGGAGAGAGGGAGAGGGGCCAAGGGGGAGGCCGGCTGGGCCTAGCCCCCCGCGCGGGGCCCACTAGGTGGCCGGCGGCCACCTCCTTCCCCTCCTCTCCTTTAGTCCCACCCCGAGACTTGAGGGGAGGTAGTACCTCCCCTCCCCCAATATAAGGTGGGGTATTTGGCCTAGAAAATACACCGAATAATCAATAAAGGTCTCCTCACTTTTGGGAGGAACTCTAATTGATATTTTCTCTCTTCCCCTCTCTCTCTCGTGATCGTGGTCCCAAGTCTGGACTGCGCGAGCAAGAGATATCTTCACCGCGGAGCGCTGTCGCGCTGCGGGATTCGGATCCGGGAGCTCTACTTCCGCAACTGTTGCTGGATCGGGGAAGCGGGAGTCATTGCCAGGCACCGGACGTGTGTAACTCCCACGAGGTGTCACACTTGAGGCACTCAAGTCGTTGGAGCCAGAAGTAGCGCAAGGACTTCATCATGACCTTGACGTCGGCTTCGGCTCGTCTACATCAATCACACTCTCCTGAGCGTTGACAACGCTTTTCGGTCTTTAAGGGTAAGTTCGCGAAAATCCCCTCCCGTTACTGTATTACTAATAGATAGGTCCTGGCAGCTTCAGGGGTTCAGGGGCGTAGAGTAAAATTTATTGTTTTTATGCGCGGAACCCCTACAGTGGTATCAGAGCTAGATCTATGCGTAGTAATGCTAGTACGGGTACAACACACGAGATGTAGTGTGTGCGCGTTGACCTTTTAGTTGTTACCCTCCCACGTGTACTTGTGTATACCGCAGTAATGCTTGAGGAAACACCCCCCAACCGACTTTACGCGTTCATTCGCGAGACTGGTCCACGCTTGACATACGGCTTGTACCGTATAAAGTGGCTTAGGGGGGCGTTTGTCTCTCTCGCATTAATTGGTATGCCATTTGCAACGGAGGGCCCCGAAAGGGGTGTAGTAGAGACAACTACTTGATCAGCGTTGTGCTTAAAGTTCCTAGATAAGAACGATTCTTGTACGAAAGCCCATTTAGCCACGTAAAACATGCAAAGATAAAGTAGAGGCGTCTAACTTTGTTTTGCAGGGGGCGTTGCTTTGTGATATGGTTGTGGCAAAGGTAAAGTAATTACCTTATGTTACATGGTAGTAGATAGTCACGGTAATGACGAACTACCACGCCGGAATGACACCGGTACGCTGGTGTCTACGGCGCCGGATCTCTGGCGCCGGAACCCGGTGACGACGGATGGAGATCATGACGGGAAGGACCATATCACATAGCATTTACATTCAATGTTATTGTTTGCATGTCTTATTGTGTGCTAGTATTAGATACTCGACGGTAGCCTACTAAGATGATCCTTGTTAAAATAACCAATGATTGTGTTCCCCCTTAGTGTGCACCACCAAGAAAGTTCTTCGGTATGAGGCGATCCAGGGTGACAGGCCTGGGTGTCATACATATCTACGTTCACATATAGTGGGTGTAAGCCATGTTGCACAGCGAATACACTAAGGTTGAGTTGGCGAGCCTAGCACGCTAGAGAAGCGTGGCCTCGAAACGCGGATGGTCGAAAGATCGAGCATGAGTTGCATGAATGATGTGACCGACGTTTAGCGTCCACCCTTGAACCCACATTGATGGTCGTGATGATCGGGGGAGATGTGGCTGATAGGGGTCGTGTTATCACTAGGAACCCTAACTGGGATAGGTGTTTCTGAGTGGAGTTATTATTAACTCATTTAATTATAAACTTAGTCTAAATTCCTTTTGCAAATTATAAATGTAGATGGCTCACCGTGAAGCTTACTTTGAGATTGAGGATTGGGTAAAGGGTGAAAAACTTAGACTTGATGGATCCAACTTCCCTAGTTGGCTTGTGCGCCTAGATGATCTCCTTAGTAGGAATCATGTGGTAGACTACATACGCCACACGATGGATTTGACTGAGCCAGAATACTATGAGACCCCACAAGAGCTGGCAGACCACTACTATCGTCAAGAGATGTCCACCTACATTCAGATAATAATGCGTTACGGGATGGTGGATGAACTACATCCGCTCATGGGTGATGTTGACCCATATTCGATGGTGGATCAGCTGAGAGCAGAATTCATAGGCCATGTGCGCATGTGGAAGCATGAGTTGCTTGGAGAGTTCCTTTCCATGTAGATGGAGGAGCATACATGTCTGAGGAGTCGCTTGGAACGCATGCTTGATTCACACACGAGACTGGTTCACTTCGTGGATTACTGGATGGTTGATCCATTTGCGATAGATGTTCTGCTTCGGTCATTGCCTCCCAGCTACAGAGGACATGTCCGGAGTAGCATTATGAGTGGTGATACGGAAGCATTGCACTTCCATGAGTTCATATTACGTTTCCGGAACGTAAAGGTTGAACCAATCGCCGGAGAGGTCATCGATGACCAAGGTATATATTTGATATACAATTTTATAAATGTTATAATCTTGCAAACACTTTGCAGTGTTAAAGTATATCTGATACTTTTTTTTACTGAAAACAGGTCCTTCTGCATAGAGGTGCTTGCTGGAGAGGAGGTGACGTTGCGTGTTGATGGTGAGCATGATGATGATGGCCAACGACACTCTCCCTCGACATTTATCACTTAGTTTGTGTTTTAGGATGATTTTTGTAATCAAGAGATTGTGAACTTCTTTAGTGTGTTTCACACTTCGTGAGACGGTTATTCATATCAGTTTGTAACAAACAGTTGTTCTGATTTTATGAATGATTTCTATTCGTGTTCATATCTTGTTTGATTATGTGTGAATTATCCTTATTGTTTGAAACTAATTGATAATGTATGAACATTTGTAAAACATTAAAATGCCTTGTTTAAAATACCCAATTTAATGATATTTCATTAATGAATGAAACCATTGTTTAAATTCAAAGTTATGTGATCATATGTGAAAGTCATTCAATTTCTTCTCACATATAAATCATGCCTAAGTTCAGCAAAATAACTTGAACACCGTGTATTACTTGAATTCAAAGTGTTTAATGAATTGTTAGAAGTAAATACATATTCGATGTATTGGGTTTTAATGGAAAATGGTAATTATTATTAAATGATTGTTTAAATGTGTAAAGTAGTTTACCGAAGGAAACATGAATATGAAACTATTTGATTTGATCAATGTGTTTCATCAACAAAGGGTATAAATATAAAAGAGAATAAAATTGCTATGATTTGATCAATAGTAATGAAATTCGACTTTATAAGAATGGCATAAAAGAAATTGTGGAATGCAAAGTGTTTTGAAACGTCAAAATACAAAGCATCACAATGTGATATTAGATATCAAAAGGGGTTGAATAGAAGGCACCAAACAAATCGTTGTAGAGTATATGTAGAGACCATTAGTTTAGAAATAGTTAGCACTCAATTAGAATTGGTGAACCATTTGAATTCGTGAAAGTTTTGGGGTTATTTGATATAACCGAAACAATAGCGAATAAGACCTTGTAGTGTATTCATTGGAAACTTTGAATACGAAATCCATAGCTAAACCAAAAGGAAAGCAAAACTTGTATTGCTTGGATTTTGGTGCATTCTTGAGAAAGCTCACCTCTAGTGATGTTTCTCGATTATGGAGCAAATGGAAATTAGTTTAAAACACGATGAGGATTCAAAACCTTGCATTAGAGTGTTGAGAAGCGCAACGGACAGCATTCCTGAACGATTCTCTTCACAGAAGGAAAGAATCAATGATTTTGATCATTGTGTTTTTCCCCTCCACTATTGTTTTCACTATATGAAGTAGGATTCAAAATGTAAATCCATATCTTGTATGGAGACATTTGTGAATCACTTGTCATGATTTTTGGAATATGACATACCTACGAACTACAAAGGAAATGATGGTAAACTAGAATTATGAGAAATCCTAATAGCAAAATTCCCTTGAGATTAGAAAGCAATTCATTGCTGAATCTCACAAGTAAAAGGAGTTACTTGGAATTTTCCCAAATGACTACAAAGCCATAGTAGGAAAAGGGGTAAATGACAAAAGCACAATTTGTCAAGTATTGGATGAATTCATATGAATTTGATTCATGTGTGCTAAGTGTCTAGTGGATTTAAAATTAGTAAAGTACTAGTATCTCATAGTAAAATCTCCAAGTTTGATATTTGATCAAAGGATTTTGAAGTTATTCAAAATAGTAAGGAGATTTGCAATTTGCATAAAATTGAGTGGGAGCTATGAAAGTCTTCTTGAAACAATATGTGATTGACATGTTTTTAAGTGGGAGCAACATAAGACACAAATTCAAATATGTAGGAACATAGTTTGAGTAAGAGTAGTGACTCATACCCAAATATGTTAGCAACATATTTTGAGTGGGAGCTTATAGGAGTAATTCTTAAAAGTAAGTTAAGGATGAAAGCGCAAATACTTATAAATAATGATTTATAAGATGTAGAAGTTGATGATAGATGTATTATGATATTATGTAGTATTCCTTAAGGGATTCTAAAAAAGTGTTTCAGAATAGAAGTTAATTAAGGAACTGGTCCTTAATAACTCAAATTAGGAATAGCATTAAGTTTAAACATCAATGGTTGAAAGAAAGAAAAGGATGGTCGTCATCCACTATGTTGAGACATAGGTTCTATCTTAGAAACCATGATGATAACTTAGCATAATATGTAATCCAAAGAAAGAAAGTTTGAAAGTGATTAAGTTCGAATCACGGAACGTTGAGCTAAGTTTGTCCGCAGTGTTTAGTAGAGAACTTTGGATATATTTTCCAAATCCATAAAGGATAACATATCTTAAAGCATACAGAGTATGTTATAAGGGAATATGTTGGAAACTCCTATAGATACCAATGAAAGTCAAGTAGGAAGCGAGGTGAACAAAACATCGAAAGTTGCACAGAGTGCACTAGTGTTTCGATGAATACATTTGTAATGATAGATAAGGGTACCATCTAAAGTGTTGTATAATGTTATGGCGGGGCTAATTCGCTTTTAACGTAGAATGATGTGTCCCAGGGCACAGTGCCCATGAGAAAGCCCTCGAGGTTGATCTAACGTCACTATAGGCTCCTGGAATCAGGCCTCGTTCTGCTGCCATGGTGACGATGCATACACACAGATGCTATCATGTGATGATAGAGTATTAATGTCAATCAAGGTGACATTAGTAAGTTGCAAAGGATTTGAGGACTGTAAAGTACAGACCCAAGACTCAACCTCTTCCATGAGCAAGCATGTTTATGGTACCGGGTATATGGTGCCAATGATTGAGAACAAATACAGCTAGTGTATTTGTACTCTAGTGAAAGTGGGAGACTGTTGGAAATATGCCCTAGAGACAAATAGTAGTAAGGATTATTATCATATTTCATATAGTTTATGATTAACTTTTATATCATGTTATAACTGTATTGAGTGGAAACATCAATACACGTGTGATATACAAACAACCAGGGGTTCCCAGTGAAACTCTAGTCACTGGTTCATTGGTCAACGGATGATCATGTTTCCTGATCATGTGGCATTTATGCCATTTGGAAATGAGGTCATCTCATTCGGAGAAG
Organism: Avena eriantha; assembly: GCA_910589775.1. Classification (NCBI taxonomy): domain Eukaryota; kingdom Viridiplantae; phylum Streptophyta; class Magnoliopsida; order Poales; family Poaceae; genus Avena; species Avena eriantha. Next base: position 101,385,083 of record OU342742.1, read on the forward strand.
GAGATGATGAACCAATACCCAACCTAAACAGCATGACCCGATCATATCACGAAGTTCAAGTTACGATGATTAGAAATGGATCCTCGTAGACTATTCCTTAGACTGTGAGGCTATATCAATCACTGTCTCCCGAGAATACTTAGATAACATCAAACGCCATCTGGTAAAACAGTGGTTATAAAGGTGTGTTCAGGTATTCGGAGGAAACCGTAGAGGCAATATATGTCGAGAGCGGGATTTGTCCGTCCATGTGACGGGAAGATACTCAAGGGCCCACTCGGAGAAGTTATATCCAATAGCTGCGCAGCGTGTGATTAGATCACGGGGATATCACTTGTCGGGACGAGTTAAGTAGCATTGTTCAGTAACGAGATTGAACCCGACATGGTGATGTCATTGATCATATCTCGGGCAATGCAAGTATCGAATGACAAAGGGAATAAGACACGACTGTCCCGGTTCAAACGACAAAAGATCTTCGTGGAGCGCACAAGGGTCACATGGCCATCCAGGTCCCTTTGTCGATCATTGGTGCGGGAGTGTCCCGACAATGTCTGGAGTGTTCCCGAACCATAGGGTATCACGATTAAGGGCTTGATGATGCTTAGAGAGTGTTTATGGGATCGGTAGAATCACTGAAGAAAAGAAGGGAGAAAACCGGAAGGGTTTCGATAAGTCCGGAGGATGTCTGGAGTGGAGGCGGAAGGTGTTCCATGGCCACGGAGATTGAATGATTTGTGAATGAATGTTAAATATTGATTTAATCATTTATTCATAATTATTTAATAAAGAGAAAATCAATTAAAAAGGTCAAAGGCTTAATGGGCCAATTTCCGGAGGGAGAAGGCCCATTAGGGGAAAGGAGAGAGGGAGAGGGGCCAAGGGGGAGGCCGGCTGGGCCTAGCCCTCCGCGCGGGGACCACTAGGTGGCTGGCGGCCACCTCCTCCCCCCTCCTCTCCTTTAGTCCCACCCCGGGACTTGAGGGGAGGTAGTACCTCCCCTCCCCCTATATAAGGTGGGGTATTTGGCCTAGAAATTACACCGAATAATCAATAAAAGTATCCCCACTTTTGGGAGGACCTCCAATTGATATTTTCTCTCTTCCCCTCTCTCTCGTGACCGTGGTCCCAAGTCTGGACTGCGTGAGCGAGAGACATCTTCACTGCGGAGCGCCGTCGCGCTGCGGGATTCGGATCCAGGAGCTCTACTTCTGCAACTTCTGCTGGATCGAGGAAGCGGGACTCATTGTCAGGCACCGGACGTGTGTAACTCCCACGAGGTGTCACACTTGAGGCACTCAAGTCGTTGGAGCCAGAAGGAGCGCAAGGACTTCATCACGACCTTGAGGTCGGCTTCAGCTCGTCTACATCAACCACGCTCTCCTGAGCGTTGACAACGCTTTTCAGTCTTCAAGGGTAAGATCGCGAAAATCCCCTCCCGTTACTGTATTACTAATAGATAGGTCCTAGCCGCTTCAGGGGTTCAGGGGCATAGAGTAAAATTTATTGTTTTTATGCGCGGAACCCCTACAATGGTTCCCTATGTTTTGTGTGTTAGATAACAATACCGTGGAGTTTTCTCATGTGTGCTAAGTGTGCAAGGAAATGTTATTGTGATTGGGGGCAGATTATCCGTCCCCATCAAGGGCCGGATAATCCGGCTTAACCCTCTTGGCGAAGGCTGGCATGGCGCGAGTCTCAGACTGGGGGCAGATTTTCCCCTAGAAAATCCGAAGTGGGGCAGATTTTCTTCCACTGACCGGATAATCAGACCCTCACCTTGGGCCGGATAATCCGGCCCCCAGGAGACGAGCAAGGGCTGGCATGGCGCAATGCTCTAACTGGTGGCGGATTTCCCCCCGGAAAATCCGAAGTGGGGCGGACTGTCTTCCCCTAACCGGATAATCTGGCCCTCACCTTGGGCCGGATAATCCGGCCCCTAGAAGACAAGCAAAGGCTGGCTCAACGCGTCGCTCTGTCTGGGGGCGGATTATTCCCAGGCCGGATAATCTGGCCCTCACTTGGGGGCCGGATAATCCGTCCCCAAATGGCTCCAACGGCTCCGTTTGGATAGTGGGTATAAAAGCCCCATCAACCCCTCCTGTCAGGCTGCTTGGTTCATTCGAAAAAGATCAGACCTGTTGCAAAAGCTCTCTCTCTCTAGATCTCCCACTTCAACCACCCGAAGGCTTCGATCTTTGGGGGAATTGAAGGAGGAGACATCATACATCGTCATCACGAATCAAGCGCATCAACTCCTCTCCATTCACTTGGAGAAATCCAGGATCTAGTATTCTCGTTAATATCTAGATCTTGTGTTTTGTTATTGATAACTATTGTTCTTGTGGCAACTTTTTTTCATTACGGGAGCCTCCAATTTGGTTGTGGAGTTGCTCCCCGCTAGGTGTGTAAAGGCACCGGTTCCCGCCTCGAAGGGTTCCTATAGTGGAAAGGTGGATCAGGCCTTTGGTGGCGGGATCCATCGGAGAACAGGGTGAGGCCTATTGTGGCGTGGTGGTCTTAGTAGCGCCCACCCCTCCAACATAGATGTACTTCCCTTAACAAGGAAGGAATTGCGGTAAAACAAATCCTGTGTCTCCGCGTGCTCCACTATGTTTTACTCGTTCCTCTATCTCACTCGCCTTTACTCGCTAGTAGTTAGGTTTGCATATAGGGAAATTGTCCATAGTAGTATATCTAGAGAATTTACCTTTCATGTCAAGCCTAAAATTGAAAAGGCATTAAAATTTGAAGTAGCACCTATTCACCCCCTCTAGGTGCCCATACGATCCATTTCAATTGGTATCAGAGCCCCGACTCTTTGTTCGGGCTTAACCGCCTAAGAGAAGTATGGGTACTAAGGAAAATGGGAATGAGGCTAAGGACAAGGTCATAATGGATGACCTCAAGATGTTGGAAACAACCTTGTTGAAATACTTTGAGACCAAGATGGAGGACATGCAGCAAATGATTGCTCGCCTTACATCATCTACAACCCCATCTCCATCTTCCTCTGAGGCCACCACTCCATCATCCAAGGATAAGGCTCACGCCGGATCTAAGGAAGATGAAGTGGTAGGTGAAAAACATAATGGTTCCACCTCCAAGAAGGGAAGTTGTAAGGAGGATTATAGTGAGGTTCCTCACCTATATTCTCCTGACCCACCTATCCCTCATCCTCAGATAAACAATAGGGTGATCCACCCAAGCTTACTGCATCTACATTTAATCAATGGCAATTCTTAATGAAATCTCATGTATGCAGTTTGTTAATTGAACTTTGGAGGATTATCAAAGATGGTCATCATATTGGAGACCCCGCCAACTTGACTAGAAGAGAAGTTGTGGATAGTCAATTGAATGCAACGGCTCTCCACATGATACATCTCGGAGTGGGTCCCAGGGACATGCCCCACATTGAGCATTTCAACACCGCCAAAGAAGCTTGGGATGCTCTCACCGACCTATTCATTGGAAATGAAAGCATGAGAAGGAATAGGTACGATGCTCTAAGTAATGAAGCTCAAGGTTTCTACATGTTGGATGGTGAGAACCATGAATACATGTATAGAAGGCTCAAGAGCATTGCAACAACATTTAAAAAGCATGGAGCCACTCACATTGACGATGCCTGGATCAAAAGGAAATATTTGAGTGCCCTCATGCCATTTGAGCCAACGGATTTGAAGAGTTTGCACGGTAGACACAACTACCACCAAATGACTTCCAATGAAGTCATGCAAGAAATGGCGGCCTTCAAGGTTGCCACCAAGAAGGCCGAAGATGTCCGTGCTCGGGCTATTGGAATGCAAAAAGGAGTCAATGTGGCTCTAAAAGCAAATGTTGTTGAGCAAGATGAGGATGAAAGAGGATATGATGTTGTCTCCATGGGCTGTCCCGAGGAAGTCAAACGTGCTCATGGGGAGTACATGGCCTTTTATGCAAGGAATTTTTGGAAGGATCCAGCCAAGGCCAAGTCTAAACTTGAACACAAGAATGGGTCAAGTGGAAGAAGAGAGAATGGCCCAAAACTGAGGACATGCTACAATTGTGAAGATAGGTTGCCCTTTGTGGTTGAATGTCCATATCAAAGCAGAGAAGACAATGGTGGTAGGATCATCCTTAAAGAAAAATCAAAGGATCCTCGAAATGTTCCTTACAATAAGCAACCCAAGATTTTCTTGGTGGAACAAGAGGAATATTCCTCTACAAGTGAAGACGAAGAGGATGAAGATAGTTCTCGAGAGGTGGCTGCTATAGCCACCACATCTACCCCGTCATCTATCATCGACTCTCCTAACAAAAATGTCATCAACAACAACGTCACTTGCCTTATGGCAAGAGGGTCCGAGGTATCATCTTCTATTTCTTCATTTCCTAAGACTAATATAAATATGGATATGGATGATCATACTAGTCTTAAGATAAAAGAAGAAGTTTTTGCTTTGGACAATTTTTTCACTAACTTGCAAGGTGAGCACAAACTTCATTTTGATGCTCTTATGAGTCAACTTGCTCATTCCAAATAACTTCTCAAAGAAAAAAGTAGAATTGAAAGAGAAGATGCCTTGAAGATAGCCTCCTTGAAGAATGCCTTGGAAGAAGAAGAGGTAGCTCGAGTATCCTTGGAAGAGAAACTCGAGTCAATTGAGGAGTCTCATGAAGAGGTTATTGCTCAGCTCATTAAGGAACGTGACAATTCTCTTGCTAAGGTAAAAAAACTAAAGAAGGAAAAGATTGAATTTGGGGCTTCTCATGCTAGACTCTTGGAGAAGTTTGAGAAACTTGACATTCCTTGCAAGGCATTGGAGAATGAACATTCCACTCTAAATGAGTCTCGTGACCAGCTCCAAACTCAATTGGTATGATTTGCCCAGCACCTCCACTCCATCTTGTGGACAAGAAGAACTTGAAAAGGGATCTCAACATAAAGGTAAAGAAGTTCTTGATGAGTTGCTTAGCAAGCAAAGGACAAACAATGCAAAAGAAGGTCTTGGTTATGTTCCCAAGACAAAGAAGAAGAAGAAGAAGAGCAAAACTGCTCAACCAAAGACAAGCACCACCACTAATGACAAGACTAACTATGATGGTTTTGCATGGGCTAATAATCCTAACTATGAATTATTTTGTGATTATTATGGTGATGTCTATGCTAGCTATGTATGTCCTTTTGATAGTTACATATCTTGGTCTACTTGGGTTCCCAAAACCCTTGTCACTAACATGAGAGGACCCATTAAAAAATGGGTACCTAAAACTAAGAAGTAACTTTATTGCAGGGCTATGCTTCCGATGGGTCTAAATGGGTAATCGATAGCGGGTGCACTAGTCATATGACCGGAAGCAAGGAGATCATCTCGGAGATGCGGCCAAACCATGATCACATAACCGTCTCCTATGGTGACAAGTCTAAATCTGAGGTATTGGGTCTTGGCAAAGTTGTGGTTGCTCACGATATCTCTCTTGTGGACGTCATGCTTGTGGAGACCCTCAGTTACAATTTACTTTCAGTTTGTGCCCTTGGTAAGATGGGCTTTGTAGTTTTCATTGATGTTGATTTGGTGGTACTCTTGTGGAGCAAGTCTCTAAAGGTCGGTTTCATGGGATATGTCGAAAATGAACTGTACGTGGTGGACTTCTCGGGGAAAACCACTACAGGCCTGATGTGTATTTTTGGAAAGGCCGACGCGGGTTGGTTATGGCATCGCCGACTAGCCCATGTCAATATGAGAACTTTACAAAGTATCCACAAGGGTGGCCACATCCTTGGACTAAAAAAAATGTTTCCTTTGCCAAATATCGTGTTTGCAGGGCTTGTGTTGAAGAGAAAATGCATGACTCTCCTTATCGAAGGAAGATCATTATTTCATCAAAGAGGATTTTGGAGCTCCTCCATGTTGATCTCTTTGGTCCTCCATCTCATGCAAGTCTCGGTGAGAAGAAATATTGCCTCGTAATTGTTGATGATTACTCAAGATACACATGGGTCTATTTCTTCAAGTTGAAGAGCGAGACTCAACAAACGGTCATAGACTTTGCCAACAAGGTCCAACGTCAACACAATGTCCCTATTTTGGAAATTATAAGTGATAACGGCTCCGAGTTCAAGAACTACACCTTAAATGAATTCCTAAGTGAAGAGGGGATAAGACATCAATATTCCGCTGCGTACACCCCTTAACAAAATGGTGTTGCCGAGAGGAAGAACCGGACCTTAATGGATATGTCTAGATCTATGCTAGCTGAATTTAAGTCTCCTTATAACTTCTGGGCTGAAGCAATCTCTACCGCTTTCCATTCATCCAACTGGCTCTACCTCCGCAAAATCTTGGACACGACTCCATATGAAATACTTACTGATAACAAGCCAAACATCTCCTACTTCCGAGTATTTGGTTGTAAGTGTTTATTTCTCATTAAAGGAGTTTGTTTATCTAAATTTGAGTCTAAGGCTTTAGAAGGCATTTTTGTTGGTTATGGTGCCGAATCCCACACTTATAGAGTCTGCAATAAGCTCTCCAGAATTGTTGTAGAATCTTGTAGTGTGGTGCTCGAGGAAAATGATGGATCCCGTGCGAGGCAAGTTGATGTTTGTGATGCAGATGTTGAAATGCCCCAAGATGCCATAAGAATAATGAGAGTGGGATTTTTCGCCCCATTGAGGAACCCCTTGTGGCGGATCGGGAAGGACAATGCTCTACTCAAGTAGGGCCCTCATCGACACAAGCTCAACATGCTCCAACCAATGGAGAAACTCCTACACCAACCCCACAAAATGCTAACGATCATATTGCTCCTGAAAGCTCCAACCTGGATTACCCGGTGGACACCGGATTATCCAGGCAACCCCCTTCAACTGGAAGAAGTGATCAAAATGGTGAAGATTCTGCTGCAAGTCCCAGGCCGGATTTTCCGGCTGATCCTGGATTATCTGGCCCCTCCCGAGTTCATGCCAGGACGACTCAAGACGGTGATGGTGATTCAAGTTCTCCCAGGCCGGATTATCTGGCCCTAAAAATCCTGAAGACCAGCAGCCTCCTTTTATGGCTGTTGATCAACATCAAGTGCATGATTCATCATCTCCTATTCCTGTTAATCAAGCTGAAGATCAAGGCCAAGCCAATGATTCCAACTAAGTCTCTCATGATGAAGTTATTCCCCCAAGATACAACAAGCTAATTGAACTTTGTCGCAAAGCTCGTGCAGATATGAACCTTGAATTGAGGGGTCACACCCTTGACAAAGTTGTAGGTGATCTCCAACACAGGGTGTCCACAAGAAGGGAGCTAGCAAGTTTTGGTGAGCACCAAGCTCACATATCCATGGTGGAACCCAAGAAAGTGTTTGAAGCTCTTGAAGATCTGGACTTAGTTGTTGCTATGCATGAAGAGTTGAATAACTTTGAGCGCAATAAGGTCTGGAAATTAGTAAAGAAGCCCAAGGATTGCCGCAATGTTATCGGCACAAAGTGGATCTTCAAGAATAAGCAAGATGAAAATGGCATTGTTGTAAGGAATAAGTCAAGACTCGTGGCATAAGGCTATTCCCAAGTGGAGGGCATCGACTTCGGCGAGACTTATGCTCATGTGGCTCGTCTTGAGTCCATCTGTATCCTTCTTGCATATGTTGCTCATAACAATTTTAAATTATATCAAATGGACGTTAAGAGTGCTTTTCTTAATGGTCCTCTACATGAGTTGGTATATGTAAAGCAACCCCTGGGATTCAAGGATCCTAACTTTCTGAACCATGTCTACAAACTCGATAAGGCACTCTATGGCCTTAAACAAGCCCCACGTGTGTGGTATGAGCACCTTAAAGAGCTTTTGTTAGACCATGGATTCGACGTTGGGAAAATTGATCCCACTCTTTTTACTAAGAAGGTTAAGGGGGGGCTCTTCGTATGCCAATTATATGTAGACAACATTATCTTTGGTTCTACTAATAAAGCTTTTAATGATGAATTTTTAAAGCTTATGACTGACAGGGGTGAGATGTCTATGATGGGGGAGTTACGGTTCTTTCTTGGATTTGAGATCAAACAACTTAGAGAAGGAACCTTCATAAATCAAGCAAAATACATCCAAGACATTCTCAAGAGATTCAAGATGACGGATCTTAATGGCGTCGCCACTCCAATGCAAACAAAATGTCACCTTGAACTTAATCCCCATGGTAAAGATGTGGACCAAAAGGTATACCGGTCCATGATCGGCTCTCTTCTTTACCTTTGTGCATCTAGACCCGATATTGTGTTGAGTGTAGGGGTGTGTGCAAGGTATCAAGCAGCTCCTAAAGAAAGCCAGTTAGTGGCAGTCAAGAGGATCTTCTGATATTTGGTTCATTCCCCTAATTTCGGTCTATGGTACCCCAAGGGCTCCAATTTCTCTCTATGTGACTATACTGATTCAGATTGGGTTGGTAATAAGGATGATCAGAAATCAACTTCTGGAGCTTGTCAATTCTTGGGAAGGTCTCTAGTATGTTGGTCTTCTAAAAAGCAGAATTGTATATCTCTCTCTACCACCGAAGCTGAATATGTGGCTGTTGCTAGTGCATGTACTCAATTATTATGGATGAGGCAAACTTTAAAGGAATACGGTGTCAATTGTGACAAAGTGCCTCTTTTATGCAACAATGAAAGTGCAATCAAAATTGCGTACAATCCGGTACAACACACAAGGACAAAGCATATTGAGATTCGAAATCATTTTATTTGGGACCATGTTGCTCGAGGCAATATTGATCTATCTTTTGTGAGCACGAAGAACCAACTTGCTGATATATTCACGAAGCCACTTGATGAAGCAAGGTTTTGTTACTTGAGGAATGAGCTAAATATCGTTGATTCAAGGAGCTTGTCTTGATTACCATGCACTAATCCTTACATCTCATTCGTGTTTGGTCTAGGTGTGGGCATGGATATAGGGGGAGTGTGGTCCTAATTAATTGGGCTAACCCTCCCCCCATCATGCCGAAAGCAAGTCAAATCATTTCTCTTAATATCATTTTGTGATATGTGAGCTTATTGATGAGTATTGGTCATGGACCCAAGATATATCTTCGTGGTGTCATAACATGTACTCCAACAAGGTGGCCTCGGCCACCACCCTCTTCCATGAGAAGAGTTGGATTTATGTGGATCTTTTTGGTTGTTTTTGCTCATCTCATGTTCTTATGGAAGTCACACTCAATTTTGGCCTTTTGATGATTTGATTCTTGCAATTTTGAGTGTGTAGTACCATCTCAGTTTGGTTCTCTAATCCCAAGCCTCTCCCTACCCCTAAGCCATCTCTTCTAGCACACAAGTCCTTTGTTTACCTTGTGGGGGGTTTTGTTTGGGATGTGTGGGCCTGAATCTGTGTGTAACAGAATATCAGATTTTAGGCCGGATAATCCAGCCCAAGTGTAAGCCGGATAGTCCGGCCCTGGCGGCTGCAGTCTTTAAGGGCTGGGATCGGGGGGAAGGGCTCATAACAAGCAGCACTTCTCCCCCGACCCCCTCCATCTTCCCAGCCGCCGCATGCTGCCCCCACCCTCCCCAGAGCCTCTCCGGCCGCTGGATTCTCTGAGCCTCCCCGGATCTTCTTCTCTGCGCCTCCGGGTACCTTCTCCTCTGCGTTCTTCCTCCAATGAGTGAGGGTAACTCCCTCTCTCCCTATTTTGGCTTGATGTGTCACTTTTTGGGTGGAACGTGGTCTAGAAGGATGTTGTTTTGAGTAGAGATTGTAGTCTTGCGGTACCTAGGCCCGATCTACATTTTTGCATCAATCTAGGCGATTCTAAAATTTTCTGCCAGGGACGGATTTTCTGCCCCTGGCCAGGCCGGATAATCCGGCCTAACAGAGTCAAAACTACTTCAGTTTTGTATGGATTTTGTGCATTCTGTATGATTGGACTATGGACTGTTTGCCTACTATTTCTACGTTCTCTTTTGGACTTGTGTGTGTCCTTATCCCCATGTTATCCATCTTGTTCGTTTCAGAGGTGGTTCCAGTGCTCCCAAGACCTACAAGCGCCGTCCTCGTGCTAGTCCGGAGCATCAGGCGATCCCCCTACTCCTACTACTCCCACACCATATGCTCGGTGGAATTCTTCTTCTGGGCTCAACTATGGTGAGATTCCTTCCATGGCCACTGCTGATTATGAGGAGGATGACACCGAGGAGCTTGAGGATGAGGACGAGGATGGGGACAAGGACGACGATGATGACTATGAGTGATCCCTTGGGGCGCTAGCATCACTCTTCTTCCTTTTTGGTGTTTTGATGCCAAAGGGGGAGAAGTAGTTCTATTAGGTCTTTGTGGATTTGCATGGGTCGGGCACAAGCATTTGCACTTTATCTTTTTGTCTTTCTCTCGCTTGTTCCCATTTAGTATTGAACTTTTCTTTGTGATTTGTTTTGTATGAGACTATGTTTGTGTAGATCCAGATTTATCTCGTGGATTATTGATGGCTCGTGTATTAACAAGCTCGTTGGAGAACCCCAAGAGGAAGGTATGATGAGCACAACAGCAAGTTTCCCTCAGTTATGAAACCAAGGTTTAATAGAACCAGTAGGAGCAATGAAACACCCCAAAGGTGTTGCTAGCTCAGCCTTGGCAGGGCACACTACCGGTGCTAGTAGCAACGTGGAGACCTGCACAACACAACCAAGAACTCTGTCCCCAACTTGCGATGAGGTTGTCAATCTCACTGTGTTTTGCTGAAAACAAAGGATTAAAGTATCGAATGGAAGGGATTAATAGTTTGCAGAAAGTAAACACAAAGCAGTAAACAATTTATAGATTGTATGTAAAAGAAAGGACCGGGATCCATAGTTCACTAGAGGTGGCTCTCCTTAGATAGATAACATGCTAGGTGAACAAATTACAGCGGGGCAATTGACAAACATCGAGAAAGCAATACATGCATATACTAATCATCTTGACTCCTTTGGAACTTGATTGGGCATTACAACATTATACATAGACCACCATCCAACTGCATCTATGACTAATAATCCACCTTCAGGTTATCATCCGAACCCCCTCCAGTATTAAGTTGCACGCAACAGATTATTGCTTTACGAATTGTGTGTAAAGTAAACAATATGATTGTTCTATGAACAAAGGATTGTTGTTTTCTCCCTAGTAGCAACAACACATCTAGTACCTTAGAGATTTCTGTCACTTCCCCAGATTACCAGAGGCATGAACCCACTATCGAGCATAAATACTAACTCTTGGAGTTGCTAGCATCTACTTGGCCAACATAGGTACTAACAACGGAAAGCAGCAAGATCACAAATAACAAAGACATGATAGAATCAATAATCAATCTGAAATAGCATCTCAATATCGATCGGATCCCCGCAAACACAACATGCAAAATTACAAATAGATGATCTTGATCATGAACGGAGCTCACAAGATATAAACATGAAAGCACAAAGGAGTAGAACCAGCCATCTAGCTACTACATGGATCCGTAGTCCAAGGATGAACTACTCACGCATTACACCGGAGGCTTGCATGGTGATGAAGAAGGCCTCTAGGGTGAATTCCCCTCCCAGGCAGGGTGCCGGGAAGAGCTTCAGATCCCTCCCGATCTAGGGATGGAGATGTCGGCGGCTACAGACTCTTTCGTGGATTTTTGATCGGTTACTTAGGGTTTTCGTCCCGAGGGCATCTTATAGGCGGAAGGAGCGGCCGAGGGGGTGCTAGGGTCGGCCAGACCACCCCCTGGTGCGGGCCAGGCCTGACCGCACGGCCAGGTGGTGTGGCTGGCCCCCAGCCCTTCTCCGTCTCGTATTCTGGAATCTGATGACTTCCTGAAAAATAGGCACTTTGGCTTTTGTCCTGTCCAATTCCGAGAATATTCATTTTCTGACTTTCCTGGAGCCAAAAACAGCAGAAAATAGGCAGCTGGCACTATGGCTCTTGTTAATAGGTTAGTCCAAGAAATCATATGAAAAGTACTCCAAAGTGTGGACAAAACACAAGAAAGTGAATAAAACCAAGCATGGAACATCAAAAATTATAGATACATTTGCAATGTATCAATTATCCTTATGGATTCATCTATCATATTGTCTATATTGGATATTTATATCGAGGGAGGCGCTCATTATGGATATCATTGGATATTCTTATAATATATTGAGGACGCCTCTATCCCCCTCTCGGTGGTATGAATATTTTGTGTATGTTTCAATGAAATAGACTTGTAGCTTCTAGTGTGTATTTGTAATCAAATGCAAATTTTAGTATGCACACATTGAGGGGGAGTATTTTTCATTCATTAAATATTGTTGTCTTGAGAACTATCTTGCAAATCCTAGTATTGTTATCTAACACCAAAAAGGGGGACATTGAAAGAACATTTCATGGTTCCCTGTGTTTTGTGTGTTAGATAACAATAGCGTTGAGTTTTCTCATGTGTGCTAAGTGTGCAGGGAATGTTATTGCCCCCATCAAGGGCCGGATAATCCGGCCTGGCCCTCTTGGCAAAGGCTGGCATGGCACGAGTCCTCGGAAAATCCGAAGTGGGGCAGATTTTCTTCCCCTGATCGGATAATCCGGCCCTCACCTTGGGCCGGATAATCCGGCCCCTAGGAGACGAGCAAGGGCTGGCATGGCGCGACGCTCTGACTGGGGGCGGATTTCCCCCCGAAAAATCCGAAGTGGGGCGGACTTTCTTCCCCTGACCAGAGAATCTAGCCCTCGCCTTGGGCCAGATAATCCGGCCCCCGGGAGACAAGCAAAGGCTGGCTCAGCATGTCGCTCTGTCTGGGGGCGGATTATTCTCTGGATAATCCGAGTCTGGGGCGGAGTATTCCTAGGCCGGATAATCCGGCCCTCACTTGGACCGGATGATCCGTCCCCAAATGGCTCCAACGGCTCCGTTTGGACAAGGGGTATAAAAGCCCCATCAACCCCTCCTGTCAGGCTGCCTGGTTCATTCGAAAAAGATCAGACCTGTTACAAAAGCTCTCTCTAGATCTCCCACTTCAACCACCCGAAGGCTTTGATCTTTGGGTTAATTGAAGGAGGAGACATCATACATCGTCATCACGAATTAAGCGCATCAACTCCTCTCCATTCACTTGGAGAAATCCCCGATCTAGTATCCTCGTTAATATCTAGATCTTGTGTGTTTGTTATTGATAACTATTGTTCTTGTGGCAGCTTGTTGTCATTACGGGAGCCTCCAGTTTGGTTGTGGAGTTGTGCCCCGCTAGTTGTGTAAAGGTGTTGGTTCTCGCCTCGAAGGGTTCCTATAGTGGAAAGGTGGATCAGGCCTTTGGTGGCGGGATCCATCGGAGAACAGAGTGATGCCTATTGTGGCGTGGTGGTCTTAGTACTGCCCACCCCTCCAACGCAGATGTACTTCCCTTAACAAGGAAGGAACTACGGTAAAAAATGGTGTCTCCGTGTGCTCCACTACAGTTTACTCGTTCCTCTATCTCACTCGCCTTTACTCGCTAGTAGTTAGGTTTGCATATAGGGAAATTCTCCATAGTAGTATATCTAGAGAATTTACCTTTCGTGCCAAGCCTAAAATTGAAAAGGCATTAAAATTTGAAGTAGCACCTATTCACCTCCCTGTAGGTGCCCATACGATCCATTTCAGTCGGTGAATTCCTCATCATGGAGGGGCTGGCCGATGGAGGTGAAGATGTTAGTGAGGGATTTGACCTTGTTGAATTACACGGTAGCCGACATGCCCTCCTGGCATTTATGCGTCCGGCTTCTTCAGGATCCTAGGGCCGTCCTTGTCAATGCCACTCACGTATTTGGCGAGCTCATCGGCGTGGTTGGTTTCCTCGGCGATGATAGCATCGACAAGCTTGGCGCCATTGTCTTCACATTCCACAGCAATGTCGGGGTCGCCATGGATGGTGATTATGGCGTGTGGCCCGGGGAGCTTAATCATGTTGTAGGCTTAATGTGGGGCCACCATGAACTTGATGAATGCATGTCGCCCCAGGACGCAGTGGTAGGGGCTATGGAAGTTCACCAGCTTGAAGACAATCCGCTCGGTGCGGAAGTTTGCTGGTGTGTCGAAGGTGACTGGCAGCGTCACCTTGCTGATCTGGTACGCCTTCCGACCAGGGATAATGCCGTGGAAGGTGGTGAGGGTCGACTCGATCATCGACTCTAGGAGGTGTAGCCTCTTGAACGTGTCTAAATATAGGATATTGATGGAGCTTCCGCCGTCCATCAGTGTCTTGGGTAGCCAGTAGTCATCCACTTTGGGCTGGACCACCAGGGTGACTCGCCCTGGATATTCGATCCTAGGCACATGATCTTGGCGACTCTAGGTGATGCTTTGCTCGGACCAGTTGAGGAAATAGGGGATGTCGACCTGGGTCACCGCATTGATGGCGACTGCATGGGCGAGCACCTTCTTCTCGCGTTTGGTGTCGAGCCAAGTGAACGTGTGTAGCGAGCCGACGGCTTTGCCGAACCCACCGGTGTTGCCGTTGTCCCTTGGTGGGTCATTTTTGTCTGCCTCTCTTGATCGCCTTGCCTTCTCAATCTCCTTCATAGAGTGGCAGTCGACGCTGGTGTGAGTGGCAGGCTTCCCCTCCCTACTGTGGTAGACATAGGGCTGGTTGAGTAGGGTGGTGGGGTTGAATTTCGGCCTCGTCGCGTTGTTAGCGTGGTAGTTTCCGTTGTCGTGATAGTTTCCTCCGTCACGGCGAAAGTTCTTCGGGTCGCGCTGCCCGTAGCCGGCGTTAGTGACGAAGTTGACTCACCCATCACCGTAGCACTTGCCAGTAGGGTGAGTGTTGTTGTAGCGCATGTCGCGTTGTCGCCCGTTGTCATTGCCGCCGGTGCGGCGTCTTCCCCCTGACTTGTCGTCAGAGTCTTTGTTGGGGTCCTCCTCCGCGTAGCGCTTGGCGATTCAAGTAGGTCGGGGATGTTGTCGAGCGTCTGATAGACCCTCTTGATCTTGCTGGCCATAGGCTCATATCGGCACGCATTCTTGAAGCAGTGGATCGCCGTGTCCGGGTGGATTCCGGAGGCGTTGATGCACAAGTCCTACCACCGTTGCACCCAGTGGCGGGTCGACTCACGCCGTACCTGAATGCAGTGCTCCAGGTCCTCGATGGTGGTGGCACGAGTGTAGGAGCCCTCGAAGTGCCTGACGAAGGCCTCGCTCATGTCCTCCCACGAATCGATGATGTCCGCGGGGAGGGTGTTGATCCATTGCCGGGTGGCTCCCTCCATCATCAGGGGGAGGTAGTGAGCGGTGGGTAGGTCGGTGTGGCCAGCAATCCCCATCGCCATGAGGTATGTATCGAGCCACACCGCTGGGTCGTACGTCGGGTTGTACTTCTCAATCTCCTTTGGCGCTTTGAAGTTGGCGGGGTACTTCTCGCCTCGGATCATCGGTCCGAAGCATTGTGGGTCGACCTAGCTGAGGGATCCTCTTGGCTCTGGCTCGCCGCAGTTGGTGAGGGTGTGCCTCAGGTCGTTTGGCTGGCACGCTCGCCAAGCTTGGTTGTTGACGATGTGGGTCCGCGCGTCGATCGGCTAACCATTGGCAGCGACCGTGTTATTCGCGGGTCACGGCTCGTTGGTGGAGAGCACGGGATTCGCGGTACATGGTTGGAGCTACAGGGGCTTGGGCGGTGGACAGTTGAGGGTGTTGGCGATCGTTGGACGGCTGCTCGAGGCTGCCCTTCTCCCCGACGAGCGGGAGTACATCCGTCCCCGTGGGTCGACTCCCGCGGCTTGTTGCTCTATGGCCCTAGCAAGTAGGGCCTGGGCATACTTGATCTACACCGCTCCCTCTCCCGTGATGTTGAGGTTGGTGACTGCTGCTTGCCCCATGATGACATTGTCCATCGGGGTGGAGTAGAGTGGGAGGCCATTGGAGTCCCGGGCTTGGGGTGAGATGATGATTCACGGATGCTCCAGAGGAGGCGGGCAACAGGGTGGTGGCGAGGCACCAGTCATTCGTGCGCCAGGTGGCGGGCGGTTGCTGCCGCCGGGTGGCCCATTCTCGTAGACCTCGCACTCAGCCGTGCGGGCGGGGCCGTGCTCGTCGTCAAAGTTCAGGATGCGACCCTGGACTTCGGAGTTTAGGCGGGTCCTGATGCGGCGCTGGTGGTAGAGCGACAGCTCCCACGCTGTTTCTTGCTCGAGGCGGTACTTCTCGTGCTCGGCTTGCTCCGCGCGTGTTACCGCCTCCAGTTCTTGGCGGTACTCCTCGACCTCCGTCGCTGTCGCGGTCGGCAAGATCGGTGTGGAGAAGGGATCTAGCGAGGCAGTCGTGCTACCCGCCATGTAGATCGCGTTGAAGCGATTGGATCTGGCGCAGAAGTCTTCAGGTGACTCTGACCCGGAGTCGAAGTCGAAGATCCCGAGCATGTAGGGGTCCTTGAAATCCTAGGTATTAGAGACCCACGTGATGGAGTCTTCCCGTGATATGACGGTGATGGATCCGGTGACCGAGGCAGGGGTCACCGAATCGGCGTCGTCATGGAGGGCCGCGTCGTCCGCGGCTGCATCAGTCCCAGCCACATTACTGGCGGCCGAGTCATACTCGGAGGCGAGGCGGCTGATGGAGCGGATCTGGCCCTCCGAGAGTAGATCACGGCGTGGCGGTGACCCGCCGATGATCGCCATCCTCGTTGGGTCGACGATGTCCGTGAAGCCGACAAACAGGTTGATGGTGCCAACTGGCATCACTGCGTTGTGCATGATCGGGCGCGACGCTGAGATGTAGCTGCTGGGCAGGATCTGAAGGATCCCGCCGCTTGCGATCATGCGGTCGGTGGCGATCGGCCGATCGATTGGCGAGTAGGGTCTTGCCACAGAATTCAGGCCCGACTGGCCATTCCCCATGGTGGGTACCACTATCGTGGGAATGACCACGGCAGTCGCTACCAGGGGTAGCGATTGGAAGGATTTGGGGCAAGAGTGGGCAACCATCTGCAGAGCGAGATGAGGGAAGAGACACAGGGGTTTACCTAGGTTCACCCCCCCCCCTCGTAGGATAAAGACCTACTCCTGCTAGATTGTATTATCGAGTGAGTTATAAGGATGGCGAGCTCGGTGGCTAGGCAGCAAATTGATAGGGTGTATGATGGAACATGAGTATAGAGAGTACCCTAGGGAGGCTTATATAGGGGGTGCCTCGCTAGGGTTTACAGATATACAACCGAATCAGTTAAGGAGAAAGCATCCTCAAGAGTTAAAAAAAGCTCTCGCGACCGCCTCGTCCCCACGGACGACCGGTTGCGCCGCCGCCTCCCTCGCTCGAACCCCCTCCCCACCTTCTCCATCCCTCTGTCGTCGGTGGCCGGAGCTAGGCAAGGCATGGGCGGCGTTGACGGCGGCGACCCTCAGCTTCTACCCCTTGTGGCCTCTCCTACGTGGGACGACGGGGCGTTGGGGTGTCCCCAGGCGGCGGCGGATTGACACGCCAGCGGAGCTTCCAGCGCTGGTGTGGGTGGTGAAGGACACGCATGCGCAGCTGGTTGGCGAACTGATTTGTCCCTACTGCTGCATCCGGTCAGCGGCCACCTCCTGGCGGAGGAGGTAGTTCCCTTCCGTGTGTTATTGCTCCGCCGACCTTGCCAAAGCTTTCTCTTTTCGGTCTACCGACTTTGCAACCTGGGCCAGGGTGCGACGATGGTGATGGCTGTAAGACCATGGTGGCGTGTATTGGTGGGTGGCAAGTTTGGTTGAGCGATGCGGAGCATCAGGGGTCTGGTTTTTTTGCGGTCGGGAGAAATCCTTGTCGTCTCGGCACCGACATGGTGACGTCTGCGGGTGTCGCCGTCCTTTCTAAGGGGTGTCGGTGTAACTCTTCCCAACACTTGTAGCGTACTGGGGAAACTCTAAAAATTTCTTCTTCATAAATAAAAGTGGCAAATCACTTGTCTTGTTTTATTTCTAATTTTTTTTGTCTTGTTTAAAAGAAAAAAAACCGCGAATATGACTCTCCTCTCTTTTTTCACAGATATCGTTGATCGGCTTAGTGATTTCAAGCAACAAAAATGGGCAGTAAAAGGACAGGAGCATGACCGCTGCTGTAGAAATGTACTAGCTACATGGGCATGCACAGGCATGTGTCAGCGCGCGCGGGGGCAGATGCGCCTCTCCCTCCACCGTGTTGTCGCCTGTCGGAGATATTTCGAGGAGCACATGAGCTAGCTAACACGTCTGGCCTTTCGAGAGGAGAGACGATGCCCAAAACTGTACGAGGCCTGCACGGACCATTCAAAATCTCCCATCCCGTCCCATTCCACGATCCGATCACGGGATGACGAAGCCGTGGACGCGATCGACCGCATGTCTAATTTATTTAAAGCAGGGCGCGCGCCGTGTGCAAAGTCAGCATGCCCCCGAGCGCCGAGCGCGCGCGGCAGGGCGAGTGGCAGCGGGGACCGGCGCCGCCCGTGGGCGCGGAGCCATCGAACGGGTGGTGTGCGCCACGACGCGGGATGCCCCGTCGCTCGGCAGCCACCCAACGCGGCCACGCCATGTCGCGCACGCAATACGTACCGTTGCTGTCGCAGGCAGTTGTTTGATGTCAACTCCCACGCGACCCTTTCCGCGGAGACCGCTCAGTGCTCGCGCAACCACAAGCGTACGCTCGCCACTGTGACGGTCATTGCTCATTTTGCCACGCCGCGTTTCTTCACGCGAACACTCAATTGCTCATTACAGAATGCAGCCGCAACGGCGAGCACTGGGAATATTTTTTCCATCGTTTTATTATGTCTATCATTTTGTATATACTGCCTCCGATCAGAAATATAAGACGTTTTATATAGACGTATATAAACTGAATGTATATAGACGTCTTTTACTGTATAAGATCGTAGAAGTTTAGAGTGAACTTATACACTAAAAAACTAGATACATTCATTTTGTTAGAATAATAAATGCTTGTATTATCAGAGGGCCAAAGGTCAGAATATATATTACATGTACATGTGCAACTATACAGAAACCCCCCTAACATATGGGGAAACTACAATATACAAATATATACTCTAACAGCCCCCCTTTAAACTCATGGTGGATCCACAACACTGAGTTTGGAGAGTAAGAAATCATGTTGTGCACGGGTTTGTGCCTTTGTAAAGAAATCTGCCAACTACAAGTCTGAAGGCACATAATGAAGCGCAACAACCTGATCCTGCACCTGAGCACGTGTATAAAAAGCATCAACACCAATATGCTTGGTCAGCTCATGCTTGACCAGATCACATGCAATACTGATAGCACCTGTACTATCTGACAAAAGTGGAGTGGTTGCGTAACAGAGACCCCAAAATCTGCAAGCAACCACCGTAACCAGGTCACCTCAGCAGTCACCGAAGCCATAGCCCACAGCTCAGCCTCAACACTCGAACGGGAAACCGCTACCTGTTTCTTCGTCTTCCAAGCAACAAGCGAACCACCAAAAAACACACAGTAAGCAGAAAGTGAACGACGATCTGTAGGATCATTCGCCCACGTAGCATCCGAGTAGCACTGGAGCTGGAGAGAGCAAGAACGAGGCAAGAAAAGGCGACGAGTAATCGTGCCACGAAGATAACGAAGGACACGGATAAGATGACTGTAGTGAACAGTGGTAGGAGCTGAGACAAACTGACTTAGGATATGAACAGGATAAGAGATATCAGGACGAGTGACAGCAAGATAAACAAGACTCCCAACAAGATGGTGATAACGAGTGGGATCGGGAAGATGATCACCATCAGTAGGACGAAGCTTAACATTAAGCTCCATAGGAGTCTCAACGATGCGCTCATCCGCAAGAGCGGCCCGAGCAAGAAGATACTGAATATACTTTTCCTGAGAGATAGAAAAGCCATCAGAAGTGGAGGAAACCTCAATCCCAAGAAAGTAGCGAAGAGGACCAAGATCAGTCATAAGAAACTGATCACGGAGACAAGCCTTGACAAAAGCAATATACTCAGGATCATCACCAGTAATGATCATATCATCAACATAGAGAAGGAGAAGAGTGCGTCCACGAGGAGAAGTGTGAACAAAAAGCGTTGGATCATGAAAACTAGGAGAGAAACCAGCAGCAGTCACCACAGAGGCAAAGCGCTCAAACCAGGCACGAGGGGCCTGTTCAGGCCATAAAGGGAACATCGAAGACGACAAACCATCCCATCGGGAACAGAATACCCAGGAGGAGGCTGCATATAAACCTCCTCACTCAACTCGCCATTAAGAAAAGCGTTCTGAACATCAAGCTGGGACACAGACCAGCGTCGAACAGAAGCAACAGCAAGAAGAGTACGTTCTGAACATCTCCTGCTGAAAGCCACGAGCCACAAGACGCGCTTTATAGCGCTCAAGAGATCCATCAGAGCGGGTCTTAATTTTATAGACCCACTTACACGTGATAGGACGAACACCACAAGGGGAAGAAACAAGATCCCAGGTGCCAGTGCGCTCGAGCGCATCGATCTCCTTAGCCATGGCAAGCTGCCATTCAGGATGACACGCGGCATCCCGATAAGAAGTCGGCTCGGAGACGACAGAGAGACCATGCTGACTAGGAGAGTAATGGTCTGGAGCACGACGCTGATGAACATGCCATGAAGAAGGAAGCTCATCCATAGAAGATGACTCATTAGAAGAGGAGGAAGAAGGAACAGCGGAGGAAGGGTCCGAAGCCGGAGAACAAGGAGAACTAGGGGAACTAGACGGAGGAGAGGATGGCGCCAAAAACAAAGGAGGCGCATCAAAAGGAGGAGGTGGAGGAGAAGGGACAGCGGGAGGTGTATCAGGAAAAGGAAGAAAAGAGAGATCATCCGCCGGGTAAGTACCAGAGGTGGGGCAAGGATAGAAAGGACGCGTCTCATCAAACGTGACATCACGAGAGATGCACATCCGGTGACCAACAGGGTCCCAACAGCGATAGCCCTTATGCTCATCACTATAGCCGAGAAAAACACACTCGACAGACTGAGCGGTCAGTTTGATGCGTTCGCGAGGAGGGAGAAGGACATAGCAAACGCAACCAAATAAATGAAGAGTCGAGTAGTCTGGACAGGTACCAGAGAGACGCTTGAGAGGAATGCCACCCTGAAGAGCAGCAGAAGGCTGGATGTTAATGAGGTAAGTCGATGCAGCGACAGCCTCAACCCAGAAATGCGGCGGAAGAGAGGAAGCAATCATCATAGCACGGGTAGTCTCAAGAATATGACGATACTTACGCTCGGCGACACCATTTTGAGCATGGGCGCCGGGACACGAGAACTGAGCAAGGGTGCCCTGCTCAGCAAGGATGCCACGCAGGTGCTGGGAGATATACTCTCCTGCAGAATCAGCACGAAACACACGAATAGGAGTGGAATACTGAGTACGAACCATGGCCACAAAGCGCTGATAAACAGCAAGCACTTCACTGCGAGAGCGCATAAAAACAACCAGGTGTACCGTGAAAAATCATCAATGAACAAAATATAGTATCGATGGCCCCCTTTTGAAGCAAATGGAGCTGAACCCCAAACATCTGAATGAACTAAATCAAAAGGTCGCTGAGATACAGACACACTTGTAAGATAGGGAAGCTGAATCTGTTTGCCTAACCTACAACCCTGACACGAATGTAAAGACACATCTCCTGAGACAGGCCCCAGAAGACCACGACGAACTAATGACGATAAACGGGAGCCACAAAGATGACCCGACTGATGATGCCACTGCTGAAACGAGCCGGTGACAGAAGCAGCAACCGCAGGAGAACTGGCAGAGGAAGTGTCAGCGGAAGGAACGCGAAGCCAGTCTAACTCCCATAGCCCCGGAGACTCAAGGCTGCGAGGGCCAGCTCCAACCAGAGCCTGTGTACGACGGTCCTGAACAGCACAAGAATCAGCGTCAAGAATGACACGACAACCAGAATCAGTAAGCTAACTAGCAGAGAAAAGGTTCATCTTAAGACTAGGAACATGAGAAACATCAGGAACAGAGAAAGAGGAAGTAGAGAGGGTGCCTCGACTGGAAACAGGAAGAGAGGTACCATCAGCCGTGATAACACGGACAAAAGAAATAAGAGAGCGAAGAGCAGAAAGAATAAAATACGCAGAAGTCATATGAAAAGAAGCTCTAGAATCCAGATACCACGGGGATGACGTACCTGACTGTGTAGAAGGTGATGGTCGCGCGGTGCCAGAAGAGCTAGGGACAGAACCAACAGTACCCGACGAGGAAGAGCCTGTAGCAGCGAGCAGACTACGATGACCACGGATAATACCTGATCAGACAGTGCAACAGCAGGAGGTCCAGAAGCAACGGCAGAAGATCCTGAAGAACCAGCCTGCCGACGAGCAAGGTACTGCTAACGTAAGCGGGGATCCCTTGTTCAACAGCCAGAGATATCGTGGCCAGGCTTGCCACAGTGGGCACAGGGAGGAAGAGAACCACGAGGCTGCTGAGGCTGACTCTGACCCTGGGCCGGCGGAGCAGTGAGTAGCGGCGGTGCTAGAGACCGCGACGAAGTCGGCGGCACGGGGGGACCACGAGCAGCAAGAACAGATGGAACCTCAAGAAGATCAGGACCATGAAGACGAGTCTCCTCAGCACGAAGCTCAGCCAGTACCTCAAAGAGCGGAACACGATCACGGGCAAGCAGCTGGGCACGGCGCGGCTCAAACTCCTTGCGGAGCCGCGACAAGAACTCAAAGACGCACCGAAACTCCAGATCCGCGCGCACAATCAGACAGCAGGGACAGGTGTTACACACAGCTGTACGAAGAGAGTCAAGCTGACGCCAAATAGCAACACTCTGAGTATAGAACTCATCAATAGTGGAATCATCCTGTTTAAGATCATGCTCCTGACGAACCATAGACAAATAAAGAGTATCTCCAGACGGCTGATAGCGCTGACGGCTTTGATACCATAATAGATGCTTGTATTACCAATGGACCAAATGCCAGAATAATATGTATAAGTGCAAATATATAGAAAGCCCTTAACATATGAGAAAACTACAATATACAAATATATACGCTAACATATTTTACAAATCTATATCTTGTATTTCTAAACGGAGGAAGTACTTCCTTGGAGCCGTGGGCGTTTGGTTTGAGAACTGAGACTTGGGAGGGCGTACGACCGATGGGTGTGTTGACGCGTCGGCAGGTTAGTCCGGAAGAAAAATCGGATGCCACGTGGCCGTCCACGGGTATTATCTAGCAATGATTTGGCCCAATTATTGGGCTCGCAAATGATTTGCGCCAGCGGGAACCTGTCCCGAACTTCTCTTTTACCTTGCGTCTACTAGTAGCAGTATAGCTGTTGTAGTCGCCAGGTCTAGGCCCCTCCCGGTCATGAACAGTCTAGCATGATCTCGACAGAAACGTTTTTCTTCTCCCATTTTTACCGGAACGGTGAATCGTAGAGAAAAAGTGGGCGATGGGGGAAGTCGTGTTTGACAGTTTCTCACTACAAAATTCGACAAGTGTTTTCAACTGAAAGTCGTGTCAAACCAAGCAAGAGGAATATGAACTGCCTCAAGGAAGCAGAAGAAGAGAATTTGGAGATGACAAATCTGTTGTTGTTCAAACAGAGGAAGCGGCCCAAGTTTATTGCGCGTACACGACCACATGAACCCCATTTCGCCTCTGATCCAACCATTCCAGACTGTTGCCTGTCACCCATATATTTCCTCATGGATTCCTGATCTCGCGATTATCCGGTTGGATATTCCAACGACATTTATTACCAGCCATGAGTATCTACCGCAGTTGCTATTGGCACAATTTACATATGTTTTTTTTCCGCAAAAAAAAAATACATATGTTTTACAAGAAGCCACAAGTTACTGCTTTTTTTACCATATAAGAAACTTGTGACGAACATTTCACCGTTCTGAGGCTGTTTGTCACGGTCGCGATTTGTTTCCTTCCTTGTTTGGATCTTTCCGTCACAACTGTCACGGTGCCCCTTTTCCATGGAACAGGTCTGGGGTCGCCCATTATTTGCCTCAGGCCACACGTCACAAGCAAGGCAGCCAGCGCCATGGTCTCCTCTACTGTATAACTCGCTTGGACAACTCTTACTCATAGTATAAAATGAACCATGTCTGTATCCGTGTGGTTATCGTGCAACGCATTCTCTGTCTACATGTCTCTTTTTTCTCAAAAGATATCACACCTGTTCCATATCCCTTCCTCCAAGAAATAAGAAAAAAAAAATCCCTGGCCCTGTTTAGCCAGACCCCAGGGCTGCATGGACGTCCTAGGACAATGTTTTTCCAGGCCAAAGGGATTTGGGGCAATTTTTCCATTGTAATAATAATAATAACGAAATAAAAAGGATGGCTGCCCCACGGATTGATAGGACTCGGCCAATCATGGTGCGACAGCTGGGAGGCACTGCCCTTGGAGGCTATTAACAACCGCGGAGCCCCCCGCGTTGGGCCAATTAACTAGTCCTAATCGGAGCTTAACAAATAATCGGCTGCTAACCACGACCGCTAATGCCGATCGGGCACGCCATGGCTTCCCCTATTTAAACCCTCCCCATCCCTTCCTCTCTTCCTCCCCCTCCTCCTCGCTCTCTCCCTCCCTGTCTGTCCCTGTAGCCTTCCGCATTCAGAGCGCTCTTTGAAGCCTCCAGCTCTGTCGTTTTGCTCCCCGGCCGGCTCTGCATCTGCCCGAGTTGCATTGCAGTTCCCGAGCACCCGAGTCGCTAGGTATGCTCGTGTTCTTGGCCGCATATTCATGGCAAATGTGGCTCGGCTGAACTGTCTGTCAGTAATACACGAGGGGAAAGATGATAAAACTGACGAGCAAACTGAAACATGGTTTAAATTGCTGGGGGGATTAATCGAACAACCTGCTGACGATCCATTCTCTTTCTGCAGCTCTTTCCGCACAGTCCGTATCATTCATGGAGTTCGAAGAGCGCTGCCTCATGGTCCAGGAGCCCAAGTTCGACTGCCTCCTCTTCGGTAAGCCACTATAAAATGCCACTCTCCATTCATTTCTTCGTTGTTGTTTCTTGCTTTTGCCACTCTAGTTTTTCTTAAGAAATGCAAAGGTTCTGATCATGCTGCGGTGAACTGCAGACCTCGATGACACTCTGTACCCAATGAGCTCGGGGATCTCGTCTCATGTAAAGACGAACATTGAAGGTAAGTCGGCTAAATATCCTGATGCCCCGTGCTCCTGTAGCTGTTTTTCGTTGTGAATTTCTTGGAACTTAATGCGTGTCTGTCTATTCCCTGCCATTTCTCAGCTTACATGGTCGAGAAGCTGGGTATTGAAGAGAGCAAGATTGAGAACCTCGGCAATCTGCTGTACAAGAACTACGGCACAACGATGGCTGGCCTCAGGGTAAAAACATGCAGCTCACCTGATCCACTGTTCTTCTTTTCTCACCTCTGATGATAACT
Source organism: Avena eriantha (assembly GCA_910589775.1). Lineage (NCBI taxonomy): Eukaryota > Viridiplantae > Streptophyta > Magnoliopsida > Poales > Poaceae > Avena > Avena eriantha. The sequence goes on from OU342742.1 coordinate 101,410,457, forward strand.
GAGTAGAGAGTACTGAACTGTTTTTCCCCTCCCCTGTTTTGATGTTTTCCAGGCAATCGGCTACAATTTTGATTACGATGAGTACCACAGGTACACACTAAAGCCCCTTCTCCATGCCGATTCTTTGTAGTACTGTGCTCTGACAATCTTCTTCTCTGACAGCTTTGTCCATGGAAGACTGCCCTATGACAACATCAAGCCCGACCCTGTTCTGAAGCACATTCTCAAGAACATGCGTATCCGCAAACTCGTACGTTTCCTTCCTTCCTGAAACCAAAACGATAACCTCACATGCCGTGCTAATGGCTAATATAACGAGCATTTGACGCGTGCGTTTCAGATATTCACCAACGGTGACATGATCCATGCCGTGAAAGCCCTTCAGAGGCTGGGCCTGGAGGACTGCTTCGAGGGGATCATCTGCTTCGAGACCCTGAACCCACCGTGCCTGCCGCCGTCATGCGATCAGGCGGCTCCCGAGATCTTCGACATCGCCGGACACTTCGCCCGGTCGGGGAGCGTCGACGAGCTTCCCAGGACCCCCGTCCTGTGCAAGCCCAACGTTGGCGCCATGGAGGCGGCCCTCAGGATCGCCAACGTCAACCCCTACAAGGCGGTAAGTCCTGGCAGTTTCAGTTACTAGCAGAAGCTTTTGCATTTCGATTCGTATACTTGACCGTGTGCTGACGAAAACTCCCTTACTGCTTGCTGCAGATTTTCTTCGACGACAGCGTGCGTAACATTCAGGCCGGCAAGATAATCGGTCTCCATACAGTGCTGGTATGTCAGCGTTTGACGTGCAACTCTCTGAATATTTTTGGCACCTCAGTAGCAGCGTGCAAAGGACTGATAACGCTGTGTGCTGTGCAGGTTGGCACGTCGCACCGGGTGAAGGGCGCCGATCACGCGCTGGAGAGCATCCACAACATCAGGGAGGCGCTGCCGGAGCTGTGGGAGGAGGCGGAGAAGACGGAGGACGTCCTCTACACTGATCGCGTTGCGATCGAGACCTCGGTGACCGCGTAGATGCCCGCGTTGGCTCCCGGTGCACCTCAACACAACCCGATTCAACTCCCAGCCTGCCGGACTGGTGATCTTCATGTGGAATTCAGCAGTGGCCGGGACAGCAGTTTCCAACAAGACGGGGGGAGAGTGAGTTGAGAAATTCAGGGAATGCAGCATGCGCATCATGCCGGGCCGGTCCTAGTATATGTATATGTATCGATCAGATCTTTGCTTGTAAATTACTACTACTAGTAGGAGTAATAAAATCTATAATTAATAAACAGAAGAGGGTTTCTTGTATGCGAACTATTCGTGTTTAGCTGAAGCAATAATGAAGGACTTGGCCAGATGAACACATGTCTCCTCCTCTGAATAACTGAATATATATTGGTGCCACGAAAAATAACTGAATATTTGTGCTGTTTCTCGATGATGCGTCGGAGTCCCGGCAGCTGTTGAGCCAAAGAAAGCCTAAAGATTGGGGATATTCCGCGTGGTGGATGGTAGCCGTAGCATCCGTCGTGATACGCCAAAAGCTACTGGTGATACTTATCTGTGGCTTTGGCTTGCAAGCTTTTGCTACTTGGACCTGGAAAGCATCCATGTACACACATAAAGAAAAAGAAAAAGAAGGAAGGGACCGTGCGTGAAGCATGCGGAAAGCCTCCAAGTCATGACCTGTTAGATCACTCGCAGACTTTGGAAACTAGATTACAAACTGGATGTGACGCAAGGAGGAAAATACCGGGGGGTTTAAGTATGGATTACGGTGCAAGTAAGTAGTAGTACCTGATTTCTGGTAAGTCAACATCGTCTTATGCATGTGGACCAAACTTGCAAGCTAGTAGCAGCAGATGAAGAAGAATGGACTGAATTACATGATGGTTTCAGTCAATCAATTGTTTTAACTGGCGTGTTGAATGAATCTGTGATGGGTAACACAATACCAAATTAGAGCGCATAGAAGGGCCCGAAACGCCTAGATCCAATGTTTAGTTTTTCTGGTGCGAGGAATCAGACAAGAGCGCCCGTACTAGTTAATCAGCAAATGACATGATTGATTGACGAGACCTCTAGTGTCACCTAGTTGTGAAAGTTTAGGGCCTGGAGCTTAAAAGAGGCAATATTCAGTGTGCAAGTGGCGCCGGGAGACAGAAATGTCACACCATCAAAGGCCCCTTTCGAGTGATACTTACCTCAGCTATTCCTCCTATTTTATAGGTTTATCGCCCAATAATTAACGGCGACTTGGCACCTGTAACAAGCTTGAAAACAACGCGCAGTTACCGGTGACATCATATCACATATCAGGGAGAAATGAGGAAAGCGACCATCGGTGTTCATTGCCTCCGTTAACTCCCGATTAGTAGAACTGACCACGGAACACACGCATAGATGTGACCCTAATTTCTTACAGTAGTTTTATAGCATCGGCGTGAATCACATGAAGTATGAAAAGCTCATGAGTTGCCCTCATTGACTTAGCCTAGGCAGGACCATTAAGTTAGTCACGAGGGTTCACAAAGTCGCTATGCAGTATCTCCTTCGATTTATTTCGTGCCACCCTTGCTGTCGGGGTGCTCCAGTTGGTTGCTCGATCGCTGCCACGGCCTGAATCGTCGTGATGGAGGCTCGCGAGGACAGCAGAGCTATCTGTGCGTAACATATCTCTGCATCAAAAGTTGTATCTCGCCATTGAACTGTTCACGCCTATCAGAGGAAAAAGCAACGGAACTTTTTTCTCGAAGTGCTATACATACAATTGACGTGTATTGGACGAGTCACACGCACTCAAGACTAGAATGGTGAAGAAAACGCTTTAGTGTAAATGGACGACTCACCATGGCTCTTCATTTTCTTTCATTTCTAGCTGTCACTGTGGCGGAGCTTGACTAACATTAATCGCAGAAAGGGCAAAAAAACAAATTTAAACAAGAGTTGAGAGGACCAGACGAGGTGTCTTGTCAAACATATGGTAAGAAATGCTAAGGATGCCGACTTGGATAAATGTTTTTTTTAAATGGGAACTTAGCCTTGGCTCTGCGTCAAGCGATGCATGCAACCTTTTTTATTAAAAGTTTTCTTAGTATAATTTATTACAATCACGGATCAGCTAAGGTTGAAACATGTATCAACCAATAGAAAATGAAAAGCAACAATAGCTATCCATTTTGAAGTCTGCTAGTGTGCCGCCACCCAGTAGGCTGGAAATATAAGTCCTGTGCAACCGTTAGCATACAGTTACATCCAATAACCGTGGGTTCCCGCTGATCAACCGGGAGTAAGTACAGTCAAATAAGCTGTAAAAATTTTGTACCCATTTGTTTGTTAAAGATAATATTGTTTCGACAAGTCTACGTAGACCAACATAAAGCCGACACCTCAATATGGATTCTAGCTTTATTTCTCTTATCTATACCATTCAACCAATTACCAAACATATTAGTAATATTTGTTGGTGGTGGTAGACTGTAAGTAAAATAAACCACACGCCAAATGATTTGTGCAAAATGACATGAAAGAAACAAGTGTTCAATAGTCTCCATCGAGTCGAAAAACAATATTTCTGACAACCATTCAAATTGTGTTTGGCCAAGTTATCCTTTGTTTACGGGACCTTTTTTTTACGAAGGAACCACATAAAAATATTTATCTTCAAATGGATTTTTAATTTCTATAAGTAATCATGTAGAAATCTAGTATGGCCTAATTAAGTCTAGATACATATATTTTACAGTAAATTTTCCATCTGAGGTAAGTTTCCACACAAACTCATCGGGATTTTGGGTTAATCGTACATTCTTAGTTTCTGGCATTAATTTTGGCATTAATTTAACCAATCATTCCATTTATTGCCAGTTAAACCTTTTCTGAAGGCAATGTTCAACAGGGTTTGCGCTAAAATAGTCGCAACAAGGACATTTTTCCTTAGAACTATATTGTATAACGACGGATATTCTTGAACTAGAGGGACGTCTCCTAGCCAAACATCTTCCCAAAACCTCACTGATGTCCATTTCCAACTTTTAAAAACTCCACGGTTAGAAAACTCATGTTTGGCCTTCATGAGACCTTTCCAAAAGGGAGAATCGACCGGTTTAGTCTCAACTTGAGCTAGTGTCTTATTGTTTAAGTACTTGTTCGCAATAATTCTTGTCACATTCCTTCTTCTGATAGAAATTTGAAAAGCCATTTGATTAACAAACATCTATTTTTAGTTCAAGTACTTCAATCCCCAACCTTTCCTGATCTTTGGGGCGACAAATTATATTCCATTTTGTGAGTCTATATTTTTTGTATCATCACTTTGCTAGAAAAATCTTGATCAAAAGAAATCTATTTTTTCCTTATCCATCTCCCTTTGTCTCAACTTTTTCTGTGCCTTCCTCGACAAAGCTAAAGAAGAGATCTCTATGAGATCAAAAGCAATAGGTTGAGCAAACACAAATATGTTAGCGATCTCGGACACTATGACGAAGCGCCATCACCCAGCAACGACTTTAGCTCGTCGTCGTCATCGGAGTCCGGCGCAATCGCCCAACTAACGGCTCTCCACAGAAAGCGGAGTCCATCGTTAACTGTTTGTTGTTAAATTTCAGGAACCTTCAAGATTCCCCTTTCGAAAACCACCAATGTTTTGGAGACGAAATTCGACTCAAGACATCTTGGACTGTTCCGGGGCTACTGTTGGGATATACTTTCCGAGTATGCCCACGACACATATTCAGACTCGGAGACCAGGGTGACCCAATTATCTGAGCTATGAGATAAATAGGGGGATGCGATAGAAGAGATCCACACCAAGCTTGAGAGCCGAATCGAGAAGCAGAATGCACTCGACCTCTTCATTCTTGGTGAGTTTTCTATCTTAATTCTTTTCTTTTTTGTTTGATTTGGGACGTTATTTCGGACTTATAGTTTGTCTTTGCACATGCTCGCTTGGACTCACAAATGCATCAAGCTCCGATCCTTGTTCAGATCCACGGCCCAAAACACCTTGGGCCTTCGTAAAAGTCAGATCTCTCATAATGCTTTGCTTTGCAGACATTGTCCACCGAGAGCGTGCGTCGTTGGAATGACCACCTTCCCAGTGCTGATCATCCTAGTCTTCGCATCTTCGTGGACATGGCTTGGATCCTGCCTAACGATGTCCTCGTCCTCACCCCCCTCCGTATCTGCTACCACTCTGTTGGCTGCTTGGCGGGGATGGGGGGCCGAGGCGGATTTTCAGATCAATGGCTTCCTCCTAGGATGTCGCGATAAATCCTTCTGGTTCATCATGATGACGGTCTATGTTCTGGCGCTCGCCGCCATGGATTCAGCCTTGACGTTCGCTGATGTGGCGTTGTGCGGTATGGTTCTTGTCTTCTCGATGGTTCCCAGCATGCCAGCTATTGTGTCTCATGAAGGGAATATGCCCGAGAGATAATACTAAATGGTTATTATCTTATTCCATGTTTATGATAGATGTTTATTTCTCATGCTAGAATTGTATTAACTAGAAGCGTTAATACACATGTGTCTAATAAACAAACAAGAGTTCATAGTAATGCCTCTGATCATGAACATTGGATGTTGTTAATAACAGGATCATGTCATTAGGAGAATGATGTGATGGACATACACCCAATGCAATTATAGCTATACGATCAAGTAATTAAGTATAGCAATAGTTTTTATAGTGGTTTACAAGATGAGTCCATGAGTTTTATCGATGAAGAATCTAACACATATCTTATGGATATTAAATCCTCTCATGATTATGCACTCTTAGATGGGATTCTTGTTCAGACTAACATTTACAAATGTTTATAGTCAATTAAATGTGGTGAACAAACCACTAATGAAGTGAATAATGAGAAGATAAATGTAGAAGTTATTATTTTGGAAGAATCTACTACATGGATGATAAAAGATAACAAAACTAAACAAGTATAGAACATTAAAATGCTTAGTAAAGTAAATGAACATATACTAGATCTTGATAAATTTAGCTGCATGAACTAATCAATATCCTTCAGAATTTTTCTGATGATCCTTCTGTTAATATTCATCAAGTAATATTTGGATCATATATAGCAAACTATGTCATTAAAGAAACGATTAAAAGATACTCCCTCCGATCTATATTACTTGTCACTAAAATGGATGTATCTAGACATGTTTTGGTGCTAAAATACATCCATTTCAGCGACAAGTAATATGGATCAGAGGGAGTACAATAATGAAGCTATGATACCACCTAATCTTGGGGATGCTTGTCTCCCCAAGATATTGTAACACCCCAAAACTACTAATCAAGATTATCAAGTTCTAATCACCCAAGTTTAGGGTTAAGAAAAACTTCTATTACTAATTTGAACATGAGTGCATGTGTGATTTGCATTAATGTAGAATTGATTGCAGTTTCCATGTGTGTTTGCTATAAATGATAAGAAATGGTTTAGAGATGAATACTACATCATCCAGGCCAATTACAAATAAAGTCCAAAGAATAAGAAATCAAATATAAAGCAAATGATCAAATGGTCATTTTGACCAAAATTAACAACTAGGCCACTTTGTGAGTTCCTAGAAAAGAATTTCTAACAGAAACATCTCCATTTATTTTCACCCCTTGTTAGACCAAGTAAAAGTGAACCCAAGCCCACTTTACAAACCCACATAAACTATTTTCAAATATATTTAAAGGACAGTTCAAAATTGAATCAAGTTCATTTGGTAAGATCACCATTTTGCAAAAACCACTCAAATCAATTCACCTTGACTTTTCCAAGCAACCATAGACACTCAAGCATAAGATCAAAACACTCACCAAGTTTCATTCAAAAATTTCAAATTTAAATTCTTGCGGCCATTTAATCAAACACCTTGCAGACACCATTTAAACCACTGCCTAACTTCACTCTTTGAGCAGTGATCACTTGACCATTTGGTCCCCTCTTCACTCCCTTGTCTCCCCCAGTGTCTAGCAATGCATGGACAACCACCCCCTTTGCCATTTGCACCAGTGCGCCGCCGCCCAGAGCATGCCACGCCGGCCGACCATGGACTGCTCGCCACAACGATCTCCGCAACCGTCCACGATGTCTAGGAGGCACGCCACCGTCCACCGCCACCCCCTGTCTAGCCCACGACAGCAGGCAAGCCATGAAACACCCCAGCATCGCCGTGCCCACTCTCTCTGCACCATGCCTAGAGCGCGCTAGAGCGCCGCAGCCGACCAGCTTGCCCACGCCGTGCCTCGCCCTCTCCGCGTGACATGGGTATACCCTACAGATACGGCAGAAGCCCACAACGTTGCCAAGGCCCAGTGGAGAATTTGAGTGGTCTACGGACCCTCGATTGCTTGCAAGGCAAGAAGAAACTCAAGATAGAAAGTTCAAAGGGAAAACCCTATTTTGTAACCGACTCGACCTGCTACCTGAGACCTAGCCTATCTATACAAATGCTAGGAGGGGGCGGCGAGGAGGACACACGCAACCCTAGTTTCTACAACCCTCGCCAGATTGCATCTGTGCACCATTGCAATCCTCGATTCCTTCAATAATTCCACGAGCAGACAAGCAGGAGTAGGGACCTCTACGAGACCTGAACCTGGGTAAATCTTTGAGTCCCCTGTGTGCTTGTTTGCTAGCCGATAGATGTCTCCAGCGCTCCCTCCTTCTCCAAAACCCAAGTCCATAACAATGGGCATTGATGAGTTAAACCCTCGTCAATTGGCGCCGTCTGTGGGAATTGGGAGTGCTGATGTTGCGGCTTCTTCGGCCCCATCAACCGTGATCTACAACTCTGCAACAGCGGAGATTCGCCAGCTCTTCAGTGCATTCGACTTCACCGTCCACACGCCGGCCACTCGCCCGGCTTTCGAATCCATGGGTGACGGAATCAGCTTGGCGATCGGGAGCTTCCGCTTCTAAGTTGGTCAGATAGGCATGCTTCGCATGCCTGACCAGCCGACAATACCATCGATTGCTCCAGCATCGTGGTTCCCTCTGTCGATCGGCACCCTCAACGAGCTCAACGCCCCGGCAACAGCTGGGAGCACAGACAACGATAGCTCCGGATCTGAAAGTTGCGGGAGCAACAGCTTCCCCAATCACTTCATGTGCGCCGTCATCAACACGGGCGATACCTCCGCCAATCGCAACAACACGGGCAACCGAGGCAATGAAACCGACCTGCCAAACGGTGGCATAGCCAATGGCGGCAAGAGTGGCAACGGTGCCCCCGTTAACAACGAAGGAGCAATCGAACCACCAACCATGGTGAATGAAAACATGGGAGAGCGCGTAGTAATCAGGCTCAACGACAACGAGTGGGCCCGCTGCCGAGAAGCCCTACGAGGCAACCCCTGCCTCTCAACTCCCCGCAGAACATGCTGATGGGATACCATTGGCTTCTGAAGGAGGAATACAGGTGCTAAGTGCATACACTCGCACAAATCGAAGCGCACAAAAAGCCGGCAGACGAGTCGAGTCTTCGACGTGCTGGGCTCTCCTCCCACGGAGGATCCTCCTCAAAGGGCAACGAGCACATCGCAAACAAGAGGCGATCCCGGATGGCCCATCTCAGTGAGCAAGAACGCATAGAAGCTGCAAAGGTCCTCGACTTCAGCTCTATGACAGTCGACACACGGGGCAATGTGGTCCCAAAGATGCCGCAAGCTGCAGTGACAGCAGCCACCATGTACCTTCTCAACAACCAGCCGCCAGCTGGAGATCCCCGGGCCACCATGCACCGATCTACGATCGCGGGCTTGGGGCTAGTCGAGGCCGCCCTCGACAAGGAGCCAACACCGGAGCCGAAGAAAGGCAAATCCCTAGCAAAACGCTATTCCTCGCCCTCCTCCAGCGATGATAGTCATGACCTGTCTAGACGCCGCCGCTCACGGCGACACGATCACGACTACGACACGCGTGATGACATCACACAGCGCAAGATCGACAAGTCAAGGGCGCGATGTGCCCGATCGAGTGACTCAGAAGACGAAGATGTGGAGCTTTGTGGCGCTAGATGCTTCAGCAGGGCCATCAGGCAAAAGCGAATGCCCAATGGGTTTAAGATCCCATCAGAGAACCCGAAGTTTGATGGTCTGCAGGACCCGAAAATCTGGTTGGAGGACCACATCTCCTCCGCCAGGCTTCACGGCGGAAGTCGAAGTACGACCATGCAGTGCTTGCAGCTACAACTACAGGGCGCTGCCCGAGCATGGCTCAACAACCTCCCACGCGGATCCATTCGCAGTTGGGAAGAGCTGGTTTACAGCTTTGTGCGCAACTTCAAGGGCACCTACAAAAGGCCCGCATCAATCGAAGAGCTGAGGTGCTGCCAGCAAAGATCGGGAGAATCACTACGCTCGTACATGTAGAGGTGGTCCATCAACAAGAACTCCGCAGAAAATATCTCGGAGGACCGCGCAATCGACGCATTCAACGGCGGCTTTCGCCACATAGAAATCAGGGAGGAACTAGGCCGCTCGAAGCCCAAGACCATCGACCACCTGATGGAAATCGTGAATCGGTGGGCTGACGGAGAAGATTCGGTGAAGAATCGCGTTCACTCCGACGAGGAAGCAGAACTCGAGCGCAGACGCGACCGCTGAAGCAAACGGCGAATGCGCATCTATGATGATCGTGACGACGTCAATATGGTCGCAGCTGGCTACGCCGATATGCGCGACGACAACCGCAACAGCGGTTACCGCAGCGGTGGATACTGCGACTCTAGGAAAACCACACAAGTATGGCAGCGCCGCACTCATGATGAAGCACCCGCTACGTCTGTTGAAGACAAGCTGTCTAGACCATGAATCGTGCACTTCTACATCGACAAGCATGACGACAAAAAGAAATCTAGCCACCTCCTCAAAGACTGCCGCGAGTTCCTCGAACTTCATGAAGGCCTGGCTCGGATGAATCATGACGCAGCCAACAGGGGCTACGGAGCCGCCCTAGGCGCAGTGGCCCACGGAGCTCCTCCAGCACCACCTGGACCACCGCCAAACGCGGCTGCACCTGACCAGCATCATGGAGGCGAGACGTACCCACGGGCCATGGGCACCATGATGATCCAAAAGGGTCGCCCCTCCAACCGGGTGCAAAAGGCCATCACTCGCCAAGTCAATCTGGCAACAAACTCGCCACCATCTACCACCGAGTACCTCAACGGAAGTGAGTCCTGCATTACCTTCGACAAGCGCGACCATCCGCCCCAAGTACCTCGCCTAGGCCACTGTCCCCTCGTACTCGAGGCACAAATTGGAGGCTTCGACATGAGCCGCGTCTTTATGGACGGCGGAAGCGGCATCAACCTTATATTCATGAGTACCTTGCGAGCAATGAGGATCCCTCTGACTTGCTTAGAGGCCTCAGACACAACATTCCACGGCATCATCCCAGGCAAGGGCATGTATCCCCTTGGCCAAATCAACCTCGACGTTATCTTCGGCATGCCGAAGACTTTCGGCGCGAGCGCATTGACTTCGAGGTCGTCGACTGGCCCTCACAGTAACACTGCATCCTCGGACGTGTCGCGTTCGCTAGGTTCATGGCAGTGCCACACTACGCCTATCTGCAGATGAAAATGCTAGGCCCCAATGGCGTCATCATAGTCAACGAGAGCTTCGAGAGGTCCGACAGTTGCAACAGGGAATTCAACAGAATTTCCTAGTCCTTCGGCATGTAGGAAGAACTTGCAAGATTAAAGGAGTCGACAGACAACAGTCTACCTCCCCTAAGCAGGCCAAGCTCACCGGACCTATCTTTCGACTCATCGGTGCACACAAAGAAAGTTCAGGTCCACCCATCGGATCCCGCCAAGACGGCCCTCATCGCCAACAACTTGAGTCCCGCATAGGAACTCGCGCTCGTCGAATTCCTCCGTGAGCACTGGGAAATCTTCGCCTGGTGTCCTGCGGACATGCCAGGAGTTCCCAGGGAATTCACCGAGCACGCACTCAATGTCAACCCAGACGCAAGGCCAGTCAAACAAACAATTCAGCGACTATCTGAACCAAGAGCAAAGGCAGTTGGAATGGAGATCAACAGACTCCTCGACGCCAAATTTATACGCGAGATCAAGGAAAGCACTTGGCTCGCCAACACGGTGCTAGTACCAAAGAATGACACGGATATCCTGCGGATGTGCGTGGACTTCACCTCTCTGAATAAGGACTGCCCAAAGGATCACTTCCCGCTACCGCGAATCGACCAGATCATCAACTCCACCACGGGATGTGAGCGCCTCTGCTTCCTCGACGCCTACTCAGGCTACAACTAGATTCGAATGAAGGAGGAAGATCAAGAAAAAATGGCGTTTACAACGCCTTTTGGTGTGTTCTGCTACAACACAATGCCCTTCGGGCTGAAGAACGCAGGAGCCACCTACCAGTGGTGCATGCAGGCTTGCCTCAAGAACCAACTTGGTCGCAACATCCAAGTCTATGTTGACGACATAGTAATCAAGACCAAAGAGGATGCTTCACTAATCGACGATTTGCGCGAAACCTTCGCCAACCTCGAGCACTACCGGATCAAGCTCAATCCGGACAAATGCGCCTTTGGCATACCATCTAGGCAGTTACTCAGGTACCTTATCTCCGCGAGAGGGATCGAGGCGAACCCGAAGAAAATAAAAGCCATACTGGCCATGGAGAAGCCGAAGAACGTAAGGGGTGTCCAGCAGGTGGCTGAGCGAATCACGACGCTCAGTCGATTCATAAGTCGAATGGGCAAAAAGGCGCTGCCGTTCTACCAACTCCTCCACAAAGCTGACAAGTTCGAGTCGACCAACGAGGCACAGGAAGCATTCGAAGACCTCAATCGCCTACTGTCCACCTCGCCAGTACTGGTGACCCCACACAAAAGGGAACCATTGTTGCTGTACATCTCTGCCACCAATCAGGTGGTAAGCACAGTGCTTGTAGTAGAAAGAGCCGAGGAAAACAAGGTCCACGGAGTATAGCACCCAGTCTAGTACCTCAGCGAGGTACTTACGCCAACAAAACAGCGGTACCCGCACTACCAGAAGCTAGCGTACGGCGTCTTCATGACCGCCCGACGACTGCGCCACTACTTCCAGGAACACCCAATCGTGGTAGTCAACGATACGCCGCTGGGACATATCCTCAATAACCCTGACGCCACTAGGCGAGTCGCGCTTTGGGGAATCGAACTGTCTCCACGAGATATCACATACGAAAAGCGTGACGTAATCAAGTCACAAGTTCTCCCCGACTTCCTCGTGCACTAGATGGAGAACCAGCTCCGTGAAAAACCAGATATGTCCTACCACTGGACAATGCACTTCGACGGATCAAAGCGAAAGGATGGGGCCGGCGCAGGTGTCATACTGACATCGCCCCAGGGAGACAAGTTGAAATACATCCTGCGAATGCAGTTCACCGCCTCCAACAACGAAGCTGAATACGAGGCCCTACTGCACGAGATGAGGATGGCAAAAGCCTGTGGCGCCAAGAGACTCATAATATATGTCGACTCCAAGCTGGTCGTCAACCAGACAATGCACGAGTGCGACGCACTGAACGACAACATGATCGCCTACCATGACCTCTACGACACACTAGAAGGGGACTTCGACGGTTGCGAGGTGCGGCACATAGGCCACGAAAGCAATGAAGAGGCGGACACACCCGCCAACATAGACTCTACCTGCGCCCCATACCAGCTGGGGTATTTCTCGAGCGCATCTACAAACGCTCCATTAAGCCAAAGGCTATAGAGAAGAAAACAAGCGCAACAACGGACTCGGGGGCTGCGCCGCCCAATGAGCTGTTGGGTCCGCAACATAGAAAACAAAAAATTTCCTACGATGAGAACTATACGCCAAGATCTATCTACTAGATACAGAGCAACGGGTGGACATACATCCATGGAGAACTTACCCTCGAATACAATGAGTTTTGTTAACGAGTAGGAACTCGTGGTTGATGTAGTCGTACGCTTGCCGATCTCAAGATCGTGTGGAAGTCCGAGCGCCGCAAATCAGCAGCGCATCCGTCCTCGCACACATGTTCAAGCCACCGGACAACCTCCACCTCCTCGCTCCAGCGAATCAGCGGAAGCAGCAACTCCTTCCAGACACATGGCCACCGGGAACATGTATCTCGCTAATCCGAGACCATGGGGGAATATCTAGAGGGGAGAGAGATCCTTCACGAGGAGGTGTGAGGATGAAGGAGGAGAGGGGTGGCCTTTTATAGGAGGAGGGGGGGTGCCTCCTCTCTCCATGGCCGACGCATGGGGCGGGGTGACCCCTCACCTCCCCCATTCATGTGGTGGTAACCCCTCCACATTAAAATGCCCCTTAACATTCTCTTTTAAAGTCTCCACTTTAAATGCATTAAATTTCTCCAAATTTAATGCTCTCTCATTTAATAAAACTCTTTTATTTATTTTATTCAGAATTTTGTTTATTACTTTAATTAACAAACATTCACATAAAACCCCTTGCAACATTTCAATATCACATGCAGAACCACTTTCTGCAATTTCGCCCGAAACAATTCCGGTTTCTGTCGAAACAATTTCCTGTTTCTATCGAAACATTTCCTGCGCTTTGCAAACCTTTTGTCTGGAACATATGTGCTCCAAAATGGTGTCCGGCAACCCTTAAGTGTGTCACCCTACGGTTCACGAATAATGCAAACATGATTGAGACTCCTCTCAGATCAATAATCAAAAGCGGGACCTGGAGATCCATACTGACTCCTACACATTCAACGATGACTTCTGTGATCGTGAGAACCTTTAACGTCAGCAATTTAATCCCTTTGTCTCATGATATAATACATGTCCGAGATTCGATCATCGGTATCCAAATACCTAGTTTGATCTCGTTACCGACATGCACTCTTTTCTTGTTCCCGTGATATAACATTCTAGTGATCACATCACTTGCTTGCAAGCTATCTTAATGTGATATCACCGAGAGGGCCCAGAGTATATCTATCCGTCATATGGATTGACAAATTCCACTCTTGATCCATGAGCCTCAACATAACACCTTTGTAGTACTGAACCCATCTTTATAGTCACCCTGTTATGGTGTGACGTTTGATGTTATCAAGATACTCTTCCGGTGTTAGAAATTAACATGATCTGATGGTCTAAGGACTAAGACTACTTTGTATGATGTTATAGCAATATAAACATAATGACTTGATCGTAATGCTATACTTCGGATGAATGTTCATCACATCATTTCACAAATGCTGTGACCTTGTTATTAACAACATCCAATGTCCATGATCAGGAAACTTTGATCATCTTGTTAATCAACAAGCTAGTCTATAAGAGAGGCATAACTAGGAACCCTTTTTGTTTATTAAACACACATGTATTGATGTTTACTATCAATACAATTATAGCATGCAAAATAAACATCTATCATATACAAGGAATATATAATAACAACTTTATTATTGCCTCTCAGGGCATATTTCCTTCATGAGCCAATGGCACTCGATGACCTAGAGCTGGACACATGACTCGAAGGACCAATGAGCGTCATGATGATCGAGACATCCTGGACCCAACCATACATTACGTACCTCCTTAGCAAGAAGCTACTGGACGATCCGACTGACGCCCGGCACATCGCACGACACTCCAAGGCATTCGCTGTTATCAACGGCGAACTATACAAGCGCATCATCACAGGAGTACTCCAACGATGCGTCTCCACGGCCGATGGAAGAGCTGTTCTCCTCGACATCCATGAGGGGACCTGCGGCCACCACGCTGGCAGTCGCGCCCTCGTCGCCAAAGCTCTACGAGCTGGATTCTACTGGCCTACGGCCATGCGGGATGCCAAGGACATCGTCCAAAATGCAACGCTTGCCAGCGATTCGCGGACAAGCCGCACACAACTGGCGCAGAGCTCCGGCCAATTCCATTGGCCTGGCCCTTTGCGCAATGGGGACTCGACATGGTTGGCAAACTCCCAAGGTCCTCACGAGGAGGCTACGTCTACCTCTTGGTTGCAGTCGATAAATTCACCAAGTGGATTGAGGCCATGCCAGTGACAAACCAATCAGGAGCCAGCGTTGTCAAGTTCTTTGAGTCCATCGTCTACCGCTTCGGAGTGCCACACAACATCATCACAGACAACGGAACGAACTTCACATCTAAGGAGTTCCAAGAATTCTGCGAGAATCTGGGAATCAACGTTAGCTACGCCTCTGTAGCGCATCCACAAACCAATGGTCAGGTCGAAAAAGCTAACGGGCTCATCTGCGGTGGTATCAAGAAGCGACTCCTTAGGCCACTCGAACAGGCCTCGGGCTGCTGGCCAGACGAGCTGCAATCGGTACTCTGGAGCCTACGCACAACTCCAAACAGCGCTACAGGATACACCCCGTTCTTCATGGTGCACGGGGCTGAAGCAGTGCTACCCGCCAAATTACGATACAAAGCACCACGTGTGGTCGCTTATAGCGAGCAAGCGCCAACTCTTGCACTCGAAGACTCTGTCTACCTCCTTGACGAGGCAAGGGAAATCGCCGTAGAAAGATCAACGATCTACCAGCAGAACCTGCGCAACTACCACAACAGGAGACTACGCCCAGGTCCTTCGTCGAAGGCGACCTGGTCCTGTGACTGAAGCAACAAGGGCATCTCAAGCTCGAGTCCCCCTGGGAGGGACCATACATGATTACAGAAGTAATCCCAGTTGGCGCCTATCGCCTTAAGTATTTCGAGACAGGAGTCGCATACTCCAACCCTTGGAACGTCACGCAGCTGCGGCGCTTCTACCCTTAGTTGTTTTTGTTTTTACATTACAAATAAGGCTACTCAGCCAAGGCTACTTAGCCACACATTGTACCTCATACTATCCTGCGAATAAATAAAGCTAAGTGCCCCAAAAATCTATGTTCCTTTTATTTTATTTTTGCGATTAATCCACTTGGGGGCCGCGCCACGCTGTACACATCTATTCTACGAACTAATATGATATCCTAAGTAGCTGGCAACCAATCGAAACCCTTGATAAACACCAACCCAGACAGGTTGGCAAGGGGCTGAGATAAGCACAAGTCAGGCTAACGAAAAGGAATCGCATAAGTGCAACACACTCGCAAAACATACACGCTAAACAAGCTCTTTATATACGTCAATGTTAATCAATTATACACAATATATATATGAACTTTACAACACTCGTACAACTATGTGCAGGGTACAAACCAAACTACTGTTCCAGCAAAGGGACGTTAGTCTGCTCCTCGAAGAAGTCAACGATTTCCTCCGCTGGGCGATCCACCGCCTGGTAGTGCGGAACCATGTTCCAAGTCGAACCCGCTGGCGGTGTTGGCGGTCCGGCTGCAATTGCTGTGACGTCCACATCAGGCATGTGCGGTCGCACCAGCGACAAAGCAGCCTTAGCACTAGCCACCAACTGTTGCCATACACACTCGCGGACTGCACTCAAGTCCTGGAATTTGGCAAGAAGGCCCAACAGGCTTGACGGGACGACGTCCAGCGGGAACATCGTTTGATAAATATTCTTCAAGCATGATTGCGACTTCTTCAAGAAATGAAGCACCTGCGACGCATGATCCTACAGGGTCGCCAACGCGATTGCGCGATCATGATCCACCCAGAAGTATCCACTCGCCTGAAGCTGCTCTTGGGTCAGGTCATTCATGCAAATAACCATCCTA
Source organism: Avena eriantha (assembly GCA_910589775.1). Lineage (NCBI taxonomy): Eukaryota > Viridiplantae > Streptophyta > Magnoliopsida > Poales > Poaceae > Avena > Avena eriantha. Next base: position 101,427,147 of record OU342742.1, read on the forward strand.
TCCTTCTCATTCTGCGGATGGCGAGCACTGACAACTATACCAAGCAAAGGCAGAAGTATGAAGACAACAGACTACTGCGAGTGACTACAGGGAAAAGATAAGAAAAAGGAGAACTAACATTTGAATTGGTCGCCTAGCTACGTCACTTCCTCCAGCAGATATTGTTCTTGGGCGACAGCTTTCTCCGCCTTTAATTTCCATACATCCGCACTACCACGGAGTACGGGCAATTCACGCTCCAATTGCTTCATGCGGTCACGGAGTCGCGAGAGCAGAGAGAACTCATCCACCCTGGAGCGTGGCGGCGCCAAGGTGTCATCAGGGGGTGGAGAATCCCAAGGTTCCCTTAAAGGATCACTCGATGTGCCCTATCACAAGTTAAGCAAGAGATAATAAGAAGACCAAGGCGAAGCATAGACAAAAGACTCGAGTGCATTCAAGATTAACAAAGTATCAGCAGATACACTCACCAAAGGCATGTTTTTCGACATAAGACATAAGCTATTTAACTATTACAAGACCAAGACTACTGAGGAGCAACTGATTTCTTCGACTTGGACTTTGGTTTTGGGGGCCTCATCGAGTCCGTGGTGGTATCAGACGCCACAGAATTTGCACCGGCCACTGACATCGCAGCCTTCGCCGCCTTCTTGGCTCGCTGTAGCTCCTCCGAGTACTTCACAACTGTGTTGATCAGTTGTGGCCCATACTTGCCACAAGCAGTTGCGAAAGGGGCAAACAGGGCTAGCTTTGGCCCAGGGCAAGAAGGGCGATGGCCTGGGGCCCGGCATAAATAGGGGCCCATATCTGGTACAGTGTATATAGGGAAGAGTAGTAGAAAAAATAGTCCCATCTTTGATCCATCGTTCAGCTAGTTTAGGCCTCTAGCAACTGCAAAGCACGCATGAAAGAGTCCTCGAAAAAAAGAACAAGCAGTTTGCTGTTTCGTTTTCTCCGGATTTGATCACGCACGGGGCGTCGTCTATCGCCTCGCCTTGGATCCCTAATATCTATTGCCTAATCACGCACGGTCATGGAGAGTTGGAGATGGAGTCACGGGAGTGGCCGCAGCTACGGCTTACCGCTTACGGCAAGGTGTTTGCAAGAAATTGGGGAGAGATCGAGATCAAAAGGTAATCCTCGGATCTAAAACTCTACGGGACCGACCAACTCTCTTTTTTCATGTTCTTTCTCTAAAATTCTCAATGCAATGACTGTTTTTTACAACACTTTGCTAATTCCGTTCCATAGCGTGCCCGTCCACCCGGTTTGTCCGCGTAGGAGATATTCAGTCGTTCAAATAACCTAATCTTTGAGGCTTTGCTAAAAAAGGCACGTCCATGAAGTTCACCCTTGGGCCTTTGAAATCGTAGAGCCGGCCCTGGGGGCAAAGACTACCTGCTGGCCGTCCGCGCTGACAGGCATCGCCTTGGAGACTGTTGCAGGATCAACCTCGACTCCATGGGCTTGAACCATTGCGAGTGACATTGAAGCGCCAGCCGCACGGAGCGAGTTCTTGAAGCTCGCAGGAATGCCTCCGGCAAGAGACTCCACTAGCTCCTCCATATTTTTTTTCAACTCAGCCTTGGGTGTCATCTCCTCCCGAAGGCGACTGAGCATGCCTTTAGCCTTGGCAAGCGTCCCCTGCACAGCAGCACTGCGGTCTTCGATTGCCGAGATGTCACCCGCCAACGCATAATCGTGGCGGAGTGCCTGCGCGTCAAAGCTCAGACCGCTGGCATCTACACAAGAATCAAGCATTAGCAGAACGTCAACAGCAAATAGCAAAATCGAAAGAAGAGTCAATTGGTGAAATTGAAGACTAGGAAATACCTGAGAGAGGATAATATCATTTTGCGGCCCGAAAGTTGGGGTGGCCAGGCAACGCGGTACCGGAGTTCCCTGATATCATCCGCGATGACTATAGTTGGCGTGCCAAATACTCAGAGGGTCCTTTTTGGCATGAATTCAACTTTACGTTTCAATACAAAAAATCAGGCTAATGGCCATCAAGTTGGGTCCCCCCTGTCAGCTTTCGTCGTTATGTCGCTGCCGTCGTTGCTGCCATGTAGGCTGCCATGTAGGCTTGCAACATTGGCGCATGCATCCTTTACGCGTCTGCTTCTTCCTCCAGGGCGGCAATCTGTGGTCGCGGCCATGGCGCGGAGCTAGGACTTGGACAAACCTGCTCGGCCCGTTCTCCTCCCCATCCCGAATCAGAGCTCGCCCTCACCATGACCGCACCATTGGCACTGCGCGGGGACGGGAATTCATTCCCGGATGAGATCTGTCACCATGCCGACCATGCTCGATCCTGTTGGTCTCCTCCAGAATCCGAGCTCGCCGTCGCCGTGGTCGCACACGCACCAGCCACATCGCCTTCCTCTCCGAACCCTAAAGCCACATCCACCCAGTTCGGCACAACGCCAACAAGGTGAAAATGCATCAAGTTTTCTTCTTGTGATTGTAGAAAAACATGTATGTACCGTGGCCGTAGCATACTCTAATAATGTACACATATATTGTTTACTATATTTTCATTTGAAATTAGTAGCTCCGTGATGACAAAACATAGAGAACCTAAATGGAATGACAATGACGACCATGTTCTGTACTTTGCATTGCATCAACAAGTGCTCGTTGACGAAGCAAGTTACCAAGAGAGTGGAGTTCATCAGCCATTGCCAAAAAATATGTGAACAAATCAATGAGCGATTCAATGCAAATAAGCATAGAAAAGCTAGATCCATGTCATCAATCATCAATAGGTGGCACATTCTAGTGATGCGTTCAAATGCGTACACGATGTATCATTTGCTTGAAGTGGTTGTTATCCTGAGCAAAAATGCATGGTATGCACATTACATTTGTATGTTCTATGCTGCAATTCTGTTCTTATGGGCGTGGAAAGAAAAGCTGGGCTTCACTGAATACTACGCAGTTAGGCCTAACTTAGTCTTACACAAATAAGCACATCTTAGTCTTTACACACATAAGCGTAACTATGAGCACTAGGTCCCTGGAGCTGGTGGTATCGTTGGAACGAACCAGAATGCTGCGTTTGGCCATCTTTCATTCTCCTTCAAATAGTACGACCCCACTAATGAGCCAATTGTAGGCCTCCCCCCGACATGGATTCGGCTCCAGGTCGGATCTAGAGTGTCAACATGATAGGCGCGTGAGTGTGAAGCAAACACACAGTCTGCTATCAACACTGGAAGTGCTGGCACCTCAGCAACAACACCAGCATGTTCTTCCTGGACTCCGCAGCAGCCTCAGCAGGTATTTCATCACCTTCACCAGCAGCAGCATTAGCAAGTATTTCGTTAGCTTCACCAGCAACAGCATCACTAAGTATTTCGTCAGCTTCACCAGGAGCAGCAACAACTAGTTCTTTGTCAGCTTCACCACCACCAACACCACCACCACCAGCAGCAGCGACAGCATCAGGGGCCATGGCTGCCTGAGAAATTATAGGTTCACAGCTCCAGGGGCTCCGACAAATAAAGGGTAGTTGATCCCAAGAAACACAGATTGTCCCTTCAGATTGTTGACTCTGCTCCAGACTTGCTCTACTGGGTCTTTGGATGGGCATTCAGACCTCGAGAAAATGTGACACCGCAGCGATGGGTATGAAGAAAGTTGTGTCCCCATATGTTCTATTGTATCACCAACGCTGTTTAGTGCTCCGCTGATATGAATCCACAAGAGTTCATCATCATGTTCCGTGTTGTCTCCGAGAGGTGCCAGGAACCAGCGCCGTGTCCCAAGTTCAGCATCTGCTACTGCATCTTTGATGACCGGAGCTGGAATGATGCGCGAGGCTACGTGGGTACCTGCGTGTTACTAACAGTCAGTAAGCAGAATTTTGAATGGGATTTTACATGCTATATGACACCATGACTCACCCCAAATTGACGGCTCCCAAACACGCACGTCACCGCTAGGTTCAGTGACCGCATAAATGCGTTGCGGTCTGTACGAAGAGTAGCCGTAGGTGAAGACGACATCGACATACTTCTCCGGTCACAGGAAGTCGTCACGCAAGACTGTCCATTCCTTGTCTTCTGGGCATCTAATGAATGTGATTGCCTTGTCGAACACCACTAAGAGGTCATACTCCCAGTTCTTCCACGCCCCCTCCCACGGTCTATGTGGGAGCTGTACCTTCACAAGCTCAAGTTCTGCCATGTTGAACCTGTAAGCGAATTCGGAAATGGGCGGCGGCCACCCGTTGTTGAATGCAGTAATGCCGACACCCTTCAAAGATGGCACTGCAAGTCTCTTCTATCTGTAGCAAATTTTTAGAGTCCAAGTACTCCCATCCTTGGATAAAAGGACCAGCCACTCGCCGTTGCCACCCACCCAGTTCTGGCCATCTCCCATTTCCATCTCTTCTTCTTCCTTGATATTCACCACTACTGATTCCGACCACTTATCCAGCAACATCAGTTTTGCATGAATATTCTGCAGAGTTTGTTGTTAGTTGGTACAATCACCTAGCATGGATTCCATTACAAATACAATTTGACAATTGGACCTTTAGATTAAAGTACACAAAATATCACCTAAATACGAGTGTCTCCTCAGATATCGCCTAAATTGTGCTTGTGTCACTACGAAGATACTCAATATATGGAGTAGGAGTAGAGCCCCCTAGAACAAACTCCTGACGATGATCATAATTAAATAGCTCGGGGCAGAACAGCCTTAAATCGTCTAATCTGTTTGTTTTTATTTTAGAAAACAGAATATCACCTAGCAGGCATTCCATTGCAAAATCAAAATTGACAACTCGTCTATCACCTAAAGTAAGACTGTGTCACTACGAAAATACCAGAATATCAGGTACGAGCAGAGCTTCCGCTGTACAAAATAGTCTTAAATGGTTCGATTTGTTCAAACCGCGCATGCACACAACACGTTCGACGAAAGGAACATAGGATTCCGATGAGAGTTCAGCACATATGAATCAACGATATGACTGAACGAATAAGCTAGATACTGGAACTTACGTGGCCATCGCGGTCGTCTGGCCATTTGTTGTTATCGGGGTAAAGAAGGCCTGGCGTGCCGAACGGTTGTTCATCCATGTTCCACATCATCACGTGGTAGCCAGGGATGCAGCGAGCGAGGCGGCCGGCTGAGATGATGTCCAACTCCGAGGCGATCCTGTGCACGTTCACGGCGCTGAGGTTCGGCCATCCCCAATCCTCGCGGTAGCGGTCGCCCTGGCCATCCGCGCCATCGTCACATGCCTTTTGCTTCAGCCTGATGCTACCCCAAGCTCTAGCCATAGCGGCAAATGGAGTCTGGAATCCGGTAGATTAATGGAGGCGCTGTGATAAGGAGGCGGATGGATTCGAGAGGGGGTGGAATCAGGGATGGGGTCAGTTGTTCGAGTGGGGAGCGAATCTGCAAGGAACCGTCGCCGCCGGTTCTCGTCTATGTGGAAGAAAAGAAGGGGGGCGTAATTATTGAGGGCGGGCACCGGAACCGTCTAGAGGAAGTGAAAAAATAAATTGTAAAAGGGAAATGTGCGGCCCGCCTGTCAGTGAGTGAAGGTTGGCACGCGGAAATGTTCCTACGTTTGAATTGATTCCACCGTATGCAAGTGGCGCAGAACAAATTATAGGAAGCGCTAGCGTCGACGTGTAAAACCGCTGTTTTTCGCCACCTTCACCCTACTACGAATGGTCGTGCACCATTCGAGATATTGGTAAGGGCGGTTCCAATCTTTCACTTCTCCCTCTCATTTCCTCCTCCACGGCATCATCGTCTTTCTCCTCCACGGCCTCATCCATTTCCTCTACCACCGTATCACCCTCTTCCTCCGTATCCTTCCCCTCTTGCCTGTAGTCATGGACGCTCCGGACGTCCAAAACAACGGCAGGCAAGAAACTGCACACTTCGACATCGAAGTACATGGCGGGAAGAAGATCGATGTCTTCTACACCACCGACCCTTGGACGGTGAGGAATACTCTGAATAATTTCACGAGTTGGCTGCAGCTCGAAGAAAATAGGTTTGTAGGTCTTGACCTCGAGTACAACCGCGATGGCTGTAGGATCGCCGTGGTGTAACTCTCCATGAAGGGGCACGTCCTCGTATACCAGCCTTTTTGCGAGAAGGGGGCTGACAGGATCTGCTAGACTTTGTTGTCTTTTTGTTCCTAAACCGTTTGTTGCAAAAGTTATTGCTATATTATTTGTCTGAATTCATTTTCATACAGGTGGGGCGAAAGCATTAGGGATCTGTTTCATGACTTTCTTGTGAACTAGCACATAACATGTACCAGTGTTGACATCACGAATGACAGTAAACTACTTGAAAGCCCGGCTGTCAACATTAGAATCCCAAAGGACTGCAGAGTGGACATCTAGGAAATTTACTGGATCCTAGGGATGAAGGGCGGGAAGACCACGATGGCCGCTCTTGCCTTCGAACTCATAGACCCGTGGTACGCTGACATGAAGGACAGATTGCCGAGATGTTCATGGAGGCGTTTAGGGCACGATTACTAGGAGGATAAGCCACTTTCTGAACCTAATCTGAAGTACGCTGCAATTGACGGGTATGTTAGCCACGAGCTGTACCGCTAGATTGTAAAATATCGTTCCAGACATCGCATCATTGAACCACCACCAAGGCAAGTTGTTTTTCCCAGATGCCAGATCGTAGATGAATCTACCAACCGGGACAAGCGACCGAAGGCATCCTGGGATCGGTTGCCTTCTCCAACAGGCTGGGATGTAGACTATTAGTGCATGATTGTTGTGTTGATGAAAACATGTTATTTCATAAGTACACTATGTGAGCAATTACGAACTGCTGTGTATTACCTTTGTCAAACTATAATCTGGTTTATGACTGTATCCTTCTCTATAATCTGGGTTTGGTTATGACTTATGACTGTATCACACCTTATGCATGTCAGTCCTAGATTTTGTCGCATGCAAATGGCACAGACAGAATTTGTAAGAATGAATGTTGAGCATACAAAAGGGGGAATGTAATTCATACAGGTTAAGTAGCTAATAGCACATGGATCATACGAGCTTGGTTCTTACACACAGAATGCTTAGAAAAATACATGCGAGATAAAATACAAGTGAGATAAAACTAGGAACGAAATGCGAAACTAGTAGTGGTAAACAACACACTCACCCACCCGCCAGATCCTGTTGAGCATCTCGTAGCACACATACGCGTCGCTGGCTGTGTACTTGATCACATCGTAATCCAGGTGCCTCCACTCCCATCGCTCGTGCAGGTGCTTTGGGAACTCGATTTTCATGCCGGCGTACTCGCGGTCGATGATGTTGGAAGCGAGTCTAGCCATGTCGGCTTTCCCCGTACCGCCATCCGGGTACCTCCACAAACGTTGGAGATCAACATGATTGACGACATGAACGAGGAGATCCCGTTCTAGCTTCGGAGTGTCGTTCTTGATGTCAACACTAGCGAAGTAGATCTCCCTCCTATGTAGGAACTCGCGAAGCTCCGGGCATACAGATTTGGCCCTACATACGTGATATAGTAGGCAGTGGTTGCGCATGGACAGCTGCAAAAGCGCCGTCCTCTTCCTATCTCTGGTATACTCGAGGTCAAGGCCGACGATCTTGTACCTGTCCATCGGCTCCTGTAGCCACCGCTCGTACATTGCGATGACCTTGGCCACCTCCGCTGATGCATTTGTGTGGGCGACCATCAGCTTGGTGGTGCCATGGGCGGTGACGGTGTACTCGTCGGTGTAGTCGCTCCCGTCGCCGAACACACCATACTCTGCGTCCATGGCAGCAGCTAATGCGGCGGCGGTGGCCTAGGGTCGGTAGCGGTGGCTGGGACTAGGCATGGAGGTGGAGTGATCTGTTGTGGTGGTATGGCTAGGCAGAGGCGGTGCCTGCGACAACGTCGATGGTTCTTGCGGTGGCGGCGCCGGCGGAAGGAATGAGTTGGGGATTTTTGCACAGTGATGTGCTGAGGAGACAGAAGGCGATGCTTAAATTCTGTTTACCAATATTCCGGTCATACCCATGCGGAAGCAAGTTTGACCAGGTGAGCACCGATGGTTTCCAATCCTAGCGATTAAATTCGGGGTCCGTCCCGGTAGGCGATGGGACGGGTGTGCGACGTGGCTTTGGCGTGGAAGAGACCGGTCACGTAGACCACCGTCCTGTTGCTGATCCGTAGCGGGTGCACGGTGCTAACACGACGTAACGTGACAGGACAAAAGGAAGTGTACAGTTATTATTAATTCCTAACAAGTTTAAGAAGTGTAAGCATAGACATGGACCTAGCATCCCTGCACCCCGGGGCAGCCGCCCAGCCAATCTGGCCTGCCGATTGCGCAAAGCTTGTCCCGAATTTGCCAAAATGAAGCTCGTTTGCCCATGCTTCTATAAGTTTCTCTGTAGGCCACTTGTGTAAGCATGCACGATCAAGCAACTTTGCAACACATGTGTCGGTGGAAAAGCATTAGGTTTCAACGCAGTGTAGGGATTTAGAATAGCTACATTGTGGAGCTCTGGACAAATTGCATGGTAAAGCCAAATTCAACTTTTTGTAAGATTTAGCTATAGCAACATTGTGTCTCGTTTGTCCTCACTTTTGCCCTCCCGATATTCCGAAGCCCTCACATGCGCTCGGAGGGGGGTGCCATCTGGTCAAAGGCTTGGCCGTTACGTGTGCCATGACGCCTAAAATGGAAGTTTTTTTTATGGTTATTTGGCCTTTTTAAGAGCGCCTTTTCCCCTCTCTCTCTAACAGTTGTGTTTTTTGCCCAAAAAGGTAGGGAATCTAGAGCACCTTCTCTCTTCATTCGTTGTTCCTTTTGCGATCATTTTTCTCTAATCTGGTAGCAAATCTAGAGCAGCAAAACAAACCAGCACCATAAATAAATTCAGTAAACAGAGCAGATGTAGATAAGGAGCTAATATAGGTTATATAGTACGGTACTTAACGAGGTTCGACAATTAGGCTGCTCAGCAGTAGCAGCAGCGGACTGCTTCAACACAGACAAGACAAAAGAAGCTGCTTTACAGTAGCAGCAACAGCTGATCAGTGGCCCCTTGTGGCCTTTTCCAGGAGGGCATCCGCCTCCTTCCTCTGGCGCCTCCTCCACTTCTTGCTGCCCAGCCCCTTGACCTTGGGAACCTTGGGTCTGAGCGGGGGCATGCGACCCTCCTCGATAGCCACCTTCTGGAGGTTGCGGAGGTGAAGACCGAGCGCTTGGTGCTTGGCCCTGAAGCCGTGGACGTTCACGGACTCGCCACAGGTCCTCACGTGCATGGCATGCTTCACGAGGGAGTTGAAGTCCGTGCCGCGGAGCCTCCTGGTGGGGCTGAAGGGGCACCTGTACATGTCGCCAGCGAAGAAGTGGTTGTACTGACCGGACGTTAGCCTCCTCAGCACATGACGAGTCTTGGTGTCCTGCGACTCGTCGTCGCTATGGAGGTCGCTGCTATCCTCCTGTTGGAAAGAAACAGTAGTGTGAAATAAGGACATGATTGAGAAACTTTGATTATCGGGATTGATTTTTGCATAAATTAACCGAATGAGATATCCCGATTATTCCCCAAATCTCAAACCAAATCGAATACTGATCCCAACTACGAACAGGAGGATTCATCGAAAATCGAGATCTAACACAATAGCATTATCTACTTAAAAATAAGAACAACCGAGCCCTAATAACATACGATCTAGCTTCCAACGATGGGAACGGGGGAAGAACAAGGGAAGGGGAGAAAACCCTGGTTACCTCAGACCACGGGTCGACGATGCTGGTGTCGTAGGGGTTCTTCGACCTTATGTAGACAACCTCCTCGTAGGGGTCCCAGCCGAGCGGGATCTGTCCGAGACCGGCGGGTGCCTCCTCACTGGCGGCTACGGCGGATGCGGGGACGGGGACAGGGGGCTCCTCGCCGACGGCCTTGCAGGCGCCGATGGCCACCGCGCCGATCTTCTCCATCGCCGGCGTGGTTGGGGTTTTGTTGGGCGTTTGCAGAAGGTGATGGGATAGTGGAGACGGTTGAGTGAGCGAGTGCGTGATTAGTGGGAGTGGGGAGGCCTCTATTAAAGGAGAAGGGAAGTGGTGTTTTGTTGCACTACCGTGCACCGCGTACGCTAATGTGCCGTGCACAGCCACACGTGTCCGCTACCGCCCCGTGCACCGCACACACGTACCGTGAGTCACGTTTTTTCCCCTCGTGTCTAACCATGGCGATTCAGTTGTACTCAGTTTTGCCCACCAACCGTTGATCCTCTGTGATCTAGCGGATAGGATAACCCTTATATCTGTCGGGGGCACCCCTCTATCCATGCAAAATAACGAGTATGCCACTAGAACTTTAACAACATAAACAGATGAACTTTAATATATTTTGAAGGGTACGAAAATAGAAACCCCATAGTTTAAGGGTCTAGATACGGTAAGAGAACTAAATATTATTAGTGGCCGAGCCACCACAGTGACGGGGTTGGTCGGCTTGAAGTTGCTGATTCCTAAGTAAGGGGACACTAGGCCGTTCTTGACATACTCCCTCGGGAACTTGCCATAAGCAGCGTACTTAGCCTTGGTCACCGACTTGTGTTTACTAGCCAGGCTTTTACAGATTCCAACCGCATGCGGAATCAAGCTGGAAATCCTCAGGTGACTCCTTTCTTACAGAAAGGGCACCTGAGCTCCCCAAGTCGAGTGCGGAAAGGGATTATCCCGCTCTTGAGCTTCTTCATGACATGGCGGCTCTTGTTGTCCCTGGTCTCTTTGTCAGAGTCCATCTCACTTGAATACACCTGTAATGTATGGAATACAAACCGAAATGAGCAAAATAATAAATATATATTCCTTCCACCATTCCAAGTTACTTTTGATGCAATAACATGTCTATACAGGTTCAACAGTTCATTACGGCCGTCTCCCCAGCTCGCTCCTAAATTAATGTGGTTTGTGTTCTTGGTAACTTATTAATAAATAAATAATGTGGATTCATTCAGAACAGACTAGATCTCTCCATGTACCGGTTTGTACGTTGCATCTAATCATTAGGACTAGATTTTTTTATGGCGCCTGGATAGATTAAGCTCGAGCAGAAAATATGAAACATGTAGAAATAGATGTACCTCCGGGTACACGAGCGGAGCGTGTTTGTCGAACTCCACGCCCTCATCGGCGCCTCCGAAGTCGTCAGCACTGGCGTGCACATGGTCCCCCAAGGGGTTGAACTGCACGTCCTCCTCGGCCTGTGCTGCGTGATGCTCCTCCAGATCTGCCGTGTGAAGCACCACCCTGGCGGCGATACCCGGACACTCACCCCCACGCACTGGTTTCATGGAGAAGGTTCGTGCAAGTACGTTCAAGATTGTGGGGGTTTTGCTGGATAGGGAAGAGAGAGTAGTGGATGAGTGCGAATGGAGGACCCGATAGGCTGGGTTTTTAATGCGGGGACGTTTAGGCCTCCACGAGGGCCCCGGTTGACAGCTCTTCCGGCTGCGGCTGCCGCGTGGAAGGTTCGTGTGGTGGGGGCCTGACGAAAGTGAGAGTGCAGGCGCGCTGCGTAGTAAAAATGGTATAGCCGGTGGTCTGTGGATGACCAGTTGCCGTGCAGTAGACTTGTACCCTTTGTAGACTAGATTAAACATGACCTGACCACTCGACGACTTTTTCCATGGACAGCATCGTGTTCCTTCTTGTAGAAATCTCGTTGAGGGAGACGTCTGTGCTGTCTCGCGCTGTCCTTTGAAGGGCACGGCGTGTGCAACGAGCCTTGTTGGATCACACAGGATCAATGGTTGGTGCGCACGATCCACGTGACAACTGTGACAACCAATCAGGGCGTAGCAGACAGAGTGGGCACAGGTTTAGGCTTCTACGAAAGAGAGAGATAGAGATAGAGAGAGAGGAGGGGCAAAGCTGAGTAGTATAAAAATGGAAAGTGGGTGTCTTTTACAACGAAATGCAGCGTGGCATACATCCAATTATGCCAAGATAGATCCACTAGAGTTCATTGCATGTGTGTTCTTTCCACAAACCACATATGTATCCACAAGAGTTATTGCATGTGTGTTCCTGTCATGAACCACATTTGGATCAACCCGTGTCATTGCATGTGTGTTCTTTCCACGAAACACATATGGATCAACCAATGGCATTGCATGTGTGTTCTTTCCACAAACCACACATAGATCAACCAGTGTTCACTACATGTGTGTTCTTTCCACAAACCACTTATGAATCAATAAGTGGAAATTGCATGTGTGTTCTTTTCCACAAACCACATATGGATCCATATGTGTTCTTAAACTAAAACCAGCATTAGAGTCATTGCATGTGTGTTATTTCCACAAACCACACATGGATCAATCACTAGAGTCACTGCATGTGTGTTCTTTCCACAAACCACACATGGATCAACCAGTGTCATTGCATGTGCGTTCTTTCCACAAACCACATATGGATCCATTTGTGGCATTGCATGTGTGTCCTTTCCACAAACCACATATGGATCAACCAGTGGTCATTGCATGTGTGTTCTTTCCACAAACCACACATGGATCAACAAGTGGTCATTGCATGTGTGTTATTTTCACAAACCACACATGGATCAACAAGTGGTCATTGCATGTGTGTTCTTTTCCACAAACCACACATGGATCCACTAGACTCATTGCATGTGTGTGTTCTTTTCCACAAACAACTTATGGATCAACCAGTGGTCTTTGCATGTGTGTTCTTTTCCACAAACCACATGTGGACCCACTAGAGTCATTGCATGTGTGTTCTTTCCACAAACCACATATGGATCAACCAGTGTCATTGCATGTGTGTTCTTTCCACAAACCACATATGGATCCATTTGAGTCATTGCATGTTTGTTCTTTCCACAAACCACACATGGATCCACTAGACTCATTGCATGTGTGTTCTTTTCCACAAACAACTGATGGATCAACCAGTGGTCATTGCATGTGTGTTCTTTTCAAAACCACATGTGGGTCAACCAGTGGTCATTGCATGTGTGTTCTTTTCACAAACCACATATGGATCAACCAGTGTCATTGCATGTGTGTTCTTTCCACAAACCACATATGGATCCATTTGAGTCATTGCATGTTTGTTCTTATAATAAAACCACAAACCGACAATAGAGTCATTGCATGTGTGTGCTTTTCCACAAACAACTTATGGATCAACCAGTGGTCATTGCATGTGTGTTCTTTTCACAAACTACATTTGGACGCACTAGAGTCATTGTATGTGTGTTCTTAAACTAAAACTAGCACTATAGTCATTGCATGTGTGTTCTTTTCCATAAACCACACATGGATCCACTAGAGTCATTGCATGTGTGTTATTTCCACAAACCACACATGGATCAACCACTAGAGTCATTGCATGTGTGTTCTTTTCCACAAACCACACATGGATCCACTAGACTCATTGCATGTGTGTTCTTTTCCACAAACAACTTATGGATCATTCAGTGGTCTTTGCATGTGTGTTCTTTTTCCATAAACCACATGTGGGTCAACCGGTGGTCATTGCATGTGTGTTATTTCCACAAACCACACATGGATCAACCACTAGAGTCATTGCATGTGTGTTCTTTTCCACAGACCACACATGGATCCACTAGACTCATTACATGTGTATTCTTTTCCACAAACAACTTATGGATCAACCAGTGGTCATTGCATGTGTGTTCTTTTCACAAACTACATGTGGACCCACTAGAGTCATTGTATGTTTGTTCTTATACTAAAACTAGCACTAGAGTCATTGCATGTGTGTTCTTTCCAGAAACCACATATGGATCAACCACTAGAGTCATTGCATGTGTGTTCATTCCACAAACCACACATGGATCAACCACTAGAGTCATTGCATGTGTGTTATTTTCCACAAACCACACATGGATCCACTAGAGTCATTGCATGTGTGTTCTTTTCCACAGACAACTTATGGATCAACCAGTGGTCTTTGCATGTGTGTTCTTTTCCACAAACCACATGTGGATCAACCAGTGGTCATTGCATGTGTGTTCTTTCCACAAACCACATATGGATCAACCAGTGTGATGGCATGTGTGTTCTTTCCACAAACCACATATGGATCCATTTGAGTCATTGCATGTTTGTTCTTATACTAAAACCACAAACCGGCACTAGAGTCATTGCATGTGTGTTCTTTTCCACAAACAACTTATGGATCAACCAGTGGTCGTTGCATGTGTGTTCTTTTCACAAACTACATGTGGACCCACTAGAGTCATTGTATGTGTGTTCTTATACTAAAACTAGCACTATAGTTATTGCATGTGTGTTCTTTTCCATAAACCACTTATGGATCCATTGGAGTCATTGCATGTGTGTTATTTCCACAAACCACACATGGATCAACCACTAGAGTCATTGCATGTTTGTTCTTTTCCACAAACCACACATGGATCCACTAGACTCATTGCATGTGTGTTCTTTTCCATAAACAACTTATGGATCAACCAGTGGTCTTTGCATGTGTGTTCTTTTCCACAAACCACATGTGGGTCAACCAGTGGTCATTGCATGTGTGTTCTTTCCACAAACCACATATGGATCAACCAGTGTCATTGCATGTGTGTTCTTTCCACAAACCACATACGGATCCATTTGAGTCATTGCATGTTTGTTCTTATACTAAAACCACAAACCGGCACTAGAGTCACTGCATGTTTGTTCTTTTCCACAAACAACTTATGGATCAACCAGTGGTCATTGCATGTGTGTTCTTTTCACAAACTACATGTGGACCTACTAGAGTCATTGTATCTGTGTTCTTATACTAAAACTAGCACTAGTCATTGCATGTTTGTTCTTTTCCATAAACCACTTATGGATCAACCACTAGAGTCAATGCATGTGTGTTATTTCCACAAACCACACATGGATCAACCACTAGAGTCATTGCACATGTGTTCTTTTCCACAAACCACACGTGGATCCACTAGAGTCATTGCATGTGTGTTCTTTTCCATAGTCAACTTATGGATCAACTAGTGGTCTTTGCATGTGTGTTCTTTCCACAAACCACATGTGGACCCACTAGAGTCATTGCATGTGTGTTCTTTCCACAAAGCACAGATGGATCCACCACTGTCATTGCATGTGTGTTCTTTTCCACAAACCACACATGGATCCACTAGACTCATTGCATGTGTGTTCTTTTCCACAAACAACTTATGGATCAACCAGTGGTCTTTGCATGTGTGTTCTTTTTCCCATAAACCACATGTGGGTCAACCAGTGGTCATTGCATGTGTGTTATTTCCACAAACCACACATGGATCAACCACTAGAGTCATTGCATGTGTGTTCTTTTCAACAAACCACACATGGATCCACTAGACTCATTACATGTGTGTTCTTTTCCACAAACAACTTATGGATCAACCAGTGGTCATTGCATTTGTGTTCTTTTCACAAACTACATGTGGACCCACGAGAGTCATTGTGTCTGTGTTCTTATACTAAAACTAGCACAAGAGTCATTGCATGTGTGTTCTTTTCCACAAACCACTTATGGATCAACCACTAGAGTCAATGCATGTGTGTTATTTCCACAAACCACACATGGATCAACCACTAGAGTCATTGCATGTGTGTTCTTTTCCACATAGCACACATGAATCCACTAGAGTCATTGCGTGTGTGTTCTTTTCCACAAACAACTTATGGATCAACCAGTGGTCTTTACATGTGTGTTCTTTTCCATAAACCACATGTGGATCAACCAGTGGTCATTGCATGTGTGTTCTTTCCACAAACCACATATGGATCAACTAGTGTCATTGCATGTGTGTTCTTTCCACAAACCACATATGGATCCATTTGAGTCATTGCATGTTTGTTCTTATACTAAAGCCACAAACCAACACTAGAGTCATTGCATGTGTGTTCTTTTCCACAAACAACTTATGGATCAACCAGTGGTCGTTGCATGTGTGTTCTTTTCACAAACTACATGTGGACCGACTAGAGTCATTGTATGTGTGTTCTTATACTAAAACTAGCACTAGAGTCATTGCATGTGTGTTCTTTTCCATAAACTACTTATGGATCCATTAGAGTCATTGCATGTGTGTTATTTCCACAAACCACACATGGATCAACCACTAGAGTCATTGCATGTTTGTTCTTTTCCACAAACCACACATGGATCCACTAGACTCATTGCATGTGTGTTCTTTTCGACAAACAACTTATGGATCAACCAGTGGTCTTTACATGTGTGTTCTTTTCCACAAACCACATGTGGGTCAACCAGTGGTCATTGCATGTGTGTTCTTTCCACAAACCACATATGGATCAACCAGAGTCATTGCATGTGTGTTCTTTCCACAAACCACATATGGATCCATTTGAGTCATTGCATGTTTGTTCTTATACTAAAACCACAAACCGGCACTAGAGTCACTGCATGTGTGTTCTTTTCCACAAACAACTTATGGATCAAGCAGTGGTCATTGCATGTGTGTTCTTTTCACAAACTACATGTGGACCGACTAGAGTTATGTGTGTTCTTATACTAAAACTAGCACTAGAGTCATTGCATGTGTGTTCTTTTCCACTAACCACTTATGGATCAACCACTAGAGTCATTGCATGTGTGTTATTTCCACAAACCACACATGGATCAACCACTAGAGTCATTGCATGTGTGTTCTTTTCCGCAAACCTCACATGGATCCACTGGACTCAGTGCATGTGTGTTCTTTTCCACAAACAACTTATGGATCAACCAGTGATCTTTGCATGTGTGTTATTTTCCACAAACCACATGTGGACCCACTAGAGTCATTGCATGTGTGTTCTTTCCACAAACCACACATGGATGCAACACTGTCATTGCATGTGTGTTCTTTCCACAAACCACACATGATTCAACAAGTGGTCATTGCATGTGTGTTCTTTTTCACAAACCACACATGGATCCACTAGACTCATTGCATGTGTGTTCTTTTCCACAATAAACTAATGGATCAACCAGTGGTCTTTGCATGTGTGTTATTTTCCACAAACCACATGTGGGTCAACTAGTGGTCATTGCATGTGTGTTCTTCCCACAAACCACATATGGATCAACCAGTGTCATTGCATGTGTGTTCTTTCCACAAACCACATATGGATCCATTTGAGTCATTGCATGTTTGTTCTTATACTAATACCACAAACCGGCACTAGACTCATTGCATGTGTGTTATTTTCCACAAACAACTTATGGATCAACCAGTGGTCATTGCATGTGTGTTCTTTTCACAAACTACATATGGACCCACCAGAGTCAGTGTATGTGTGTTCTTATACTAAAACTAGCACTAGAGTCATTGCATGTGTGTTCTTTTCCACAAACCACATATGGATCAACCACTAGAGCCATTGCATGTGTGTTATTTCCACAAACCACACATGGATCAACCACTAGAGTCATTACATGTGTGTTCTTTTCCACAAACCGCACATGGATCCACTAGAGTCATTGCATGTGTGTTCTTCTCCACAGACAACTTATGGATCAACCATTGGTCTTTGCATCTATGTTCTTTTCCACAAACCACATGGGGACCCACTAGAGACATTGCATGTGTGTTATTTCCACAAACCACATATGGATCAACCAGTGTCATTGCATGTGTGTTCTTTTGCACAAACCACACATGGATCAACAAGTGGTCATTGCATGTTTATTCTTTTCCACAAATCACACATGGATCCACTAGACTCATTGCATGTGTGTTCTTTTCCACAAACAACTAATGGATCAACCAGTGGTCATTACATGTGTGTTCTTTTCCACAAACCACATGTGGGTCAACCGGTGGTCATTGCATGTGTGTTCTTTCCACAAACCAGATATGGATCAACCAGTGTCATTGCATGTGTGTTCTATCCACAAACCACATACGGATCCATTTGAGTCATTGCATGTTTGTTCTTATACTAAAAGCACAAACCGACACTAGAGTCATTGCATGTGTGTTCTTTTCCACAAACAACTTATGGATCAACCAGTGGTCATTGTATGTGTGTTCTTTTCACAAACTACATGTGGACCCACTAGAGTCATTGTATGTGTGTTCTTAAACTAAAACTAGCACTATAGTCATTGCATGTGTGTTCTTTTCCATAAACCACACATGGATCCATTAGAGTCATTGCATGTGTGTTATTTCCACAAACCACACATGGATCAACCACTAGAGTCATTGCATGTGTGTTCTTTTCGACAGACCACACATGGATCCACTAGACTCATTGTGTGGCACCCCGCTAAAACCACTACTAGAAAATCACTGTGTTTTGTGCATTGCATCATCATGACTGCATGCTCATGTCATCATGCCACATTGCATTTGAGCATCGTCATCATCATGCATGGTTTGTCTCAAAACTATTTTCTGAAAGCCTAGTTTTGATTTCTAAATACCCCGTCTTTATTTCAAATTATAAAACTAGGGTTTTCCGGATATTTTTGTTTTGCCTACAAATAATTTACAAAAGGGTTTTAAAACAAACATATAATAAAAACATATTTTTATAAAAACCGGGGGAGGCCGCCCGCCTGCCAGGCCCAAAAGCCCGGCAAGCCAATAGCCTACTACCCTGGCCCAAATAAAACCGGACCTCTCTAACCAAACCCTAAACCTAGATCGAACCAAACCCCACTCCATCCACCAGCTGCCGCACGCTTTGCGAGGCCAGCACACAACTGCACGCTGCGTCGCACCCCGTGAGCGACCGAGCCTTGCTCGATCCAGTGCCGACACAACCACCCAGTCCCGCCCCGCACGCCTGGCCCCACCTGCCGCTGCTCCGCTCGCTCGAGCGAGGTGCCCCAACCCACCCCACGTCGCGCGCACTGCCCCAATCCCCACCCGACGCGAGCCCCTACCCGTGTCACACTGCAATGCACGCTCGCGTGCACCGCCGCGAACGCCGCTCCCTGTCTGGCCCCACCACCCACCAACTCCCCCTCTCGTTCTCAATCCCACGCACCGCATCAAGCCACCTACCCCTGCATCACCTCCCTCTCTCACCTCCCTCCCGATCGAGCAACCACCGCCGCCCTGTGTCGCCGCTTGGCTCTCCTCCCGGCCCCGTCGTCCTCTCTTCCGAGCGCTCGCCCTCGACTCGGTGCTCTCCTCCCGGACCTCGCCTATGCTGGAGCTGCCGCTGGTCTTTCCTCTCCAGCTTGCCTCCTCTGTTGCGCCGCCGCGGGACCCCGCGTCCCTCTGATCTCTTCCCCATTACTGATGACCCACATGTATAGGGGGTGTATCGCAGTATTTTCGTGGGAAGTGAAACCCAATTTATTGATTCGACACAAGGGGAGCCAAAGAATATTTATCAGCCTTAACAACTGAGTTGTCAATTCAGCTAAACCTGGAAACAATCTTGCTCATAGCAGTTTATCAGTAGCAATAGTTTTGTAGTAGGAATAGCAAAGTAACAGCAGTAGCAAAGCAAAGACAGTAGTAACGAAAGCAGTAACAGTGGGATTCGAGTGCGGTAGGAATAGGGATGGATGGACGGGCGTTGCATGGACAAGACAATTCACATAGCAATCAGAACAAAGGGAAATTGCAGATAAATAAGATAAAGAAATCAGAACAAAGGTCGAGCCTCTGTGGTGCTAGAATAACATCATCATGAGCCACTGAAAGATCTAATGCATTGACTACACGCGAGGCAATGATGCCCCCATAGATAGGCCCCCTAGCAGCTAGGCAGTGAGCAATAAGAGAGCCAAGATTATACCGAGTATCATTGTTGAGTGCAGCAGCAAGGAAAGCTAAGTGATAGTTGGAGATATTACTAGTGTTCTCCCTACCCAATACACTAGTGGCAAGATAGTACGCAAAGTATCGAAGAGCAGGGAGTTGGATATTTCTTATCTTTCCGCGCTGCGCCACACGGCCATCATCATTGGTCACCCCTCGGTAAAGCTCCAACAAATCAGTGGGCCGCCCTTGAATTTTCTTCACGGTCCCTGTCATACGCACACCTACAATACTGAAAATCTCTCCAAAGGCACGGTGAAGGGCATATCATAGATTTTAAAAGAGACAGTGGAATGATAGGATGTGTTAGTACATGAGAAGCTCTCAACAAAAGTTTTGGTGAGCACAGCGTATTGTGCACTCTCATCTTGCATATAAGTGGTCAAGCCAACCCTCTCAATCAGTAGCAAGAAATCATCAAGAATACCTGCAGCTTGCAAGAAAGTAAAACAAGGAAAAGAGGATGGGTGAGCATCCCCACCATCCCTTTCACTGCCAATGCATGTTGCAATGAGGTCTTCATTGTATGATGGCCTAGCTTGAGAGGCTGTTCTTGAGGTCCTTGACCTCCTAGGTGCATCACTCTCAAATATCTCTCCAAAAGTGTGGTTGTTCATGCTTGGTATTCTGAAATTTAAACACCTATTAAACAAGTGATTGCAAAGTAAATATACTGAAGGATTCTACTCATAGGGACTTGCAAGATGCCTAAACATGCATCAAAACTATATCTCTAAGCATCAAACAAGCTTACAAGCTCTCATAACCAGTCACCTACAGCAGCAAAATACTCAACATACAATCCACTAAACACAAATCTACTTGGACAAGGGGAGGAGTCACATACCAAGGAACAATTGCTCCAAATTTCAGCAAGAAAGATGGGCTGAGCAAAGAGATCGAAGAAATTGAGAGCAAGCACAGAGAGAACGCGATTTTGAGCTATGAACTGGAGCTTACTCGGGAGAGAGAAAAAAGTGGCAGGAGAGAGAGGTAGTGGGGGGCCAAGGGTGGCCCACACCAGGGCATGGCGCCACCCAGGTCTGGCCGCGCCACAATGTGGTGTGCCTCCCTGGTGTGCCCCCTGGTACCTACCAGGTACTCCTCTGCCCCTTTTTTCACGTAAAAATTTAATATGAATTTTCTGGAATTTTTCGAGACACTTTATTTTTGGGCAATTTTCAGAAATAGAAGAATGATTTTTCTGACAGACAGATTTTTTTCTTCTTTTTGGAAACATGATGCAAGGACAAAACAAGGCTAGAACTACAGAAGTTCTAGCATGCAAGCAACTAACAACAAAAAGAAAACTAAACGAAAGCAAAAACAAAAATGCAAAGGATAGAAATAAACAGGGATAATCATAATGAAAACATTGTTTTGTTCAATGGAATCCTTTTGTTAGCAAGGTTGATCAAGTATTGCTACCAAAACAATTGCATATGAGACAAAACTTTGTACTCCACTAATGATTATGTTACCTCAACCTTCATAGCAATGGTCCCAATCATAATAGTTTCAAATTTTTCTTTTGGCATGGGACAATATATTTCTCCAACTTGAATGCCTTCAACATGTTCAATTGAATTTAAACCATAAGTCCTTTCAATCTTCTTGGGGAAATAGACAGTATGTTCCTTGTCATTAACATTGAAGGTCACCTTTCCTTGATTACAATTAATAACAGCTCCTGCAGTATTAAGAAAAGGTCTCCCAAGAATAATAGACATATATTATCATCTTCAGACATTTCAAGCACAACAAAATCAGTTAATATCAAGAAATTATGAGCCACCTGAACAGGTACATCCTCACATATACCCACAGGAATAGTGGTAGACTTATTAGCCATTTGCAAAGATATATCAGTTGGTATCAATTTTTCAAGCGGAAGCCTCTTATAGAGAGAGAAAGGCATAACACTAACTCTAGCTCCCAAATCACACAAAGCAGTTCTAACATAACTGTTCTTAATAGAGCAAGGGATAGTTGGAATCCCTGGGTCTCCAAGTTTCTTAGGAACCTTACCATTGAAAGAATAATTAGCAAGCAAAGTAGAGATTTCTTCATTAGGGATCTTCCTTTTATTCGAAACAATGTCCTTCATATACTTTGAGTAAGGAGGCAATTTAATAGCATCAGTCAAAGGAATTTGCAAGAATAAAGGCTTCATCCACTCACAAAACTTATTATAGTGTTCATCTTCCTTTGACTTGTGTTTCTTATCAGGGAAAGGCATAGGTTTTTGGACCCAAGGTTCTCTTTCACTACCATGTTTCTTAGCAAAAAAATCTTCTTTGGTGTATTTAGTAGTCTTAGTGTGATTTTCAGGTTCTTCTTCAACTTTTTCTTCATTAGGCTCTTCATTTTCTTCATTACCACTTTCAGTTTCAGCATCAGAGATAGATATACTATTAGGATCTATAACAGGTTCAGAGGATTCTACAATAGTTTTATGTTTCTTTTTTATTTTCTTATGAGTAGAACCAGTATTTTCAGCTTGTTGAGAATCCTGCTCAATTCTTTTGGGATGTCCCTCAGGATATAGAGGATCCTGGGTAGCAGCACCACTTCTAGTTCTAATTTCATAAGCATGTTTTTCTTTAGCAGCATTAACTAGCAAGTCGTTTTGCACTTTAACGAGTTGATCTATTTGAGTTTGAACCATTTGAAAGTGTTTAACAATCATTTTAACATCATTGGAGGTTCTTTCCACAATATCTTTCAACTCAACAATAGCTCTAGTGTTTTCCATTAGATGATTTTGCACCCTTTTATTAAAGTTATCTTTCTTAAAAATAAAGATATCAAATTCTTCTAAGCATTGATCTTGAGGTTTCAAGTAAGGGATATAACCTTCATCAAAGTGTTGGAGAGAGTGTACCTCAATAGTGGGTGAGTAGGGAATAGGCTTACATAATTCTTCTATAGGAGGTAAATTCTTGACATTTGCAGCTTTAATTCCCTTCTCCTTAAGACATTTCTTAGCTTCCTTCATCACTTCATCATTTAATTCAATAACTCCCCTCTTCTTTGGTGTTGGAATAGGCTCAGGAATAGACGGTTCAGATATAATTACTTCAGGTGTAACTTGTTTAGGAGGAGTCCAATCTTCATAATTCTTGCTTATTTTAGCCATTAATTCCTCAGCTTCCTTGGGAGTCCTATTCCTGAAAACACAATCAGGACAACTATCTAGGTATGTCCTAGATTCTTTGGTTAGTCCATTATAAAATATATCAAGTAGTTCATTCTTAGGTAATGGACTTCCAGCCTGTGCATGAATCAAAGCACAGAACCTTGCCCAAGATTCGGGCAATACCTCTCTTTCTCCCTGTTTAAAATCAAAAAGTTCCTCCAAAATAGCATGTCTAGCATTAGGAGGAAAATATTTCTGCAGGAAAGTATGAATCAAGCACTCAGGGCTATCAATAGATCCAGGAGGTAAATTACCAAACCAAATTTTAGCTTCTCCTTTCAGTGAAAAAGGAAAAATCTTAGCAACAAAGTAAGTACGCATCTTAATATCATCAGAAAACAAGCCACTCATGGTAGAAAGTTCACTCATATGTGCTACCGCACTTTCATTCTTAGTCCCACAAAAAGGTTCTTTCTCGACAATAGCTATGTAAGATAGATCGAGAGAGAAATCATAATCTTCATCTATAATGTTTATGGGAGAAGCAGCAAACTTAGCATCAAGAGATAATTTGGGTATAGTAGTACGCCTCTCAAGGAGACTCTTAGCAACGCTCCTATCATGGGTGTTCCTACATTCTTCAATAAACTCATCAGTCATCTCAACATAATCTTCTTCAGCATCATAACTCTCACTAGACTCAGGTGAGCTAACAGGTGTAGTAGTGTCTTCATTAGGAGTTTTGGTATTTCCAGCTATAGTTCTAGCAATTGTAGCATCTAGGAAAGGACCTAATGAACCACTCTTATCAAGCATAGTAGAAGTAGCATCATAAGTATCAGAAGTTTCAGATTCAGCAGTAGTAGCAGTGTGTGTAGCATGTGTATGTGGTGGTGTAAGGAACTTACTCAAAACAGACGGTGAATGAAGAGTAGTAGAGGTGTTCAGAACCGTACCTCTTCTTGTAGTGGATGGTAAAATAGGAACCTTGCCATCACGAGACTTACCCATGATGCATGGATAGCAGTAAACAATAGAGAATCCAAGTGAAATTGATAAATAAAGCTATGCTCCCCGGCAACGGCGCCAAAAAATAGTCTTGATGACCCACAAGTATAGTGTATCGCAGTATTTTCGAGGGAAGTGAAACCCAATTTATTGATTCGACACAAGGGGAGCCAAAGAATATTTATCAGCCTTAACAACTGAGTTGTCAATTCAGCTGCACCTGGAACCAATCTTGCTCACAGCAGTTTATCAGTAGCAATAGTTTTGTAGTAGGAATAGCAAAGTAACAGCAGTAGCAAAGCAAAGATAGTAGTAACGAAAGCAGTAACAGTGGGATTCGAGTGCGGTAGGCATAGGGATGGATGGACGGGCTTTGCATGGACAAGACAATTCACATAGCAATCAGAACAAATGGCAATTGCTGATAAATAAGATAAAGCACCCAAGTACTAGACAATCCTAGGCATGTGTTCCATATATAGTCATACGTGCTCGCAATGAGAACTTGCACAACATCTTTTGTCCTGCCAGCCCGTTTGCAGCGGGGCCTCTAGGGAACTACTGGCAATTAAGGTGCTCCTTTTAATAGAGCACCAGAGCAAAGCATTAACACTCCGTGAACACATGTGATCCTCACATCAAAGCCTTTCCCTTCCGGTTATTCCGATTTCTGTCACTTCGGGGCCATAGGTTCCGAACAACAACGTGTGTATACAACTTGTAGATAAGACCAAAAACAATACTATTATAATGAATAAATAATAAGTTTAGATCTGAAATCATGGCACTCGGGCCCTAGTGACAAGCATTAAGCACAACAAGTCGCAACAAAGTCATAAAGCACTAATAAAAGATACTAGGCACCATGCCCTAACAATCCGATGCCATTACATGAATGATATCATCCAATCCCTACCATCCCCATAGCCTACAGTGGGGGATTACTCACTCATAGATGGGGGAAACATGGATGGTCGATGGAGAAGCGATGGTGATGATGATGGCGATGATCTCCTCCAATTCCTCGTCCCGACAGGGTGCCAGAACGGAGTTTCTGGTGCTGTTTTGTGGAATCTGGTGGTGGCGGCGGAGCGGAACTCCTTCTGGAAAAACGTCGAACCCCCCAAAGTTTTTAGGTCAGAAGGCTCCCTATAGGTGAAGAGAGAGGCCGAGGGGGTGCCTAGGGGGCCCACACCACCCCCTGGCGTGGCCTGGCCTGGCCCGCGCCACCAGGTGGTGTGGCCACCCCCTGGCTCTTCTCCGTCTCGTATTCTGGCTCCTGGAGTCCTTGGGTGAAATAGGATTTTTGGCATATTTTCCGGGATTTTTCCTGATAGTTGATTTTCTGCACAAAAAGTAGACACCAAGGCAGTTCTGCTGAAAACAGCATCAGTTCGCATTAGTTGCATCCAAATCACACAAGTATAGAGGAGAAACAATAGCAAAAGTGTTCGGGAAAGTAGATACGTTTTGGACGTATCAGTCACCGCCAGCCTCCCCTGCTCGTCTTCAACCTTCGTAGATGCAAGGCCCAACCCTCCTCTTCTCTGACCTGGCATGCCGCCATGAGATCCCTCCTCTGCTCGGGCTCCCCTTCACCGTCGCCTCGCCGTGCGGCCCTGCAGAGCTCCACCCCTAGCTGCTTCGCATCAAGCTCGATCCGACCGTTCCTTCCTCACAAGCCCCACCGCGTGTCTCTCTCCTTCGCATCGGTCCACCATCGTGAGTCCCTGTCGTCCTCCTCGTTGCCTCCCTGCAGCGTCGCCTGGCCGCGACCTCGGTCGTCTCTGTAGCATGCCAAGGCTCTCGCCTTCGACCAGCAAATGCGTCAAGGATCCTGCCTTCCTGTAGCACAAGCACGACGCCCACAAGCTGTTCGGGCCAGTGTCCACACAACACATGCCCCTTCACAGCTTGTTTTGGTTTGTCCCCTGCCACGTGCCGTTGTTGGATGGTCCGTGTACCGAGATGGCCCATGGCGCTACAAGATCTGCCCCGGTGATGCGCTTGTTTCTACAAGATCTCCTCACGGACAAGACCAACCTGATGCCGGCCACAGATGATCGAGATGGCACACCAAGGTCTTCATATGGACGACAAGATCTTCTCGGACCTGAAGACGTCGAGACCGCCATGTTCTCCTTTCGGAACCCAAAGACCCTGATCCCGAAGCCGAGAACCCCGACAAGATCTTCCGAGTGCCAACGACACCGAATGAAACCCCGAAGCCTCGATCCGAAATCGAGACTGCAACATGGAGACATCGCCGAGTTCTTCCGATGACCGCCAAGATCGCCGACACGGAATGCCAAGTTCTTCATCTCAGACGCCATGACCGTCTACACGGACTCGAAGACCACTGGTACTCGATCCATTCAAGTTCGCCATCGACGGCAAGATCGACCGCTTGGAACCCAAGTTATCCGTCACGACACAACAAGTTCTCCATCGCGTATCCGAACCTCGTCGTTCCCGTCAACCCCGAGACCGGACCCGAACCACATCGAACCCCAAGATCTTCGACCCCTTATGTGATTCCCTTTCCGAGACCCCTATTTTATAATATAACATACAACTTGTTGCATAATTAAATCATCATGCTTGCATACATGTCATCTGGTAGGTTGGGTTAACTATTCGATCCACCTAAATTAAACTTGGAGTCTATATGCGGGATATTCTAGTCTTATTCCGGACTCCATTTAAATTGGTGTAGCGAACCGATGACGTGTTTTGTCTTGTCAATACAACATTTAATTTGCGGGGTAGCTAAATAACTTGAACCATATAATTAATTGTCGGGACCCTGGTTCCGCTTAATATTGCCTAATTGCACCGCATCTGTGCCATGCCATGCATCGTATCATAATCATGCCGGATCTTCTGCTGTAGTATTAAATATTGCATCCGATGTTTCTTCTAGAGTTTTCTTCTTCGCGGATTAGGCCGATGAGTTGATGCGAGTATCGACAAGTTCTCTGGATATGATCCCTCGGCAGTGTTTCCCAGGCGAGCATCTCTCCCCCTTCTACCTATTTTGCATTTATAGTCTTTATTTCCTCCTGTTGATCTATTGCTATCCGTGTCGCGATGCTTTAGTTTCCGTGCACCAGTTATATCTCGTGCAACCTCTATATTGCCTTGCACACCTCCTATTGCCTATTGTTTGATAAATAGTCGGCCTTGCAAGTCGTAGTTGCTTGCTCAAGTGCTGCTTCGCGTCGTTGTTGTTCCACCGTTGTTGGAAGATTGACACATGCTTAATGGTGGAGATGCTTATTGGTGGAGATAATCATGACTTTAAATACAACTATTAAATTGTTGGGATAACTAATGAAAGAGGCACTAGTGGGCAATATATGCTATTTGGTTTTTATGCCCACTTGTGTCCCGTAGGCCCCGAGTACTTGATACCTATTCCTTGACTATTCGCACTATCCACATCCAGGAGAGTCTATGAATCCCCCTTAGCCAGAGCTTGATTCATTTCTATTTCTTGGGCCCACAAAGTAGTTTGGGGCTTTATTATTATCCTGTACTTATGCCATGCTTACTGCTTTATTTACGATTGTGCGTGGAGCACCGGTACTGTTTTGGAACGTGGAATGTTTTCGCGGTATCGACAAGCCCAGTCACACTTTCGGCTTCCCAGTCGTTTACAACCATTGACACAAACCCTGAGTCCGTTCCGGAGCCGGCCAACTTCGTTGCGGGTAGCTTAGTGGGGTGGCCCCTTGAAATATTTTATGAATCCTGTGATTGTTTTGTCGTGAAAGCCTCGTTGGGTTTTGAGTTGGTTTTTCCGAGGTTGTTCGAGTGTGTGTTGCTATTTGTGCACCCCTGTAGGGTAAAACTTTCTGAAAGCCGTGTCCGCGGTTACGGACGACTTGGAGCACAGTATCTTGATCATATACAAGCATAACTAAAGTAGTGCTATAAATTTGACTTAGTATGTGACTAGTAATCAGATTCAAATACCAAAGAATGGATATTAAAATTGCCAACAACTGGTGGAGCCGGGGTTCCTCCTGTCTTGCTATATCTGCCTAGTAAGTATTACAACTCCAATGGAATGTGATAAAAGTGCCAACAACTGTTGGGTTTTGGGATTCTTCAGGACAACTATATCTGACTAGTAAATGTTCCAACTACAACGGAATGGTAATTAAAACTGCCCACTACTTTTGCTTCAGGATGACTCATGCTATCTATATCTGATTAGTAAGAGCTTCAAATATAATGGAATGAATAAAACTGCCAACTGTGTGAGTTCCTCAGTTTGACTTCCTCGATTTGGTATCGAGGGGGAAATGCCAGGATGGGTATGTTTGGTTCTTAGTATCAGGTTGGTCCCGAAAGGTCTTTCTTATCCCTCGCTAATAGCCGAAAGTTGAATCGAGTCTCTATAGGTTGTTTAGTGCATGCTTTGGTGCCGCTTCAGTCCACCATACCTATGTAGGCGAGAGCCGCCGAATTCTAGCCTCGCCGTGTACTGGCCTCAGTACTGACGCTCCTCTTTTTCCTTTGCCCTTTGTCGGAGCCCCTTTTGTTTTAGCAGGTTCGAGATCGACGTCGTTAGCAGGGTTACCCTTCCGGCTTGGCCTAGGCAGGGTTATGGACGCCATTGGTTATTCTTCAGGGCTCTTAGCCCCATTTGCATCTTGTCCGTAGTCGGACGCTCTATCGTTTTCAAGGTGATTTGGATCTTTGTATGGTATATCTGCATTCTTGACTCATGGAGTCGTTGTTGTATATTTATGTTCTGTGGGTTCCATCGTGGACTAATGTGTAATGGTATTACTTCGTTTTCCACCCGCATGCAAGTGCCTGGTGGGCGTCCTTGAATCGTTTCTATGCGGGTTTGGCGGGAATCGCTAAAACTTGCATAGGGCCAATTCGAGGGTGTTACAGAGTGGTATCAGAGCCCAGCAGTTGCGATATCCCACTGGTCCAGCCTGTAGGATAACCTAGCTAACGGCCGATGTAGAGTATCAAAACTATTTTGGAAAATCGGTTGGATAGATCTTATTGGCTCTGTTTTTACTCCTTGCCCCTATGCTATTCTCCTCTTACCTTTGCGGTTTTTGAATCTGTTCTCTTATCTTCTCCTCTAGTCCAGGAATTCTCGTGGTTGGGTTCCGTCGTACCTTCAGGGTTTCGCTTCCTCCTTTGGCAATGATGTTTCTACCTCCGGACTTCATGCTATCTGAGTGATCCTTTATCTGTGGTACCATTCTTTGTTCCTTGTTTGTGCCTTCCGGTGTTTTCCGACGCGACAACATCATCTACGCCAGATCCGATGCGGATCCTACATCACTCCTTTGTTCTGAACCTCGATTGTCGAGATCTTCAGTCTGATTCCGAGAGTTGGTTGTATAATTCTGCCATTCACGTACGGAGTAATGATGTGAGTGCGGGATGGAGTCGCGACCATACTACTACTCTTATCATTCGCTTTTGTATATTGAATCGGTGGATCCAACAATTTTACTCCGTTCACGGAAGCTAGAGGTGGCTTTATTTGTTTATACCTTTACCTTCCTCCTTTGTTTATTCGGAGTGTTCTCTCGACGATCACGGACAACGACCTCTTTTTAGTGGTGTCGCGAGGACCTACACGAAGCGAGAAGATTTAGATCGCCAGCCTTCTTCCCCGGACCATGAGGCGGATCTCGTGGGCGAGATCCTTTGTTAGTGGTGTCGAATTGTGGCACCCCACTAAAACCACTAGTAGAAAATCGCTGTGTTTTGTGCATTGCATCATCATGACTACATGCTCATGTCATCATGCCACATTGCATTTGAGCATCGTCATCATCATGCATGGTTTGTCTCAAAACTATTTTCTGAAAGCCTAGTTTTGATTTCTAAATACCCTGTCTTTATTTCAAATTACAAAACTAGGGTTTTCTAAAAATAATTTACAAAAGCCTTTTAAAACAAACATATAATAAAAACATATTTTTATAAAAACCGGGGGAGGCCGCCTGCCTGCCAGGCCCAAAAGCCCGGCAAGCCAACAGCCTACTACCCCAGCCCAAATAAAACCGGACCTCTCTGACCAAACCCTAAACCTAGATCGAACCAAACCCCACTCCATCCACCAGCCGCCGCACGCTTTGCGAGGCCAGCACACAACTGCACGCTGCGTCGCACCCCGCGAGCGACCGAGCCTTGCACGATCCAGTGCCGACACAACTACCCAGCCCCACCCCGCGCGCCTGGCCCCACCTGCCGCTGCTCCGCTCGCTACAGCGAGGCGCCCCAACCCACCCCACATCACGCGCACTGCCCCAATCCCCACCCGACGCGAGCCCCTACCCGTGTCACGCTGCAATGCACGCTCGCATGCACCGCCGCTAACCCCGCTCCCTATCTGGCCCCACCACCCACCAACTCCCCCTCTCGTTCTCGATCCCACGCACCGCATCGAGCCACCTACCCCTGCATCGCCTCCCTCTCTCACCTCCCTTGCGATCGAGCAACCACCGCTGCCCCGTGTCGCCGCTTGGCTCTCCTCCCGGCCCCGTCGTCCTCTCTTCCGAGCGCTCGCCCTCGACTCGGTTCTCTCCTCCCGGACCTCGCCTATGCTGGAGCTGCCGCCGGTCTTTCCTCTCTGGCTTGCCTCCTCTGTTGCGCCATCGCGGGACCCCGCGTCCCTCCGAGCTCTTCCCCGTCACCGCCGGCCTCCCCTGCTCGTCTTGAACCTTCGCAGACGCGAGGCCCAACCGTCCTCTACTCTGACCTGGTGCACCGCCGTGACAGCCCTCCTCGCTCGGGCTCCCTTTCACCGTCGCCTCGCCGCGTGGCCCTGTAGAGCTCCGCCCCTGGCCGCTTCGCATCAAGCTCGATCTGACCGTTCCTTCCTCGCGAGCCCCACCACGCGTCTCTCTCCTTCGCATCGGTGCACCACCGCGAGTCCCTGTCGTGCTCCTCGTCGCCTCCCTGCAGCGTCGCCTGGCCGCGACCTCGGACGTCTCTGCAACATGCCAAGGCTCTCGCCTCCGACTAGCAAACGCGTCAAGGATCCTGCCTTCCTGTAGCACAAGCAGGACGCCCACAAGCTGTTCAGGCCAGTGTCCGCACAACACATGCCCCTTCACAGCTTGTTTTGGTTTGTCCCCTGCCACGTGCCGTTCTTGGATGGTCCGTGTACCGAGATGGCCCATGGCGCTACAAGATCTGCCCCGGTGATGCGCTTGTTTCTACAGGATCTCCTCAGGGACAAGACCAACCTGATGCCGACCACAGATGATCGAGATGGCACACCAAGGTCTTCATATGGACGACAAGATCTTCTCGGACCTAAAGATGCCGAGACCGCCATGTTCTCCTTTCGGAACCCGAAGACCCCGATCCCGAAGCCGAGAACCCCGCAAGTTCTTCCGAGTGCCAACGACGCCAAATGAAACCCCGAAGCCTCGATCCGAAGTCGAGACTGCAACGTGGAGACATCGCCGAGTTCTTCCGATGACCGCCAAGATCGCCGACACGAAACGCCAAGTTCTTCATCCCGGACGCCATGACTGTCTACACGGACCCGAAGACCACCGGTACCCGATCCATTCAAGTTCGCCATCGACGGCAAGATCGACCGCTTGGAACCTAAGTTCTCTGTCACGACACGACAAGTTCTCCATCGTGTATCCAAACCTCGTCGTTCCCGTCAACCCTGAGACCGGACCCGAACCACATCGAACCCCAAGATCTTCGACCCCTTATGTGATTCCCTTTCCGAGACCCCTATTTTATAATATAACATACAACTTGTTGCATAATTAAATCATCATGCTTGCATACATGTCATCTGGTGGGTTGGGTTAAATAGTCGATCCACCTAAATTAAATATGGAGTCTATATGCGGGCTATTCTAGTCTTATTCCAGACTCCATTTAAATTGGTGCAGCGAACCGATGCCGTGTTTTGTCTTGTCAATACAACATTTAATTTGCAGGGTAGCTAAATAACTTGAACCATATAATTAATTGTCGGGACCTCGGTTCCTCTTAATATTGCCTAATTGCACCGCATTTGTGCCATGCCATGCATCGTATCATAATCATGCCGGATCTTCTATCGTAGTATTAAATATTGCATCCGGTGTTTCTTCTAGAGTTTGCTTCTTCGCGGATTAGGCTGATGAGTTGATGCGAGTATCGACAAGTTCTCCGAATATGATCCCTCGGCAGTGTTTCCCAGGCGAGCATCTCTCCCCCTTCTACCTATTTTGCATTTATAGTCTTTATTTCCTCCTGTTGATCTATTGCTATCCGTGTCGCGATGCTTTAGTTTCCGTGCACTAGTTATATCCCGTGCAGCCTCTATATTGCCTTGGACACCTCCTATTGCCTATTGTTTGATAAATAGTCGGCCTTGCGAGTCGTAGTTGCTTACTCAGGTGCTGCTTCGCGTCGTTGTTGTTCCACCGTTGTTGGAAGATTGACACATTCTTAATGGTGGAGATGATCATGACTTTAAATACAACTATTAAATTGTTGGGATAACTAATGAAAGAGGCACCGGTGGGCAATATATGCTATTTGGTTTTTATGCCCACTTGTGTCCCATAGGCCCCGAGTACTCGGGGCCTACGGGACACAAGTGGACATGAAAACCAAATAGCATATATTGCCCACCGGTGCCTCTTTCATTAGTTATCACAGCAATTTAATAGTTGTAATTAAAGACATGATCATCTCCACCATTAAGCATGTGCCAACCTTCCAATAACGGTGGAACAACAACGGCGCGAAGCAGCACATGAGCAAGCAACTACGACTCGCAAGGCCGACTATTTATCAAACAACAGGCAATAGGATGTGTTCAAGGCAATATAAAGGCTGCAAGGGATATATCTGGTACGGAACACTAAAGCATCGCGACACAGATAACAATAGATCAACATGAGGAAATAAAGACTATAAATGCAAAATAGGTAGAAAGGGGGAGAATGCTCGCCTGGGAAACACTGCCGAAGGTTCATTATCCGAAGAACTTGTCGATACTCGCATCAACTCATCGGCCTAATCCGCGAAGAAGCAAACACTAGAAGAAACACCGGATGCAATATTTAATACTACGGCAGAAGATCCGGCATGAGTATGATATGATGCAGATGCGGTGCAATTAGGCCGTATTAAGCGGAATCGGGGCCCTGACAATTAATTAATAGGTTCAAGTTATTTCGACCCCTGGAATTTAAATGTTGTATTGACAAGACAAAACACAGCATCGATTAACTACACAAA
This sequence comes from Avena eriantha, assembly GCA_910589775.1. Classification (NCBI taxonomy): domain Eukaryota; kingdom Viridiplantae; phylum Streptophyta; class Magnoliopsida; order Poales; family Poaceae; genus Avena; species Avena eriantha. The sequence continues at coordinate 101,460,360 of OU342742.1, forward strand.
TTTACATGGAGGCGGTAAAATACAAGAATAACCTGCATATAGTCTCCATATTTAATTACGAGGTGAGTCAGAATAATGCCGCCAAACACCTACAATATGCATGCAAACATGATGATTTAATGATGCGACAGGTATATGTGATATTATAAAAATAGAGGCTTAGGGTCACACATCTGGGTTCGAAAGATCTTGGTTCCGGTTTTCGGGGATCGACATGGTTCGACGAGGATCGGTCTTCGGATATCATCGCAGGACTTGGTTTAGTGTCGGAGGATCCTCGGGTTCGCCCTGGTCGGTGTCGATCTTGCCGTCGCGAAGATCTTGTCGGGTCCGCGTATCGGGTCGATCTTGGCGTTCGGGAAGAAGAACTAGGCGTTCCGTGTCGGCGATCTTGGCGTCCGGGTTCTTAGCATCGCATCCGGGAAGGAGGTATTGTCGCATCCGTGGAGATCTTGGTTCGGCCTCGGTCAAAGCGTTCGGAAGCAGATCTTGGTGTTCCGGGCATCTTCCGGTCGGGGTCTCGGCGTTCATGAAGAAGATCACGTCGATCCACGGGGTTCGGTCTTCGGGGATTCGGCTTCGGGACCGAGAAGGAGATCTTGAGGTTCCACTCGTTGGTCGGTGATGGACTTGAGCCAGTGTCTTCATGGCTTCGCAATGGGACTCCAGGTTCACGACTTGACAAGGTGTCGATCTCAACAGAGTACGGGTTCGGGGTACTCAGGACGCCTGAATGTGACTCCGAAGAAGATCTTGCGGTTCTTAGGGCAGCAACACAGGGGCACATACGTAGAGATATGAAATTGGTGTGATGTACACATGCCTGAATAGCTGAAGTGCCCGCCTGGAGCACACACGAGCTCACCGTCAACACATAAACCCAACCTGAAACATGACACGCGCAGGAAGCAGAGGATGCCCGCTTCCACTTAGCAAGAGAACAGAGGCAGGTCGCCGGGGAGGTTCGAGGCGAATGACGTCGAGGCGTAGCCATGGCGCTCAGGGCATGCTGGCGGGAGGGACGAGCTTGATAGGGCGGCGGATGGCACAGGGGGCGCCGCTGTGAGGAAGACATGGCCGGAGGTCAACGGGAGGGCTCAGACGACGGTCGCAGAGGAAGGCGGTGTGGCCAGCGGTGATGTGCTGGGCTTGACGGAGAAGAGGAGGCCGGAACTCGAGCAGAGCCGCGAGGCGGTCAAAGACCTTCGAGGCGCCCGGGAGGGGACGGGGCCGCGGCGAGGTGGTCACTGGTGGCGGTGCGACGCGGCCAGGGAGGAAGCAGGGAAGCGAGGCAAGCGCCGCTAGGAGACGAGGTCGAGGCGGAGGAACTCACTGGCGGCGTGGGCGGTGGGGAGCTTGGCGGAAAAGGGCGGGAGCGAGGAGAGGCGAGGCCGACGACTGCTGTGGTCGGGGCGGCTTGGAAACGTGCTCGGGGGAGGAGCGAGGATGGAGGCGACCGCCAGAGGAGGCACGGTGGAAGATGGCGTCGACGGCGCGGGTCGCGACCGTGGGGAGGCGGAAGGAGCTCCGGGCGGCGACGGTTCATGAACGGGAGGCGACGCGCGGGGACCGGCTCGGGCTCGGGGGTGCTGCACGGACGGCAAGGGAGGCTGGAGGAAGAGTGCTCCGCGGTGGCGGCCGGAGCCGAGCACGGGGACGGGAAGGAGACGGACGAGGCCGGTGGCGCCGACGAGGAGCTTGCAGTGGGGAGGCACGGCAGGAGGATGGCGGTAGGTGGAGGAGGCGCCTGGGAGACGAGGTTAGGGGCGCCGAGGCCGGGCGACGAGGAGACGGCTAGGAGGCGACGGTGGCGACACGAGAGGAGCGGGGCTCTGCTCGAGGATGGGGATCGAGGCAGAGATGGTCGCGTCGGTGGCGTCTAGCGTGTAGCGGAGTGGGGTCGGGATGGAGAGGGGACACGTGCGGGGTTGGTTGCTGCACGTGTTGCAGCGTGTGTGTGTGCATGCGTGGGGTTTGGGGCCAAGGGGTGGGGCCAGACGACGACCAGGTGGTGTGGGGGAGAGTGCAGGTGGCGGCGGGGTGGAGAGAGGGAGGGGGTGGCTGGCGGTTGGTGTGGGAGAGAAGGGTTAGGATAGGGTTGGAGATTAGGGTTTGGTTGCTGTTGGGTAGTAGGTGGCTGGATGGGCCTTTTGGGCCTGGCCGGCTACCTCCCCTAATAAAATATTTGTTTTTTTAATTTTGTAAAGCCTTTCGCAAACAGTTTTTAGACAAAACAAAATATTCGGAAAAAAGCCGGGGTTTTAATTTGAAATAAAGACGAGGGATATTTAGAAATCAAATATAGGCTTTTAGAAAATATTTTTAGGCAAACAAAATGCAGGATGACATGACGATGCTCAAATGCAATGTGGCATGATGACATGAGCATGCGGTCATGACGATGCAATGCACAAAAACACATCGATTTTCTAGTAGTGGTTTTAGCGGGATGCCACAATTCGACACCACTAACAATGGATCTCGCCCTCGAGATCCGCCTCATGGTACCGGGAAGAAGGCTGACGATCAGAATCTTCTCGCTTCGGGTAGATCCCCACGACACCACTAACAAGATTGTTGCTCCATCTTGAAATCGGCGACACCACCAACAAGGGGTCGTTGTCCATGGTCGTCGAGAAACACTCCGGGAACAAAGGACGAAGGTAAAGGTATCAAGAGATAAGGCCACCTTTAACTTCCGTTGACGGAGCGAAATTGCTTGATCCACCGATTCGATGTACAAAAGTGCACAGTGAGAGGCGGGTAGGGTGATCAGTCCATCCCGTACTCAAAGAATCCTTCTGTAAATGAATCGCAGAATCGTGCAACCAACTCTTGGGATTTAGATTGAAGATCTTCACAAGCGGTGTTCGGAACAAGAGGGGTGATGCAAGATCTTCATCGGATCTGGCGTAGATGATGTTGTCGCATTGGGGACCACCGAAAGATACAAAGAAACATCGTACGAAAAGACACAATGATCAGGTTTTGCGATGGTTCCATTGGCATGAACATCACATGCTCAAGGTATACTCCAACTTCACCAAAGCTCATCCTTCTCATATGCTTTTCAACGATACATATATCTGTCAAGGGGCACATACAGATAAAGAGTTCACGGACAAAAGATTGGATGAAGGTACAACAGCCGAGAAGCAGATTGATGATTGTAGAACCACCGTTATAAAGGGAGGAAGCGAAACCCTGAAGATACGATAGAAACCCAACCATGGGAAATCCTGGACTCGAAGAAAAGATAAGAGAGTAGAATCAAAACACGCAGAGATAAGAGGAGAACAGCAGAGGGGTAAGGAGTAAAAGCAGACCTAATCAGATCTATCCAACCGATTTTTGCAAAATAGTTTTGACACTCTACATCGGCCGTTAGCTAGGTTATCCTACAGGCTGGACCAGTGGGGTATCGCAACTGCTGAGCTCTGATACCACTCTGTAACACCCTCGAATTGGCCCTATGCAAGTTTTAGCCCTTTCCGCCAAACCCGCATAGAAACGATTCAACGACGCCCACCAAGCACTTTCGTGCGGGTGGAAAACGAGGAATACCATTACACAACAGTCCTCGAAGGGACTCATAGAACATATATATATATAGCACGACTCCAAGAGTCAAGATTACAGATATACACTACAAAGATCCAAATCACCTTGAAAACGATACAGCGTCTGAGTATGGACAAGATGCAAATGGGGCTAAGAGCCCTGAAGAATAACCAATGGCGTCCATAACCCTGCCCAGGCCAAGCCAGAAGCGTAATCCTGCTAATGACGTCGATCTCAAACCTGCTAAAACAAAAGGGGTGCCGACAAAGGGCAAAGGAAAAAGAGGAGCGTCAGTACTAAGGCCAGTACACGGCGAGGCTAGAATTCAGCGGCTCTCGCCTACATAGGTATGGTGGACTGAAGCGACAGTGAAGCATGCACTAAACAACCTATAGAGACTCAATACAACTATCGGCTATTAGAGAGGGATAAGGAAGACCTATCCGGATCCAACCTGATAGTAACACCAAACATACCCATCCTGGTTTTCCCCCTCGAGACCAAACGAGGAAGTCAAACCGAGGAACTCACACAGTTGGCAGTTTTATTCATTCCATTATAGTTCCAGCACTTACTAGTCAGATATAGATAGCATGAGTCATCCTGATAGCATAAGTAGTGGGCAGTTTTAATCACCAATTCGTTGTAATTGGAACATTTACTAGTCAGATATAATTGTCCTGAGGAATCCCAAAACCCAGCAATTGATGGCACTTTTATTTCATTCCATTGGAGTTGCGATACTTACTAGGCAGGTATAGCATGACAGGATACATCCCAGTTCCACCAGTTGTTGTCACTTTTATTATCCATTCCATTGTATTGAAGCTGATTACTAGTCACATATTAAGTCAAATTTATAGCACTACTTTAGTTATGCTTGTCTATGATCGAGATACTATGCTCCAAGTCGTCCATAACCGCGGACACGGCTTTGAGAAAGATTTACCCTGCAGGGGTGCACAAATAGCAACACACACACAATCAACCTCGGAAACACCAAATCAAAACCCAACGAGGTTTTCACGACAAAGCAATCACAGGATTCATGAAATATTTCAGGGGGCCACCCCACTAAGCTACCCGCAACGAAGTTGGCCGGCTCCGAGACGGACCCAGGGTTTGCGAGAACGGTTGTAAACGACTAGGAACCCAAAAGTGTGACTGGGCTTGTCGATACCGCGAAACCATGCCGCGATCCAAAACAGTACAGGTGCTCCACGCACAATCGTAAATAAAGCAGTAAAGCATGGCATAAGTACAGGATAGTAATAAAGCCCCAAACTACTTTGTGGCCCCAAGAAATAAGAAATGAATCAAGCTCTGGCTAAGGGGGATTCATAGACTCTCCCGAATGTGGATAGTGCAAATAGTCAAGGAACAGGTATGAAGTACTCGGGGCCTACGGGACACAAGTGGACATGAAAAACCAAATAGCATATATTGCCCAGCGGTGCCTCTTTCATTAGTTATCATAGCTATTTAATAGTTGTAATTAAAGACATGATCATCTCCACCATTAAGCATCTCCACCATTAAGCATGTGCCAACCTTCCAATAACGGTGGAACAACAACGACGCAAAGCAGCACATGAGCAAGCAACTACGACTCGCAAGGCCGACTATTTATAAAACAACATGCAATAGGATGTGTTCAAGGAAATATAAAGGATGCAAGGGATATATCTGGTACGGAACACTAAAGCATCGCGACACAGATAGCAATAGATCAATAGGAGGAAATAAAGACTATAAATGCAAAATAGGTAGAAAGGGGGAGAATGTCGCCTGGGAAACACTGGCGAAGGTTCATTTTCCGAAGAACTTGTCGATACTCGCATCAACTCATCGGCCTAATCTGCGAAGAAGCAAACACTAGAAGAAACACCGGATGCAATATTTAATACTACGGCAGAAGATCCGGCATGATTATGATATGATGCAGATGCGGTGCAATTAGGCCGTATTAAGCGGAACCGGGGCCCCGACAATTAATTAATAGGTTCAAGTTATTTAGACCCCTGTAATTTAAATGTTGTATTGACAAGACAAAACACGGCATCGGTTCACTACACAAATTTAAATGGAGGCGGTAAAATACAAGAATAGCCCGCATATAGTCTTCATATTTAATTACGAGGTGAGTCGGCATAATGCCCCCAAACACCCACAATATGCATGCAAACATGATGATTTAATGATGCGACAGGTATATGTCATATTATAAAAATAGAGGCTTAGGGTCACACATCTAGGTTCGGAAGATCTTGGTTCCGGGGTTCGGGGATCGACAGGGTTCGACGGGGATCGGTTTTCGGATATCGTCGCAGGACTTGGTTTGGCGTCGGAGGATCCTCGGGTTCGCTCTAGTCGGTGTCGATCTTGCCGTCGCGAAGATCTTGTTGGGTCCACGTATCGGGTCGATCTTGGCGTTCGGGAAGAAGAACTTGGCGTTCCGTGTCAGCGATCTTGGCGTCCAGGTTCTTGGCATCGCATCCGGGAAGGAGGTCTCGTCACATCCATGGAGATCTAGGTTCGGCCTCGGTCAAAGCGTTCGGAAGCTGATCTTGGTGTTCCGGGCATCTTCCGGTCAGGGTCTCGACGTTCATGAAGAAGATCACGTCGATCCACGGGGTTCGGTCTTCGGGGATTCGGCTTCGGGACCGAGAAGGAGATCTTGAGGTTCCACTCGTTGGTCGGTGATGGACTTGAGCCAGTGTCTTCACGGCTTCGCAATGGGACTCCAGGTTCACGACGTGACAAGGTGTCAATCTCAACAGAGTATGGGTTCGGGGTACTCAGGATGCCTGGATGTGACTCCGAAGAAGATCTTGTGGTTCTTAGGGCAGCAACACAAGGCCACATATGCAGAGATATGTAATTGGCGTGATGTACACATGCATGACTAGCTAAAGTGCCTGCCTAGAGCACACACGAGCTCACCGTCAACACATAAACACAACCAGAAACATGATTCGTGCAGGAAGCAGAGGATGCCCGCTTCCACTTAGCAAGAGAACAGAGGCAGGTCGTCGGGGAGGTTCGAGGCGAATGACGTCGAGGCGTAGCCATGGCGCTCAGGGCATGCTGGCGGGAGGGACGAGCTTGATGGGGCGGCGGATGGCACAGGGGGCACCGCTGTGAGGAAGACATGGCCAGAGTTCAACGCGAGGGCTCGGACGATGGCCGCAGAGGAAGGCGGTGCGGCCAGCAGTGATGTGCTGGGCTTGACGGAGAAGAGGAGGCCGGAACTCGAGCAGAGCCGCGAGGCGGTCAATGACCTTCGAGGCGCCCGGGAGGGGACGGGGCCGCGGCGAGGTGGTCGCTGGTGGCGGTGCGACGCGGCCAGGGAGGAAGTGGGGAAGCGAGGCAAGCACCGCTAGGAGACGAGGTCGAGGCGGAGGAACTCACTAGTGGCGTGGGCGGGGGGGAGCTTGGCAGAAAAGGGCGGGAGCGAGGAGAGGCGAGGCTGACGACTGCTGGGGTCGGGCGGCTTGGAGACGTGCTCGGGGGAGGAGCGAGGACGGAGGTGACCGCCGGAGGAGGCATGGTGGAAGATGGCGTCGACGGCGCGGGTCGCGACCATGGGGAGGCAGAAGGAGCTCTGGGCGGCGGCGGTCCACGAACGGGAGGCGAAGTGCGGGGACTGGCTCAGGCTCGGGGGTGCTGCACGGACGGCAAGGGAGGCCGTAGGAAGGCCGCTCCGCGGTGGCGGCCGGAGCCGAGCAGGGGACGGGGAGGAGACGGACGAGGCCGGCAGCGCCGGCGAGGAGCTTGCAGCGGGGAGGTGCGGCAGGAGGACGATGGTAGGTAGAGGAGGCGCCCGGGAGACGAGGTTAGGGGCGCCGAGGCCGGGCGACGAGGAGACGGCCAGGAGGCGGCGGTGGCGACGCGAGAGGAGCGGGGCTCTGCGCGAGGATGGGGATCGAGGCAGGGATGGTCGTGTCGGTGGCGTCTGGCGTGTAGCGGAGTGGGGTCGGGATGGTGAGGGGAGACGTGCGGGGTTGGTTGCTACACGCGTTGGAGTGTGCGTGTGTGCGTGCGTGGGGTTTGAGGCCAAGGGGTGGGGCCAGGGGACGACCAGGTGGTGTGGGGGAGAGTGCAGGTGGCGGCGGGGTGGAGAGAGGGAGGGGGTGGCTGGCGGTTGGTGTGGGAGAGAAGGGGTAGGATAGGGTTGGAGATTAGGGTTTGGTTGCTGTAGGGTAGTAGGTGGCTGGTTGGGCCTTTTGGGCTTGGCCGGCTGCCTCCCCTAATAAAATATTTGTTTTATTTTTATTTTATAAAACCTTTCGCAAACAGTTTTTAGACAAAACAAAATATTCGGAAAAAGGTCGAGGTTTTAATTTGAAATAAAGACGAGGGATATTTAGAAAAACAAATATAGGCTTTTAGAAAATAGTTTTAGGCAAACAAAATGCAGGATGACATGACGATGCTCAAATGCAATGTGGCATGATGACATGAGCATGCGGTCATGACGATGCAATGCACAAAAACACAGCAATTTTCTAGTAGTGGTTTTAGCGGGATGCCACATCATTGCATGCATGTTCTTTCCAAAAACCACATATGGATCAACCAGTGTCATTGCATGTGTGTTCTTTCCACAAACCACATATGGATCCATTTGAGTCATTGCATGTTATTTCTTATACTAAAACCACAAACCGGCACTAGACTCATTGCATGTGTGTTCTTTTCCACAAACAACTTATGGATCAACCAGTGGTCATTGCATGTGTGTTCTTTTCACAAACTACATATGGACCCACTAGAGTCATTGTATGTGTGTTCTTATACTAAAACTAGCACTAGAGTCATTGCATGTGTGTTCTTTTCCACAAACCACATATGGATCAACCACTAGACTCGTTGCATGTGTGTTATTTCCACAAACCACACATGGATCAACCACTAGAGTCATTGCATGTGTGTTCTTTTCCACAAAACACACATGGATCCACTAGAGTCATTGCATGTGTGTTCTTTTCCACAGACAACTTATGGATCAACCAGTGGTCATTGCATGTGTGTTCTTTTTACAAACTACATGTGGACCCACTAGAGTCATTGTATGTGTGTTCTTGAACTAAAACTAGCACTATAGTCATTGCATGTGTGTTCTTTTCCATAAACCACACATGGATCCATTAGAGTCATTGCATGTGTGTTATTTCCACAAACCACACATGGACCAACCACTAGAGTCATTGCATGTGAGTTCTTTTCCACAGACCACATATGTATCCACTAGACTCATTGCATGTGTGTTCTTTTCCACAAACAACTTATGGATCAACCAGTGGTCATTGCATGTGTGTTCTTTTCACAAACTACATGTGGACCCACTAGAGTCATTGTATGTGTGTTCTTATACTAAAACTAGCACTAGAGTCATTGCATGTGTGTTCTTTCCACAAACCACATATGGATCAACCACTAGAGTCATTGCATGGGTGTTATGTCCACAAACCACACATGGATCAACCACTAGAGTCATTGCATGTGTGTTCTTTTCCACAAACCACACATGGATCCACTAGAGTCATTCCATGTGTGTTCTTTTCCACAGACAACTTATGGATCAACTAGTGGTCTTTGCATGTGTGTTCTTTTCCACAAACCACATGTAGACCCACTAGAGTCATTGCATGTGTGTTATTTCCACAAACCACATATGGATCAACCAGTGTCATTCCATGTGTGTTCTTTCCACAAACCACATATGGATCCATTTGAGTCATTGCATGTTTGTTCTTATACTAAAACCACAAACCGGCACTAGAATCATTGCATGTGTGTTCTTTTCCACAAACAACTTATGGATCAACCAGTGGTCATTGCATGTGTGTTCTTTTCACCAACTACATGTGGACCCACTAGAGTCATTGTATGTGTGTTCTTATACTAAAACTAGCACTATAGTCATTGCATGTGTGTTCTTTTCCATAAACCACTGATGGATCCATTAGAGTCATTGCATGTGTGTTATTTCCACAAACCACACATGGATCAACCACCAGAGTTATTGCATGTGTGTTCTTTTCCACAAACCACACATGGATCCATTAGACTCATTGCATGTGTGTTCTTTTCCACAAACAACTTATGGATCAACCAATGGTCTTTGCATGTGTGTTCTTTTCCATAAACCACATGTGGGTCAACCAGTGGTCATTGCATGTGTGTTATTTCCACAAACCACACATGGATCAACCACTAGAGTCATTGCATGTGTGTTATTTCCACAAACCACACATGGATCAACCACTAGAGTCATTGCATGTGTGTTATTTCCACTAACCACACATGGATCAACCACTAGAGTCATTGCATGTGTGTTCTTTTCCACAAACCACACATGGATCCACTAGACTCATTGCATGTGTGTTCTTTTCCACAAACAACTTATGGATCAACGAGTGGTCATTGCATGTGTGTTCTTTTCACAAACTACATGTGGAACCACTAGAGTCATTGTATGTGTGTTCTTTTACTAAAACTAGCACTAGAGTCATTGCATGTGTGTTCTTTTCCACAAACCACTTATGGATCAACCACTAGAGTCATTGCATGTGTGTTATTTCCACAAACCACACATGGATCAACCACTAGAGTCATTGCATGTGTGTTATTTCCACAAACCACACATGGATCAACCAGTAGAGTCATTGCATGTGTGTTCTTTTCCAGAAACGACACATGGACCCACTAGACTCATTGCATGTGTGTTCTTTTCCACAAACAACTTATGGATCAACCAGTGGTCTTTGCATGTGTGTTCTTTTCCACAAACCACATGTGGACCCACTAGAGTCATTGCATGTGTATTCTTTCCACAAACCACATATGGAGCAACCAGTGTCATTGCATGTGTGTTCTTTCCACAAACCACACATGGATCAACAAGTGGTCATTGCATGTTTGTTCTTTTCCACAAACCACACATGGATCCACTAGACTCATTGCATGTGTGTTCTTTTCCACAAACAACTAATGGATCAACCTGTGGTCTTTGCATGTGTGTTCTTTTCCACAAACCACATGTGGGTCAAGAAGTGGTCATTGCATGTGTGTTCTTTCGACAAACCACATATGGACCAACCAGTGTCATTGCATGTGTGTTCTTTCCAAAAACCACATATGGATCCATTTGAGTCATTGCATGTTTGTTCTTATACTAAAACCACAAACCGGCACTAGAGTCATTGCATGTGTGTTCTTTTCCACAAACAACTTATGGATCAACCAGTGGTCATTGCATGTTTGTTCTTATACTAAAACCACAAACCGGCACTAGAGTCATTGCATGTGTGTTCTTTCCACAAACCACATATGGATCCATTTGAGTCATTTCATGCGTGTTATTTCCACAAACCACATATGGATCCATTGAGTCATTTCATGCTTGTTCTTATACTAAAACTAGCACTGCCGCCTATGGATCCACCATTAGACCGAGTCTTCTAGAAGGCACGCCATAACACAGTTGTTCTGCTTGACGATTGTTACATACCGTTCGATTGGGGCACTTGGACGATTGGGATGGTCTTCGCGAGAGCAATCCTCGAGTAGGCTGTTCTGCGGCATGATTGGCCACGCTTGTTTTGGACAAACTGGCATGTTGCGAGTGTTACGACTCACGAGTTCAGTGGGCCATATCCCAGTGTCACGTCCCCGTTACTTCTCTTCCTTCCCCTCGAAGCCACTTTCCCCACTTCACTTCCATCCTGTAGTAGCTGCATGCCGACGACATCCGCCAATTCTCCGGTCGCTACCTTCATGGTAAGAAATCATTTTACAAGCTTTTGAACTTATCCTACATATTCCTGCTATTCGCCAATCTAACTACTCATCTTTTTTCCGATTTCTCGATGAACTTCAGATGTGGCAGATGTGGGAGCCCAAGAATCTGGAGATCCTCACGCGCAACTTCACAGTGGCGTTCCCGCTCGTGTGCTCCTACCCAGGATGCTTTCGCCGTTACTCCTGCCGCGACCTCCCGCTCCACGAGCTCGCGTGCCCGCACGGCTCGTGCGCCTGCACGGAGCTGGGCTGCAACTACACCGGCCCACCGGCAGAGCTCGTCGTCCACCTTGCAGATGGGCACTTGATCGAAGTGATTAGGATCTCATACGGGCAAGCCCAACTTCTCCAAGAGCAGGTGTCGTTCACTGACTCGGCACGCCGCCTGCTAATTTTCTAGGGGGGACGGCTCTATTTTCGTCCTGACCATCACCGCCGGTGTTCCGGGAACCAGAGCCGGGCCCACCGTCATGGGTGCCGTATGCGTCAGGTCGGTCTCGTGCGCCTGGCCCGTATACACGGTGCGCATGTGGGCGAACGCCCATCCGCCGTCGTCAGATAACATTCTTGTGCTAGCCGAGGTGGCGAGCTGCCCGACGCCGCGGGAGGTAGAGTATGTGGACCTAAGGTCGATCCTATGCGTGCCATCTCAGTACCTTGTCGGTGCTGGGCCGAACAGGCAGATGCATTTCTACATTTGTATCGAGAAGACCGACAGGCAAATGTAGTACTTGTGCTGTCGTTACTGTTAGACTTAAGCGATGCTTCTCAGGTGCTTAGAGCATATGTGTTGTGCGAATGTACCCCAGTTGTAGTTTTCAGTACTCCTTAATACTTCGACGAGTTATTGTATTGGTCCAATCAGCTTGCTGTTGTCACGTTGCAAAGTCCGCTTGCTCTGGATAGACCGGCAATACCGTGTGCTCCCGCTCCCGCATGTCAGTGTCATGTGTTCTGAGGGCCCACCTGCTAGTGTCACGCCCCCTCCTTCCCCTAGCAGCCACTGTCCCAACTTCTCTTCCATCCTGCCACTCTAGTCCGGGACTGAGCTTCAGTGACTTGGTGTTATCAAGTCTCACCGTGACTTGGTGCTACCATCAACCATCCATCTCTGATTCAACGTACCAGATTGACTCTGATTCTAAGCTAAATAATTAAAACTACTCAAAAAAATTGAAAAGATTCTAGTAAAGTGTAACTATCTTGTTTTGAAACCTGTGAATATTTCATACCATTTGGATAAATAGTTTATGATTAAATAGCTTTTTTCATTTTCGAGCACTAGTTTAAACTAAATATATATTTAATCACAAACCTTTGATCCAAATGGAATGAAACTTCACCAGAATACAAATCGAAACATGCAAATGGCACAGACACAATTTCTGAAGTGGAAGCACTCACACACTGCTATTGCACATATTTCTCAATATAGCTCGACAAACACATTACAATAATTGTACTCGCATTAAACACAACCGAAATTGCAACCATCCTAAACAACATCTAAACCCACATCACACCGCTGTCGTCGGAGTCCACCTCGATTGGTGACACCGCCGTGCCCTTCCCGACGACATCCACTCCCGCCCGTGGCTTGCCCTTTGCCAAGGAGGCAATAATGGCGTTCTACACAGCTTCATCCCCGTCGTCCTCCACATCGGAATCGACAATGACGAAGGTGACGTGGTTGGCGTGGACCGAGCGTCGTCGCGCCTAGTGGCTCCTGCTCGAGCTCGACGCCGCATCAGTCCTTCTACACGTAGGAGGGGCCGAGCTCGCATACATAGCGTCGTCACTCCTCTCAAGAAACCATGGCCATTTGATACTGCGACGGTAGGATCTTGAGGTGGATCCGCCGCGGCGAGCCCTACTGGAAGCGGTGGAGCGGATGGATCTGCCGGTGCAAGCAATGACAAGTTCCTAGGAGGGTCGAGGGAGTAAGATTGTGGGCCAGGCATGTCTGGTTCCTGAGCAAGACCTCCCAGTGATATGTACACAGGCAAGGTACCAAAACATTTCGTCCAATGCGCGCGACAGGGCTTTTGAACCACGAAGGCGCGATTTTTTTTGACAAGTCCACACGCTAGGTCCCCCACCTGTCAGCCGAATGTGGACGGTAGGATTCTTCCCGAGTTATGAAGTAGGGATAAATCACGCTTCACCACTACCCTGACATCCAAAGGCTCCTCTTTACTCTGCCCTCGCTCCCCTCGCTCATGGCTCGCAGCTCGTGTAGTTCGTCTCGGGCGGAATCAGGGTCGGCTCAACGCCGTCAGGCGGGTGCCCCCATCAGGTACCGTAGGGCGCCCTACGATTACTACCCCGATATGATGTGTTTGTGTGGTGAGAAGATGCCGAGATGGATTTCGTGGACCGACAAAAATACTGTAGGAAAATTCAGCAACTACAGCATTAGAGCGGTAAGTTCCTACTGTAGGTACAATGGTAACCTGGATCCGGAAAGCGTAATGTAATTCTTTTTTTTGTTTCCTTCGATCTAGTATGCAGGAAGGGAGGGGGACTGGCTGTGACAAGTTTGTGTGGATCGAAAAGCCACTGACAAGTTTTTACAGAGAGCTTGTTCAGGATCTGCGTGATGCTGTGTGGGACAAGAAAGAGGAGATTCGTGCGATGGAGCGAGAGATCCGGGAGCTTCGCCAGGTGCAGGGGAGGCAGGGGCAGGGAGGTGGTGAGACAGACGTGCTCAAGATTAGGCCAGATAGTGGACACAATTTCCTCATTATCTGGGCATTATCTGTTGCATTTGCAGTTTATGTTGCCATGTCGTTGTCCAGCTGCTGAAATAAGTTGCTGCTTCGTGGAGTGTAGTGGCCAGCTTAAGAAATTGTTTTCCAGCCCAAAAACTTATCATAAGTGTAATGCCAATAGCAGGGATTTATTAAGCGCCTATAAATAAATCATTTCTATGCCACTAACACCCATCGATTTTGGAGAGGATTTAACCGCTCAGCTATCGCGATTGTTCAGATAGTAGTGGCACAGTCACAGTTTTGGATTCAACTAGTGGCCTCAGCCGTATCAAATCCTAAAGTCGCGATAGATTTTACTCTGAGTACGGGAGGCAGATTGTTTCTCCCGACAAGTTCCACGCACACAGCTCCAGAGTTTAACCGAACTACATATATAGGTTCAAGTTCAATACATCATTAGGCTGCTACACTGCTAGCCCTCTTTCTCTGCTTGGGTGCCAACTTTCTTCCTCTTTCCTTCACGTCCACTGGCTTCTTCATCTCCTGCCTTCTTCCTCTTCCTGGGTGCCAATTTTCTTACCTTCATGTACCTTGCATCTCCGGGCTGAGGGAAGTCAGGCCAATCAGCACCAAAATATTGTCCGGCATCTTCACTCCACTCATTTTGGTTTTCTTCCCGCAGCAAAATCACTAAGTCGGCTGTCTTGTTTCTTACTGTGTGCTTCCTGTAAAAAATACAGTAGATGGATTGCTACCTTATATCTACAGACTATAATTTTTTTTTGTGTGTGAATGTACCATCTCATACATAGGTTTGGGAGCATTAAGGGGACATCCAACTACTCTATGGCCTATAAGATGGCAGGTCTTGCATCTGTTTTTGCCCTTCTTTGTAGCACAGAAAACCGAACCCTTCTTCTTGAGAAAATTCTTAAACATATTCACCTGGGGTCTTCCTCTTCCCCTTTTTGTAACTGGCTGGCAAAACTCGAAAGACAGTTGGACTTGAGGCCACTGAGATGGGTCTGTACATGGGTCGACGGATCCAGCGTACGCAGCTCTGAACTTTTCCATAGAGTAGTAGTCTGACAAATACTTGAGGCCACCAAGAAGGCCAAGGTGTGGTCGCCAGGTTTCCCGGTATGCTGCCACTCTAAGCAGGTGCATTCTTGCAGCTGGATGTTCACAACATCCCTTTTGCCACTCTTGGACATATCGACCACCTCACAACTTCTGCTGGTTGACGGGAGAACCTTAAGATGATCAAGTCCTCGGCTTCTCATGTGTAGTTGCCGTACAACTGGCGATAGCATATGTCCCCTAAGTCTCCTACCGATCTCTCTCCTTATATTTAATAGCTTCATGATCATACCACGTATGCTGTCCATCAAGATATGAACAAGACGCACTTTTATGTCCTTCACCCAGTTATTCAGGCATTCTGCAAGGTTTTTGTTTATGTAATCAACTTTGATGTCAGGGTTGAATTGACTCCTCTTCCATAGCTGCGAATGATGGATGGCTAAGTACTCTGGAAGTTCAGGGGTTTCGGCAAAAATCTTGCTCATGAAATAATCGCTGCTACTAGGTTTGTAAACTCTAGCAGTAGGAAACATGTAACGAAATATGCTGCCTACGTAGTGTGAGTACGAGTTGAGCATCATATGGGCATGGCATTCTCTACCTTCAGCTCACGGGAACACGTCCTTCACTGCATTCGTTAGCCCTTTGCATGCATCCGGGGATATAGCCAATGGATCCATGTGGCCTATTGATCTCCTGAGCTGCCTCATAAACCAGACTCAGTTTTCCTCCATTTCTGTTTCAAACAGCCCGAATGCCATTGGGAACATCCAGTTGTGACCATCCAGTGCCATGGCAGATGGCAGGCAGCCTTTCCATTTTCCAGTTAGGACAGTGTTGTCTACACTCAGATATGGCCTACAGCCGTCCTTGAATCCATCGATGCAAGGTTTAAGCGCCATGAAAAATCTTTTGAAATATATTTTACCACCTTCTGATTCAGTGTCAATCTCCACAACACTCCCCGGACACCTAGCTTGTACCTCTGCCTTGAAGTTGTACAACATCCTGAAGCTATTGGTCCAATCCCCGTGCAAGACCCCCAGAGCTTTCTCTTTACCTTTCCAAACCGTGTAATACGGAAGGACAATGTTGTATTTAGAACCGAGGTAGTCTGAATATTCTTCGCGGTCTCCTTAGGGTTATCCTTTAGTATGGACATAGATTGCATAGCCACCCACTCCGTATCAGCCATTGAGGATTTCAGTTTGCTGCCTGTCGGACACATGTGTGGAGGCCCATTTTGTTCACCTGCAACACAAATTCATTTAAAAGATAAGCGCACTCGACTAGTTGCTAGAAAGATATCGCACATCAATTGTAGTTATAGAGTGAAAAGAGAGAGAGAGAGTTCTAATGGTTTGCTGCATTCATTGCCCCAATACCCTAATTGCAGTCGACGCAGGTAAGGATCTTGCTATGATCCTCCATGGACAATGTACCTCGGCCCGTCCATTCATCCACATTAACTTGCAAATGGCCTCATACCTCCCGACAGAGTTCTTCAGTCAATAAACGTCGAACTCCCCCTTGATACAAAAATGCCGGAACGACATCCTGAACTCATGCATGCTCTTGAACTCGGTGCCAACCGAAATTATAGGATACTCGTGGTCATGTTTCATTTCTTCTACTTCAACACCCAAATCATCGACTGGAATACCAGCCTCATCGTTAAGTTCCTCGTCGATTTGATCATCACCAGATTCTTGATCCTCTACAGTGCCTACTTCTTCATCTGATTCAGAATCTTCGCCATCGTCTCTAATGCCTAGTACTGCACACATCATATTGACTCCCATGGGTGGGGCTGCACCATCGTCTCCACCCGGATGGACAGGACCATTGCCCCAGTCCACCTCACTGGTAACTCTGTTTTCTTCAAGACACTCGTTTGGTTCTGCTGCAACCACATGGGGTGGTCTTACATTTGCATGCATCCCAGGTACTTCAGTGGACAAACAGCAGTCATAATCAATTTCATCTTGAGTGTATAGAACCCTCTTGCTCTTCCTGTGTACATCCTCCTTCCTGATGTAATATTTCCTGATGGTATCAGTAGGGCTTGACATCCGCGTTCCATTCCCCATCAAACTAGGCCTTTTGCTGCCACTCTTGGGTGTGATCTCCTTACTGCCTCCCCTCACGGGTGTTGGCTCTAGGGTGCTGGCATTATTGCCTGACCTCTGCAACGTGTTTTTCTTCAAATTAGCCCTTTTTCTGCTACTATTGGGCGTGTTCTCCTTCGTGCTGGCATTATTGCCTGACCCCAGCGGCGTGTTCCACTCCAAATTAGCCCTTTTGCTGCTACTATTGGGCGTCTTCTCTTTCGTGCTGGCATTATTGCCTGACCTCAGCGGCGTGTTCTGCTCCAAATTAGCCCTTTTGCTGCTACTATTGGGCGTGTTCTCCTTCGTGCTGGCATAATTCCCTGACAGCGGCGTGTTCCGCTCCAAATTAGTGTTTTTTCTGCTCCCACTAGGTGTGGTAGCCTCCGTGCTGGCCATCTTCGCCTCTTTGCTACCACTCCTGGGAGTGTTCACCACTGTGCTAGCCCTCTTAGCGTTTTTGCTGCTACCGTTCGATGTGGCATTTTGACTGGATCTCAGGGGTGTACTCTGCGGCATGGTGCCTTTTGTCGTGCGACTCTTGGGTCTCCTCTTCTCTGGCGTGGTCTCCTTGGTGACGTTCTTCTTCGGGATGCCCTTTCCGGGGATGCTCTTCCTGCTCCTCTTTATGACGCTCCTCTGTAAGACTCTCCTCTATTCGAAGCCACCCTAAGTCGCACCAGCCCTAGTGATGCCATGGACCAGGTCATGCATGCCTTCTAAAAGTCCATCATCTCTATTGTCGAGTTCCAATTCCTCTCCAACCGTGAGCACTACCAAGTGGAAGTAAACTTCACCTCTATAATGTTTGCTTGTAAACGGTACGACTAAATCACCGGTATCTTTCACTTCGATAGCCTTTTTGCTCCTGTAACCATAATATAACAAACGTGCTTCTTGGGAGGACCCCAACAACACCTTCACACGTTACGATGCCATCAGGTCAGATAACTCTACCACTTCAGGGTCGTATCTGCCAAGGATTACATCAAACTCGTCATAGAATTTTTCTATGCCATCATCTAATTTTGTAGTATAATCTGCGACACCGATACAAACGATTACTTTGCCATCATCAGGTTCTTCAGGATAGAAACCTCCGAGAGGTTTGAGAGAGGGAGCGGTACCATCAAACCCAGCCCCAATGCCACCACCGCCATCACCAGCGTCATCGTTAGCTGGATCAACCTCGGTGGAAGTACCAGGACCAGGAGCAAGGCGAGGGCCCTTAGTAGCGGGAGCTACACTACATGGTGGACAGGCAGGGCCCCTTCTAACGGTAGCCACAATAGGATCAACTGCTGCCATGCCACCTCGACGATCAGGAGCAGTTCCCACAACAGTAGTGTTTCAAGTGCTAGCAGAGTCTAGACCATGAGCTGGCTTCAGACCAGCAGCTCGCAGAACCCGAGCACGGGTTCGAGGAGGAGAGAAGGCATCAGTCTTTGCAATAACAGTGGGGTAGCCTCCGGAAGCCTTAGTTTGCTCAACAGCGGCAGGGATTGGGTCAACAACGTCCAGATCAACAACAACACGAGGACGACCAGTACCAGCAGATTCTAGAGCATGGGTTCGCACAACTTGAGGACGGTTTCGAGGAGGAGCAGCACACAAGGCGGCGGTCTTGGCAACAACAGCGGGGCAGCCTCCGGACGCCTTAGTTTGCTCAACAGCGGCATGGATTGGGTGAGCAGCAGCCACAGCAACACGGGCATAAGGAAGGGGACGACCAGTACCAGCAGATTCCAGAGCAGAGTTTTCCACAATGTCAATACGGGGACTCCTACGAGGAGGTTGCCTGACAGAAGCATGTCGCGGACGAGGAACCACATTTTGCTCAACAACAGCAGGGGTTCGAGTTACACCTCCCTGTCCAATAATAGCTGGGCGACTCCCAGTAGCAGGAGATTCCTCATCCACTATGTTACACACCAGCATAACCACGTGAAGCCTAACATGCTGTTTCATCAACCCAATTAGCTGACTATCACACGCTATAGGAACCTTGAAGCCTCATTCATCAACGATGCTGAACCGTGTAGTCTGCTCTGGCCTCATTTCAGCAAGTTCACGCATAGTAGTAACCAAACCAGGGACAGTGCATAACTGCACATGCGCTACTTCCATCTTCAGACTCTGAGCCTGTTTCCACATAGTCTTCCCATGTGCTAATTTATTGAGGTAGCCGCAGATGGCCACATGAACCGTGTATTTGGGTCCAGCGGAGATCCTAGTTGACAGAAAATTGGAGACAAAAGATAAGAATTGTTTGTCAGCGTCGTGCTAGCAAACAATTCTATGTTCGTTATATCTCTGTAATGCCAATAGCCAGCTAGCAGTTATAGGTAGTGCGAATAGAAAAGAGAAGAGTAGCTCACCCGAAATTAGCCAGAAGTACTTCTTCCTCGGCAAATGGATCTGGCATCCTCCGTGCTGCTCAGCTCGTCGGCGGTAGAGGCGGGCTAGATCGTCGCAACGGATGGCACGGAATTCGGCATTAGAGCTCGGTAGCAGCGAGTAGGCGCAGCAACTTGGCATCGGAAGTCAAATGCCCGAAGAGATCATTCTGGTTGGAGAGGGGATTTCGACGCCGCTGGTGCTAGGGTTCATGCGAAAGGAGGGAGGGGTGGATTTGTGAATTTGGTCAACGCACGATGCTCCTTTAGTATCTCGTTTCGCCTACGTGGTTGCCGCGTTGGCGCTCGCGTCACGGAAATATTACCGACATGTGGGTCCTGATCGTCTACTTCATGGGGCAGTTTCACGACATGTTTGGATTTGGCAGGGGTGAGATGGTTTTGCCTTGAAATGGCCCCTCTCGGTAGTTGGCGGCCCAACTTTTCAAAACGCGGTAATTTCAGGCAACTTAGGTACCGCCATGCGCTGGCCTACCAACTTTGGTACCGGAGACGAACAAGCCCCTGAGAGAGCCTTGGCAATCGAGAAAAGCTGTTCTTCGAACAACTTCTCCCTAGCTGCGATGGAGGCATACAGATGCTCTTCGCGTTTTTGCGATTCGTCACGCGTCGCGATTGCTTCATCGCAACTCTTCACAGCCGCGACGAGCGTCTTTTCCAGGGTGGCAGCGTCACGAAGAAGGGCATTATGCTCAGCTGAAAAACAAACAAAAAGGATAAACTATCAGTCGAATATATCACAAGGATGCAGAAGAAGAAGTAAAAAAGCACTTACCTTCCACCACGCGATGGTGATTATCCAGCATTGCATGCTGGTGACCAATCGCAAGCACCTGCTCCGCCAGGTGGGCGGCTTCCTTCACAAGGAGCTATAATAAAGGAAACAGTAAAGGATCAACATATGGCATAGATAACAAATTCGACTGCAACATCAGAAGAAGAGACACTACACATACATGATCCTCCAATGACTTCGAAGTCGATTGATGCGCAGTCGTCCGGGCAACCATACGATGCTCCACATCATGTGGAGAACTTGATGAATTATGCCTGGAGTGGGCCGCCAATGGAGGGGAAGGAGCATGCTCAACCTCTTTCTTGGCCCTAGAGGTTGTGACTCCAGATTCCTTCACAAACTGGACATCGCGAGAAGATGACGACGCCGACTGATTGTAGAAAAAAAACCAACATCAAGAAAATGCAACTCCAAAAGAAGAACCAAAAGGAAGATTCGCATACTTACCAATCAAAATTTTCAAAATCCAACGTTTGATCCCCCCGACTCTGACGACGACTCCTTCGACAAGCGCATCTTCTTGCGAGAAGATGGCACCACGGCACTCACAGGAACGACAGGTATCGGCGACTCTGCACCAACAACTGCACCTTCCAGAGTCGAAGGAGACGATGCATCCGAATCCTCCCTGCACGAATGCTGACGAGTATCTGGACCACTCGACTCGGGGGCTTCCTCCTCCACATCAGATGGGACTGTCGACTTCGACTCGTCCTCTTCCAAGGCTTCGCGAGGGATAACCCCCTCAGGAAGAGGGGGCATACAGGGTGACACCCTCCAATCATGCGTACAAGACACAAATTAGCACAAGCTAAGAAAAAGAGAAGCATTCAACAAATAAAGCTACTTCGTAGCATAACCATACCTCAGGAGGAGGATTAGCAGCATCAAATGGAGGCACGTCTGGTTCACTAGGGAGCACATCCTTGGTGGTGTACTTGGTGATCAGTCGCACTCTTCTATCTACCTCACTCGCAGAAATGCCATCGGCAGATACGCGAGTGACGTCGTCTGCACCAGTCCACTGGAACATAGGGTGGACTCTGGCCTGTAGGGGCTGGACGCAACGACGCAACCACGTGCGAATGAGGGCGCAACCTCCCTCCTATTTACCCATGCGACTCTCGAGGTCGCAGACGCGCTCGTACAACACATCTGTCTTCGTGGACTCGCCGGGCATCACTATGTTCTTCCAAGAGCGCCTCCTCTTGCACGGCGTTGCGGGATCAAAGGGCGCGAGTCCGGAGTGGTCTCCATCGGCCTTCTGGTCGCGGATGTAGAACCACTTGTCCCTCCACCCTTGGACGGACATCATGAGCTTGATGTCGAAGTATGTGGCGGAGGAGTCGACATGGATACCGCAGCCGCCTACATCATAGACTACAGAGCCAGATGCCGATTGGCGCTTCAGCTTGAAGAGGCGCTTGAAGAGACCGAAGTGCGGCTCGATTCCGAGCCAGCACTCGCAAAGAGTAATGTAGCAAGCTACATGGAGGATGGAGTTGGGGGACAGCTGATGAAGCTAGAGCCCATAAAAATAGAGAAGGCCCCTGAAGAAAGGATACAGGGGAAACGAGAGACCGCGAATGATGAACACTAGGAACATCACCCGAAAGCCGACAGGAGGAGAGGGGGTTACCTCGCTGCCAGGGATGCGTGCATCAGCGACTACGGAAGGCAAAACTCCGTCTTGGCAAAGAAGACGAAGCTCTGAAGACTTGATCATAGATAAACGCCACGCGCCATTGGTGACGCGAGTGCCCGTGCCCTTCTTTTTCCCGGCAGCGGTGGTGCTGGTGCCCATAGTGGCGGAGCCACCCTTCTTCTTCGCCGTAACCGTCGCGGTGGCGGAATCGGCCGTGGCACCTCCCTTCTTCTTCCCCATTCCGCGGTGGCGGTGTGACGGAGGAAGTAACTGGGAAATACGCGGAGCTGGTCTAGCACCGTGAAAGAGAGGAACACAAAGGAGCAGAGGAGCAGCAGCAATGGCGAAGGAGGCAAAGGCAGAGAAAGGAAGCAGATGTGAAAATTACCGTTGCTGCATTGCTACTTAACCCCCTGGAAGATGCAATCTAACGGCCAGGAAAAACTCTACCAGACGTGTGGCGTTCATCGTGCTCGACACGTGGAGGACTTGAAGCGCGAACCGTCCCCTACTATGCGCGGAAATCGAGGAGGCACAGTTAAAACAGAGATTACGCACGCCCGGTCAAATCAGCGTCAGAAAATGGGCCCCACCACTCGTCATGTCCCGTCAAACTCGCTCACGCGGGCAACTGAGGTCATCATATCGTCAACACTGACGTCATCCAAAACTACACAACATAAGACTTTGACTACTTTAGTCCTTGCTCGAGTCTTCGACTCCACCAAGCACTCGGGGGCTACTCCCATAGGGAGTACTGGTCACGCACCCTACGATTTTTCTTTTCTTTTTACAGGAACAGGCTCATTCAAAGAAAACCCAACCACTCGAATCCGCGATTCGATTATGGACATGGGTTACTCCCACAGGGGCGCAGGAAACAAATTCGACTAAAACAAGCAACAAAAGTCGACAGCACTCGCAAAAGTTCTTTAGTCCCTGCTTGAGTCTTTGACTCAACCAGGCACTCGGGGGCTACTCCCATAGGGAGCGCTGGTCACGCACCCTATGGTTATTTGTACAATGTACTGTGTGTTGATAACATCCACACTCGAAGCTTATGGCGACACCGCCTCATATGTTTCCCTACAAAGAGACTGCGTCTCCTGGGTCACCCGAATCATCTCCGCGATGGCAAAAAGTTCGGATGACGCGCTTACAACATGAAGATAAGACCTGAATAATGCTTGGCAATGCATTTGCTGCGCACTACCAGAAATATACCGTGCCAATAGGTACGATGAACATGCCTTGATGGACGCGTCGAGTGCTCACATCTATATACTGGGATTCGACTCCTATAAGACCTCCGCGGCTTGAGTCGAATTACACCAGCACTTTTCCGGATTCGAGTCCGGGGACTCGAGTTCGAGTAGATTGCGTTGTTTTACCCTAAGGTAGTTAACTGATACCTATGCACCGGTTAAATCAGGCACGCACATCAACAATACCTATGATGCAAACAGAGCAATCGAAAATATACTCATTCATGCACTCGAAAGGCTTCATAAAGTCCCCAGTCGAATCTGCGATTCCACTGGACACTCGGGGGCTACTGACATGGTTATACCCTACAGGTACTCGAGTTTGGTATATACGGTCCAAATACGGCAGAAGCCCACAGCGTTGCCAAGGCCCAGTGGACAATTCGAGTGGCCTACGGACCCTCGATTGCTTGCGAGGCAAGAAGAAACTCAAGATAGAAAGTTCAAAGGGAAAACCCTAATTTGTGACCGACTCGACCTGCTACCTGAGACCTAGCCTATCTATATAAAGGCTAGGAGGGGGCGGCGAGGAGGACACACGCAACCTTAGTTTCCACAACCCTCGCCAGATTACATCTGCGCACCATTGTAATCCTCGATTCCTTCAATAATTCCACGAGCAGACAAGCAGGAGTAGGGACCTCTATGAGGCTTGAACCTGGGTAAATCTTTGAGTCCCATGTGTGCTTGTTTGCTAGCCGATAGATGTCTCTAGCGCTCCCTCCTTCTCCAAAACCCAAGTCCATAACAATGGGCATTGATGAGTTAAACCCTCGTCACCCGCGCGTGCACACACTCTCCATGATCACAAATAGCTCCCAGACACCCCCGTTCGCCGCCGCATGACCCGTAGCTCCCGTGCACCGTCTCGAACACCGCCAGTTCCGCGCAGAGCACCGCTCGCGCCTGACCAACCTAGACCGCCCCGTGCCACGCCTTTAAGACCGTGATGACCGCCAGGAAGCACCCCGTTTCCCCTACCCTTAGCCACGCCGATAGCTCGTTGTACCTCCGTCGCCGGAGAAGCTAGCCCATCCCGCTCGGTGTCTTCGCCGGTGTATAAATAGAGACCCCCTCCACCTCAATTCGCCACACAAACACACTCCCCACTCCTCACTGAGCCTCCCACACCCTTCCCCAGAGCAAGGCGAGCACCAGCCCGCCGGAATTCCACCGGAGTCCACCGCTGCAGAGGAGAAGAGGAGAGTCGTCGATTGGAGCCACCCCAGGAGCCGCGGTGACCACCGTTTAAACCGCCGTGGTCGACAACACCGTTTGCCCCCATCGCCGACCCTAGCTAGAGCCTACGTGAGCCTCACACAACCCCCACGCCGCCGCATTAGGGTTCAAACCTCACCGGTGCTATTCGTTGTTGACGATGAATGTTAGTCGTAGATCTTAGTTCTAATCGTAGGGCTCTCGTTGAAAGATACTGTTTCGGTTAGATAGAGTCGCTGACTAGTGGGACCCTACTATCAGTAGCCCTCTGCACTCCACTGTGCAGATTGGGCCGGCTCAGTAGGTTTCCCGCGTAGGCCTGTAGATTCAAATAGTTATTTTCCATTTTAGTTAAAACCAGATTCTGTTACTAGATTCAAAAATCAATTCAAAGAGATTCACTGAACCAAATTACATGATTCCAATTTTGTTAGAAAGGTATTCAAATTATCTATCCAAGCCTGTTGGATTCAAACCATTTGAACTTGTAAATCACCTATAGCAAAAATAACAAGACAGAGACTTTTCCAACTTCAAACATTTTTCAAAAATCAACCATAAATGCTTTTGAGTTGATTCCAACTCTCAAAAATCAAATTTGATAAGCCCTATCTGAATATGTAAAAATATTTAGATTTACATGCAGTGACTTTGGAATAGTACCAAAAGAATGCTATATGGGCATTTCTAGTCACTTTAATTCTATTAAATGATAATCTTAAACTTTATAAAATATGACCAACCCTTTAAATCACATTCCCATGTATTAGAATATGTGGTTATGACATGTTTCAACATGATCCCATATTTTAATTGGAGACTATTAAATCTTAAGTATTTTCAATGAGTAGAAATTACTTTTCTAGAATAAAATAAATAAGACTAGTTCTTTATTTCATGTGATGATTGTGATGATGCTAGATCATCAAGTGTGAGACTTAGTTTGCTAAATATAAATAGTTAAGTATTGTTTGGTGATTGTGTACCCCGTATTCATTTATAGACGATAGTACCTACCCGGGATACGAGGAGGAGGAGTACTACCAAGAAGAAGAAGAGGAGAACTTCAATCACTCCACTACTCAAGGCAAGCTAGAATTATACAAGTTAACTATGCAAGCCTAGCACTTCAAGTAAACTGAGCAAGCTAACACTTGCAAGTTTCCTAACCATGCAAGATAACCTATGCAAGATGCATTAGGCACACTTGGTTATGCAACCTTGATTATACCAATCCCAAGTTTTACTTGCAAGCTTTATTCTTTTACTTTTACAAAAGTTCTTTACTTTTAGTTAGTACTTTGTGAGTATTGGAAAAATAGGATAGATACCATAAAGAGTATAAAATTAGGCCTAGCTATTTATACCTAGATGTCATCAAAAGGAAATAACTAGAGATGGATAGTTATACTTGATTAGCACCCTTCATTAGGGAATACCCTCAACTTTAGTGGCTAGGGCTAAAAGTTGATCACTTTAGATGGGAATACTTGGTGAAAATGATTATGAAAACCTTGGAAGGATGTGTCATTATATTGAGATGTTTTGGCATGTGTTGAGAAACACCATGGTTTGATGATGAAAATGTTGAGGCATGCGCCTTAGCCCTTTACAAAACTGATGGTTGGGTTCGGATGCGATACCATTCCAATTTTGCCGTACAACCACAATACCTGAATTGGGTAGGGCTTAACTAAAAGTTTATATGCCTTAGTATGGGTTCCCTTGCGAAAGAGGTTGATCTGAGGCTACCTCGTGATGAATGTCCACCTATGCAGTGCCCAGGACCAGGTTGATTTGTATTAAGACTGGATCATGAGATCCTTTATTTGTAAGACCGTATTATTGTTTGTAATGGATGATGTACTGTGGTACCACTTCTGTTATGTCTCGCAAAAATGGTAATCCTAGGATTGCGAGGTATGGCATAACAGGCATCTGGCATTAAAAATCTGGGTGTTGACAAGTTGGTATCAGAGCCATCCTGACTATACGAGACCCTAGTTAGAATGGACGTCCGAACAAAAAACTTAGTTTCAAAACAAAAGAAGTGAGTATTTATGAAAACCTATTCCCACTCTTATCCTTGAGATTCTTTCAAAAAGATTCATGTTCCTAAAAAATTCTTGAAATTCTACATAAAATTTGACACACTTGATCACCTCACTAACTGGCTCACCTTAAATTCTTATAGATGGAAGTCCAGTATAGAAAGTTCTACCAGCTGGGTAACGGAGGCCACCTGATCTTTGAGAGGGACCTAGATGCACTGTCAGAGTATCTTGAGCGCTCGCACCCAGAGTTCTTTGGGGCACAACTCAATGATCACGTAGGAGGAGATCTATAGTGGATGATAGTTGCAGATCTCAGAGGCAAGATGGAAGCACCCACTTCGGAGAAGATCCAATTCACCTTGAGGGAGAACAACTGGCTAGATGGATTAGCCAGGGCCATGCATGAAGCTCTTGCCCTTCTTTGTGGACAAAAAATCAACCTGGTCCAGGGAACTCTCTTTGCTCACTTCGCAAGGCGTGATTCTATGGAAATGCCCTTGGAGATGCCACGACACCGGAGCTGAAGCACCAAGTGGACAATCTTGACTTCATGTTGTATGATAGGCAGAAGTAGTTGGACAATGCCCGTGTCTACGCCAACCACAACCAAGCCATTGCAGTCAAGAAGGACCAGACTCTCGCAATCGAGCGCCAATCACTTCGTCGTCAGCGTGACAAGAAAGATCGCACCATCGACCGTCTTCGCAAGAAGGTGGCTGATCTTGAGAAGACCATCCATGAACAGGAGATCCATCTTGAAGCGAAGGAGGAGGAGGAAGGTGAAGATATCCAAGGAGATCTTTACTCTTACCTCAGTGATGACAACGACTACCTAGAGGATGATGCCCTGGAGTTCCACACTGATGATGATGATTCCGACTTCATTGATGATGATTAGATGCACTTGAGCACTACCGTAGGAATGCGGTGTATCCGGCCCACTGTATCATAGTTTCCTAGAATGGTTCTTAAAACCATCTGTTTTCTATTTGTGTTGTGGTGTGTGTTTGCATTGTGTGCTTGAATGAATGAATGAATGAGGGGAAGTTGTTAGTTTGCAAAACCTAAGTCAAACTCAAAGTTTAAAACTTTTGAAACAAAACCACGAACCTTATAGATTTCCCTCTTATCTCATTATCTATCTCAATCTTCAGATGACTCGTGGAAACCCCGGAGGAAGCAGTTCATCTCAGGACCCAATGTTGCAGATACTACAAATGCTAGTTTCTGACCGTGAAGCTAGTAGAGCCGAACGCCAAGCCAACTTAGCCACCCTTCAACAGATAGCTCAGATGGCCCACAATAATCAAGGCCATGGAAACCAAGATCATCATGGATCCAAACTTAAGAACTTTCAGAATACCAACCCACCTATATTTAGTAAGTCTGAGGATCCCTTAGATGCGGTTGACTGGTTGCAAACCATGGAGAACAACTTGGAGGTAGCAGGAGTTGAAGCAAATGAGAAGGTACTGTTTGCCACCCATTATCTAGCAGGAGATGCAAGAGCCTGGTGGAATAGAATCCGTACCATGAACGAAGGTTAGATGATGACTTGGGAAGCATTCAAGGTTTGGTAACTAGGACGAGGGATGAGTTCAGGGAACTGAAGCAAGGAAGGATGGCGGTAGTTGAGTACCATGACAAATTTCTGTCCCTAGCTAGATATGCCCCGATGAGATTAACACCGAAGCAAAGAAGAAGGAAATGTTCCTAAATGGATTGCATGATGAGATGCAGACTGTGTTAGTCAACATCCGTTTTGTAGATCTAAAATAATTAATAGATTCTGCCATTCAGATGGAAGGAAAGATAAACCAAGCCAATGACAATCGCAAGCGCATGATGATGCACCAGACTGGATCCCACAATACCCAGAAGTATCACCCCAACCCGTCTGCAGGATGTGCCCCAAGAAGCAATAGACCCCCTATGTCCCGTCCAAACTACCCCAATCGTAGCGGAGGAAATTTGAAGTCTGGAGGAAACCACAACAACCCTGGCAACTCCAATAACTTCAACCGTACATCACCCAAGTCCAACAACAACAACAACAATAATAACAACAACAACAATAGTGCCCCAAGGACTGGAAGCAATGTTGTGCCTGTCGCAGGAAAAGACAAGTCCTAGATTACTTGCTTTGAATGTGGAGTCAAGGGTCACTACTCCAACGAGTGCCCCAAGAAGCTTGCAGAAGCCACCAATGTGAATGCACCCGCTCAACATCAACGCCGTGTTCAGCCTGGAAGAAGATTTGCCCCAGGGAACTTGCTCAACCGCAACGGCCGTCTGTTGCACATGAATGCTGAAGAAGCCCAAGAAGCGCCAGATGTCGTGCTAGGTATGTTTTCTGTTAATTCAGTACTCGCAAGAGTGTTGTTTGATTCTGGAGCATCGCACTCGTTTGTTACAGAAGAATTTGCATGCACTAGTAAGATTCAACCAACAAAATTGAAGCATGTTATGATAGTTCAAATACCTGGTTCAACCACCAAAGCTAGAAAAATTTGCAAGGCTATACCTATCAGAATCCATGGCATAGATTTTTATGCTAATCTAATAGTACTTGGAACCAAAGGTTTGGAAGTAGTATTAGGAATGGATTGGATGTCAAAACACAAAGGATTAATCGACTATGCCTAGAAATCCATAACCATGACCAGTAGCACTGGAGTATCAGTAGAGCATGTATCTAAGACGCTACCCCGTCAATTCAAGTGCAACAAGAGTCTAGCCCAACCAACCCTAGACCAAGTCAGAATAGTTTGTGAATACCCCGACGTGTTCCCAGATGAATTTCCCGCTATGCCCCCAGATCGGGATATCGAGTTCATCATTGAACCAATTCCTGGAACTGGACCCATAGCTCAGAGACCTTATAGTATGAATCCATCTGAATTAGTGGAGCTGAAGAAACAACTTGATGCTATGCTGGAGAAAGGTCTGATTCAACCAAGCGCATTGCCATGGAGATCGCATGTTCTGTTTATGGATAAGAAGGATGGAGGTAACCATTTGTGCATGGATTGCCGGAAGCTAAATGACATCACCATCAAGAACAAGTACCCACTGCCCAAGATAGAAGATCTGTTTGACCAGTTGACTGGTTCCAAAGTGTTTTCTAAGATTGATCTTAGAACTGGTTATCATCAACTCAATATTCATGCAACGGATATCCCAAAGACCGCCTTTACCACCAGATATGGATTGTATGAGTACACGGTTATGTCTTTTGGATTAACCAATACCCCCGCTTATTTCATGAATCTCATGAATAAGATTTTTATGAACTTCTTGGATAAGTTTGTCGTTGTTTTTATCGATGATATTCTGATATATTCCAAGTCAGAAGAAGACCACGAGCTACACATGAGAACCATCCTAGAAACCCTTAGAGAACATCAGTTGTATGCCAAGTTTAGCAAATGTGAGTTCTGGTTGAAGGAAGTAGGATTCCTAGGACATATTGTGTCGGCAGGGGAGTCATTGTCGATCCCGCCAAGATGAAAGATGTTGAAGAATGGAAAGCCCCAACCACTCACACCCAAGTCCGTGCATATCTCGGATTAGCGGGATACTACCGCAAGTTTGTTGAAGGATTTTCGAGCATCGCAAGACCGATGACCCAATTGTTGAAGAAAGATAAGAAGTTTGAATGGACAGACAAATGTGAAGCAAGTTTTCAGGAGCTCAAGAAGAGATTGATTTCCGCCCCAACTCTGATTATGCCAGATATCAAGAAGCCTTTTGATGTGTATTGTGATGCATCCAAGGTTGGTCTCGGTTGTGTGTTGATGCAAGAAGGCAAAGTCATAGCATATCTGTCCCAACAACTAAAGCAGCATGAGCAAAACTACCCTACCCATGACCTTGAACTAGCAGCCGTAATTTTAGCCTTGAAGACATGGCGTCATTACCTT
This sequence comes from Avena eriantha, assembly GCA_910589775.1. Taxonomy (NCBI): domain Eukaryota; kingdom Viridiplantae; phylum Streptophyta; class Magnoliopsida; order Poales; family Poaceae; genus Avena; species Avena eriantha. The sequence goes on from OU342742.1 coordinate 101,490,950, forward strand.
ATGGGTAACCGCTGTGAGATTTATTCGGATCACAAGAGTCTGTAGTATATTTTCACCCAGAAGGAGCTGAATATGAGGCAAAGGAGATGGATAGAGTTAATCAAGGATGATGACCTTGACATTCACTATCACCCCGACAAAGCCAATGTGGTAGCGGATGCTCTTAGCAGATTGTCGTGTAGATTAAACACCATGATTAAGGAAGCCTAGCCCAGTTTGCATGAAGAGTTGGAGCAGTTTAGAACGGAGCTAGTTAGCAAAGGATTCTTGGCTAGCATTAAAATTCAACCCACTTTGATCAGTCAGAGCAAGGAGGAGCAGAAAGGAAATGCGAGTATCGACGGAATCAAGTGTCGTATCGGTATAGGGAAGGTACCCGGATTCACCGAAGATGAAGAAGGAGTTCTGTGGTACAAAGGACGTATTTGTGTGCCAGCAGATTCTGAGTTGAAGCAAGTCATCATGCAGGAAGCTCATGATACTCTTTATTCTATCCATCCTGGAGGAACGAAGATGTATCAGGATTTGAAGGAGCAATTTTGGTGGCACAAGATGAAGAGAGAAATCGGAAGCTACATAGCCAAGTGTGATATCTGTGAGAGAGTCAAAGCAGAACATCAGAGACCCGCAGGACTTTTGCAACCATTGTAGATTCCAGAATGGAAATGGGATTCTATCGGAATGGACTTTATCACCGGCTTGTCTACATCTAGTAGGGGAAATGACTCTATTTGGGTCATAGTTGATAGACTGTCCAAGGTAACCCATTTTATACCTATCAAGACCACATACCAGAGTTCGAAGCTAGTAGAGCTGTACATTGCTAGAATCATCAGTTTGCATAGAACCCCTAAGACCATAGTCTCGGATCAAGGAACCCAGTTTACCTCAAGATTTGGGCAGAAAGTCCAAGAAGGATTATGGACCAAGCTGAACTTCAGCACGGCTTATCACCCACAAACCGATGGACAAACTTAAAGAGTCAACCAAATCTTAGAAGACATGTTGAGAGCTTGTGTGCTAGAATATGGATCAAAATGGGAAGATTGTCTGCCTTTCGCAGAATTCTCATACAATAATAGTTATCAAGCCAGTTTGCAAATGGCCCCATTTCTGTATGGAAGAAAGTGTCGTACCCCGTTGAATTGGTCGCAAGTAGGAGAGAGTCAGATCTTCGGACCTGACATTCTACGAGAAGCTGAAGAAAAAGTTCACAAAGTCCGTGAGCACCTCAAGACCGCTCAATCCAAACAGAAGAGTTATGCTGACAAGAGACGTCGAGACCTGACCTTCAATGTCGGAGATTTTGTATATCTCAAAGTATCACCCTTGAAAGGAATGCAACGTTTTCGTCTGAAAGGGAAGTTAGCCCCCAGATATATTGGACCCTTCAAGATTTTGAATCAACGAGGAGAAGTATCATATCAACTGGAACTGCCAGAGGAGATGTCAGCCATCCATAATGTGTTCCATATCTCGTTACTTCGCAAATGCCTAGAAGTTCCGGAGAAAACCGAAGTGTTCAAGAACATCGATCACCGAGCCATAGATATCAACAAGGATCTGATGTATTGTGAAGTACCCATCCGTATTTTGGAAGAATCCTTTAGAACCACCAGGACCTGGAGTATCAAGTTTCTCAAGATCCAATGGAGCAACCATACTAAAGAAGAAGCTACTTGGGAGCGAGAAGATTACATTAGGACTGAGTTTCCAAATCTCTTTAGTTCCTAGTTTTTCTTAAATCTTGGGACAAGATTTTGTTTAAGGAGGGAAGGTTTGTAACACCCCAAAACTACTAATCAAGATTATCAATCTCTAATCACCCAAGTTTAGGGTTAACAAAAACTTTTATTACTAATTTGAACATGAGTGCATGTGTGATTTGCATTAGTGTAGAATTCATTGCAATTGCCATGTGTGTTTGCAACAAATGATAAGAAATGGTTTAGAGATGAATACTACATCATCTAGGCTAATTACAAATAAAATCTAAAGAAAAAGAAATCAAATCTAAAGAAAATGATCAAATGGTCATTTTGACCAAAATTAACCACTAGGCCACTTTGTGAGTTCCTAGAAAATAATTTCTAACAGAAACATCTCCATTTCGTTTCACCCCTTGCTAGACCAAGTAAAAGTGAACCCAAGCCCACTTTACAAACCCACAAAAACTATTTTCAAATATATTTAAAGGACAGTTCAAAATTGAATCAAGTTCATATGGTAAGATCACCATTTTGCAAAAACCGCTCAAATCAATTCACCTTCTCTTTTCCAAGCAACCATAGACACTCAAGCATAAGATCAAAACACTCACCAAGTTTCATTCGAAAATTTCAAATTTAAATTCTTGTGGCCATTTAATCAAACACCTTGAAGACACCATTTAAATCACTGCCTAACTTCACTGTTTGAGCAGTGATCACTTGACCATTTGGTCCCCTCTTCACTCCCTTGTCTCCCCCAGTGTCTAGCAATGCATGGACAACCACCCCCTTTGCCGTTTGCACCATTGCGCCGCCGCCCGGAGCTTGCCACGCCGGCCGACCATGGACCGCTCGTGACAACGATCGCCGCAATCGTCCACGATGTCCAGGAGACACGCCACAGTCCACTGCCACCCCCTGTCCAGCCCACGACAGCAGGCAAGCCATGGACCACCCCAGCATCGCCGCGCCCACTCTCTTTGCGCCGTGCCGAGAGCGCTCCAGAGCGCCGCAGACGATCAGCTCACCCACGCCGCGCCTCGCCCTCTCCGCGCATGCACACACTCGCCATGATTACAACTAGCTCCCAGAAACCCCCGTTCGCTGCCGCGTGACCCGTAGCTCCCGTGCACCGTCTCGAACACCGCTAGTTCCGTGCAGAGTGCCGCCTGTGCCCGACCAACCTAGACCGCCCCGCGCCACGCCTTTAAGACCGTGATGACCGTCAGGGCGCACCCCGTCGCCCCCTACCCTCACCACGCTAATACCTCGTTGTACCACCGTCGCCGGAGAAGCCAGCCCATCCCGCTTGGTCCCTTCGCCAGTGTATAAATAGAGACCCCCTCCGCCTCAATTCGCCACACCAACACACTCCCCACTCCTCACTGAGCCTCCCACACCCTTCCCTGGAGCAAGGCGAGCACCAGCCCGCCGGAATTCCATCGGAGTCCGCCGCTGTAGAGGAGAAGAGGAGCCATCGATTGGAGCCACCCCAGGAGCCATCGTGACCACCGTTCGAACCGTCGTCGTAGACAACATCGTTCACCCCCATCGCCGACCCTAAATGGTGCCCAGGTGAGACTCACACAACCCCCACCGCCACGTTAGGGTTCAGACCTCACCGGAGCTGTTCGTCATTGACGATGAATGTCAGTCGTAGATCTTAGTTCTAATCGTAGGGCTCTGGTTGAAAGATAATGTTTCGGTTAGATAAAGTCGCTGACTAGTGGGACCCTGTTGTCAGTAGCCCTATGCGCCGTGCTGTGCAGATTGGGCCGGCCCAGTAGGTTTCTCGCGCAGGCCTGTAGATTCAAATAGTTATTTTACATTTTAGTTAAAACCAGATTCTATCAGTAGATTCAAAAATCAATTCAAAGAGATTCACTAAACCAAATTGCATGATTCCAATTTTGTTAGAAAGGTATTCAAATTATCTATTCAAGCCAGTTGGATTCAAACCATTTGAAATTGTAGATCACCAATAGAAAAAATAACAAGACATAGACTTTTCGAACTTCAAACATTTTTCAATAATCAACCATAAATGCTTTTGAGTTGATTCCAACTCTCAAAAATCACATTTGATAAGACCTATCTGAATATGTAAAAATATTTAGGTTTACATGCAGTGACTTTGGAATAGTATCAAAAGAATGCTATATGGGTATTTCTAGTCACTTTAATTCTATTAAATGATAATCTTAAACTTTATAAATTATGACGAACCCTTTAAATCACATTCCTATGTATTAGAACATGTGGTGATGACATGTGTCAACATGATCCCATATTTTAATTGGAGAATATTAAATCTTAAGTATTTTCAATGAGTAGAAATTACTTTTCTAGAATAAAATAAATAAGACTAGTTATTTATTTCATGTGATGATTGTGATGATGCTAGATCATCAAGTGTGAGCCTTAGTTTGCTAAATAGAAATAGTTAAGTATTGTTTGGTGATTGTGTACCCCGTATTCATTTATAGACGATAGTACCGACCCGGGATACGAGGAGGAGGAGGAGTACTACCAAGTAGAAGAAGAGGAGAACTTCAATCACCCCACTACTCAAGGCAAGCTAGAATTATACAAGTTAACTATGCAAGCCTAGCACTTCAAGTAAACTGAGCAAGCTAACACTTACAAGTTTCCTAACCATGCAAGATAACCTATGCAAGATGCATTAGGCACACTTGGTTATGCAACCTTGATTATACCAATCACAAGTTTTACTTGCAAGCTTTATTCTTTTACTTTTACCAAAGTTCTTTACTTTTAGTTAGTACTTTGTGAGTATTGGAAAAATAGGATAGATACCATAAAGAGTATAAAATTAGGCCTAGCTAGTTATACCTAGATGCCATCAAAAGGCATAAAACCAGAGATGGATAGTTATAATTGATTAGCACCCTTCATTAGGGAATACCCTCAACTTTAGTGGCTAGTGCTAAGCATAAAAGTTGATCACTTTAGATGGGAATACTTGGTGAAAATGATTATGAAAACATTGGAATGATGCGTCATTCTATTGAGATGTTTTGGCATGTGTTGAGAAACACCATGGTTTGATGATGAAAATATTGAGGCATGAGCCTTAGCCCTTTACAAAAACTGATGGTTCGGTTCGAATGCGATACCATTCCAATTTTACCATACAACCACAATACCTGAATTGGGTAGGGCTTAACTAAAAGTTTATATGCCTTAATATGGGTTCCCTTGCGGAAGAGGTTGGGCTGAGGCTACCTCGTGATGAATGTCCACCTATGCAGCGCCCAGGATGGTAGATGTCCATGGCTGGGAGGCCAAGCTCATAGGGGAGGTGCCTATACTAGGGTGTGTAATTGAAAGGTTATGATTGATTATCCGCATACTAAGTATGATTGATTAGGGGTTATCCCTGACGGATGTATCGAATTTTGTTGTGAAAGTGTACCACATCTGCAGAGTGTCAAACTATTCGAATAGCCACGTCCGCGGTCATGGACAATTGGAGTGGCCATATTGTTCTGTCGTCAGATGTTTTCAAAATGACTTGGGAAGTAAACTATGACTTTGACTTGACCACAATAGGGTTGTGGACATGAAAACTAGGTTCCCACTTAAGTTCTTTAGAACATTAAATTAATTTTCTTTACTTCTAAACTCAGTTTGAGATAAACCTGTTTTTTTGCAAATAAACCTAGAGCTTAAGATTCCTATTAGAACTACCTTACTTGTTAGTGATAGTTTGTGAGTACTTAAAGAGTACTCATGGCTTTGTCCCTGACTATTCCCGTGGCTAGACTATGAGGAGGACTACCAGGATGATGGACAACAGGAGGTCTACGACAACTAGGATCATCTCCGATTGCCAGCATTGCCTGTGACCCTGAAGATGGAGCCCCTACTACGTTTACTTTCCGCTGCTTGATTTGTATTAAGACTGGATCATGAGATCCTTTATTTGTAAGACCGTATTATGGTTTGTAATGGATGAAGTACTGTCGTACCACTTCTATTAAGTATTGCAAAAATGGTAATCATGGGATTGTGAGGTATGGCATAACAGGCATCTGAGATTAAAAATCCAGGCGTTGACAGATATTAACCACTATTGGCAAAAAATCAAGCTATATTAGATCTAGGATCTAGTGTTTCAATTTTTTCAAAAGAAATATATAATTTGGTTGAATTTAAAAGTATGAAAATGCACTATAGATCTTTTACTTGCTGATGATTATATAAGACATGCTTTAGGTAGAATAAATGAGGATATGATTGAATTACATATGGCATTTGTGTCTATTGACTTTATTGTTATGGATATGGGTAGTAAAGCCACTAGTCCTATAATCTTGGGAAGACCCTTTTTGAGAACCACATGTGGTGTCATTGATTCAAAGGAAGGGAATGCGAAGTTTCAATTCCCCCATAAGAAGTGCATGGAACACTTTACAAGGAATAAGGAGATGTCACCAAGGTACAAGCTGCCACATGATCTCCACTCATCTTAAAAACAAGTAAGCATAGCTATATGGCTATAAAGAAAATGCTTTACGGGAGGCAACCTAGTTGTTTTACTTTTAGGTTTTCTTTTTGCACTCTTTATGTAGAAAGTGAGTTTTCTTTTAGTTAAATTTCTAGGGTTTTTAGTAAAGTACCAAATTTTACCCATTTGGATGTTTTAAAGTTGACAAAACTATTTGGAGTTGCAAATTTGTGCATGTTGTTGTTTACCAAAAGATTTTTTATGTAACTTCAATTGAGCTAAATTTTATACTGTAATTACAACTTTTCATCCTCTATATACTCAAAATTTGGCAAAAATTCCTGACATGTCTAAGTTGTCTAATTAACTACGTTTAGTTGTTGCTGTTTTCAGGACTGATTCTGTCATTTATTGTTTAAGCCATTGTTTTGAGTTTTAGTTGATTCTTTTTGAATCTTTTGATTTTATATTGATGATGGAAACTTAATATACTCTATGCATACTTCAAATCAAAATTTATTTGGAGTTTTATGGTAGCTAGCATATTATCTTTGTATCCACTAATGTCACCTCTCAAAAAAGAGATGGGAGACCATCATATGAGAATGTGATAAATGAATATGAAAGATACTGTAATAAAAGAAATATAAAGATGGATCCTAATAAAAAGGGAAAGAGAAATAATAGTTGCATTACAAGTTATGCATGTTGTTTCACCTTGTTGTCTTGTTCATTTGTTTTAATAAGTGACAAGTTGCAAGTGTCTTATTTAGTGCTAGATTTTATTGACTTACATGGATGGTTAACTTTGAGTTTATTTTGTCTATTAAGAAATGATAGTACTATGGACACTTTTGCATACTTGTAGATGGTCAACTATCTCCTTCTAGCCCAAGTAATTAAGCAAGCTAATACTTGTGCATCCATGATCCCTTAAAACAAGTTATTCCAGTAGTGTCCACCATACCTACCTATATAGAAAATGCTATTCCAAGTATATTATATGTGCTATATCTTTAAATATTGCAAAAACTTCTTTTGTGTAGTTTAAAGATCATGCGAAAGTAAGATGTGGGGTTTATACAAAAGTGCACAACTGCTAAAAAACAATGCATAATAATAATTAAACTTGACCCATTGTGGATGAATGTATGTTAGTTGTATGCATGAACTGTTCAAAATTAAGTGTTAGCAGAACCATGTATCATAGGGAACGCTTTCAACATGTAACATCTGGTTATATCAAGTATATTTTGGGAATGGCTGTTAGCGTTGTGAAATAAGATGGATGTAATCAAAGTTTTTTGGAATATGCATATGTGTCAGAGGAAGCATAAAACCACTGACCTAAGCCATGCTATGCATCATGGTTCCAAGTGAAGTGTTTTAAATAAAAAGCTTTGCAAATGGTAAATAAAAAGATACACCATGGGCTCTTCACCTCGTTTGGAACTGATGCATATAGTGAATGAGATATGCCCTAAAGGCAAATAATAAAGGTGTTTATTAGCGCATCTCATTAATTCATAATAGTATTATACCATGCTATAATTGTATCAATCGAAAACATCGATACAGGTGTGGTATATAAACAAATCAAAGGTCCCTAGTAGCCTCTATACAACTAGTTCATTGGGCAACTGATGATCAAGGTTTCCTGATCATGGAGCATTTATGCCAGTTGGCAATGAAGTCATAATCATTGGTGAATGATGTGATGGAAATTTACCCAAGATAATTATTTCAACACGATCATGTCACAAAGTTCATTATTGCAATAGTTAGAAACAAAGTATCCTAATCCTTAGACCATGTGATCATGTTTAATAATTGTCACCCGCGGCTGCTTAGACTGCATCAACCATCACACCATAGCAGGGTGATCATAAAGGTGTATGTTTGGTATTCTAGAGGGACATGCTGAGGAATATGCATCATGATCGGGATTTGTTCTCCCACATTATGGGAAGATACACTAGGCCTAATCGGTGAAATTACATCCATAAGCTACGAGATTGAACATGGTATCATGATACTGATGATCAGATCTCGGACAAGTTAGCTATCGAAGCAATAAAAGGAATTGGGCTTGACATTGATGGTTCAAACGATGTTGAAATCATGGAATGCACATGGATCATTATGGGCATCCTGGTCCCGCTAATGATCATTGATCCGAGAGTGGTCTCGGTCATGTTTGTGATGTTTTCGAACCATAGGGTAAAACGCTTAAGGGTTTTACGACTCTTAGAGATCATTTTGGTATTATTGGAATCACAGGAAGAAAGATATGAGAATACCAGAAGTGTTTCGTGAGAGAACCATAATCATTCTGGGAGGTTCCGAAGGAGTTTAGAGTGAATTAGAATGTCTTTCGGATCGAAGAGGATTTAAGAATATGTATTTTATATCAATTCTTGGAATTAATGATAAATTAATTAAAATTTAATTGGGCAAACTTCCCTAATGGGCCAAGTTCCCAGAGGGAACAAGGCCCAAAAGGGCAAGCCGCCATAGGGTAACCGCCGTCGACTATGTTGGCGCGTTGGGTGGGGCCCACTCAGCCGTTGGCCCCTCCATGGTCCTGGCACATGGGGCCCACCCCGGTCAGCCGACCTGGCCTTCTCCTTTGCGAGTGCTCCTCCTCCCTCCTCCTTAGTTTAGTCCCATCTCGGGACTTTTATTGATGGGGTGCCCTCTTTTCCGCTATATAAGAAGGTTTATATGGTAGGGAAAAGAACAAACAATAATCTCTAAGGAAATTTCCTTAGGGATTTCTCTCTCTCTCTCTCTCTTTTCTCTGGTGACTACAACCCCAAGTAAGGACTGCATGAGTGGGATACTGCTTCATTGCACTATGTCGTTGTGCTACGGTGGTTCCGGCCAGAAGATCTGCTTCCCCATCCCGACTGGATCAGGGAGAACGAGAGTCGTCGTCAAACATCGGACGTGTGCGAGACCATGAGGGTGCTGCCACCTGAGGCACCAGGATCATCGTGCAAGGACCCGGGGTGACTTGCGAGGAGCTTCGCAACCTTGAGGTTGGTGCGAGTACAACTACATCACTCACATTACACATGAATGTTAAACGCTTTCAATCTACAAGCATATATTACCAAAGCCTTTGTTCGTTACTGCATTACTCCTAGATAGATATTGGGCATATTGGTGTTACACTAGTAAGGATTATTTTTCTGCTGCAAATCCCTTTAGTGGTATCAGAGCTGATCTATGCGTAGTATTGCTTGTAAGGATATAACACATGCAGAATATGGGCATTTATCTCTAGTTGTTACCCTCCCACGTGTACTTGTTTATATTGCAACACTGTCTGATGAAGCAACCCGGACCAATCTTACGTGTAAGCTGACGCGAGACTGGTTCCATGCTCAACATATGGCTTGTACCCTATAAGTGGCTAATATCTTCTATCTGGATTATAGATGCAGTATAGTATCTTTTTCCCTAGTAGACCTAGGTTTATCAAACCTTGAGAAACAATTGTTGTATGAAAATATAAGGAACTTCTACAATAATAGTTCAATCGATGGGATCTTGGGTACCTACAAGTCCATGGATCGAGACAAGACACAAAGAAACAAAGATACATATCTCATATTCAATCACCACAAAATATTCCCATGTATTAGATGCACATAATCGCTACGACCTTTCACCCTAACCCGCAGCCCGTGAGGACTACACACTCATAACAATAAGATCAAGGATAGAAAACATTGTGCAAAGTACTTATATTGAAATCAAATATTATTACAATGATTGCCAAACACAAATGTCAAGTACAAGATGATGTGCTATGGCTATGGAGCGAATGGAGGATGGAGAGGATATACTATGGTGGTGGATCTCCTTCGGTGGTGTTGTAATGCAATCTGAGAATGGCGGCTCTCTGGATGATAGCCGGAGTCTCGAAATATATAGGTGTCTTCTAGAAAGTTGTTGTGTTTGACATATCGAAGCCAACACCTCTCAGTAGGAGCTTTCCCATAGTCGTTAAACCTCTAGTAGGATCCTCATCAACCCAAATTAGCTTGGCTAAGTAGGCAACATGATAATCTTCAATAAATGCTCCTGATTTTGCCTTAAAAGTGTGATTTCCTACATAACACAAATTAAAACCAAGGATTGCACATCTTTGCAATAATTAGTCATTAGTAGCAAGGCTAGAGAGATTCTTGGTCAATTATTTGACTTAAAATATGATTTAAACACAAAGAAAGATGGCTATTTTCATAGCCATCAACTTCCACAAAGATAAAACCTTGATCGTCCTCGAGCGAGAAACAAAAATACCATCAGGAACTCATCGTTTAAACTGAAATAACGAGAACATGAATTAACTTACAGTTGGTAGTCATATGTATCCAAAACCTCTTCCATTTGAAAGGCTCATCAAAATTAGAGAACTGCCAAGAGTAGTATACAAGCTTTGTTAACTCAAAATAATCAAAGCAAAGTTGATATAAGTATAAACAACTAGAAGTGTAACAATCATTCCAATTCCTCTAGTTAATTCTCAGCTTGCCAAGGAACACTAGGAAGTTTCATATTATAAGAATTAAGCATGATAGATCATGTCCAAAGTAGCTGAACAATGAAGTGTCTTATTGACATCCACATCAATAGATCAAGACTATCAGAAGACTACTGAAAGGATACAGATGCCGCCTAGAGGGGGGTGAATAGGCGGTTAAAAACTTTTCCCAGAGTGGCTCAACAAAGGCGGAATTAAACTAGCGTTTACTTTGTTAAGAACAAAACCTAGAACAACTAGGGTTCACCTATTTGCACCAAAAACTTATGCTAAGCAAGACAAGGAAATATGTGATAGCTAGATATATACTTCAAGCACGAAGGCTATCACAAAGTAAAGTGCATAAGTAAGAGCTCGGATATAGAGATAACCGAGGCACACGGAGACGACGATATTTTACCAAGTTCCTCCCAACATGGAGTACGTCTCGTTTGGAGAGGGGGTGGTATCAAACCACCAACAACACAAAAGGCCTCCCTTATTCTCCTGTGAATCTCACCCCATCAGGATCGATCCACACTTCCACTATCGGTGCACTTGTCGGTGGCAATCCGGGCAATTCTCCACAACTCAATTGGAGGCTCCCAACGAACAAGCTTGGGGAAAGCTCCACAACTTAATTGGAGGCCCCAAGTAATCCAGAAACCTGCAAAACCAGCAAACTGTCTAGGGTTCAAATGAACCCAAGAGTAAAAAGCTTCTCACCTTTCACCCAATCGAATCCTCACCGAGAACTCAAACTGATGCACCAAATGCAATGGAAAAAACACAAGAAGTGCTCAAGTCCTTCTCCCCCAAATTCCACCAAAGCTACAAAAGCTTATGGGGAATAAGAGAGGAAGAACAATGGAAGAAATCCACACAAGACTCCAAGATCTAGATCCCAAGATGTTACCCTAACTTAAAGGAGACATTGATTGGTGGGGTGTAGATCTAGATCTCCTCTTTCAAATTCCTCAAGAATATGCAAGAATCAATGGAGGGATTGAGGGATAGCAAGCTCAAGAAGGTTAGCAATGGAGGGGAAAACTTGCAAGAAAGGTTAGGTAAACATTGGGGAAGAAGGGACCCTTATATAGGTCCTCCAAAATGCAACCGTTATAGCCCTGGAGCGCGCGGGCCGGACATTCCGGCCTATTCACTCCGGACATTACGGCCAAGGCAAAATTGACAGAAACAACAATACGAAAACAACCATAACTTTTGCATCTGGACTCCGATTTTGATGATCTTGGGCTTGTTTTAAAGAGGACAACAAACTCTACAAGATCATGCGGGGAACCATCATAGTCCAGCAAAAGAGGATAGAACCAAATGATGAACGGTTTGACCTTGATACATTGCAAATGTATCTATAATTTTTGATGTTCCATGCTTGATTTTATCTACTTTCTTATGTTTTGTCCACACTTTGGAGTACTTTTCATATGATTTCTTGGACTAACCTATTAACAAGAGCCACAGTGCCAGTTGCCTGTTTTCTGCTGTTTTTGGTTCTAGAAAGTCATAAAATGAATATTCTCAGAATTGGACGAGACAAAAGCCAAAGTTGATATTTTACCGGAAGACTCACGGTGCCAGAATACGAGACGGAGGAGGGCCAGGGCCTGGCCACACCATGTGGTGGTGCGGGCTAGCCCTGGCCGCGCCACCAGGTGGTGTGGGCCCCTCTGATCTCCATCGACCTTGCCTCTTCGCTTATAAAAAGCCTCCCGATGCATAAACCCTAGGGAGTCAAGCCTCCAGCCACAAAAAGTTCCACAGCGCCGTCGCCGCCGAAAGGGAGATTCGAGGGACAGAAAGTCTCTGTTCTGGCACCCTGCCAGGGCGAGGAAGTGCCCCCGGAGCCATCTCCATCGATCTCCACCACCATCTCCATCACCATTGCTGATTCCCATGATGAGGAGGGAGTGGTTCTCTCTCGAGGCTAAAGGTTCTACCGTAGCTATGTGTACATCTCTCTCTCTATGCGTGATCATATTGAGATCATGAGCTTGTAATCTATAGATCTATTCTGCTACTCAAGTGCTCTAATGAATCTCTGCTCTCCCCATGTGTGTGAAAGTGACAGCGTGCTCACCATGGTGGCACTTAGGCTAGAGATTAAAAATACTTGTTATGAGTTATATTTGGAGTTTGATGTCTTTATGAAATTGTGGTGTTTGTTGGACTCATCTAGTACTCAAGGTGACAGTGTGGGGTTTTCTAGATGGGGAAGGCTTACTTTGAGGTGTGCTGTTATAGCCCTACCATCGGTTAGAGTGTCCAACCGGAGAGTAGTTCAGTGTAGTATCATAAAGAGGAATATATTTATATGAGAGTGTTCACTAGTGAAAGTATGATCCCTAGGCCTTGTTTCTAAGCACTGAAACACCGTTTTCTATTAGATCCGTTGCATGTTTGCTTGCTTCCATCTTTATTTCAGTTTGCCTTTAGTCTTTTCCACACCATCAAGTTATTTTCTAGCACCGTTACCACTTATAATTATCCATCCACTTGTATTTCACTATCTCTTCGCCGAACTAGTGCACCTATACACCTGACAAGTGTATTGGGTGTGTTGGGGACACAAGAGACTTCTTGTATCTTGATTGCAGGGTTGCTTGAGAGGGAATACCTTTGACCACTTTCTCCCTGAGTTCGATAACCCTTGGGTGATCCACTTAAGGGAAAACTTGCTGCTGTTCTACAAACCTCTTCACTTGGAGGCCCAACAACTGTCTACAAGAATAGAAGTGCATAGACATCAGACCTCTCTAAATAGAGAATGCATATGAAATCCGTTTTCGATGAACTTGGGATTATCATGAAGATTAACACAAGATCTAAATCCTATCATGGATAAGAACCAAATAATGTTAGGTTTTACCAATCTCTAAAAGACAAACCGGTAAAACCTCCAATATAGAAAACGCAATAGAGAATGCATATGAAATCCGTTTTCAATGAACTAGAGCTTGTTATGAATATTACCACAAGCTCAAGAACCTCACATGGATAAGATATAAATAACAAACAAGAAAGATGATGCCAAGTATGCAAAGGTTTGAGCTCTCACGAAGGATATGATCAAGTTACTCACTCGAGAGCCCCTCTTGATAGTAAGACTATCTATCCTATAAACCGGTCTCCCCAACTAACACCATGAGACCGGTAAGAAGGAAACACTATCAAGAACATACCTTTGCCTTGAGCATATTCCACTTGAGCTTGACGATAGCGATCTTGTCCACCTCAATATGGAACACCTTTCTTGATTGCACTAGCTTGGTGAAGACTTGAAAATTGCTCTCCCATACTCCACTATGGTAGAGCTTCTCTCTTGGGCATATCATCTTCCCATATCCATGATAACCATAGGATGGCAAACTTCAAGAAAATGATCTCTTCGAGATAGCTCATCTTGAAGTTGCACATCATTTGTTCTTTCTTCATTATGTTGGTGTCTTGAAGACACATAAGAGATATCACTCCAACTTTAGTTTCAATACACACTTTCTATAGGCTCAACTCTCACTTGACCAATCTCCGGATCACTCATTGAAAACTTGGTCAACACTTAATCTTCTTCACTTTCTTCTTATTCCAATCTTGAAGCCAACATATGGTTTAAGCATTGCCTATGGACAAATCCTACAGGTAAAACTCAATGCAAACACAAGTCTATAAAGATTATCATTAATTACCAAAACCACACATGGGGGCGCACATGCACTTTCAATCTCCCCCATTTTGGTAATTGATGAGAATCCCTTTGAGAGGGTTTATATAAGGAATTAACCAAACAAAACATTGTGCTAACATCAAATACAACACAAGTATGTGATGTTAGTACAACCACAATATAGAGCAAACTCCCCCACAATCTATGCACGTGTGGATGAACTTGAATTTCAATGCATATCTTGCCAACCATTAACGGTGGTGGAGTTTTCTCTATATATTCAAGATGCCATGCAACACACTAAGATGCAATGCACACGTGGAACGTGTTTAAGTACAACACTCAAAATACATAACCAAATTCCCTAAAACCCTCTAAAACTTCTCCCCCATTGGCATCGATTGCCGAAATGGGTGAAAAACTTTAAAAGGCCAATTTAGTGAGAGTTCCTCCATATGGTGTTCATTTCTCATAATATGAGTGGAATCAAATGCACGTATACAATGACGAATACCATGAGGAAATCAAACTAGACTAAGGATCCAAAGATTTCAATGAAATAAAATGATGATGAAGCATCAACGAATGAAGCAAGCAATCAAAAGATCGAAAGAAGCACTTCAAAAAGGGAGATACCAAAAGAAAGATAGATATTATGATAAGATTGAAAAGAGAGTGATCTAAATAATATGAGGAGACTCCCCAAGGTTTGTGAACAAATTATAATTTTGCATTTGAATACAATATGCACAAACATGGCATCCTCATTCCCTCTATATCATTTAAACCACGAGTACGAGCAAGAAAGAAGATATTATGATGAGAGCAAATGGGTGTTTAGATGAAAATAGAAAGCTCCCCAAGGTTCATGCAAAACAAAGTGCACAATTATGGAATCCTAACTCCCCATAATAAAAACAAAACACCAAACAAGAACAAGAAGACAAATGTGTGTTCTTAGGTAAATTAAGAAAGCTCCCCAAGGTTTATGCACAAAATATAATAATTGCTTTGAATGCAAAGTGCGTAAACATGGTATCCTTGCTCCCCCAAACTTACATAACAACACCAAGGTATGAGAGATCAACTTTCTTAACGCCAATGGGTTCCAACAAATGCAAATGAAAAAGTTAGGCACTCAAGGCAAAACTTTTGGAGCCACCAAATAACCAAAAGTAGCACAAGGTGGACCCCACAACAAAAGGATATCAGCTAGAGATTTAGCCATAATCATGTGTACAAGTTTCTAGGTAGACAATCAATTACCAAGATATACATCCAGAAAGAAGCATGTACATACAAAATGGATACTCAAGAATGAACAACATATCCAAACGAAGGTCATAGATAATGTCAATAAGACTTTTGCTAGAAAGCATGGCCAAAGGCTCAGATTTAACTTATTTAACATAAATGACCTTCAAATACCAACAAATACATCACAACTATCACAAGGGAACACGAGATAGCTGGAATGCATTGGGAAAGACAACAAGTATCATAAAGCACAAATAAACCTTGCAAATCCATCCATATAGTTCATGAGAGAAATTGAGGAAATGATTGGCAATGGAATTGCTAGATTGGCATATGTGGGATTGGTGAATCATGAACATGATTTTTATATAATCCCCAAAATTTTCATTCATCATAACTTACTCATACCACAATATGGATGATACAATAAAATTCTTGCATGAACCACCATAAAAGAAACTAAAGGAAATCATGCCATGATGTAACCACAATGATTGGATGCTACAAAAGTATGCATGAGAGGGATACTTGTTACCGAGATACCATTGGTAGGATGTAGTATATATGCGTTTGTTGATCATCCTAGCTTGCCTCCAATTATCATTTAGTCACCACATCTTCTGATTATTGAGACAAGCATCCAATGTATCTCCAATGTACCTAAAACACATCCAAGTACACAATGGTCCCAAAACTCATTGGGTCCAAAGTAGTTAGATACACTACAATACATAGGACAAACTCCATAAAAACATGTGCATATTGATATGAAATTGAATTTCATGCACATCTTAGCCAAAATAGGATTTGGTGGAGTTTCGCCTATATATTGGATCAAAGAAAGAAAGCATACCATAATATATACATTTAGTAAATATGCATACACAAGACTATCAAGAACCAAAAAAGAGATACAATTTGAACAAAAAACACCAAGTAAACCAAGATGTCACACACAAGAGAGTGACACAACAGAAGGTGTCCAAAACGCATCAAGGAATCAAATCAACACATGATAGACCCCAAGTTCAACAAGTGAACAAGGTAAAAGTCAAAGAGCAAAAAGGATAAACAAATACAAATTCTCAATGATTTATCTCATTCAAATGATTAAATAGAAAGCATGGAATGAGAGAATCAACTCCCAAGAAAATACCAAATAAAAAAATGGTTCCAATAGAAGAGCCAAACTCTCAACATTTTTCAAGAATGGCATAGAGTACCAAAGAAAATATTTATCTTCCAAAGGCATAAAACATGGTATGGATCAAAACATGTCATGAAGAAGCATAACATGAGTGTTCTAAATAATTTAGGAGAACTCCCCCATGATTAGTGCATTATTTAAGATTTTGCAGTTGAATACAAAATGAACATGCATGGAATCATCATCCCTACCTACATCAACTAGAGCACAAAACGATTTCAAGACAAAGAAAGATCCATAAGAATCGAGGAAGACATGGGAGACAAAACACAACAAATTCTTGGCACGAGATAAGGCAACTAAAGAAGAGCCAATGTGAAAATGATCAATAAGATCTACCACATATAATAGTACCGATTGTCCAAGGACAAGGGACTTGCAAATATTTCCTGGTGGTAGATAGCAAATATATCCAAGATCATATACACAGAGAGAAAGCAAATGTCAAGAGATAGGAATTAAAAACCAAGACATGAAAGAGATCCTTGAGGGTTTCAACTAGTTAACCAATCACACAAAGCAATGATTAGAATAACTAGAGGCAAAATTCTTGCCAACTTATATATAAGAATTCATATATGACAAAACTCATACCAAGGAAATCTCTTGGTAACAAGATCCAAAAGATGAGAAACAAAGTATTAAAGAAAATTTGAAATTGTTTGAGGAAATGAGTTACATAGGAGCTAGATAATTATCAATATCAATTCTACGTGACACAACCGCAAATATTCACATTTTCTAGGCTTGTTATATGCACTAAGCATATGACTCCCCCATAATGTGATAAACCTTAAATATCAACATGAGGCAAAAGGATCCAAATAGAGATAATTAATGGACATTATAGAACTTGAATTTCTCATGAGAAACATACCACATAGAGACTAGATAAAACTTGAAATATATATACTAAGTGCTATTCCTCATGTACACACATTTTAGGATTGTGAGGTACCCCAAGGACATCACACTCCCCCAAAATAGGATAGTGCATTAATCTCCCAGTTAAGGTATGAACAAGATGCAATAGACTTAGACATAAAACACATACATGGTGTGAAAGCCAACATACACAAGCTTGATTTCTCAATTTAAGCAAGTAGGAAGCACAACATATACAAAACACATGCATGGTACAAAACTAACACATGCACAAGGGGCAAGTAACTTTGAATGTAAAAGAGTTGAGAACATGTTACCGCAAGGAGGAGCAACGGATATATGATAGAGATATGAGAATATAAATGACTTGGCTTTGAGAGAGTATAATTTAAGTCCCTTTAATTCTTCATGATGTAGCCAAGTCTCCAATGCCCTCCAACAAACACCTATTGATCAAGTTTTAGCTTGATGGTCCCCAACCAAGTTGGGTCCTAAGAAGTTAGTCACAATAGGCTTGGCAACCCAAATGGTTCTTTTCTTGACACCACTTTGAGCACCAACATATTTGGCAAACACATTGCCAACCTCATCCTTCCTAAGGGAATAAACATCATCAATCATGATTGGGTTGGATGAGGAGTTACCAATAGTGTAAGAGGAAGATATGTGACCGTTCTCACGACATAAGTAGCAAGTTATTCTCTTCCCAATATTTTAACTTGATTTCTCCACAATGGGAGTATTAGCTTGAATCTTCTTGGGAAGTGGCCTTTCTCCAACTTGAGATAGGCCATGACCTTGAACTAGAGGTCTCTTCCCTTTTTGCTTCTCACTAAGAGGATTCTTCTTCAAGGGCAAGATCTAACATGGTGCCCTTCAATTTTGCACCTGAAGCAAACAATCTTGGCCGGATTCTTGACTTGTTCTTGGCCCTTCTTATTGTTTCTCTTGGACTTCTTCTTGATAGTGGGTTTGTTCTTGACATTGGATTTGAATCCAAGCCCACTCTTATCATTGGGGGATTTTTGCACACTCAACATCTTGTTGAGTGTGGTCTTCCCTTCATGACCCTTTTCAAGTCATTCTTCAAAGAAGTGACTTGAGCCCTTTAATTTTCTCTACATGGTTAGTGTGAACAACAATACTAGAAGAAGTGGATAATACATTGTTAGAGCAACAAGGGATGGAATGTAATTCATCACAAGATGTAGCAATGGCATGAGTGGATGAATTACAAGGACTAGCACATGACAACATGACATTTGGAGTAGAAGTAGTGCTAATGTCCACATGAGGCTCATTATATGTTACCTTTGACATAATAGCCTCATGATCTAATTTTAGCCTATCATGGGAGGCTAGAAGATCCTCATGAGAGCTTGATAGCTTACCATGACTTTCTTCCAAGATCCCATACTTGCTAGTTAGCAAAGCAAGTCGAGTATTTAGCTCAACATTCTCCTTCAAAATAGATGCTTCACAAGAAATAGAGTTAGTAGCACAAGTATCATAATTAATTGCAAGATGCGAGGGAAACTTTGAAGGCTCTTTTGAGTAAGAGGCTTTAATTTGCTCATGTGACTCGGTGAGTTTGATGAGCTCGCCCTTGATGACCCTAGAGCCATTTTTGAGGTGCTCAAATCCCTCAAGGATTTAGCATGAGCAACTTGAAGCCCATCATTTTTACTTTTGAGATAACTTGCGACCTCAAGATCTCTATCATGATATTCCTTCACTCTAGACAACTCTAGAGCAAAAGTCTCCTCAAGAGATTACTTAGTGGTTTGTTCCTCTTCAAGTGATTCATTTAGATGTGCAATTTAATTATCATACTCACGCTCAAAGCTACTCATTTTATCAATGGTGTTCTCATGCTCCTCAATTTGTGCTTATAACTGATCAATATGTTCTTTGCTCTTAATAGCAAAGTCCAAGATTTCAACGAAGTTAGAGCAAGCAATATTATTCTTAACAAGAGCATGATAAACCATCTCACCCTTTTCATATAAATCATCAACATCTAACCCTTCTTCCTCATTATCCTCATCCTCATCATCACAAGAGGTATTGGGTTCCAAAGTAGGAGTTACCTTTGAACCCCTAGCCATAAGGCATATGTGGGTACCATGAGATGATGATGAATTATTTGAAGCTTCATTCAAGATCTTGTCTTGGCCAATAGAATCTTAGTTTTCCTCTACATGATTAGAAAAACAAGTACTAGAGGAAATAGAAGCATTTTTTATCATGGCAACAGGGCAAAGAGAGCATATCATCATGAGATCTATTGAGACAATTTATACATGATATGCAAGGATATAAACACTGGCATGTAACTCATATATAGTGCTAGATGTGTTTAAGTCCAAAGATGAAGTATTGCAATGAGATAGAGAAGAAGGATCAGTAAGAGTAAGCTCACTATCAACATTGCAAAGTTCACCACCACTCGCCATATCATTACCTTGTGTCTTACCACACTTTGGTGAAGTGGAATAAAAAGAGAACTCATCTCGACCGGAAGTGGAAGCAATACAATCTTCCTCAATAATGTTGGACACATCATATTTATCTTGAAGTTTTGTCCATAACTCATGATAGCTCCAAAAAGGTATTATTGAAGAAATAACTACATAGCTCAAAGCATTAACAAGCACATTAGAAGCTTGAGCATCGAGATATAAGTTTTTCTCATCCTCACAAGATAGATTTTCGAAATCCATAGGAGGAGAAAAACCTATATCTACAATAAGCTCCAAATTTGGGTCCATGTCCCGAAAATGAATAAGCATACAAGTTTTCCAAATATCATAATTTGTGCCATTGAATAAGAACATTTCATTATGCACAAATTGAAGGAAATATGCCCTGAGAGGCAATAATAAAGTTGTTATTATATATTCCTCATATATGACAAATTTTTATTTTGCATGCTATAATTGTATTGATCGGAAAAGTCAATACATTTGTGTTTAATAAACAAAAAGGGTTCCTAGTTATGCCTCTCTAATAGACTAGCTTGTTTATTAACAAGATGATCAAGGTTTCCTGATCATAGACACTGGATGTTGTTAATAACAAGGTCACAACATTTGTGAAATGATGTGATGAACATTCATCCGAAGTATAGCATTATGATCAAGTCATTATGTTTATATTGCTATAACATCATATGAAGTAATCTTTATCCTTAGACCATGAGATCATGTTAACTGCTAACACCAGAAGAGTATCTTGATAACATCAAACGTCACACCGTAACAGGGTGACTATAAAGATGGGTTCAGTGCTACGAAGGTGTTATGTTGAGGCTCATGGATCAAGAGTGGAATTTGTCAATCCCGATGACGGATAGATATACTCTGGGCCCTCTCGGTGATATCACATTAAGATAGCTTGCAAGCAAGTGATGTGATCACTAGAATGTTATATCACGGGAACAAGAAAAGAGTGCATGTCGGTAACGAGATCAAACTAGGTATTTGGATACCGATGATCGAATCTCGGACATGTATTATATCATGATACAAAGGGATTAAGTTACTAGCGTTAAAGGTTCTCACGATCACAGAAGTCATCGTTGAATATGCAGGAGTCAGTATGGATCTCCAGGTCCCGCTTCTGATTATTGATCTGAGAGGAGTCTCAATCATGTCTACATTATTCGTGAACCATAGGGTGGAACACTTAAGAGTTACCGGACACCATTTTGGAGAACATATGTTTCAGACGAAAGAATTGCAAAGCGCATGAATTGTTTCGATAGAAAACGCATGAAATTGTAGAAAGTGGTTCTGCATGTGATATTGAAATGTTGCAAGGGGTTTTATGTGAATGTTTTTTAATTAAAGTAATTAACAAAATTCTGAATAAATTTAATAAAAGAGTTTAATTAAATGAGAGAGCGTTAAACTTAGAGAATTTTAATGCATTTAAAGTGGAGACTTTAAAAGGGAATGTGAAGAGGCATTTTAATGTGGAGGGGTTACCACCACATGAATGGGGGAGGTGAGGGGTCACCCCCCATGAGGCACCGGCCATGGGGAGGGGCACCCCCCTCCTCCTATAAAAGGCCCCCCTCTTCCTCCTTCCTCACACCTCCTCATGAAGGATCTCTCTCCTCCTCTAGAATTATTCCCCCATGGTCTCGGATTAGCGAGATACATGTTCCCGGTGGCATTTCATCTGGAAGGAGTTGCTTCTTCCGCTACATCACTGGAGCGAGGAGGTGGAGGTTGTCCGGTGGCTTGAACATGTATGCGAGGACGGATGCGCTGCTGATTTGTGGCGCTCGGACTTCCACACGATCTTGAGATCGGCAAGTGTACGACTACAACAACCACGAGTTCCTACTCGTTAACAAAACTCGTTGTCTTCGAGGGTAAGTTCTTGATGGATGTATGTCCACCCGTTGCTCTATATCTAGTAGATAGATCTTGGCGTATAGTTCTCATCATAGGAATTTTTTTATTTTCTATGCTGTGGACCCAACAGTGGTATCAGAGCCAGGTCTATGCGTAGGTGCTTTGCACGGGTAGTACACATATGTTTATATGTAGGCGATGATGATCATGTTATTGCATATTCTATGTATTTTATATATTGGTGGCATAGTAGGATGAAGCGGCCCGGACCAACCTTACATGTCATCGTACATGAGACCGGTTCCACGACTGACATGCAACTTGTTTTGCATAAGTGGCTGGCGGGTGTCTGTCTCTCCTACTATAGTCAATATCTGATTTACAACGAGTTGCTAATAACTTGGTTATCCTTATTGTGGTTCATCTTCGTAGGTAAGACCGGTTCTATCTCCGAAAGCCCTAAGCCACGTAAAACTTGTAATTGATAAATTAGAGGTGTCTAATTTAGATTGTTGCTGGGCTAGTGTCTTGATATGGTATTGTTGTAAGTAGATGTATGATAGATACTCTTACAACACACTCAACGTGTAAGTTCCATAGACCTTGGCCTTACACACAAAGGAATGGTAGAGATCATACCACGATGCAAATGATAGAGATCAAATGCATGGACCATATCATCTCACTTTACACATTAGATGTTAGCATCTTATACTGCTAGTTTGGCGCTTTTGGTAGCATTGTAAGATGATCCCTCATTTAGATATCAAGATAAAATGTGTTCTTCCTTAAGTATGCACTGTTCTGTGGATCGTGTTTCGAGACATCACGTGATGATCGGGTGTACTCGACTCTACGCTTTCATAAGAACGGGTGTAAGACAGTTTTACACACGCGAATACTAAGGTTCTTACTTGGCGAGCCTAGCATGTACAGACATGGCCTCGGAACACGAACCGAAAGGTTAAGCATGAGTCATATAGTTGATATGATGCCCATATAGATGCTCGCCTTTGAAGCTACATCAACTCACGTGATGATCGGACTTGGTGTAGTGGATTTGGTTCATGTAATCACCAAAAAGACACGAGGGATGTTGTTTTTGAGTGGGAGTTCATTAGTAATTTGGATTAGTTGAACTCACTCTATCATAAACTTAGTCTAAATAAACTTTACAAATTCTGTTGTAGATGGCACCACCTGCTTTTAATTTCAATGTGTTCATGGAGAAAGAGAAACTTGCTGCGAATGGTAGAAACTTCACCAACTGGGCTATGAATTTGAGGATTCTCCACACTGCTGCACAAAAGCAATATGTGCTAAAGGCGCCGCTAGGCCCCCCACCAGATCCTGATGCCCCTGACGAGGAAAAGAATGTCTATGTGACTTGTCAGGAGGACCATAACTTAGTTCATTGCGGCATACTGTATGGGCTAGAGCCAGAACTTCGAAAGCGTTTAGAAAATGGCAATGGCTTTGATACCATGGGAGAATTGAAAATGATTTTCGATACCCATGCTGCCATAGAGAGTTATAATGCTTCTGAAAAGTTCTTTGGCTGCATGATGATGGAGAATAGCTCCGTTAGTGAGAATGTACTCAAAACGTCTGGGTACGCCGATAAGCTTGTGTCCTTCGGAATAACGATTCCCATTGACTTAGGCATACATCGTGTTCTCCAATCTCTGCCACCTAGCTACAAGAGCTTTGTGATGAACTATAATATGGAGGGCATGAAGAAGTCTCTTCTCGAGCTTATGTCAATGCTTAAGACTGCAGAAGTGGAGATTAGGAAAGAACATCAAGTGTTGATGATCAATAAGACCACCGGTTTCAAGAAGGACAAGAAAGGCAAGCACAAGGGAAAGAAGGGTGGGAAATCTGTTGCCACACCTGAAATGAAACCCTGAGCTGGCCCTAAGTCTGACACCGAGTGTTACTATTGCAAGGGGACTGGCCATTGAAAGCGCAATTGCCCCAAGTATTTGGCGGACAAGAAGGCCGGCAAGGCAAACAAAGGTATATGTGATATACATGTTATTGATGTGTACTTGACTAGTACTCGCAGTAGCACCTGGGTATTTGATACGGGATCGGTTGCTAATCTATGTAACTCGGTTCAAGGGTTGCGGAACAAGCGACAACTAGCAAGGGATGAGGTCATGATGCGAGTCGGCGATGGATCAAGAGTTGATGTGATCGCCGTCAGAACGCTACCTCTCCATATGCCATCGGGATTAGTTATAAATCTGAATAATTGTTATTTGGTGCCTGCACTGAGCATGAACATTATATTCGGATCGTGTTTGATGCAAAGTGGTTATTCCTTTAAATCTGAAAACAATGGTTGTTCGATTTATAAGAATGATATCTTTTATGGTCATGCACCTGTGTTGAATGGTTTATTTCTATTGGATCTCGATAGTAGTATTATGCATATTCATAATGTTGATGCTAAAAGGATTAAACTTAATAATGATATATCTGCATATATGTGGCACTGCCGTCTAGGTCATATTGGCATTAAACGCATGAAGAAACTCCATTCTGATGGACTTTTGGAATCACTTGATTTTGATTCATCTGATACATTTGAGCCATGCCTTATGGGCAAGATGACTAGAACGCCGTTTTCCGGTTCAATGGAACGGGCGACAGATTTATTGGAAATCATACATACTGATGTGTGGGGACCAATGAGTGTGTCGGCGCGAGGTGGATATCGTTACTTTGTTACTTTCACGGATGATTTGAGTAGAGACGGGTATATCTATTTGATGAAACACAAGTCTGAAACCTTTGAAAAGTTCAAAGAATTTTAGAATGAAGTAGAAAATCATCGTAATAGAAAGATCAAATTTCTGCGGTCCGACCGTGGAGGTGAGTATCTAAGTTACGAGTTTAGCGCACACATGAAAGAGTGTGGAATAGTTTCACAACTCACGCCTGCCGGAACACCACAACGTAATGGTGTGTCGGAACGTCGTAATCGTACTTTATTGGATATGGTTCGATTTATGATGTCTCTAACTGACTTGCCACTGTCATTTTCGGGTTATGCACTGGAAACCGTTGTATTCACTTTAAATCGGGCACCATCTAAATCCGTTGAAACGACACCGTATGAATTATGGTTTGGAAACAAATCTAAGTTGTCATTTCTCAAAGTTTGGGGATGCGATGTTTGTGTGAAGAAACTTCAGCCGGATAAACTCGAACCCAAAGCGGAAAAATGCGTCTTCATAGGATACCCTAAGGAAACGATTGGGTATACCTTCTATCACAGATCCGAGGGCAAGCTTTTTGTTGCCAAGAATGGATCCTTTCTTGAGAAGGAGTTTCTCGCGAAAGGTGTGAGTAGTCGGAAGGTAGAAGTCGAAGAGGTTATTGAACCTTCTCTTCATGAAATGGCGAGTAGTGCAGCACCGGAAATTGTTTCGGAGTTGACTTCACCTAATGAAGAGAGAGCTAATGATATTGATCATGAAACTCCAAAAGAGGACACTACCAAACCTCGCAGGTCAAGTAGGACACGTGCAGCTCCTGAACTGTACGGCAATCCTATTGTGAATTTCATGGTTGATGAAATGGATGACCCTGCGACGTATGAAGAAGCGATGATGAGCTCGGATTCCAACAAATGGCTAGAAGCCATGAAATCCGAAATGGAATCCATGTACGAAAACCAGGTTTGGACCTTGGTAGACTTACCTCACGATCGAAAGGCCGTTGAGAATAAATGGATTTTCAAAAGAAAAATAGATGACCATCTATAAGGCTCGAATTGTCGCGAAGGGGTTTCGACAAATTCAAGGAGTTGACTACGATGAGACATTCTCTCTCGTAGCGATGCTAAAGTCGGTTAGGATTATGTTAGCAATTGCTGCATATTTCGATTATGAAATATGGCAGATGGATGTCAAAATTGCGTTCCTCAATGGTAATATTGAAGAAGAGTTGTATATGATACAACCTAAGGGTTTTGTCGATCCTAAGGATGCTGATAAGGTATGCAAACTTCAGCAATCCATCTATGGACTGAAGCAAGCATCCCGGAGTTGGAATCTCCGCTTTGATGAAGTGATCAAAGAGTTTGGATTTGTCCAAACTTATGGAGAGGCTTGTATTTACAAGAAAGTGAGTGGGAGCAATGTGGCATTTCTGATATTATATGTGGATGACATATTATTGATTGGAAATGATATAGATCTTTTAAACAGTGTTAAAAGTTATCTAAACAACAAATTTTCGATGAAAGACCTTGGTGAAGCGTCATATATATTAGGCATTAAAATCTATAGAGATGGATCAAGGTGCCTAATTGGGCTATTGCAGAGTACATACCTTGATAAGATATTAAAGAAGTTTAATATGGACGAAAGTAAGAAGGGGTTCTTACCTATGTTGCAAGGCAAGACATTGAGAAAGACTCAAAGTCCGGCTACGGCGGAAGAAAGAGAGATAATGGATAAGATCCCCGATGCCTCGGCCATAGGCTCTATAATGTATGACATGCTCTGTATAAGACCGGATGTGGCACATGCTATTAGTTTGACTAGTAGGTACCAATATGATCTAGGTTTGGAGCACTGGATAGCGGTCAAGAATATCCTTAAGTACTTGAGAAGGACTAGGGATATGTTTCTTATATACGGATGACTCTAAGTCTCAATCCGGATATGTATTTCTCTTGAACGGAGCAGTAGTTAGTTGGAGGAGTTCCAAACAACCTATGGTGGCTGGATCAACGACGGAGGCGGAATATGTTGCTGCTTCAGAAGCGACGCAAGAAGCGGTTTGGATGAAAGAGTTCATAACGGAACTAGGTGTGGTTCCTAGTGCATTGGACCCAATCGTGATCTATTGTGACAACAATGGAGCCATAGCCAACGCCAAGGAACCGAGGTCTCACAAGAATTCCAAGCATATTAAGCGCCGGTTCCACTCCATCCGCGAGCATGTCAAGGATGGAGATATAAAGATTTGTAAAGTACACACATACCTAAATGTAGCAGATCTGTTGACTAAAGTTCTCCCTAGGGCAAAACATGATCAACACCAGAACTCCATGGGTGTTAGATTTATCACTATGTGAACTAGATTATTGTCTGTAGTGCAAGTGGGAGACTGAAGGAAATATGCCTTGAGAGGCAATAATAAAGTTGTTATTATATATTCCTCGTATATGACAAATGTTTATTTTGCATGCTATAATTGTATGGATCGGAAACGTCAATACATGTGTGTTTAATAAACAAAAAGGGTTCCTAGTTATGCCTCTCTTATAGACTAGCTTGTTGATTAACAAGATAATCAAGGTTTCCTGATCATAGACATTGGAGGTTGTTAATAACAAGGTCACAGCATTTGTGAAATGATGTGATGAACATTCATCCGAAGTATAGCATTATGATCAAGTCATTGTGTTTATATTGCTATAACATCATACGAAGTAATCTTTATCCTTAGACCATGAGATCATGCTAATTACTAACACCAGAAGAGTATCTTGATAACATCAAACGTCACACCGTAACAGGGTGACTATAAAGATGGGTTCAGTGCTACGAAGGTGTTATGTTGAGGCTCATGGATCAAGAGTGGAATTTGTCAATCCCGATGACGGATAGATATAGTCTAGGCCCTCTCGGTGATATCACATTAAGATAGCTTGCAAGCAAGTGATGTGATCACTAGAATGTTATATCACGGGAACAAGAAAAGAGTGCATGTCGGTAACGAGATCAAACTAGGTATTTGGATACCGATGATCGAATCTCAGACATGTATTATATCATGAGACAAAGGGATTAAGCTACTAGCGTTAAAGGTTCTCACGATCACAGAAGTCATCGTTGAATATGAAGGAGTCAGTATGGACCTCCAGGTCCTGCTTCTGATTATTGATCTAAGAGGAGTCTCAATCATGTCTGCATTATTTGCGAACCGTAGGGTGACACACTTAAGAGTTACCGGACACCATTTTGGAGCACATATGTTTCAGACGAAAGAATTGCAAAGCACAGGAATTGTTTCGATAGAAACCAGAATTGTTTCGGGTGAAATTGCAAAAAGTGGTTCTGCAAATGATATTGAAATGTTGCAAGGGGTTTTATGTGAATGTTTGTTAATTAAAGTAATTAACAAAATTCTGAATAAATTTAATAAAAGAGTTTTATTAAATGAGAGAGCATTGAACTTAGAGAATTTTAATGCATTTAAAGTGGAGACTTTAAAAGGGAATGTGAAGAGGCATTTTAATGTGGAGGGGTTACCACCACATGAATGGGGGGTGAGGGGTCACCCCCCATGAGGCTCCGGCCATGGGGAGGGGCACCCCCTCCTCCTATAAAAGGCCCCCCTCTTCCTCCTTCTTCCTCACACCTCCTCGTGAAGGATCTCTCTCCCCCACTAGAATTATTCCCCATGGTCTCGGATTAGCGAGATACATGTTTCCGGTGGCATTTCGTCTGGAAGGAGTTGCTGCTTCCGCTGCATCGCTGGAGCGAGGAGGTGGAGGTTGTCCGGTGGCTTGAACGTGTGTGTGAGGACGGATGCGCTGCTGATTTGTGGCGCTTGGACTTCCACACGATCTTGAGATCGCCAAGTGTATGACTACATCAACCACGAGTTCCTACTCGTTAACAAAACTCGTTGTCTTCAAGGGTAAGTTCTCGATGGATATATGTCCACCCGTTGCTCTGTATCTAGTAGATAGATCTTGGTGTATAGTTCTCATCGTAGGAATTATTTTGTTTTCTATGCTGCGGACCCAACACAAATCCCCTAGCCGACATCTTTAATATCAAGGCGATGAAGCCTAAAATGGGAGACCAGGCTCTGATACCAATTGAAAGGACACGGATGTCGCCTAGAGGGGGGGTGAATAAGTGGTTTAAAACTTTTATGAGAGTGGCTTAACAAAGGAGGAATTAAACTAGTGTTTACTTTGACAAGCACAAAACCTAGAATAACTAGGGTTCACCTATGTGCACCAACAACTTATGCTAAGCAAGACAAGCAACTACGTGATAGCAAGATATTTACTTCAAGCATGAAGGCTATCAGAAAGCAAGGTGCACAAGTAAGAGCTTCGGTATAGAGATAACCGAGGAACGCGGAGACGACAATGTTTTATCGAGTTCCTCCCGAAAATGGAGTACGTCTCGTTTGGAGACGGGGTGGTTTCAAACCACCAATGCCACAAAAGGCCTCCCTTATTCTCCGCTGAATCTCACCCCAACAGGATCGATCCACACTTCCACTATCGGTGCACTTGTCGGTGGCAATCCGGAACCTCTCACAAGGTTGGGGCACTTCTCCACAACTCAATTGGAGGCTCCCAACAGACAAGCTTGGGGAAATCTCCACAACTTAATTGGAGGCTCCAAGAAATCCACAAACCTGCCATACTACCAAACCATCTAGGGTTCCAAGAACCCAAGAGTAAAAAGCTTGTCACCTTTCACCCAATTGAATCCTCACTAAGAACTCAAATCTATGCACCAAATGCAATGGAAAGAACACACGTACTGCTCGAGTCCTTCTCTCCCAAATTCCACCAAAGCTACAAAAGCTTATGAGGGAATAAGAGAGCAAGAACAATGGAGGAAATCCACAAAAGACTCCAAGATCTAGATCCCAAGATGTTCCACTCACTTAGAGGAGAGATTGATTGGTGGGGTTGTAGATCTAGATCTCCACTTTCAAATCCCTCAAGAATATGCAAGAATCATATGAGGGATTGAGGGGAAGCAAGCTCAAGAAGGTCAACAATGGAGGGGAGAACTTGCAAGAATGTTAGGTAACCATTGGGGAAGAAGGGCCCCTTATATAGGTCCTCCAAAATCCAACCATTATAGCTCTAGAGCGCATGGGCCGGACATTCCGGCCAGTTTCCGGGTGGTATCCGATATGGACATCTGAATGGCAACCATGTGACTGAAATATGAGATTTCTGCGCGACACCAGAGTGTCCGGCGTATTCACACCGGACATTCCAGCCAAGGCAAAAAAGATAGAAACAATAATATGAAAACAACCATAACTTTTGCATCTGGACTCCGATTTTGATGATCTTGGGCTCGTTTTAAAGAGGAAAAAAAGCTCTATAAGATCATGCAGGGAACCATCATAGTTCAGAAAGGGAGGATAGAACCAAATTACGAAAGGGTTAACCTATCTATAAAATACAAGCCGGTAAAACCTCCGATATCGAAAACGAAATAGAGAATGCATATGAAATCCGTTTTCAATGAACTTGAGCTTGTCATGAAGATTAAAACAAGCTCAAAATCCCCTCATTGATAAGAACCAAATAATAACCAAGAAAGATGATGCCAAGTATGCAAAGGTTTGAGCTCTCTCCGAAGCATATCAAGTTACTCACTCGAGAGCCCCTCTTGATAGTACGACTATCTATCCTATAAACCGGTCTCTCCAACTAACACCATGAGACCGGTAAGAAGCAAACCCTATCAAGAACATACCTTTGCCTTGCGCATATTCCACTTGAGCTTGATGATGATGATCTTGTCCACCTCAATATGGAACACCTTTCTTGATTGCGCTAGCTTGGTGAAGACTTGCAAATTGCTCCCCATACTCCACTATGTAGAGCTTCTATTTTGGGCATATCATCTTCCCATATCTATGATCACCATAGGATGGAAACCTTTAAGCAAATGATCTCTTCGAGATGGCTCATCTTGAAATTGCACAACATTTCTTCTTTCTTCATTATGTTGGTGTCTTGAAGATACATAAGAGATATCACTCCAACTGTAGTCTTCAATACACACTTTCTATATGCTCAACTCTCACTTGACCAATCTCCGGATCACTCATTGAAAACTTGGTCAACACTTAATCTTCTTCACTTTCTTCTTATTCCAAGGTTGAAGCCAACATATGGTTCAAGCATTGCCTATGGACAAATCCTAAAGGTAGAACTCAATGCAAACACAAGTCCTTAAAGATTGTCATTAATTACCAAAAACACACATGGGGGCGCGCATGCACTTTCAATCTCCCCCATTTTGGTAATTTATGAGAATCCCTTTGAGAGGGTTTATATAAGGAATTCACCAAATAAAACATTGTGCTAACATCAAATACAACACAAGTATGTGATGTTAGTACAACCACAATATAGAGCAAACTCCCCCACAATCTATGCACGTGTGGATGAACTTGAATTTCATTGCATATCTTGCTAACCATTAACGGTGGTGGAGTTTTCTCTATATATTCAAGATGCCATGCAACACACTAAGATGCAACGCACACGTGGCAGGTGTTTAAGTACAACACTCAAAAGACACAACCAAATTCTGTAAAACCCTCTAAAACTTCTCCCCCATTGCCATCGATTGCCGAAATGGGTGAAAAACTTTAGAAGGACAATTTAGTGAGAGTTCCTCCATTTGGTGTGCATTTCTCATAATATGAGTAGAATAAAATGCACATATCAAATGACGAATACCAGGAGGAAATAAAACTAAACTGAGGATCCAAAGATTGCAAAGAAATAAAATGGTGAAGAAGCATCAACGAATGAAGCAAGCAATCAAAAGATCCAAAGAATCACTTCACAAAAGGAAGATACCAAAAGAAAGATATATATTATGATAAGATCAACATGAGAGTGCTTTAAATAATATGAGCAGACTCCCCAAGGTTTGTGCACAAATTATAATTTGCATTTGAATACAATATGCATAACATGGCATCCTTGCTCCTGTATATCATTTAAACCACGAGCATAAGCAAGAGAGAAGATATTATGATGAGAGCAAATGGGTGTTTAGATGAAAATAAGACGCTCCCCAAGGTTCATGCACAACAAAGTGCACAATTATGGAATCCTAACTCCCCATAATCAAATAAAACACGAAAGAAGAATAAGAAGACAAATGTGTGTTCATAGGTAAATTTGGAAAGCTCCCTAAGGTTTCTGCACCAAATACAATAATTGCTTTGAATGCAAAGTGCATAAACATGGTATCCTTGCTCCCCCAAACTTACATAACAACACAAAGGCATGAGAGATCAACTTTCTTAACACCAATGCATGCCAAAATATGCAAATGAAAAGGTTAAGCACTCAAAGCAAAACGTTTGGAGCCACCAAAGAATAAATAGGAGCACAAGGTGGACCCCAAAGCAAAAGGATATCAACTAGGTAGCCATAATCATGTGTATAAGTTTCTAGGTACACAACAGTCACCAAGATATACATCCACAAAAAAACATGTACATACAAAATGGATACTCAAGAATGAACAAGATATCCAAACGAAATTCATAGATAATGCAATAAGGTTTTTGCTAGAAAGCATGGCTAAAGGCTCAAATTTATCTTATTGAACATAAATTACCTTCAAACACCAACCAATACATCACAACTATCACAAGGGAACAAGATATAGTTGGAATGCATTGCAAAAGACAACAAGTAACTTAACAAACAAATAAACCTTGCAAATTCATCCATATAGTACATGAGAGAAATTAAGGAAATGATTGGCAATAGAATTGCTATATTGGCATTTGTGGGATTGGTGAATCATAGAAATGATTTTTATATACTCCCTAAAATATGCATTCATCTCAACTTACTCATATAACAATAAGGTTGATACAATAAAATCTTGTAAGAACTGCAATAAAAGCAACAGAAGGAAATCATGCCATGATGCAACCACAAAGGTTGGATGCTAGAAAAGTATGCATGAGAGGGATACTTGTTACCGAGATACCATTGGTAGGATGAAGTGAATATGAGTTTGTTGATCATCCTAGCTTGCTTCCAATTATCATTTAGTCCCCACATATTCTTATTATTGTGATAAGCATCCATTGAATCTCTAATGTACCTATAACACATTTAAGTACACAATGGTCCTAAAACTCATTGGGTCCAAAGTAGTTAGATAAACTACAATACATAGGAGAGACTCCACATAAATATGTGCATATTGATATGAAATTGAATTTCATGCACATATTAGCCGATGGTATTTGGTGGAGTTCCCCTTATATATTTGATCAAAGAAAGCGAGCATGCCATAATATAAACATGTAGTAAATATGCATACACAAGGCTTTCAAGAACCAACAAGGAGATATAATTTTAACAAAACACAAAGTAAACCAAGACGGTACACATAAGAGTGTGACACGACAAAAGGTGTCCAAATTGTATCAAGGACTAAATCAACACATAATAGACCCCAATTCCAACAAATGAACGAGGAAAAAGCTAAAGAGCAAAACAGATAAACAAATACAAATGATCAAGGATTTATCTCATTCTAAAAGGTGAGAGAAAGCCAACTCCCCAAAAGAGCAAGGTTCAAATGATTAAACTAAACTCTCAACACTTTTCATGATGGCACAAAATACCAAAACGAAAAGGTCAAGCTTCCAAGAACATAAAGCATAATATGGATCAAAGCAAGAAACATAAAAGAGTGTTCTAAATAATATAGGAGAGCTCCCCCATGAATAGTACATTATGTCGAATTTTGCTTTTGTATGCAAAATGCACACAAATGGGATCATCACTATAACCTAAATTAAGTAATGCATACGAGAATACCAATTAAATCAATAGATCCAAAAGTAGAAAGGAAAACTTAGGAGCAACATAAACACTCAAAAACCAATGTGAATATGATCAATAAGTTCTACCACATTTGGTGTACAAATTGTCCAATGACAAGAAGTAGAGAGATAATTTCTCGAGGTAGCTTACAAGGATATCCAAGATTTTTCTGAGGTGAAACAGTAGGGAAAAAATCCCCGCTGGAATTTTTTATTACAAAATATGAGTATGTTACAAGAAGAAATGATCTAAGGTAGATCAAAACATTAAAGTAACATCAATCTAAGATGAGAATATTCTACCCTATCCCTGATCATATTCATAACACAAGCATATGGCAATATATAAGAATTACGCTCGATGCTTAGGAAGAGAATCTTGATAGCTCCAAATAGCTACATAATCATTAATAATTATAGTAACTCGAAGAAAATGGTTTCCATGGAGCATATAGATGTCCAAATATGAGGAAAAACATACTGAGAAGAGCTCACACAAACAAGATCCAAAAGATGAGAAACAATGTATTCAAGCAAATTTGAACTTGTTTGAGCAAATGTGTCACGTAGGAGCTAGATAATTATCAATATCAATTCTAAGTGACACAACCTCGAATATTCAAATTTTCTAGGCCTGTAATATGAACTAAGCATATGACTTCCCCATAATGTGATAAACTATAAATATAGACACGCGGCAAAAGGATCCAAATAGATATGATTAATGGACATTATAGAACTTGAATTTCTCATGAGAAACATACTACCTAGAGACTAGATAATATTGCAATATCAATACTAGGTGGTATTCCTCATGTACACACATTTAGGATTGTGAGGTGCCCCAAAGGACAACACACTCCCCCAAAATGGGATAGTCTATTAATCTCCCGCAAGAGCCAATTAAGGTATGAACAAGATGCAATAGACTTAGACATAAAACACATACATGGTGTGAAAGCCAACATACACAAGTTTGATTTCTCAAGTTAAGCAAGTAGGAAGCACAACATATACAAAACACATGCAAGGTACAAAAGTAACACATGCACAAGGGGCAAGTAACTTTGAATGTAAAAGAGTTGAGAACAATTTTACCGCAAGGAGGAGCAATGGATATATGATAGAGATATGAGAATATAAATGACTTGGCTTTGAGAGAGTATAATTTAAGTCCCTTTAATTCTTCATGATGTAGCCAAGTCTCCAATGCCCTCCAACAAACACCTATTGATCAAGTTTTAGCTTGATGGTCCCCAACCAAGTTGGGTCCTAAGAAGTTAGTCACAATAGGCTTGGCAACCCAAATGGTTCTTTTCTTGACACCACTTTGAGCACCAACATATTTGGCAAACACATTGCCAACCTCATCCTTCCTAAGGGAATAAACATCATCAATCATGATTGGGTTGGATGAGGAGTTACCAATAGTGCAAGAGGAAGATATGTGACCCTTCTCACGACATAAGTAGCAAGTTATTCTCTTCCCAATCTTTTAACTTGATTTCTCCACAATGGGAGTATTATCTTGAATCTTCTTGGGAAGTGGCCTTTCTCCAACTTGAGATAGGCCATGACCTTGAACTAGAGGTCGCTTCCCTTTTTGCTTCTCACTAAGAGGCTTCTTCTTCAAGGGCAAGATCTAACATGGTGCCCTTCAATTTTGCACTTGAAGCAAACAATCTTGGCCGGATTCTTGACTTGTTCTTGGCCCTTCTTATTGTTTCTCTTGGACTTCTTCTTGATAGTGGGTTTGTTCTTGACATTGGATTTGAATCCAAGCCCACTCTTATCATTGGGGGATTTTTGCACACTCAACATCTTGTTGAGTGTGGTGTTCCCTTCATGACCCTTTTTCAAGTCATTCTTCAAAGAAGTGACTTGAGCCCTTTAATTTTCTCTACATGGTTAGTGTGAACAACAATACTAGAGGAAGTGCATAATACATTGTTAGAGCAACAAGGGATGGAATGTAATTCATCACAAGATGTAGCAATGGCATGAGTGGATGAATTACAAGGACTAGCACATGGCAACATGACAACTGGAGTAGAAGTAGTGCTAATGTCCACATGAGGCTCATTAGATGTTACCTTTGACATAATAGCCTCATGAGATAATTTTAGCCTATCATGGGAGGCTAGAAGATCCTCATGAGAGCTTGATAGCTTACCATGACTTTCTTCCAAGATCCCATACTTGCTAGTTAGCAAAGCAAGTTGAGTATTTAGCTCAACATTCTCCTTCAAAATAGATGCTTCACAAGAAATAGAGTTAGTAGCAAAAGTATCATAATTAATTGCAAGAGGTGAGGGAAACTTTGAAGGCTCTTTTGAGTAAGAGGCTTTAAGTTGCTCATGTGACTCGATGAGTTTGATGAGCTCGCCCTTGATGACCCTAGAGCCATTTTTGAGGTGCTCAAATCCCTCAAGGAGTTTAGCATGAGCAACTTGAAGCCCATCATTTTTACTTTTGAGATCACTTACGACCTCAAGATCTCTATCATGATATTCCTTCACTCTAGACAACTCTAGAGCAAAAGTCTCTGATACGTCCATTTTGCGTCACTATTCTATGTCATAATTCACTGTTATTCATTGATATATTTCGTATTGAGAGGTGATACTTATGTTATTTCATCTGTTTTTTGCATGGTTGATGACTTTTGGAGCATGGACCGCTGCAGTCAGGATTCGGATGGAAAAGGTGTTGTTTGGAGGAAAAATTCGCGAAGATCAGAAAATCCTGGAAAATATACAGAAAATCCTATTTTTCCAGAAGACGGGGGAAGCTAGAAGGGGGGCTGGAGATGGGCCATAGGGCGCCCACACCACCCCCGGCACGGGCCAGCCTAGGTCGTGCCACCAGGTGGTGTGGACGCCCTGGTCCACCCCTGTCACTCCCCTCTGGCGTATATATTCCTCCCAAAACCCTAAGACTCGGGGAGAAACCACAGAAATATTCTGCCGCCACTACAAGGCGGAAAACATCAAGAGAGAAAGATCTCTCCGGTAGACAGATTTCTGCCGGGGGAATTCCTTCCCGGAGAGGGGAGATCGTCACCATCAACACCACCATCAAGCTAGACTTCATCGGGATCATCATCATAATCATCACCACCATCATCACCATCAACACCCTCATCACCATCTCCATATTGCTGTAACAATTGCGTTGAATCTTGCATAGTTCATAGGGGAAACTTTCCTAGTGTTGATTACTCTTTGTAGTTGATGCTATTGAGTGAACCATTGAATTATTGTTTATGTTCAGATTGTTATACATCATTATTCCATCTCTGATCATGATCCATATGATGTCTTGTGAGTGGTTTGTTTTGTTCTTGAGGACATGGGAGAAGTCATGTTGTTAGTAGTGGAGTTGTGTTGAGAAAGATTCAATGGTTTGATATTTAAGTTGTGGTGTACTTCTTCTAGTGGTGTCATGTGAACGTCGACTACATGACACTTCACCTATATGGGCCTAGGGGAATGCATTGTGTATTTGGCTACTAATCATAGGGGTTGCCGGAGTGACAGAAACCTGAACCTCCGTTAGGAAACCATTACACAAGGGACGTAAGGGTCTTAGAGTTTAAAGCTGCGGTTAGGTTTCTACCTTAATTACTTTCTTGTACTTACGGATGTTTGCAAGGGGTATAATCAAAAGTATGTATTAGTCCTAGGAAGGTCGGTACATTAGCACAGGTTCACCCACACAACACTTAGCAAGCTAAAGAAGATTAATCAACTATATGAAGCGAAAGAACTTGACTATCTTCCCATGTGTCCTCGAGAACGTTTGGTCATCTTAAGTAATACAACCGGCTTGTCCTTTGCTGCATAAAGGATTGGGCCACTTGCTGCATTTATTCCTACCGTCTTATTTACTTGTACTTCATTTACTTGCTTTATCAAAACCCCCTAAAAATCCGTTTGCTAAGTATTTGCAGAGAATTCCTGATCCATACCACTAGCCAGCACCTTCTGCTCCTCGTTCGGTTCGACACTCTTACTTATCGAAAATACTTCGATACACCCCTATACTTGTGGGTCATCAGTCTCCTCAAGAGATTCCTTAGTGGTTTGTTCCTCTTCAAAAGCATCATTTATATTTGTAGTTTTATTAGCATACCCACGCTCAAGGCTACTCATTTTATCAATGGTGTTCTCATGCTCCTCAATTTGTGCTTCTAACTTATCAATATGTTCTTTGCTCTTAATAGAAAAGTCCAACATTTCAACAAAGATAGAGCAAGCATTATTATTCTTAACAAGAGCATGATAAACCATCTCACCCTTTTCATATAAGTCATCAACATTAATCTCTTTTTCCTCATTATCCTCATCCTCATCATCACAAGTGGTATTGGGTTCCAAAGTAGGAGTTACCTTTGAATCCCTAGCCATAAGGCATAGGTGCGAACCGTGAGATGATGATGATGATGAAGAATTACTTGAATCTCCATTCAAAATCGTGTCTTTACCAATAGAATCTTTGGTTTCCTCTACATTTTTAGGCACACAACAACTAGAGGAAATAGAAGCATATATATTATGGCAACAAGGCAAAGAGAGCATATCATCATGAGTTCTATTGAGGTAATTAATACATGATATGCAAGGACTATCAACACTAGCATGTAAACCATATATAGTGCTAGACGTGTTCAAGTCCAATGATGAAGCATTGCAATGAGATAGAGATGAAGGATCATCAAGAGTAAGCTTACTATCAACATTGCAATATTCATCACCACTCACCATATCATTACCTTGTGTCTTGCCACACTTTGGTGAAGTGGAAGAATATGATAACTCATCACCGTCAGAAGTGGAAGCAATACAATCATCCTCAATAATGTTGGACATATCATATCTATCTTGAAGTTTTGTCCATAACTCATGAGCGCTCCAAAAATATATGATTGAAGAAGTAACTACATAGCTCAAAGCATTAACAAGCACATTAGAAGCTTGAGCATCAAGATATAAGTTTTTCTCATCCTCACAAGATAGATTTTCGAAATACATAGGAGGATAAAAACCTATATCTACAATACGCTCCAAATTTGGGTCCATGTCCCGAAAATGAATAAGCATACAAGTATTCCATATATCATAATTTGTGCCATTGAATATGAACATTTCGTTGTGCACTAATCCCCTAGTCGACATCTTTACTCTCAAGGCGGTGAAGCCTAAAATGAGAGACCGGGCTCTGATACCAATTGAAAGGATACATATGCTGCCTAGAGGGGGGTGAATAGGCGGTTAAAAACTTTTTCGAGAGTGGCTCAACAAAGGCGGAATTAAACTAGGGTTTACTTTGTTAAGCACAAAACCTAGAACAACTAGGGTTCACCTATTTGCACCAACAACTTATGATAAGCAAGACAAGTAACTATGTTATAGCTAGATATATACTTCAAGCACGGAGGCTATCACAAAGTAAAGTGCATAAGTAAGAGCTCGGATATAGAGATAACCGAGGCACGCGGAGACGACGATATTTTACCGAGTTCCTCCAAACATGGAGTACGTATCGTTTGGAGAGGGGGTGGTAGCAAACCACCAACGCCACAAAAGGCCTCCCTTGTTCTCCTATGAATCTCACCCCAATGGGATCGATCCACACTTCCACTATCGGTGCACTTGTCGGTGGCAATCCGGGCACTTCTCCACAATTCAATTGGAGGCTCTGAATGAACAAGCTTGGGGAAAGCTCCACAACTTAATTGGAGGCCCCAAGTAATCCACAAACCTTCAAAACCACCAAACCATCAAGGGTTCCAATGAACCCAAGAGTAAAAAGCTTCTCACCTTTCACCCAATCGAATCCTCACCGAGAACTCAAACCGATGCACCAAATGCAATGGCAAAAACACAAGAAGTGCTCAAGTCCTTCTCTCCAAAATTCCACCAAAGCTACAAAAGCTTATGGGGGAATAAGAGAGGAAGAACAATGGAATAAATCCACACAAAACTCCAAGATCTAGATCCCAAGATGTTACCCTCACTTAGAGGAGAGATTGATTGGCAGGGTGTAGATCTAGATCTCCTCTTTCAAATCCCTCAAGAATATGCAAGAATCAATGGAGGGATCGAGGGATAGCAAGTTCAAGAAGGTCAGCAATGGAGGGGAAAACTTGCAAGAAAGGTTAGGTAAACATTAGGGAAGAAGGGACCCTTATATAGGTCCTCCAAAATCCAACCGTTACATCCCTGGAGAGCATGAAACTAACAGAAACAGCAATATGAAAACTGATAGAAACTTTTGCATCTGGACTCTGATTTTGATGATCTTGGGATTGTTTTAAAGAGGAAAAAACTCTACAAGATCATGTAGGGAACCATCATAGTCCAGCAACAGAGGATAGAACCAAATGACGAAAGGTTTGACCTCTCTCAAAAAGATGAATCGATAAAACCTCCAACATCGAAAACGCAATAGAGAATGCATATGAAATCCGTTTTCGATGAACTTGGGCTTGTCATGAAGATTAACACAAGATATAAATCCTATAATGGATAAGAACCAAATAATGTAAGGTTTTACCAATCTCTAAAAGACAAACCGGTAAAACCTCCAATATCGAAAACGCAATAGAGAATGCATATGAAATCCGTTTTCGATGAACTAGAGCTTGTTATGAATATTACCACAAGCTCAAGAACCTCACATGGATAAGATATAAATAACAACCAAGAAATATGATGCCAAGTATGCAAAGGTTTGAGCTCTCAAGAAGAATATGATCAAGTTACTCACTCGAGAGCCCCTCTTGATAGTACGGCTATCTATCCTATAAACCGGTCTCCCCAACTAACACCATGAGACCGGTAAGAAGGAAACCCTATCAAGAACATACCTTTTCCTTGAGCATATTCCAGTTGAGCTTGACGATAGCGATCTTGTCCACCTCAAGTTGGAACACCTTTCTTGATTGCACTAGCTTGGTGAAGACTTGCAAATTGCTCTCCCGTACTTCACTATGATAGAGTTTCTCTCTTGGGCATATCATCTTCTCATATCCATGATAACCATAGGATGGCAAGCTTCAAGCAAATGATCTCTTTGAGATAGCTCATCTTGAACTTGCACATCATTTATTCTTTGTTCATTATGTTGGTGTCTTGAAGGTACATAAGAGATATCCCTCCAACTTTAGTCTACAAGACACACTTGCTATAGGATGAACTCTCACTTGACCAATCTCCGGATCACTCATTGAAACCTTGGTCAACACTTAATATTCTTCGCTTTCTTTTTATCCCAACCGTGAAGCAAACATATGGTTCAAGCATTGCATATGGACAAATCCTACAGGTAAAACTCAATGCAAATATAAGTCCATAAAGATTGTCATTAATTACCAAAACCACACATGGGGGAACACATGCACTTTGAACTACTATTCTATTCATTGT
This sequence comes from Avena eriantha, assembly GCA_910589775.1. Lineage (NCBI taxonomy): Eukaryota > Viridiplantae > Streptophyta > Magnoliopsida > Poales > Poaceae > Avena > Avena eriantha. The sequence goes on from OU342742.1 coordinate 101,532,099, forward strand.
CTTTCAAGAAAATTCATGAAGTAGTAACGAGACCATGCCAAAGAATATTCGTGTGAATCTCTTTTAGTTTAAAGATAGTTTACAACAACGATTATTGAATGACCTTTTAGCAACATTTTGCACAACCTTCAAGAGTACCAATACTTCTTCCCATTAAGGCAACATTTGCTACCCATGTCGTCAACTCAATAGCCGAAATCAGGGGTTGTACCATTGGTTGTTTGTAGGCCAGTGGAGTTGTTGGCATGCCAAAGGTGTGCATCAACAATTTGCAAATAAACTTTAAGCAATATCACACTTTGACTCAAAAAATTTATCTTTGGCATGTATCTCATATACCACTAGACTTCATTTCAATCAAACAACTGCTTTCAACAATGCAATCAAGTCTATCAATATATCTATAGGGTTAAGTATCTTCAAAAGTAAACTCTTAAGACAATCATTCAACATACAAGTCATAAATTGGAGACTTTTTCTTATTGTACTTGTTTGGCAATATTATTTCCAAGGCAAGACTCGGTTAGCTACAAGATCTAGAGCAAAAGCTTCCACAACTAATTATCCATACAAATAAAAAGCTTTACTCTAACTATTTTGAATTACTCCCACAATCATAGTATCTTAACAAATCAACTAACGAGGATAAACATTTCAAATTTCCAAAGTGGGAGACATAGGACATACCTCTCATGAGTGACTTCTCAGTTCTCTTCCTTATGGGGATGTGTTCCTTCAAAACTTAGGTCAAATCATTCTCATTATAATAATATTAAAGCAAAGAGAAAATAGGCAAATCCACTTTCACGAAAAAAGGACAAAAGGAAAAAATCTTTATGTATTTTTGAGGATGGGGAATAAATAATAGAAAAGACTCGCGGCCAAGCAAGATTCTAAGAAAAAACATACAGATGAAAAAGGAAAACGAAAGCGAAAAGCAAACGAAAAGAGCAAAGTGTTGGAACAAGCCCAACATGAGTGTTTCAAAGCTCTCACGAAGCTAGAGTGCAACCTTATTATTACACACATATAAATGCTTAGGTAACACATCCCCAAGCTCAGGCTTTTGCAAGCCTTTTTATTGCTCATTGTGGTAGCGGTGGATAATCTCCCATGTTTCATTAGCTGCTCCAATTGGTGAACTAGGTAGAGAGGTTTTCTGTGGCATCTCGAAGGTTGATGGAGACGTTGCTCATGTTATGGATGTTTCCTTCTAGCGCGTATATATCTTCATAGGTGGTGCAGTAGTTTGGTGGTTGCTGCTCCTGTTTGGGACCTTCTTGTTCTTCTTCTTCATCTTCTCCTTCTTCATCCATGGGTACTTCTTGTGGGGATTGATATGTCCAAAACGTATCTACTTTCCCGAACACTTTTGCTATTGTTTCTCCTCTATAGTTGTGTGATTTGGATGCAACTAATGCGAACTGACGCTGTTTTCAGCAGAATTGCCTTGGTGTCTACTTTTTGTGCAGAAAACCAACTATCAGGAAAAATCCCGGCAAATATGCCAAAAATCCTATTTCACCCGAAGACTCTAGGAGCCAGAATACGAGACGGAGAAGAGCCCTGGGGTGGCCACACCACCTGGTGGCGCGGGCCAGGCCAGGCCGCGTCAAGGGTGGTGTGGGCCCCCCAGGCACCCCCTCGGCCTCTCTCTTCGCCTATAAGGAGCCTTCTGACCTAAAAACTTCGGGGGGTTCGATGTTTTTCTAGAAGGAGTTCCGCTCTGCCACCACCAGAAGATTCCACGAAATAGTACCAGAAACTCCGTTCTGGCACCCTGCCGGGACGGGGAATTGGAGGAGATCATCGCCATCATCATCACCATCGCTTCTCCATCGACCATCCATGTTTCCCCCATCTATGAGTGAGTAATCCCCCGCTGTAGGATATGGGGATGGTAGGGATTGGATGAGATCGTTCATGCAATGGCATCAGATTGTTAGGGCATGGTGCCTAGTATCTTTTATTAGTGCTTTATGACTTTGTTGCGACTTGTTGTGCTTAATGCTTGTCACTAGGGCCTGAGTGCCATGATTTCAGATCTGAACATGCTATTGATTCATTATGATAGTATTGTTCTTGGTCTTATCTACAAGTTGTATACACACGTTGTTGTCCGGAACCAATGGCCCCAAAGTGACAGAAATCAGGATAACAGGAAGGGAAAGGCTTCGATGTGAGGATCACATGTGTTCACGGAGTGTTAATGCTTTGCTCCGGTGCTCTATTAAAAGGAGCACCTTAATTGCTAGTAGTTCCCTAGAGGCCCCGCTGCAAACGGGCTGGCAGGACAAAAGATGTTGTGCAAGTTCTCATTGCGAGCACGTATGACTATATATGGAACACATGCCTAGGATTGTCTAGTACTTGGGCGCTTTATCTTATTTATCTGCAATTGCCCTATGTTCTGATTGCTATGTGAATTGTCTTGTCCATGCAACGCCCGTCCATCCATCCCTATGCCTACCGCACTCGAATCCCACGGTTTACTGCTTTTGTTACTACTGTGTTTGTTTTGCTACTGTTGTTACTTTACTATTCCTACTATAAAACTGTTGCTACTGATTAATTATTGTGAGCAAGATTGTTTCCAGGTGCAGCTGAATTGACAACTCAGTTGTTAAGGCTTATAAATATTCTTTGGCTCCCCTTGTGTCGAATCAATAAATTGGGTTTCACTTCCCTCGAAAATAATGCGATACACCCCCTATACTTGTGGGTCATCAAGGATATTCTTGCTTCAACCTGTGCGTCATAATGCAAACATCCATTCTTGATAGAGAAAAAACCATTACGAAAATGAGTAGGGATCAAGTGGCCTGCTCTAGGTATATCAAAGAAGTATCTACCATTTATTTTTGAAATCATACCACAAGTTTTGAGAGTAGACAAACCGAGATGTCGTACACCTACCAACGGTTGGATATTACCTAGGTTAATGTGGAGTGTTCAAGCGAGAACTATGACAACTCCTCCTCTGCATATGGTACCACCGTTTTGAAGATCTTGATGCTTAAGATAAAACATGAGAAGAGAACCCAAATTTGGTGTTAAGTTATAGTATGGACTAGCAGCTCTTGCAAGGATCATCATATCCTCTTCATTGATTCTAGTAAACTCACCACGTGACTACAAGGTGTTAGAAATAACATAGAACAAATAACGAATAGAAGGACACTTAATTTGATTACCCTTGGGTGTAGTTGAAGGGACTCTCATAGAGTTAAAATATTCGAAGGGCGTGGGACTCAAAATGAAAATAGTGGAGCGGATATCGGTGTTGTTGTTTACAAACCCAAAATAATGCACCCATTGATAGAGTGTTAAGTCATACTCATGGTTCATTAGGTGGAAGGTGATATGATCAACTTCTAGGCTATTTTCCTCGGAACAATAAACCAGACACACCGTATGCGACAAGGTGCTGAGAAACTCAAGTGTCAAGCGGCGATAAGTGGCGACGTCTTGAAAAACAAAGTGAAGCAACCCAATAGTGTTTCAAAGTAAATGAAAGTCATGGCCAAGGCCTGGTTGGTTAAGAATATAAGGGCACACCTATTTGGTGGACTTTATTTCTCGGCTCTTCATATGGCTGAAACGCTTGAGGTGGTATTCCTCTGTGAACTTGATGCCAAGTGAGTCGAGGGTTAGCTCATCAATGGGTGGTGCGGCTTGTTTCGCAGCCATTACACATGTATGACTCATTATGTTCATATAAAAAATAAAGCTAAAAAAAGATTTGATCCAACGAAAACATAGAAAAAGTAATCCTCTACACTTTCTAGAAAAGAATCTCCTCTAAAAACAAAACTAGACCTGGTCATAATCAAGATTTGTTCTAGAACAAGTCCTAAGTCTAGATTGATAATGGCAAAGGATTGAGCATGGTTTTGATGTAAATAAGTTGGGGACCGGAGGAGAAACATACCTTAGATCGACTGTGTGCGAGGAATTGAAGAAAGAGCGAGTAGAATTGAAGATCCAATGGAGGTGGTTTGGAGTTTGGAGGAAGAAGAAAGAGAAATAAGAGTTTAGGATTAGGTTTTAGCTCCTCCCATCGGTTATTATCATGGCCGAACATGTGGTATGGGCGGGCACTCAGTACAGGCACACATCCCCGTACGGGAGGTCATTAAGCGTTCAGTACATTTCCTTATTTTCTGATGTTTTGCTCTAGTGTACGGTACGGGCATGCGGTACGAGTGGCTTTAATCGTATGGCAGGTCATTAAAACCTCCATTTCCTAAAACAAAAATATGAAAATCCATTCTTCGGTGTCGAAATGTGGTACGGGCGCATGGTACGGCCAGACCTGGCCGTACTGCTGGTTGTTGAAGCCTCTGAAAACATCAAAACTTAAAGATTTTCAGTAGAAACTTCATACGCCTTTGCACATCTATTTTAATAAAAGAATGACAACAAAAAATACTTCATGAAAGTTCAGTCCTTTCTTTGGCAAAGTGTTAGAAAATATCATAGAGTGAGGGTTACCTTGATTTCTTCTCCTCTCTTCAAAGGATCTTCTTGAACACTCCTTATTAAAAAGAAAAAGAAACAAAACAAAACAAAACTAACACAAGTAAAACTTTATTTCACATGGGTTGCTTGCCATGAAGCACTTCTAGTTAAGGTCAATTAGTTGCTTGACCTAGACGATGATCATTTGGGTTTTTGAAGTGGAACACCCACTCCAAAATAGTTAGCTTTCAAAGTGATGACACCATCATCATTAGGCTTGGCCTTATTCTTCCTAGGGAAGTGAACTACAGTAGGTTCTCTAAATGGTAGTTCTTAGCAATGGCCTACCTAGAATTATAGGTGCTATGGGATCTTCAGGCATGTCCACTATAACAAGATCGATAAGAGTAGGACATCCTTTAATTTCAACTACTATATTTTCTTTGATCTCTACAGCTTGTTTATCAGTTGAATCAGCAATATGGAGTCTCATTTTAGTAGTTGCAAATGGCCCAAGGTTTAGCTTATCAAATAAACTTTTAGAAATTGTTGAAACACTTGCACCAAGATCACAAAATGCGGCTATTTCATTAACTCCTATTTTAATTTTAATAGTGGGCTCAAAGATATAATCAAGCTTAGCCAGAAGTTTATCGGCTAGCCTTTTTATATTCCATATCTAACTCACGTACCTTTGATGCTACTTCTTTTATAAACTGTTGGTACATGACATGGTTATCGTGTTCAATACCAGGGTTTTTCATGGTGGTCACCTTCACGAGATCTTCCACATTATAGTCTGGTAATGGCGCATTGCTATAGTCTATCTCTTTAGGCTTCTCATCCTTTTATTCTCCCTCGTCATCTTGAGGTCTTCCACCGGGTTTGGCTTGGGATTATCGTGGTGGTGTCACGACAGATGCCATGGATAGGCTAAAGGTGGGGACTAAATGCACTAGGGGAATCCAGGGAGGGATTGCGTGGTGATTCCACACACAGTTGCTTTGTATTCGATTCACTTCCACAGTTTACAAGTGCTCCTTCAGCTGTATTAGGGAGAGGAGGAAGAAGAACTCTCTTACTCTCGCCACTAGCCTGCCCTCAGGAACACCCAAGTAAACCACAACCCACTCGAGATCAACCTTTTCTATAGAGGCCCTAGCCCTCCTTATATAGGGGTAGCCAGGTCTCCAGCTAGGGCATACGTGGAGGCATATTCATTGGAATATGCCTCCTCCCAAAATATTAAGCCGATCGGGTCACTTTTGCCCAGCGTCATCCATGCAGAGGCTACGTGAGCCTCTACAGCGCCCGCGTCATCCGACACAGGCATCGTCATCTTTGTCGGCCACGCCTCGGTGGTCCTAGCCTCTATCTGCTTCGCTCACGCTCTGCACACAGTGGTCACCCTTTGACCAGCGAGATACCTTCCTTCTCTTACAAGCTTGATATAGCCTGGATTGTACCTAGTTGATCCGGCCACACCTGTACCTGCATATAAGTTAGATACATCTTACCGACATACGGCATAAGTCGGTTGAGACCCAGTTAGGTGGACATCCCCTAGTCTGGGTTACTCCGTGATTCGGCCTGCTTTGAGGTGACTCGGCTAGCACTTGCTTTGACCTTGCCGTACCTCGGCTAACTTGGCCTTTATACCGCGGCGTGACCCCACCCCGGGGTATCCCCCAACAGGGATTTCCCTAAAATCTTGCCAGTATGAGAGTTTCACTCTCGGCTATCTTGCCCAATTGTGCCTCCATCGTCTTGGTTCTTTCTTGCAGAGCCTGTACATCATTTATAATAGCAATGGCCTGGTTAGATAATTTGCCAATAATATTGTCATGGTTCTCCATTATTTTAATGAGCACATTATTTTGATTAGTTTGTTCTTGCATAAAGGTTTTAAAAGAATTCTCAAAGGGGAGATTACCATGATTTGCTCCATTATGATTATTGAAGTTATTATTATTTGGAGCACCTGTAGGATTAGAATATTGTTTTTGAAAGTTCGAGCCATAGTTTTGACTCTTCCATGTAGGGGTATAAGGATTAGGAGCTATAAAATTGACTTCATTAGCATTGGTAGTGATAGAATTTACTTGGGTATCTTCCTTACCCTTTAAAATATTTAATAGCTGATCTACCTTTGAAGTAAGCTCTTCATTTTTCTCCTCGGTGACTGAATTCACCCTTTTTGAGGAGGTTCTCTCTATCTTCCATTGGGCATGGTTACTTTTCATATCATTAAGAAGTTATTTTGCAACATTCACTTTCTTTCCCATGAAGGTTCCTCCTGCTGCGGTGTCTAGCATAGACTTGGATATTGGGTTAAGTGCATTATAAAATAAATGTAGTATAAGCCATTCTTCCATTCCATGACTAGGACACTTCATCACCACTTCCTTCATTCTCTCCCAAGAAAGCACTAGTGGCTCTCGGTCTTCTTGTGTAAATCTTGTTATGTTGGACCTTAGCTGCATAGTCTTAGCTGGAGGGGAAAATTGTCATAAAAAGATTAGTACATTCCTCCCAAGATGTAATAGTGCCTTTAGGCAAAGCTAGTAACCAGTCGCTAGCCTTTCCTCTTAAAGAGAAAGGAAATAAGCATAATTTGACCGCATTGGGGTCAACATGTTTTATGTGCATCATGTCGAATATCTCAGTGAATGTTTTTAGGTGCAAACCTGAGTCCTCGACAGTTGAGCCTCCAAAATTATTCTGCTGAACAATACTCAAAAGGTTAGACTTAATTTCACAAGTTTCCGCTTCAATAATGGGCTGAGTAATAGGTGCACGAATAAAATGATCATTGGGAGTAGCATACTGCCCAAGCTTCTTTTGATCCATGGCTCTTTTCGTTTTTGTATTTTTGGAATAAGAGAAACAAATAAGTAAGTAATTATTTTTTGGGGTTTGTAGTAGATAACAAAAAGTAAACTAATAACAAGAAATAACATAAAAACAAAAGTAAAACTAAAAACAAGGTCTCTATTTAACTTACGAGGATAGCGAATTGCTTCCCCGGCAACGGCGCTAGAAAAAGGGTTGATACCTTCAATCCAGATTGTGGATGCAGTATAGTAGCTTTTTCCTAGGTACACCTAGGTTTATCGAACCTTGGGAAACAATTGTTGTATGGAAATATAAGGAAATTCTACAAGACTTGCTTACTCGTTCTACCTTACGTTTAGCGGACCTTTCTAGTTTACTTTGAATCGTTGGTTGTGAAATGGATAGAAATAGGCCAGGGTTGAAGATTCACCTGTAGCTGCAATTACATATGGGATAAAGATAATAATAAGCACATTCATGTGTGAGATGATCTAACATAGATAGGGTTGTGGGAAGCACATCCATAAACACTAAAGCCCCTACGAGCCCTAGGCATTGCAATAGTCTTTTGATCCAACTGTTATACCACGAAGCACCGGGTTATAAAAATTATTAAGTAAAACATAGATCAAAGCCTTAAGAATGGCAATGTTGTTGTTACTCTCAAGTGGATCCCTAAATGAAGACCGTACTCCCCTTGTTGTCACTGGGTTTTGCATGAAGTCGTAGTTCACCACTCATCTCAGCTCAATCCTTTATCAATCCCTAGGATCTTGGGTACCTACAAGTCCATGGATCCATACAAGAGACAAAGAAACAAAGATACATGTATCCTATTCAATCACCACACAATATTCCCATGTATTACACATAATCACTTCAAGGTTTCAACCCAACCCGAAGCCCATGAGGACTACTCACTCATAATAATAAGATCAATGATAGAAAACATTGTGCAAAATACTTAGATTGAAACCAAATATTCTTATAATGGTCACCAAATCACAAGGAGATCTCAAGTACAAGATGATGGCTATGGCTATGGAGTGGATGGAGGATGGAGAGTATGAACTATGGTGGTGGATCTTCTTTGGTGGTGTTGTGATGCAATCTAAGAATGGCAGTTCTCTGCCCGGCGGCTGGAGTCTCAAAATATATAGGCATCTTCACAAAAGTTGTTGTATTTGACCTAGCAAAGCCAACACCACTCAGTATAGGCAGACCGTGTGGTTGGATCTTACCCGTACGGTTGGTCGTTAAACCTCTAGTAGGATCCTCTTCAACCCCAATTAGCTTGGCTAAGTAGGCAATGTGATAATCTTCAACAAATGCTCCTGATTTTGCCTTAAAAGTGTGATTTCCTGCATAACACAAATTAAAACCAAGGATTGCACATATTTGCAATAATTAGTCATTAGTATCAAGGCTAGAGAGATTCTTGGTCAATTATTTGACTTAAAATATGATTTAAACACGGAGAAATATGGCTATTTTCATAGCCATCAGTGGCTACCGTGTGACTGTCTCTGTTTTAGTAGTTGATATGACATTTACAATGGAGGGCCCCAAAAGGGGTGTAGAAGAGACAACTGTTGGATACATGTTGTGGTTGGAAGTTTGTAGATAGAAACGATTATATTCATGAAAGCCTAACATCCACGTAAAACTTACAAAAGATAAAGTAGAGGCGTCTAACTTTATTTTGCCGGAGGCATGTGGTGCGATATGGTCATGGTCGTGATCAAGAAAAAGTAGTTTACTGTTCTATTACTAAGTTGTATAGTAATATTCATCGTATCGGTGGATGACCAACTGATGGCATCGTGGACTTAGTGTCGAACCGGTGGCAAGATGTGGATCATGTCGGAGCACTCGATGGAGATCAAGGCACGTGAATAAGGACCATATCATGTCGCATATAAATTGCATGTGATGTTAATTTTTTGTGTGCATCTTATTGATTGCTAGTATTAGATACACAACAGTATCATTAAATAAGATGATACCGAATTAATACCAACTGTAGTGTTCTCCCATTAGTGTTCGCCACCAAGAAAGTCCTTCATTATGGAGTAGACCGTGATGATCGGGTGAAACATATCGATGTTCACATATGGTGGGTGTAAGCCATGTATACACTTTAAATACACTAAGGTTGAATTGGCGAGCCTAGCATGTATAGACATGGCCTCATAACATGATAAGATCGACCATGATTCACATGAATGATGTGATCGACACTGTGTTGTCCACCCTTGTAGCTATATCATCGTACGTGACGATCGGGGATGGTATAGTGAATTAGGATCATGTAATCACTAAAACCGTCCTAGGGATGATAGTTCTAGTGAGAGATCATTTGATAATGTGGTTATAAATTTGAACTCGTATTATGAACTTTGTCTAGGTCTTTGCAAATATCCTTGTAGATCATGGCCATTCCTAAAGTTTAGGATATTTTTGGTCCATTCCTGATTGGTGAAAAACTTAAGCTAGATGGGTCGAACTTCATCGACTAGTACCAACGCCCCAGGGACGTCCTCATATAAAACCATCTTCTCTATGTCCTGCGTGAACCAATAGAAGATTTCCTTGACTACTTCGATGGTGAAGAAGATATGATTCTTCATGGTCGCCGTGACACTTTCATGACAGTCAAGTACACCATAATTCATGCTATGGAATCTGGCTTGTGGGTACACTATGATGAAATTGAAACACATGGTATGTTCGATGGATTGAAGGCGATGTTCCTAGAGAATGTCAGAATCATGAAGTATTAGTAAATGGACGAGTTTCTTTCAACCAAGATGGAAGAAAAAATCTACTTCGAGACCCACTTGGACATCATGGAAGATATTAATAGGCTCCTTGTGGATATCGATCATGGGATACTATTGAATATTGATGGACTCCTTTGCGATAGATGGGGTGTTGCGTTCTATTAGAGGTGAGCCCCTAGGGTTGCCCGTGAAATCCAAGCAAAATCACACGCGAAGAACACGATGAACACAACACACGCACGATACCCAAAACAACCTATAGCTCACGTCGGCGGCTACCGGTCCAACACAATCCCTTGGATCGGTGGCCAGCAAGAACACTCTCTCTCTAACTGGCACGGCGAGCAGTAGGCTTGGTGAAATCTTGACAACTTGGAGAAGGAACATGTCAACACCTGGATTTTTAAGTCTAGATGCCAGTTATGTCGTACATCGCAATCCCAGGATTACCATTTTTGTGAGACATAACAGAAGTGGTACCACAGTACATCATCCATTACAAGCCATAATAAGGTTCTTACAAACCAAAGGATCTCATGATCCAGTCTTTAATACAATCAAAGCAGCAGAAAGTAAACTTAGCAGGGCTTCATCTTTAGGGTCACAGGCAATGCTAGCGATGGGAGATGATCCTAGTTGTCATAGACCTCCTGCTGTCCATCTTCCGAGTAATCCTCTTCATAGTCTGGCCATGGGAATAGCCAGGTACAAAGCCATTAGTACTCTTTAAGTACTCGCAAACTAACACTAGTATAAGCAAGGTAAAAGCTAATAGGAATCTTAAGCTCTAGGTTGGTTTTGCAAAAAGCCAGATTTACTTCATAAGGGTTTCAAGAGTAAAGACCTAATTTAGTTCTCTATGTCACTTAAGGGGGAAACTAGTTTTCATGTCCACAACTCTGTTGTGGTCAAGTCAAGGTCATCTTTCAAGTCACAAATCATTTTGAAAACATCTGACAATGGAATATTATGGCCACTCCAACTATCCATAACCGCAGACGCGGATATTTGAATAGTTTGACACTCTGCAGAGATTGTACACTTTCACCACAAAATTCGATACATCTGTCAGGAATAACCCTGAATCATCTTACTTGGTACGTAGATAATCAAACTTAACCTTTCAATTACACACCGTAGTATAGGAACCTCCCCTATGAGTTTGGCCTCCCAACCATGACCATCTGTCATCTTGGGTACTTCATAGGTGGACATTCATCATGATGTAGCCTCAGCTCAACCTCTTCCGCAAGGGAACCCATACTAAGACATATAACTTCTAGTCAAGCCCTACCCAACTCAGGTATTGTGGTTGTATGGTAAAATTTTAATGGTATCGCTTCCGAACCCAACCATCAGTTTTTATAAAGGGTTAAGGCTCATGCCTCAACATTTTCATAACCAACCATTGTGTTTCTCAACACATGTCAAAACATTTCAATAGAATGAATCATCATCCCAAGGTTTTCATAATCATTTTCACCAAGTATTCCCATCTAAAGTGGTCAAGTTTTATGCTTAGCACTAGCCACTAAAGTTGAGGGTATTCACTAATTGGGGGTGCTAATATGGTACAAGTATCCAAGACTAATCCTATGATCATAATATGATCCATTCTATTTTCCACTAGTCACAACTAATTAACTAAGTTAAAGCTCTAGCAAAGGGGAAAGTAAAGCTTGGAGTAAAAACTGGGAATTTGGTAAAGTTGCATAACCAGGTATGCCTAGTGCATCTGGTATAAAGGGCTTGCATATATAGTATGCATAGTTCTAGCTTGCATTTAGTGATGGCTTGCCTTGGGCAGAGCAGTTGTTGCAGTCATTGAAGTTTTCCTCCTCCTCCTCGAAGTACTCCTCTTCGTTGAATCCTGGGTCGATACTAGCGTTTATAAATACATTCAATGTACACAATCACCAAACAACACGTCTATACTCCTATTTAGCACACAAGGCTCATACTAGATGATATAATATCATCTCAATCATTCCATGTTATAATGGCAAATTTTTATTTCTCTTTAAAGAGAAAATTAATTTCTACTCATTGAAAATGTTTAAGATTTAATATTCTCCAAGTAGAATATAGGTTCATATGGACCATGTCCTCACCATATATTATCAATCTTGGGAATGTGATTTAAAAGGGTGGGTATGCATTACAAGATTTAATATTACTATTTAATTAGATTTAAGTGACTAGAAAAGCTTATATAGCCTTCTTTTAATACTAGTCCAAGTTTAATATCTGTAAAACTAAATGTTTTTACTTATTCATGTAGAGCATGGCAAATGTGATTTTTGAGAGGTGGAATCATCTCAAAAGCATTTATAGTTTATTTTAGAAAAATGTTTGAAGTGTCAAAAGTCTTTGTCTTGTTCTTTTTGGTTTAGGAGATCTATAATTCCAATTGGTTTTAATCCAACGGGAGTGATTAGATAATTTCAATACCTTTCCAAAAAAATTGGAATCATGCATTTTGGTTCAGTAAATCTCTTTGAATTGATTTTTTAATCTACTAATAGAATCTAGTCTTAACTAAAATGGAAAAATCCTATTTGAATGGGTGGGCTCTGCGTGGGAAACTAAACGGGCCGGCCCAACTACACTGGCGCAGCTGGCTACTGACAGATGGGTCCTACTCGTCAGTGACTCTATCTAACCAAAACGGTAAGTTTCAATCTTAGCCCTACTATTAGAACACGATCTAATGGCTGACGTGCGTCGTCTACGTCGAACAGCTACGGCGAGAACCGAACCCTAACGCGGCAGTGGGGGTCACGTGAGGCTCACCTGGGCTCCATCTAAGGTCGGCGATGGGGGAGAATGCGGTTGTCGTCGATGGCGGTTCGAGGCGCGGTCACGGCGGCTCCTAGGGTGGTCACAATCAACGAGCTCCTTCCTCCTTTCAGCGGCGGACTCCGGCTAAATTCCGGCGATGTGGTGCTCGCCTTGCTCTGGGAAGGGACGATGAGGTTTTGTGGTGAGTGGGGAGTGTAATGGTGTCGACATTGAGGGCTGGGGTGGTCTCTATTTATACACCCAGTGTGGTGGTTGGGCGGCATGGTCGGGCTACTCCGGCGACGCTGCTACAGGTTGCAATCGTCATGACGGAGGGCATGGGTCGAGACGGTGGACTATGGCGGCCGTCATGGAAGTGATGGGACGGCAAGGGGCGCTCTCCATTGGCTGGGATACGTTGGTGCTCTGGGCTGGTACGCAGGCGTTCGTCACTTGATACGGTGGTCACGGGGCGCGAGACGGCAAACGATTGTGTCTAGCAGCTCACTGGTGCCATGGAGAATGCGGGTACGGGCAGAGAGAGTGAGGCGCGATGTGTGCGAGTGAGGCGGGTGCGGCGCTCTGTCGTGCTCTCGGCATGGCCAGGGTTAAATGGGCACGGCTGGTCTGGCTCCTTCTCTCCTCGCTGTTGGTCCAGGGGTGGTCAGGGGATGGCGGTGAGGTCACGCCTACCTCATGGGGGTCGTGTTAGAGGGCGGCGCGGTGCGCTGCGACTGGCTCATGCTTGACCGGCATGGACTGCTCGGCATGGTCATGTCACTGGTGCAACGGTGGGAAATGGGCTCTCCACTGCACGGCCAAGTACCAGGGAGGATCTAGGACAATTCAATGTGTTGATTGTAGTACATTTTGTGAGCAAATGACAATTCCAAATAGTGTTTAGTTTGTGAGGTTGTACTATGCATGCCAAGTGTTCGACACAATGGCCGCATGAATTCATAATTTGAATTTTCGAAAGATATTTGGTGAGTGATCTTGTTGTTTGCTTGGTAGACAGTGGTTGCTTGGATTTGTCATGTGGAATTGATTTGAGTGGTTTTTGACAAAATGTGATCTATACATATGATCTTGATTCAATTTTGCATTGCCTCTTAAATAGATTTAAATTTAGTTTCTACCACTTCGTAAAGTTTGCTTGGATTCACTTTTAGTTGGTCTAGCAAGGGGTGAAAAGAATTGGAATTCTTTCTGTTGAAAATTCTTTACTAGGAACACTCAAAGTGGTCTAGTGGATAAGTTTGGCCAAAATGACCATTTGCTTATATATCTTATATTTGATTTTTCTTTTATTTGATTCTTCTTGGAATTGTTCTAGATGATGTAGTATTCATATTTAAACCATTCCTTATCATTTGTAACCATCAAACATGGAAATTGCAATCATTCCTATACTAATACAATTCACACATATACTCATATCCATTTTACTAATAAAAGTTTTTGTTAACCCTAAACTTGGGTGATTAGAGCTTGATAAGCTTGATTAATATTTTTGGGATGTTACAAACCTTCCCTCCTTAAACAGAATCTCGTCCCAAGATTCTGAAAAAATAGGAACTAAAGAGATTGGGATACTCTGTCCTAATGTAATCTTGTCGTTCCCAGGTGGCTGCTTCTTCGGTATGGTTACTCCACTGGATTTGGAGGAACTTGATACTTCTGGTCTGGGTGGTTCTAAATGCTTCTTCTAAGATACAGATTGGCACTTCACGATAAGTTAGATCCTTATCGATATCTATGGCTCTGTGATCGATGTTTTTGAACACTTCGGTCTTCTCTGAAACTTCTAAGCATTTGCGAAGTAACGAGATATGGAACACATTGTGAACGGCTGACATCTCTTCGGGTAGTTCCAATTGATAAGATACCTCTCCTCTATGATTCAGAATGTTGAAGGGTCCAATATATCTGGGGGCTAACTTTCCTTTCGGGCGAAAACGTTGCATTCCCTTCAATGGTGATACTTTGAGATACAGAAAATCTCTGACATTGAAGGTCGGGTCTCGACGTCTTTTATCCGCATAACTCTTCTGTCTGGATTGAGCGGTCTTGAGGTGCCCACGGACTTTGTGAACCTTCTCTTCGGCTACTCGTAGGATGTCGGGTCCGAAGATCTGACTCTCTCCTACTTGCGACCAATTCAAAGGGGTACGACACTTCCTTCCATACAGAAATTCAAAGGTGGCCATTTGTAAACTGGCTTGATAACTATTGTTGTAAGAGAATTCCATGAAAGGCAGACAATCTTCCCATTTAGATCCATATTCTAACACACAAGCTCTTAACATATCTTCTAATATCTGGTTGACTCTTTTAGTTTGTCTATCGGTTTGCGGGTGATAAGCGGTGCTGAAATTAGTTTTGTTCCTAATCCTTCTTAGACCTTCTGCCAAAATCTTGAGGTAAATTGGGTTCCTTGATCTGATACTATGGTCTTGGGGGTTCCATGCAAACTGACAATTCTAGCGATGTACAACTCTGCTAGCTTCGAGCTTTGGTAGGTTGTCTTGACGGGTATGAAATTTGCTGCCTTAGATAATCTATCGACTTTGACCCAAATAGAGTCATTTGCCCTACTATATGTAGGCAAACCGGTGATAAGTCCATTCCGACGGAATCCCATTTCCATTCTAGAATCTGGAATGGTTGCAAAATTCTTGTGGGTCTCTGATGTTCCGCCTTGACTCTCTGACAAATATCACACTTAGCTATGTAGCTTCCGACTTCTCTCTTCGTTTTGTGCCACCAAAATTGCTCCTTCAAATCCTGATATTCCTCCCGGGTGGATAGAAATATGAGCTTCCTACATAATGACTTGTTTCAACTCTGAATCTGCTAGAACACAGATACATCCTTTGTACCACAAGGTTCCTTCTTCGTCTTCGGTGAATCCAAGTACTTTTCCTGTTCCGATACGACGCTTGATTCCATCGATACTTGCGTTTCCTTTTTGGGCTTCTTTAATCTGACTAATCAAAGTAGGTTGGAGTTCTATGCTAGCTAGAAATCCTTCGCTAACTAGCTCCACTCCGAAATTCTCCATCTCCTCATGCATACTTGGTTGGGCTTCCTTAATCATGGTGTTTAATCTACACATCAATCTGCTAAGAGCATCCGCTACCACATTGGCTTTGCCGGGATGATAGTGAATGTCAAGGTCATAATCCTTGATTAACTCAATCCGTCTCCTTTGCCTCATATTCAGCTCCTTCTAGGTGAAAATATACTTCAGACTCTTGTGATCCGCATAAATCTCACAGCGATTACCCATGAGGTAATGACGCCATGTCTTCAATGCTAAAACTACGACAGCTAGTTCTAGGTCATGGGTGGGGTAGTTCTGTTCATGCTGCTTCAATTTTCTGGACAGATAGGATATGACTTTGCCTTCTTGCATCAACACACATCCGAGACCAATCTTGGATGCATCACAATACACATCAAAAGGCTTCTTGATACCCGGCATGATCAAAATTGGGGCTGAAATCAATCTCTTCTTGAGATCTTGAAAACTTGCTTCACATTGTCAGTCCATTCAAACTTATTATATTTCTTCAACAACTGGGCCATCGGTCTTGCGATGCTCGAAAATCCTTCCACGACTTGCGGTAGTATCTGGCTAATCCAAGAAATGCGTGGACTTCTGTTTGGGTGGTTGGGGCTTTCCATTCTTCAACATCTTTGATCTTGGTGGGATCGACAGCGACTCCTCATGCCGACAGGATATGGCCTAGGAAACCTACTTCTTTTAACCAGAATTCACACTTGCTGAACTTGGCATACATCTGATGCTCTCTAAGGGTTTCAATGATGGTTCTCAGATGTTGCTCATGGTCCTCTTCTGATTTGGAGTAGATCAGAATGTCATCAATAAACACAATGACAAACTTATCTAGAAAATTCATAAAAATCTTATTCATGAGGTTCATGAAATAAGCGGGGGCATTGGTTAATCCAAAAGACATGACATTGTACTCATACAAACCATATCTGGTGGTGAAGGCAGTATTTGGGATATCTATTGCACGAATCTTCAATTGAGGATAACCAGTTCTAAGATCAATCTTAGAAAACTCACTGGCACTAGTCAGTTGATCAAACAAATCTTCTATCTTTGGCAAAGGGTATTTGTTCTTGATGGTGACGTCATTCAGCTTATGATAATCTATACAAAGACGGTTGGCACCATCCTTCTTATCAACAAACAGAACAAGTGATCTCCATGGCGATGCACTTGGTTAAATCATTCCTTTTCCCAGCATATCATCAAGTTGCTTCTTCAACTCCACTAGTTCAGATGGCTTCATAATATAAGGTCTTTGAGCTATGGGTTCGATTCTAGGGATTAGTTCAATGATGAACTCGATATCCCGATTTGGGGGCATACCGGGCAATTGATCTGGGAACACGTCGGGGTATTCAAAGACTACTCTGACTTGGTCAATGGTGTTCTTGGCTAGACTCTTGTTGCACTTGAACTGACGGGGTAAAGTCTCAGATACATGTTCTACTGATACTCCGGTACTACTGGTCATGGTTATGACTTTCTTAGCACAGTCGATTAATCCTTGATGTTTCGACATCCAATCTATTCCTAGTACTACTTCCAAACATTTGGTTCCAAGTACTATTAGATTGGCATAAAAATCTATCCCATGTATTCTGATAGGTACGACTTTGCAAACTTTTCTAGCTTTGGTTGAACCAGGGATTTGAACTATCATAACATGCTTCAGATTTGTGGGTTGAATCTTACTAGTGCATGCAAATTCTTCTGTAACAAATGTGTGTGATAATCCAGAATCAAACAACACTCTGGCTAATACTGAGTTAACAGAAAACATACCTAGTACGACATTTGGCGCTTCCTGAGCTTCCTTAGCATTCATGTGAAACAGACGACCATTACGATTGTGTGGGTTTCCTGGGGCGAATCTCTTTCCAGGCTGGACATGACATTGTTGTTCGGCAGGTGCATTCACATTGGTTGTTGCGGAAAGCTTCTTGGGACACTCGTTGGAGTAGTGACCCATGACTCCACATTCAAACCAAGTGATCATTGACTTGTCTTTCCCTGCGACAGGCACAACATTGCTTCCAGTCCTTGGCGTAGTATTGTTGTTGGACTTGGGCGGTGCACGGTTGAAATTATTGGAGTTGCCAGGGTTGTTGTTGTGGTTTCCTCCAGGCCTTGAGTTTCCTCCTCCACGGTTGGGATAGTTCGGGCGGTTCATTGGGGGTCTGTTGTTGTTTCGGGGTGCATATCCTGCAAACGGGTTGGGGCGATACTTCGGGGTATGGTGGGTTCCTGGTTGATGCATCATTCGACGCTTGCGGTTCTCACTGGCCTGGTTAATCTTGCCTTCCATCTAGATTGCAGAATCCACCAAGGCTTCTAGGTCTTCAAAGGGGATGCTGACTAGCACTATCTGCATCTCATCATGCAGACCGTTCAGGAATCTTTCTTTCTTCTTTGCTTCTGTGTCAATCTCATCAGGGGCATATCTCGCTAGTGATAGAATTTTGTCACGGTACTCAACTACCATCATCCTTCCTTGCTTCATTTCTCGGAATTCATCCCTCATCCTCTTGATCAAACCTAGGGGCACATGGGTTTTGCTGAACTTGAGTTTGAACTCCTCCCAAGTCATCATTATTCGGGTACTATTCCACCAAGATCTAGCATAGCCGGACAAATAGTGGGTAGCAAATAACACCTTCTCATTTGCATCAACTCCTGCAACTTCGAGATTGTTTTCCATGGTCTACAGCCAATCATATGCATCTAAGGGCTCTTCAGACTTGCTAAACATGGGTGGGTTGGTATTCTGGAAGTTCTTAAGTTTAGAGCCATGGTGATCTTGGTTTCCATGGCCTTGATTATTGTGAGCCATCTAGGCTATCTGTTGAAGAGTGGCTAAGTTGGCTTGACGTTTAGCTCTACCAGCTTCATGATCAGAAACTAGCATTTGCAGAATCTACAACATTGGGTCCTGAGATGAACTGCTTCCTCCGACATTTCCACGAGTCATCTGAAGATTGAGATAGATAGTGAGACAAGAGGGAAATTTTCTAGGGTTCATGGTTTTGTTTTCAAAGCTTTAAACTTTGGGTATAACTCGTGTTTTGGAAACTAACAACTTCTTTTCATTCATTCATTCATGGCACACCATACAAACACAGACCAAATCACAAATAGAAAACAGATGGTTTTAGGAACCATTCTGTGAAACTACGATACAATGGGATTGGGACCGGGTACATCTCACTCCTATGGTAGTGCTCAAGTGCGACTAATCATCATCTATGAAGTCAACATCATCCTCATCAGTGTGATCCTCCATGGCCTCGTCGTCCAGGTAGTCATTGTCATCACTAAGGTGAGAGTGAATATCCCCTCGGATGTCTTCACCTTCCTCCTCCTGCTGTTCCTCTAGCTGGATCTCCTGGTCATGGATGGTCTCCTCCAAGGTGGCTATCTTCTGACAAAGACGGGCGATGGCATGATCCTTCTTATCACGTTGTTGATGAAGATACTTGCGATCCTTGGCGAGCATGGTGATGGTTTGCTTTCCCTCAACAGCTTCAGCATTGCTCTAGTTGACGTGATCACGTGCATTGTCTAACTCCTTTTGTTTCTCATGGAGCATGAAGTCCATGTGATCCATGTAATGCCTCAATTATGGATGGGCTGGCACGGATAGAGGCTGTCCTGAAGAGTCACGTCTTGCATAGTGTGCAAAACGGGTTTCAATGATCTGATTGATGTTCTGGGCTCATAAGTGAGCAAGAGCTTCTTGCATCGCCCTGGCTAATCCATCTAGCCAACTGTTCTCCCGAACACTGAATTGGATCTTGTCGGAAAGAGGTGGCTCCATCTTGCCTCTTAGGTCGGCAATGATCAATCACTGTAGCTCTCCTCCCACATGATCATTGAGTTGTGCCCCAAAGAACTTCGGGTGCGAACATTCGAGATACTCTACGAGTGCATCAAGATCCCTCTCAAAGATCAGGTGGCCTCCGTTGGCCAGCTGATAGAACTTAGTGTATTTGACCTCCATCTACAAGAAGGTAAGATGAGTAAGTTAGTGGAGTGTTTCGAGTGTGTCAAATTTTAGGTAGATTTGTAAGAGTTTTCAGTAACAAGTGATCTCTTTTTGAAAGAATCTTTGGGATAAGAATGAGAATAGTTTTTTTGTAAATACTTACTTTCTTTTGTTTGAATCTAGGTTTTTCAGGCGTCCATTCTAACTAGGGTCTCATATGGTCAGGATGGCTCTGATACCAACTTGTCAAGACCAAGATTTTTAAGTCCAGATGCCTGTTATGCCGTACATCACAATCCTAGGATTACCATTTTCGTGAGACATAACCGAAGTGGTACAATAGTACATCATCCATTACAACCCATAATAAGGTTCTTACAAACCAAAGGATCTCATGATCCAGTCTTTAATACAATCAAAGCAGCGGAAAGTAAACATAGCGAGGCGTCATCTTCAGGGTCACAGGCAATGCTGACGATGGGAGATCATCCTAGTTGTCATAGACCTCCTGATGTCCATCTTCCGGGTAATCCTCCTCATAGTCTGGCCATGGGAATAGCCAGGTACAAAGCCATGAGTACTCTTTAAGTACTCGCAAACTAACACTAGTATAAGCAAGGTAAAAGCTAATAGGAATCTTAAGCTCTAGGTTGGTTTTGCAAAAAGCCAGAATTACTTTGTAAGGGTTTCAGGAGTAAAGACCTAATTTAGTTCTCTGTATCACTTAAGGAGGAAACTAGTTTTCATGTCCAGAACTCTGTTGTGGTCAAGTCAATCTCATCTTTCAATTTACAAATCATTTTGAAAACATCTGACAACGGAACAGCATGGCCACTCCAACCATCCATAACCATGGACGTGGCTATTCGAATAGTTTGACACTCTGCAGGGATTATACACTTTCACCACAAAATTTGATACATCTATCAGGAATAACCCTGAATCATCATACTTGGTATGTGGATAATCAAACTTAACCTTTCAATTACACACCCTAGTATAGGCACCTCCCCTATGAGTTTGGCCTCCCAA
Source organism: Avena eriantha (assembly GCA_910589775.1). Lineage (NCBI taxonomy): Eukaryota > Viridiplantae > Streptophyta > Magnoliopsida > Poales > Poaceae > Avena > Avena eriantha. Next base: position 101,553,058 of record OU342742.1, read on the forward strand.
CCATGACCATCTGTCATCTTGGGTACTGCATAGGTGGACATTCATCACGAGGTGGCCTCATCTCAACCTCTTCCGCAAGGGAATGCATACTAAGACATATAAACTTCTAGTCAAGCCCTACCCAACTTAGGTATTGTGGTTGTACGGTAAAATTGGAATGTTATCGCATCCGAACCCAACCATCCGTTTTTATAAAGGGTCAAGGCTCATGCCTCAACATTTTCATCACCAACCACTGTGTTTCTCAAGACATGTCAAAACATTTCAATAGAATGAATCATCATCCCAAGGTTTTCATAATCATTTTCACCAAGTATTCCCATCTAAAGTGATCAAGTTTTATGCTTAGCACTAGCCACTAAAGTTGAGGGTATTCACTAATTGGGGGTGCTAATCTGGTAAAAGTATCCAAGACTAATCCTATGATCTTAATAGGATCCATTCTATTTTCCACTAGTCACAATTCATTAACTAAGTAAAAGCTGTAGCAAAGGGGAAAGTAAAGCTTGGAGTAAAAACTGGGAATTTGGTAAAGTTGCATAACCAGTTATGCCTAGTGCATCTGGTATAAAGGGCTTGCATATATAGTATGCATAGTTATAGCTTGCATTTATTGATGGCTTGCCTTGAGCAGAGCAGTTGTTGTAGTCATTGAAGTTTTGCTCCTCCTCCTCGAAGTACTCCTCTTCGTTGAATCCCGGGTCGGTACTAGCATCTATAAATACATTCAATGTACACAATCATCAAACAACACTTCTCTACTCCTATCTAGCACACAAGTCTCATACTAGATGATCTAATATCATCTAAATCATTCCATGTTATAATGGCACATTTTTATTTCTCTTTAAAGAGAAAAGTAATTTCTACTCACTGAAAATGTTTAAGATTTAATATTCTCCAACTATAATATAGGTTCATATGGACCATGTCCTCACCATATATTATCAAGCTTGGGAATGTGATTTAAAAGGGTGGGTATGCGTTACAAGATTTAATATTACTATTTAAATGACTAGAAAAGCCTATATAGCCTTCTTTTAATACTAGTCCAAGTTTAGTATGTGTAAAACTAAATGTTTTTACATATTCATGTAGAGCATGGCAAATGTGATTTTTGAGAGGTGGAACCATCTCAAAATCATTTATAGTTTATTTTAGAAAAATGTTTGAAGTGTTAAAAGTCTCTGTCTTGTTCTTTTTGGTATAGGTGATCTATAATTACAATTGGTTTGAATCCAACGGGAGTGATTAGATAATTTCAATACAGTGCCAACAAAATTGTAATCATGCATTTTAGTTTAGTGAATCTCTCTGAATTGATTTTTGAATCTACTGATAGAATCTAGTCTTAACTAAAATGGAAAAATCCTAATTGAATGGGTGGGCTCTGCGCTAGTGTAACATCCCAAATTTTTCATCTGAAAATCATCATCATTGCATTCATATCATCATGGAATGTACTATTTTGCATTTGGTTTGTCCTCCAAAAAATTTGTGAAATGTAGAGACTTTTTGGAGCCCTTTTTCTAAATTCAAAAACCTAGAAAAGAAATAGTGAAGGAAAAAGAAAAGGAGGGAAAAGAATTTTAAACAACAAATAGTTTTCTGGCCTTTTCGGCCCAACTGGCCCAACCATCCCACCCGGGCCTCCCTCTCCCACTCTCTGTCTTTTCCCACACCCCCTCTACTCACCCACCCACTTACCTCCTGGCCCCACGCCACATCGACGCCACCTCAGCTTCTTCCACGCGAACGGCCGGCACCCCCTCCCCTCCTCTGCCGTTACCAAGTCCAGTTGAATTCGAGCGTTACAGCGATTAAATCGCAATCATCACCGCCCCTTCTTAATCCCCTCCCCCTCCTTGACAGATTCCCCCGGCCACTGCCCTTGGAGAGCCCCCAGGCTCCCCAATTGCCAGCTCAAACCGCCCCGTCCGAAGCTACTCCGGCGACAATTCCGGTGAGCTCCGGCCATGCCGTGCCCTTCTCTCTGTCCTATCTTGATTGCCGTGTACTGGCATGTGTTTTAACCCTGGCCACGTGCCTTCTCTTGCCCCAGGTCGATGACGCAGTCAACTCCGGCGAACTGCCTCTGCCGCCGTCATCCATCGCATGTTCCGGTGAAGGTAGGGTTTCCGCCGCCCCCTTTTGGCCTCTGCTAGATCATGCTGATTTGGGCGCATCTCACTGACCCCTTATCTTGCTTGTTCGAGCCCCAGGCCGTCTCTCCGACACAGAGCCGCGAGCTCCGTCATTGACGCAACTCCGGCGAGGGATCGAGGCCAAGCCAGAGCACCCCCCACGCCACCGTAACCTCCATCGAGACCGCCACGACCTCCTCGACCTCTGGTACGTGTCCACGGACTCCCTGCCCCTGTAGAACCGTCGGAACACCATCGGCCGATGCTCCGCCGCCGCACGCAGCTGGTCAGCGCCGCCCGTCTCCGTCCAGGCCGCTAGGGATCGTTAGATTTATCGTGTGTGGCTAGGATTAGATCGGCGAGCGAAACGTACGGGCTAATCATATCCGTCTGCGTGTCACTTAAGATATAACGGTCCACAGCAGTCGATCCGACCGAACCGGTACGGGCCAATGAGATTGCGCCACGTCGCCCTGGCTATTTGATTAAATAGAAAAATAGACAGATTTTGTATTAAACTTAGAAAATAATTAACTTTTGGTCCACAATTCAGAAATAGGCAAATTTGGTGTCTATGGATTCACAAAATAAGACCTTTATTATAGAGGCCTTGTTTCACACTTTTGCTTCTGAAAAATTGGAATTTTAGGCAGAACCTTTTTAGGAGTATTTTGCTCATAAAAATTATTCCATAAATTGTTTTGGGGTATTTCTTATGCCTTTAGATGGGGTATTTTAACCTCTGTACTGTAGACTCTGTAAGTTATAGAGTTGTGATCATATCATTGCATTTAGCATGCATTCATATTTTTGTTATGTTTTATTGATTGAATTATTGTTGTTGTATTGTTCTTTGTGTAGATAGTGTGGATTGTGAAGTTTGTTGCTGTGAGGATTGTACCTATTCCCCTAGCTACCAAGGCAAGTGATATTTCATCTCATGTCCTATTATTTTCACTATTGCACTAGTGTTATTTTGGTAGATCTTAGCATGATAGAATTATTTATATGTTACTATGCTATGCTACCCTATAGACTATATCTTGGTAGTATCTCCTAGTTGAAAGACTTCGTATGCTAGAGTGCTTAGCCATGCTATTAGAATTCGTGGGTGGAAAATACGTATCAAGATAGTATGGAAAGATATTATTATGTTTGACTAAGAAAACAACTAATATTAATGAAACACCTGGGTGGAATGGGACTTGCTTGGATTATGTTGAGTGGTTACTCAGGGGCCATGTCTATGGTCAGCTGGTGTATCGCACTTGTGGACGGCCACCCAGGAACAAAGAGATTGGAGACGTTCTTGTCACGAAGCTTCTAGTGTAACCACATGGCATATGGGCTCTGCCTTGACCAACTAAGTTGCAAGAACTCAGCCAGACGGACAGAAGGTGGTAGTTATGATAGGATGGAACGCGTCCGTGGTGGTCTGATGGATTGCTTCTAAAAAGTCTTGTCTCGATGCATGTCGAGTCTTGTGGGGAAAGTGCACCACCTCTCGAGAGGGTAAAACTAAGTACTTAGTCGTGTCCCCGGTTACGGACAACTTCTGAGCCTCAAGACAGTGAAGCAGTTCAATAATCTCCTCATCCAAATTTCTCTAAGTTAAAACTTGTGGGTGAACATGGGTAGAGGTTCAGTGATGTCTATCATTGGTACTTTAGTGTTTGAATGAGAAAGATTACTCTTCAAAAACTATAAGTTAAACTAGCTTTTAGCAAAGTCAGCCAAAACCCCACTTAGCCATATATTCATGTAGTTGTTGGATTATACTAATATCTATGGTATCACTTGCCAATACAATTCCAAATGTATTGACCCTTGCGGCTGTAACTTATTATGTTGCAGGATACTCTGATGATGAGTAGGGTTGCGGGTCTACACTCGACATGTTTGCCTGTGGCGCATGAAGACAAAAGACTCTATTATTATTATGCTATCTAATGTGAACCTTGAGCATCTTAGCCTTGGGCTAAGTGAGTTGTAAGAACCATTATATTCCTAGATATGCGATGTAATAATGACCTTTGTTTCTGTGTACTTCATCTTAAACTGTGGGTGCTAGCATTTCGATCCAGGGACTAGGACTACAATCACAGGGATCTTACCTTATTATGGTGAGATCTTACAACTGGAAACTAAACGGGCCGGCCCAACTGCACTGCGCTGGCACAGCTGGCTACTAACAGATGGGTCCTACTCGTCAGTGACTCTATATAACCAAAATAGTAAGTTTCAATCTTAGCCCTATGATTAGAACACGATCTAACGGCTGACGTGCGTCGTCTATGTCGAACAGCTTCGGCGAGAACTGAACCCTAACGCGGCGGTAGGGGTCGCGTGAGGCTCACCTAGGCCCCATCTAAGGTCGGCGATCGGGGCGAATGGGGTTGTCATCGACGGAGGTTCGAGGCGTGGTCACGGCGGCTCCTGGGGTGGTCACAATCAACAGGCTCCTTCTTCCTCTGAAGTGGCGAACTCTGGCTAAATTCCGGCAATGTGGTGCTGCCTTGCTCCGGGGAATGGACGGTGAGGTTTTGTGGTTAGAGGGGAGTGGAATGGTGTGGAGATTGAGGGCTGGGGTGGTCTCTGTTTATACACCCAGTGTGGCGGTTGGGTGGCATGGTCGGGCTACTCCGACAATGCTGCTACAGGTTGCAATCGTCACGGCAGAGGGCACGGGTCGAGGTGGTGGACTATGGCGGTCGTCATGGAAGTGATGGCACGGCAAGGCGTGCTCTCCATTGGCTAGGATACATCGGTGCTCTAGGTGGGTACGCAGGCGTTCGTCACTGGGTACGGTGGTCACGGGGTACGAGACGGCAAACGATTGGGTCTAGCAGCTCACTAGTGCCACGGCGAACGCGGGTACGGGCGGATAGAGTGAGGCGCGACGTGTGCGAGCGAGGCGGGTGCGGTGCTCAACCGTGCTCTCGGCATGGTGAGGGTTAAATGGGTGTGGCTATTCTGGCTCCTTTTCGCCTCGCCGTTGGATCAGGGGTGGTCAGGGGGTGGCGGTGAGGTCACGCCTACCTCGTGGGGGTCGTGGTAGAGGGTGGCACAGCATGCTGCGATTAGCTCCTGCTCGACAGGCATGGACGGCTTGGCATGGTCATGTCTCTGGTGCAACGGTGGGCAAAGGGCTCTCCACTACACGACCAAGTACCAGGGATGATCTAGGATAATCCAATGTGTTGATTGCAGTACATTTTGTGAGCAAATGACAATTCCAAATAGTGTTTAGTTGGTGATGTTGTACTGTGCATGCCAAGTGTTCGACACAATGGCCGCATGAATTCATAATTCGAATTTTTGAAAGATATTTTGTGAGTGATCTTGCTGTTTGCTTGGTAGACTGTGGTTGCTGGGATTTGTCAAGTGGAATTGATTTGAGTGGTTTTTGAGAAAGTGTGATCTATACATATGATCTTGATTCAATTTTGCATTGCCTGTTAAATAGATTTAAATTTAGTTTCTTCCACTTTGTAAAGTTTGCTTGGGTTCACTTTTAGTTGGTCTAGCAAGGGGTGAAAATAATTGGAATTGTTTCTGTTGAAAATTCTTTACTAAGAACACTCAAAGTGGTCTAGTGGATAAGTTTGGCCAAAATGACCATTTTCTTATATATCTTATATTTGATTTTTTTCCTTTTTTTATTCTGTTTGGAATTGTTCCAGATGATGTAGTATTCATCTTTAAACCATTCCTTATCATTTGTAACCAGCAAACATGGCAATTGCAATCATTCCTATACTAATACAATTCACACATATACTCATATCCATTTTACTAATAAAAGTTTTTGTTAACCCTAAACTTGGGTGATTAGAGCTTGATAAGCTTGATTAATATTTTTGGGATGTTACAGAACACCGACTCCAAGGCCTTGTACAAATTGAATGCACTATGGTAAAATCCAAGAGGTTGGGGATAATTGGTGCTCTTTGTCAAGGATCATGATACTTAAACTAGATAGATCCATAAATGGTTTTCTTCTAATTCAATTATCCAAGTCTAGGGTTACAATAAGGAGGAGGTGATCTATATATAGGCCAACAACTAAGCAGGGGTATTTTAGGCAATAAATAGGAAGTTTTGGATGAAATTAGGGATTAGGGCCAAGCCTAAAATGCCTTACATGTCTTTCATCACTTAGACCGGAGACTCCAGGCCTGAGGGCCAGAGACTCTGAGGTTGTCTCTAGGGTCGCCGTTGTAGCCTCTCTAAGGGGGGTGGAGTCCAACCATGAGTCTTCATGCTCTTCGAGTAGTATCCCGGGGGTGTACTGGGAGCTCCAGGTGATGGTCCAGAGTCTTGGCCGGAGTCCTTGGGGCGGCAGGCCGGAAACTCTGAGCTTCAGGGCCGGAGATTCCAGTGATTCAGCATCAGCTGCGACACATTCTTGTCCAGCTCCTGGTTCTTCTTCCAAGGGGGCTTGTCAATGCGTCGGGGCTTCGTAGCTGAGTATGCATAGTGTAGTGGCATGAAGTAGAAAGCCATTAAGGGGTGTATCGTAGTCACACGAGGAAAGGAGCGAGTTAACCTTATCTTGTAGGAGTTTGGCTCGAGCACGCGTCATTGGTCTACTTGTGCGACTTGGTGGTGAGGATTTAGGGACGTCCATAGGATGTCCTGCATCAGCTCCCTCCTTTGTAAAGAGTCATCCTTGAATCTTGAACCTCTTCATCTCCATGGAATGGAGATAGCTCCCTTACATTGAATGTCTTCCTCACAAGATACTTTGATGTCGAGATGTCGATGACATATGCATTATTATTGATCTTCTTGAGGACCTTGAAGAGAATCTCCCCTTGGCTTGAGCTTGAAGTCACGATATTTGGGGAAGCGGTCTTTACTTAGGTGTATCCACACGAGGTCACCTTATTTGAAGATCATCTCTTTCTTGGTCTTGTTTAGCCTTGATGCTTGTCAAAGAACTTGTTTCTCAATAGTAGCTCTTGTGTCTTCATGTATTTTCTTCATTGCTTGGGCGTGTTTGTCGAAATCCATATATGTGCGCTCGTGGAGAGGAAGTGGTAGCATGTCAAGCGCAGTGTGGGGCTCGAAACCATAGACGATCATGAATTTACTCTTCATTGTTGTGGAGTGCTTGGTTCAATTGTAGGCGAACTCGGTGTGTGGAATGCATTCCTCCCAATCCTTAAGATTCTTATTGATCAACACTCGTAGGAGGGTTCCGAGGCTTCGCTTGATAACCTTGGTTTGACCATCGGTTTGAGGGTGCGAGGCAGATGAGAAGAGGAGCTTGACGCCAAGCTTGGCCATAAGCGTCTTGCACATGTAGCTCATGAATTTGACATCGTGGTCAGAGATGATGGTTCTTGGCACACCATGAAGATGGGTGTTTTCCCTAAAAACAAATTTTCAATATGTGAAGCATCATTGGTATTATGGCAAGGAATAAAGTGTGCCATTTTCGAAAAGCGATCCACTACCACAAATATGGAATCATGACCATGCTTAGACCTAGGAAATCATAATACAAAGTCCATGCTAATGTCCGACCAAGGTGCATGAGGAATAGGCAATGTCATATAAAGACCAAATGGGTTAGACTTTGACTTAGCTTAGACACATGTAGTGCATAGTTAGACGTGGCGCTCCACGTCTCTCTTCATATTTGGCCACAAAAATAGTGCATGGAGAGCATGGCATATGTCTTGTCACGACCAAAGTTGCCCATTAAGCCTCCACCATGAGACTCTTGGAGAAGCAAAATTTGGAGAGATAACTTTGGAATGCAAAGTTTATTTTGTTTGAAGAGAAAACTATTGTGCAAATAGAAGTCATCAAATCCTTTTTGATTTGAACACTTTGCAAATATTGGTACAAAGAATGGGTCGGAAGCATACAAAGTTTTGGTATCATCAAGACCCAACATGTTTATTTCGAGGCGAGTAAGAAGGATTGTGTTCTTGCGAGACAAAGTGTTCGTAACTACATTATCTTTGCCTTTATTGTACTTGACAATATAGGGAAAGGACTCCATGAACTCAACCCATTAAGCATACCTTTTACTCAAGTTCGTTTGGCCTTTGGGGTATTTCAATGACTCATGGTTGGAATGTATGATAAATTCCTTAGGCCAAAGGTAATTCTACCAAATTTGAAAAACACGAACTAAGGCAAACAACTCTTTATCGTAAATTGGATAAATAAGGCATGCGCCATCCAGTTTCTCACTATGGTATGCAACAGGACATCCATTTTGCATGAGGACTCCTCCAATGCCAATACCACTAGCACCACACTCTATCTTAAAAGTTTTTTTGAAATCCAGTAAAGCAAGGAGAGGTGCTTCGGTGAGCCTATTTTTGAGCTCATCAAAGGCATTGTGCTTTGCCCCAAATGAAGGTGACATTATTTTTGGTCACTTCGTTTAGAAGATAAGCAATGGTTGAAAAATCTTTCACAATCAATGATAGAAACTGGCCAATCCATGAAAACTTCGAAGTTCACTCACTTTTTGGGAATAGGCCAATCTCGTATGTCTTTGACCTTAGAAACATCGACTCCAATATCATTCGAAGAGACAACAAAACCAAGAAAAACCAACTTTTCTTTAGAAAAAAGTGCACTTGGGAAGATTAACATATATCTTTGGGATTTCTAATTCCATGCCCTCGGTTCCTTAGTTGTACTCACTTTTCCCCAGCTGCTTAACTTTTCCTCACTTTTGCCCATCTCCTTCTACAAAACTCTCACACGGTCTAAAACTCGTTGTCCGTTAGCCTTACCGTTACGTGCTAACAAGTGGGGCCGCGTTCAGTCAAGTCCCGTAGTGTACCCTTGCCGTTATGTGCTGACAAGTGGGGTCGCGTTCTATCGGGTCCTGTAGTGGACCCTTGCCGTTACATGCTGACAAGGTGGACCGTGTTCAGTCGGTTCCCGTAGTGGACACCTCTCTGCACTTATCCAGATCATCATGGGACCCACAACTTATCCACGTGAGCGCAGGACCCACATCTTACCCAGGTTGGCATTGCAAGATGGGACCCCGAGCCAGCCCCGCGCCCGTGCCCATGTCGCTGCCTCCTCTTTATTCTTCTTCGCTAGTGACGGTGACCCTTCTCCGATGACGGCAGCCCTTTGTCTAGCTTCACGTCGGCCTCCCGTTCATCCTGGCCACTGTATGGTGTCGTCCCGTTGACCTGTATGAAGGATGATAATGGAAACCGTTCGCTTGTTGTGGACAATCAATTGGTGCAACTCGGGAGGTCAATTGGGCGCGCGCTTTCTGTGGAGAATGTGAGCGGTGAGACGTTACGATGATTTAATTGGTTTATCGAGTTAATGTCTCGGCTGCAATCAAGTGAATATATGAGGTGAAAGTCAAACTTTGAGATCTATGGAGATGGATGTATAAGAAATAAGAGAATGACACAACTCTTGAACACTTTCAAATTAAAACAATTATACAACTCTTAATGTAAAAGATTTTTATAATTGGCACAACTCTTGAACACTTTCAAATTACAATTGGGACATGATAATGTTGTCCTAGGAAAATCTTGAGAGTTTACCATTTTTAGAGCGTGAAAAGTGATCCTAAACTAAAATCTTTATGCCTCATGAATATACAAAAATTATACACCTTCAAACACTATGAAATCGCACTTAGGACATGATTGTTCTGCTAATAAAATCTTGAGAGTTTATCATTTTCATGGAGTGAAATATTATGCATAAACTTGGATATATGAAAACTATACACCTTTGATCACCGTGAAATTGCACTTAATACATGATAATGATGTGCTAACAAATTCTTGAGAGATTGTCATTTTCATATTGTGAAATGATGATGCAAATGCACATACCAATAGTAGCTAGTTTCGAAGTAAAGATATCGAACCCACAGAGAGCTATTGGTAAAGGTCTTTATGCCCCTCGTTACTATCTACCAAAGAATACTTCTAAGATGTCTTTGATCTCAAGGAAAGGGTGTTTGAAAGGTTTATGGTTGATTGCAGAAAAGTAATTAAAACAAGTAAAAAGGAAACAAGTAACAAGTTTATGTGAAAGCGTGGTTGAAATCAATAGGGCTAAAACGTTCTTGGGATGTAGGATACACCACTAGCATAGTATTATTGTTATGTGTAACCAAGATTACATACTTCTTGTGTCATGATATGTGTGGAGAGAGCCCCATAATAAGATGTTCACAACAAGGCTCGTAGGAAGCCACTTTGTTGAGCCAAGTGTGAGGCCACCTCTAAATAACCACTGCGATGTCTAAGAGCAATCACCCATACAAACCACCACAATTAAGGGTTTCCCTATGGATATCGTAATTAGCTTAGGGAGAACCTCTTTAATCCCCCTTTGACCGTGCAGGTTACAAGCCAGCGCCAATCTATCACGGGGCATTCGAGGTATGCTTCCAAGACACATCCAAAGGATTTCTCCCTCCCTTTAGTCCCGAAGGCAAATGATATGCGGTCGACTATGCATACCATCTAAAGAGAGAGATCAAACACAAATCATAATTATATCATAGAAAAGCAAGTCATACAGACTTGAGAATATATCATCTTTATTACAAGTTCATAATGGTGCTAGGGTTTCTCCATCTCCCCAAGTACAAAGGAACTACTCACTCATGAAACCAATCAACAACATCATCATAATCAAATGAATGGATTAAAGTACGAAGGTAGATCTAATGCAAACCACAATTGGATCTGGAATTACAGAGAGATCTAATAGATGAAATATGGGAGTAATGGTGGTGATGAAGATGCGGTGGTTGATGATGAAGGGGGTGATGCATTGTCCTCCAATGATCTGTGGATCAGCAGGGATTTTACCCCAGTCAAGTTCCTCCTTCAGATCCCTCTCGGATGTGGTGTTTCGTGGTTTCTGGTGGCTGTCAATGTCGAATCTCACTCTCGTATTTGCCAGGGAGAAGTATTTGATGAGTCGGTCACAATGGCGCCTGGTATGGGTGGACGGTACAGGCGGGCTCCGCCCGTACCAGTGGTCGTAACCATACTAATGCTTCCTCTTCGATTAGTACTCTTCTAGGTGCGAAGGAAAATTCATAAAATGACTTTTATCACTTAGAAATATCATATAATTACACAATATGATAGCTCTAATTGATATGTTCATATATGAACCCATGGTTTAGGATCCTGTTGAAACAAGAGCAAAGTAGTGCGCTTAGACGCGGTGAAATACAAAAATCCCTACTCTATTTATTAAAAAACAAAAGGTAACTATGCTACAATTTTGGACACATAAACTCCCCCAAGCTAGGCTCTTGCTCGTCCCCGAGCAAGAAGGTGGCTTTTGGACAAGATCATCATGTTCATGAGACACGAGTCGTTACAATAAATAAGGTAGGAATTGAAGCAGGAATACAACATCAGATGTAGAGATACGTCTGGGGTATTACCATACCCTTACACATTACATAACTTATAGGCTTCCACACCTTTTTTAGTATCAATGAAATTATAAGAAGCTACTAATGATTCAACATATCATATAATCATGGAGTTTAAATATATAGAGCGCTAAGTTTAATAATGAAGATTCATGATCATTTTCTCTTTTTCTTCTTTTTTTCCTATGTTTGGTTCTTTTGATAGCTGCTTTCTTCTTCTCTTTTGATACTTGTATGCCAATATTTTTTTGCTTACTCCCTTTTCTCTTCTTCTTTTCAGCACAGCTATTTGATCATGCTCACTACTTTCATGGCTTTCAAAAACTCTTAATTATAATATGCTACTAGCGTTCTTCTTCTCATAACTTAATCAATACTTTTGTTGGTGTGGAAGTCCCAAAAATTCTAATAGTTGTATGATGGCCTCAGTATGAAACCAAGGTTATCAATCCAGTAGGAGCAAGGAAAAACCACAAAGGTGTAGCTAGCTGAACGTTGGCAGGGCGCACTAACGGTGCCAGCAGCAACATGGAGACATGTACAACACAACCATAGAACTTTGCCCCCAACTTGCGATGAGGTTGTCAATCTCACCGGTTTTGCTGAAAACAAAGGATTAAACGTATCGAATGGAAGGAAGTAATAGTTTGTAGAAAGTAAACACAAAGCAGTAAACAGTTTGTAGATTATATGTAAAAGAAAGGACCGGGGTCCATAGTTCACTAGAGGTGGCTCTCCTTAAGATAGATAACATGTTGGGTGAACAAATTACAGCGGGGCAATTGACAAACATCGAGAAAGCATACAAGCATATACTAATCATCTTGACTCCTTTGAGACTTGATTGGGCATTACAACATTATACATAGACCGCCATCCAACTGCATCTATGACTAATAATCCACCTTCAAGTAATCATCCGAACCCCCTCCAGTATTAAGTAGCAAGCTACAGATTATTGCTTTACGAATTGCATGTAAAGTAAACAATACGATTGTTCTATGAACAAAGGATTGTTGTTTTCTCCCTAGTAGCAATAGCACATCTAGTACCTTAGAGATTTATGTCACTTCCCCAGATTACCGAGCATAAACCCACTATCGAGCATAAATACTAACTCTTGGAGTTGCTAGCATCTACTTGGCCAAGATAGCTACTAAAAACGGAAAGCATGCAAGATCACAAATAACAAAGACATGATAGAATCAATAATCAATCTGAAATAGCATCTCAATATCCATCGGATCCCCGCAAACACAACATGCAGAATTACAAATAGATGATCTTGATCATGAATGGAGCTCACAAGATCTAAACATGAAAGCACAAAGGAGGAGAACCAGCCATCTAGCTACTACATGGACCCGTAGTCCAGAGATGAACTACTCACACATCACACCGGAGGCTTGCATGATCATGAAGAAGGCCTCCATGGTGAATTCCCCTCTCCGGTAGGGTGCCGGGAAGAGCTTCAGATCCCTCCTGATCTAGGGATGGAGATGACGGCGGCTACAGACTCTTTCGTAGATTTTTGATCGGGTACTTAGGGTTTTGGTATCGGAGGCATCTTATAGGCGGAAGGAGAGGCCGAGGGGGTGTCTGGGCTGGCCACACCACCCCCTGGCGCGGGCCAAGCCTGGCCGCGTGGCCAGGTGGTGTGGCTACCCTCTGGCCCTTCTCCATCTCGTATTCTGGCTCCAAGTGCCCCCGGTAAAATAATGACTTTGGCTTTTGTCCCGTCCAATTCGGAGAATATTCATTTTCTGACTTCCTGGAACCAAAAACAGCAGAAAACAGGCAGCTGACACTGTGGCTCTTGTTAATAGGTTAGTCCAAGATATCATACGAAAAGTACTCCAAAGTGTGGACAAAACACAAGAAAGTATAAAAAACCAAGCATGGAACATCAAAAATTATAGATACATTTGCAATGTATCAACATCCCCAAGCTTAACTCATGCTCGTCCTTGAATAGGTAAGTGATAAAAAGAAGGAATAATTTTTGAGGTGACATGCACCATCAAAAACTTGATCAAAGTATTTGTAAAACATTCAAAGCTGGGATCATAGTACTTCCATCATAACATGAAATACAAAGTTCTAGCAATAAGACAAAGAAACTATGTTGCAACATGAAAAGGCATAAACAAAAGATTCATGAATAACAATGCTTTGCAAGACGTTTGTTTGTTTCACATAAAGAAAACATAGCATAATAGTATTCAGCTTGTCCCTCATAGAGTAGCAAATATAAATGCATAGGACACCTTCAAAGTTCATAAGAGTGACTAGATACAAATAGTTTAAAACAAGCAATATCAAGTTATGCATCAATCAACTAGTCTTGGGACAATGCACATAGAACTAAGAATGACCACTATGCTCTCAAAGTAGGTGCGTAAAGGTAGAAGGTGGAACTCAATGTATAAGTGGAAGAAAGGCCTTCATAGAAGGAAGTAGAGATTCAAGTTTCATAAAGAGCTTCCAAAAATTATGGTACTTATAGCTTTCAGCTCTCATTGCCCCTATCATAATCATCTTGAAATGATTAAGGTTAAAGTGAACAAACTATGGTGTACATGCTTGACGAAGTATAAGTTAGAAATCTCATGTCCCCTGAATACGAGGGCCGCTCCTCATGCTACTCAAGTTTAGTCACCGGTAAGTTCTTGTCATCGTAAGTACATGTGTATCATAGAGAACCGCCAACGGGGTACCCCTTGCCCAATGATATGAAAGAATCCCCATATCAAAATGACAAGGCAAGCAGACAACGAGCATCTCAGCAATCTTCTTATTTACCATGGGAATATGGTGCTTTTTTCTCTCTTTCCTCTTTTCATAATCTCATTTTTTCTCTTTTTCTCTTTTTCTCAATATAGGACTCTTATTTATAAGAAGAATGCTTCGTAGACAGCTCATTATAGTTACGCTGCAGGTTTCCACCATGTCAGCATGGATTAGACCAGTGGCCAGGTGTTTCTCTAACACATATACATAACTCCATGTACTTACAAGCTCCCCTTCCATTTCACACCTACGACATCCATGGACAAAAGAGCATGATATCAACTAGGTACAAAGTACCCATGCAATGTTGAAAGTGTTCCCCATGACAGCATGGTTCTGCTAATCCCCAACAAATAAGTGCAAGCATATACAACAAAGACGACACGATGGTTCAAATTTATTAAGGGCTAGAAAAGTAAGTGTTCCATCAAGTTCGTGAGAGCTTTAATCACTAGTTTTCTCATAAGAAGTTTAATTTGGAAGGTAAACAAAAGCATGAATATACTTGGAATAGCATAAGCTAGTAGGTAGGTATGCTGGACTCTTTTGAATAACTTGGTTTAGGGAGTTTGATGCATGAATGGAACTCATACTTGGTTGTGGAGGCTAGCAAAAGACTGGGAGCGACAAACTAAGAGAGCAGTAATGGCCATAATCATGCAGAGCGACAAAACATCATTGATCAAAGCATAAAGTGATACTACAAGTTGAAAACTAAAGGATCATAAAGGCTATGGTGATTTGGGATAGACATAACATGGTGTGAGCATGCGCCAAGTCAACCCAAATAAAACATCAAATGAGAATACCACAATACTATGTTTTAATATGCTAAAAAATGTATGATTCATCCAAGGCACATTAAGCAATCTCAATTGTTTATAACAAGTCATGCTACAGCAAAGAATACTAAGAATAAAGTCAAAACAATATCAAGCATGGCATGACAAAGCATAGGCCACAGTCAAAAACAAGCTCTCTTTACCACTTAAGCATGAGCTTTCCTACTCTTTTCCAAACCAAACCAAACTATTTGAACGCCAATGTATGAAAGAGGGGGTTCAACCAATTTATTCAGCAAACTAAGAAAACAAAGCAAATGAAAAACCAAAACGAAAATGAAAAAGAAGACGCTCCAAGAACAACACAATTGTGCATGAAACAATAAAAATGAAGCGTTTGGAAGAAACCTGGGATTTTTATTGATGAAGAGGGGGATGCCTTGGGCATCCCCAAGCTTTGACGCTTGTACTTCTTGTATATTTCTTGGGTGACACACGTGGCATCCCCAAGCTTGAGCTTTAGTCCATCTTTCATCACATTACTCATTCCTTCCATACACCTGAAATGTTTTCTTCATACAAAACTTCACACAATCTTTATTAGCAACATTAGTGCATTCAAGATCATAAGTATTTAGGTTCAGTTCTAACACCAATAAACTTCCATTAGAACACTAGACACTGTAGCACTTCCCTCAAAAAGCTCAATTCCACAAAAGAACTCAAAAAGGAACCAACAAGAAGCAATGCAGAAAATGGCAGAAATCTGTCAAAACAGACCAGCAGGTAAAGACGAATTGTTTCGAAGATCTTCTGTTGCCCAAATCAAAAAGTGTTGAACCAACGAAAGTTAGATAACAACCTGGGGCAGAAGCACAAAAATTCACGCCTCAAAAGTACGTTCAGATATTTTACACGAATTTTTACGGTGAAGCACAGAAATCTGTTTCGTGACAGCAACTTTTCCAATCATTACTTCTCTCTCATTAGAGGTTACTCTTGGCACAAAAAGCAAATAAAAAGGATAAGGAGCGGTTATTACGGAAGTAATAACTTCCAAGACTCATCTAAAAAATTTGGGCTATCTCCCAATAAGTATTTTTCTTTAACACCTTTAAGTTAGGCATAAGAAGCAAGAAAAAGAATCAAGTGTTCTCAAATGAAGAAGCATTTTGATTAATACCAGAAATATCTTCAACAAGGCAAGGTATATCATCCAAACAAGTTCTAGAGGATCCTCTCTCAATGCTCTTAGGTTCACTATTTTCATCAAAATGGTTTTCAGGAACAATCCAATCAAGATTCTTTTCTATGGCTTCATGTATTGCTACCAGTTAAAAGGGTATTGGTACCTTAGTTTCCTCCCCATTAGGTTCAGTTTTGATCATCTTCTCTCATGTACCAACAACATCTATGCATGAGCCTAGCATATTGAAACATTCAAAGACTTTTCTAGCTTCCTTGGCAACATCATAGAATTCCTTAAATAAAGTTTCGAGAATAAAATCCCTCTTTTCAGGGTCCTCAATGTCTTTAAGTTTAAGAAACATTACTTGCATTAAGGGGTTGAGGTTAACAAACCTAGCTTCCAACATGTGAACTAAAGAAGCAACAACAATCTCATAGTTTGGAGCAAGTTCTGCAAGGGATCTATCCTCTGAATCCTCATGTTTACTAACGTCATTAAAGAATTCTTCAATATTACCTTTTCCAATTATGGAGCCACTGCCTATTGAAAGGTCTTTTAGGGTGAATTTAGGGATCAACATGGTGAACTAAGGAAGAAGTAACAACTAAAGGGGACTCAATTTTTTTGTTTTTGATAAAGAAATCAAACTTGTAAAACTAATTTTTTGTGTGTTTTTGATAAAGAAACAAGCAAACAAAGCAAACGTAAAATAACAAAACAAAAATAACAAAGTAAAGAGATTGGTTATGAGGGACTCCCCTTGTGAAGATGTCCTTGACTCCCGACAACGGCGCCAAAAAAAGTTGTTGATGACCCAAAATATATCGAGCTCGTTGGGGAACCCCAACAGGAAGGTATGATGAGCACAGCAGCAAGTTTTCCCTTAGTATGAAACCAAGGTTATCAATCCAGTAGAAGCAAGGAAACACCCCAAAGGTGTAGCTAGCTGAACGTTGGCAGGGCGCACTACCGGTGCCAGCAGCAACGTGGAGACCCGCACAACACAACCACAGAACTTTGCCCCCAACTTGCGATGAGGTTGTCAAGCTCACCGGTTTTGCTGAAAACAAAGGATTAAACGTATCGAATGGAAGGAAGTAATAGTTTCCAGAAAGTAAATACAAAGCAGTAAACACTTTGTATATTATATGTAAAAGAAAGGTCCGGGGTCCATAGTTCACTAGAGGTGGCTCTCCTTAAGATAGATAACATGCTGGGTGAACAAATTACAGCGGGGCAATTGACAAACATCGAGAAAGCATACAAGCATATACTAATCATCTTGACTCCTTTGAGACTTGATTGGGCATTACAACATTATACATAGACCGCCATCCAACTGCATCTATGACTAATAATCCACCTTCAAGTAATCATCCGAACCCCCTCTAGTATTAAGTTGCAAGCAACAGATTATTGCTTTACGAATTGCGTGTAAAGTAAACAATACGATTGTTCTATGAACAAAGGATTATTATTTTCTCCCTAGTAGCAACAACACATCTAGTACCTTAGAGATTTCTGTCACTTCCCCAGATTACTAGAGGTATGAACCCACTATCGAGCATAAATACTAACTCTTGGAGTTGCTAGCATCTACTTGGCCAAGATAGCTACTAATAACGAAAAGCATGTAAGATCACAAATAACAAAGGCATGATATAATCAATAATTAATCTGAAATAGCATCTCAATATCCATCGGATCCCCGCAAACACAACATGCAGAATTACAAATAGATGATCTTGATCATGAACGGAGCTCACAAGATCTAGACATCAAAGCACAAAGGAGGAGAACCCACCATCTAGCTACTACATGGACCTGTAGTCTAGAGATGAACTACTCACGCATCACACCGGAGGCTTGCATGATGATGAAGAAGGCCTCCAGGGTGAATTCCCCTTTTCGGCAGGGTGCCGAGAAGAGCTTTAGATCCCTCCCTATCTAGGGATGGAGATGACAGCGGCTACAGACTCTTTCATGGATTTTTGATCGGGTACTTAGGGTTTTGGTATCGGAGGCATCTTATAGGCGGAAGGAGAGGCCGAGGGGGTGCCTGGGCTGGCCACACCACCCCCTGGCGCGGGCCAAGCCTTGCTGCGTGGCCAGGTGGTGTGGCTACCCTCTGGCCCTTCTCTGTCTCGTATTCTGGCTCCAAGTGTCCCTCGATAAAATAATGACTTTGGCTTTTGTCCCGTCCAATTCCGAGAATATTCGTTTTCTGACTTCCTGGAACCAAAAATAGCAGAAAACAGGCAGCTGGCCTTGTGGCTCTTGTTAATAGGTTAGTCCAAGAAATCATATGAAAAGTACTCCAAAGTGTGGAAAAAACACAAGAAAGTATAAAAAACCAAGCATGGAACATCAAAATTTATAGATACATTTGCAATGTATCACGGTACAAGTATCATAACACTCAACCTAGTTCAATCATCTAATATAATAATCATGAATCAAACACAACTTCAATTATCATAAAGGCTTATAACTCAACGGATATTATTCTTCTCTTCAACAAAGGGAACTCGAAGTTGATGCAACTAATGAAATTCATAAATTTAACCCTAACCGTGCATGCAGAAAAGTAAATATGAAAGAATATAAGATAGATTACAAGGTTCTCATAGATCCCCCCAAGCTTGGAATCAAGCCAGGTGGATCAAATAAACCCTTGTGATTACTTACTCCGTTTTGGGAGTAAAGAAGTCATCATCTTCCTCTTCTTCATTTTCCTTGAGGCTGCAGGCTTAAGCAATACACGTGGATCGAGTAGACATCGCTACGATGTCAACACATAAGTCTTTGATTGCCTTGTTTAAAGTTCTCCTATCATTGGCCATCTCCATAATGATCTTGGTTAGGAGTTGTACTCTACCGTCAATGTCATTGACCTTATTTTCGAGATCTTTTCCCATCATCCAGTAAGAGTCAACTCCCTCCCCAATGGTCTCAACAGAAGCATTCGAAATCTTTTCAAGGTTCTTGATCTTTTCTCGAATCTCATCTCGGTCTCCCCTTTTCTTGGAAGAGGTTTCCAGATGTGATTTAAGAGAAGATCCATGAAGGTTATACCTATAGGGGTTGAGTGGAGATTCTCCTTTATTCTTCCCTTGTTCCACGTGCCTGGGCATCTCCAATTTCTCCGGGAACATATCTTCCCAATTGGGGAGTGGAACCACTCATGCAGACTCGCGGTTAGAGGATGATGAAGTATCTCCTTCGGATCCCTCCTTTTTGGCTCGTCCTTCAGCGATGTGCTCCTTCTTGGCGTAGATCTTCTTAATATGAAAAGGATGCATGGGCGTTGAGTAATCAAGTGAGATATGAGGTTTCATTGTAAAGGACAGCTTGAAGTTCTAGATCTAAAATAAGATGGAAGGGAACAAGAAGGAAGAAAAATTGCAAATTAAAAGGCAAAGTTGGTAGGTTGAGGGGACAGAGTCGGTCGCGAACTATGGTATGGGCGGGTTCCGCCCGTACTGCGCCCCTGTATGGACACCTTACCGCCTTTCTCTCTTTTTTCTTTTTTACGGACATAGGAATAAATGGGGGGAAACAGTACTAGTAACGACCATCAGTACGGGCGCGTCATCCTGTTCTGTCCGGCGGTACTGAATCAAAGAAAATCGGCATTAGACCTCCGAATGGTTAATGACCAGTGGTACGGGCACGTCCGACCGTAAGATCCGCCCGTACTAGGTCGAAAAACCATTCAGAATGACCAGAAAAACTAGATGAGTTCAAAGAAAAAGATAGAATCAAGTAAAAAAGTTTTCAAAGTAGCAGAACTAAGTAATTGACACTTTGTTACTTAAGTTTCGCTTGTTGTGTTCCTCAGCTGAGATCAATTCCACATTGTTTACTTCACCAACTCTATAATGCTTAAATCGCTACCCATTAACAATCCAGGATGAAGAATAGGGCCTAGTATTTTTCAGCCTTACCGCTCCTGATGGATATGCTTCTTCAACATTGTATGGTCCTTCCCACCTGGATTTCAATTTTCCTGCAAAAATCTTAAGCCTAGAGTTATAGAGCATAACTTTATCTCCGGTATTAAATCCATTGCCCTCTAACTTTCTGTCATGCCACTTCTTAACCTTTTCTTTAAATATTCTAGTGTTTTCATAAGCTTCATTCCTGATTTCATCTAAAGCATGAATGTCCAAGAGTCGTTTTCCCCTGTAGTTTTAAAGTCAAAATTCATAGTTTTGATAGCCCACCGGGCCTTATGCTTGAGTTCTAATGGAAGGTGGCAATTTTTACCATAATCCATTTTGTATGGTGTCATTCCCATGGGATTCTTAAATGCTGTGTGATATGCCCACAATGCATCATTAAGCTTCAAACCCCAGTCTTTTCTTGACATGTTCACCGTTTTCTGAAGTATGACCTTAATTTCTTTGTTAGATAATTCCACTTGTCCACTAGTTTAAGGATGGTAAGGTGAGGCTACCCGGTGGTCTACTCCATATTTTTGAAGTATCTTGTCAAAAGTTCCCTTGGTAAAATGAGTTCCACCATCAGTAATCAAAATTCCGGGTACTCCAAACCTAGGAAAGATGATGTCCTTGACCATCTTAATGGAAGTGGTTGCATCTGCATGAGCTATGGGTATAGCTTCAACCCATTTAGTAACATAATCAACAACAACAAGAATATGAGTATAACCATTAGAGGGAACAAATGGTCCCATAAAGTCCATTCCACATACGTCAAATGGGTCGATTACTAAATTATATTTCATATTCATTTCTTGTCTTTTTCCTATATTACTCATACATTGACAAGCATCACAATTTTTAACATATTCGTGAGAGTCTTTAACTAGTGTAGGCCAGTATAAACCTGACTGCAAGACTTTGGTTGCAGTGCGATTACTAGCGTGATGCCCATCATATGGACTATCGTGACAAGCCTTAAGGATATCTTTTGCCTCATGCTCGAGTACGCATTTCCAGATTATCCCATCTATGCCATGCCTATATAGGTAAGGGTCATCCCGAACATAATGTTTTCAATCGTTGAAGAATTTCTTTCTTTGATTGTAATCCATTCCTTTTGGTAAAAACTTGCCTACTAGAAAATTAGCATAATCTCCAAACCAAGAATCATGAGGTTCTATAACTGCAAGATATTTGCCGGGCATAGATTCGTTTATAGGAATAGGATGCTCTATGATTCCTTCCATCTATGACAAATGGTCGGCCACAGGGTTATCCTTTCCCCTCCTATACTATCTGCAAATCATATTCTTGTAGTAACAAAACCCATTTAATTAGACGGGGCTTAGCATCCTTCTTAGCTAAAAGATGTCTCAAAGCCTGATGGTTAGTATGAACTATTACTTTTGAGTTGATGATATAGTGTCTAAACTTATTGTAAGCAAAAACGACAACAAGGAATTCTTTCTCAGTTGTCGCATAGTTCCTTTGATCATCATTAAAGATTCGACTAGCATATTGAATAACATTGAGATTAGGACTATCTCTTTGTCCTAAAACAGCCCCAATAGCATAATCACTAGCATCACACATAATTTCAAATGGTTCATCCCATTTGGGTGGTTGAATAATTGGTGCAGAAATTAGTGCCTTTTTTAACTGTTCGAAGGAATCATGGCAATATCTATCAAAAGTAAAGAGAGTATCTTTATATAAGAGACGAGTTAAAGGGGCGGCTATTTTAGCAAAATCTTTAATAAAATGTCTATAGAAACCAACATGTGCAAGGAAATTCTTTACTCCCTTTATATCTTGCAGAATTGGAAATGATTCTAAGGTGATTAAATTCGAACTATCAATCTTAATATTCTTTTCAGAAACCTTATGCCCGAAAACTATACCTTCCCTTACCATGAAGCGACAGTGCTCCCAATTTAGTACCATATTGGTTTTTTTACACCGTTGCAAAACTCTATTAAGACTATAGAGGCATTGTTCAAAAGTAGTTCCATAGACAACAAAATTATCCATTAGAACTTCCATGGAACTTTCCACAAAACTGTCAATTTTTTTAGAACACGCTCTTGAAAAGTAGCAGCTGCATTACACAACCCAAAAGGCATTAATCGATAAGTATAGGTTCCATAGGGACATTTGAAAGTAGTTTTTTCTTGATCTTTGGGCTGGATAGCTATTTGTGAATATCTAGAATATCCTTCAAGAAAACAAAAGTAAGAATTAGCAGACATCCTTTACATAATATCATTAATGAGGGGGAGTTGCTTATGCATCTTTATGGTTTCTTTATTCAACTTCCTAAAGTCAATACACATTCTATATCTTGCTATTGTTCTAGCTGGGATTAATTCATCCTTATCATTATTAATTATTGTTATGCATCCTTCCCTAGGTATGCAATGAGTTGGGCTCACCCATTTACTATTTGAAATTGGGTAGATAATACCACTGTCCAACATACGAATTACTTCCTTTCTTACTACTTCTTTCATTTTAGGATTTAACCTTTTCTGATTATCAACAAATGGTTTAGCATCTTCAACCATAGATATCTTGTGAGTTACTATGGTAGGATCTATACCTTTTATGTCATTAAGAGTGTATCCAAAAGTTTCTCACTATTTGACAAGTACTTCTAATAATTTCATGCTTTCCTCTAGAGAGAGCTTATCAGCTAAAATTACTGGATATTTACCTTTCTTATCTAAGAATTCAAACCTAAGTCCTAGAGAGAGAGAGGTTTTAAAACAATAGGCGGTGGATCCTCGTTCCCATTTCTTTCAAGTTCTTCATATTCATCCCTGAGACCTGGCTCGGCCTCCGATGTGGTGTTGAGGATTTCATCCAAATCTTCTTTTGCAGAGTCGTTAGTAAGGGAATCATCACTTGTCAAACTTCTCTCCAATTCAGATTGCGGTATGCAGAAATAGATTGCTGGCAATTCTTCAATAGTCTTGTCCTCATTGATCTCAACTTTATTTTCAAAAGGTAGTCTCGTGAATTGACTGTAGTTTATTTCTACAGTTTCTTCACCAAGCTGCAAAGATAAAGCCTGCTTTTTGTTGTTAATATGAATGTTCATAGAGTTGTAAAAACGATTACCAAAAATCACTAGGAAATTGGGGTTCAAAGGTATTTCGATACTATCAAAAATCAACTGGATACACAAAAGCCCCAACATAAATGCAAACATTGCGGAGTATCCCGCGAGTAGGATGTAAAGTTCGATTAGAAAACATAAAAGTAGCTTCTGATGGCTCAAGGTAAGATTCATCAAGGTGATCACGCAATTCTGCATAAATAGTGTAAATCATGATGTTTATTGAAGAACTTAAGTCACAAAATCCTACATAAGTAATACCTCCTAAACAAAAAGGAATTTTATGTTTACTTCTATTCTTATAATCAAGGTTGCCTCCTATCATTTAGGAGGGTTCTTTACTCACCATTATCACTTCTTCCTTGAACAATTCAGGTTCCAAACGTTCTTTTATTATTCCAATATTTTCTTTAATTGCTCCCAAGTCCCTAGTTAACCTTCCTATTCTTTTATTTCCTTCACCCCTACTATCCATTACTTTAGTTAGAATAGTTTCCTCTTCGGCTAGCATTTTATTTTGCATTTTTGAATATTTATCATTGTGGCAAGTTTTAGAGGGTTTTTCTTTCACATGTGGTGTATAGCGTTTCGAATCTTTTGGAATCTGTAGGTAGTCAGCATAAGATCTAATAATTTGGATAATCATGCTATGGACGAGATTAAAATTCCCAAGCAATTTTTCTACCTTTCCCGAAGCTATAAACCTTTTTAAACAATTATACTCTATGGGGTTCTATTTATTAAACGCTGCCTCACAATAGGCTTTCTCTATCCTATTCACCGTATCTAGCAAGTTCCATGCCCTCTCAACACTGAATTCGGTGAACGACCCATTGGTAAGGGAATCGAGTTCATTTCTATTATTATCATTCAGACCTGCGTAAAAGGTGTGTATCACTAGCCAAGGTGGGAAATTATGATGGGGACAGCGATCAAGCAACCCCCGAAATCTTGTATACCCTTCATGCAGGCTTTCTTTAGGTTTTCCTTTAAAAATCATAATCATGCGCCTTGTGCCAAGAGTTTTGTCCTGGGAAAAAATCAACTAAGAATAGAGATGCTAGCCTCTCCCAGGAGTTAATAATTTTTGCAGAACTTTGGATGTACCAAGAACGGGCCTCATCGATGAGATTTTGAGCAAAGAGAGAAAACTTAACCTCGTCCTCAATTTGTAAATTAAGGTGGAAACTCCCACAAATATCTTCAAAGAACCCTACATGCTCATACAGATCTTTCGTACCATCTCCTGTAAATTTCTTTGCATGCAAAAGATCTAGAAGCATGGGGTTAATATCATACCTCCTTGGGTTATTGGATTTTAAATAAGCGTCCACGGGCGGACCAGAATTCCTTACAGCCTCAAGCTCTATTATATGTTGGTACTCGCCCATAATGTATCACCTGAAACTAATAAACAACTTTAATAAAAACAATGAGTAAAATAAGTAACTGATAACAAATACCAAAAGCTCTTAGCTCCCCAGCAACGACGCCAGAAAATAGCTTGATGACTGCAAGTGCACAGACCAATTGTTGCTAGTTTCTAAGTAAAGATATCGAACCCACAGAGAGCTATTGGTAAAGGTCTTTATGCCCCTCATTACTATCTACCAAAGAATACTTATAAGCTGTCTTTGATCTCAAGTAAAGGGTGTTTGAAAGGTTTATGGTTGATTGCACAAAAGTAATTAAAACAAGTAAAAAGGAAACAAGTAACAAGTTTATGTGAAAGAGTGGTTGAACTCAATAGGGCTAAAACATGCTCGGGGATGTAGGATACACCACTAGCATAGTATTATTGTAATGTACGACCAAGATAACATACTTCTTGTGTCATGATATGTGTGGAGAGAGCCCCATAATAATATGTTCACAATAAGGCTCATAGGAAGCCACTTTGTTGAGCCAAGCGTGAGGTCACCTCTAAATAACCACTGCGATGTCTGAGAGCAATCACCCATACAAACCACCGCAATTAAAGGGTTTCCCCGTGGATATTGTAATTAGCTTAGGGAGTCCCTCTTTAATCCCCCTTTGATCGTCCAGGTTATGAGCCGGTGCCAATCTGTCATAATGAATGGATTAAAGTACAAACGTAGATCTAATGCAAACCACAATTGGATCTGGAATTACAAAGAGATCTAATAGATGAAAAATGGGAGTAATGGTGGTGATGAAGATGCAGCGGTTGATGATGAAGGGATGATGCGTTGTCCCCCAATAATCCATGGATCAGCTAGGATTTTACCCCAGCCAAGTTCCTCCTTCAGATCCCTCTCAGATGCGGTGTTTCATGGTTTCTGGTGGCTGTGAATGTCGGATCTCCCTCTCGTCTTTGCCAGGGAGGAGTATTTGACGAGGTAGTTGTGATGGCGCATGGTATGAGCGGATGGTACGGGCAGGCACCACCCGTACCAGTGGTCATTAACCATACTGATGCTTCCTCTTTGATTGGTATTCTTCCAGGTGCGAAGGCAAATTCATAAAATGACTTTTATCACTTAGAAATATCATATAATTACACAATTATGATAGCTCTAATTGATATGTTCATATATGACTCCATGGTTTGGGATCCAGTTGAAACAAGAGCAAAATAGTGCGCGTAGACGCGGTGAAATACAAAAATCCCTACTCTTTTTATGAAAAACAAAAGGTAAATATGCTTCAATTTTGGAAGCATCAGTAGGTCGGAGGAAGAACCTGTAGCTCCCAAGTGCGAACCGCCTCAAGCCCCTCCATGGCCGTGTTTCGGAGCGCCTCCGAGCACGTCGCGTAGTCCAGTTGCTGCAGCTCTTCGCCGCATGGTGGCACCCTGTTCAGATTGGCGAGAAAGGCAGGGGAAAAGAGAGAGGGTGTTAGTGGGGGAAAGAGGGGAATAAACTAGGAAGCTCTTGTCTAGGAAAACGGTCGACCCATCCAGTTTGATCGACATGAATTAGAGCGGCGCCAATGGCGGGGGTTTGGGAGCTGATGGGAGGCCTTGCTGAAAGCGACTCCAGTCCCCACCTCGCCAGCTTCCTCTGCATATGCAGACTCTCTAGGCGCCGCATCTACCCAACAAGATAGAAAAAGGAAGAGATAATTTGACTCGTATTAGACTCTCCTTGGCTAGCTGTGAATCATATGGACAAGAAGGCGCATTCACGGATGGACGAAGGCGCACTATGACGGACCGAGAGCGAAACCTTCCTCCTTTTATTATTAGGTATATATTAATGCCGAAATGTTTCAAGGATTCTAAAAGAAGTTCAGAATATCCTAGTAAATGTCCTAAAGAAGTTAGGAATGGAACAAGCAAAGAAAATATTTTTGGTTAAGAGAACGAGTTCTTGATATGTAAGAACGTGTTTTTGAGAATGATTCCTAAGTGAATCACTGAACCAAAGTTAAGTTTGTTTTAAAACTAAAAGGAACATGGTTAGGCATCGAAGTCGCAACTAATGCACTATCGATCAAATCTCCATAGATATAGAAGTATGTGGCTACTTCTAAAGTGTCAAGTATAAAATGTTATGGTTAAGAAAATTCGACTTTTCACTGAGTGTGTT
The DNA here is from genome assembly GCA_910589775.1 of Avena eriantha. Classification (NCBI taxonomy): domain Eukaryota; kingdom Viridiplantae; phylum Streptophyta; class Magnoliopsida; order Poales; family Poaceae; genus Avena; species Avena eriantha. The sequence goes on from OU342742.1 coordinate 101,579,997, forward strand.
TCTAAGTATACATGACAACAGTGAAAGTCCACTTGACCAAACAACCGTCATTGTAAACTCAAGGAAACAAAGTCTCACTCTAGCGCTAAACATATACTTCAAAGATATTATGTGATAATATAGTATAGTCTCAAAATAAGTGGCATTAAACAATTTGTAAAGAATATATGAATCTGAATGTACATATCAAGGACAAGAAGTTTTTCCATGAACAAGCATGATCAATAAACACATATATGATACGGTTTATGGTTAGTAACAAGCACAACTAGATTATTTGGATTCTAGAGAAGTGGGAGACTGACGGAGATATGCCCTAGAGGCAAATAATAAAGGTGTTTATTATCATATCTCATTAGTTCATAACAGTTTTATACCGTGCTATAACTATATCAATTGTAAACATCGATACAAGTTTGGTATATAAACAAATCAAAGGTCCCTAGTAGACTCTATATAACTAGTTCATTGGGCAACTGATGATCAAGGTTTTCTGATCATGGAGCATTTATTCCAATTGACAATAAAATAAAAATCATTGGTGAATGATGTGATGGACATTTACCCAAGGTAATTATTGCAACACGATCATGTCACAGAGTTCATTATTGTAATAGTTAGAAACAAAGTATCCTAATCCTTAGACCGTGTGATCATGTTTAAGCTGTCACTTGTGGCTCCCTAGACTGCATCAACCGTCACACGGTAACAAGGTGACATAAAGGCGTATATTGGTTATTCTAGCGGGACATGTTGAGGCCTATGCATCAAGATCAGGATTTGTTCTCCTGCGTGACGGGAATATACACTGGGCCCACTCGGTGAAATTACATCCATAAGGTGCGTAGCATGTGACCATGTCACGGGGATGAACTATCATGGGAACGAGTAAAGCAACACTTCTCGGCAACGAGATTGAACAAGCTATCATGATACCGATAATCAGATCTCTGAGAAGTCAGGTATCAAAGTAACAAAAGGAATTAGACTCGACGTTTATTGTTCAAACGACATTGAAATCGTAGAATGCACATGGGTCATTATGGGCATCCCGTTCCTGCTAATGATCATTGATCCGAGAGTCGTCTAGATCATGTCTATGATGTTCCCGAACCATAGGGTAACACACATAAGGGTGTTACAATGCTTAGAGATCATTTTTGGATTATCGAAATCACATGAAGAAAGATATGAGAATACCAAAAGTGTTCCATGAGAGAATCAGAATCATTCCGGGAGGATCTAAAGGAGTTCGTAGTGAATTAAAGGGTGTTTCAAATCAAATAGGATTTAATAGTATGTTTTTATATTAATTGTTGGAAATAATTTTAAAATAAATTAAATTTAATTAGGAAAATTTCCCTAACGGGCCAAGTCCCTGGAGGGAACAATGCCCAAAAGAGAAAGCCACCAAAGGACAACCGCCGCCTAGGTTGGCACGTGGGGCCCCTCTCGGCTACCAGCCCCTCCATGGGCCTGGCATGCGGGACCCACCCCTGTCGGCCGACCGTGGGCCTCTCTTACATGCATTTTGTATCAGCATAATAACATCATATAGGACCAGTTTACATTGTTATTTGCATTGATCATTCATTATTTATGAATTTTAGATGATTTATGGGACTTTCCTACAAACTCCCTTTTATTGGTATTTAATTTCTGGGAGGCAAAAAACTCCTTTTTCACATTTTGATGTTTTAGGGACCTTACAAAACTCAAAAAGCTCGGGGATTTTTACAGCGTCAATATTTTTGCACGAGAAGCAGCTGAAGCACGAGAAACACACGAGGGGCCCCACGAGGCCCGAACGATACTTGGTGGCACGGGCCACACCACCTAGGCCCATTACCTCGTCGAACATCGCCTCGTGTCCGTATTTTCATGTACGACTCCGTCATAGACAAAAACCTACGCAATATTTTTCCTAGAATTTTCTGAGGAGGCGGCGAAGGCAAAACCCATCTTCCACCTCAGGAGGGGTCTCATCCTGTTGTCATGCTATTTCCACCGATGGGAAATCACTGCCATCATCATCTCCAACTCCTCCTTGGCATCGGGAGGAGCATCTTCATCATCATATTCACCAACACCACCATCAACACCATCTCCATCTCGAGATTCGACGTCATCCCCCTCATAGTTTGTGGTAGATTGAACCCTAGATACTGTTTAAGTGTTGTGTGCATGCTTGTGCTTGGTATCTTGTCATTATTTTGTGCTGAAGTTATACTTTGAAATTTTGTTGTAATTCATATCCCATAGATCATGATCATGTTTGACACGTGTGAGTTGTTCCCGTTGTTCCTAGGGGCATGCGATGAATTGGTTATGATTTCAATATAGTATGCACTAAATATTTGGTCAAGTTTTAATCTTCTATGTGGTTCTATGATGGTAATGTGCAAACTTCGACTACATATTACTTCACCTTATGGGCTCAGTAATGCACCTTATTGTAATAAATAGGATAGGGAATGAGGGAGAGACAGAAACTTATTCCTTAGACTTGGCGTTATTATTAGGGGGCTCTTGATCAAGGACCTTAGAACTTTATGTATTGGTTGAACATTTATGCCTTAATGTATCCCTAGGTGATCATGCAAATGGCCTTAGGAACAATCATTTGGGGTTTGTACAATAGCGATATGGCTACACCTACTTTAGGCTCTGTCAAATAAGAATAAAACTTGAAAAGATGTTCATATATGCCATTCAAAAATATGTACGCTAAGTAAATCCATGCTACCCTGGGAACGTTTGTCACATATAGCTACACACTTAAGCTTATCCTCTTGGTGCATAGAGGATTGGGCTTTCTATAAAAAGAGCATTTACATTACTACAAACTTTTATTTATGTTATTTACTTACTTGTAAACATAAACCAAAAACCCAAAAACTACTACTTTATTATTACTTTTCCATTGAACTTGCTAACCAATACCTTCATCTCCTCAGGGGTTCGACAAACTTTTATATATTGTAAGGTACTGATGGCTGTGAAATACCACCTCTTTTAGCCATATAAAATGAGCCATTTATCTCTCATATCATGTTTCTTCAGCTATAGCTATGCCTTATATGCATGACTTCTAGTTCTCATTTACTTTCATATGAGCTTTGCACATTTAGTAGTTTAGGTAGAATTTTATCACTTTTCCTTGTCTATGACATGTGTGTAGGTGTTGATGATTATTATGGATAAAACAGAGGAAAAGGGACAAAGAGAGCATAGTATGGAGGAGCTGCAGGGACCAGACTTAGCCATTTGAGAGGTTAAAAAGTGAACGTTTCCAACTTCTCATAAAAAATATCCAAGACCATGGGGTTGTAGCCCTCGATGATACGAACTCAACGAGCCCAAGAACACCCAAATCAGAGTTCGTATGAAGAAATCATAGCCAAAATACTAAAGGGGACAAACGGTTTGACGAGAAACTATACGGCCGGAGCTATTTTTCTGGTCGTATAGCTCCGCATGTATAGTTGCCAAAAGGGTCGCAAACGATAGATTTGACCACAAAAAAGCTCCAGAACCTTCCCTAAGTCATATGACGGTATTGCGGGAACCCTAGGGAACTACAAGGCCTATATAAAGGAGGGAGGACCCAAGAGAGAGCCACCAAGCCATAGCCCTTCCGGGGCGGAGCTCTACCGCTGCCGCCACCCATCCAATCTCCATTGTGGAGGAGCTCTGCCTCAACCACACCACCAAGATCTAGATCTCCCTCAACACCATCACCATCAAGGCATCCAAAGCAAGAAGAAGGGGAGGATAAGGAAGACATCACCACCACCACACATCGATCTCCATCTCCATCATCATCTCCATCTCCCTCTTTCTCTTGTGTTTAGTAATTGTAAGAGTGAACATGGTTGTGATATCATTATATATTTATATATGTTTTGGTTGTTCATCCATGTGTGAGTGATTGATTCAATTCTAGGTTGAGGTATGATCTAGTGCGCTAAGTTAGAATTTATTGTGATCTAAGATGAGTTTATGTGATCCTTTGGTCTAAAAGTGCCTTTTGCCTTGCGGTGACGCGCGAGAACCATGCATAGTGCACACAGTGTGACAGCCCGGTAATCAATTAGGGAACGTTTATTTGTCTGAGAAATCTCTTATAGATCACACATATATTTTCCCATCTAGTACTAGTGAGACCGAAGCCTAGAAGCCATCTCTCATTCCATTTAATCCTACAACTACAATCTCTTTAATTCAGTTCATATTCATGTTTACTTTCCGTCTTAGTTTAATTTGTTCTTGTTAAAAGTTCTTTGTTATTATAAATTTTAAACCTCTCTCAATTATCGCTGTTCTAGTAACTTATAGAATAGGCGATTTCCAAACCACGGTTTGGGTGCGAAACGTGGCCGCATTGACAATGTGGCTGCGGGGTTGTGTTGTTTCTGTTTGTCAATCTCCCATCGAGACAAACTCTTAAATATTTTCTGCTACAAGTACTGCAATAACCCTGTTGTTGGTGCAGGAATCCAGTCATCAAATTGGTGACATTGCCGAGGAAATAAGTGTCTGACTATTACCTTCCTACTCGCACATAGTTTATTTCCGTTTGTTGCTATTTATCTTACTACTTTTGATTATTTGAAAAGAACAAAAAAATATTTTACCTTTTGTTAGCAGTCTTGTTATTTATTTTAGTTATAGGAAATTCAAAAACATAGGAACTATGGAAAGTAAAAGTCTTGCAGAGTATGCTTCTCCGAGTGTTGATCATTTACATGCTCCTATTGTTCAACCCGCTATTGATGTGGATGGATATGAGATTAATCCTATGTGGATAACTATGATCATGGAAATAGCTTTTGTAGGAGATCCGGACAATGATCCATATGAGCATATTGACAAATTTGCTTCATTGTGTTCAACGTTGAAGTCAAATGGATGGAAAAATGATAAGCTGAAGTTATATCTGTTCTAGTTCTCGTTGAAAGGAAAAGCTAAAGATTGGCTAAAATCGCATCCCGCGGAACACGTCAATTCATGGAAAGGTATCTTCGAAGCTTTTATCGGTAACTATTTCTCACAAAAGCAAACTTATGAGCGTATGCTTCATAGCCTTAATTTCAACCAAAGCAACAATGAGGATTTAATACAAGCTTATAGTAGGTTCTCAAAATTGATGCATGGTTGTCCACATCATAATTTACCTGATTGGTTATTGTTGAATCACTTTTATGGAGGCTTAAATCACTCTTCTAAGGGTAAGCTAGACATGATGTGTGATGGCGCATTCCTTGGAAAAAGTTTGGAAGAAGCTTGGCAACTCTTAAGAGATATACATAATAATTTTCATCAATGGCAATGTGAAATTGTGCATGAAGAAAAACCTCTCCCTACTGATCTAGAGAACTTGGTCAATGAGTTTCTTAAAGATGAAAATAGAAAAGGAAAAATTCCTTATGATGATACCTTAATTAGAGATGTTCTTTCTAAAGCAATGCCTTTCATAGCTGATTATTTTAATCATATTAGAACTGCTTCTACTAACGATGTAGAACAACCCTCTACTATTACTCCCATATCTTCCACTTGTTGCATCATTGAAGCAAGAAAGAAGGGTAAATCCAAGAATCCTAAAACTAGGAAAATAAAAATAAGAAGCCTCGTGTTGAATATGCCATACATCTGACACATGCAGATGAAGTGAAACAGAATTATGAAGAATATCATAGAAATGGAAGACACATCAAGGAGAAAGAAGAAAAATAAATCAAGGAATGGAATGAATTGAAAGCAGCTCTCAAACCTTATCCCCCACCTATTCCTGATCTTTATTATTCTTCTGATTTTAGTGATGATGAGGACTTAAATTATTCTATAATCCCTGATAATTGTCGTGAAGAAGTTTTTGATGATTCTAGTAGTGTTTGTTTAAATACTCTTTTCAGGGAAATCAATTATGATGAGACAAAGACGGAATCATGTGTGCCTCCCATACCTTTTTGCTATGACTTTTGTTTCACTAATGAGGTGCAGGAAATTCCGGTGGCAAAGATCAAGGTACTGGATCTAAAAGAACATTATGAGATATACCCTCAAAATAGTAATCAAGGTAAAGATTCAAAGTTTGATAATAAATCTTTAACACTCTCTATGCAGGAAGGAAAGAATACATATTTACCGAGCTTGGTGCATCCATCCTCACGTGGCAACGAGAACACTTACAAGATACCAATGCACTGCAAGCGGGTACGTCTTAGAAGAAAAAGGTATGATATAAATCATGAAAACACTCGTTGGAGGTAAGAAAAATTACTCCTATAACTGCCTCCGTTGCTGAATAAGTGTGGAGTATAAAAGCCTGGCTACTTGGTTATAAGAAAGCGCTTCCTGGTAGGCAACCCAGAAGTCACTAGGTGTCTTTCTTAGTTTGTGTCTTGAGTCTAGATGCATTCATGTTGCATTGGCATTTTTTTTAATTTTTTTCATGATTTTCTATTAGAGTTATCTTGTTGTAGTTTTCAAAAGGTAGAATTTATTGTTACTATGTGTTGCACAACTCAGTTTTACCTAAATCTCATCCTATACATGTTAATGTTGGTCGAAAATTTAAGTTGTTATTTTACTATCAAAACAAGATATATCACTAAGTTACAGGATAACAAATAATTTTCGAAGAAACAGAATTTTTTGATGCATACAAAGAGTTTAACGACCAACAATACGGTGGGAAACAAAATTCCGGCCGTATAGCTCCGGTCGTATAGATATCTTTGTCGTCGACAATTTTTCTTTCATATGTACTGAGAGTTTAATGACCAACTATATGGCGGGAATAAAAATTCCGGCCCTATAGCTTCGGTCATATAGATATCGTTGCCTCCGTACAAATTCTTGTCCAATGTACTGACAGTTTAACGTCCAACTATATGGCAGGAATAAAAATTCCGGCCGTACAGTTCTGATCGTATAGATATCGATGCTTTTGTATATTTTCTTTTCCTAGGGACAGACAGTTCGACCAACTATACGGCAGGACACTTTTTGTCCGGCTGTATAGTTGCACCCGTATAGTTGAGAAAACCCCTCAAATGCCAACTGGAAGGTAACCTTTGCTCAAAATTTTATTCTTTCTTATTTCTTCTTCTTCTAAAAACCTCGAAACACCACCTAGGAGCTTCTCCCATGAACTAGAGAATCCAAGCATATGTAAGCAATAAAATTCTACCTTAGAAACCTCCTAGACTGTGATTCTCTATAGAAGTTCATGTTTTCTTTTTACTTTCCTTTTATCGGTGGGGTAAACGAACTATGTTCATATACCAAACCAATGCATTTTATTTTGTGTGTTGTTTTCGCAGGGACTTGAACATTGTGTGACGACGTGTACGGTAGTGCTGACCATGCAAACACTCACATGATCCACTTGGTTGCTTCAATTCAACGCTCTGACAATCAGTTTCGGATAAAACCTTCCATCTTGAACCTCTTTTATTAAGCACATAGGGGCTGCACACTCGTGTTTCATATTTTGCCTCACTTGGACTTCATCAAAATCTAGGAGAGGCATCTTCTAGAATTAGTTTGTTGACTTAAGCGTGGTGCTTAGGTTGATGAACCGACTCAGTGGGACTTGTATTTTTATCACTTGTGACCTAAACCCATGTCTTCAGAAACACAAAAATATTTCGTTTTCTTTTTAGTTTTTAAGCAGGTCCTCAAGGAAGGCACACCGGGCCATATCAAGAAATACATGTTGAAGCAAAGGTTCTTTGTCCATCAAAAGAGAAGTTACGTGTATCTCAATGGTAAAGTGTGTCACCCTTGTTTTCAACTAAGCTTGGGGAGGTAACCACTTATCACACTCTCTTTTGGAAACTGTATTTTCTCTTTTTTTGGTGATATACTCAAGTTTGGTCCTTGCAAAGTTCTAAGCTTGGGGAGGTTACTTCTACATGTGTAGAGTCTTGTGCAATGTTCATATGTGATGAAGGTTTAATGCAATCATGTATCCCGCTGTTTTTGAATGCTTGTTTAAGTGAGTCTAGTCCTATATTCATATGGGGATACACTTGTTCATGGTAGGCGCCATAGGAGTTGACTTAGAGCTTGTATGCATCTTGACAAATTGTTTATCAAGCTTGTGACACTATCTGTGATCCTCTAGAAAACATTGCCACGATCTCTACAGTTGGAAAGAATGAATACTTGATCAAGAGATTTTGAAATTCGTTGGTTGTCACTAAATAGCTTTGTCTTAAATGAATAGGTTATGCTCGACCCCATAATATCAAAACAATAGACTTGATAGTTTGCTTACGGAAGGAGTTGTCAATCAGAAATGATATTTCAAAGTTTTAAGTTCTATGCTAAATAAGGTGTTGATTAATTGTCTTAAGAGTTTAGCCTTAAAGATACTCAACACCATAGATGTGATGATCGACTTGATAGTACTATTTGAAAGGATTTGTTTGAAGAAACTAATATTTAGCGGTAATTGAGATACATGCCCAATCTTGCCTGTTGATTAAAGTATGATATTGCTTTATGCGTGTCTACACCACTGTCGCACAACATGGGATGCTAACAACTCCGCTGGCCTTTGAACAGTCCAAAAAGAGGAAACTCTTGGAGTTTGGCTATGAGTTGCCCAACATATGTAGCATAAATGCTATATTTGGGTATGCATTGGTATTCTCATGGGCCTGCGTTCAAAGCGAAAGAGGGAATACTCCTCTAACCGTTATGAGAAATCATTATACCCAAAAGGGAAACATTGGTAATGGTCATGAGTATCCACTCTTAGCCTGCACAGTCTGATTAAAGACACTAAGTTTTGGCATGATCTCATTATTGATGAACTGAAGTTTTAGAAAGACAAAGAATAGAAAATGTGCGTTTGATAGCCATGATTTATTTATGTGGATAACCAAATGAGACACTCTAATGCTATGCTTCTTTTGACATATTCTCGCATTTCCTTTTGGCATAAATCTTGTTACTAAGATATAAACTTTCTAAAACTCAATAACCGAGGTTTGCACTTGAGAGCCTTAACTAGCTGACATGATCGGGTAGAATTTATTCCTATTTATGCTTGACATCTATTTGTGACTAAGTTTTGCCTCATAAAAAATAATGATATGAAATGTTATACAAAAGGTGTAATAAGAGGATCACAAGTTTGTCTGCAAGTAGATTCACTATTGACATGGAACATATAAGTTTTGATGAATCTTTAGTGGTCTTTATAACTGAGCTTGTGTTGCCTTGTATGAATACATGTTTTCTCTCTTCAAGCTTGTAGAAGAAATAAGGATGCATGGAATTGATTTCCAATGATAAGTTATTTCATAACCATTAATTTATTATCGACCCTTCCGTCTCGAGGACGAGCAAGGTCTAGCTTTGGGATGTTGATGGCTGTGAAATACCACCTCTTTTATCCATATAAAATGAGCCATGTATCTCTCATATCATGTTTCTTTCAGCAATAGTTATGCCTTATATGCATGACTTCTAGTTCTGATTTACTTTCATATGAGCTTTGCACATTTAGTAGTTTAGGTAGAATTTTATTACTTTTCCTTGTCTATGACATGTGTGTAGGTGTTGATGATTATTATGGATAAAACAAAGGCAAAAGGGACAAATAGAGCATAGTATGGAGGAGCTGCAGGGACCAGACTTAGCCATTTGAGAGGTTGAAAAAGTGAACTTTTCCAACTTCTCATAAAAAATATCCAAGACCATGGGGTTGTAGCCCTCGATGATACGAACTCAACGAGTCCAAGAACACCCAAATCAGAGTTCGTATGAAGAAATGGCGGCCAAAATACTAAAGGGGGCAAACGGTTTGACGAGCAATTATATGGCCGGAGGTATTTTTATGGTCGTATAGCTCCGCCCATATAGTTGCCAAAAAGGTCGCAAACAACGAGATTTGACCCCAGAAAAGCTCCAAACCCTTCCCTAAGTCATATGACGGTATTGGGGGAACCCTAGGGCACCCCCAAGGCCTATATAAAGGAGGGAGGACCCAAGAGAGAGCTACCAAGCCATAACCCTTCAGGGGCAGAGCTCTGCCACTTCTGCCACCCAACCGATCTCCATTGCAGCGGAGCTCTGTCTCAACCAAACCTCCAAGATCTAGATCTCCCTCAACACCATCACCATCAAGGCATCCAAGCAAGAACAAGGGGAGGAGAAGGAAGACATCACCACCACCACGCATCGATCTCCATCATCATCTCCATCTCCCTCTTTCTCTTGTGTTTAATAATTGTAAGATTAAACACGGTTGTGATATCATTATATATTTATATATGTTTTGCTGTTCATCCATGTGTGAGTGATTGATTCAATCAAGTTTCAGTTACACTTTGCTTTGAAATAAATTAACTTGAACATGTTGGACAAGCATATAATTTATCCAAATTATGATATAGTATAGGAAAATTGAATAAAGTAAGATTAAAATAATCGTATTTGAGTTAATGTAGAATTGAACTTTGTAGAAGAGATTGGTATTATATGATAAAGAATTAGGAGGAGATGCTAACAAGGGGACATGCGATACTCCCGTTATGCTTAGAAACCAAGGAATAAAATTATATTATTTATCAATCATTTGCTACGCATGCTCTCACGAGAAAAGTGATTGAATGGAAGGCACCCGAGGACTCGGTTGGCCATGGATTGAGAATTGCAAAAAGGTGGGAGAGCATGTGCCTTGATCAAATGATTCATGAATAAAAGTTGGTGCTGGGGTTACTAATAAACGAGACGGTCAACTGATACCATGTTCTATGGTGAAAGTGTTCAACTGTTCAATAACAAATAAGATGAGCCTGTGGTTGAATTTCATGTTTATCCTGTTCTTATTATTCTCTTCTTTTAGTTAGTTGTACTATGATAGTTATCTCTTTTGCAAAGAAACCAACTTGTGAAGTTCTAAAAAGGAAAATGTACCAAGATGGTATGGCCAAAAGTTGCGGCATAAATAAAAGATGATTCAATTTTCCAACATGCAATGGTTATTTTAGTTCAAATGGTAAATGGTAATTGCTAGAGCTTCTAATTTTGTTGTCATCACTTGTTTGGCTGTTAATTTATGAATCTTATCATATGATGGAAACATGCATAAGTTGATGATACAATGGCCGTATTTTTATTAACCATAAGCTCATTGATGCATGATATTATTTGTTCGCTTAATTTCTCAAGGACGAGCAAAGGTTTAGGCTTGGGGGAGTTGATACGTGCATTTTGTATCATCATAATAGAATCATATAGGAGCAGTTTAAATTGTTATTTGCATTGATCATTCATTATTTATGCATTTTTAGATGATTTATGAGACTTTTCTACAAAGTCCTTTTTATTGGTATTTGATTTCTGGGAGGCAGAAAACCTCATTTTTCGTATTTTGATGTTTCAGTGACCTTAAGGAACTCAAAAATCTCGAGGATTTTTAAAGTGTCAATATTTTTGCACGAGAAGCAGCTGAAGCATGAGAAACACACGAGGTGGCCACAAGGCCCGAGTGAGACCTGGTGGCACGGGGACCACCCTAGGCCGCGCCACCTAGGCCCATTCCGTTATCGAGCATCGCCTCACGCCCGAATTTTTATGTACGACTCCGTCCCAAACAGAAACCTACGCCATATGTTTCCTAGATTTTTCTGAGGCGGCGACTAGGGCGGAACCCATATTCCACCTCGAGAGGGGTCTGGTCTTGTCGTTCTGTTGTTGCCACAGGTGGGAAAATGTCACCATCTTCGTCACCAACTCATCCTTGGCATGGGGAGGAGCATCTTCATCATCATCTTCACTGACACCACCATCATCACCATCTCCATCTCGAGATTTGACATCATACCCCTCATAGTTTGTGGTAGATTGAACCCTAGATACTATTTAAGTGTTGTGTGCATGCTTGTGCTTGGTATCTTGTCATTATTTTGTGGTGAAGTTATACTTTCAGATTGTGTTGTAATTCATACCATGCATTTCATGATCATGTTTGACACTTGTGAGTAGTTCCCGTTGTTCCTGGGGCATAGGATGAATTGGTTATGATTTCTATATAGTATGCACTGAGTATTTGGTCAAGTTTTAACTTTTATGTGGTTCTATGATGGTAATGTGCGAAGGTCAACTGCATATTATTTCACATTTATGGGCTCATAGGTCTGCACCTTAGAGTAATGAAGAGTATAGGGAATAAGGGAGAGACAGAGACCTATTCCTTAGACTTGGCATTATTATTAGGGGGTTCTTGATCGGGGACCTTAGAACTTTATGCAATAGTTGGACATTTATGTCTTAATGTATCCCTAGGTGATCATGCAAATAGCCTTAGGAACAATCATTAGGGGATTTGTAGCATAGGGATATGGCTACACCTATTTTAGGCTCCGTATAGCAAGAATAAAACTTGACAAGATGCTCATATATGCCATTTTAGAAATATGTATGCTAAGTAAATCCATGTTGACCCTGGGAACGCTTGTCACATATAGTTACACACTTGAGCTTATCCTCTTGCTGCATAGAAGGATTGGGCTTTCTCTGAAAATAGCATTTACATTACTTCAAACTTTACGTTTTGTTATTTACTTACTTGCAAACATAAACCAAAACCTGTTGAAATTTCTAACCAATACCTTCAACTCCTTGTGGGTTCAACGACCTTTTCTATATTGAAAGGTACTATAATTGATCTCCTGCATTTGGGAGTCATCAGCCTCCCCCTCCTCCTTTGTTTAGTCCCACCCCGGGACTTTAATTGATTAGGTGACCTCTTTTCCCCTATATAAGAAGGTCTATATGAGAGGGAAAAGAACACACAATAATATCTAAGGCAACAATTCCCTTAGGGATTTCTCTCTCTTTTATCTTGTGACTGCGTCCCCAAGTAAGGGTTGCACAAGTAGGAGACTACTTCACTACAGCACGTCATTGTGCTACGGTGATTCTGGTCAGAAGATCTACTTCCGCATCCCAAATGGATCATGGAGAATGGGAGTCTTCGTCAAACACTAGACGTGTGCGAGACCATGGTAGTGGTGCCACTTGTGCCACCAGGATCGCCGTCTAAGGACTTGGGGTGACTTACGAGGAGCTTCGCGACCTTGAGGTTGATGTGAGCACACTTAGATCATCCACGTTCCACATGAATGTTAAACACTTTTGATATATAAGGGTATGTTACCAAACTCTCTCTGCGTTACAACATTACTCCTTGATAGATCTTGGGCATATTGGTGTTACGCTAGTCAGGAATTTGTTTGTTTCATGCTGCAATCCCCTTCATCTAGTGACAAATTTCTTTGTGGTCCTAAGTTGAGTACCATCTGGTCATGGCAATTGTAGTCAACAGGCATCAGACACTTAACCATATAAGGAGTATATTTAATTTCACTTTAACCATAACCAAAAAATATGCTTGGAGCAAAACTCTTATGATTATCGTTGACATGAGTTGCATATCCTAAAATACTAATATTTTGATTTGCTTATGTTTGTTTTATTTTCTCAAAGGTTTAGCATATATATTTCCATTCTTACTATCTACTTCTTCAAGTGTACACATATATTAAGCATAAATAAGAATTCTAAGACCAAGTTAGGACAACACAATGCACTTCCACTTGCACTTTGCATGCTTAATCGTCCATAGTACTTTGTGCATTTCGTTTATACAAGATTGTCATATTGTTAAGCATAGATAACGTTTATAATATGTATCACTTTATAATTTATTTTCTTGTTGTTATTCTTGAATAGAATGAACCATTTAACTTTTGTAGCAATATCAGATTTATAATGTTGAACATAACAACAAACCCCAAAGTCCTGTTTAGTATTATCACCTTCATGCTCGAGGACAAGAATAGGTTATGCTTGGGGATGTTGATGGATGTAAAATGCATACATGAACTTTGTAGTTTATTGTCACATATTACTACATATTTGCATCATTTAGAATGTTATATCTATGTTTTACATTGATTTATGGGGATTTACCAATGACCCCCTTTATTTGGGTTATAACATTGTAGATAGGAAAACCCTGATTTTCATATATGTCTCATGGACCTAATCGAAGTCAAATTGACCTGGGAGTTTTCTAAGATTATTTTTCGTGAAGACAATGACCTAAACACTTAGACCTCATGAGCGGGGCTCGAAGGCCCAAAAGAGACCAGGTGGCGTGACCTAGGAAGGGGCCGCACCACCCATGCTCTTTCCCATCTTGAGCGTCGATAGCCATTCGTATTCAACCCTAACTCAAAGTCTTGACCAAAAACACCTATAAAAAGGTCCCCCAGAGCGATCTCAAGGGACATAGAGCGCAAATAGAGAAACACCAAAATGGAGCCAGATCCTACAAAGATTGGAAGGGGAAATGTCGCCAGAGCCGCCACCGATGGGATCTCCACCCTCTCCAACGTCATCAACATCATCTCCATGATGAAGGGGGAGTAATACACCTTTGGACTATGGGTTTGTGGTAGTAGCTTGATCTAGATCCCTCTCATGCTATCATTATTTTATTACCACATGAGTTGCCCAACATGATTATGGTCATCTATGTAATTTCTATGTGATGGATCTTTGTTTTATGAGATGATATTTCAGATTGGAATTTTATCATGTGTAATAATGATAATCCCCAAGATTAGGGAATCACTATAGTACAATTCAGTAAGCATCTAAGTGTGAAACTCACGAGGAGCTGAAGGTGAACTATCTATTCTCTAAATCCCTATAACCCACTTATATGGCCCTTCGTGCAAAACAATGAACTATATTGTGTAGGGTTGTTTTTAATACTAACTAGAGAATAGTAAAGTGCTGAAAGTAAATACAAGAAGTAAACAATTACAAGTAAAGTAAAGTAAGTCAAGTAAAAGTAAAGGCATATAACTCAAGGGAGAAAGTCTTTAGGCAAATTGTTATTTCTTCATTTTGGTTGTCACAATTAGTGAAGCACATGGGTAGTATTTTTACTTCTAGAGAGGAGCTGTCGTGGTGGTGTCACGGCAGATGCCATGGATAGGCTAAAGGTGGGGACTAATACACGCTAGGGGAATCCAGGGAGGGATAATGAGGTGATTCCTCACACAGAAGTTTGTATTTGCTTTGCTTCCAAGATTACAAGTGCTCCTAGAGATGTATTGGCGAGAGGAGGAAGAAGAAGCTCTCTTACTCTCACACACTGTTCACCCCTAAAACCCTCCACCAAATCAGAATAGCGGAACCCCTTCTACAGAGGCCCTAGCCCTCCTTATATAGGGGTGGCTAGGTCTCCTCTTAGGGCATACGTGGAGGCATATTCCTGAGAATATGCCTTCTCCCAAAGTAGTAAACCGACCGGGTTGCTTTTCCCCCACGTCACACATGCAGAGGCTACGTGAGCCTCTACGGCGCCTGCGTTAGCCGACATGAGCGTCGTCACCCTTGTCGGCCACGCCTCGGTGGTCCTCCCCTTGTCCGCTTTGCTCATGCTATGCGTACCGGGGCTTATTTTGACCAGCGAGATTCCTTCCTTCTCCTAGAAGCTAGATGTGACCCGGACCATAGTTGATCCGGCCACACCCGTTCCTGCATACAAGTTAAATAGCCATTTCTGACTTACTGCTTAAGTCGGATGAGACTTAGTTAGGCGGACGCCCCCTGGTCCAGGTTACCCCGTGACTCGGCCTGCCTTGAGGTGACCCAGCCAGCATCCGCTTTGGCCTTGCCGAACCTCGGCTAACTCGGCTTTTATACCCCTACATGACCCTACCCGGGGGTATCCCCCCAACATTAGTCCCCGAAGCTGGTGCGGTCTTAGCTGCCTTGGCTGCTAAGGCCACATCAGGTCAATTATATTTGTACTTTGGACGCTATTTCCGAGTTACCTCCTTACCTCGGATTATATGGATTTACGTTCCCTTCGCACGTTCCAAGTTTTCACTTACCGGCCGGGTTACCACTTCGACTCGGACCTCATGGTTTTACTTTCCCTCTGCACATTCCAAGTGTTCACTTGCTGGCCGGGTTACCACGGTCCTATCCGGGTCTTCCTTCCTTCTCTCGTACGCCAACCCACGTGGAGGCTAATCATTAGGTTGCCTTATTTTAAGGGCCAGCTACAGTAACCGCCGCAGTAATTGTTAGTTATCACTGTGCGCGGGTCACGTCACGCCTGCCTCCTCGTTTACCGCATCAATGCGTCATGTCGTGGGATTAACCCCACCCTGTGGCCTTCTGTGTGGCTCCCTGATGATTAGCCGACTTAAGCTATACACGGTCACACCGTGTGGCACATCCGCAGGATGCGATCCCACTCTCCCCTCGAGGGAGTGGTTAAATAGGGGAGGGGCGCACCCCTTAGGATTTTTTCCCCTTCCGCGCCCCTCTGCCCCTAGCTCTTCCTCTTCTTCGTCTTCCCCACGACAGCGCCGCCGCCAGTGCTTCCAAGTAGCAGCGCCGCCGCTGCACTGCTTCCCCACACCTCTGCGTCGTCGCCACCGCTACGTGCCTCCTCCACCACGGGTTGCTGCCAATCTAGGCCTTTGCTCCCCGCCGTCGCTAGCGCCAGCGAGGGCTGCGCACACCAGATGACGGAGGAGGAGCTCGTCATCGCCGAGCAAGAAATGGAGGAGGACGCTGCGACGGCGGACCGTGGTGCGTGGGTCGGGTCCTGGGTCTGCCAAGACGACCTGGACTGGCTCTACCGCACTAGACGCATTCCCGCCGGCGTCGCTGCGCGTCTCGCCTCCGCCGAATTTGACCCCTCACCCAATCCGGGTGAGTACGTTGTGTTCTTGTCCCACTTCCAGCGGGGGTTCGGTTTGCTGGTCAGCGATTTCTTCCGGGATTGGCTAAACACCTACGAACTCCAGTCGCTCCACCTTCCTGCCAACGCTATTACTTCTCTTTCCGCTTTCGCTTCTACGATCGAAGGCTATGCCGGACTATGGCCCATGGAGGAGCTATGGATCTGGTTTTTCGGCCTTCGTCGTAATGTCATCCCGAACATCCAACTCGATCCGGAGGATAAGCAGCTCACTCAATTCGGAGCTATGTCCATCTCACCCCGAAGGTTTTCCGTTTTCCCCCGGGTTACCGGGCTGGACTCCTGCAAAGGATGGGCCCGGACTTTCTTTTATGTCCGGAATACGGGCACCGAAGATTTGATTCGGCTGCTTCCCTATACTCCAGGTCCACCTAACCCGGAATTATGGGACGTCGTCCCCAAGAAGCCCACGGCCTTGGCCAACCAGGTCAACAAGAGGTTCGCATAGCTGAAGAAGCTCGGGTTACACAACGAGGATGCTCTGATCACGTTCGTGCGCAACCGGATCTCCCTCCTCCAGAAGCGCACTCACAAGGTGTGTCACATGAGCTTTGGTCGCGACCCCAACCAGACCTCATCCTTCGAGTTGAGCAACACGGAGATTTATCACCGGGTCAAGGCTCTCTTCACCACCCACAAGGACTTTTCCGCTGAGTGGACGTGGGGAATTGAGCATTACTGCCGTGATAGGCTCCCTCCTGCGGTAAGCTACGTGGCGCAAACTTACTCCGAATTTAATTTTATGTCAGTCATTGTTGCATTTTTGACTCTGTTGTTCATTCTTTTCCTCAGCTATTCCTTCAGCAGACCCTCGAGGACGGCACCGATCCGACCCTTAAGTGGGCGCCCGACCGGGAGACCCCGGACGAGGAAGAGCCGGACCAGGAGATGTTCCTCCCGATGACCGACGCTACGAAACGACCCACCGGTAAAATCTCTTCTATTAGAGATTAGCCTGATGATGAAGATGACTCGGATGTCGAGGTGATGGAACCTGTTGACGTTGTCCCCCTTTCTTATGCTTTTCCAGCATTAGCTCACCCCGGTGGGCATATCCACGAGGACCCTCCCCTTGCTACGGGCGAACCTGTTCCAATAGCGCCGAAGAAGAAGCGCGGAGCTGCATCAAGTTCCTCCTCCGGACCTTCTTAGCCCGCCAAAAGGCAAAAGAAGTCTGGAGACAAGGTTGCCTCCAAGCCAGCGGGCAAGGCCCCAGCTCGAAGGGCTCGAGCACCCAAGGAGCCCCAAACCTCGGATGCGTAAGTCTTTTTTTCCTTCTGCAACTTGTTCTTCATTGCACTGTTATAGTCTCTTTCCTGACACTATTTGATTCGGCAGGGCTGCGGTGGAGGTCCCTCAGAGTGGATCTAGCATCTCTTCCCCGCTCCGACCTAGCCCTTATCCTCTTTGTGACGATGAGTCACGCCCGCTGGGCCCTATTCCAGAGGGTCCTGCGGCTGCTCCGGGTTCTATTCCACCTCATCAAGAGGGGGCTAACCTCGGAGCGGGGGAGACCGGCCCAGCCGAGGTGGCGGCATCCACAACTTTGGCTTCACCGCAACCAGCAGCTACTGAGACTACCTCGGCACCAGCACCAGCTCCAGTACCAGCAACCAAACCAGCACCAACACCAACCCCGGCACCAACACCAACTCCGGTGGCAAGAACATCAGCGGCGGCACCAAGTCCAACACCCAGAGCTCCAGCGCCGAGTTCCTCCGCCTCGTCCGAGTCTTCTCAATCTCGGCGAGGAACTACCCCGGCAGTTCCTAAAGGATGATCCGTTGCAACCACTTCCTCTTCCCAGTAGCCAAAGGGCAAAAAGGCTCCTGACGCTACTAAGGCAGCATTCGTCGAAGCTGGGCAACGTACCCTCACATCCATGCTTCCCAAGAAAACTCCAGCTGCGAAGGACGCCCCTGCCGAGCCAACTGACGCACAACAGATGGTTCTGCACACCAGCCCAGCCCTTGCCTTGGTTGAGAGGAAGGAGGCGCATGCAAATGGCTTGGTGGCGCCCCATATGCCTACCGGCGAACGGTACCCTCCGATGTTGATTGAATTCGTCAACAACTGGAACAAGGCTGAGTTCGTCCATGACGACGATCTCTCGGAGAGGTTTGGCCCCGCCGAATTTTCCGCCCAAATGAACACAGCCACTAAGGCAATCAACCTCGCGGGTCGGATGATGGAGGTACGTTGCTTCCCCTTTACATGCTGTAGATAATGATGATATAACCATTAGTCCCCGAGCCTTCGGAGGAGTAACTTGTTACTCGGTCGGATGCTCCTTAGAAAACCAACGTAGCTCCGAGATAACTTCGAATATGCACACACGTAGAGTCGGGTTAAGTTCCACTTGGCCCGGATCTTGTACACTTCGAATATGCACACACCTAGAGTCAGCTTAAGTTTCGCTTGGCCCGGATCTTGTACACTTCAAATATGCACATACCTAGAGCCGGGTTAAGTTCCACTTGGCCCGGATCTTGTACACTTCGAATATGCACACACCTAGAGCCGGGTTAAGTTCCACTTGGCCCGGATCTTGTACACTTCGAATATGCACACACCTAGAGCCGGGTTAAGTTCCACTTGGCCCGGATCTTGTACACTTCGAATATGCACACACCTAGAGCCGGGTTAAGTTCCACTTGGCCCGGATCTTGTACACTTCGAACATGCACCAAGCTAATTTATGTTTTTGCATTCTTTTCAGGTGACCACCAATCGCCGAAGTGCTGAATTCTAGCGTCTCCTGGATACTCACAAGATGCTACGCGCAAAGCAAGTTGCACTTCTCGCGGAATACGAGAAAAGGGGTAAATTTCTCCCTTGGCGCTGCTCCATTTTTCTTCATCTTCCTCTGCCGAACTAATCTCATCATTCGGTTTCCGCAGCTGGGGTGGAGGCTGAGAACAAGATTATGCGGAAGAACCTAGAGCAGATCAAGGGTAAGTCATTTTTGTCCGACCTTACTGTGCTTTCCATCTCCTTTTCTCCTTGGCTCGGCAAACATTCATACCTCGGCTCTGCCGGGTCAACGCACTATTTCAGCATCTCTTGAAGATAGTGTGCCCGTGCCTGATATGATGTTGCATTTTCTCGAACAAGCAGGGCAGCATCAAGCCGAGCTTAAGAAAAAAGATGATGAGCTCGCCCTTCTCCGGACCAAGGACGATGAGATCGCTAGGCTCAAGGCCGAGATGGAGAAAATGAGAGTCCGGCACCAGTCCGAGCTCCAAAAGGTTGGCCAGGATTTCACAGAAGAGCGCGAGCGCCTCACTCTCCAGATCGCCAAGGACCAGGATCTGCTCAAGGAGTCCGACATCCAGCTTGGGTCGGCGAATGCTAAGCTTGCGCAGCTTCGCAAAAGGCGTAATGACTTTACCAGGGAGCTGACCCGGATCCTTACCCATATATCACGTAAGTTCCTTCCCTTATCCGACATACTTCTCCGAGTTACTTCATATGTCTTTTCTTTACCTTCTTCGTTTGCCTTGTTTTCAGGCAAATTTCCAGAGGGCACTGCTATTGCGAGCGCAGCAGTTGCGGACTTCCGCCGAGAAAGGGGTACCCCCACCGCTCCTGACGGTGAAGAGATTCCCTATGACATGGAGGACCTGTTGGTCAGCTTGTCATCTCGCGTGGAGCTCATCAAGAATTATGGCAAGGACATCCTCGACGTTGCAGTTCGCATCTTCAACACGTTCTGGCCTAGAGAAGATACTCCGGAGACCACCGCAATTCTTGTTGAGAAGCTGATGGAAACCGAGACCCAACTCGACCTCTGGAGGGAGTCCGCTGGACGCGATGCAGCTGATACCGTTCTTCACCACATACTTACATGGTATGAGAAGATCGATCTCAACCTCCTGACGCGTCTGCGCACCGGATCCAAATGGACCAATGACCCGGAGTGGGTAGCTCGGCGTCAGGCTTGCGCCCATGGCCTCATCGAATACGCTCCCATTCATGAATGGGTTGAGGGACCAAGCTTCCTGGAAGCGGCTGGGGACGAAGAGGTTGAGAATGATGAAGATGGCTCAGACGGTGATGAACAGGACGACGCTTCGGATATCGAAGACGGCGAAGATGACGCCGAGCTTCCTCCTCCTGCTGCTCCTTGAGCGAAAAAACTTGAAAATTTGTCAGATCCCCGGTATGCCGGGTGGAATTGTATCCCATATACATGTGATATTTTGCTACTAAGTTCCTATGACGGATTAACTTGGGCGTAGTCCCCGAGTTTCTTTTTCTTGTTCGTCCAATCTTTTGGCTCGGCTCGTGTCTACCTTGATTCAGTTTTACGACTTACGAATCCGAGCCTCAAAAATTGTCTTAACAATACTGGGAAACTTTTAGGCTTAGCTCAAAAATTAAACAGCATAACAATTTGAAAGTAAACACAAGGTTAGTCCCAAAAAACAAACGTCGGCTCGATTAAGTTCTTTTCCTTAGTCGTTTTTCGTGTGCTACGCAATTCCAAACTTGTTCTCTTGCTTGCCATGAAGCCAATTCTTGTTGGACAGCAGCAAGTCGAAGAGTTGGGTTCTTGGTGCTCACACATTACTAATCCGAGTTAAGTAGAACAACTTATTCCAGCTAACGCACAAAAGACAACAAATATTATTAAGGCAGTCCCCGAGTTACTGCTCGAGGTGCCAACATTTCATTGATTAGCTCATTACCGGCATACATACCGACACATGAGGAGACTCGGATACATACACTTCTTTGCTAAGTGTAGAAGGGACGAAGTAGAGCTATATTCCATGGACGCTTAGATTCCTCGCCGGACCTGTCCGCCTTGTTCTTTTCCTGTGGCTTTGCATCTATAAGATAATAAGAATCATTGTGCAACGCTTTGCTCACGATGAACGGTCCTTCCCATGGGAGGGATAATTTATGCATGCCAGTAGTACGTTGTACCAACCGGAGCACCAGATCGCCTTCCAGAAAGACTCGGGGGCTTACTTTCCGGCTATGATAGCGTTGGAGATTTTGCTGATATGGCGGGTCTGGACAATGCCAGTTCTCTTGCTTCTTCCAGCAGATCAACATCATTTTGCCGGGCTTCTTGCACTTCGGCTTCTGTGTATTGGGTGACCCTAGGCGAATCATGCTCTATGTCGGCTGGTAATACAGCTTCTGCCCCATATACCAGAAAAAACGCCATGTAGCATGTGGATCGATTCGGAGTTGTTCTTAAACTCCACAGTACCGCGGGTAGCTCCTCTATCCAGCACCCCGCTGATCTTTGCAGCGTCTCAATGAGCCGGGGTTTTATCCCGGATAATACTAATCCGTTGGATCTTTCCACTTGTCCGTTCGATGCGGGGTGGGCTACCGAGGCTACGTCCAGCCGGATCTTCTTATCCCGGCAAAAACGCGCGAATGCTCCTTCCGCAAAGTTTGTGCCATTATCAGTTATGATACTGTGCGGATAACCGTACCTCAAGATGATGTCCTTGAGAAACGTTACTTCCGTAGCTCCATCACACTTTCTTATAGGCTTCACTTCAATCCATTTCGTAAATTTGTCCACCATGACCAAAATGTGGGTCATATTTCCCCTTGCTGGTTTGAACGGACCAACCATATCCAAGAACCATACGGCAAATGGCCATGTAATTGGTATGGTCTTGAGTTCCGACATTGGCATATGTGTCTTGGTAGCATACCTCTAACAACCATTACATTTTCTCACCAGATCTTCTGCTTGCTCTAAGGCACTTGGCCAGTAGAATCCGTGCCGGAAAGCTTTTGCCACCAAGGCTCGGGACGAGGCATGATGCCCACACTCCCCTTGATGTATATCTCGGAGGATGTCAAGCCCTTCTTCCGGGTCAACGCATCGCTGGAGGACGTTGGTCACACTCCTTTTGTATAGTTCGGAATTGATGATCATGTACGCCTTTGCCCTCCTCTGTGTTTGCCTGGACAACACTTCCTCAGTGGTTAACGTTCCATCTTTCAGGAATTGAAATATAGGTAGTGCCCAAGCTGGTATCGCTCGCACAGGGAACACATCCTCATCAATTTCCATCATATTCACCGGCATAACCTCAACCGGATCAGGCTGAGCAGTCCCCGGGTCTTGCGAAGCAGTCCCCGGGTTCGCCGAGGCAGTCCACGGGTCTTGCGAAGCAGTCCCCGGGTTCGCCGAGGTAGTCCCCGGGTTTCGCGCGCCACCTCCCGTGTCAATGTCCATGGGCACAACTCCGGATTCCGTGTCCTCCGGGACATAAATGGAGTCGGTTTCTAGGGACGGTCTGATGGATGGTTTCCTGAGGTGCTCTAATGCTACACCCGGTGGAACTGCTTGTCGGGTTGACCCGAGCTTTGACAGCATGTCGGCAGCCTCATTTTCCACCCGGGGTACATGATGAAATTCGCGCCCCTCAAAGTAACCAGATATCTTCTGCACATGAAATCTGTACAGTGCCATGTTTGGATCAAGGGCGTCCCATAGTCCTGACACTTGCTGTACCACCAAATCCGAGTCGCCAAAGCATATGATCCGACGTATCCCAATCTCTTTTGCCACCTTGAGTCCATGCACAAGTGCTTCATACTCAGCGACATTGTTTGATGCCGCGAAATGGATCTGTAGCGCGTATTTCAGCTGGTCCTTCTTTGGCGAGGTAAGTACAACTCTGTCACCTAGCCCGGTTTTTGTTTTTGATCCATCAAAGTGCATTCGCCAATAGTTCGGATCTGGCAATGGCGGTTCGTATTGCACCTCGGCCCAGTCCACAAAAAAGTCCGTCACAGCTTGAGACTTGATTGCCTCTCTTCTGTCATATTGTGGCGCATAAGGAGCTAGTTCAATTGCCCATTTTGCAATTCTTCCACTCGCATCCTTGTTACTCATTATCTCGGATATGGGGGCCTCACATATGACCCTGATAGGATGTTCCTCAAAGTAGTGCTTCAGCTTCTTAGCGGCCATGTACATGCCATATGCCACCTTTTGATAGTGTGGATAGTTCTGCTTTGAGGCTGATAACACCTCGCTCAGGTAATACACTGGCCTTTGCACCGACTTACCTTCCTCGTCGCGCTCCACCACTATCACTGCACTTACAACTCGGTTGGTTGCGGCTATATAGAGCAACATTGGCTCCTTTGATAATGGTGAGGCTAACACTGGTGCAGTGGCTAACATCTTCTTCATGTGGGCAAAGGCTTCATTGGCCTGCGGCGTCCAAACGAACTTATCCGACTTTTTCATGAGTTGGTAGAGAGGCAATGCCTTTTCTCCCAACCGACATACAAACCGACTTAGCGATGCCAGGCAACCCATGAACTTCTAGACATCGTTAAGACACTTCGGCAGTTCCATCCATTCGATGGACTGGATTTTAGTTGGATCAACTTCGATACCTCGGCTGGAAACAAGAAAACTGAGTAATTTCCCAGCCGGGACACCAAAGGTACATTTTTCCGGGTTAAGTTTCATCCGGAACCTTCTTAGGTTCGCAAACGTTTGCCTGATATCGTCAAGGAGCGTTTTGCTTTCCTTGGTCTTGATAACCACATCATCCACGTACACTTGTACATTTTGACCGATTTGGTCGTGCAAACATTTTTGCATACATCTTTGGTACGTTGCCCCTACATTACGTAAACCAAACGGCATGGTGCGATAGCAATAAGCCCCATACGTGGTAATAAACACAGTCTTTATTTGATCATCTAGATTCAGAGGTATCTGGTGGAAACCAGAATATGCATCAATGAATGACAACAATTCACATCTAGCAGTTGAGTCTATGACCTGATCTATCCTTGGCAGTGGAAATGGATCTTTTGGACACGCCTTGTTCAGGTTCATGTAATCGATACACATACGCCAAACCACCGCCACATTCGGATCATCCTTCTTCTTTTCCACCAGCACCGGATTAGACAGCCAATCTGGGTAAATAACCTCCATGATAAATCATGCAGCTAGCAACCGAGCTATCTCATCCCCGATGACTTTCCTCCTATCTTTGGCGAAGCGGCGGAGAGGTTGTTTCACCGGCTTTGCTCCGGGTCTCACATTCAAAGAGTGCTCGGCCAACTCCTGGGAACACCTTGCAAGTCCTGTGTGGACCAAGCAAAAAAAATTCCCGATTCTCACGGAGGAAGCTGACGAGCTCGCTTTCCTATTTATCACTTAACCCGGCACCAATTGTTACGGTGCGCTTTGGGAACATATCATCAACGGGAATATTCTTGGTATCTTTCGTGGCTTCGAAAGAGACACTCCCATGCGGGTTACTCGGCGCCGGCATATACTGCTGCGTGGACTGAGCCAATGCCGCCACCTCTTGAATCTTCCTTTTCTCCTGCGCAATCACAAGTGACTCGGCTAAGTTAGACCCGGTCGACGCACATTCCATGGAACGTCGGAAATCCCCAGCAATGGTAATCACTCCGTTTGGCCCGGGCAATTTCATCTTCAAATAGCTAATGTGACAGCTTTCCATGAACTTGTTCAGCGCTGGCATTCCGAGTAACGCGTGGTATGCACTTTCCAAGTTCACCACTTCAAACTCCAAATTTTCGGTTCGGCAGTTACCTCTCGTGCCGAACAATACGTCAACCCGGACCTTGCCTATGGGCTCGCAAGAAATGTCGGGCACAATGCCATGGAAAGTTGTCCTCGTGGCCTGTAGCATTTTCTCCGAGATACCCAACTTGCGCATTGTGTCCGCATACATGATGTTAATGCTACTGCCATTGTCGATCAGTACCTTTAAGAATATTACATTAATGCTAGGCCCAATGAATGTCGGATCCAGCACCAACGCATACGAACCAGAACTTGGCATAAGCTTGGGATGATCCTTTATGCTCCAAATGATTTCTTGGTCAGACCAAGGCATATACCTCGTCACTGCAGGCATTACTGCATTCACCTCCATATGTCGGTGCTGCAAGCTCTTTCTATTTGTTTCCTCAGTGGTGAATACGCAGTAACTCTGATGATCCTCTCTGTACTCATTCCTCCCCTCATTTCCGGGGTACCTCTGATCCGGCTGATGCTGATTTTCCACCTGATGCACCGCATCCCTTCTCTCATTGGTATCATACCTCGGCGGAGGGGGAGGCAACATTAGCTGTTGCGTGTTCGCTCCGGAGAGCAATTGTTGCCGGGGTAACTCCTGCCGAGGTTTCTCATTCCGGGGTGCCTGAGCATTCCCCAAACCATCTTGTTCAATCTTGCGCATCCACTCACATTGCCTCATTGTATGACCCGCTGGGTTGCTTGGATTTGGCGTGTGAAACTTACACGGCTAATCCAACATCCACTCATAAGTATACCTCGGACGGTCCTTCTTTTCTTGCCACTGTTTCTTTTGCTCCGGCATCCAAGTTTTCTTGCCATCGTTTCTCGGAGTCCATTGCCCTCCAGTTTTCTTGCGTTGACTGCCCCCTGCTCCGGGCTGATCTTGATTCATAGCCGCAACTTGTTGCAAACCGTATCGATGATCCGGTCTATCATCTCTTCTTTTTCCTCTGTAGTCATTCCTCCGGGATGACCCGGATCCATCTCTCTGGTAGTACTCATCCTTTGACTCGTTCAACACGAGCCTAGGTTGAGTCGGATCACCCAGAACATACGAATCTGCAATCCGGATCATCTCTGCCAACGTGGTTGGCATTTTCCTTTGCAACTTTTGCCACAGTTCACTTGCATATCTGCACCCTTGCACAAACCATGCTATGGCCTGTGATTCTATCTCGCCCTCACATGAGTTTCTCACCATACACCACCGGGTTAAGAACTTCTGGTCCGTCTCATTCGGCCTTTGCTTGCACATAGCTAGGGTTTGCGGCCTATTTAGCCTCTGATACGTACTTGAAAAATTTCTGATGAACATCTCCTCGAAATCTATCCAGCAGTTAATGCTTCCGGGTGGCAAATTGTTCAGCCATACCCTTGCCGGCCCTTCCAACATCTGGGGTATGTATCGTACAGCCCATCTCAAGTTGCCTGTGGCAATTTTCACAGCCGTAGCATAGTTTATCAACCAATCCTCCGGCTTGGTACTGCCGTCATACGTCTTTGTGCCCCTGGGTAACTGGAAGTTGGGTACCGGTGGCTCCTTCATGATCCGGGGCCCGAAACATGCTAGACCCGGTGGACCTTGACATTCGATTTGTTTCGACCTATACAGTCGATCCAGTTTCAACCTGGCATCATCCGGCATCAAATCCCTGCTTCCCAATCTTGACCCTATCACATGATAGTCCGGCCTTGGGTATCCCGTGTTTGCCATTTCCGAATCTCCATCGTTGTACCGGTCTTGCTCTCGTGGAGCACCTCTCTGTTGCATACCTCGGCCGGCACTTTGCTCTTGCCTTGGTATATTTCGCTGCTGCGGTTGCCCCGCTCCCGCCGAGTTTCATTGTCCGGCATTACCGTTGATGGCGTTCCCTTGACCGGCATTGCCTTGGTCGCGGTTACCTCTGCTAGCCTCACCTCGGCTCATACTTCATCGATCATCGTTTTTCTATGCTTCTTTTCCTTTCCCTGCCCGTGTTGGGTCATACGGGACGATCTGCGTGTTTCTTCTAGCCGAGGTTACTACCTCTTCTCTCCTTGGTCCACCATGAGGAGACGATGCGGCTCTAGCAGATTTCTCCGGGTTACTGATCGCCGAATGAACGATCTTGGAGGCCCCAGCCCTCTCCGGGTTAGCTCTGAGTAGTTCCTCATTTTGTCTGTTCGCGATCGGAACCAGCTCATTAACCCTATCTTGTTGTCTTTGCCGGGCCTCACCCATTAGACCCTCTAACTCGAATGGAGCTGCGTCTGCTACTCTGAGGTTCTTTGTCGGGGTACTGTACCTCGGCAGCCCCACGGACAAACAGTTCTCTGATCCCTCAATTCCAATATCACCTTCTCTGTTCATTTCGCTCATGAGATTTCTCCCCTTCACTTTTACAGCATCAACTTTGTTTGCCTTTGCATACTCATGCAGCGTCATATTCAACGACTGCTGAGCCGCGGTAATCTTTTTTGCACCCTCTAGTATTTTTTGTCTAGTTTCCTCTAGCTTGGCATGTGCCCGAGCCGGATCTACTGCTGCTACTACAGGGTTTGCCAAGCTATCCATTGCTTGCCTCAACACATTCTCCGGCCTCTCTAGTGGAGGACCTCTAGCTTTCCTAGGTGCCTAAGGCGTTACCTCCGGATCTGGCGCCAGATCCTTGCTTGCGCCTGCACCAGGCGCAGTCATCATCACCTCTGCATGGTCCGGGGAGCGAGCGATACGCTCCCCGCGAACCACGGTAAGGGGTGGCTCCCCTGCCTCGACGACGTGCCGCGGATGAACACATGACACATCGACAGCAACGTAGACCTTGTGCGTGCCAAGCTTGACGAAGAGGCCATTGCGTGGAAGTGGGCGTGTGCCGAAGTAGCCAGCGTTGTCGCTGACGAAGTCCAGCGCTCCAAAGCGCTGAACAAGCCCGGAGACGATGTGTTCGTCGGTGCCGATGAAGTTTCCTGTCCGGATCTTGACCCCTGCTAGCGCCGCTAGCCCCACGGTGGGCGCCAAGTGTCATGGTGGTGTCACGGCAGATGCCATGGATAGGCTAAAGGTGGAGACTAATACACGCTAGGGGAATCCAGGGAGGGATAATGAGGTGATTCCTCACATAGAAGTTTGTATTTGCTTTGCTTCCAAGATTACAAGTGCTCCTAGAGCTGTACTGGCGAGAGGAGGAAGAAGAAGCTCTCTTACTCTCACACACTATTCACCCCTAAAACCCTCCACCAAATCAGAATAGCGGAACCCCTTCTACAGAGGCCCTAGCCCTCCTTATATAGGGGTGGCTAGGTCTCCTCTTAGGGCATACGTGGAGGCATATTCCTAAGAATATGCCTTCTCCCAAAGTAGTAAACCGACCGGATTGCTTTTCCCCCGCGTCACACATGCAGAGGCTACGTGAGCCTCTGCGGCGCCTGCGTCAGCCGACATGAGCATCGTCACCCTTGTCGGCCACGCTTCGGTGGTCCTCCCCTTGTCCGCTTCGCTCATGCTGTGCGTACCGGGGCTTCTTTTGACCAGCAAGATTCCTTCCTTCTCCTAGAAGCTAGATGTGACCGGACCATAGTTGATCCGGCCACACACATTCCTGCATACCAGTTAAATAGGCATTTCCGACTTACTGCTTAAGTCGGATGAGACTTAGTTAGGCGGACGCCCCCTGGTCCGGGTTACCCCGTGATTTGGCCTGCCTTGAGGTGACCCGGTCAGCATCCGCTTTGGCCTTGCCGAACCTCAGCTAACTCGGCTTTTATACCCCGGCGTGACTCTACCCGGGGGTATCCCCCCAACAGGAGCCATAGATAGGTTTAGCCATATACATGAGGAAGTACACCCCTAATATTTGATCCCAAGGTCAAGTAAGAGCAAACAAGGGATTATCAAGACATAAACTCCAACCACTACATCTAGTTTTAAGGTCCCATAGTTATATCTCCCATTAATTAACCATGAAATAATATAGCATGCATATCTAAGAATTGGGACATGGTTTCTATCAAACTCCAGCCATCCATCCTCTTATCATAATGCAATGGTGACGACCTTATGTATTTCCCAACATATGTGTGCACTCATATATCAGTACAAAAGATCATCATAGAAGATAAAATATCCTTTTATGCAACCGGCAACAAACCATTTCACAATTGCCATAAACAATTCACTACTCAAACAAAGACATAGAGATAGAATAGATCATGGGAAAACAATAGATTACATCACACATCATGTTTGCCAAGGGATTACGGTAGGAACATGAGAGGGACGCTACTGTAGATGTTGATCATGACCACGCCAGAGGGGTTGGAGTCCACCGAAGGCGATTTTGGTAGCATTTCCCCCCGATCTCTATGCATGGTGGACTGTAGACTCTCTGTTTATGTGTTTTCGATCTCCGCCTCCATTTGTTATGAGATCGCATCGGGGGGCTTTTTATAGAAGGTTTTAGGTTAAAACAAAGAGGATGGCGGTGGAATCGACGACATCCGAGCAACGAGGTGAGGAAGATGGTAGGTGGCACTGCCTGGTAGGATCCCGTGCCATTGGACCTCTTTCCCATCCCATTATGATCCTGGTGACCTCCTTTGTCCTGCTAGATGCTCCTCAAAAATTCTGAAGCATGCTTTCTGACCTTGCTATTTTAGAGTCTCGTAGCTCCTGTAATGTCAAAAATACTAACATAAGGTGTTTTCTTCCAAAAAAGTCAGAACCAGAGAGAGGGGATTTTTAGAAAATCCCCGAAATCATAAAGAACATTGATAATAACTACTAATATGATGCAAGTATGTCATAATATGTGACAACAAACTACAAAGTTCATGTATGCATTTTACATGCATCAAATATGTATTGGTAGATGCGTATTATGTATCCCCATTCTTAAGTACTTGTTTTGATCATACTTGTATGCAATAACATGTGGGGGAACATGTGTATTAGATGGGGTAACATGGTGGTGGGTTTGAGCAGTGACGGGAAACTTGAGATCCATTATGGTTTTTACCTTTTGTTTGTTACCTTGCTAGGAATAAAGATAATGCATGTGTTATATTCATATTATGATAGCAAAGATGTTCTTCTTTGGTCAAGGTAGCACATTGATGACCCACAAGTATAGGGGGTGTATCGCAGTATTTTTGAGGGAAGTGAAACCCAATTTATTGATTCGACACAAGGGGAGCCAAAGAATATTTATAAGCCTTAACAACTGAGTTGTTAATTCAGCTGCACCTGGAAGCAATCTTGCTCATAGCAATTTATCAGTAGCAACAGTTTTGTAGTAGGAATAGTAACGTAACAGTAGTAGTAAAGTAAAGACAATAGTAACAATAGCAGTAAACAGTAGGATTCGAGTGCGGTAGGCATGGGGATGGATGGACGGGTGTTGCATGGACAAGACAATTCACATAGCAATCAGAACATAGGGCAATTGCAGATAAATAAGATAAAGCATCCAAGTACTAGATAATCCTAGGCATGTGTTCCATATATAGTCATACGTGCTCGCAATGAGAACTTGCACAACATCTTTTGTCCTGCCAGCCAGTTTGCAGCGGGGCCTCAAGGGAACTACTAGCAATTAAGGTAATCCTTTTAATAGAGCACCAGAGCAAAGCATTAACACTCCGTGAACACATGTGATCCTCACATCAAAGCCATTCCCTCCAGTTATCCCGATTTCTATCACTTTGGGGCCATTGGTTCCGGACAACAACGTGTGTATACAACTTGTAGGTAAGACCAAAAACAATACTATCATAATGAATCAATAACATGTTTAGATCTGAAATGATGGCACTCAGGCCCTAGTGACAAGCATTAAGCATAACAAATCGCAAAAAAGTCATAAAGCACTAATAAAAGATACTAGGCACCATGCCCTAACAATCTGATGCCAATACATGAACGATCTCATCCAATCCCTACCATCCCCATAGCCTACAGCAGGGGATTACTCACTCATAGATGAGGGAAACATGGATGGTCGATGGAGAAGCAATGGTGATGATGATGGCGATGATCTCCTCCAATTCCCCGTCCCGGCAGGGCGCCAGAACGGAGTTTCTAGTGCTGTTTCATGGAATCTGGTGGTGGCGGCAGAGCGGAACTCCTTCTAGAAAAACGTTGAACCCCCCTGAGTTTTTAGGTCACAAGGCATCTTATAGGCAAAGAGGGAGACTGAGGGGGTGTCTGGGGCGGCCAGACCACCCCATGGTGCGGCCAGGCCCAGCCCGCGTGGCCAGGTGGTGTGGCTGGGCCCCAGCCCCACTCCGTCTCATATTCTGGCTCCGGGAGTCTTCTGGTGAAATAGGATTTTTGGCTTTTGTCCCCTCCAATTCCGAGAATATTCATTTTCTGACTTTCCTGGAACCCAAAAACAGCAGAAAACAGGCAGCTGGCACTGTGGCTCTTGTTAATAGGTTAGTCCAAGAAATCATATGAAAAGTACTCCAAAGTGTGGACAAAACACAAGAAAGTGGATAAAACCAAGCATGGAACATCAAAAATTATAGATACATTTGCAATGTATCAACATCCCCAATCTTAACTCTTGCTCATCCTTGAGTAGGTAAGTGATAAAAAGAAAGAATAATTTTTGAGGTGACATGCACCATCATAAACTTGATCAAAGTGTTTGCAAAACATTCAAAGCTGGGATCATAGTACTTCAATCATAACATGAAAGACAAAGTTCTATGAATAAGACAAAGAAACTATGTTGCAACATGAAAAGGCACAAACAAAAGATTCATGAATAACAATGCTTTGCAAGACGTTTGTTTGTTTCACATAAAGAAAACATAGCATAGTACTATTCAGCTTGTCCCTCATAGAGTAGAAAATATAAATGCATAGGACACCTTCAAAGTTCATAAGAGTGACTAGATACAAATAGTTTAAAACAAGCAATATCAAGATATGCATCAATCAACTAGTCTTGGGACAATGCACATAGAACTAAGAATGGCCACTATGCTCTCAAAGTAGTTGCATAAAGATAGAAGGTGGAGACTCAACATATAAGTGGAAGAAAGGCCTGAAGGAAATATGCCCTGAGAGGCAATAATAAAGTTGTTATTATATATTCCTTGTATATGATAGATGTTTATTTTGCATGCTATAATTGTATTGATAGGAAACATCAATACATGTGTGTTTAATAAAAAAAGGGTTCCTAGTTATGCCTCTCTTATAGACTAGCTTGTTGATTAACAAGATGATCAAAGTTTCCTAATCATGGACATTGGATGTTGTTAATAACAAGGTGACAGCATTTGTGAAATGATGTGATGAACATTCATCCGAAGTATAGCATTACGATCAAGTCATTATGTTTATATTGCTATAACATCATACAAAGTAGTCTTAGTCCTTAGACCATGAGAT
The DNA here is from genome assembly GCA_910589775.1 of Avena eriantha. Taxonomy (NCBI): domain Eukaryota; kingdom Viridiplantae; phylum Streptophyta; class Magnoliopsida; order Poales; family Poaceae; genus Avena; species Avena eriantha. The sequence goes on from OU342742.1 coordinate 101,612,760, forward strand.
CATGTTAATTGCTAACACCGGAAGAGTATCTTGATAACATCAAACGTCACACCGTAACAGGGTGACTATAAAGATGGGTTCAGTACTACGAAGGTGTTATGTTGAGGCTCATGGATCAAGAGTGGAATTTGTCAATCCAGATGAAGGATAGATATACTCTGGGCCCTCTCAGTGATATCACATTAAGATAGCTTGGAAGCAAGTGATGTGATCACTAGAATGTTATATCACGGTAACGAGAAAATAATGCATGTCGATAACAAGATCAAACTAGGTATTTGGATACCGATGATCGAATCTCGGACATGTATTATATCATGAGACAAAGGGATTAAATTGCTGACGTTAAAGGTTCTCACGATCACAAAAGTCATCGTTGAATGTGCAGGAGTCAGTATGGATCTCTAGGTCCCGCTTCTGATTATTGATCTGAGAGGAGTCTCAATCATGTCTGCATTATTCACGAACCGTAGGGTGACACACTTAAGGGTTGCCGGACACCATTTAGGAGCACATATGTTCCAGACAAAAGGTTTTCAAAGCGCAGGAAATGTTTTGATAGAAACAGGAATTGTTTCGATAGAAACCGGAATTGTTTCGGGTGAAATTGCAGAAAGTGGTTCTGCATGTGATATTGAAATGTTGCAAGGGTTTTATGTGAATGTTTGTTAATTAAAGTAATTAACAAAATTCTGAATAAATTTAATAAAAAGATTTTTATTAAATGAGAGAGCATTAAATTTGGGGAAATTTAATGCATTTAAAGTGGAGACTTTAAAAGAGAATGTTAAGGGGGCATTTTAATGTGGAGGGGTTACCACCACATGAATGGGGGAGGTGAGGAGTCACCTCCCCCATGCGCCGGCCATGGAGAGAGGGGGCACCCCCCCCTCCTCCTATAAAAGGCCATCCATTCCCTCCTTCATCCTCACACCTCCTCGTGAAGGATCTCTCTCCCCCTCTAGATATTCCCCCATGGTCTCGGATTAGGGAGATACATGTTCTCGGTGGCCTTGCGTCTGGAAGGAGTTGCTGCTTCCGCTGATTCGCTGGAGCGAGGAGGTGGAGGTTGTCTGGTGACTTTAACGTGTGTGCGAGGACGGATGCTCTGCTGATATGCGGCGCTCGGACTTCCACACGATCTTGAGATCGGCAAGCGTATGACTACATCAACCACGAGTTCCAACTCGTTAACAAAACTCGTTGTCTTCGAGGGTAAGTTCTCCATGGATGTATGTCCACCCGTTGCTCTGTATCTAGTAGATAGATCTTGGCGTATAGTTCTCATCGTAGGAAATTTTTTGTTTTCTATGCTGCGGACCCAACAGTGGTATCAGAGCCTGATCTATGCGTAGGTGCTTTGCACGGGTAGTACACATATGTTTATATGTGGGCGATGATGATCATGTTATTGCATCTTCTATGTACTTTGGATATTGGTGGCATAGTGGGATGAAGCGGCCCGGACCAACCTTACATGTCATCGTACATGAGACCGGTTCCACGACTGACATGCAACTTGTTTTGCATAAGTGGCTGGCGGGTGTCTGTCTCTCCTACTATAGTCAATGTCTAATTTACAACGAGTTGCTAATAACTTGGTTATCCTCGTTGTGGTTCATGTTCGTAGGTAAGACCGGTTCTATCTCCGAAAGCCCTAAGCCACGTAAAACTTGCAATTGATAAATTAGAGGCGTCTAGTTTAGATCGTTGCTGGGCTAGTGTCTTGATATGGTATTGTTGTAAGTAGATGTATGATAGATACTCTTACAACTCACTTAATGTGTATGTTCCATAGACCTTGGCCTTACACACAAAGGAATGATAGAGATCATACCACGATGCAAATGATAGAGATCAAATGCATGGACCATATCACCTCACTTCACACATCAGATGTTAGCATCTTATATTGCTAGTTTCGCGCTTTTGGTAGCATTATAAGATGATCCCTCATTTAGATATCAAGATAAAATGTGTTCTTCCTTAAGTATGCACCGTTTTGTGGATCGTGTTTTGAGGCATCATGTGATGATCGGGTGTTCTCAACTCTACGCTTTCATACAACGGGTGTAAGACAGTTTTACACATGCGAATACTAAGGTTCTTACTTGACGAGCCTAGCATGTACAGACATGGCCACGGAACACGGATCGAAAGGTTAAGCATGAGTCATATAGTTGATATGATGCCTATATAGATACTCGCCTTTGAAGCTACACCGACTCACGTGACGATCGGACTTGGTGTAGTGGATTTGGTTCATGTAATCACCAAAAGGACAAGAGGGATGTCGTTTTTGAGTGGGGGTTCATTAGTAATTTGGATTAGTTGAACTCAATCTATCATAAAACTTAGTCTAAATATATTTTACAAATTCTGTTGTAGATGGCACCACCTGCTTTTAATTTCAATGTGTTCATGGAGAAAGAGAAGCTTGCTGCGAATGGTAGCAACTTCACCAATTGGGCTATGAATTTGAGGATTCTCCTCACTGCTGCACAAAAGAAATATGTGCTAGAGGCGCCGCTAGGCCCCCCACCAGCTCCCGATGCCCCTGACGAGGAAAAGAACGTCTATATAACTCGTCAGGAGGACCACAACTTAGTTCATTGCGGCATACTGTATGGGCTAGAGCCAGAACTTCGAAAACGTTTCGAAAATGGCAATGCCTTTGATACCATGGGAGAATTGAAAATGATTTTCGATACCCATGCTGCCGTAGAGAGTTATAATGCTTCTGAAAAGTTCTTTAGCTGCATGATGGAAGAGAACAGCTCCGTTAGTGAGCACGTACTCAAAATGTCTGGGTACGCCGATAAGCTTGTGTCCTTGGGAATAAAAATTCCCATTGACTTAGGCATACATCGTGTTCTCCAATCTCTACCACCTAGCTACAAGAGCTTCGTGATGAACTATAATATGCAGGGCATGAAGAAGTCTCTTCCCGAGCTTCTGTCAATGCTTAAGACTGCAGAAGTGGAGATTAGGAAAGAACATCAAGTGTTGATGATCAATAATACCATCGGTTTCAAGAAGGACAAGAAAGGAAAGCAGAAGGGAAAGAAGGGTGGCAAATCTGTTGCCGCGCTTGAAAAGAAACCCCGAGCTGGCCCTAAGTCTGACACCGAGTGCTACTATTGCAAGGGGACTGGCCATTGGAAGCGCAACTGCCCCAAGTATTTGGCGGACAAGAAGGCCGGCAAGGCAAACAAAGGTATATGTGATATACATGTTATTGATGTGTACTTGACTAGTACTCGCAGTAGCACCTGGGTATTTGATACGGGATCGGTTGCTAATATATGCAACTCGGTTCAGGGGCTGCGGAACAAGCGACAACTAGCAAGGGATGAGGTCACGATGCGGGTCGGCAATGGATCAAGAATTGATGTGATTGTCGTCGGAACGCTGCCTCTCCATATGCCATCGGGATTAGTTATAAACCTAAATAATTGTTATTTGGTGCCTGCACTGAGCATGAACATTGTATCCGGATCATGTTTGATGCAAAGTGGTTATTCGTTTAAATCTGAAAACAATGGTTGTTCGATTTATATGAATAATATCTTTTATGGTCATGAACCTGCGTTGAATGGTTTATTTCTATTCGATCTCGATAGTAGTATTACGCATATTCACAATGTTGATGCTAAAAGGATTAAACTTGATAATGATATATCTGCATATATGTGGCACTGCCGTCTAGGTCATATTGGCGTTAAAACGCATGAAGAAACTCCATTCTGATGGACTTTTGGAATCACTTGATTTTGAATCATTTGATACATGTGAGCCATGCCTTATAGGCAAGATGACTAGAACGCCGTTTTCCGGTTCAATGGAACGGGCGACAGATTTATTGGAAATCATACATACTGATGTGTGTGGACCAATGAGTATGTCGGCGCGAGGTGGATATCGTTATTTTGTTACTTTCACGGATGATTTGAGTAGATACGGGTATATCTATTTGATGAAACATAAGTCTGAAACCTTTGAAAAGTTCAAAGAATTTCAGAATAAAGTGGAAAATCATCGTAATAGAAAGATCAAATTTCTACGATCTGACCATGGAGGAGAGTATCTAAGTTACGAGTTTAGCACACACATGAAAGATTGTGGAATAGTTTCACAACTCACGCCTGCCGGAACACCACAACATAATGGTGTGTCAGAACGTCGTAATCGTACTTTATTGGATATGGTTCAATCTATGATGTCTCTGACTGACTTGTCACTGTCATTTTGGGGTTATGCACTGGAAACCGCTACATTCACTTTAAATAGGGCACCATCTAAATCCGTTGAAAAGACACCGTATGAATTATGGTTTGGAAACAAACCTAAGCTGACATTTCTTAAAGTTTGGGGATTTGATGTTTATGTGAAGAAACTTCAACCGGATAAACCCAAACCCAAAGCGGAAAAATGCGTCTTCATAGGATACCCTAAGGAAACGATTGGGTATACCTTCTATCACAGATCCGAGGGCAAGGTCTTTGTTGCCAAGAATGGATTCTTTCTTGAGAAGGAGTTTCTCGTGAAAGGTGTGAGTAGTCGGAAGGTAGAACTCGAAGAGGTTATTGAACCTTCTCTTCATGAAATGGCGAGTAGCGCAGCACCGGAAGTTGTTTCAGAGTTGACTTCACCTAATGAAGAGAGAGCTAATGATATTGATCATGAAACTCCGAAAGAGGACACTACCGAACCTCGCAGGTTAAGCAGGACACGTGCAGCTCCTGAACTGTACGGCAATCCTGTTATGAATTTCATGATTGATGAAATAGATGACCCTGCGACATATGAAGAAGCGATGATGAGCCCTGATTCCAACAAATGGCTAGAAGCCATGAAATCCGAGATGGAATCCATGTACGAAAACCAGGTTTGGACCTTGGTGGACTTACCTCACGATCGAAAGGCCGTTGAGAATAAATGGATTTTCAAAAGAAAAACTGATGCTGATGGTAATGTAACCATCTATAAGGCTCGACTTGTCGCAAAGGGGTTTCGACAAATTCAAGGAGTTGACTACGATGAGACATTCTCTCCCGTAGCGATGCTTAAGTCGGTTAGGATTATGTTAGCAATTGCTGCATATTTCGATTATGAAATATGGCAGATGGATGTCAAAACTGCGTTCCTCAATGGTAATATTGAAGAAGAGTTGTATATGATACAACCAAAGGGTTTTGTCGATCCTAAGGATGTTGATAAGGTGTGCAAACTTCAGCGATCCATCTATGGACTGAAGCAAGCATCCCAGAGTTGGAATCTCCGCTTTGATGAGGTGATCAAAGAGTTTGGATTTGTCCAAACTTATGGAGAGGCTTGTATTTACAAGAAAGTGAGTGGGAGCAATGTGGCATTTCTGATATTATATGTGGATGACATATTATTGATTGGAAATGATATAGATCTTTTAAACAATGTTAAAAGTTATCTAAACAGCAAATTTTCGATGAAGGACCTTAGTGAAGCTTCATATATATTAGGCATTAAAATCTATAGAGATAGATCAAGACACCTAATTGGGCTATCGCAGAGTACATACCTTGATAAGATATTAAAGAAGTTTAATATGGACGAAAGTAAGAAGGGGTTCTTACCTATGTTGCAAGGCAAGACATTGAGTAAGACTCAAATTCCGGCTACGGCGGAAGAAAGAGAGATGATGGATAAGATCCCCTATGCCTCAGCCATAGGCTCTATAATGTATGCCATGCTATGTACAAGACCGGATGTGGCACATGCTATTAGTTTGACTAGTAGGTACCAATCTGATCCAGGTTCAGAACACTGGATAGCAGTAAAGAACATCCTCAAGTACTTGAGAAGAACTAAGGATATGCTTCTTATATACGGAGGTGAAGAAGAGCTAGTCGCTAAGTGTTATGTCGATGCTAGCTTTGACACCGATCCGGATGAGTCTAAGTCTCAATCCAGATACGTATTTTTCTTGAACGGAGCAGCAGTTAGTTGGAGGAGTTCCAAACAACCTGTGGTGGCTGGATCAACAATGGAGGCGGAATATGTTGCTGCTTCAGAAGCAGCGCAGGAGGCAGTTTGGATGAAAGAGTTCATTGCAGAACTGGGTGTGGTTCCCAGTGCGTTGGACCCAATGGTGATCTATTGTGACAACAATGGAGCCATAGCCAACGCAAAGGAACCAAGGTCTCACAAGAATTCCAAACATATTAAGCGCCGGTTTCACTCCATCCGCGAGCATGTCAAGGATGGAGATATAAAGATTTGTAAAGTGCACACGGACCTAAATGTAGCAGATCCGTTGACTAAAGTACTCCCTAGGGAAAAACCTGATCAACACCAGAAATCCATGGGTGTTAGATTTATCACTATGTGAACTAGATTATTGTCTCTAGTGCAAGTGGGAGACTGAAGGAAATATGCCCTGAGAGGCAATAATAAAGTTGTTATGATGTATTCCTTGTATATGATAGATGTTTCTTTTGCATGCTATAATTGTATTGAAAGGAAACATCAATACATGTGTGTTTATTAAACAAAAAGGGTTCCTAGTTATGCCTCTCTTATAGACTAGCTTGTTGATTAACAAGATGATCAAAGTTTCCTGATCATGGACATTGGATGTTGTTAATAACAAGGTCACAGCATTTGTGAAATGATGTGATGAACATTCATCCGAAGTATAGCATTACGATCAAGTCATTATGTTTATATTGCTATAACATCATACAAAGTAGTCTTAGTCCTTAGACCATGAGATCATGTTAATTGCTCACACCGGAAGAGTATCTTGATAACATCAAACGTCACACCGTAACAGGGTGACTATAAAGATGGGTTCAATACTATGAAGGTGTTATGTTGAGGCTCATGGATCAAGAGTGGAATTTGTTAATCCAGATGACGGATAGATATACTCTGGGCCCTCTCGATGATATCACATTAAGATAGCTTGCAAGCAAGTGATGTGATCACTAGAATGTTATATCACGGGAATGAGAAAAGAGTGCATGTCGGTAACGAGATCAAACTAGGTATTTGGATACCGATGATCGAATCTCAGACATGTATTATATCATGAGACAAAGGGATTAAATTGCTGACGTTAAAGGTTCTCATGATCACAGAAGTCATCGTTGAATGTGCAGGAGTCAGTATGGATCTCCAGGTCCCGCTTCTGATTATTGATCTGAGAGGAGTCTCAATCATGTCTGCATTATTCGCGAACCATAGGGTGACACACTTAAGGGTTGTCGGACACCATTTAGGAGCACATATGTTCTAGACAAAAGGTTTGCAAAGCGCAGGAAATGTTTCTATAGAAACAAGAATTGTTTCGATAGAAACCGGAATTGTTTCGGGTGAAATTGCAGAAAGTGGTTCTGCATGTGATATTGAAATGTTGCAAGGGGTTTTATGTGAATGTTCGTTAATTAAAGTAATTAACAAAATTATGAATAAATTTAATAAAAAGACTTTTATTAAATGAGAGAGCATTAAATTTGGAGCATTTAAAGTGGAGACTTTAAAAGAGAATGTTAAGGGGGCATTTTAATGTGGGGGGGTTACCACCACATGAATGGGGGAGGTGAGGAGTCACCCCCCCCCCATGCGCCAGCCATGGAGAGAGGGGGAACCCCCCTCCTCCTATAAAAGGCCATCCATTCCCTCCTTCATCCTCACACCTCCTCGTGAAGGATCTCTCTCCCCCTCTAGATATTCCCCCATGGTCTCGGATTAGCGAGATACATGTTCTCGGTGGCCTTACATCTGGAAGGAGTTGCTGCTTCTGCTGATTCGCTGGAGCGAGGAGGTGGAGGTTGTCCGGTGGCTTGAACGTGTGTGCGAGGACGGATGCGCTGCTGATATGCGGCGCTCGGACTTCCACACGATCTTGAGATTGGCAAGCGTACGACTACATCAACCACGAGTTCCTACTCGTTAACAAAACTCGTTGTCTTCAAGGGTAAGTTCTCCATGGATGTATGATCACTCGTTGCTCTGTATCTAGTAGATAGATCTTGGCGTATAGTTCTCATCGTAGGAAATTTTTTGTTTTCTATGCTGAGGACCCAACAAGGCCTTCATAGAAGGAAGTAGGGATTCAAGTTTCATAAAGAGCTTCCAAAAATTATGGTAGTTATAGCTTTCAGCTCTCATTGCCCCTATCATAAGCATCTTGAAGTGATTAAGGTTAAAGTGAACAAACTATGGTGTACATGCTTGACGAAGTATAAGTTAGAAATCTCATGTCCCTTGAATACGAGGGCCGCTCCTCATGATACTCAAGTTTAGTCACCGATAAGTTCTTGTCATCGTAAGTACATGTGTATCATAGAGAACCGCCAACGGGGTACCCCTTGCCCGATGATACGGAAGAATCCCCATATCAAAATTACAAGGCAAGCAAACAACGAGCATCTTAGCAATCTTCTTATTTACCATGGGAATATGGTGCTTTTTTCTCTCTTTCCTCTTTTCATAATCTTTTTTTTTCTTTTTCTCTTTTTTTCTCAATATAGGACTCTTTTTTTATAAGAAGAAAGCTTCATAGACAGCTCATTATGGTTACGCTGCAGGTTTCCACCATGTCAGCATGGATTAGACCAGCGCCCCAGACGTTTCTCTAACACATATACATAACTCCATAGACTTACAAGCTCCCCTTTCATTTCACACCGACGACATCCATAGACAAAAGAGCATGATATCAACTAGGTACAAAGTACCCTTGCAAAAGTGAAAACGTTCCCCATGACAACATGGTTTTTCTAATTCCCAACAAATAAGTGCAAGCATATACAACATAGACGACACAATGGTTCAAGTTTATTAAGGGCAAGAAAAGTAAAGTGTGCCATCAAGTTCGTGAGAGCTTTAATCACTAGTTTTCTCATAAAAAGTTTAATTTGGAAGGTAAACAAAAACATGAATATACTTGGAATAGCATATGCTAGTAGGTAGGTATGGTGGACTCTTTGGAATAACTTGGTTTAGGGAGTTGGATGCATGAGTGGAACTCATACTTGGTTGTGGAGGCTAGCAAAAGACTGGGAGCAACAAACTAGGAGAGCAATAATGGCCATAATCATGCAGAACGACAAAACATCATTGCTCAAAGCATAAAGTGATACTACAAGTTGAAAACTAAAGGATCATAAAGGCTTATGGTGACTTTGGGTAGTCATAACATGGTGTGAGCCTGCGCCAAGTCAACCCAAATAAAGCATCAAAGGAGAATACCACTATACTATGCTTTAATATGCTAAAACAACGCATGATTCTTCAAAGGCACATTAAGCAATCTCAATTGTTTATAACAAGTCATGCTACAACAAAGAATGCTAAGCATAAAGTCAAAATAATATCAAGCATGGCATGACAAAGCATAGGCCATGATGACCCACAAGTATAGGGGGTGTATCGCAGTATTTTCGATAAGTAAGAGTGTCGAACCCAACGAGGAGCAGAAGGTGTTGGCTAGTGGTATGGATCAGGAATTCTCTGCAAATACTTAGCAAACGGATTTTTAGGGGTTTTAGATAAAACAAGTAAACAAAGTACGAGTAAACAAAAGACAATAGGAATAAATGCAGCAAGTGTCCCAATCCTTTATGCAACAAAGGACAAGCCGGTTGTATTACTTAAGATGACCAAACGTTCTTGAGGACACATGGGAAGACAGTCAAGTGCTTTCGCTTCATATAGTTGATTAATCTTCTTTAGCTTGCTAAGTGTTGTGTGGGTGAACTTGTGCTAATGTACCGACCTTCCTAGGACTAATACATACTTGTGATTATACCCCTTGCAAACATCCGTAAGTACAAGTAAATAATTAAGGTAGAAACCTAACCACAGCTTTAAACTCTAAGACCCTTACGTCCCTTGTGCAATGGTTTCCTAACGGGGGTTTAGGTTTCTGTCACTCCGGCAACCCCTATGATTAGTAGCCAAATACACAATGCATTCCCCTAGGCCCATATAGGTGAAGTGTCATGTAGTCAACGTTCACATGACACCACTAGAAGAAGTACACCACAACTTAAATATCAAACTATTGAATCTTTCTCAACACAACTCCACTACTAACAACATGACTTCTCCCATATCCTCAAGAACAAAACGAACTACTCACAAGACATCATATGGATCATGATCAGAGATGGAATAATTATGTATAACAATCTGAACATAAACAATAATTCAATGGTTCACTCAATAGCATCAACTACAAAGAGTAATCAACACCGGGAAAGTTTCCCCTATGAACTATGCAAGATTCAACACAATTGTTACACCAATAGGGAGATGGTGATGATGGTGCTGATGGTGATGATGGAGGTGATGATGATGATTATGATCCCAATGAAGTCCAGCTTGATGATGGTGTTGATGGCGACGATCTCCCCTCTCCGGGAAGGAATTCCCCCGGCAGAAATATGTCTGCCGGAGAGATCTTTCTCTCTCGGTGTTTTCCGCCCTATAGAGGCGGCGGAATCTTTCTGTGGTCGCTCCCCGGTCTTAGGGTTTCGGGAGGAATATATACGCCAGAGGGGAATGCCAGGGGTGGACCAGGGCGACCACACCACCTGGTGGCACGGCAAAGGGTGGCCCGTGCCAGGGGGTGGTGTGGGCCCCCTGTGGCCCATCTCCAGCCCCCCTTCTGGCTTCCTTCGTCTTCTAGAAAAATAGGATTTTCCGTATATTTTCCTGGATTTTCTGATCTTCGCGAATTTTGCCTCCAAACAGCACCTTTTCCATCAGAATCCTGACCGCAGCGGTCCATGCTCCAAAAGTCATCAACCATGCAAAAACAGATGAAATAACATAAGTATCACCTCTCAATATGAAATATATCAATGAATAACAGTGAATTATGACATAAATAGTGATGCAAAATGGACGTATCAGGCCATAGTCAAAAACAAGCTCTCTTTACCACTTAAGCATGAACTTTCCTACTCTTTTCCAATCCAAACCAAACTATTTGAAAACCAATGTATGAAAGAGGGGATCCAACCAATTTATTCAGCAAACTAAGAAAACAAAGAAAACGAAAAAACAAAAAACAAAAACGAAAAAGAAGACCCTCCAAGAACAATACAACTGTGCATGAAACAATAAAAATAAAGCATTTGGAAGAAACCTGGGATTTTTATTGATGAAGAGGGGGATGCCTTGGGCATCCCCAAGCTTTGACGCTTGTACTTCTTGGATATTTCTTGGGGTGACATGCGTGGCATCCCCAAGCTTGAGATCCTTCATCTCATTACTCATTTCTTCCATACACATGAAATTTTTCCTTCATACAAAACTTCACACAATCTTTATTAGCAACATTGGTGCACTCAAGATAATAAGTCTTTCGGCTCAGTTTCAACACCAATAAAACTTCCATTAAAACACAAGCTACTGTATCACTTCCCTCAAAAATCTCAATTCCCCAAAAGAACTCAAAAAGGAACCAACAAGAAGCAAATGCAAATAATGGCAGAAATCTGTCAAAATAGACCAGCAGGTAAAGTCGAATTTTTTCGAAGACCTTATGTTGCTCAAATCGAAAAGTGTTGAACTAACGAAAGTTAGATAACAACCTAGGGCCGAATCACGAAAATTCACGTCTCAAAAGGACGTATAGCGATTTTACACGAATTTTACGGTAAAGCATAGAAATCTGTTTCGGGACAACAACTTTCCCAATCATTACTTCTCTCGCATTAGAGGTTACTCTTGGCACAAAAAGCAAATAAAAAGGATAAGGAGAGGTTAATACAGAGGTAATAACTTTCAAGACTCATCTAAAACTTTTGGGTTATCTCCCAATAAGTACTTTTCTTTAACGCCTTTAAGTTAGGCATGATAGTTTGAGAGGATGCTCACATAAGAAATATGAATTGAAGTAAAAGAGAGCATCAAGAAGCACATTCAAAACACATTTAAGTCTAACCCACTTCCTATGCATAGGAATCTTGTATGCAAATAAATTCGCAAAGAACAAAGTGACCGGCATAGGAAGATGAAACAAGAGTAACTTCAAAACTTTCCCAATCATTACTTTCCGCACATAGAGGGGTGTTTCATGTTGTTAGTAGTGGAGTTGTGTTGAGAAAGATTCAATAGTTTGATATTTAAGTTGTGGTGTACTTCTTCTAGTGGTGTCATGTGAACGTTGACTACATGACACTTCACCTATATGGGCCTAGGGGAATGCATTGTGTATTTGGCTACTAATCATAAGGGTTGCCGGAGTGACAGAAACCTAAACCCCCGTTAGGAAACCATTGCACAAGGGACGTAAGGGTCTTAGAGTTTAAAGCTGTGGTTAGGTTTCTACCTTAATTATTTACTTGTACTTACGGATGTTTGCAAGGGGTATAATCACAAGTATGTATTAGTCCTAGGAAGGTCGGTACATTAGCACAAGTTCACCCACACAACACTTAGCAAGCTAAAGAAGATTAATCAACTATATGAAGCGAAAGCACTTGACTATCTTCCCATGTGTCCTCAAGAACGTTTGGTCATCTTAAGTAATACAACCGGCTTGTCCTTTGTTGCATAAAGGATTGGGACACTTGCTGCATTTATTCCTATTGTCTTTTGTTTACTCGTACTTTGTTTACTTGTTTTATCTAAAACCCCTAAAAATCCGTTTGCTAAGTATTTGCAGAGAATTCCTGATCCATACCACTAGCCAACACCTTCTGCTCCTCGTTGGGTTCGACACTCTTACTTATCGAAAATACTGCGATACACCCCCTATACTTGTGGGTCATCATGGCCTATGCTTTGTCATGTCATGCTTGATATTGTTTTGCCTTTATGCTTAGTTATTATTGTTGTAGCATGACTTGTTATAAACAATTGAGATTGATTAATGAGCCTTGGAAGGATCATGCGTTGTTTTAGCATATTAAAGCATAGTATTGTGGTATTCTCCTTTGATGCTTTATTTGGGTTGACTTGGCGCATGCTCACACCCTATTATGACTATCCAAAGTCACCATAGACTTGACGATCCTTTAGTTTGCGACTTGTAATATCACTTTATGCTTTAATCAATGATGTGTTATCGCTTTGCATGATTATGGCCATTATTGCTCTCTTAGTTGGTCGCTTCTAGTCTTTTGCTAGCCTCCATAACCAAGTACGAGTCCCGCTCATGCATCCAACTCCATTAAACCAAGTTATTACAAAGAGTCCACCATACGTACCTATTATCATTTGCTATTCCAAGTATATTCATGTTTTTATCTACCTTCCAAATTAAACTTGTTATGAGAAAACTACTGATTAAAGCTCTCACGAACTTGATGGCACACTTTACTTTTCTTGCCCTTAAGAAACGTGACCCATTGTGTCATCTATGTTGTATATGCTTGCACTTATATGTTGGGGATTAGCAGAACCATGTTGTCATGGGGAACGCTTTCAACATTACACTTGTACTTTGTACCTAGTTGATATCATGCTCTTTTGTCTATGGATGTCGTCGGTGTGAAATGAAAGGGGAGCTTGTAAGTCCATGGAGTTATGTATGTGTGTTAGAGAAACGCCTGGGCCGCCGGTATAATCCATGCTCTCATGGTGGGAACCTGCAGCGTAACCATAATGAGTTGTCTATGAAGCATTCTTTTTATAAAAAAAGAGTCAGATGTTGAAAAAAAAGAGAAAAAGAGATATGAGAAAAGAGAAAAGAGAGAAAAAAGCACCATTTTCCCATGGTAAATAAGAAGATTGCTGAGATGCTCCTTGTCTACTTGCCTTGTCATTTTGATATGGGGATTCTTCCGTATCATCGGGCAAGGGGTACCCCGTTGGCGGTTCTCTATGATACACATGTACTTACTATGATAAGAACTTACCAGTGACTAAACTTGAGTAGCATGAGGAGCGGCCAGCGTATTCAAGGGACATGAGATTTCCAACTTATACTTTGTCAAGCATATACTCCATAGTTTGTTCACTTTAACCTTAATCACTTCAAGATGCTTATGATAGGGGCAATCAGAGCTGAAAGCTAATAAGTACCATAATTTTTGGAAGCCCTTTAAGAGACTTGAATCCCTGCTTCCTTCTATGAAGGCCTTTATTTTACTTTTATGTTGAGTCTCCATCTTCTATCTTTATGCACCTATTGAGAGAGCTTAGTGGCCATTCTTAGTTTGATGTTGATTGATGCATAACTTTGATGTTGCTTGTTCTTAAACTATTTGTATCTAGTCACCCTTATAAACTTTGAAGGTGTCCTATGCATTTATGTTTTTCTATTCTATGAGGGACAAGCTGAATAGTACTATGCTATGTTTTCTTTATGTGAAACAAACAAACGTCTTGCAAAGCATTGTTATTCATGAATCTTTTTCTTTATGTGAAACAAACATGTATTGATGTTTCCTATCAATACAATTATAGCATGCAAAATAAACATCTATCATATACAAGGAATATATAATAACAACTTTATTATTGCCTCTCAGGGCATATTTCCTTCAGGCCTTTCTTCCACTTATATGTTGAGTCTCCACCTTCTATCTTTATGCAACTACTTTGAGAGCATAGTGGCCATTCTTAGTTCTATGTGCATTGTCCCAAGACTAGTTGATTGATGCATATCTTGATATTGCTTGTTTTAAACTATTTGTATCTAGTCACTCTTATGAACTTTGAAGGTGTCCTATGCATTTATATTTTCTACTCTATGAGGGACAAGCTGAATAGTACTATGCTATGTTTTCTTTATGTGAAACAAACAAACGTCTTGCAAAGCATTGTTATTCATGAATCTTTTGTTTGTGCCTTTTCATGTTGCAACATAGTTTCTTTGTCTTATTCATAGAACTTTGTCTTTCATGTTATGATTGAAGTACTATGATCCCAGCTTTGAATGTTTTGCAAACACTTTGATCAAGTTTATGATGGTGCATGTCACCTCAAAAATTATTCTTTCTTTTTATCACTTACCTACTCGAGGACGAGCAGGAGTTAAGCTTGGGGATGTTGATACGTTGCTAACGTATCTATAATTTTTGATATTCCATGCTTGGTTTTTATCTACTTTCTTATGTTTTGTTCCAACTTTGGAGTACTTTTTATACACTTTCTTGGACTAACCTATTAACAAGATGCCACAGTGCCAGCTGTCTGTTTTCTGCTATTTTTGGTTCCAAGAAAGTGAGAAAATGAATATTCTCGGAATTGGACGGGACAAAAGCCAAAGTCAGTTTTTCACCGAGGGGGACACGGAGCCAGAATACGAGACGGAGAGGGGCCAGAGGACCGCCACACCACCTGGCTGCGTGGGCCAGTCTTGGCCACGCCAGGGGGTGGTGTGGCCACCCAGGGCACCCCCTCGGCCTCCCCTTCCGACTATAAGATGCCTCCGATATAGAAACCGTAAGTACCCGATCAAAATTCCATGAAAGA
This sequence comes from Avena eriantha, assembly GCA_910589775.1. Lineage (NCBI taxonomy): Eukaryota > Viridiplantae > Streptophyta > Magnoliopsida > Poales > Poaceae > Avena > Avena eriantha. The sequence goes on from OU342742.1 coordinate 101,628,177, forward strand.
GTCTGTAGCCGCCGTCATCTCTATCCCTAGATTGGGAGGGATCTGAAGCTCTTCTCGGCACCCTGCCGGAGGGGAGAATTCACCCTGGAGGACTTCTTCATCACCATGCAAGCCTCCGGTGTGATGCGTGAGTAGTTCATCCTTGGACTACAGGTCCATGTTGTAGCTAGATGGTTGGTTCTTCTCCTTTGTTCTATCATGTTTAGATCTTGTAAGCTCCGTTCATGATCAAGATCATATATTTGTAATCCTACATGTTGTGTTTGCGGGGATCTGATGGATATTGAGATGCTATTTCAAATTGATTATTGATTCTATCATGTCTTTGTTATTTGTGATCTTGCATGCTTTCCGTTGTTAGTAGTTATCTTGGCCAAGTAAATGCTAGCAACTCCAAGAGTTAGTATTTATGCTCGATAGTGGGTTCATGCCTCTAGTAATATGGGGAAGTGACAGAAATCTCTAAGGTACTAGATGTGTTGTTGCTACTAGGGAGAAAACAACAATCCTTTGTTCATAGAACAATCGTATTGTTTACTTTACATGCAATGCGTCATGCAATTATCTGTTGCTTGCAACTTAATACTGGAGGGGGTTCGGATGATAACCTGAAGGTGGATTATTAGTCATAGCTGCAGTTGGATTACGGTCTATGTATAATTTTGTAATTCCCAATCAAGTCTCAAAGGAGTCAAGATGATTAGTATATGCATGTATGCTTTCTCGATGTTTGTCAATTGCCCCGCTGTAATTTGTTCACCCAACATGTTATATATCTTAAGGAGAACCACCACTAGTGAACTATGGACCCCAGTCATTTCTTTTACCATCAATCTACAATTGTTTTCTGTTTACTTTCTGCAAGCCTTTACTTTCTTCCACATGATACGTTTAATCCTTTGTTTTCAGCAAAACCGCTGAGATTGACAACCTCACTGTAAGTTGGGGGCAAAGTTCTGTGGTTGTGTTATGCAGGATTCCAAGTTGGCAACAACACCTTGGAGGTGTTTCCTTGCTCCTACTGGTTTGATAACCTTGGTTTCATAACTAAGGGAAACTTGCTGCTGTGCTCATCATACCTTCCTCTTGGGGTTCCCCAACGAGCTCGAGATATCTTGGGCCATCAGGCTCCATTTACACCGTGGCCTTCTCTTGGGCCTAACCACATAGGCTAATCCTGGGTACCCGTAGGGCATACCCATGTGAGACACCATTCCCGGGGATATTATCGTCTCTGTGGTATCGGGGGGTACCGAAGTACCCTTCAAGTTCAGGGCAAGGGTTGTCAGCAACCCTGGTCAGAAGAAAACAAGACCATTGCAGGGAGCCTCAAGAGAACCTCTTGGCAGAGAGGTAGCATATATATCTTTCTCAAGACCATCGCAGGGAGACCCAAGAGAACCTCTCGGTAGAGAGTTGACTGTCGAAAGCTACCCATGAATTAGGGTAGGCGCCTAGGAACGACATGATCTTTCTCGGGAGAATGTCATTTTGCGGCCCGAAAGTTGGGGTGTCCAGTCAACGCGGTACCCAAGTTCCCTGAAATCATCCGTGATGACTACAATTGGTGTGCCAAATACTCAGAGGGTCTTTTTCGGCATGAATTCAACTTTACGTTTCAATACAAAAAACCAGGCTAACGGTCGTCAAGTTGGGCCCTCCTGTCAGTTCTCGCCGTTATGTCGCTCCCGTCGCTCCCGTCACTTAGGTGTCAATTAGGCTTGCAGCGTTGGCGCCTGCATCCATTACGCGTCTTATTCTTCCCCGGAGCGGCAATCTGTGGGGCATCGCAGCCACGGCGCGGAGCTAGGACGTGGACGAACCTGCTCGGCCCAGCTCTCCTCCTTGTAGGCTTGCAGCGTTGGTGCCTGCATCCATTACGCGTCTTCTTCCCCGGAACGGCAATCTGTGGTCGCGGCCATGGCGCAGAGCTGGGACGTGATGAAGCTGCTCGGCCCCACTCTCCTCCCCATCCCGAGTTGGAGCTCGCCCTCACCATGGATGCACCCATGGCACGGTGCGGGGACGAGAATTGGTTCCCGGTGAGATCTATCACCTTGTCGACCATGCTCGGTTCTGTTTTCCTCCTCTAGAATCCAAGCTCGCCGTCGCCGTGGTTGCACCTGCACCAATTCTCGAGTATGCAGCCAGAGACGCCTACATGGTGTACGAGTTGTATAGTAAGCTCATTACCATGAAAGATGGGATGGTTAAGTCGGGGGTTTCGCGAGAGAGCTATGCCCTGGTTGCAAGCTAGCCCAGGAGAAGAAGCGCGATGAGGAAAGAAAGCGGTTTCAGGACGAGCAGGGATCTTGGGACGGTGGTGACATCAAGAGGTTGAAGGGGAAGCAAGTCAAGGACGACAACAAGTGGTGGTGATACATTATGTGTTTGAACTAGATTTTAGTTTCTAGTTTATTATGTGTGTGATACATTTAGTTACTTCATTACAAAATTTCGACCAATTTAACTTGTTCATGTATTTCTTGACAATTATAATATAATCGAGCACTAGAAATATTTTGTAGTGTGCATGAGCATGATCAGTAAATATAACTGAACACTAGAAACTTTAAGGCACTCCATATAAAGGAGTATATTAATATAGAAGGTTCACTAGAGACACCACGGATATATTGTCTTACATGCCACACACACGGGTAATAATTAACTAGAACAAGATAAAAGCAGGGGCTGCAGCAGGAGGCCAGGACACGGAGACGCCTAGCAGGGCAGGGGTTTATCAGCATGAGGCAGCGACAGCCTAGTCGATGAGATACAGGCCAGTCCTGACATACTCCTGGAGGAATTTGTTGTAGGTTGCGTGTCGCGCCAAGGTAATCGGCTTATGCCTGCCTCCGCCTCAGCCAACGCCCTCCGCGTGCTGGATCATACTGTCGAGGTCCACGTTGATTGCTCTGCCACAGAATGGGCAAAACAGTCTCCCCCTACGGTGGAAACGGATTAGCCCACACCGTAACCGCCTCAGCACGTAGCGGCTCTTGTTGTCCCTGGATACCTTGCTATCGTCCACTTCATCATCATCCTCCTGTTAATTTTTAAGAACATAACTTAGAACTCATACATAATCTAGGGCCTCAAAATTTGTTTTAGAGATGGAGTTGGAGAACCAAAGTACCAATAGCACAACCTATATTGTTTGTGTGCATTGCTGCCTCAGGTTCACCAACCCATCCCTAAAACACGACACCGTCATATGTGTCTCCCCTAATACATATGATTGAATTGTATTACAACTCAAGAATTGACAACATGTATATGTAAGATAATATATCCGTGGATATCAAAGATAAAGCATCTCAGCAATAGTTTGGTCGATTCATATATCATTTCATCTCAACACAATGACAAATAATTGTATCAGAGTGAATGTAGCATAAATCTAGGGGCCTCATAAGTTTCTTCGGGGATGGAGTCAGCGAACCAAGTAACAATTGTGCAACCTGTAATGTTGTTATACATCGCTCCAGGTTCACTAACTCATCCCTGAAAAATCTGACACCAATGTGTCTGCCCCTCTTTTGGGACAAATTTGAATCATTGGCCACAATAAGAAATTGAAATGTAATTGTACAAAACATTATTCAGGGATACACATAGTCAGGTACAAAAACAAGCCTAAATATTGTAATTATAAATTAAAAACCAAACAATTAATCTTCAGGTGCATGTTAAAAATACTTATGATCAAAACCATTCATATACATATGCATCATACCAATCATTAAAAGATTAGAAACAATTCAAGGATCATATATGTAGTTCCATATGAGAATAAATCTAGGGCCTCAAAATTTGTTTCAGAGATGGAGTTGGAGAACCAAAGTACCAACAGCACAACCTATATTGTTTGTGTGCATTGCTGCCTCAGGTTCACCAACCCATTCCTAAAACACGACATCGTCATACGTGTCTCCCCTTGAACTCTTTTGGGGCAAATTTCAATCATCGGCCTCGGTGACAAACTAAAATGTAATTCTTATACACTGAATGCATGGAATAGGTAATTCGAATATCATAGTTCTATGAATGTAGAATAAATATTAAGGCCTCATAAGTTTCTACAGGGATGGCGTAAGTGAACCAAGTAACAATTACATAGCCTATATTGTTCTTGTACATCGCCCTAGGTTCACTAACTCGTCCTTGAAAAAATCTGACACCAATGTGTCTGCCTCTCTTTTGGGGTAAATTTGAATCATTGGCCACAATAAGAAATTGAAATGTAATCGTACAAAACATTATTCATGGATATACATAGTCAAGTACAAAAACAAGCCTAAATAATGTAATTATAAATAAAAAACCAAACAATTAATCTTCAGGTACATGTTAAAAATACTTATGATCAAAACCACTCATATACATATGCATCATACCAATCATTAAAAGATCAGAAACAATTCAAGGATCATATATGTAGTTCCATATGAGAATAAATCAAGGGCTTCATAATTTGTTTCAGAGATGGAGTTGGGGAACCAAAGTACCAACAGCACAACCTATATTGTTTGTGTGCATTGCTGCCTCAGGTTCACCAACCCATCCCTAAAACACGACACCATCATACGTGTCTCCCCTTGAACTCTTTTGGGGCAAATTTCAATCATCGGCCTCGGTGACAAACTAAAATGTAATTCTTATACACTATGAATGCATGGAATAGATAATTCAAATATCATAGTTCTATGAATGTAGAATAAAGATTGCAACCTCATAAGTTTCTACAGAGATGGCGTAAGCGAACCAAGTAACAATTGCACAGCTTATATTGATCTTGTACATGGCCCCAGGTTCGCTCACTCATCCCTGTAAAAATTTGACACCAATGTGTCTACCTCTCTTTGGGGCAAATTTGAATCATTGGCCACAATAAGAAATTGAAATGTAATCTTACCAAACAATATTCAGGGATATACAAATGCATCATACAATGCATTCATAGATCAGAAACAATACAAATATTATATATTTAGGTTCCATATGAGAGAAAAAATTAGGGCCTCATTTTTTTCAGCAATGGAGTCGGAGAACCAAAATACCAAAAGCACAACCTATAATGTTTATGTGCATTGCTGCCCCACGGCCAATAACCATCCCTAAGAAAACGAGACCATCAGATGCCCTTGCACTATTTTGGGGAAAAATTGAATCATTGGGCTTAGTAAGGAATAGAAATGTAATGTTATAGGCCTGCTGTGTATCGAAATCAACACTCAACTAGCAAACTCAACTAGATGGAAGATGAGCAGATTGGGGTTTTGTGACTAGACAGATTAGGGTTTTGTGACTAGATGGCAGATGCATCAATCAACCGATCGAATCATATATATACTACCCTACTTCAAGAGCAAAAGAATTTATACACGATTGAGCAAATCATATGTATGAACAGTGAAAACTACGGCTGTGACTAGAGAAGCTAGCAATGTAGTACCTCGGACTCCTCATCAGGGACCTCCTCCTCGAACAAATCATTCTCCGCGATTGCGTCGAAGATTTCTTGAACGGTGATTGGGTCGTCGATGTAGATCACCGGATTGCCTCCGCCTGCCGCTTGCCCCCCATCCAGATCTGCCGCTGGCACCACGAAGTTGTTGCCCATGATGTTGTCGGCCACCTTCTGCTCGGCGGCGACGGCTACTACCTGCTGCTCGGCGGCGACGGTTACCAACTGCTGCTCGACAGCGACGGCTACCACCTGCTGCTCGGCAGCGACGGCTACTGGCTGGATGGATGAGTTTGCACCATCGACGGTGCGGCGACGAGCGGCGTTCGTTCCCAGAGAAGACGCCTCCGCCTGCTTGGCGGCGACCGAGCCATCTGCCGTTGCGCCTTCAAGTGGCTTCACCTCTGGATCTTCTCCATGCGTACGCTTCATGGTGCACCAAGGGAAGGAGGTAGTGTAAACGAGGGAGCTTCGGCGCGCGCGGCAGGTGTAGATTGGGGTCTTGGGACTAGACAGACTGGGGGAAATGACACGAGCTCATGGAAGAAGAAGGTCGAGGGGGGTTATAAACACCGGACCGTTCGTAGTCCTCGAGTGGACACGTGTGGTGGGCAGGGGTGGGGGGCTACCATGATCTCCACCCTTTTTTTCGGTTCCCTTTTTTTTGAAATAGCCATGATCTCCACTTTAGAGCTACATTGAAAACATGCTCATGGCAGACCTCGATTCCACTTCATGCAAGTGGTGCGGAACTAATTTCTAGCAACGTTAGATCTACTCGAGGGGGGCCCTTGACTCATGGAATTTACTAGCGGTAGGGCCCAGTTGGAATTGAGATTGAGAGCGTTGCGTAAAAATGGGATATGTCTGATTAAAATCAAGTGGCAATAAATTGCAGCGTCCCGTCGACAACTGTGCACTTGATGACCCCGTTGCCCTGTGCATGAGTTGTAGTAGCAGTAGTAGGCTTTTCAGACTTGATTAAACTTGACATGACCGCTCGACGACTTTTTCCATGGACGGCATCATGTTCCTTCCTGTAGAAGTCTTGCGGAGGGAGACGGATGTGTTGTCTCATGTTGTACTGTGAAGGGCGCGAGGTGTGCAACGATCATCGTTGGATCGCACAGAATCAGCGGTTGGTGCGCACGATCCACATGACAACTGTGCCAACCAATCAGGGAGTAGCAGACAAGGTGAGCACAGTTTTGGGCTTCTGCGAAAGATAGAGAGGGGGTGGGCAAAAACTAAGTAGTACCACATAAAACCAAGGGCAAAACTGAGTAGTATAAAAATGGAAAGTGTCTTGTACACTGAAATGCATCATGGAATACATCAAATTATGCCAAGATAGATCCAGTAGAGTTCATTGCATGTGTGTTCTTCTCATAAACCACACATGGATCCACCAGTGTCATTGCATGTGTGTTCTTCTAAACAAACCACATAAGGGCCCAACAGTATCATTGCATGTCTGTTCTTTTCATGAACCACACCCAGTGTCAGTGCATGTCTGTTCTATTCATGAACCACACCCAGTTTCACTGCATGTCTGTTCTTTTCATGAACCACATAAGGATCTACCAGTGTCATTGGATGTGTGTTCTTCTCATGAACCACACGTGGATCCACCGGTGTCATTGCATGTCTGTTCCTCTAAACAAACCACATAAGGATCCACCAGTGTCATTGGATGTGTGTTCTTTTCATGAACCACACCCAGTGTCATTGCATGTGTGTTCTTCTAAACAAACCACATAAGGATCCACCGGTGTCATTGCATGTATGTTCTTTTCATGAACCACACCCAGTGTCATTGCATGTGTGTTCTTCTAAACAAACCACATAAGGATTCACTAGTGTCACTGCATGTCTATTCTTTTAATGAACCACACATAAGGTTCCACCAGTTTCATTGCATGTCTGTTCTTTTCATGAACCACACCCAATGTCATTGCATGTGTTTTCTCCTGACAAACAACATATGGATCCACCAATGTCATTGCATGTTTGTTCTTTTCATGAACCACAGCTAGAGTCCACCAGTGTCATTGGATGTCTGTTCTTCCCATGAACCACACATGGATCCACCAGTGGCATTGCATGTATGTTCTTTTCATGAATCACAACTAGAGTCATTGCATGTCTGTTACTTCCATAAACCGCATATGGATCCACCTAGTGTAATTGCATGTATATTCCTCTAAACAAACCACATAAGGATCCACTAGTGTCATTGGGTGTGTGTTCTTCTCATGAACCACACCCAGTGTCATTGCATGTGTGTTCTTCTAAACAAACCACATAAGGATCCACCAGTGTCATTGCATGTCTGTTCTTTTCATGAACCACATAAGGATCCACCAGTGTCATTGCATGTCAATTCTTTTCATGAATCACAGCTAGAGTCATTGCATGTTTGTTACTTCCATAAACCACATATGGATCCACCTAGTGTGATTGCATGTCTGTTCCTCTAAACAAACCACATAAGGATCCACCAGTGTCATTGCGTGTCTGTTCTTTTCATGAACCACACCCAGTGTCATTGCATGTGTGTTCTTCTAAACAAACCACATAAGGATCCACCAGTGTCATTGCCTATCTGTTCTTTTCATGAACCACACCCAGTGTCATTGCATGTGTGTTCTTCTAAACAAACCACATAAGTCATTGCATGTCTATACTTTTCATGAACCACACCCGGTGTCATTGCATGTCTGTTCTTTTCATGAACCATATCTAGAGTCATTGCATGTCAGTTCATCTAAACAAACCACATAAGGATCCACCAGTGTCATTGGATTTGTGTTCTTTTCATGAACCACACCCAGTGTCATTGCATGTGTGTTCTTCTAAACAAACCACATAAGGATCCACCAGTGTCATTGCATGTGTGGTCTTTTCATGAAGCACATAAGGATGGGCCCACCAGTGTCATTGCCTGTCTGTTCTTTTCATGAACCACACCTAGTGTAAGTGCATGTCTGTTCTTTTCATGAACCACACCCAGTGTCACTGCATGTTAGTTTTTTCATGAACCACATAAGGATCTACCAGAGTCATTGGATGTGTGTTCTTCTCATGAACCACACGTGGATCCACTGGTGTCATTGCATGTCTGTTCCTCTAAACAAACCACATAAGGATCCACCAGTGTCATAGCGTGTGTGTTCTTTTCATGAACCACACCTAGTTTCATTGCATGTGTGTTCTTCTAAACAAACCACATAAGGATCCACCAGTGTCATTGCATGTCTGTTCTTTTCATGAACCACATAAGTATTGGCCCACTAGTGTCATTGCATGTCTGTTCTCTTCATGAACCACACCCAGTGTCAGTGCATGTCTGTTCTATTCATGAACCACACCCAGTTTCACTGCATGTCTGTTCTTTTCATGAACCACATAAGGATCTACCAGTGTCATTGGATGTGTGTTCTTCTCATGAACCACACATGGATCCACCGGTGTCATTGCATGTCTGTTCCTCTAAACAAACCACATAACGATCCACCAGTGTCATTGTGTGTCTGTTCTTTTCATGAACCAGACCAAGTGTCATTGCATGTGTGTTATTCTAAACAAACCACATAAGGATCCACCGGTGTCATTGCATGTCTGTTCTTTTCATGAACCACACCCGGTGTCATTGCATGTCTGTTCTTTTCAAGAACCACACCCAGTGACACTTCATGTCAGTTCTTTTCGTGAACCACATAAGGAGCTACCAGTGTCATTGGATGTGTGTTCTTCTCATGAACCACACGTGGATCCACCGGTGTCATTGCATGTCTGTTCCTCTAAAAAAAACCACATAAGGATCCACCAGTGTCATTGCGTCTCTGTTCTTTTCATGAACCACACCCAGTGTCATTGCATGTGTGTTCTTCTAAACAAACCACATAAGGATCCACCGGTGTCATTGCATGTCTATTCTTTTCATGAACCACACACAGTGTCATTGCATGTCTGTTCTTTTCATGAACCACACCTAATGTCACTGCATGTCAGTTCTTTTCGCGAACCACATAAGGATCTACCAGTGTCATTGGATGTGTGTTCTTCTCATGAACCACATGTGGATCCACCGGTGTCATTGCATGTTTGTTCCTCTGAACAAACCCCATAAGGATCCACCAGTGTCATTGGATGTGTGTTCTTTTCATGAACCACACCCAGTGTCATTGCCTGTGTGTTCTTCTAACCAAACCACATAAGGAGCCACCAGTGTCATTGCATGTGTGTTCTTTTCATGAACCACATAAGGATGGGCCCACCAGTGTCATTGTTTGTCTGTTCTTTTCATGAACCACACCTAGTGTCATTGCGTGTCTGTTCTTTTCATGAACTACACCCAGTGTCACTGCATGTCATCTCTTTTCATGAACCACATAAGGATCTACCAGAGTCATTGGATGTGTGTTCTTCTCATGAACCACACGTGGATCCACCGGTGTCATTGCATGTATGTTCCTCTAAACAAACCACATAAGGATCCACTAGTGTCATTGCGTGTGTGTTCTTTTCATGAACCACACCTAGTGTCATTGCATGTGTGTTCTTCTAAACAAACCACATAAGGATCCACCAGTGTCATTGCATGTCTGTTCTTTTCACGAACCACATAAGTATGGGCCCACCAGTGTCATTGCATGTCTGTTATTTTCATGAACCACACCCAGTGTCATTGCATGTCTGTTCTTTTCATGAAACACACCCGGTGTCAGTGCATGTCTGTTATTTTCATGAACCACATAAGGATCTACCATTGTCATTGGATGTGTGTTCTTCTCATGAACCACACGTGGATCCACCGGTGTCATTGCATGTTTGTTCCTCTAAATGTGGTGGTGGTGTCACGGCAGATGCCATGGATAGGCTAAAGGTGGGGACTAAATGCACTAGGGGAATCCAGGGAGGGATAGTGTGGTGATTCCACACATGGAAGCTTTGTATTTGATCCACCTTCACAGATTACAAGTGCTCCTTGAGCTGTATTGGAGAGAGGAGGAAGGAGGAACCCTTTTACTCTCACCACTAGCTAGCCCTTAGATCAATCTCTCCGAAACTAACCTCCTCTACAGAAGCCCTAGCCCTCCTTATATAGGGGTGGCTAGGTCTCCTCTTAGGGCATGCATGGAGGCATATTCCAGGGAATATGTATCCTCCCAAAATAGTAAGCCGACCGGGTCACTTTTCCCCCGCGTCATCCATGCAGAGGCTACGTGAGCCTCTGCGGCGCCTGCGTCAGCCGACATTGGCTTCGTCACCTTTGTCGGCCACGCCTCGGTGGTCTGGCCTCTGTCCGCTTCGCTCACGCTCTCTCCCCCTTTGCTTCCACGATCGAAGGCTATGCCGGACTTTGGCCCACGAAGGAGCTATGGATCCGGTTCTTTGGCCTTCGCCGGAATGTCATTCCGAATGTAGATCTAGAGCTAGAGGATAAACAACTCACGTAGTTCGGGGCTGCGTCCATCTCTCCTCGGAAGTTGTCGATCTTTCCTCGAGTCACGGGACTTGACTCCTGCAAGGGATGGGCCCGGACTTTCTTTTATGTCCGGAACAACACCACCGAGGACCTGATCCGGCTGCGCCCCTATACTCCGGGTCCACCTAACCCGGATCTGTGGGACGTTATCCCCAAGAAGCCCACGGTCTTAACGAACCAGGTCAACAAGAGGTTCAAGGAGTGGAAGGAGCTCGGATTGCGTAATGAGGATGCAATGATCACATTTGTCCGCAACCGGATTTCCCCCCTCCAGAAACGCACACATAAAGTGTGCCACATGAGTTGGGGCCACGACCCCAACCGGACCTCGTCTTTTGAGTTGAGCAATACTGAGATCTACCGTCGGGTCAAGGCCCTGTTCACCACCCACAAAAACTTCTCTTCTGAGTGGACGTGGGGGATTGAACACTATTGCCGAGATAGGCTTCCTCCTTCGGTAAGTCTCGTGCTTCAAACCTTTTCCGAGTTAAATCATATGTCGGTATTGTTGTCTGTTTTAATCCTGTTGCTTTTTCCTTCCCTTAGATGTTTCTTCAGCAGAACATCGAGGACGGCACCAACCCTTCCCTCAAATGGGCTCTTGACCGGGATACCTCGGACGAGGAGGAACCGGACCTGGAGATGTTCCTTCCTATGGCTGATGCGACCAAGCGACCCACCGGTAAACTCTCTTCTATTAGAGATTGGCCCGACGACGAAGATGATTCAGATGTTGAGGTGATGGAAGCATTTGACGTTGTCCCCATTTCTTATGCTTTTCCGGCATCAGCTAACCCCGGTGGGCAGATCCATGAAGACCCTCCTCTTGCCGTGGGTGATCCTGTCCCGGTGGCGCCGAAGAAGAAAAGGGGAGCTTCTTCTGCATCCTCCTCCGGACCTTCTCAACCGGCAAAAATGCGGAAGAAGTCTGGTGACAAAACTGCCATCAAGCCTCCAACCAAGGCCACGGCCCGTAGGGCTCGGAAGCCCAAGGAGCCCCTGACCTCGGATGAGTAAGCCTCCTCTCCCTTTGCCATTCACTTGTTCTTCTTGTGTTATAGTTTCTCATCATACATTATTTGATTCGATAGGGCCGCGGTGGAGGTCCCACAGAGTGGATCTGGCATTGCGTCGCCACTCCGACACAGCCCTTCTCCTCATGGCGATGATTCTCGTCTGTTGAGCCCCATTCTGAAGGGCAACCTCAGAGCGGGGAGACTGGCTCTACCGAGGCAACGACCACCACTTCAGCTTCGCCGCAACCAGCTACAACTGAGGTTCCCTCAGCGCCTCTGTCGAGGCAGAAACCAACACCAGTATCAGCACCAACTCTAGCACCAGCAGCAACAAAAGCAACAGCAGCAGCACCAAACCCCTCTACCTCGTCCGAGTCTTCCAAGGCTCGGCGAGAAGACATCAGCAGCACCAAGGCTGGCGCCAAGGCAGCTCCCAAGGGTAAATCCGCTTCAGCAACCTCAACCTCCCAGCAGCAGCCTAAGGGCAAGAAGGCACCTGAGGCTACCAGGGCAGCGTCTGTCGAGGCTGGACAGCGCACACTTGCGTCCATGCTTTCGAAGAAAACTCCACCTCTGAAGGACGCCCCTGCCGAGCCAGCTGATGCGCAACTTGTTTTGCACACCAGCCCGGCCCTTGCCCAAGTTGAGAGGAGGGAGGCGCATGCCAAAGGTTTAGTGGCGCCACACATGCTAAGAGGCGAATGATACCCTCCGACCTTGATCGAGTTTGTAAATAACTGGAACAAGGCGGAGTTCGTCTACAACGACAATCTCCCGGAGAAGTTCGGTCCCGCCGAATTTTCTGCGCAGATGAATACCGCCGACAAGGCCATCAACCTTGCGGGTCGGATGATGGAGGTACGTTACTTCGTATTTTATTTTAACAAGTTGCAGATATAATTGATATAGCCATTAGTCCCCGAGCCTCCGGGGGAGTAACTTGTTACTCAGCCGGATGCTCCTTAGAGAACTAACGTATCTCCTTGATAACTTCGAATATGCACACACCTAGAGCCGGGTTAAGTTCCACTTGGCCCGGATTTTGTATACTTCAAATATGCACACACCTAGAGCCGGGTTAAGTTCCACTTGGCCCGGATTTTGTACACTTCGAATATGCACACCCCTAGAGTCGAGTTAAGTTCCACTTGGCCCGGATTTTGTACACTTCGAATATGCACAAGACTAAGGTGTCCATCTTTGCTCTTTCAGGTGACCACCAACCGCCGGAGCACTGATTTTCAGCGTCTCCTTGATACTCACAAGATGCTGCGGGCAAAACATAGTGCACTTCTCGCTGAACACGAGAAAAGGGGTGAGTTTCTTCCTCGGCATTTCTCCATTTTCCTTCATGTTTTTTTGCCGCACTAACCCATCATTCGGTTTTCGCAGCTGGGGTGGAGGCTGAGAACACGATCATGAGGAAAAATTTGGATCAAATCAAGGGTAAGTTATTCTTGCTCAACCTTGCTATGCTTTCCGTCTCCTTTCCTCCTTGGCTCGGCAAACATTCATACCTCGGCTTTGCCGGGTCAACAAACTATTTTAGCATCTCTTGAAGATAGTGTGCCCGTGCCTGATATGATGCTGCATTTTCTCGAACAAGCAGGACAACATCAGGCCGAGCTCAAAAAGAAATATGATGAGCTTGCCCTTCTCCGAGCCAAAGATGATGAGATTGCCAAGCTTAAGGCAGATATGAAGAAATTGAAAGCAGAGCACCAAACCGAACTCTAGAAAGCCGGCCATGACTATACTGAAGAGCGCGAGCGCCTCAATCTCCAGATTGCCAAGGACCAGGAATTACTCAAGGAGGCCGACATCAAGCTTGAGTCGGCGAATGCTAAACTTGTGCAACTCCGGGAGAGGCGTGACAACTGCATCAAGGAGCTGTCCCGGGTTCAGTGCCATATCGCTAGTAAGTTCTTTTCCTTCAACCGACGTTTATCTTTCCGGGTCTGCTTCCTTTACTTACCCCACTTGTTTTATCTTCCCAGGTAAATTCCCAGAGAGTGATGTCATTGGATCCAATGCCGTCACCAAGTTCCGCCAGCAGAGGGGTACTCCAACTGGCCCTGGCTCCATTCCTCTCGATCTCGAGGACTTGATAGTTAGTTTGTCCGCCTGAGTCGAAGTCGTGAGGAACTACGGCAAGGATATCTTGGATGTGGTAGTCTGGATCTTCAACGCCTTTTAGCCTGAGGAGGATACTCCGTAGAATCTGGTTGTTCTTTTTTCCCGGCTCATGGAATGCAAGACTCAGCTCGATCTCTAGAGAGAATCCGCCGGACGCGCCGGAGCTGAGACTGTTCTCCACTATGTGCTCACATGGTACGAGAAGATCGACCTCAACCTCCTAGCGCGCATGTGCACCGGATCCAAATGGTCCAGCGACCCGGAGTGGATTGCTTGGCGCAAGGCTTGCGCCCATAGCCTCATTGAATATGCCCATATTCATGAATGGAACAAGGGACCAAGCTTCCTAGATGCCGCAGACATTGAAAACGTTGCAAACGTTGAAGATGGCTCGGATGAGGATGAAGAGGATGATGCCTCGGACGTCGAAGGTAGCGAAGATGACACCGAACTTCCTCCTCCTGCTCCTCCTTGATTATAAACAGTTGAAATTTTATTAGATCCCCGGTATGCCGGGTGCAACTGTATTAAGCACATCAGTGATATTTTGCTACTAAGTTTCTATGCCGGATTAACTTGGGCGTAGTCCCCGAGTTTCATTTTCTTGTTCCTCCAATTTTTGTCTCGGCTCGTGTCCACCTTGGTTCGGTTTTATGACTTACGAGCTCGAGCTTCAAAAATTGATCTAACAGTACTTGGAAACTTTAGGTTTAGCTCAAAATAATTCAACATGATAAATTTTAAAGTACACGCAATGTTAGTCCAAAAACCAAATGTTGGCTCGATTAAGTTTTTTGCCTTAGTCGTTTTTCATGTGCTACGCAATTCCAAACTTGTTCTCTTGCTTGCCATGAAGCCAAATCTTGTTGGACAGCAGCAAGTCGAAGAGTTAGGTTTCTGGTGCTCACACACTACTAATCCGGCCTAAGTTGAAGCAACTTACGCCAGCCGACATATAAATAAGAAACATAGAAGACAACTAAAATTACTAAGGCGGTCCTCGAGTTACTGCTTGAGGTGCTAGGATTTCATTGATAAGCTCATTGTCGGCATACATACCGACACAGGAGAGACTCGGATACAAACACTTCTCTGCTAAGTGTAGAAAGGACGAAGTAGAGCTACATTCCATGGACGTTTGGATTCCTCGCCGGACTTGTCCGCCTTGTTCTTCTCCTGTGGTTTTGCATCGATAAGATAATAAGAATCATTGTGCAATGCTTTGCTCATGATGAATGGCCCTTCCCATGGGGGGGATAATTTATGCATGCCAGTAGTACGTTGTACCAACCGGAGTACCAGGTCACCTTCCCGGAAAACTCAGGGCTTACTTTCCGGCTATGATAGCGTCGGAGGTTTTGCTGATATATGGCGGATCTGGACAATGCCAATTCTCTCGCTTCTTCCAGCAAATCAACATCATTTTGCCGGGCTTCTTGCACTTCGGCTTCTGTGTATTGGGTGACCCTAGGCGAGTCATGCTCTATGTCGGCTGGTAATACAGCTTCTGCCCCATATACCAGAAAAATGGCGTATAGCCTGTTGATCGATTCGGAGTTGTTCTTAAACTCCACAGTACCGCTGGTAGCTCTTCTATCCAGCACCCTGCTGATCTTTGCAGCGGCTCAATGAGCCAGGGTTTTATCCCGGATAATACTAATCCGTTGGATCTTTCCACTTGTCTATTCGATGCGGGGTGAGCTACCGAGGCAACGTCCAGCCGGATCTTCTTATCTCGGCAGAAACGCGCAAATGCTCCCTCAGCAAAATTTGTGCCATTATATGTTATGATACTGTGAGGATAATCGTATCTCAAGATGATGTCTTTGAGGAAAGTTATGGAAGTGGCTCCATCACATTTTCTTATTGGCTTTACTTCAATCCACTTTGTAAATTTATCCACCATGACCAAAATGTGAGTCATATTCCCTTTTGCTGGTTTAAACGGGCCAACCATATCCAAGCACCATACGGCAAATGGCCATGTAATTGGTATGGTCTTGAGCTCCGACATTGGCATATGTGTTTTCGTCACATATCTCTGACAGCCATTGCATTTTCTCACCAGATCTTCTGCTTGTTCTAAGGCACTTGGCCAGTAAAACCCATGGCGGAAAGCTTTTGCTACCAATGCTCTGGATGAGGCATGATGCCCACATTCCCCTTGATGTATATCTCAGAGGATGTCAAGTCCTTCCTCCGGGTCAACACATCGCTGGAAGACATTGGTCACACTCCTTTTATATAGCTTGGAATTGATGATCGTGTATGCTTTTGCCCTCCTCTGAGTTTGCCTGGTAAGTACCTCCTCAGTGAGTAAGGTTTCATCTTTTAGGAATTGAAATATTGGCATTGCCCAAGATGGCACGGCTCTTACTAGGAACACATCCTCATCAATTTCCATTAGATCCACCGGCATAACTTCTTCTAGATCATGCTGTGCAGTCCCCGGGTTTGTCGTGGCAGTCCCCGGGTTTGCTAAGGCAGTCCCCGAGTTTCGCGAACCACTCCCTACATCAATGTCCATAGGCATAGCCTCTGATTCCAGATTTGCCGGGATAAAAATTGAGTCAGACTCTGGGGATGGCCTGATGGATGGTTTTCTGAGGTGCTCCAATGCTACGCCTGGTGGAATTGCTTGTCGGGTTGAACCGAGTTTCGACAATACGTTGGCTGCCTCATTTTCCACCCGAGGTATATGGTGAAATTCGCATCCCTCAAAGTAACCAGATATCTTCTGCACATGAAATCTGTATAGTGCCATGTTTGTGTCCAAAGCATCCCATTACCCGGAGACCTGCTGGACTATGAGATCCGAGTCCCCAAAGCATTGGATCCGACGTATTCCAACCTCCTTCGCCACTTTGAGCCCATGTATGAGTGCTTCGTATTCTGCAACATTGTTTGATGCAGTGAAGTGGATCTGTAGCACATATTTTAGTTGGTCCTTCTTTGGCGAGGTAAGCACAACTCCGGCACCTAACCCGGTTTTTGTCTTTGATCCGTCAAAGTGCATTCTCCAGTAGTTCGGATCTGGCAATGGTGGCTCATATTGCACCTCGGCCCAATCCACAAAAAAGTCTGCCACAGCTTGAGATTTAATCGCTTCTCTTCTGTCATATTGTGGCGCATAAGGCGCTAGCTCAATTGCCCATTTCGCAATCCTACCGCTCGCATCCTTGTTGCTCATTATCTCGGATATGGGAGCTTCACATATTACCTTGATTGGGTGTTCCTCGAAATAGTGCTTTAGCTTCTTAGCTGCCATATACACACCATATGCCACTTTCTGATAGTGAGGATAGTTCTGCTTTGATGCTGATAATACCTCGCTCAGATAATACACTGGCCTTTGCACCGACTTACCCTCTTCATCGCGCTCTACCACAATCACTTCACTTACAACTCGGTTGGTTGCGGCTATATAGAGCAACATTGGCTCCTTTGATAGTGGAGAGGCTAACACCGGTGCAGTGGCTAACATTTTCTTTAAGTGAGCAAAGGCTTCATTGGCCTGCGGCGTCCAAATGAACTTATCGGACTTTTTCATGAGTTAATAGAGAGGCAGTGCCTTTTCTCCCAACCGACATACAAACCGACTCAACGATGTCAGGCAACCAGTGAACTTCTGGACATCGTTAAGACACTTCGGCAGCTCCATTCGTTCTATGGCACGGATCTTAGTTGGATTGACCTCGATACCTCGGTTGGAGACGAGGAATCCGAGTAATTTTCCAGCCGGTACACCGAAGGTACATTTTTCCGGGTTGAGCTTCATCCAGAACCTCCTTAGGTTCGCGACCGTCTATTTGATATCGTCAAGGAGCGTTTTGCTTTCCTTGGTCTTTATCACAACATCATCCACATACACCTGCACATTTTGACCAATTTGGTCATGCAAACATTTTTGCATACATCTCTGGTACGTTGCCCCTGCATTACGTAAACCAAAAGGCATGGTGCGATAGCAATAAGCCCCATACGGGATGATAAACGCAGTCTTTATTTGATCATTTGGGTTCAGAGGTATCTGGTGGAAACTAGAATATGCATCAATGAACGACAATAGCTCACACCCAGCAATGGAATCTATGACTTGGTCTATCCTTGGCAGTGGGAACGGATCTTTTGGACACGCCTTATTCAGGTTCGTGTAATCGATACACATACGGCAAACCACTACCACGTTCGGATCATCTTTCTTCTTCTCCACCAGCAGCGGATTAGACATCCAATCCAGGTAAAGCACTTCCATTATAAATCCTGCAGCCAACAACCAAGCTATCTCATCTCCTATGACTTTTCTCCTGTCTTCGGCGAAGCGGCGGAGAGGTTGCTTCACCGGCTTAGCTCCGGGTCTCACATTCAAAGAGTGCTCGGCCAACTCCCTCGAAACACCTTGCAAGTCATGTGTGGACCAAGCAAAAATATCCCGATTCTCACGGAGGAAGTTGACGACCTCTCTTTCCTATTTGTCATTTAACCCGGCACCAATGGTTACGGTACGCTCAGGGAACAAATCATCAACAGGCACCTTCTTGGTATCTTTTGTCGCTTGGAATGAGACGCTTCCATGCGGGTTACTCAATGCCGGCATATACTGCTGCGCGGACTAAGCTAATGCCGCCACTTCTTAGATCTTTCTCTTTTCTTACGCAATCACGAGTGACTCGGCCAGGTTAGATCCAGCAGATGCACACTCAATTGAACGTCAGAAATCCCCAGCTATGGTTATTACACCATTTGGCCCAGGCAGCTTCATCTTTAAGTAACTGATGTGACAACTTGCCATAAACTTGTTCAAAGCTGGTCTACCGAGTAACATGTGATACGCACTTTCTAAATTCACCACTTCGAACTCCAAATTATCAGTTCGGCAGTTATCTCTTGTGCCGAACAAAACATCAACCCGGACCTTGCCTATGGGCTCATAAGAAATGCCTAGCACAATGCCATGGAAAGTTGTCCTTGTAGCTTGAAGCATGTTTTCCGAGATGCCCAATTTTCGCATCGTGTCCACATACATGATGTTGATGCTACTACCATTATCAATCAACACCTTGGAGAATCTCACATTGATGTTAGGCCCAATGAATGTCGGATCCAGCACTAGCGCGTACGAACCAGGACTTGGCATAATCTTGGGATGATCTTTGATGCTCCAGGTAATTTCCTGGTCCGACCAAGGCATATACCTCGTCACAGCTGGCATTACCGCATTCACTTCCATATGTCGGCGCTACAAGCTCTTTCTTTCTGTATCTTTCGTAGTGAACACACAGTAACTCTAATGGTGCTCTCTGTACTCATTTCTCCCCTCGTTTCCGGGGTACCTTTGATCCTGCTGGTTTTGGTTTTCCACCTGATGCACTGCATCCCTTCTCGCATGGTTGTCATACCTCAGCGGAGGGGGAGGCAACATTAACTGTTGCGTGTTCGCTCCGGAGAGCAATTGCTGCCGGGGTAACTTCTGCCGAGGTTGATCATTCCGAGGTGCCTGAGCATTCCCCGAACCACTTTGTTCTATCTTTCGCATCCACTCACGCTGCCTAGTTGTGTGACCTGCCGGGTTACTTGGATTAGGCGTGTGAAATTTACACGGCTGATCCAGCATTGCTTCATAGGTATACCTCGGACGGTCCTTCTTCTCTTGCCATTGTTTTTTCTGCTCTGGCGTCCAAGTTTTCTTCCCATCATTCCTTGGCGTCCATTGCTGCCCTCTAGTTTTCTGACGTTGACTACTTCCTGCTCCGGGTTGGTCCTGATTCACAGCTGCAACTTGCTGCGAACTGTAGCGATAATCCGGTCTGTCATCCCTTCTTTTACCTCGGTAATCGTTTCTTCGGGATGATCCGGCCCCATCTCACTGACAATACTCCTCGCTTGACTCGTTTGAGGTGAGCCTAGGTTGCGTTGGATCACCCAAAGCATATGAATCAGCTATCCGGATTGTTTCTGTATATTCCTTTGCAACCTTTGCCATAGCATGCTTGCATATCTGCATCCTTGCGCAAACCAAGCTATGGCTTGTGACTCAATCACACCCTCACACGAGTTTCGCATTGTGCACCAACGGGTTAAGAACTCCCGGTCAGTCTCATTTGGTCTTTGCCTGCACATTGCTAGGGTTTGTGGCCGGTTGGGCCTCTAATACGTACTCGAGAAATTTCTAATGAACATCTCCTCAAAGTCGATCCAACAATTAATACTTCCAGGTGGCAAATTGTTTAGCCATACCCTTGCTGGCCCCTCCAACATTTGGGGTACATATCTCACAGCCCACCTCAAGTTGCCTGTGGCGATCTTGACAGCAGTTGCATAGTTAATCAACCAATCCTCCGGCTTAGTGCTGCCGTCATACATCTTTGTGCCTCTAGGTAACTGGAAATTTGGTACGGGAGGTTCCTTCATGATCCGGGGCCCAAAACCTGCTGGACCCGGAGGACCTTGACACTCAATTTGCTCCGACCTATACAGCCGATCCAGTTTTAACCTGGCGTCATCGGGCATCAAGTTTCTTCCTCCCAATCTTGACCCTATCACGTGATAGTCCGGTCTGGGATAGCCAGCGTTCACCATCTCCGAATCTCCATCATTGTATCTATCTTGCTCCTGTTGAGCTGCTCTCTGTTGCATACCTTGGCCGGCGCTGCGCTCTTGCCGCGGTGTATTCCGCTGCTGCGGTTGACCTACAACTACCGAATTACGCTGTCCGGCATTGCCGTTTACAGCATTCCCTTGACTGACATTGCCTTGGTCGTGGTTACCTCGGCCTGCTTCACCTCGGCTCACACTCCTTCGATCTTCGTTTCTTTGCACTTCTTTTCCTTTCCCCGCCCTTGTCGGGTCATATGGGACTATCTGTTTATTCCTCCTGGCCGAAGTTACTACCTCTTCCCTCCTAGGACCACCATGAGGGGACGATGCGGCTCCAGCGGATTTTTCCAGGTTACCCACCGCCGAATGAATGATCTTGGAGGCCCCAGCTCTCTCCGGGTTAGCCCTGAGCAACTCCTCGTTTTGCCTGTTCGCGATCTGAACCAACTCATTGACTCTATCTTGCTGCCTCTGACGGGCTTCACCCGTTAGACCCTCTAACTCGGATGCAGCTGCATCCGCTGCTCTGAGGTTCTTTGCCGGGGTACTATACCTCGGCAGCCCCACGGACAAACAGTTTTCTGATTCCTCAATCCTAGTATCACCCTCTCTGTTCATCTCACTCATGAGATTTCTCCCTTTCACTTTTACAGCATCTACCTTATTTGCCTTAGCGTACTCACGCAGTGTCATGTTCAACGACGGCTGAGATGCGGCTATCTTTTTCGCACCCTCTAGTATCTCCTGCCTAGTTTCCTCTAGCTCGGCCTGTGCCTGAGCCGGATCTACTGCAGTTGCTACTGGGTTTGCCAAGCTATCCATCGCCTGCTGCAGCACGTTCTCTGGCCTCTCTAGCGGAGGACCTCTACTTTTCCTCGGTGCCTTTGGCGTTACCTCCAGATCTGGAGCTTGATCCTTGCTTGCGCCTGCATTTGGCGCAGTCATCATCACCTCTGCACGGTCCGGGGAGCGAGCGATACACGCCCCGTGAACCATGCTAAGGGGTGGCTCGCCTCCCTCGATGACGTGTCGCGGATGAACGCACGACACATCGACAGCAACGTAGACCTTGTGCACGCCGAGCTTGACGAAGAGGCCGTTGCGCAAAAGAGGACGCGTTCCGAAGCAGCCAGCGTTGTCACTTACAAAGTCCAGCGCTCCAAAGCGCTGAACGAGCCTAGAGACGATGCGTTCGCTGGTGCCGATGAGGTTTCCCATCTGGATCTTGACTCTTGCTAGTGCCGCTAGCCCCAAGGTGGGCGCCAACTGCCGTGGTGGTGTCACGGCAGATGCCATGGATAGGCTAAAGGTGGGGACTAAATGCACTAGGGGAATCCAGGGAGGGATAGTGTGGTGATTCCACACACGGAAGCTTTGTATTTGATCCACCTTCACAGATTACAAGTGCTCCTTGAGCTGTATTGGAGAGAGGAGGAAGGAGGAACCCTCTTAATCTCACCACTAGCTAGCACTCACATCAATCTCTCCGAAACCAACTTCCTCTACAGAATCCCTAGCCCTCCTTATATAGGGGTGGCTAGGTCTCCGCTTAGGGGGCATACGTGGAGGCATATTCTAGGGAATATGCCTCCTCCCAAAATAGTAAGCCGACCGGGTCACTTTTCCCCCGCGTCATCCATGAAGAGGCTACGTGAGCCTCTGCGGCGCCTGCGTCAGCCGACATTGGCTTCGTCACCTTTGTCGGCCACGCCTCGGTGGTCTGGCCTCTGTCCGCTTCGCTCACGCTCTGCGTACAGTTGTTACTTTTGACCAGCGAGATACCTTCCTTCTCTTGCAAGCTTGATATAACTCGGATCCTACATAGTTGATCCGGCCACACCCGTTCCTGCATACAAGTTAGATACAATTACCGACATACGGCTTAAGTCGGCTGAGACCAAGTTAGGTGGACGTCCCCTGGTCCGGGTTACTCCGTGATCTGGCATACCTTGAGGTGACTTGGCCAGCACATGCTTTGACCTTGCCGTACCTCGGCTAACTAGGCCTTTATACCTCGGCGTGACCCTACACGGGGGTATCCCCCCAACACTAAACAAACCACATAAGGATCCACCAGTGTCATTGCGTGTCTGTTCTTTTCATGAACCACACCCAGTGTCATTGCATGTGTGTTCTTCTAAACAAACAACATAAGGATCCATCGGTGTCATTGCCTGTAAGTTCTTTTCATGAACCACACCCAGTGTCATTACATGTCTGTTCTTTTCATGAACCACACCCGGTGTCACTGCATGTCAGTTCTTTTCATGAACCACGTAAGGATCTACCAGTTTCATTGGATGTGTGTTCTTCAAATGAAACACACGTGGATCCACCGGTGTCATTGCATGTATATTCCTCTAAACAAACCACATAAGGATCCACCAGTGTCATTGGATGCGTGTTATTTCCATGAACCACACCCAGTGTCATTGCATGTGTGTTCTTCTAAACAAACCACATAAGGATCCACCAGTGTCATTGCATGTGTGTTCTTTTCATGAACCACATAAGGATGGGCCCACCAGTGCCATTGCCTATCTGTTCTTTTCATGAACCACACCTAGTGTCATTGCATGTGTGTTCTTTTCATGAACCACACCCAGTCTCACTGCATGTCAGTTCTTTTCATGAACCACATAAGGATCTACCAGAGGCATTGGATGTGTGTTCTTATCATGAACCACACGTGGATCCACCGGTGTCATTGCGTGTCTGTTCCTCTAAACAAACCACATAAGGATCCACCAGTGTCATCGCGTGTGTGTTCTTTTCATGAACCACACTCAGTGTCATTGCATGTGTGTTGTTCTAAAAAAACCACATAAGGATCCACCAGTGTCGTTGCATGTCTCTTCTTTTCATGAACCACATAAGGATGGGACCACCAGTGTCATTGCATGTCTGTTCTTTTCATGAACCACACCCAGTATCATTGCATGTCTGTTATTTTCATGAAACACACCCGATGTCACTGCATGTCTGTTCTTTCCATGAACCACATAAGGATCTACCAGTGTCATTGGATGTGTGTTCTTCTCATGAACCACATGTGGATCCACCGGTGTCATTGCATGTGTGTTCCTCTAAACAAACCACATAAGGATCCACCAGTGTCATTGCGTGTCTGTTCTTTTCATGAACCACACCCAGTGTCATTGCATGTGTGTTCTTCTAAACAAACCACATAAGGATCCACCGGTGTCATTGCATGTTTGTTCTTTTCATGAACCACACCCAGTGTCATTGCATGTTTGTTCTTTTCATGAACCACACCCAGTGTCACTACATGTCAGTTCATTTCATGAAGCACATAAGGATCTACCAGTGTCATTGGATGCGTGTTCTTCTCATGAACCAAACGTGGATCCACCGGTGTCATTGCATGTCTGTTCCCATAAACAAACCACAAAAGGATCCACCAGTGTCATTGGATGTGTGTTCTTTTCATGAACAACACCCAGTGTCATTGCATGTGTGTTCTTCTAAACAAACCACATAAGGAGACACTACTGTCATTGCATATGTGTTATTTACATGAACCACATAAGGATGGGCCCACCAGTGTCATTGTCTGTCTGTTCTTTTCATGAACCACACCTAGTGTCATTGCATGTCTGTTCTTTTCATGAACCACACCCAGTGTCCCTCCAAGTGAGTTCTTTTCATGAACCACATAAGGATCTACCAGAGTCATTGGATGTGTGTTCTTCTCATGAACCACACGTGGATCCACCAGTGTCATGGCATGTCTGTTCCTCTAAACAAACCACATAAGGATCCACCAGTGTCATTGCGTGTGTGTTCTTATCATGAACCACACCCAGTGTCATTGCATGTGTGTTCTTCTAAACAAACCACATAAGGATCCACCAGTGTCATTGTATGTCTGTTCTTTTCATGAACCACATAAGGATGGGCCCACCAGTGTCATTGCATGTATGTTCTTTTCATGAACCACACCAAGTGTCAGTGCATGTTTGTTCTGTTCATGAACCACACCCAGTTTCACGGCATGTCTGTTCTTTTCATGTACCACATAAGGATCTACCAGTGTCATTGGATGTGTGTTCTTCTCCTGAACTACACGTGGATCCACCGGTGTCATTCCATGTCTATTCCTCTAAACAAACCACATAAGGATCCACCAGTGTCATTGCGTGTCTGTTCTTTTCATGAACCACACCCAGTGGCATTGCATGTGTGTTCTTATAAACAAACCACATGAGGATCCAGCGGTGTCATTGCATGTATGTTCTTTTCATGAACCAAACCCAGTGTCATTGTATGTTTGTTCTTTTCATGAACCACACCTAGTGTCACTACATGTCAGTTCTTTTCATGAACTACATAAGGATCTACCAGTGTCATTGGATGTGTTTTCTTCTCATGAACCACACGTGGAACCACCGGTGTCATTGCATGTCTGTTCCTCTAAACAAACCACATAAGGATCCACCAGTGTCATTGCGTGTGTTTTCTTTTCATGCACCACACCTAGTGTCATTGCATGTGTGTTCTTCTAAACAAACCACATAAGGATCCACCAGTGTCATTGCATGTGTGTTCTTTTCATGAACCACATAAGGATGGGCCCACCAGTGCCATTGCATGTATGTTCTTTTCATGAACCACACCCAGTATCATTGCATGTCTATTCTTTTCATGAAACACACCCGGTGTCACTGCATGTCTGTTCTTTTCATGAACCAGATAAGGATCTACCAGTGTCATTGGATGTGTGTTCTTCTCATGAACCACATGTGGATCCACCGGTGTCATTGCATGTGTGTTCCTCTAAACAAACCACATAAGGATCCACCAGTGTCATTGCGTGTCTGTTCTTTTCATGAACCACACCCAGTGTCATTGCATGTGTGTTCTTCTAAACAAACCACATAAGGATCCACCGGTGTCATTGCATGTTTGTTCTTTTCATGAACCACACCTAGTGTCATTGCATGTTTGTTCTTTTCATGAACCACACCCAGTGTCACTACATGTCAGTTCATTTCATGAAGCACATAAGGATCTACAAGTGTCATTGGATGCGTGTTCTTCTCATGAACCACAATTGGATCCACCGGTGTCATTGCATGTCTGTTCCCCTAAACAAACCACATAAGGATCCACCAGTGTCATTGGATGTGTGTTCTTTTCATGAACGACACCCAGTGTCATTGCATGTGTGTTCTTCTAAACAAACCACATAAGGAGCTACCAGTGTCATTGCATGTGTGTTCTTTTCATGAACTACATAAGGATGGGCCCACCAGTGTCATTGTCTGTCTGTTCTTTTCATGAACCACACCTAGTGTCATTGCATGTCTGTTCTTTTCATGAACCACACCCAGTGTCACTGCATGTCAGTTCTTTTCATGAACCACATAAGGATCTACCAGAGTCATTGGACGTGTGTTCTTCTCATGAACCACACGTGGATCCACCAGTGTCATTGCATGTCTGTTCCTCTAAACAAACCACATAAGGATCCACAAGTGTCATTCCGTGTGTGTTCTTATCATGAACCACACCCAGTGTCATTGCATGTGTGTTCTTCTAAACAAACCACATAAGGATCCACCAGTGTCATTGTATGTCTGTTCTTTTCATGAACCACATAAGGATGGGCCCACTAGTGTCATTGCATGTATGTTCTTTTCATGAACCACACCAAGTGTCAGTGCATGTTTGTTCTGTTCATGAACCACACCAATTTTCACGGCATGTCTGTTCTTTTCATGTACCACATAAGGATCTACCAGTGTCATTTGATGTGTGTTCTTCTCATGAACCACACGTGGATCCACCGGTGTCATTCCATGTCTGTTCCTCTAAACAAATCACATAAGGATCCACCAGTGTCATTGCGTGTCTGTTCTTTTCATGAACCACACGTAGTGGCATTGCATGTGTGTTCTTATAAACAAACCACATGAGGATCCAGCGGTGTCATTGCATGTCTGTTCTTTTCATGAACCAAACCCAGTTTCATTGTATGTTTGTTCTTTTCATGAACCACACCTAGTGTCACTACATGTCAGTTCTTTTCATGAACTACATAAGAATCTACCAGTGTCATTGGATGTGTGTTCTTCTCATGAACAACACGTGGATCCACCGGTGTCATTGCATGTTAGTTCCTCTAAACAAACCACATAAGGATCCACCAGTGTCATTGCGTGTGTTTTCTTTTCATGAACCACACCCAGTGTCATTGCATGTGTGTTCTTCTAAACAAACCACATAAGGATCCACCAGTGTCATTGCATGTGTGTTCTTTTCATGAACCACATAAGGATGGGCCCACCAGTGCCATTGTCTGTATGTTCTTTTCATGAACCGAACCTAGTGTCATTGCATGTGTGTTCTTTTCATGAACCACACCCAGTGTCACTGCATGTCAGTTCTTTTCATGAACCACATAAGGATCTACCAGAGTCATTAGATGTGTGTTCTTATCATGAACCACACGTGGATCCACCGGTCTCATTGTGTGTCTGTTCCTCTAAACAAACCACATAAGGATCCACCAGTGTCATTGTGTGTGTGTTCTTTTCATGAACCACACCCAGTGTCATTGCATGTGTGTTCTTCTAAACAAACCACATAAGGATCCACCAGTGTCATTGCATGTCTCTTATTTTCATGAACCACATAAGGATGGGACCACCAGTGTTATTACATGTCTCTTCTTTTCATGAACCACACCCAGTATCATTGCATCTCTGTTCTTTTCATGAAACACACCCGGTGTCACTACATGTCTGTTCTTTTCATGAACCACATAAGGATCTACCAGTGTCATTGGATGTGTGTTCTTCTCATGAACCACATGTGGATCCACCGGTGTCATTGCATGTTTGTTCTCTAAACAAACCACATAAGGATCCACCAGTGTCATTGCGTGTATGTTCATTTCATGAACCACACCCAGTGCCATTGCATGTGTGTTCTTCTAAACAAACCACATAAGGATCCACCGGTGTCATTGCCTATCTGTTATTTTCATGAACCACACCTAGTGTCATTGCATGTCTGTTCTTTTCATGAACCACACCCGTTCTCACTGCATGTCAGTTCTTTTCGTGAACCACATAAGGATCTAGCAGTGTCATTGGATGTGTGTACTTCTCATGAACCACACGTGGATCCATCGGTGTCATTGCATGTCTGTTCCTCTAAACAAACCACATAAGGATCCACAAGTGTCATTGCGTGTGTGTTCTTTTCATGAACCACACCCAGTGTCATTGCATGTGTGTTCTTCTAAACAAACCACATAAGGATCCACCAGTGTCACTGCATGTGTGTTCTTTTCATGAACCACATAAGGACGGGCACCGGTGTCATTGTCTGTCTGTTCTTTTCATGAACCAAACCTAGTGTCATTGCAAGTCTGTTCTTTTCATGAACCACACACAGTTTCACTGCATGTCAGTTCTTTTCATGAACCACATAAGGATCTACCAGAGTCATTGGATGTGTGTTCTTATCATGAACCACACGTGGATCCACCGGTGTCATTACGTGTCTGTTCCTCTAAGCAAACCACATAAGGATCCACTAGCGTCATTGCGTGTGTGTTCTTTTCCTGAACCACACCCAGTGTCATTGCATGTGTGTTCTTCTAAACAAACCACATAAGGATCCACCAGTGTCATTGCATGTCTGTTCTTTTCATGAACCACATACGGATGGGACCACCAGTGTCATTGCATGTCTGTTCTTTTCATGAACCACACCCAGTATCATTGCATGTCTGTTCTTTTCATGAAACACACCCGGTGTCACTGCATGTATGTTCTTTTCATGAACCACATAAGGATCTACCAGTGTCATTGGATGTGTGTTCTTCTCATGAACCACATGTGGATCCACCGGTGTCATTGCATGTATGTTCCTCTAAACAAACCACATAAGGATCCACCAGTGTCATTGCGTGTCTGTTCTTTTCATGAACCACACCTAGTGTCATTGCATGTCTGTTCTTTTCATGAACAACACCCAGTGTCCCTCCAAGTGAGTCTTTTCATGAACCACATAAGGATCTACCAGAGTCATTGGATGTGTGTTCTTCTCATGAACCACACGTGGATCCACCAGTGTCATGGCATGTCTGTTCCTCTAAACAAACCACATAAGGATCCACCAGTGTCATTGCGTGTGTGTTCTTATCATGAACCACACCCAGTGTCATTGCTTGTGTGTTCTTCTAAACAAACCACATAAGGATCCACCAGTGTCATTGTATGTCTGTTCTTTTCATGAACCACATAAGGATGGGCCCACCAGTGTCATTGCATGTATGTTCTTTTCATGAACCACACCAAGTGTCAGTGCATGTTTGTTCTGTTCATGAACCACACCCAGTT